>CM070541.1:45941290-47284147 GCA_036346415.1 Raddia guianensis | reverse complement strand
CGACGAGGTTCTGGGTGTACAAGAAAGCAATATGCGATCTTCTGGTGCCCTCTACACGCTGTAGAGGCCTTGTTTATATAGTGTTGATGAACCGACCTACCAAGGGATAATCGGGCCGGGCTGACCACGAGACCGTAACGAACTCGAATACATGACAAATATATCCCGAGGTAGATAAGGCATACTCCAATTCTTGTGAATCACGACGTCTGTTCCAATTCGGGAAACCATATCCGGGTCTTCACATAGCCGTGCAGAACTCTTGTTCGAGTCTGACTCAAACAGAAATCCTAAACCGTTATGCACCGTGCCAGCCAGGAAGCTGTTCGGCAGGATGCACATAGGCCTGATAAAACCTTCCAGGGGGCGGCCCTAGGAGGCTGTTCGATTGGGCCGTCAGGGAGTGGGCCATGGCACTGGGCCGTGATTTTATCCCCCGACAATGTGCACAGGTCGTTTTATTGCTAACAAATTTTCATGATAAAGGAGTAGTGTTGTCGCAGTATTTGTTTACTTATGTTAGCGGCCACGGTATTACGACACCGTCGACCGTACTTAGTGCTACCTTGATCCAGTCAAGACTTTGTACCCAGCCAGATGGTCCCTTTTTCTTATATCATATACTACGGCCACACTCATCACTCTGCTCGCTATGCTAATGATTTCTCACGAAGAGAACATCGCGCTCGATGGCCTTCCTTCGTGGAGCTTCCTTTTGTGTAATCGACCCTCCTACGCAGCCATGTAAATCAAATTCATGTCCGACAATTCCCTTGGCGCGCCAGGAGCGCGCAATCTCAGCTAGTTTCTTTTAAGCTCAAGGGGCAAGCTGCAAGCAGTAGCTTTCTTTTCTCACCGATCTACCTCCTGTACGCTAATTACGGAGAGAGAAAATTCCCCATTTGCCTTAGCCTCATGCCACCAATCCTCACTTCAATCCTACTGCTCGCGGAAGAGAGAAATTGGGGAGGATATGTAATGAGAGAGAGAGAGAGAGAGAGAGAGAGAGCCAGGAGCACTGTGCTTGGCCATCAGGCAAATATATAGCAGAAGATCTGTTCCATGGCAAGGCTGCGAGCGGTGCTCAAGCAGCAGCAGGCCATGGCTTGGAGCTGTTCGATCAAGGAGTTGCGGCCATCGGCGCACGGGCAGGAGGAGAGATAGGCGGCACGGCGTCATGGACTCATGGTCTGGGTGGAGACGACAGCCGGCACCGGGTCTTTGACTCTTTGTAGCCGTCGAGCATGCGGGCCGTAAGGGCCGGCGTTGTGGTGGCCGGGTGGTGCTGATCTGAGCGCCGGGGGATGCGGGCCGGTGGTGTATTGGATGGCCGACGAAGTGTGCTTGCGCAAATGAGTCAGGGTAGGCGTAGAAGAGGCCGGGCATGACGACGCGGATCTGGGGGTCCCGGCAGCGTGCTCTGGCGGCGCACAGGTCGCCATGGTGGCGCACAGGTCGCCATGGAGGAGAGGCGGGGCCGGGCGGCGCTGATCTGAGTCCTCGGACGGCGGAGACGGAATCACGCGGCGCAGCCAACGGTGAGGAGCAATCACAACCACAACGCTGCGCCATTCCAATCTGCAAATTCATGTGCAAAGGAGAGAGCAAACAAGGCGTACATGCATGGTATACCCTTCATGCAGTGCGTGGATGAGAAATAGCAATAAAGAAGGTGCATCATATATATGGATTAATTAGCACGGATCAGATCAAAGATAACCTCTACATGTCCTCAAACGGAAGGCCATCAAGTCCAGTTCTTCAACCAATTCAAACCGAGCTCGAGCTTGAAACCAAATCCAACCGAGCTAATATAGTCTCATCTTTCCCTTAAAATAGCACAAATCCTTTCATTCGAGCTCAACTGAGCCGATCTCGAGCCTAGTCGAGCTCGAGCTCGATCTCGAGCTTGACCCTAAGCTCGATGTTGGTTCGAGCCGAGCCGAGCTCGAGCTTTGACGGTCTCAGGATCGATTCGAATCCACCCCTACCAACAGCATTCCAGACTACAAGAATCAACCATAGTATCGACGGCCAAAACCATCGACACTACAACATAGCCATCGGGAAAAGGTACTCTCGATGGCCAGGCATCGAGAGTAGTCCGTCGAACTGTCGAGACAGGTCGTATCGACGGCCGCGCCTGAAGCCGTCGAGATAAATACTATTCTAGGGTGGAATTTTCTCGACGGCAGAGAGCTTGGCCGTCGAGATTAGGGTTGCGTAGAAAAAAAATGTTTTATTTTTTTTGCAAAAAATCCAGAAAATTGCAGCTGTTGCAGCAGCACATGCAAACCCAAAATGCATATAATTCATATATTTCTCAATTGTCTCACACATGCGGCCACAATACCACATTTGCACACATAAATGAACGGTATACACATCGATAACAAACAAATAGATGCATACAAATAAATTTATAGAAAAAAGAAAGAAAAATTCTTTTTAAGAGAAATACACAAAGTAATTTTGCTGAAGATAACCGTAAAGAAGTTGTATCGAAGAATCTTAGAAGATCAGACTTTTTTCGCGAAGAGAAAATGACCCTACGAAGAAATATCGTGTTGGAAATGATCGTACTCTGTTTACTACTCGACCAGTCTACCTATGGAAAAATTTAATGGCTGTAATTTGTTTCGACGTCCATCCATGATCCATCCAAATGCCCAGCTAGCTGGAAGGCAGTAATTAAAATCAGCGAAATCTACTAATTAAGCTGTTGATGACCGACCGACCGATCGACTGACTGATCGAGGCTGAACTGACTGTTTCTACTCCATGCATGCAGGCGTTGCTAGGTCAGGTCCAGCCATCAGATCTTCAGTGTTCGGTCGTACAAATATTAATGGCTTAATGCATATGTAGATATTGCTGGCCGGCCATGGCCAGCTCAGGTCGATCACTGTACCTGTACGTGCACGGGGTGTCATCAGTCATCGGCTCGCACGCACCGCCACAAATTCAATTCCGCATACACTAACGACTATACATATTTTCCATAGCTAGTCTACTAATTTAACTGCGCATATACGGAGGTAAACATGACGTCCCACGTTTTTGTGCCGCTAATTTTGCAATTAATATGAACAACTTTTTTTCTTTGTATTCTAGTTTTATGTTTTTATTGTAGTCGATAAGATCATAAGAAGACCTCTTCTAGTTTTATGTAGTTGCCCTACAATATTTTTCTATTATTTTTTGTTTTAAATTTTTTTAATTTTTTATCGTAGTTAATATAAACTCTCTCTTTCTTTCACTTGATTTTTAAATTTTTGATGTAGTTGAAATGATTTTTTTAATCCAATATGTTATAATTTGGTTCCACAACAATGCTGTAGATATTTCTTTTTCTCTTCGGTAAACATATAAATTTCTAAAATTTTTAGATTAATATGGTGGTTCCGTTTAAATTTAGAATTTGTGTTTCTAATGCAATTATTACGGATCCTTTTTATCTTCGTAATTGATATATACTCTTTTTTTATTATTTATATTTCAAATTCATTTTTTGTAGTTTATATGAACTTTCTTTCAATCTAAGTTGTTACAATTTGAACACGATCCGATTACACCCTCGCAGCTTGTTAAGTTGCCGTACGTGAGGGGGAGTGTTTGTGTCGTCGGCATTCATTTGGCTGCTGATACCGATAATTTTGGCGGGCTCCGAAATTCAAAATTCTGGCCACGCCGATACGCCATTGTGCCTTGTGTCGGCGGTTGTTTACTAGCCGTCGACATAGGTAATTTTGGCCGATCAGTGATTATGTCGGGGAGTATTATCTGTGTTGTCGGTTTGAAGTTCTACCGCCGGCACAGCCCAAATTTCGTTCGTCGGGTCTTCTGCCGCCGACACGGCTGACGACGTTTCCTGTAGTGCTTAATCACTCTACGCTGTTTCTAAACTAGGTAGCTTGCTGCCGGCTACAGCTTAATCGACTCCGAACGGCTAAATCACTAGCTAGCTAGCTAGCTAGTATATATATCATCGCGCGATATATCATGCATTTAACAACCCGCACGGACCAAAGCGAATTAGTTGATAAATTAATTAAGCGGGGATCGATTAAAAAGAAGATCAATTAAGAATCAAGTGCAGGCTGAGCTAGCCGATCGAGCTGGGGTCCTTGTCCATGTCCATCAAGATCAAGGTGGGGGCGATGGCTTCCTCGTCGCAAGGGCACTCCGATCGATCCTCCATGCGGCATGCGGTGCCGCATTGAATGCCGTCGCCGCTCTCCACCTCCTCCTCCTCTCCTCTTCTTCTTCTTCTTCGCCTCCTCCTAGCTAGCTCGATCTCTTCTTCTTCTAACTGATGCATATGCATCCATCTCCGATGGATCCCCTCAGGTCACCGAGCTCTCACTAAATAATGCACCCTTTGACTCGTCGACCCGGTCGGTGCCATATGCGGCTGTACGGTACCTAGCAGCCGTCGCTCCCATTGACTTGGCCTGCTCATCATATATGTATATGCGCTGCATATATGCTTTCTTTTCTTTATTTCATGCTATTACTACCTACGCTATATATACGTACTGCTGTCTCTTGTGCACACTTCTACGTGCATATATATATTACCATTAACCCTAATTTTCTCTCGCGATCTGGCGTGTATATAAATTTGGAATTTTGGATATATATATACAGCTAAAGATCGATCTTGTGCGCGCTTCCCCTCCATATATATTTCAATATATAAATAACTACCCGACCATACATGTTGTTAATTAATTAGCTACTCCCTCCAGTTCCATAATGCTTGTCGTTTTAGGCATTGACATGGTCTTTGAAATGCAAATTTGACCATCAATTATTAATGAAATTTATTTACAAATTCCGCAAAATTATGATATTGTGAAAGTATTTTTCAAGACGAATTTATATGTATGGTTTTTACGTACACAATCCAAATATGTTAAAAGTTTTTTTATATATAAAGGTTTAAAACTTTGACTTACAATAAACTTAAAACGATAAGTATTATGAAACTGGAAGGAGTAGCTAGCTAAGATGAATTTAGAAGTAAGCATGCATGGTGGGGGAGAGGAGATCTGGAAAGTAAGTGTGGCGATCTAAATGAAAGTTAGGCACCTAGCTAGCTACTTTGATACTTGTACGTATCAAAGGAGAAATTAACTAGCTACGAAAGACTGCGCGATGCTTCCTTTTAGAAAATTAAGTTCCTGTTGGGCGGCTATCCCAAATTAATTGTTCTATTATATATTTTTAGTTTCCAGCTTTTTTAAAAAAAATTGAGGATGTTAACATGTGTTTGAGAACATCACAAAGAAGAAACAATATGATCGAAGGGCAATCTGACCGGGTTTTCTTAGGTCAAATTGGCTTGTAATTTCATCAACCAGTTGACGCTATATATCTAGGGTACATTTTGTAGGTACCATTTTTTCTTTCATCCACAGAAACACAAAGTACAATTAATTACCTAGAAAAAGTGACGTTCAACGAAGAAATGTACAATGTTATCGTTAGGTTTTATTGATCAGTCTCATCATAAATTAAGATAAGCAATGCATCTTAGTCAGTCAATCAAAACTAATTAAATTGATGCATACGTTGAACTTGACATTTTTAGCATGAAAAATCAGTGCAAATTCCCTTGGATCAAATGATTTTCACAACTTTATGCTGATGAGAATATATAACAATAATAAATCCTAGACCACCCATATATTTTGTCACATACGTGTCCTAACAATATCATACGCGAGTGGTGACTATTCTTGCCGTATGGTATCCGTTTGACGAATTCAATTCGAAAGGTGCATCATGTGGAAGAAGGAACAAGAATTTATCTTCCATTAATGCCTTCAATCTAGCTAGCAATATTCCTATGCAACTTGTTCATCAACAAAGCTAATTGATGTCAAAGAATTGGGATCTTACTGCACTGTTAAAGCTTTTAGCTCTTGTAAAAAAGATGTTCAAAAAGCGTTCTTCAGAACGCTCTATGGTCCTTAATAACATCATCATTTCATGTAAAAAGTAGTCGATGGTATATCTTGAGTAGTAATAACTGCATATATATATATATATATGAAGAAGCCAAACTATGGTGTAAATTTATTTGCAAGTAAAGTTAATTATTTCACATACGTACAGATGATGTGCATCAATAAATCAATTTTATGCAATGATTTTATTTTAATAAAAATATATAGTGCAAATTAAAATGTAAGATTTTTTCATATACAAAACAGTCCTAAGATGCATGCACCCCTAGCTGGAGATAAGTCCGACAAGACAATTTGGAGTGGAACACATTAAACAAACCGCCACATCAATTCCCTGTCAGAATCTTTGCTGAGATCGAGTGAGATTACGCTGTGTGTGTGAATACTTGTGTGTATGTATATGCAGGTGTATACGTAGTAGATCTGATCATTTGTCGGATTCAAACGGGTTTGGATCGGATTTTTTAAAATCCGATAAAAAAATCAGCCAGCCCGAGGCCAACCCAACCCGGTGCACCGGGTAACAAATCCGGGCTGGCCCGAACTTGACCCCGAAACCCAAAAACCCGAATCCGCACGGCTGATTTTGTAATTTTTTCGGCACAAACTCGACCCGACCGACGGTCGGGCGTCAAATTGAGGCCCGACCCGACCCGGTGCTAGTCGGGTTGGGTTTTTTCGGGTCGAGCTACCCATGAGCAGGTCTAACGTACACACACTTTTGATTTGCCATTTGGTACGTGGTAGGCATATAATATTTTCTTTGTCGTTGTCTTGCATTGTTTTCAATTTCCTCAATATTCCTAAGCAAGTCTTTGGCTTGTATTGGGTTTTTAGCATTAGAACAGAAAGGGAATTCAGTTATCTGAAAATCGTTTAATTGATTTTCCAATATATGGTTCTCCAGTTATGCTAAGGCTTCTTTCTGGGAGTTTCATTAACAACGGAGTATAAGACTCGGCTAATTTCTCATTTTGTCTTACTAAGTTGGCCAATATTTTGGACAAGATCAAATCGGAGGGTTGGCCCACATTATTTGCCATAAAGAAAATCCAAAGGTAGTCATAGATTAAATGAATAAATCAATAAAAGTTTGAAGATTCAAATAGAAGTGTAGGATCTTCAGCAATATTTATTATTCCATACAGTAATTTTTACATGCTACTTTCTTTTAGGAAGTAGAAAGTAACAAAAACTTTCTTAAAAACTATGCTATTGGCCATTTTTAGGTGAAAATGAAAGCATCTTAAGGGCTATTTTACAAGCTATATATAGGGTTTAATTAGGTTGGAAAGGAAGCTATTATTTTACAAGTTGGTACCTAAAGTTTACACTTAGCTAATAGGTAATTGAACTCCATAATGATGAAAAGGGTGGCCTACACATTATAGGAAACGTCAACAGTGTCGAGTGCCAACACCGTCGACACAAGCACACAAGCCATCGGGAGAAGTTTATTTCGACACTAGTGGGTTCGAGATGAGATTTCGGCAGCATAACACTAAAGGTTCTCCAGTGCAACGATGGCCCAGGAGGGTTACTAAAACCACCGAGCACTTATGTCATGCATAGGAGAACCTCTTAGAATTATATCGATCCTCGAAATTCTCGTCTCGAACCCACCAGTGTTGCCATGAATTTAGCTCGATCGGTCATTTGTGGCCTGTCCACTGGGACGCCCATAGATGGCAGTCCACTGGACAATTCGAAAACGCTTATCACATGTCGTATGAAAACAAAATGAATCACCGTTCGTGTTCCATAAGAGTTGTGCCGTTTCCGAATGGGTAACGTACAGCTGAGTCACAATTGAAAAAGGCCAATGCGGACACAATATTATTAAGCATAACATATTACCTAACCAAAAATGGTAATAAATAACATTTACGAATTAATAAACAATCAACCATCAATCGTAAAAAAGTTACTAATTATTGAAGAGTAAATAATCAATTATTTACAATACATTATTTTATTTTATTTTATTTTAATATTTCACTAATTAATTTTATTTATTTATTTATTTATTTATTCACTAAACCAACTAAAGAGTAAATAATAAATTATTTACAATACATTTATTTCATTTATTTATGTATTCACAAATTTATTTTATTTATTTATTAATTGCCTAATTTATTCACTAAATCTATATTAGTATCAACTAATATAGCATGGTCGTCAACACTAAACAAGAAGCACGAAAAAAATTGATTCGATTACCTCGTACGTCAACGGTCAACGATGGGGACGGCGTCGGATATGAGGGTGGGGACAGGAGGGAGCGAGGTGGAGGGGAGGCGGAGGCGTTGGCGAGGCGAGGCGGCGGCGAGGCGAGGCGGCGCGGGCGATGAGCGGCTGGCAAGGCTTGGCAAGGTAAGGGTGGCCGAGGCGGTAGAGGCGGGCGCTGGCTAGAAGCGAAGACGAGCGGCGGCGGCGGAGCGGGCTAGTAGCGCCGACATCGGCAGCCTGTGCTGGAGCAGTCGGAGGCTCGCGACCGCGGCGCGGCGGCGGCGATGCGTGGCTGCAGGGTGCGGGGAGTGGGGTGCCGACGCGTGGCGCACTGATGGCGCTGTAGGCGGTTGGGCGTGGGGAATCTGGCGGCGCCGACGCCGAGGTCGCCGGCGGCGAGGGCGACGTGGCGGCGCGGCAGCGAACTCCGACGAGCCCTAACTTTCACAAATCTTCACCAAAACCAATGAAATAAGTATCCATCTGGACCGTCTCGACGATCTTTACGCAATGGTGGCATCTACACTTTGGTTTGGGCATGGCACAGAGAATTTTACCTCGAAAACCTCCTCGGGCTAGGGTTTCCTTGACTGCTAGGGTTTGATCTATGGCTTGCACGAGTTGTGGAGGTGGGGGTCTTGATGTGTTTATATAGGGTGTTGGTTGACCTAGGTTTGGCCTCTATTTGGTTAGAGTTTGAGTTGGCCTCAAATTCTAATCCGTATAGGTTTAGAACTCCCCCAAATTGGATATTTTTGCAAATCCACGAATCTTGAGTTGGTATTCTGGCTTTGGGCAGGTTTGGATGTCAACTCGCTATCCTCCAAGTTTGGGCTTGGTTCTTGCACGTTTGCTCGTCATTTCATGGATTTGATGAGCTCCCGGCAGAACGGCATCACTCTATGGAATCACGGGCTATCTTTGGGATTTGGACTTGAAATTTGGAGGGTGGCTGAATGATGGCCTTTAGGATTTATGAAAATTTTCCAAATTGTTTTTAAAAAGGTTTGCTAGGGTTTTCGCTTAAACCTAGTTTAAATTAGTTTAAACTAGGGTTTTGTATATAACAATTCCCTTTTATTTTAGTTTTAGGGTTTTGAATATACAAGTGACATACGACAAAAATAGTGGATGTCACATAGGTGGCCTAGTGCTAGACTTCATTGGCAAAATAGAATTTCTTTGCCATTTCTATAATATTTCTATAAGGATTAGTATAAAATTCTAAGTGTGCCAGCTAATTTCCTTATTTTATACCTATTTTATTTTTCTATTTTTCTATAAGTTTTATTTTTCTAATTTTTCCTAATTACACACAGACACGGCTTTGATAACAATTTTGTCGAGACTAACTCCCAGAAAATGATTATTAGAAAATTAATCCTCTAAAATGATAATTGCACCATTACATAATCAGTACGAGGTTTCTATAAGAACATGATTAATATCTAAATGCAACAAGTATCAAAGGAAGGTAAAGTTATATATTTAAGTGTATCAATGCATTATTTTAAAATTAGCTTATTATTTGTTCAAACCTTGTTTCAAAGCATTTAAATGGATTTTTAACAAATTCTATCTTTTTTCACCTGATCTTATCCCATCTCTTCTTCTAAATAATATGAATTATTTTTTTAATAGAATAGGCATCACCCTGGCCAGTAGTGACACTGTGTGTGTGTATACATATACTTTGAATTTATTCTTTGTTTTTGGTTCACTTAAAACTGAAGCTTACAGGTTTTTTTTGAACCATTAATTAAGCTTAAAGATTGTTACTTCATCCCTCTAGCTAGCTAGCAGACATGAAGAGGTTTCATGTGAAATGAAATAATCTGCATGTGTACTGCGACCTTGATCAAGGCATGTCGCGCATGTATATTCAAATTGGGCGCATGTATATTCAAATTGGAAGACTATCTTTCAACAGGGCGGTATAGGGCCAATTAATATATTGAGCGCGCGGCAAGAGTACGGTTCTCTCTGGAATCGTCAAGTGTTAGCGCGAGACCTTCATGTTCTAGCAACATCTATTTTCCTACGGTTTTTTAAGCAAATAAAATAATTTGGCTCGTTCATATATATATATATATATATATATATATATATATATATATATATATATATATATATATATATATATATATATATATATATATCTCCACATGCTTGTGGTTGCGCAACGAGTCCCTATCAATTAACACAGAGGTTCCATAAATTAAGGAATGTCAAATCCATGTATATATATGTAGAGATAGCTTTACTGGTCATCTATCCAGCTATAGAATATACACTTTTCTTGCTTATTTATCTTTCTAGATGTCTTCATGGTCAGCATGCATATACAATAGTACTAGTTAGCTATTATTAAAGTTTAATTTGGTATATCCCTATCAACATGACTAGCTTCTAGCTACTTCATTGGGATTGATCGAGCTGACGGCTAGCTAGCTTTGTTATGTACATGTATCTGATCGATGCGTAGTGATACATACTAAAGGCTTCTGATTATTACCTTACATGCATGCACTAGTTGACTATATATCTTTTACGCACTTTAAGTTTGAGATGTATGTATCCACATGCATGACATATTAGAAAATAATTAAAGAGACAAAGGGGCAGGGAAAAAAAAGATGGATCCAACCATATAAGAGATCATCGTCACAGTAAGCGTGCTGCCCTTTAGCTTGTAATAACAAACTAAATTATACGACCACATACTCATATATATACTAGTAATAGTTAGCTTTTAATTGTCCTTAAAATCACCAGGATCGCTTGGCATCCCCTAAGGCCCTAACACACACCATAGATCCGCTAACTGATGGCAGTAGTTTAATATTCGTATTGGCGATGGTTAAATCGTTTATTTTTACTTTTATATTCTTTTGATGTAAGACAATCTTTGGCTCGAGTTTGTTTCGTGTGGTTGTAATAAAACCGTATGCATCTATGGTGTAGAGGTCATAACACATTTTCATTATCTTAAAATATATCCATTAACCTATGAGTGGTAGAACTGTTCACCAGGGGCCATGCATGCACGAATGTTTTGGAAGATATCCCTCCATGATATATTCCTTGTGCCAACATCAATGGGCAATGTCAGAATGATTATATACTTAGACATGGGACTCATAAAGCCTAGATAAAAGTGTAAGAACGCACATATGTAGGTGCATGTGTGGATTGTGTTGCATGGTTGGTTGAGGCCAGTAGTGGGGGATGGCAATATAGCACTGTAGCAGTGCATGGTGATGATGCATCGAAAGGCGCTCATGCATGCAATAGTGGTACACCCAACCTGTGTAGGCTCCAGATGGTAAGGCAAGTATATGTCAGTGACAAAGCAAGCAAGCAAGCAAGCATGCAGCTCTACCTAGCTGGGCTGAAAAGACGTCGAGCTTTTCTGAGTGTTGGGAGCAAACACAAATCATTAGCGCATGGAATGAACGCATACGTGCTGATCAGGAACCTTTTTCCCCCTAGAATTCGCACGCATGCACGCACGAACCAGATTGCATGCGTTTCCAGTTGGGTTGCGTTGTGTGTGTGTTACTTCATGCAATTCGTTGGTGAAAGGTCTTTGTGTCTGTGCATGCACCAAGAGGTAGACACACACACACACATACGTAACATACACACACGGGGGGAGAGAGAGAGAGAGAGAGAGAGAGAGAGAGGGTCACGGGTATCACTTGACTGATCAACCAGCTAGCTAGCTCGATCGTACAGAGAGATGAGTATGGACTACATGTTCCGAGCTCCAAAAATCCACAAGCACACTACTGGCGCAATACTGACGACTGTACGTACTACCTACAGTGTACTGGAGCTAATTAAGCTTTGGACACTAGTACTAGCAAACAACGGCACATGCCCTAAATTACCGGTATGCATGGCAAGCATCGATTCCCCCAAAGGACATCCTATATATGTGTGTAAATGCCGGCATGTCCTTCATCCTCGATCCGCTCTTTGTATGCAAATATCTAAAAAATATGGCGAACTCCTCGAACCTAGAACCTCTTGCCACCACGGGACTCCGTACACCCTTCTAACCAACCCACCCAGCCACGCGTATTTACTAGACTAGGATATGCATCCCTTTTAAAGTATGCTGAAATAAGGCTTTAGTCCGACCTGGTTTATAACACTTACCTTCAGTCCCGGTTCATGTTACGAACCAGGACTAATTTGTGCCCGTGCCAGATGGCATGTACTCGTCTGCCAAAGCACTCTACTATCTCGGTTCATGACATAAACCGAGACTAATGTGTACGAAAAATCGTGCTTTTGACCTAGTAGCCATGAACCGAGACTGATGCCATGCACTATCAGTCTGGGTTTGTAGTTAACCGGGACTGATGTGGCGGGTAGAAGGCCCGTTACCTAGTAGTGATTTGTACAAAAGTTGCCGCGCATTGCACGGCACACAATGCTCATTTTTAGAGGTAACAAAGTATAAAGGCCAATTTAGTCATTTCTCTCTCTCTCTCAATCTCACTTATTCCCACTCCGCTACCACCATAGGCCACCCACTGCCAATGGTGAACGGTTGACAACCATTTTAGGCTCTCAAGCATCCCTCTCCTTATTTTCTCATCTCTTTAATTTCCTCCTTTCTGATCTCCATTTCAATAACTCGGCACCGTTGTGCCGGCAGGCCTACTCCCCATTTAGCATTCTGACTTTGTCCGGTTGTCGTGCCACCACTTCCATGCAAGTTGCCACCCAAGATCCAGTACTGCCTTACAAGCCGTTGTCCGTCGGTGAGGCTTACACAACATGAGCTCACACCAAAGCACCACCATGCACCCTAAATGTGGATCCCCTAAGGCTGGATGTCGTAGCCCCTCGTGTGGTTGCTTCGTGTTGGATAGCCATCCGCCCGCCATCGGTAAGACCCTGTTGTGCTATCCTATACATGAAAAGAGAGAGGAGAGAGAAAAGGAGATAAAAATTTATAGATACAAAAGTACCCTGATCACTCAGTACTTCTCTATGGATTGATACCAGTGGAGGGAGAAGGTAAGAGAGTGGTTTTTCTGATCCTCTATGTAGAGTTCTCCGACTTGCTCTCTTTCCTCCTTCCCATGGCGTCGTGTACATGTGTGTAGAGCATAGAGCTCATCGGACTGACTTTGGCTAATTCAGTTCTATCATCACTGTCAACATATTATATGTTTTCTCTGAAGATCCCAGTACAAATTATTCAAGCTATTGATAAATTGCGGCGTCATTGTTTTTGGAGAGGTTCTCGGGATATTAATTCCCACAGTGCACCATTGGCTGCTTGGGATTTGGTTTGTCGTCCGAAACGATTTGGAGGCTTGGGAATTATTAATCTATCTTTGCAAAATCAGGCGCTACTTCTTAAGCATCTTCATAAATTCTTCAATCATATGGACTTGCCTTGGGTTAAATTTATTTGGGCCATGTTTTATCCACACGGATTTACCATGCCATGCTCGAGAGGGTGTTCTTTCTGGTGGAAGCAACTGCTTTCTTTGCTTCCTGTTTTTAAGGGGGTCGCAAGTTGTCAGATTGGTGACGGGTTTTCTGTTCAACTTTGGCATGATGTTTGTAATGATGATTTGTTACATCTTAGACTCCCTCATCTTTTCTCCTATGCTCGAGATCAGTCAGCATTGGTATCATCATATCTCGTTAATGATGATGTTCAATCTCTTTTTTCCTTCCTTTATCTGTTCCGGCATATGAGGAATGGTTGACCCTTCAGGAATTACTGAATGATTGGAGAGATTCCCTTTTACTTGATGATCGTTGGACTTACATCTGGAGAAAAGATCAGTACAAATCCTCTGATTTCCTCAAGCATTTTTGTTCGGGTTTTCGGATGCATGCTATCTTCAGAAGAATTTGGAAAAGTAAGGGGTTAATGAGATGGAAGGTGTTCATGTGGCTTCTTTGTGTGGACAGATTGAATACTAAGGATTTGCTGTGCTGGAAGAATTTTGTTACTGATTTTCAGTGCATTTTGTGCACATCCTCAACTATGGAGACCATGTTACACCTTTTCTTTCATTGTCCGTTCGCACAGTCAATTTGGCATTACCTAGGACTCCAATGGACACACTCTTTTGATCGATCTCCCGGGTTTCTATGAGGATCTTTGATGCTTTTTGCCGAATATCTCCATTATCTTTCTATATGGATATTTATATCTTGGCCTGTTGGAATATTTGGAAGATTCGGAATCGACAAGTCTTTGATGATGTTCCTCATTCGATGCACATGTAGAAGGAGGGTTTTGATATGGATGTTGATCTTCTAGTTTTAAGAGTCAACAGTGATTTAGCTTCTTCTATTGTTTCTTGGCAAAACTCTCTTACAGATTTGTGACTTTGTAAATATTTCTTTATTTTAATTTATATATACTGTAGAAGCCTCTCCTACGGTTTTCGATAAAAAAATAGAGCTCATCGGACGACTAACTAGGATCACATATACATATATAAATTAAGGAAGCATGGCTGCATGACAGCATGAGGATGCATGCAACACCGTCCTGTCCCGTCCACTCCGCCGACGTGCAGGTATATATTGACCTAGCTAGCTGGCTTTGCAGGCCACATATATAGTAGTAGAACAAAACGTACTAGTTAAGAGTCTTGGAGAACTGGACATGGCGAAGGCCCAATGATATCACTGCTGAAATTTATAGGTCACCGCCGCTGGGTTTCCATGGAGGTCCCCTAGCCTTCAGCTCGCCTCCCTCGATCTTCTACCTGTACAGCTTCAACGCTCTCTTGTAGCTAGAATTACTAGCTGATCCAATGGCTCAGATGGGTGCGTGTGTGCATGTAACTCCATAGTCCATATATATACATGTTTTTACTAAAAAAAATCTCCATATACATGTGGAGTTGATTCCCTGCATGTCACTAGCTAGAAAATCATGTGCACCGGTGTACATACAATAGAGAGAGATACGTGAACCTAGCTATAGCTAGCTAGCAACAAATTGATATGTTGTGGTGCTTGATCATTGTAATTCCAATGATCTATAATTAACCTAGCTAGCTAAAAATGACAGCTATTAAATAATACCGACATTTACAAGCCCTCATCTTGTTGCTGTGGCTAAGTTGTAACTAGCTAGTGTAACTTGGTTACCTCTCACCCTAGCCTCCCCCATGCACACCAGCAGCCACTTGCACCAATCAATCTCATTCTCGGTCAGATCAGCTCCAATTACAAGATCTCATCACATCCCTCATTGGCGTGTACCTGCTGCGTATGTTTGTGTGTGTGGCGTTAGGGCTAGTGGTGGCCGGTGTCGGTATTGGACTTGTACTGCTTCTCCTCTTCACCCCCTCGCCCTCCTGCTATAAATTCCGGCCGGTGGAGGGGCGTTGGGAGGGAGGTGATGTGTCAAGGCCGCCGACGAGCATGGGGGGACTAGACCACCACCACCACGACATCGTCACGGGGCGCGGCGCCGGCGCCGCCGGCGACGACCTGCAGCCGCACGACATGGTGATGCCGGGATTCCGGTTCCACCCGTCGGAGGAGGAGCTCATCGAGTTCTACCTCCGGCGGAAGGTCGAGGGCAAGCGCTTCAACCTGGAGCTCATCGCCGACGTCCAGCTCTACCGCTACGACCCATGGGATCTGCCCGGTAGCTCTAACATACTCCCCATCCCCAACCCCTATGCATGCATGTGACCTAGCTAGATGTATGATTTCATGTGACTCGGCCCTGCTTTTGATCTCATGTGAACCTTTCTTCCTGCCTTTTCCTGATCCCTTTACGCTCGCATAAATCGCAACCGCAGCTCAGGCGTCGATCGGGGACAAGGAGTGGTTCTTCTACGTGCCGAGGGACCGCAAGTACCGCAACGGCGACCGGCCGAACCGGGTGACGCCGTCGGGGTACTGGAAGGCGACGGGCGCCGACCGGATGGTGCGCGTCGACGCCGGCAGCCGCAACATCGGGCTGAAGAAGACGCTGGTGTTCTACGTCGGCAAGGCCCCCAAGGGCATCCGCAGCAGCTGGATCATGAACGAGTACCGCCTCCCCCACGGCGACGCCGACCGCTACCAAAGGGTACAGGTGCTCGATCGTAATATCGCATGCTTAATCAATCATATATATATGTCACTCCCCTAATTTCATGTGCTTCGATTCTCACCAAGATTTCTTTTTTTTTTTTCCCTTTTAGTTTGTGTTTGGGAAATTCTCGCCAACAAGATCACTTCTTTTGGCTTCTGGGTATGATTTGGGCTTTTTAATTCCCTTAATTATCATCTGGATCGAGCTTTGTGTTGGGAGATCTTGCATGCAAAAGCATAAAGCTCTCCTCCACTACGCAAAATTGCTTTCGCTTTTGGAGTTTTGTGGTTGCTTTTGTTAGTCACCGGCCGGCATGTGTGTGCAAACTGTCGCTGGTACGTGTTGTCTGATGAAAAAAGGTGTCAAAAAGTGCGAGGTCAGAATTACATCCGCAAGAATCTAGCCAAGCCCCAACCGATCCATGCATATCCTAGCCATAAGCACATGGTTTAACTCAATAATTCACAATCAATTAGGGTTTTCGGGCCTCTAGCTAGTAATTAATCAGGATATATCCCAGTTTCTCTTTTTGTGCTTTCTACACAAAAAATAAGCATCTAAACTTGGGGAAGATCTTCCCCTAATTTTTGCCGATCCATCTTTTCTTCTTTTTGGAATTATGTACCGTCCTCTGCTAATTTTATAAAGGTTCCAACTTAATTTTGTAAGACATGCATCAGGGTACTAACTCAAAAAGGTATACGCAATTATGCTAAAACAAAACTCCTAGCTATCCAGGACGAGATCTAGAATTAATTAAAACAAATAATAGCAGGAGTTGTTCTCTAACTTGGGCCATTTTACTTAATTTCTTTTGGTGCCATCATTCCTTTTAATTTATTTTGATGTTTATTGTTGAAAAATTGTTTTTTGTTTTTATGGTCAGAAAATAATTACCTATCCTTCTTTTTGGACACTTCTCAGTTTGATCAGAACAATTGGATATATACCACACCTGATTTTAAATTCGTCAAAAACAACGAGAGAACGACTATATATATTGCTTTCGGATCACATGATCCACACAAGGATGAATTATTTCTGCACATTTCGGGTGGTTCATTTTATTTTGGACTAATCTAGTTAATTTATTCTACCTCGCGCAACTAATATATATCCATGAATCCATCAGGAAATTTCGCTTTGCCGAGTCTATAAACGCCCAGGGATCGACGACAACTTCCACCTCACAACAACGAAATCGTCCGGCTCAAAGGCGGCTGCGGCGATGAACAGGAAGCACTCAACGGCGGCAAGCCGGACATCGGCGGCGCCCCGCCTGGCGCCACTGATGTTTTCCGAAGGAACGAACACTGCCATGTCGCTGTCGGCAGGGGCGGCGCCGACGCTGCCGCCGCCGGCGGCGGCGGCGGCGGCGATGTTCCGGTCGACGGCCTCCGGCTCGTCGCCTCGCTCCACCACGTCGACGGAGGAGGACGGCGGGCCTCTTTACCACTTGAAGGGATTGAACCCGATGCAGCAGCTGCCTTCTTCCACACACGCCTTGCTGAACGCCAACTCCTCAACAATGGCGACGATCCCAATAGACGAGCTGAGTAGGGCAATCTCAATTGGATCATACGGTCAAGCTGCAAACCCTAGCCAGCCAATGCCGCCATCGCAGGGCTCGTCGTTGCTTGCTTTCCCAAGCATGGAGAAGATCTGGGATTGGAACCCTATCCTAGAATCTCCCAAGGTTTGCACAAGCTTCAAATAGCTTCTCTCGTGTGCCATGGTCGATCGACCTATGGCTCATGCATGGTGCTTGCATGCACAGTGATGCATGCAATGCACACGTATCATATGTGTACTTATGTATGTAGACACTTATCTGGGCTAGGACATGACTATATATGTAATGGAATTGGGTAGGGTAGTTCTAGTCCCATGCAATTACCGCTCCATTAAAATTAGTTCACAAATTAAAACAGCAGGTGTAACTGTGTATCTCAATCTCAATTTGATGATCTTGGAGACTTTGTAGTGTAACTCGATTAGAGATGGAATAAAGAATTAAGTAAAGATTAAGTAGCATTATTATAGATCATTGTGTGTTCAAGAATAATCCAATTATTCTGTTCTAGATTCACATCATGAATGGCATGCGTTCCTAAGATCAATTATTCTTTAATTTTATCATTCGATCACAGTCAATTTCTTGCTTGCTTGATGCACTATAGTTAGAAATTTCTGATGATAAAATGCATATTGTATGGAAAAATACGGTGGCTAGCTGTGTATGCATGATATTGCAATTTTTGCACTAGTTAGAAATTTCTGATGATAAAATTCATATTGTATGGAAAAATATGCCAGCTAGCTGTGTATGCATGATATTGCAATTTGATCATACTGTTCTAATTAATTAATGCTGAACTCGTGACATAATCGATCATATACTTCACTTTTGTGCCCAGCTAAACTTGCAAATTAATACATATAAATAGGGTCCATGCACTGTTCACAAACTAGATCTCTACACACACACACACACTTGCTATTAGGGATCCAACCCTCCATGTAAAAAAACAAAATTATACATATATATATCTGCATGCTTGTTATCTAATATTTTGCATCTATGCTGTATGCCCTGTTATTTTTTTGGAATAGCCCTGTTATTAATTGAACTGGAACATTAATTTGATCAATGAGATTAATGGTCTAATGATCTGGAGCTTATATATAGTCGTTCTCTCTAGTTAATCAGTCATGCATATAAGTATATATATGCGCGCATGATCTGTTGAAATATACACAACACAGTAGATCAATTATATGAGAGTTTTATGAGAATTTTTGTGTGGACAATATGTTATGTTTAATTATTGGCTGACATGCAGAACTACGTAGCAATAGCTAGCTATAGCTAGCACGTATAGTTAATGATAAATTGTCAAGGAAATCGACCGACTTGTGCAACGCCAAGGGACCGTGTATTTTTTATTAATTTTCTGCAAAATCCTTGTAGATAGGAGAAGGTCTTTTTGACCTCAATTATATACGGCCATTGGTGCTTTTTAGTCCCTAAAAATTAAAGGTAGGTAAAAATTAGTCCATAGAAACCATCCAGAAATATATGGTCCTCTAAGAAGTGGAATAGTAGTTTTGATTAGAGTATGTATCATATTTTTAGCAAGATTTTCCACTAAAAATGATTCACAGAATAAATACTAGTAAATTGTATTTTTGGGTTACAACCATCAAGCTCACAAAATTTTCAGATTTTTTTTCTAAATTTCGTACAGATTGGTAGCATTTTATCATTTTTTCCAAAATTACAATAAAACTTTAGAAGAACTACAAAATGATATAAAATATATGTTTAAAATTTATGTTGAAGTTGAACTCAAATGTGTAATTTAGTTTGGACTGTAGATCAAATTTTATTTTTAAAAATAGTGCAAGCATGTGCCACTTCAATGAAAACCACTATTTAACCGATCAAAAAGGCCATTAATTCCTATGTGGTTTTAATATTTGTAGGACTGTATTAACTCGATTTTGGCTTTTAGAGATATAGCCAAAAAAATGTCCATTGCCAAAGTGAGCAAAATAGAATGTTTTATATATTATATTGATGGGTGTTAATTTGTACGGTAGACAGTTTGCGTAAGCATGTGCATGCTTGTTTTGGGGTGAGACGCATGATCTTATAATTAAATGGGCATGCATGCGGATGATCAGAGAGAGCTATAGAGAGATGGGAGAGATGGGAGGCGGTGTAGGCGGTCATGGAGTTATGATGGGGAGCACCACAACCGCCATGCATTTCAGGCGGGCGGTGCGTATATATTGTTGGGCCATCTCTCTTTCAGCCCGCGGGGGGCCCAGGAAGGCCCACCGCCACCAGCACGCTCCGCGTACGGCCACCACATGCCCGCAAAGTTGCACCGCACGTACGTGCGTGCATGCGGAGGATCAGTCTGTCTGTTGCACGTACCCCGCCCTTTTTTTTTTTTTTTGTTGTTGTTGTTGTTGATTAGGTCATGCATGCGACCGCAAATGTCAAGAAAATTAGCATCCTGCCTGGCAAGAAAAAAACAGTGCGTTAGCTTTATACTGCTGCTAGACTCCCTCTCCCTTTCTCTTCAACCTCGTCATTGAACCCCTACATAGATCCTTTCCTTGGCAACCCAAGTGGGCATCCTCTCATCGCTCAGAGAAGTCACAGCTGACATTCGGGTTTCCCTCTATGATGATGATGCGGTAATTTTTGTCGCCTCGGTAAAAGAGGGGGTCTCTGCGCTCGCCTCCATCCTGCAACATTTTGAAAATATCACTAGATTGCACACAAACTTCAACAAGTCATGTGGTTCCCAAACGCTGCAAGGGCCTTGACTTGGATGACATTCTTAACACTCTCCCCGCCAAGCGTGATACCTTTCCCATCACCTACCTGAGGCTTCCGCTGGCCATCAAGAAGTTGCGGCACGTCCACTTCCAGCCTCTCATCGACAAAGTCGCTGGGAGGTTCAACGGCTGGCATGGGCAATGCTCTCAAAAGGGGGCAGGCTCACCTTTTCTAAGTCTATCCTCACCGCCATCTCTTCATACACACTCTTGGTCACCGTTCCCTTAAAGTCAATGATCGCGAAGATTGACAAGATTCGCCGCACATGGCTCTGGCATGGTACTGACTCGGCATCGGGGGCACTGTCGTGTCAGCTGGAAGGCCGTTTGCTCCCCGATTGCTGCACTGCAGGTGACCTTGGAGTTCTCAACCTCCAGTCCTTGCTAGGGCCCGCCGCCTTCGTTGGCTCTGGCTTGCCAAAAGCTACGCTAATTGAACTTGGGCTAACAGCCCATCGCCCATTGAGCCATCGGATGCTGCTCCATTTCAGGCCGCCACAAGCCTTGCCTTGGGCAACGGGACAACGCTTGGGTTGATTGTTACCAACCGCGTGAGCGCGCTCGCGCATTTTCGCCGCCTCTGTCAAAAAAAAATAGATCGGTGGCCGATGCCCTTACGAACAATGGCTTTAATTCGACCTACGTCGCAATTTTGACCCCTCCATGATCATTGAGTTGGCTTCCCTTTGGCTGCGCTTGCATCCCGTTCTGCTGCAGCACAATGAACCTGATCGCACCATTTGGCGTTTCACCGGTTGTGAATAGTATTCCGTCTCCTCGGCTTACCGGCTACAGTTCATCGGGCGGACAACCTCGGCTTTTCATCGACTGTGGAAGCTTTGGGGCCCTTGCAAATGCCAGTTCTTCGTCTGACAACTACTTCAGAGGAAAGTAATGACTGTGGATACTCTGCTACATCCCCAACAATTATTTATGTGCGCTTTGCAGAAAGAATCTGGAGACGCTCGAGCATCTCTTTCTTTCTTACAGTTTCTCTGGCCAGGTGTGGTCTTTTCTAGCTTCCAAATTACGCTTGCCTAGGCTTAGCCCCGCTTCCTAGACCAACTGGACCTGCATCTCGACCTGGTGTATTGCTGATTTGCGGGCCTGTCCTACCAATTGCTCTGCCTCCATCGCTCTCATCACCCTTGGCACTTGTGGCTAGAGCGCAACAACCGCATCTTCAAGGGCGTCGAGCGACCTCTTTCGATCTTCTTATACTCTCTCATCAATGACTTGCACCTTTGGGAGGTTGCAGGAGCCAATTTGTAATTGTGTAGCTTCTCTTGCACGCCTGGGGGTGGGCGTCCTTTTGTTTCTTTTCACCCCTTTTTCTTTTCTTTTTCTTGTTTTCGCTTTTGTACTAAGACTTTTGACTTTTCATTCCTCCTATAATTAACACAAGGCAACTCTCCTGCCTTTCCGTAAAAAAAAAATCATATTTGGCCCCTAATTTTTCTCTCATCCCCGATTTGATCTTTAGACTTCAAAATGGGCTAAAATGATACTCCATATGGTTCCACAATACTTATCATTTTGGTGGCCATATTTGGTTTCTAACATTGTGTGGCCATACCAATACATTGGTCATGGCCATTCTAGGGCATGACCTTTCATCGGCAAAATATTAGTTGTTTGGTTTGAATTAATCCAACAAAAAGTGACCAATGAAAAACCCAAAAAAAAATGAAAAGTATTTATATCGGGTTGCTTAGGATTTTATACGAATTACAAAATTTGTTTCAGTACGTATCAAATATATATAAAAAATGACAAGTTTAAAATGCCATCAACCGAATAGAAAAAGGGCTCGCTCGCGCTGCGAAGGCGAGGTCGGCCAATTTCCACGCCAGCGCAGCACAAAACTGATGGTTCATCAAGTTTTTTTTTCTTCCTTCCTTGCCGTGTCAATGGTTTGGCTGCCATTCAAATGAGCGTCAAACAATGAAGGCACGACCGTCTATTGGTATATAAGAGGTGAGCGACGGATGTAAACTAAGCGTGCCCCTAATATCCATTAGAAGCCCAGTAATGACGCCCATGTCTCCTCCTCCTCCCTGTTTTGACTCCAGTCGTAAGCAGTAACCTAGGATATGCCATTATGGCATTATCTCTTACTGTAAAAAGCAAGCCCAATGTCATACCCACCTAATTAAGCCTATTTTCCTTCACAATGTTTTTAGCACATTATAATTTTTTCCCTGGGGTTGTCTAATAAATACTCTCTCTCTCTCTCTCTCTCTCTCTCTCTGGAGCAGATGAGACCTTTTTTTTTTTCGTTTCCAACGAGGAGATCAGATGGCACTGCAAATATGTGAGAATTTCGTGTTTTGTAATGGTACTTGTGGTGGTGTCTGCCTTTTCTTTTAGGGAGAGGATTGAGCAATGCCGTGGGATTTCGGTCTTTGCAGTTGCAGCTAGACCGCGAACGGATGGCACTACAGTATTTTGCTGGCTGATTGGGATTTATTTTTAAGATATAATCAAATTTTTTATCTGTGGATGTCGAGCTGAACTCGAAGCAAGATTAATTCGGACAATTTTTGGTCGTGCTTTTCGACGGAAATTTGGAGATCATCCAGCCGGATCGAACTAATCAACCAACAACCAAGCGAGAAAGTGACACACATCTGCGCTAATGAATCATTCTCAGCAAAATCGAGTCCATTAATCTCCAAGAAAAAGAAAGCAGAGCAGCACATCTGCGCTAGTACGTTGCATTTACAGGATGGATGCGAGGGCGCCATTTACATCACAGATCAGGCGTAGGAGGAGGCGATGGCGAGGCTGCCGGCGTCGGAGGGGACGAGCACGAGCAGCAGCAGCACGGCGAGGATGGCGACGGGCACGAGCAGGAGGAGCGGCGGCGGCAGCGGCGGCAGCAGCAGCAGCGCCGCCGTCAGCAGCGCCAGCACGGCCGCCGCCTCCTCCCCGAAGTACCGGCCGCCTCCACTGCCGCCGTTCTTGCCTCCGGCGGCGGCGGCGGCGCGCTTCCTGGAGCCGGCGACGTGGCCGACCATCTACGGCGGAGTGATCTTCCCGAGCAAGGTGGCGCCTCGCATCCAAACCCCAGCGCGGCTGGATTTGATTCTTGATGCGGAATGGACGCGACGACCAAGCTCCTGTAGTGTGGGACTGGGGTTGCTGGATTTTATATAGGAGCTAGCTCAGGTCGCCATGGGCTATGGCCTATGGGGGGAAGAAGAATCAAGAACCAGTGGAGGGACACTTGTACTGCCACTGCACTGTGTGTAGACTGTGTTTCTCTGCTGTCCTACTCAGTGTTTGGCACGGGCTATTTTAACTGTTTATGATTTCTTAAGTTTTTCTATCACGAAATGCTGTGTTTCTCAACTAAATAACTCTAAAGAGGCCGTTCTTGCGCAGTTTTGCATCCGATAATCTGAGTGTGTCGGTGAGATTGACGTTTTCGAGAGCCTACAGAAATTGATATGAGAATATGTTCCGCTTAGTTTCTATTTTTTTAAAATTTTGTTGGTAATTGTTTTAGAGTTCTTTAAAACATGGATCAATAAGCCGAATAATTTAGTTTTTATGTTTTGCTCTATAAACCATAGTTCCTTGTTGTCGTGGCTAGTGCTCGTTATCAGATCTTAAAATATTTTATCTTGCCAACATAAATAGATAATCATATATGGAATGGCTCTAGTACAGCCTAACTTGTATTTTTGAGAAAAATACTCTAACTTGTTACTCCTAACCAAACAGCAAACGCCAGGCCGAACAGGCCGAGCAAACACACAATCTTTTCAAAGCCACATTTTGAAGCATTCCAAAATTAAAGCATTGTAGTCATAAGGGCATGTCCAATGGTGCTTTACTTATAGCAATCTAATATTATAACAAATAAAATAGTAGAGAGAAAAATACATAGAAGAATAGTAAAAAAGAGGTTGAACAGGGTACCAGTACCAGCCTAAATTAGGTTCCACATTGAAGATGGACTAACTGTTGAAAAAAAAAAAGTTAACACTAGGCCGGCTTCCTTTCTTGCCCCACCGGATAAACGAAGAGGACTCTCCCCCCCTCTAATATGGTGTTGATGCGTTTGATTCTAAAAAAGAATACAAATGATTAAGCGATTTTGCAATCTCAGTTGTGAACCATGCACTTTAACGGTTAATAAGTAATGCCATTAATGGTTCTTAATTGGGATATTTATGTCTTGGTTGCTCTTGGCGATTTGCAAAGCACTACTTTCTTGGGAAGAAGATATATAGCTGCCAAGTAGTAGTATATACACCATCAGTCATCGGATGATGCAAAGCAAATCGTGATCACATCCCCCCAGCCATAAAAATAGACCCCCAACCCCAATTGTATCTCGGTGATGGTTTATTACTGCGTTACACATGCATGCAAGCTTAGCCGGTAGGCGGCCCCGCTTGACTAAGCTCTAGTCTAAATGCAAGTGGTTTGGCCGGCACGCATGCACAAGCTCACTACTCCATTTAGTATAACTCATGATGTCGGGGATTAGATTACGGCTCATTGCCATGACCCACTCCCTGACGGCCCAATCGAATGCCTCTACCAGGCCCAGCCTCCTGGAAGGTTCTATCCGCCCATGTGTGTCTTGCCGAACGCCTTCTGGTCTGGCGAGATGCGAATGGCCAAAGCTTCTGCTTGAGTCCGACTCAACGAGTTCTCTGACGGCTACGAGAAGACCTTGACGTGGTTTCCGGATTGATTAGAGTCGTGATCCCAAGATTAGAGATCACCTTATCTACCGTAGGTTATATTTGGCATGTAATCGAGTTCGTTATTTATCTCGTAGTTAGCCCTACCGATATTCCCTAGTAGGTCGGTTTGTTCAAGACTATATAAATAGGGCCCTACGGCGCTAGAGGGACCCGGCATTGAGTTTTACATCTCAAAGATCTAGCTTAGATCCTCGGACTTTAGATTTTCAGATACTACTCGTCGAGACTGCCGATCTCGCCGAGTTCCCTTTGTATTCTCTTTGATATAAAGAAAGGCCGGACGAGGGCTATTATCTCTCCCGAGAGGCTCGAACTGTGATAAAACCCCGTCTCCTGCTCGTTGTTGCTCGTGGTTGTTCGGGCGGTTCCTATCTCCTCTTTGAAGAACCTTGGTTGACTTAGGTCAATATCCCAACCGCCGACAACCGGGCGCCGTCCGTGGGGACACGCAGATCGAGCATGTCGAACTCCATCGCCGATACAGAGATACTTCGAGCGCCACGACTCGGCGACAGACGCTTTCATCCCCGCCGCTCAGACGATCTGTTCGGTCTCGGACACTTTCCAGATCTCGACGGAGGTATCGCCTATATGGCGTAGATTGCCGCGGATCGCACTCCGCCATTGACGATGACTATGGGACCGATGATCTTTACGACGGTTTAGATTTATCGGATTCAAGGCTATGTCGGTAGATTCTACCGTGGAGACACAATGATGACACCGCCTAGCATACCTTCGCATGGCCCCGCAGATTAACATGGCCGATGTAGGAATCTCTCGAGGAACCGTGACGGCCGTGGCGGCCTGGCGAGGTCGGGCAGATTAACTCGCTCCGCATCAAGACGAGGTCATACTTGCCGCCATGAAAGCAAGACGCCATTCGCCGCAACCTCGACGATTCCATCAATCGATCAGGCACGGTTCCGCGATCGGTGTAAGCGATCGCGTCGCGACCCACCTCGCGTGCCCTCGCCGAAGTCTCCCGCAGAAGTTTCTCCCGTCGGATTAGTTCCTCGCAAAACCGGACTCCAACGGCAAAACGCGGATGCCTCGTGGGTCCCAGAACCCTAGAGCGTAGTCGGAACGACTCGCGGCCATGACTTCGGTGATTAGATCTACCAACCAGGCCGACTCGCCAAGATGGGCGGCGTTGCTGTTTCTAACCTAGAACGATTGGTGAAGGCCTAAAGTCTCTAGGAGAAGTCAACAACTCCTCCAGCAACAAGCACCAAACCGCCGGAATGGTTCGGACACTCGATCGATCGCGTGACCTTCGCCACCGCCGGCGATCATCGCCCATGAGCAGGCTACCCGTGGTCGCTGCCGCCGCCGAGTCCTCGTAGTCATCGCGACCACAGGGGCAACGCGCGCGCGATGATCACGGACGGTCCCTCGTGAGGAGCGCGTCGTCGCAACCACGAGGAAGGAGCGTGGTGAATCTGTCCGGAGAGAGTTTCTCCAGTCGAATCATCCTGTTCAAGCAGGAGTTCCTCCGCGAACAGACCAACGCCTTTTCAAGACTAGGTTTTGCCGGGAAGGTGGCGGTCATACGCTTTGGTGCGGGGCTTTTTTTCGACGAAGCCGCCGTCCGGTGGCCCTCAAAGTTCAAGCCGGCCACATGGAGAGGTACAATGGGACTCGTAACCCGTGAGGAATTCCTTTCCATCTACGCCACGGCCATCATAGCGCCGGGGTGACGAGCTCGTTATGGCTAAATACCTCCCGACCGTCCTTGAGGGTGCCGCTTCGGACGTGGTCGTTCAATCAGCAGAGGGTTCCATCACCATGGAACCAAAGATTGTGACGCCTCGATCGCTAATTTCCAGAGTCATACGCGCGGCTCGGGCAAGGAGGATGATCTGCACCAGATGATCCAGATGAACGGGAGACCTCCGCAACTTCGTGAAGCGTTTCATTAAGATCCGCAACACGATCCCGAACATCTTGATGAATCTGTTGTCCGCGCTTCAAAAACGGAGTCCGCGACGAAGCAAGCTCACCCAGATCTCGAGATCAACGAGACTGGACCGCCAACGACTGCTCAAGGCGGCCGATCATATGCCAACGCTGCAGAGCGCTGCTCAAGATAAAAAGGCGTTTGACAAGGGCGAGCCGCCTACCACCGTGTGGATGAGAAGAAGAAGAGCAAGAAGAACCCTAGTGACAAGAAGTCCCATAAGAAGAAGAACAAAGGTGATGCGAACAATACCGTCAGCTGGTATAGATCGCAAGACCCTCCCAAGGATGGGCGTAAGAAGCCCAACAATAACTACAAGGGCAAAAAGCTCGCTCAGGAGGCGGACAAGGCAAGAAAGGTCCAAGCGACCGATTTTGCAAGTTCCACCAAAGACTACGGGCATGATATACGCCATCAGAGAACTTGGGCTGCAAAGCTCAAGATTTCTACAACGGTAAGAGCCCAATGCCCACCCCGCCTCGAACAAGGTGATGCCGGTAAGGCCAAGCGCCAAACCGACGATGGTGATCGAAGATGATGATGAATATCAAGAGCCCGGAACCATATCGCCGTCATCTTCGGCGGCTCCTCGGCTTACACCTCTCGACGCAGCCTCAAGTAAGCCGCCGAGGTCCATAACGTTGAAAAGGCAAAACCTCACCGAGTCGATGAAGTGGATCGAGGTCCTCATCTCCTTCTCTCAGAGGATTGCCCCACGGATGACCAAGTCTCGGCGGCCCCCTCGGTGGTCGCCCCACCATCGCGAACGCAAGAGTTGGTCGGTACTCAGAGACGGCGGAGCGCTTTGGACTTGCTCTCGCTAAGGTCTTGGACGAGATGCAAATTCCTCGTTCTAAGTCAAGGAAGTCGCAATGCCCTTCTACGGATTGTTCCGGAGAAGCCGCTGCCCTTGGGACAAGTTGTCCGCTCGTCACCTTCGCAACCCAAGCAACTTCCGGACAGAGTTGATCACTTTCGACGCGGTCGACTTCCCATCGGCAGACAACGCAATCTTGGGCGTGCCATCTCTAGAAGTTTATGGTCGTGTCCCACCACGCTTACCATTGCGTGAAGATACCGGTCCTAACGGTGTGATCACGGTTAAGGGCAACTACAAAGTCGCTCGATTGTGACGAGCGCCCTTGCCCGTCGACCAGCTTCGCCACATGTCCTCAAGTTCCAGAGACCAAGTCTCAAGACGCTCTATGGTCTCCTTCACCAGAGGGAGAAACTAAGGAAGTTCATTGCCGCTGACGATACTTCCAAGATAGCTTCACTTGGGGCCAATCTGACCCTAAATAGGAAAGCGAGCTCATTGCCTTCCTCCGAGCTAATGCGTATGTGTTTGCTCGAGAGCCATCCGACATGCCCAGAGTCCCAGGGAGGTCATCGAGCACAAACCGGTCAGTCTGACCGACAAAAAGCCTGCTCGCCGTAAGCTTGCCGCTGAATTCAAACAGGATCATCAAAGATCGCTTGGTAAACCGTCACGCCGGGTTCATCCGCGAGGTTGATCACACCGAGTGGTTAGCCAACCCCTGTCATTGTAAAAAAGAAAGGCGGCAAGTGGAGGATGTGTCGATCACACGATCTCGAACGCCGCTTGTCCTAAGGACAATTTCGCGCGTCAGATTGACCAAATTGGTCGATGCGATCGCGGATGCCCAGCCTCGAGTTTTTAGATGCTTACTCTGCTACCACCAAATAAGCATCTCCCGAGGATGAAGAGAAGATCGCCTTCATCACCCCCTTCGCACTTTCTCGCTTCTACGACCATGTCTTTCGGTCACAAGCAATGTCGGTGTTAATGCCCAAATAGCTTAATGGAGAAGACCTTCCCGCAAATGCTGAAAAACTCGGAGGTCTATGTCGACGACATAGTTGTAAAGAGCAAGTATGCTCCAGATCATGTAAAAGACCGGCAGATACTTTTCGTAATCTCACCAGCATCGAATAAAATTAAATCCAGATAAGTGTACCTTTGGTGTTCGATCCGAATGTTGCTCGGTTATGTTATTGGTCTGCAAGGTATTTCGCCAACCCTAAAAAATCGAGGCTATTGAAAATATGCGTGCTCCAACTACCGTGAAGGAAGTACTGAGCCTCATCATGGATGGTCGCTCTAAGGTGTTTATTTCCGCCAAGGCTAACGCGGGTCGCCTTTCTTTAAGGCCTCGCAAGCACAATGGTTTCGAGTGGACGGAAGAAGCCGATAGATCCTTCCAGATCCGGCGATACCGCCCAATCTCTGCCTTGACTACCCCTGCTGCATGGCGAAAGCAGCTCTCGCCAGTACCTAGGTTGCACGTCACAAGCGCGGAGCGGTCTTGACGGTCGAAAGGGAAGGCATACAATGACCAATCTATTACGTGAGCGAGGTACTTCACGGATCAAAGGAGCGCTACTCGAGGTCCGTGGTTACTTCACGCCTTGCTCATGTCCTCCGTAAAGCTTCGCCACTACTTCCAAAGCGCACCAAACACCGGTCCCACCACGCTCCTCTAGGAGAAATCCACTAATAAGGAATCTAGCGGACGATAGCTAAGTGGGCAATGGAACTAGCGTAGTTTGATCCGTTATTTGTCGCCCGAACGCTATTAAGTCACGTGTCCTAGCTGACTTTGTCGCTGAATGGACTTGTTCGCCCAAGTCCCGTGAAGCTCCCGAGCAACCCGATGAACTCTCTTGACCATGTTTTTCGATGGCTCACAAGACCGAAACTCGGGAGCTGGTTTTGTTCTCATCTCCTCAAGGAGAGCAACTCCAGATTCTATCCAACTACACTTTGCGGCGATCGACAACGCCGCAGAGTACGAGGCCCTCCTCGCCGGACTAAGAGCGTGTAAGTCGCTTGGTGTCCAACGGCTAACTCGTGAAGGGAGATTCACAAATGGTCATCAATCAGTTAACAAGGAGTATCGCTGCGATGACTCAATGGCGCGATACTGGTTGAAGTGAGGAAGTTGAGCGCATTTTCGATTTTTCGAAGTGCTCTTCGTGCCCGAGAAGGACAACTTCGCCGACCAGCTATCCAAGTATGGATCTCACGAGAATCTGCTTCCGGCAGGGTGCTCGCCGAGCACCTTCACAAGCCCTCAATCACGCCTTCGACGAGGCAACAGAGACAGTGGTGCCGTCTCCGTTATCGAAAGAAGTCGCGGATCGACAACGCCATTTGTCCGGTGACTCACAGATGGGACCGCCCGACGACGGCCGAAGCGTTTCGGCCAAGGCGTGCCGCCCATACAAAGCTTGTGGACGCATCCTTTACCGCCAAGGTGCTCGGGAGTTCTCTCCAAGTGCATCTCGCAACAGAGGGTGTGTTCTTCTCGTGACATACACGAGGGTGCTCAGGGCAACCACGCCCTTCAGACTCGTCGGCAAGGCGTTTCGCATGGGCTATTATTGGCCCATCGTTATAAGATGCCCGGACATCGTGACTAAGTGCAAGACTTGCCAATTTCACGCCGGAAGGTACACAAGCCCGCCCAAGAGCTCCAAACAATCCCCCATCTTGGCCTTTTTCCACATGGGGTATGGATCTCGCTCGGCCCATTCCCTAAGGGGTACAAGGGCTATACACACCGCCGCCGCCATAGACACTTTCACAAAGTGGATTGAGGCGAGCTCGTGGTCGCCTCTTCACGCCAAAACGGTTGTGCGCTTGTTCAAAAGCAACGTGGTCACGCGCCGATCCCCATAAGTCGATCACATATAACTGCATACCGGCCCAAGCGAGCTATTCCAGAATATCGAACACCGGGCACCAAGGTCTGCTTACCGTGGCACATTCACGAGCAATGGAGCAATGAGCGAGCTAACGGACAGATAGTCCAGTGGTATTAAACGGCGGTATCTCGCTGCTCTCGGCGAGCACAACAAGGCTCGGGTTGACGGTTCCTTCCATCCTCCAGGCGATTCAGACTACGGCCACCGGCGACCGGGAAACTCCTTTCCAATTGGTCTATGGTGCGAAGCCATCCCGCCCACCGAAATCAGATTTCGGTTCGCCTCGCACGAGCTCGGTCAATTTAGTTGACGATGAGCAAGAGCGCCTCGATCTCGATCTCCTCAAGGCACACGCGACCGGCATTAAGTCGAATGGGCGCTACCAAAGAAGATCTTTGCGATGACACGCCAAGTCGGGCTCGACCAAGGGCTTTGAAGGCGGGCGACCTGCTCTGCCGCAGGTCTGTAACTTGTCCAATGCCAACAAGTTAACTCCTCGCTGGGAGGGCCTGCTCACGATCGCTTTTTCCGCTCTCCCGGGGCCGTCACCTGGCTATGGAGGACGGGAGAGAGTCGACCAAAGACTTGGAACATCGACCACCAGAAGTTCTTTGTGTAGGTAATTTCGCTTTCTTAGCCTCGCTTTTTATAAACTTCGCTACTTTAGTTCGCCCAAGTCCTCGGCACCATGTAAAGTTCAATCCACCTCGTGAATCCTCGCGACCTCTGTGCCCCTTTTCACTACTTGTCTTCTCAGACTACTTTCTTCCGTAACACTTGATGGCGCGCCTTATGTAACTCTTGGCTCCGTAATCTTAAGGATTGTTCCCACCAGATCTCTGGTTTCGATAAGTTCCTAAACTCGTGGTTGCGAACACGGCCTTTCCACCTTGCGCTAAGTTCGCTCGTAAGCCCTCCGCGCAGAGGCACTTATCGCTGGCGCGACCACTCGGTAAAGCTCGCTTCTCAGATGCCCCCTCATGCAGAGGCACTTTCCTTGTTCGGTTACATTTCTGAATCGCTTAACTTACGCTAACGAAAGCGATCGCGGAACTAATCGAGCAAAATACTGTGTCGCTTTCTCTACACGACGTGCTCGAGTTCGCAAACTTAGGTTCTCGAACATCGTCTGCATCGGGGCCGTGGTGTCGCTTTTTCTCTTGTGCACTGCTCGGGTTCGCAAACTCAGTTTCCGAGCGATGCACAACGGGCCGGAGTTAGGCGTAGCGCCACCGGTTTTCTTAAACTTCCTAGCTGTTCGCTTTTTCTTAGTTTCGCTCGTTTGTCTTTTTGCTGCTTTTTTTGCAGGAAAAAGGTAAATACTTTATTACATTTACTCAAAAGTTTCAGTACAAGGCCCTTTTCGGTTACAAACAGCGGTGCTATTTTAGGAGCAAGTCGCTCCTTCAGCCTCCTCAACTCTAACTTGAGGCGCACGATCACTCGAGCCTTGATTCCTTCCCGGCTTCACTGAGGATGCTCGATCTCTCCTGTTCGCTATTTTGCGCTGCAGCCTTCGCTCGATGGCCTCGACCATCGGTCTTGGCGCTGCACTGATCGGTCGAGCCTCGCCTGGCCGACTCATTGCTCGGCTGCCTTGAGTCTGCTCGCCCTCCTTGACCTTCTTCTTCGGTGATCGCTCACCGTCATCCCACAGATCTCGATCTCTTCCGTGAAGCCCACAGATCGAGATTTTGCTTGAGACCCGCGGAAGTCTGCTCTTCCTTGGCTAGCTGGGCCTTGAGTCTCTTGGCTTCCGCCGTGAGCTGATCCCGCCGTTGGGAAACGTCAGTGAGCTGCCCTTCGAGCCACTTCGAGCGGCCCGGCTTCTCCTCCGTAGTGCTCGCTTTAATGGCTTGTGCGCGAAGCTCCTCGGCCTCTCCTAGGAGAGACTCGCAGGAACGCCTCTCTCGGCCAGTTGGGCTTTGAGCCTCTTCACCTTCGCCTTCAGCCGGCTTCGACTTTGGGCTGGTGTAGAGGGCCCCGCCTCGGACTCCCTCGTCCGGAGGTGCTCCCGGAGGGACGCCAGTACGGCGCTCCGCTTGATGGTGACGCCGTCCTCGAGCTCCTCCATGGTGTCCTTCAAAACCTGAGAGAGAAGACTAGTTAGCCGCTTTTGCGGTAAAACTACCCAACTAAATTAGAAGCAGTCTTGGTGTTTACCTTCCCAAGTCGCCGCTTCATCACGACGCAGACGATCCTCGAGGCACAAGGCCACGAAGCCCCACTCAGGCGGGATGAGGCGGGCGTGTTCTTGCTGCCGCCGCTTTGTTCGCTTTCTTCCTTCAAGGGAGCAAGATCGCCGGAGCGGCAGCGACGGGCGAAGCGCTGCTCAAGGCCCTCTCTCTCTTCCTTTTTTCTTCCGCCGAACGCTTCGGCGAGGTCGAGCTACTCCATTGGTGGCGCTGTTAGTTTCCAACCGGCAGACGACTTGCTCGACCTGCCGAGGGCTTTACTTGCTCTCGGCGGCGGGATTTACCTCGCCACGGAGAATCCTGCCGCCAGGTGAGCTGCCTCGCGACGAAGTGTTGTGCAGACCGCCGCCGGTCCCGCCTGGCGAGCGGAGCCATCGCCTTGGCCCCTGTCCGTGGCGCCGCCGCCGCTACTTTTGTCTCCAACCGCTTCCACTCCTTTTGAGCGTTGCTGACCGCTCGGCTGAGCCCGGCGGCAGAAGCTCCACGCCGCCAAATTTGTCCTTGAGGCTCGCCATTTCATCGCCCATGACGCGCTGCAGATGTTTCGGCAAGAATGACCGCCGAAGCGCTTCATCGACGCCGTTCAGGGCGATCTCTCTTGGGCGGCCGATGGAAAGGAGATGATCGCCAAGTTTGACGCGTTAGGAAAATGAAAGGTCAAAGGATCGATTTCTACATACCGCCGTGGAAGGTTTGATCCCGATCTTCTTCGCCGAACCTTGCGCCTCTTCCTTGGGGCTCTTGGCGCTTCTCCGCCTTTGGCCCTTGGGTGTTCAGTGGCGACGAGCTCGGCTCCCTGCAGCCGAAAGACTTCTCAAGCAACAAGAAGAAGTTTTTTTGCGCTACGACTTCTTCTTCGAGCCTCCTCCCGCATGACTGCTGCTGTACCCGATCCATGCGGCCAGTGAGCTATGGTAACGCCTAAGCCAAAGGGCTATGGTCTTTACCTCTTCGCCGCTCGCTTTCGGCGAGAGGAGGGCTTGGTCTCTTCGCTGACCGCCGCCGCTTGGTCCGCTTTCGCTGCTCCGTCGCCGCAGAACTGGTCTCTTCGACGCACGGCGGTCGTGTGGCAATGAAGTCAAGCTCGGGTTCGGCCGCCACCTTGGGCTTTAGGGCTTTGGCCTTGCCCTTCTTCGCTTTCTCCTTCTCGTGCTCGAAGTTCTTCCACGATCCCGCCGAGGATCAACTCATCTTCCCTGTGTTTGAGAAGCGAGGGTTAGTTTGATTGAGCGTGCAAATCTCATGCGACACGTAAGAGGGTTCGAGCAACTCACCCTACTGTAAGGACGAGCACGCCTCGACAGTATAGGCTACCTCGCCGGTGACCTCGCTGTCCTTCTTCGCCGCTTTCAAGATGGCGTCGACCCGCCGTCACCCATGCGTCTTGTTGGTTTCTCCGTCTGACAGATGGAATCGTTAACTGCTTTCGAGGAAATAACCAGTGAAGAGGTTGAGTCTTAAAGGCACTTACCCGTGTTCTCCCTCAGGACGCCTTCCCATCCTCTATCTTGTAGAAGGGATAGGACCTTCTCCGCAATGGATGATCCTCGTCACGTGAAGTCCCGAATGATTTCCCGCCTGCGAGCCCAAGGCTCACGAGGGAGGCGATCTTCTCGTTAGAAACCAGTCCTCGGCGGTCATCTCCGCCGAGGCATTACGCCCCTTCGCCGGTGCCTTCCGGTGAAGACAAGCTCATTGTCGCCGCTCGCTTGTCAGAGAACCACCACCCACCACGCGCCCATCGAGTCGAAAGCAGTGGGCGAGGGTACTGGCGTCGTCGGCGGTGGGTCTTGAGCTTGAGGTAGTAGCACCCTCAGCCAAGCGCGGAGCCGCCTCGCCACCGTAATAGTGGAGGAATAGCCCCACCGGTGGATCGATGCTCAGATAGCCTCGCAGACAAAGGGAAGACAGCCATCCGGAGGATGGAGTTCGATTGAGGTTCGCCACCTCCAATCACCGATGTTCTAGAAGGCTCGACGGTCGCCTCGAGACCTCAACTCGAACAATGCGAATCGCTCAAGTCGATTTAACTCTCCTCGAGCGGCTCCGAGTATCCTCTCTCCGGTAGCCTCCACCACGGCAGTCGATGTGGCTCCTCCTCCCGGACCTTCAGTCCTCCTCGATCAGCCGGTGCTGAATTTGGCCATGGCGCTTCCTGTGGACGAGCATCGTGTTGGGTGTGGAGTTCGCTCTTTGATGTCAAGCGAGGTTGGAATCGAGCTTGAAGAGGAAAGGCGTGAGAGCGGAAGTGGTCATCGCAAGCGGCTTTGGTGCTTTTATAGTCCCGATAAGCGCTCCAGAACGGTTTAGTCCTGCACGCCTAGTTTTTATGCAGAACGGCTAGGTAAAACGATGCGCTCGCTTTCATCAAGCAATGACAGAAGTTATCATGGAATCGCTAACGGCTATTTTTTCCAAAGGTCCGTGACCGAAGGCCGAGTGCTCGCTTCGGACAGATGTCGTTCGCTCGACGCAACAGAGTTGCTCGTCATCGAAAGCAGTGTTTGTTCGACCCAACATGTCTTGTTCTATTGAAACTTAACCTCGTTCTACGATCGTTACATATCTCTCAGAAAGAAAATTTCCTCTTCGTGGTTTGGAGTCTCAAGAGGAAGACCCCACTCTAGTGAGTCCTCCCACTTGAGTCTCTGGGCTAGCTGCTCCGCTGGGTGGCGGAAGCCATGCCGATGGCGGAAGCCGCGTATCCGGCGCACGGCGTGGCGGAAGCCGCATATTCGACGTCCCGGGTGGCGGAAAGTAGATCATTTTTGTAATTTACCCCGTATGTATAGATTCCCAATTTATATTTAAATATATATTATTCAACCAATTTTTTCGAAGAATCAAGAACCAGTGGAGGGACACTTGTACTGCCACTGCACTGTGTGTAGACTGTGTTTCTCTGCTGTCCTGCTCACTGTTTGGCACGGGCTATTTTAACTGTTTATGATTTCTTAAGTTTTTCTATCACGAAATGCTGTGTTTCTCAACTAAATAACTCTAAAGAGGCCGTTCTAGCGCAGTTTTGCATCCGATAATCTGAGTGTGTCGGTGAGAAAAGACATGGTTTCCGCTGTATTCTTTTCTGGATGCAATGGAAAATGGGGCAAGGCCTCTTTTTTTAAAAAAAAGTGTGTCGGTGAGATTGACGTTTTCGAGAGCCTACAGAAATTGATATGAGAATATGTTCCGCTTAGTTTCTATTTTTTTAAAATTTTGTTGGTAATTGTTTTAGAGTTCTTTAAAACATAGATCAATAAGCCGAATAATTTAGTTTTTATGTTTTGCTCTATAAACCATAGTTCCTTGTTGTCGCGGCTAGTGCTCGTTTGCGCGCATGTGAACCATCAGATCTTAAAATATTTTATCTTGCCAACATAAATAGATAATCATATATGGAATGGCTCTAGTACAGCCTAACTTGTATTTTTGAGAAAAATACTCTAACTTGTTACTCCTAACCAAACGGCAAACGCCAGGCCGAACAAACACACAATCTTTTCAAAGCCACATTTTGAAGCATTCCAAAATTAAAGCATTGTAGTCATAAGGGCATGTCCAATGGTGCTTTACTTATAGCAATCTAATATTATAACAAATAAAATAGTAGAGAGAAAAATACATAGAAGAATAGTAAAAAAGAGGTTGAACAGGGTCCCAGTACCAGCCTAAATTAGGTTCCACATCGAAGATGGACTAACTGTTGAAAAAAAAAAGTTAACACTAGGCCGGCCTCCTTTCTTGCCCCACCGGATAAACGAAGAGGACTCTCCCCCCCTCTAATATGGTGTTGATGCGTTTGATTCTAAAAAAGAATACAAATGATTAAGCGATTTTGCAATCTCAGTTGTGAACCATGCACTTTAACGGTTAATAAGTAATGCCATTAATGGTTCTTAATTGGGATTATGTCTTGGTTGCTCTTGGCGATTTGCAAAGCACTACTTTCTTGGGAAGAAGATATATAGCTGCCAAGTAGTAGTATATACACCATCAGTCATCGGATGATGCAAAGCAAATCGTTTATCACATCCCCCCAGCCATAAAAATAGACCCCCAACCCCAATTAATTGTATCTCGGTGATGGTTTATTATTGCGTTACACATGCATGCAAGCTTAGCCGGTAGGCGGCCCCGCTTGACTAAGCTCTAGTCTAAATGCAAGTGGTTTGGCCGGCACGCATGCACAAGCTCACTACTCCATTTAGTATAACTCATGACTAGAGATCTAAATATAAATCAGACGAATCGAGTCCTTACTTAACCCAAATAGCCAGGTTGAGGTCTAGTCGGGTCGTCGGATGGTTAGATCCAAATCAATCCACATATTGCATTACTACTTATACTAGCATTACATGTCCTCTCTCAGCCTACACTCTTGCAGACCCTCTCTCACTATCGTGTGACCCAACCCGAAACCCTCCCTCTCTCGTCTTCCCCACAATTCCCCATACCTAGTATTTCTCCCACCTCTTCTCCATTCCTCATGTAACCGACCATTGCCATGCGGTGCGGATGGGATGGTCAATGGTGGCCACCTCTTCCTTCTCTTATCTCCATTTTGACAAAATGATGCAGTCAAAATGGCTATCGGCAAGCACCTATGCCCCTCCCTAGCTATGCATGGTTGTGGAAGTCTTGGTGGAGCAGAAAGGATGGCGTGGCGGCGTGGAGGGGACGGAGCAACAGAGAAGATGGTTCCGGCTCCTTACTCCCTCAAGCTCACGTTAGCAAATTATTATCGCCGCCATCTCTTTTCACCCCCCCCTCAAGTATAGAGCAGAGTGGGCACTGATGGGGCGGGTCTAGGATGAGGCGGGCACATGGTATCTCCGATGTAGGCTAGGTTAGGTCCCCAAAGATCTTTACATGTACGGCACAAATCACAAAACAAGATTACTTTGTTTTCGATAATGGAAATTAATCAAAAAATTTTCAAATGCGTAGGAGGAACTTGATGTATGTGAGAGGAACCTAATATTATAGAATTCGAATTCTTACTAAAAAAAACAAAACTAATACATTCTGACAGAATACGAATTACGACTACATTTTACTTATATAACCCCAATTAAATTATTAATATTATAGAAGTAATATTTTGCCTATATTAAATATTTTAAAATATATCGGTAGTGATCAATTTTAAAAATTTTGGCTCCTTAGAGCATGGACATCAGGCTCGGCATCGATCGCGTCTTGTGACAAATTCAAATCCAGCAGTCTTCGATAGCCATGCTCTTATAATCGGTATATAGTTCACATGTGTGGGGTGAACACGCTAATGCGGGGTCTTGATGCGGGGTCTGATAGCCATGCTCTTATAAACGGTATATAGTTCACATTTGTGACTAGACGGGTAATTAATTACCAATAACTACGCAATAGTGAGTCGTCAATGAGACCATTTATAGTTGCAAATGCTCGATCGATCGTAAGAATCGATGCTGATCCTTGTTGCGATGGAAATCTCTAAGTGAATAAACAGCAGGAGCCAATCGCATATATTTTACTATACTAAACTAAGAAGCATTCAGGACGAAGGTACATCGCCGTCCTGCTTTCTTGGTCGGTGCAGCTAATTAAGCTGGTTGCTTCTCACTCGAGCTGATCGAGCAGCTTAAGGTTCAGCTCACCTGGCCACACGGGAGAACGCGCCTATGCGTTGTGCCGTGCAATGCGCTGATAAGAAGAAAAAGAAAAGAAAAAAAAAGCACATTCGAGTGCACCGCACACTGCCACGTGTACCGCCGTCGAGCCACACATATACCGCCCAGTCCTGTTTGACCAGTGGGCGGAGGTTCGGCTCGGTTTGATTTGATTGAGCCAAAAGTTTTTTAAAAAAATTTAGCTTAGAACGCTAGAATAATATTAAAAAATATTTTTGATATCTTTAGAAATGCTCAACCAAATCACACAAAAATATTACAAAATGTTATAATAAATAGCATATAGAAAAATGATAAATTTTATTTCAGCCGAACAAAATCAAACCAAACAGCGAATCAAAGAGGGCTACAATGACACCCGCAAATGTTGAAACTTTAGCCAAGTACTGGCACCAGCGGCTAATCGGGTGCTGAACTGCTAATTGTCAGATCATTGTACAGTGGCCCATCCGCTTCCCTGTTCGCCTGCCTGCATGTCGTCTTTGCTGATCTATCTCAGGCTTCAAAAAACAGAACATGTAATCCAGTTGCAAGCCGTGATCTCGCAACGGTGTTTGCACCATGCAAAACTGTAAGACGACAATATCTGCTTGTTCTAAACTGCAATTCAGCAATCCCATCTAAGCGAAATCTAAAAAGAAAAAAGTATGTATTTGGTCCATGTGAACAATACCCCTTGTATCAAACTGGTCCATAAATCAACATATTTCGTCTTATCGGTGCCTCGACCAGTAAAACCAAATCTAAATCGTCATTTGACGGATCAAACATTGGTTTCTGAGAAAATTTTCCAAATGTGCCTGTTTGGATGATGAAGCATCCGTAAGGTGCATGGAGGCCATGTAGACGCTGCATCAAGCATTCCATGTTTATTTTTCCCCGCAATTCTGCCCACCCAATTCTAGAATTGGCCGAGTCGGTAGGCTCGCATGGTCTGATACTCTGATTGGACGCGAAAATAGAAGAAAGAATGCTGATAAGACAGAGTCCCTAAGCTCTGCAACTGCAGCTCGATCCCGGGAACACACGGTGACGATCGAGATAAGCTTGTTTAGTCCACTTTGCGATGGACAAAGAAGATACGGTGAACGGCGAATCGCAGTTAACAATGCCTTGCTTCGGCAGTATCTTGTCTGGGGGTTGTTGACAAGATACGCTGCCTCCTAAGCTGCTCCTTTTCTTAAACCTAATTAGCCAACAAACGCTCTCTGAAACAGGAGAAGGGAGAGCTGAAAATTGCTATCAACTAGTACGGCTGGCGATGTGTTGCGACTTGTCCATCAGCTCTGGGTTCTTTGATGCGCGGTTCGATTCAGTTCGGTTTGGTTAAACCAAAAGTTAAGAGTCGGTTCAGTTCAATTAAACCAGAAGTTAAAAGCCTTTGAAAATAGTTACGAAAAGACTAAAAATATTAAAAATATATTTTTGAAATTTTAGATAAAACTCTACAAAGAATTTAAAAAATATTACAAAATAGTCTTTGCTAAAATAATAATTTTTGGCTCAACCAAATAAAACCAAACCAAACTGCAAACCAGGCTGGACTGCTGGAGCTGCTGTTCATAAACTGCATCCTGATTTCTGAGTTGGTCTGTCAGTCAGTCTCATCTGTTTCAATGCAGTAGTACATGATCTTGGACAGACATAGGCTGGACGCCGTTTATGGCTTGTGGTGCCTGTCTGGACAGGAAAGAGCACAAGAAATAGTTTCAGCTATTGTTGGTGCTGGGGTCGATGCTCTCTTGGTCTCGGGTAACCTGGCGACCATGCCGTGTCTATTTGGTACCAACATGGACGGTGGTGCAGCCGATCTGAATCAACAGCTCACCAGAAGCTTATTGTAGAGCAAAATATAGAATAGAGGCATCCTGGATGTTCAGGCACTCGTTGAAGCGAATGACAGAAGCTTATTGTAGAACAAGAACTTTACTCTATCATGGATCATAGTATCCGGCAAAAATGCGGCTTCTTTACATGTCTACACAGAGTGTGTCGGTCGTCAACCGGACAATTTCTATTAACAGAAAATCATATCCCGTCTACCTTCTGATGTGCTGCAGCAGCAATCAGCAAATATACAATGTTATGGTCAGGAATTGGGGATCCAGAAGTTGGAAGCGAACAAAAATGTGAAAACCCGTCATGCTATTCCCCCCATAAGACGCCTTCAAGTTGGTTGTGTTGCCAAGCTCCTAGAGACTACGCGTATTTTGGCGAGTGTGCTTCCTCCACCTCCTCAAAATATGAATGCAGCCCCCGGCTGCTAAAAGCCCACAAGCTGCGACCCCTAAAATGGTTGAATTTGCAATGTTCTGATGGTATGCACCCTGCAAGGAAAACAAATGGTGAATGCTCTTAGTCTCAGCTATTGCCCATTGCGTAAGCATATGAGCACCAAAACATGTCACCAAGGAAACTTCAGATGTGTACCTGTATTAGAAAAATGAAGGTGGCAGCATTTGACAGTGCCAGAGAAAAGCTCATCATGCCCCCACGTAATTCATTTGGCAGGTACCTTCAGCAGTGCCAACCATGTAAACAGAAAGCTCTAACAAGTACCTTAAAGTATAGATATATTTCCATAATTAACTTACAATGTTCGTAATCTTGCTAGTGAAGGTAAAATAAAGCCTACACATGCATGAAAGATGCAAAACAGAACTACCAATGCTCCAATCTCCTGTTGAAATAACATTGCAACAGATTAGACTTTATGGCACCAACTTTTTACTGCATGTTGCTTTGAAGATATATGGCATACCTGATAATCGTAAGCCACAATTGACAAAGCGAGCCCAGAAGCAATGTAAGCTATTGTCAGGCTATCCTCATTCTGGAAAGGAGCAACTGCTCCATAAAACCATGGAAAGCCAGCACTTCCGAGCATTCTTGAAGCAAAGAAACAGGGGTAAATTAGTGACAATTGAGCATCCCGTCCATCAGCCTGGCCAATCAACATATATTCAGTTTTTGGCAACCTATTCATACAGAAAATCACAAGAAAACAAGGCAGGAAAACTTCACTACAGATTTATACCACTATGGTTGGTGCCCAGAGAAACCAAAAGGCCGCGACAGAGAAATGGATACTTGCTTGAGCCAAGACCAGAATCAGTACTCTCTTATCTGAAACACAACAAATTCTGGTCACAGATGAAAATATAGCAAGTATGCAGAAGAAAAGATTGATCATGTATAAGAGCCTGTAGAAGAAGTAGCATCAATGATTAACTAGCTCATATTTTCAAGTACGCTTTGTGCCAGTTTGTCTTGGTTACTAGAAAGACTGTTCATTTATGCATCACTGTCGCTCCTGATTTGAAACTAACCCCCAAGAATATACCGGTTTCTGTTTCAGCACATTTTCCTTGCAATTATATGTCTACATGGTTTACATTTTCTGGCAAATTAAATATACCATTTCATGTGAATTACACTCTAAACAGGCACATGCACTGACTCCCTAAGGCAATTGGCATTCTCATTAGAAGGATGTACACTAAATGGTACAATTGTTTGTAAATACTTAACATAAATGCTCATAAGGGTCAAATGAAATGCCAATAACACTAACAATGACAGTCCAAATTTTTTCATCCATTGATCCATTTCGTTCTTGAGCATATTTATGTAACTGAAAATGAGACATAAAGCAACTGAAGAAGATAAGATGGCATACTCACCACTCACCTCTGAGGACATGGGCAAAAAAGGACTTCTGGTAACTCCCGATAACGGATGGATGCTGACTGGTACTTGATGAGTCCTTTATATAAAGGGACCCTATAAATGATAGCAAGGCTGCAAAAGCATAGGGAAGCAAGAATCCCTTGTCACCATCCTTAACCAATGAATTTGTAATTCCTTGACTGCCAACAAGGGACACTGACTCAAAGAATGTCATCAGCCAGAAGGTATCAAAGAGTACATCTTGCTTCTGGCCTTGCTGAAAATTCAAAATAAAGAAGTTTTAGGCTAGGCAAATGTCGAAGAATGTAGTGATGGTGTCAAGGTGACATAAAGTGTTTCACAAAAACAGACCTTTTCATGCTCAATCACAATCCATGTCTCGAAACAGAAAGAGAACATTGAAGAGGCAAGAGCTAAAATAAAATTGCTGATCCATGCACAGCGAAGACCACTGAAACTCTTCATGGCACCCACTGCAAGTTGAAGTATCCAGTAGAATATGCAAGCCCTCCTTGGACCTCTATGAACAAGAGTACATAAATCATGAAGGATATAAACATAGAATTTTGTATCACATAATATCAACTGACAAAAAAATGAATGCAGCTATTACTGTTCTCCAAAACCTGCCTTATACACTATCCAGAATTTCATCTTATGTATTCCATCAAGGTTGAAAAAAAGGAAAAATCCATAGAAACTAGAAAGAAAAAAAATTCATAGTGCGGTACAAAATCGGTTTTTCAAACTTTCATGGACTACAATCAGATAAGCCAGATAAGCAATGTTAGGCAACCATGGTACTTGGAGTCCATAGCTCAATAGAGAGCAGAAGGCTGACAAACTAGGTGATGAAGGGGTACGTATTGGCACATGCTAAGGTTGTATATATCGGCGACAGAGTTCATATGATATTGGTCATCGATTGCTCCATCAAATATTGAATTGCTTCGTACATTGCAGAAAATCATGAGCATATCAACCAAAGTACCATTGATTGTAAATCAGAGCACAGGCAACTAATTAAAGCAAATACACCTAAACAGAATACCAGAAATAGGCACTGCTATAACATGGATTGACTACTACATAAAAGTTAGCACTGGTTAACAGGACAATTCACTATGTTTAAACATTGGAGTGTAATCAAGTTTGTTTTCAAACTGAATGCCATATCAGAAAATTGCAGGATCCGAACGAGTTGCACAAAAGGTTCCACCATTTGATGTAAATTCACAGTCCAGGTTAGAAATTGCAATAACAGAATCGCGCGCAGCATCCTCCCAAGATGGCAAAGACTCACAATTTGTCGGTGATGACGCCGGAGACGCCACCGAGGAAGAGAGCGGCTGCCGCCGAGGCGGCGAGGCGCGAGGCCATCTGCTCCCGGCCAAGCCCGCACCGCGCAAACTCATCCTCCCCGAACACGGACTGGATCCCCTCCACCACTGCAGAGCAACGGAATCAACCACCACAACCACGACCACGTCAGAGAGAGAGAGAGAGAGAGAGAGAGAGAGAGCGTGGGAGTACCGGATGCGAGGGAGAAGAGGAGGAGGAAGGCGCGGCGGAAGCGGAGGAAGGGGGTGGGGGCTACGTCAAACGGGGAGGAGGACGATGAGGCGGCGGTGTGCGACGGGGAGAAGTAGGGGGGGAGGAAGAGGGCGGCGAGGGAGGCGGCGGAGAGGAGCGGGTAGGCGAGGGGAGTGAGCGCCCACCCCTCCCGCTCGACGACCACCCCCATTGGCATCGGATCTGAGTCTCCACGGTGGCCGGAGCCGGAGAAGGAGGGGTGGGGGAGGGAAGATGACAGTGATCGCCGGCGCATAATGGGCCGTTGCTGACAGATATTTGGGCCTAGCTTGGGCCTTTTTTTTTTTGAAAGCACGCAATGGTTCTGGTTGGATCATAGGAAAAAAAATTTAAAAAAAATTGCGCTGTAATCCCTATTTGCACCGTTTCGCACTTAACATCTCCTAACTTGTGTTTTACTTCTATGCCTCTCTAAACTTGTCGCCGTTTGCACGAGAGGTTGTCAACCGTTTTGTGTTGAGATGACAACCCCATATGGCCGTTCAAAGCCAATAAAAATTGTTTGATGCGAAACTCACATGTTTTAGATAGGTATTCAATATTCAATAGGGTTACAAATCTCACGGGATCTTGTGATTTGGATGGGTCCAAAATTCATATCCTTTTGAAACATAACATTTACCATTCAAGTTCAACCTAAAGAAATCAACAAAAGATTCCGTAATAGTATTGGTAGTTCGATTTGACGACTATGGATCGGGCATCCAAACAAAAAACAGATTTTTTTTAAAAAAGATTTAGACAGTGAACTTTTGAAACAAAGTTCAGAAACTGCTGAAACATTTTATATGGACGTGTGAAATATATGTGTTATTGACAAATGTTTCAACAACTATTCCAACATGTTTCAATTGAGCAATGTTTCTTGCTTTTTTGTGGGCAAACCTAATGTTTTATGAGAACATATACAATGTTTCATAGGAGCAACTTTAATATTGCAATACTGAAACATGAGTAGAAAAGTGTTTTACAGGAGTAAATGAGTTGTTTTACACATTGTGGGCTTTTCCCCTTCGAGCTAGCCACCACTAACGTTTTCCTCTACCGGCTCTTATTTTGTAGCCCAAAAATGTGTACTAATATTTAATAAATTCATGTGAAACTGCAATCAAACTCAACTCACTTGTAAGTCCTAATAACTATTTTTGGGTAAGGGCATCCACGATATAGCATCTAAAGTTAATTGAAAACATTTTCTCTCCAGCCTTTAGCCTATAAGCATAAATGTCTTACATGTAATTAAATCAAATATATAATATTTTTCTATATTTTCTAATTATAGTTGTTGGAACCAGGAATCTGGCCTATTGAGATCATCTCCACCGAAGTTGGATCGGGTCGAGATTCAGTGGGTCGGGTATAAATTTAGACCTCTGACCACCCGCGCCCCCCGCAGCCTTCAAGGACTAGAACAATTGGACCACCAACACCAGAGAACTTAACAAGCTAGCTGAGCTATCAAAGAGGGACTAAAGCAGAAGGGAGTAGACCATGCACCCAGGAGCAGGAGCTGATGCTGATGCCCATGATAGCTTGTTGCTTAGGCCCGATTCTTTTCAGCTTATCAGCTTAACGGCTTAACAGCTTAACGACTTATCTACGTTTTAAAAATACATATGATTTGAGTTTTTTTAGTCAGTTTTTCGCTGTTTTGAAGGTGGGTCCTAACTCTTTAAAAAGTAAGTTAAACGAAATGGATCCAAATCTCGAGACTACCTCGACAAGCTCTTAAAATTCAACCATTTCAGCCGTTCAGTTGTTCAGATCAGCTCAAAAGAACAGGACCTTTAATTGCTCTCTCTTTTCTCTTACATATTTCCTTTTCATTTCTTTGCCGTAGCTAGCTAGTTGAAGTTGACGCTGATCGAGAGATGGATGTGCACGTGCGAAGTGTGTAGTGTATCTGTGTATGCACTATGCAGAGCCTGCACTGCAGTATAGTATAGTGGAGTAGGAGAACACGCCTGCACTGAAGTAGTGAAGTGGATCGAGCTGAGTGCCCAAAGCTGGACTCAACGTAGACGTAACCCAGCCGCCCAGCCCACAAATTGGAGTAGGAGCTAGTAGACGAGCATGCAGTCCCGCTCCTTCCTCTTCCTCCTCCTCTCCTCTCCTCTAGATCTCTCTACCTACCTCTCTGTGACCTTTTGTCGACGACGACATGCTGCTTCCCATGCAGTCCACGGAGCGACCACCAGCAGGTACTGGGTCAGGGGCGGCGCCGGCGCCGCGCGGCGGCAGGGCGCGAGGCGGCCGTGGACGCGTGCCTGGTGGCGGCGGGTGTCGGCGGCGCGTCGCTGCTGGCGTGGTGGGCGGTGGCGTTCCACCCGTCGAACAGCATGCTGTGGATGGTGCCCGTGGGGCTCGTCCTCGCCTGCACCCCGCCCCTCGTCTGCCTCGCGCTCTCCTCCTCCTCCGCCGGCGCCGCCGCCGGCGCCCATGCGCCGCCGCTCTCCGCGGTGGTTGTCCACAAGTAGCCGCCAGCCAGGGCGGCAGGGCGTGCAGCGTGTGGATTAATTGGTAGCACATGTCATAATATTCTTTGATTACTTCTTAATTGGATTGGAGTTCATCACCGGCCATTATATATGCTCCACTCCACTGTTTCTTTCCCTGCTTTACCCTTTTTGGCGTTCCGATGATATTATATAGGAAGCACATTAGCACATAGCCTGGATATATGGCGATCATATCCACTAGTGCATGCATGCACATTATTAATGTTATATTAAATACATAGTTAGAGAAAATAAATCCTGGTTGAGTACGTACTCCGTTTGTCCATTCAAATTGAATTGCTTCTTCAATTTGCTTTGGTTTATTCAGCTTTGACGCTTTTGATCCAACGACGCGTGCGCACAAGACATCGATAAGATTACCTCTTATATAAGACATGCAGTGACATGCATGAACGACACGAATCCTCGATCGGACTTGCGTACGTATTCATGTGCTTTCGATGTGGAGAGAAACTTATCAAAACTTTAGATAATCTGCAGTGCAATGGTATTATATAACACAAGAAACAAGAAAAAAAAAAGTAAATTGCACATAATACAGACATTTCATTAACACGTATATGTTATTATAATCCAAGTCATGAGTTCATAAACATTTTCTATGTATAGAGATGATACGAACGTCAATATAGATACTGGCCAGTACTCTCAACCATATTGTACATCCTGTGCAACTCAAGATTTGAAATCCAAATTAAAGAATTCATTTACTACAATGAGATAATTTGCTCGTGCAAAATTACTTTGACTTTGTTCTACTTGTATCTGATTAGCGTGGCGTTCCGGGAAAGCATCATCAGCTGCCAGGTGCTGAGAAAAGTTGAGATACAATTAAGAATGTCCATATGTTTCGATGCATATATACATGCATGTCATATCCGCTTGCTTTGGCCTAGCTCCTGTAAGAGCTAATCAATTATTTTTAAAAGAGTTATAACAAGTTGCAACTAATTAATTTGCAGAAGCTGCATATCGATCGATCTATACCTGTCTGGGCTGTCTGCTTTCTGAATAATTAGAAATTAAGCTCCGTGCGCGTCAGTTAAATGTTAGTACTAATTTTTTTTTTTTGACGAAGGAATGAAAAGGCAGAAGCCTCATTACAAAACGAAACAAAGAAAAAGAGAAAGAAAAAGGATGAAAAGAAACATTAGGACACCCACCCCAGGCGTGCGAGAGAAACTACGCAATTATAAAATTGGCTCCTGCAACCTTCCAAAGGCGCAGATCATCAATGAGAGAATCTAATTAGATGGGACATCGATCGATTAGCATCAGCTGGGGTCAAGGTCATCCAGTGTTGTGCACAACTGTGAAAGCAATTGGCGACTTAATTAATTATGTCTGGCTCAGCTAGCTAGAAGCTGATTTGGGCGTGCAAGTGCAACCCCCAGTGCCGGTCTCACCTGGAGGAGAGGAACCCAGGCAGCATAATCCACCTACACACACAAACGTAACATCCATCCAAAAACAACTCTATTAAACTCTAGGCTCTAGGGTCAGAAAGACCAGACAAACACACCTGTAGGTACCTCTAAACGGTTGTCCGAAGCTAGGCGGAGCGATGAGTGAGCTAGCCAGCGAATTAAGGAAGACTCCTAATGAAGAACGCTACGCTTTAATTTAAACAAACTTTAATGGTTGTATTTCACCCAGATGTGTTTTTCTTGTGTTTTATGGATGCTCGCTTCCCTTTATATAGGTTAATAAGGTGAGTACCGCTTAGGCGCTTACAATGTATAACATACATAAATGTCAACCAAAAGATGAAACCCTAGCTAGGAGCACATTTCCCTTAACTCATTTGAAACCTCTTAGCCGCCTCCCTCTATATGGTCTCGCCTTAACTACTCAAGATCTAGGAAGCACCAAGCTCTTGACGGTGATGGCAAGCAGCATCAGATGATCAACAGCGATGGCGAGCACCTCTCTCCGACTCCTACGGTTGCCTCCCTCTTTGTCTCCCCTTGTTCATCTTTCCTTCCGGCCTCTGCCCTCCATTGCTCTAAATCTAGACGGACATAGGGCGACAACGGTGAGTAGCATGCCAGATTGGAGCATGCATATGAGAGGAGGCAAAAAGTTTGGTGACGATGAGCTCCTTTATCATCGGTATCCCTAGTTCTGATGACAGAAAACTTGAATCCAGCAATGGAAACATCGAACATTTAGCGTTGCATGTAGAACATGGAACCGATGTTGGTAGAAGCAGCAACCCTAGATATAGTGTCGGGGAGTTCGTAGCTCCTAGGAAAATGACCAATACAATGCCCACCGATTGAATTTTTTCCCTTGTTTTGGATTATGAGCGTCCATTGCCAATTGCCCAATCGGGACAAAGACTAAAGCTCACCATCCACACCGGTTGGAAAACCGGCACCGATAATAAGTGGTTATTTGTGTATATTCAAGAACCAGCATATGGCTAACTTTGTGATAGCTGGCTGTGCTGACATGCTTGTTAGAAAAATAAAATTTCATTGATACAGTTGTGGGCAGGATGGTTCTCGGTAATTAATTACTTGTTTATTTTCGGCAAATGGTAAGGTATAAGGAATTAATTATCATCGCGCGCAGAAAGGAAGAGGCTAAGACACGACTAAACAAATTAAGATGGATCACCAGCGTGGTCCGGTTAACTACTCGATCGTCGATGGCTGGGACTGGGAGATTACTTGATGGCGACAAGCTAGGAGAATATGTCATGCCCATATATGACGTGGACGCACACGACATGACAACATATATATGCTGATAATATAGGAAGGTGATGCGTACTTGTGGAGTGATCACTCGTAGCTTATAAAGATCGAATGAATGGATGGATGGATGGACGGACGGATGGATGGATGCTGATTTTGATGTGAATCGGTCGGTTGCAATGCATGCCACCTCTGATTCCAAAGGCACTTTTCCTTGGTTTCCATCGGATTTTGATCGATTCCCTGCATCGGATTTGATCGACAATTGAACGGTAGGCAGCACAAGCTAGAATCCCAAGATATTTGCACATCCAGGAATCCCTTTGTTTCAAGTTCGTTTCTCTTTAACATGCACGGGGATGACAGTAAGATTTCTAAGCAGCGTTAAACTTCTGGATTACTCATGTTTTTTTCCTCCGCGGTACTGTCAACTACAAACTTATTGCTAGGCGCAATCGTTGATATCAACTATTTTCACTGCATTCGGTCATTTCTTAGCTAATTGCTTCCAAGTCATCATCGAAACCATTTTAAGTTCTTCATTCATTCTCTAGTTTGTAGTCGTGTATGCAATAGTGCTTCTTTCCTTTGATCTTAGGTCACTAGCTTCCATCCAGAGCTATTCGTCTCCAGTATTATTTCTGAAATTTGCGCCTTCCATTCTCGTGAAGTTTGGACAGAGGGATAGAGGTTTGCATTCAAACTCGACCCGTCGGGTATCAACTCGACCCGACAACCCAGTTAAGTTTGGGTTGGATCCCTGGTTGCAACCGGGTGGACCCTGCTCCGATCCGATCCCCACCATTATATTTTAATCCAATGGTCTACTCATTTCTCACTCCACAAACCCTAACAACTACCGCTTGCTCTCCACCTCACGATCCTTCCTACCTCCTCCCATCTTAACCCCAAATCTGGATCCCTCTCCTTACACCTCTCTATCTTTCCTCATGGGCTCATGGCAGAGGCACCTCCCCACATGCTCTGTCATCTCCGACCTCCTCATGGCGATGACACGTCCCCACCTCTTCCCTGTGGCGACGCATCCCCACTTCCTCCTTCCTATGGCAGAGTCTCCCCACCTCCACCTCCTCATGGCAGACGGTGGCGACTTTTCACCTCAAGACGGTGCCTCCCTACCTCCACGCCATAGTTCCGGCTCCTCACAATAGCTTCCTAGCTCCTAGCTCCTAGCGGCGTAGTGCCTCTCGATCACATCACGACAGTGTCGCTTCTCCACACGGCAGCTCGTGCAACGCCTTCCACACATATAGATGGACAAATGGGCCGCCCGGCACGGCACGAGCACGGCATGGCACGCCTAAGCAGGCACGACACGATTAACATGTAATCGTGCCGTGCCGGCGCGTTAGCCCGATGGGCTATCGTGCCCGTGCCAGCCCGTAAGCACGAACAGACCTGAACTATCCAAGAAGTAAGAACCAAGAACTCAAGAACAAGAACTCAAGAAGAACGAAGAGAAGTCAAGAAAGTCAAGAAGGATGGGCGGATGGCTCTGCTCCGGCGAGCGGCGGCGATCCGCGACGCTCCGGCGCCTCCGCGGACCGTGGCCGCCTCGCGACGCCACTGAGAGGGGTGGCAGCCTCTGGCTCTCTGCTCTTCGCCTCTCTCTCAGATCTGACTTCTGAGAGGGAGAGGCGCGAGCGAGAGGCGAGAGCAAACGAAACGGCGGAGGCAGAGTAGGAAATGGGGAATTAGGATTAGGAGGTGGCGGGAGGAGGCGGTCATGCTATCTGCCTTTATATATGGGGCGGGCGAGGTGAATCCATGCCCGAGCCTAGGTTGGGTTGGCCAGCGCCCAAGCTGCCGCCTCGCTCTCTCCTCTCTCTCCCACAGACTCTGACTGCCTTTGCCTCGGTAGCCATGCGGCCGTGCAGTGTGGTGCCCAAGCACGGCACGGTCGTGCTTGACGGGCCTGGCCTAACTGTGCTGTGTCGTGCCTGCCCACGGGCTCCAACAACGACCCAGGCACGGCACGGTACTACGTGCCGGGCCGGCATGGCCCATTTAACTTCGTGCTGGGCCGTGCTCGTATCAGGCCAATTTCTCGTGCTTTCGGGCTGGCCCATTAGGCCCGGCCCAAATGACCATCTATATCCACACGGCGCAAGCCTCTGATGTGGCAATTCTGACGGCGACAGACGATGGCCCTACGATTGTTAGCTTCTCCATCTCCATATCCTATCTCCTACTCTACTTGAATTTGGGTCGAGCAAGGGTACCATTGGGATTGGTCGGGTTTGGGTTAGGGGATTGTTCTGTGATCCCCGACATAGGTCAGGTAGGTTAAAGCAAAACCTGACCTGGTCCATCTAGATCTCTAGGGCAACGGGTGTGGTGTACTCTGAATCTAACCTAGCGGTGGCAGGATATATCGCCGTGATATCTTGAATTAGCAACAATTGCGGCAGAGAGCAGGGCCTAGGAGAGGACATTGCGTGTAAGGTTTATCATGAAGGCATGAAATTATATAGAAAATCTGGCAACCGGTAACTAGAAAATTCTTTCCCGCTCTATAAAAATGAGCACTCCTGCGAGGATGTGATGAGTCCGAATTTTGGTTCAACGAGGAACTTGATTATTTGGTCGGCAGGATATGATTGACGCTGAGATGTACAACGACTTGTGGACAAATTGAGGGAACATCACATCTAATCAGCATCTGTCTTAGAGATTGTGCTCAGGGATTTTAATTTCGGTGAATAAAAAATTCGATCCTTGGTAAAATTATTAAATTTCACTTTTTTGGGCAAAATTTCATCAAAGGAATAACTTTTGAATTTAAAAATATAAGAGAGATAGTAAACCAGGAGTCAAACCATGCAAATCATGTTGATCCATTGTGAAATACCCATCAAGCTATGAGAGGTTTTCTAAAGAAGGAAGAAATGACTTCTAATTTATATGTTTGTTTGAAGTATGATAAAATCTGTTGAATTCACAAAAATTTGGGAGTTAATTTATTGTATTGTCTTGGACCAAAATTAATAGATTTCAAAAAAATTCGGTAAAATTCTGTTGAAAAAAATCTCATCGTGCTCTGGTTTCTGATTAGAGCATGTCTAGAAGGGTCTATAAAAAGAATCTTCTATACATTTCAAATCAAGAGTTTTTTTTATCAGCGTGGCAAAGTCTTTATATTAATTATTAAATTTAGAGATTATCTCTTTGGGCCTTTTACGTAGATATTTTCATTCTTATCTATTACAGAGACTCTATTGCAGAGGACAAAATATTAAAAACAAACATATAATGGTTTTAACAAGATATAGCTATTTGATTTTTGAGAACATGATATGGATGCTGTAATATGCCGTATTTCACAAAAAGAGTGACTGTCCGCCTACTTGGGGCTCATTTAGGCTTTCTTCAACAGGAATCCCTAAATTTGATCCACTATAACCTCATATACAGGCTCCCTTTAAAAATAATCTCTCCCTATATTTCTTCCATCACCAACAGCGTTCCCTATATAGAGAATTGTATATGGGAAGGAAAAAGAACCCCTAAATATAAGGGAATGGAGAGAAAACCTCTATTTTAGGAAACGGAATACGGAGTGTTGTTGGAGTATATAGGGGAAGAATTTGTCTCCTATTTTGGGGTAGAGGGTGCTTTAGGGGAGCCTGTTGGAGACAGCCTTACGCGGCCTTTTGTAGATGCTGCTATATGTGGATCCAGTTTTGATTTTTCGATGGCACTATTCAAAACAGTCGAAATTCAGTTTCAACAAATAATTAGATACACTTGTATATAAATATAAATATGACATGGAGTTACATTTGCTTGAAAATCTTTCTTAAAAAATAAAATTGACCCCGTCGGCAATCTAAATATCAGGACGGAGTATACCATTCTTTATGTGTGATATTCTTCTATCTATTATTGTATTAAAGCAGAGTTAAACAGAGTATTGTGAGTCGGAATTATAATGGTTTAAATTAAAAACTATAACAATAAAATAACATGCAATTTAAAAGGAGTTCATGTCAACACGAGATTAAAAATAGAGACTATATCAAATAATAAATCTAGCATGCAAATGAGAGGACACCTTGCTCGTTATTTTAAAATATGTTCTAGAAAAAATTAAAACATATCATCAGACTTGTACTTCTTAACTTATACTGTATTAAAAACGTACCGTTGGAAATATGTTATTTTTTATCCAAACAATGTAGCAGTTTTTATAATTTTTTGTAAGGCTTCTGGTCATTTTAAAAGCTCACAAAACAGTTTTAAAATATTTTTTTTTGAGCTCTTCAACATTTAGTTTTTAAGATTACAATCTACGGTTCCAGCTGGAAAGAAACGGCGAACCTGTTGGGCCGATATAAAGCACTGCAGCCCATGGACTAGAACGTTCCGGCCCACCGGGCCTTCTCGCTGCAAGATTGAAATGCGGCAGGCAAGGCATCACCCATGGCTGCCACGCGCCGCATCATCTTCATCCAGGCCATTGTTGTGGCCGTCCTGCCTCCTCGTCCTCCACCTCCTCGCGCTCCCGGACCACATCCACCCAGCGAAGCGACCGGAGGAGCCTCGTCTTCGTCTGCGTACGGCCACCACGCCGCGAGGCTCCGCGCCACCGTGTCATCCCGGCAGCCTCACCACCGGCGGCACAAGGCAAGGACAGATGGAGCTCTGCTGCCTCGCCGCGCGCGCCGCGCCGTGGGCGCCGAGAAGGCGGCGCGCCGCCGGCGGCGGGGCGCGGTGCGCGGTGACCGCGCCGGCGCCGATGGGGGAGAAGACGGAGTACAGGGACGGGCCGCTGGAGCGGGCCTTCATGGGGCTCTTCGCGCGCAAGATGGAGAAGTACGCCTCCGCGCCGCCCGGCAAGAAGCCCGCCGCCTCCGGCGGCAAGGCGAAGGAGAGGAAGAGGGCGGTGTGGGAGTGGGACTACGAGAGCTTCGTGGACGTGTCGCGGCGGGTGATGGTGGGGCGGACGCGCGCGCAGCAGCAGGAGGCGGTGCGCGAGGTGCTGCTCTCCATGCTCCCCCCCGGCGCCCCCGACCAGTTCAGGAAGCTCTTCCCGCCGACGCGCTGGGCCTGCGAGTTCAACGCCGCCCTCACCGTCCCCTTCTTCCACTGGCTCGTCGGCCCCTCCGAGGTAGCAGCATCAGTACACTACACCATCCACCTTCTCCAGATCGATTCACATTGCGCATTGCTGCAACATCAGCATCTGATGATCTGAAAGTGCCATGAAAAAACACACGCATGTCGCATCGTCTTTGATCAATCAGGTTATAGAGGTCGAGGTGGATGGGGTGAAGCAGAAGAGTGGAGTCCTTATAAAGAAATGCAGGTATGCATGGGTATTGCAGTTAATGGAGTGTCAAGGGATTCTTGGAGACTTATAGCGAACTTGGGATGCTTCTATCTCAATGGAATGCAGGTACCTGGAGAACAGCGGATGCGTCGGGATGTGCGTCAACATGTGTAAGATCCCCACGCAGAACTTCTTCACCAATGAGTTTGGACTCCCTCTGACGATGAATCCAAGTAAGCACCTTTTATGTTTAATTCAGCCTGATCACAATACAAATGCTGTCCTTTACCCAAAGAAAATTCATGTCCATAACACAATGTAATGATGTAACAGAGTAGCGGTGAATTAGTGATTAAGTTTCAGCTTTGAGGTGCCTGCTATAGTATGTGCTTTCGTAAAGTATAAATCAATGATGTTCAGAGTAAATATCATGCTTTGCACATTTCCATTAGAACAAAAAAACAATCATAATGTAAAAATATTACGCCTAAAGCTGTGCTATTCAACGTAGGCCAATTTTTTTTGAACGAATGGGGCAGGCGTACTGCCATTTCATTAAGAAGAAAGAAATAATACAACACCAAGAAAAGAACGGCAGCCACTAGCAAAACCGAAAGGGATGCATGATCGAAAAAAACGGACCGCCACCACCTAGGCAATGCAAGGAGCCGCCCACCACCACCACGACGCCACACGACCCACGCACAGGATGCACGATGAACGTTACAAAGGAATACGCACCGCCGAGGCAGGCCCAAGACAACCTCCAGACCACATCACCATAAGGGATGCACGACCAGAGAGCAAGGTGCCTAGAGCCAACTGAGCCATCACCACCTTGCGGGATGCGCGAAACATCATCACCACCACAGGCCACCGCCATGCGGGATGCTCGATGAACCGCCACCACCACAAGGGATGCACGACCAAGAGGCCGAAGACAACACGCAAACTAGATGCCACCACCTTACAGGATGCAAGCCTGAAAGAATGACACCAGGCCCACCTACAACAGCACGAATTTGAAGCTCGGTCGCCAGCCACCACCACCGCACGGGACGCAAAGTAACGAAATGGAGGAATTCTTGTCGGCACCGCCACCAAAAACCCGGGATGCTCAGGCCTCAAAAGACGCCACTGCGGCCTGGGATGCATGACCAGCGCCACCGCCACGCCTAGAGCTTCGAAGAACGCTGGAGGCACGGCAAGGACCAATGTCGTCTCCTACGCAGGATGCTTGGTAGGAAGCCGCCACCGCCGCGCGGAAAGCAACAACAAGCAACACAGAAAGATGACGTTGAGGCAATGGGTGGGGGCAGCATGGTGATGCCTCCAGAAGGAAAACGACGCCAGACGGCGACGCCATCACCAGCCCAAAAGGATGGGCGGGGCTTTCGCCCAAGAACCCCCACCAAGAGCCGCGGTCGCCACAGATCCAGATCCGAGCCGCCGCCGCAGAGGAGCGCCGTAGTCGGAGTCGGAGATGACCGCGAAGAAGAAGTCCTGCCGACGAGCACCTCAACAGAGAATCCCCGTCGCCGCCGCGTGTAGGAGCAACGCCAGCATGCCGAGGTGGGGGAAGGCAACGAGGAGACGCAGCCGCCGCCCCACAACTCAGGGACCACGAGGAGGAGCGGAAGGGGAGGCAGGGGCAGGGAGGCACCACGCTGCCGCTGCAGCTCAAGTGCCGCCACCGCGCTTCAAAGACTGCGCGCGCGCCGCCACCCGCCCTACCTCGGGTGCCCAAAGTGGAGAAGAGCAGGGGAAGGACCACCTGCGAGGGCCGCCACCGCCGTCGACGAGCCGACCCCCGACGCACCAGATCCGGGCGAGGACCACTAGATCCGGGAAGAAGAGGGAGGAAAAAAGGGCCCGCCGTCGCCACCGAGATGAGGAGGGCGCAGGAGGCGGCGACGGCGAGGGGCGGAGCAGCGACGGAGGGCCTCTTGAGGCGGCGGCGAGGTCGCCTCGAGTCGCCTTGTGAGTCGCCTCACGGGCCGCTCGGGGTACAGGACCGGTTGCACGTAGGCCAATTTTAACCTTGTTGTTTGCTCTGGTTTTTAGGTACTTGTATCAAAGTGTTAATCTATATTAAATACAATATGTTTGTACATAATCATTCACTTTGATGCCCACCTTTGCCCTAGCACCAAAGAAGCTATCCAATTATGGTCTTGTTCTTTTCAGCTTAAATTAAATTAAATTTGATATTTTGTATGAGCCAAACGATGTACTAGTTCTTTATATTTATAGTTATTTTTGTGTAGTTTTAAATAGTCTTCCTAGTATTACTAAAATATTTTTTTTAATTATTTTTTGGATTCTCCAAGGCCTCTCTCGAGGGATCGCAACTTTTTAGATTAAAATTTTCAGCAACTTTAAGCTAAAAAGACCAAGGCCTATGCCACAAATGGGAATAGCCCTTAAGTTTGAGGAGTTTTTTTTTGTGAGAAGTTTCATGACTTGCTGCATGGATTATAATTTTTTATATTGGTTTTCTCAAAATCAACTCTGAAAACCACCACATTGAACTTTGTCATTTCAATTTCATGAATGCACTCATGAAGGACCACAACCCAGTCTAGAAACCAAGCAGATTGGTCTGTATTGTTGAATTTGGCAAGCACCATAATGTTTTGGCAACAAAAGTAATAACATTGAAATTTAGTAATATTTAGGCATCAATTAGGGTCTACCCCGCCTGTTCCCCGGGTGAGAGGAGAGCTCCAGCCTCCTCTTTTCCACGTGAACAATACCACTTCTCCACCCCAAAATTCAGCACACGTGACACCCCCCTTATGGAAGTAAGCGACGATAGCCACCATACCGATTTCGATAAATTCCTAGAAACACTGAGAACACTTCTAGGAATCCATCCTGCCCTAGTGATTTATTATGCTCAATTTTAAGAGAACACCTTCCATCACCTAAGGGAATTAATATCAGCACATTGCACATTAAAAAAGAATATATCAGCACTTCTGATTCGGGGGAATATCCTCTGTCTCTCACAAAAATCCTATTCAGTTGAAACCGGTTTTGTTTCCAGATGGGCCAAAAACAATTTATTTTTAATATAAGTTAGTAATGAGCTCATGCAAGTATGTTTATCCTCTTAACAGATTTTGAAGACATGAGCTGTGAAATGATATATGGTCAAGTACCACCCCCCTTGGAAGAAGATCCAGTCTCAAAGCAACCCTGCTATCCCAATCTCTGTGAGTGCCCCCAAATTTGCCAGCAACTCGGCCTAAACTATAGTTCTGTGCCACCAATCTAGCACTGCAATTACACTGCTTCTTTTCTCTTCAGGTTCCATGTCGACGCCGTCCCCAGTGTGTCCCAAACTTCAGAATTAGAGGGTGTGTCCCAAACTTCAGAATTAGAGGGCTAATACGTCCCTGGATTCAGACCTAGATCGCGCATTGAGTTCTTGCTCAAAATCCAACACGGCAGCTTCTAGTTCATAGTACATAGCAGGTAAGAATCGATCTAATTCACCAGTGTTGTTGTTCTTCTAGCACTTGGCTGAATTCCTCTCTTTGTTTGCATACTTGCAGACCGGCCAGTCACAAGTAATATATTCATGGCAGCAGGCAGGTGAAATTTTGAGATGATTTCCTTGCCTTCAGAGATCAATTTCAACGGTTACACTAGATAGGCGAATCAATAACTCCATGTACATAATATGTAGTCTGTATCTGCACAAAAACAATTATGCACATTAATCATGTAAATGTTTACCATCCAACTTTGGGGGGTGGGGGACTGGGGGGTTCGAATTTTCTCCAAGATTTTTTCTCCGGTGATTTAAAATCGGTAAAAAAAAAGGTTTTTGGGGAAAAAAAAAAAAGAAGGCTGCGGCCTGCGGGTGGCTTGTCAACAGGGAACACTTCTCATCATGTTCCTGCGTTTTGGGCCTGACTATGGAACTTCGGCCCACAAGGCTCTCGGGGAAAGGCCGGCCCGTCTCTGCATCCGTAGTTTGTTTAGTACCACCTCGCTTGGCGGAGAGGAGACGGGGCGTGGCGAGCTGTATAAGAGGAAGGGGTGGCCGGGCTTGCAACTCATACCTTTCTCGGCCTTTTGGCTAAGATCAAGTGTAGTATCTGTTCTTATCAGTTTAATATCTGATACGTGGGCCATGCGCCCACTTCGATATTAAATTTATTTTTTGTGGGGGATGGCCCACCACGGCAGCTTGCTGCCGGGGCCCTCGCGCGTCGCCCAGGCGTTGCACTGCTGCCCGGGCCTGGCGCACCCCAACAAAATCAATTTTAAACATTTTTTTTGCGTGGCTTTTTAGTTTAGATAGGATAGGATATGACATGATATTTAAATTTAAATTAAATAGTTGTTCAGAATTGCTATTCGTTCAAAATTAGCGTGACACTAGCGTGACAGGTTAGCTATAAATTGCTCCCACATCAATATGTTCCAACGCCAAAATATACACGGTCTGCTTTATAGGCACGGCACTTTTTTTAACGGGCCCGTGCTTGCGTGCTTGGGCTGAACCTTGGCCCGTGGGCAAGACGGCACGCGGCACGGTTTAGCCAAGAGCCACGACAGGGGCACGGCCCTCCACCCCGCCCACGAACCCTTCCTCTCTCTCCAGGCCCCGCCTCCTCCATGACCCAGTACAAGACTCAAATCCCCACCCCGACGCTCCATATAAAGGGAAGTTGTCTAGCGCGCCGCTACACGATCCTCCGGTCCTCCCCATTTCCACTTCACGGAACCCTAGCCACTCGCTCTCGCTTCGCCTCGCCTCTTCTCCGTCGACATCGTCTCCGCCTCTCCTCTTCGACGCCAGGTCTTGCCTGAATCTCTCTGAATCTCTCTCGAGATCTGAATCTCTCTCTCTCTCTGTGGAATGTGGATCTGGTCTTGTGGGTCGCTAGTGGCGGCATCGCCGTTCTTGGCCGGTGGAACAAGTGGAATGGCGATTGTTGGGCTTCGCCCTGAGCCTCGCCCGGCGATCTGCTCTCCTCTCTACATCCGCGTCTCTTTCGAAGTCTTAATCTCTCTCTCTCTCTCTCTCTTTCTCTCGTCTCTCTGTGAGTCTCCGCCTCCAGGTGTACCTTAGCTCTGGATCTAGTCATGTGGTGCCACGTGCATGGCGCCGCCTTCTTGGGCGGTGGGAACGCAGTTCTTGGGCTCTGGCCGCTAGATCGGTGAGTTTTTCCTCTCCTCTCTCGAGTATCAACTATTGAACTCTCAATCTCTCTCTGAATCTCTGTTTTCTCTGAATCTTGTTGTCTTTCCCACTTTCCCCTTCCTCTTAGGCCGTTGAATTACCGAGAGCCGCCGGGCCCCGAGCTGACGAAGACGACGGCGATGGCGGAGGAGCTAGATCCGACCTCCATCGACCATGATCTCAGGCTACAAGGGGACACTGGAGAAGGGGACTTGGGCCGCGAGGACTTGTTCGGCAGCAAGCCGCTGAAGCCTTGAACCAACGCCGGTGATGCATCTGCTCTCTGCGCCTCTCGTCTCATCGCCGCAAGTCTTCGCAAGTCCGTGGCCGTGCTAAGAGGGCAGGCGTCCACTCGACGTATGGAGCGACTTTGAGAATCTTACAAGAAGCGAAAATGGCAAGAAGGTCGTATGCCGCTAAGTGCAATATCTCGCAAATCCACCCTTTCGCTTTTCCTCCTGGTGGTCTTGGTCACTTGGCACGCATCGCGATAGATGCAAAGCGAAGCCGGCCGTTCGGCGGGGATTCGATCCTAGCTGCGATACAATCATGACGGCTCTGTTAAATCAATGGGATTCTGACCGAGGTAGCTCGTACTCAACTTGTTCGATTGATTGCTAGAGAAGATCGCCTCTATCATTTGATGAGTCTTTGCTTTCAAGGAATATATTAGGTGTGCTCATAATCCCATATTTTCCAGTGTCTCTAGGCAAACCACTACTAGAGATCTAGACAAATATTTCAATGAACGTCATGCTAAGCTTATGGAAAGTTTGCAAAAGTCAGTGTCATCTGTTGCCCTTACTCGATATTTGGTGCGGTAATGCTAAGGAAGATTACCTTAGTGTGGTTGCTCATTATGTTAATTTGCTGGGAATTAGAAAAAAGAGTATTAGGGCTTGACTTATTGATGTGTCACATTCGGGACCAATATAGCGGCGTGTTGCCTCTGTGATCACTTGAATATGGTTTGTCGATAAAGTGTTCTCTGTTACATTGGATAATGCATCTGCTAACACTCTCGCCATGGATAGGCTCAAACCTTTGATTAGTGGTTATGTTGGGTCTGTTTTCTTGCATCAACGTTGTGCTTGCCATATAATCAATCGATAGTTAAATCTGGTTTGAAGAGGTTGAAGCCTTGTGTTGAGGCTTTCGAGCAACAATTTCTTTTTGAATTCTTCAAACCAACGTATTGCGACTTATAAAAGCTATTGTGTTGCTATGAAGTGCGCCCTCGTAAGTTTGGTTTGGACATGGATGTGAGATGAAACTCCACGTATCTCATTCTCAAACACTTGATACCATATAGAAGCACCTTCTCTGTTTTCATTCAAACTCAATATCATCAGCATCATGGGGGGCAGACCCTACTCACTGATTCACACTGGTATGTTGGTGAGAAAGTTTTGCAATTCCTAGAGTCGTTCTATGATTCTATCTTTGTTCTCGTCTCGAGTTTATTGTCCCACATCTCCAATGATGTTGCATCACATCCTTGATATTCTTGGACATCTTAACTCACATGAAAATGATCCATTGCTTAGAGAAGTAATTGTTCCTATGAAATCTAAATTTCTCAAATCTTTGGAGGAATATTCCTATGTTATATGCCTTTGCTTTTATTTTGGATCCTAGAGCTAAAATGAGAGGTTTCGATAATGTCATACATTATCTAATCTCACCGGTACAAATTACTCTAACCTCTTGATTGAGGTAAGGGCTGAATTAAATAGAACATATTCCTATTATGAAACCAAGTTTGGTGCGGTGAGGTTACAAAGGCCTTCTGACCGATTCTTGTCTTGGCAAGAAGAGAACAAACTGGGGCAAGATCTTTGGTGCAAATGAATGTATACGCTTGAGTTACGCCTCTGCTTTGCTTACATTTGTGGTTACAGTTGGGCCTTCGGCTCTAGTCCGCCATTTGGTGGTGGACATGAAATTTGAGTGGTCTTTGGTGGTGGGAGATCATTTGTTTCAACTTCGCCTTTTTGTTCCGACCTCTGTTTACGGTGTCTACTTATCTGGACAGTGACAATGTTGCCCACTACGATGATGACTTCGATATTCTCAATTGGTGGCATGAACATAAACTCACTTATCCTATTCTATCTATTTTAGCTAAAGATATCATGACAGTGCTTGTGTCTACTATATCTTCATAATCTACCTTTAGTCTAACTGGCAGGGTGATCGAGGAGTGACGACGTCGTTTGAACCCTGAGATGGTCGAAATGCTGTGCTGCATCAAGGATTGGGAGCTGGGTGATGCAAAAGCTCAACACAATGTGGAGGACAAAGACTTGGAAGATTCATTCACAAATCATACCTTGATGAACTCGATGTTGCTGATCTAGATCCTGTTTGTTGTACCACCTCAACTGAATCATGATTGCCTAAATTTGTCCTTTGGCAAGATGACGATGTGTAATATGTTATGTAATGTTGTATGAACTGATGAACTGGGACTCTGTGAGTTTGGGAGTCTGGGACTGGGACTGTATGAACTGATGAACTGAGCTGGGCTGTACTCTTTTTTCCTTTCTAGGGTTTTCTCATGAAGTATGAGTTTTTAACTAAAAAGGTTTTTAATGAGGCAGCCACATTTTGTAAAAACAGCTCAATAAATATTAGGTTTGCCATTTCTCAGCTTCTGTAGTTTGTGTTTCTTATACTTTTTTATGTAGTGCTGAATCAGAATGGTTAAACATATATACTTAATGCTTGTGTTGTGCTGGTCAGAATGAGGTGTTTTTATGTACCGTGCTAATGGGCCTGCACGGCACGCACGGCACGACGGGCCAAACGGGCTGGCACGGCACGATTAAGTCTTCATCGTGCCGTGCCTGGGCCTGAACCTCGGCCCGTGGGCCGGCACGACACGCACAGTTCATCGATCGTCTTTGTGTCGTGCCGATGCCTAACTGGTACTCATGCCCAACCGGCCCGTCGTGAAATGTCGTGCCGTCTTTGCCCGTTTGGCCATCTATAGTCTGCTTTCCCCTTGCCGCCGCTATCATTTCTTTGGATTCCTCTTCCTATGTCCCAACGATTGGGTGGGCATTCGGTTAATACGGGTTTATTCGGTTTCTAAAAAATTCGGTTTTTGAAAATTAGAAACCGAAATTCTCTTGGGAAAGCCAAAAACTGAACCATTTTAACCGAATTTAATTCGGTTCGTGTCGACGGTTGAGATATCGATCTCAAGTCGCTAAGGTTCTTTAAGATTGAGATAGGAACACGCCGAACAACCACGAACAACGTGAGCGAGGGGAAGAGAGTTTTATCTGGTTCGGGCCTCTCGGGAGATAATAGCCCTACGTCCAGCCTTTCTTATATATCAGAGATGAATACAAGAGATGGCTCGGCGAGATGAACAAGTCTCGGCGAGATTATGGTGTACAAGAAGCGATAATGCGAAGATCAAGTGCCGGGGCCCTCTACGCCGTAGAGTCCTGTTTATATAGTGTTGAACAACCGACCTACCAAGGGATAATCGGGCCGGGCTGACCACGAGTCCGTAACGAACTCAGTACATGCCAAATACATCCCGAGGTAGATAAGGTATACTCCAATTCTTGGGGATCACGACTCCTATTCCAATCCGGGAAACCACGTCCGGGTCTTCACGTAGCCATGCAGAACTCTTGTTCGAGATGGACTCAAACACGATTCCTTGGCCACTACGCACCACGCCACCAGAAGGCATTGGCGAGGATGCATATGGGCGAGATAGAACCTTCCAGGAGCCGGCCTGGCGGTTGTTCGATTGGGCCGTCGAGGAGTGGGCCATGGCAATGGGCGTAATTTAATCTGACAGCTAGCCCCGAGACTCAAGTGGAAGGACTCACTAGAGTGGGGTCATCCTCTTGAGACTCCAAGTCACGAAGAGGGTATTTTTCCTGCTACAAAGACGTGCAACAGGTGACCGAACAGGTTATAGTTCAACCGAACAAGACTTGTTCGGAGCCGAACAAACCCGACCGGTACCGAGCAGCTCTGTTGCATCGAACAGGGAACGACATCTGTCCGAAAGCGAGTACCCGACCCTCGTCTGTAAATCGGAAGAAGTGAGGTGAATCATCTCCTTGAGGCTAAACATCACCAAGGAGGGATTGACTTCTTGGTAGTGATGAGCGTACCACCGCATCCGGTAAGATCAGATCTTCCAGGAGAATGAACATAGCAAGTCGCGAGACGGACTCGTCTTCTTGCATCTAGGCATTCGGATGCCTAGGAAAACATGAGCGAAATAGAGAAACCACCTCTCGGGCTAGAGCTTGCGAGGAAGCAGAGATTGCGCTCTCGAGCAAGCGTTATGCTCGGGAGCGAAGGTGATGTGCCTCGGGCGTAGATCGTGTGCTAGAAGCGAGACAATGCATACGAATGGGAAAAGTGACCACCCCAGAGCGTCTGTTCGCCAAAGAAACGAGTAAAGAATATACCCCGAGCACGGAGCTCGTTAAAGGAACCGAAAAACGACGGCCAAGGCGAAGACGTGCGGTAGGAGCCAGCGCTCCGGGCGAATTTGCCGGTCGCGAGGTGATCGGCCCGAGCACGGAGCTCGTCGCGGGGACCAGATCTGGCGCTCGAGGCGAAGAGCTGCGGTCGCGAGGTGAACCACAACCCGATCACGATCGAGCCGCAAGAGAGCGTGTGAAATCAACGCTTTACCCATGGCGTATTTCTTGCGGCGATGTGGCGTTGTCTCGGCAAGTGCAGAACCGGCGCTTGGAGTGCCGTTCGCGATGAGAATCGACTACGGTGGGCATGCCCGTTCGCGATGAGAATCGACTACGGTGGGCGGGACTCGTTGGTGGCGCAATACCTTGACTTAGCCGGCTGTGAAGGTCGATGCGGGCAAAGGCGAAAATCATCTGTGGGTGAAGTGAATCGGTTCACAGGCATGCGCGAACAAACCCGGAAGAGAGGATCTGGACATCTGTTTTGGTGGGGAAGCACGAAACCTCGCCGCGACCATCACGAGTCGGCGTTCCCGTTCTGTATTTCTGCAAAAGATAAACAAAAGCGAGCCGACAAGGGGAAAAGAGAGCAAGAACAAGCTCTAAGAAGAAGCGAAGCGAGTTTTAGAAAACGCAAAAGACGACACGCCGCACAAGACATAATTTTTTCCGAATGCGTCCCGATAGCGTTAGTATCACCTCGGCGAATCGGGAACCGACGCAAGGAGTACCCGTTCGCGATGAGAATCGACTTCGATGGGCGGGACTCCGTTGGTGGTGCATTGCTCCGGATTACCGTGCGGAAGGGCGTAGCATGGATAAAAAAGGCGTGTGCGGGCAAGTGCAGCCAGCTGTGGCTAAGACCGCTAACCGGAAGGCGACGGGACCTTTGCGCGAGCAAAAGCGTCTGGCGAAATCTTATCTGGGCATGGACCCATGCGGCGTTAGTGTCGCCTCGGCGGAGCGCGGAACCAGCGCCAGAGTGCCGTTGCGATGAGAATCGACTACGGTGGGCATGCCCATTGCGATGAGAATCGACTTACGGTGGCGAAACTCCTCGGTGGTGCACGCGGTTAACGGAGCCGTCTGATCATCGCCGGATAAAAGACATGCTCGTCTGCGGGGAGGCGCTGGACGGAGCGAAGACCAACGAGGTTTTGGAAAACCAACGCTAAGGAAAGGCGGAAAGCGAAAGCGTCTGGGGTTGCGAAATTCAGCTCAAGTCCCAATGACCAAGGAGAGGCGATCCTCAGGAGGCTGGCCGAAGCGACTCAAGACCGCTAGCGGCGCTTGAATCGAGCGAAGTTCGACGAGCGACTTTTCTGCAAAAAAAGCGACAAAAGACAAGGACGAACAGGAACCAAGAGCAAAGCGGACAGCGCTAGAAAGTTTTAAGAAAACCGGTAGAACGCTTAGCCTAACTCCGGCCCGTTGTGCGGTTGCTCGAGGACTGAGTTCTTGAACTTCGAGCAGTGCACAAGAGAAAAGCGCCCTAGCCCCGATGCAGACGATGCATGAAGACTGAACTTGCGACTTCAAGCACGTGCGTAGAGAGTTAAGCGATACCGTATCTGATCGACTCGTTTGAAGCGCCGTTAACGTAAGTTAGGCGATTCGAAGGTAACCGAACAAGTAAAGTGCCTGCGCCGCGGAGGGCTTACGAGCGAGCTTTGCCAAGTGGTTGTGCGTGGCGGTAAGTGCCTCTGCCGCGGAGGGCTTCGAGAGCGAGCTTAGCGCGGTGGATGCCGTGTTACGCAACTCGAGTTTAGAAACTTGTTGAAACAAGATACGGCGGGGAAAAACCCTTAAGCTGCATGGAGCCAAGAGTTCACAAGACCGGCAGCCATCAAGTGTTACAGAGAGAAAGAGTAGTGCGAGAAGACAAGTGGTGAGGAGGACGCGAGGGCGCGAACATTCACCGCTCAATGGGTTGAACTTTACATGGCGGCCAGAGACTTGGACGAACTAAAGCGCGAAATTTGAGAAAAAGCGAAGCTAGGAAGCGAAAGACCTACGAGGAACTTACGGTGGTCGATGTTCCAAGTCTTTGGTCGACTCTCTCCGACATTCACCGCCAGCCGTAACGGCCGGGATCCGGAAGAATTTTGATCCGCCCGAGCATGGAGCTCGTCGCGAGGGACAGACAGCGCCTCGAGCGAAAAGGCTACCCGCGCGAAGTGATCCGGCCCGAGCAAGGAGCTCGTCGCGGGGACGACGACGCTTTCCGGCGAAGAGTCGCCGTGCGAGAGATCCGGCCCGAGCGCAGAGCTTCGTCGCGAGGACGAGACTTGCTGCTGAGCGAAAAAGCTGCCGGCGAAGAGATCCGGCCCGAGCACGGAGCTCGTCGCGAGACGAACTTGCGCTGGGCGAAGAGCTGCCGGCGCGAAGAGATCGATCCCAGCCTTGAGCTTCGTCGCGAGAGACGAGCCGCGCCGGCGAAAAATGCCGGTGCGAGAGATCCGGCACCGACACGGAGCTTCGTCGCGAGACGAACTTGCTGCTGGCGAAAAGCTGCCCGCGAAAGATCCGATCCCAGCCTTGAGCTTCGTCGCGAGAGACGACAGCGCGCCGGCGAAAGCTGCCGGTGCGAGAGATCCGGCCCGAAACACGGAGCTCGTCGCGAGAGACGAACTGCGCTGCTGGCGAAAAGCTGCCCCGCTGAAGATCCGATCCCAGCTTGAGCTCGTCGCGAGACGAACGCGCCGGCGAAAGCGCCGGTGCGAAGAGATCCGATCCAGCCTTGAGCTTCGTCGCGAGACGAGACGCGCGCCGGCGAAGCGCCGGTGCGAGAGATCCGGCCCCGAGCACGGGCTCGTCGCGAGGGACGACTTCTTGGCTGCTGGCGAAGAGCTGCCCGGCGCGAAGATCCGGCCCGAGCACGGAGTTGGGAACGGATCGGGAAGGTGATCAAGATCGAAGGATCGATCCGATCTGGCGGGGAAGAGACATCCTGCCTTTCTGAGTCGTGGTCCTCAGGGAGAATCTTCCGGTCGCCGATAGAGTTCGACATGTTCGATCTGCGAGCTCCCCGGTCGGCGCCCGGTGTCGGCGGTTGAGATATCGATCTCAAGTCGCTAAGGTTCTTTAAGATTGAGATAGAGAACGCCGAACAACCACGAACAACGGCGAGCAGGAGAGCGAGTTTTTATCTGGTTCGGGCCTCTCGGAGAGATAATAGCCCTACGTCCAGCCTTTCTTATATATCAGAGATGAATACAAGAGATGGCTCGGCGAGATGAACAAGTCTCGGCGAGATTATGGTGTACAAGAAGCGATAATGCGAAGATCAAGTGCCAGGAGCCCCTCTACACGCCGTGGGGGTCCTGTTTATATAGTGTTGAACAACCGACCTACCAAGGGATAATCGGGCGGGTGACCACGAGTCAGAACGAACTCGATTACATACCAAATACATCCCGAGGTAGATAAGGTATACTCAATTCTTGGGGATCACGACTCTATTCCAATCCGGAAACCACGTCCAGGGTCTTCACGTAGCCGTCAGAACTCTTGTTCGAGATGGACTCAAACACGATTCCTTGGCCCTACGCACCACATGACCAGAAGCTGTACATTGGCGAGATGCATATGGGCGAGATAGAACCTTCCAGGAATGGGCCTGGCGGTATTCGATTGGCCGTCGATGAGTGGGCCATGGCAATGGGCCGTAATTTAATCCCCGACAGTTCGGTTTCTCGTTTTTTCGGTTTTAACCGATTTTTAGAAGGCCGAGTTGCAATAGTAGACTAGCAATGCACTGATTCAACCAAAGCAACGAATTTATGAAAAATTACTTCAACCAATAATTATAATCTCATCCAATCGAGCACACCAAGATCGATCTAATAACATATCAATGGCTAATTCAAGAATTACATCAGATCTGTTGAAACTTAACCAAGAATCAAAGGAACAAATTAACAGACCTCTACCAAACACCAAACAACTACTGTTGAAGAGCTAGTTCGGTTTATTCAGTTAGTTCGGTTTCTAGAAATCAAAAACCGAACCGAACCATTTAAACCGAATTGCTTAGGAATAAAAACCGAACAATAACCAAATAACCGAAATAACCGATAATTTCGGTTAGTTCGGTTCGGTTTTTCAGTTATCGGTTTTTTTTGCACACCCCTACCAACGATCTAGCAAAAAAAAAATAAAAAATAAAAAAATAACCCGAATCGTTTCCCAAGAACTGAAGGACGGCCTTGCTAAGATCACTTGGGAGATCGCTTTTACTTTTCCTCGCCTTCTTCCTCGTCTTTCGGTTCTCCTTTGTACATAGCATGCTTATCTTCGTATGATTAATTTCTAGCTAGGACACTTTCCTATTGTTTCGTTGAAAAGGCAGGAGCATTATGTAATCTGTTGGAGAAAAAGAAAAGTGGGTATATGGTGCCCACGGCCCTGAGGCCTGAGCCCGCCCCAAGTCCATGTAGTATTTCGCTACTCTTATATTTATACATCTACTACTACTAGTTACTGGTCAGCTTTGACCACTTGACCAGGCCTTCTTTTACCCGTACCCGGTCAAAGCTCACCGCTCCCTGCACAGCACACCAAGCAGTAAAACACAGTGGATTAGAGCATTCCCAAATCCCAACAACCCCTTTATCTCACTCACTAAAACAATATTCATATGAAATGAAAATGCTATTCGAGATGCTCTTATTGGTTTGCTGCTCTTGCGGTCTTCCATCTCAACCATAAAGCACGCATGTTTTATGCTTAGCTAACAGTAAGGCGTATCTGATAGTACAGATGCGATTCTTGTCTCTAAAGATCATTAAGTATGTCGCTCTGAGGCAATTTATATAGGCGGTCATCTGATGGGTAGTCTTTACAAATTATCTATATAGTTTAATAGTTAAATAGAGTTTAAAATATATTGTTATCAAAGGGGCTATAAATCTAAAACAAAAAATAAAAATAAAAATTAAAAATTAAAATAAACAATATATAATCAAAATTTTAAAAATGAAAATTTAAACTTTTGAAATTTATGAGGCAAGTGTGGTCTAGTTTTGTTCGAAAAAATATCAGGAATCCATTTTTGAAATCGGTTCGGTAATCGAAAATGCTAATAAGAAGATATAGCAAATTGTAGATTGGCAAATGAGTTTGCATGTCCTGCTGCATGCAAACCGGAGGCATCCTGGCGCTGGAGTCGTCCTCGCGCTCGTACAGCGCGGTGGTTTCGTCTCGCTTGTTCTGGGAGCACGAGCCGCTGCCGTCGTCTCGTGAGGCGACGACTGCTCTCTCTGTCTTCATTTAATCATCTCCACGTAGGATAAACGCGCTGACGTGGCTGTATATAGACGAGACATTTACTGCCGCTGTACATGCCCTAAGGGGACTCATCCTCTGGCTCACCAATTTATGTAACAATACTAATCGCTCGTAATTAACAGAAGCTTTGGACATTATCCGTTCAGGTTTCGCGCGTGATTAATTCGCCACGGCATTATGGCAAGGTGACAAGGTAGTGGTCCAGCCCGGGTCTTTGTCCCCAGGATGCGGCTGCCTCGAGCTCTGCAACTGCTACCCAGCCTACCCTGCTTTCTGCTTTGGGGTTGGGGGAGAAGGCAGCACCCTACTGATATAACAGTCTTGCACTGTGGGAGTGTACATTTGACCAGAATACTATATAGGAATTATAAGATGCTAATATGGTATTGCCATTGTCAAGGACTACTCAAAAGCAGTGGAGAAGAAATGGATGATGATGGGGGGGCATGAATGATTATTACTGAGATTAGTCGGAGAGGCAGGCCAAACGGCGATGATGCATGTCTCTTCCACCCTGATCATGATAATGCAGTGCACGTACAGGAGGCTATTGTCTTTCTATCCTCGATCTGCGAGTGAGTATGAATTTTGACACGCTTGTTCAAAGCGACGGCTGCCTCAAGCTCTGTGAAAGCGCAGCGGAGACCACGGGGTTCTCCTGCCGTGCTGAATGCAGATGCTTTTGCTTTCAAAAGGCCGACCGGTCGCCGGCATCCTAGCTACCTTGCCCGTTGCTTTGCTTTTCCAGACCGGCCGCCTGCTGCACAATGCATCGCATTGCATTCGGCTTTTGGTTCTCTCGTTGTTTTTACACCAAACAAAGCTAGAAGAAGGTGTAAAAATTGTTGTATTGAATAAAGTATTTGGTAGAACGAAGGAATCTTTTAGAGTATCCCTCCAAATGAATGAAGAAAATTTGCGATGAAACTCCCTAAATTTGTTGATAAGTTTCTACAAGCGGTTTACAACATTTGTAATAATCAGCAAGTTTTAGAGCTTCTGCTATGTTTGCTCACTTTTACTTGTTTCATTTTCTTCCCCTTATTTCCTGTCATCTTTAATATCCCTCCAAATGATTAGTGCAGAGGATGAAGAGAGAATCGAATGTCTTAAAGGAATTAGTTGGTGCGTTGAAGTAGTTTCCCTTCGGGATGTGAATGAGAACGAGAAAAGGGAATTGGTTCAAGGTGATCTAATCCTGCTCTCATTGTTACGTACAATTAAAGGGTTCACAACCCTAAACCTACACCCGAAAAACTAAGTAATTTTGGTTTTCAAGGGACAAAACAATGGTTATAGCTCACCTAAAAAGTGAACGTTTAACCAAATGTTTTTGTGATCCCTCCGAAAGACCGATCAACGTATGGCTTTGCACTGTAAAAGATCTTTCTGAACTAAGCTCTTGTTCTTTTCAGTGTATTGTTGTGTTGACGTATTACGATAGCAAAATTTAACAGCCCTCGAAAAGAGGTTTAAAAATTTTTAAAAAATAACTAAAAATAGTTTTAAGATCTTTGACAGGAATCCTAAAAGCCATGAAAAAATCGTTACAAATTATCACAACATAAAGGCTATATAAAAATATAAAATTTGTTACAGTAATACGCAACGGTATGTAACGCTAAAAAGAACAAGGCCTCAAAAAGAAAAGTATTAATTTGGTGCTTGAACTTTTGTCGAGCACTAATTTGATCCTTGAAATACAAAACAGGGCCAGATTGGTTCTCATGGTTTAAAACAACACCATTTTGATCATTTGACATGCGCATGGTTTTTCCTTGACATTGATGCTACCTTGTTTTGTTTTTTTGCATGTGGTGCCCCATGAATGGTTTTTTGCAGTTTGGTTGAGAGCCTCAGCCAACTTTACCATATTTTGCTGAATTTTATCACGTTTTCATGAAAAAGAAATTAACACTTAGCAAACGTGGTATGTGTTTGCAAACTTGGTACATCAGCCAAACTGTACATATTCTCGTTATAATTTCCTGCACATAAACACAGCAACAGCCGTTCCTTCCCATTCTAATACTATTGTTGGATCAAAATAAACAGTCCAGTGTTGTAATCCCAAAGCCGAAAGGCAGCAGCTTGTGCAATCCTGTCCCTCATTTCCCGCCGAAAATTGATACCTACTGGGCAACTAGAGACAGAGGAAAAAAAAGGCTTCAACTAACTTAACCGCCACTCCTATAAGTAGCCAAACTAACCAACCGTCAGTCCGTCACTACCAAGTGGCAGCTCAGTCACTCGCTTGGGGCCGAGCCATGGAGCCAAGGAGCAGCAGCAGCAGCAGCAGCATCAGCCTCGCTGCCACTCTGGCTCTGCTTCACCTGCTGCTCTCTGCTCCGAGCTCCGCCTCCGCCTTCAACTACGCTGACGCGCTCGCCAAGTCCATCATCTTCTTCGAAGGCCAGCGCTCCGGCAAGCTCCCCGCCGGCAACCGCATGCCGTGGCGCGGCGACTCCGGCCTCCGGGACGGCGCCCAGTATAATGTAAGCCGCCGCCGCCGCCGACGCCGGCCGCTTCCCTTCTCCTTCTTTCTTGCGACGTGTTTGCGCCGTCGTCGATCGTCTCTGAGTCCGGCGTGTTTAATTTTCAGGTGGATCTCGTCGGCGGGTACTACGACGCCGGCGACAACGTCAAGTTCGGCCTGCCCATGGCGTTCTCGATGACGATGCTGGCGTGGAGCGTCATCGACTTCGGCAAATTCATGGGCGGCGAGCTGCCCAACGCCCGCGCCGCCGTGCGGTGGGGCGCCGACTACCTCCTCAAGGCGGCCACCGCCACGCCGGGCGCGCTCTACGTGCAGGTCGCCGACCCCAACCAGGACCACCGCTGCTGGGAGCGGCCGGAGGACATGGACACGCCGCGCAGCGTCTACCGCGTCGACAAGGACAGCCCCGGCTCCGACGTCGCAGGCGAGACGGCGGCGGCGCTCGCCGCCGCCTCCATCGTCTTCCGCCGCTCCGACCCGGACTACTCTTCCAGGCTGCTCCGCGCCGCCATGGAGGTGTTCGACTTCGCCGACCGCCACCGCGGCTCGTACAGCGACTCGCTCAGCGCGGTCGTGTGCCCCTTCTACTGCTCCTACTCCGGCTACCACGTGAGTCGCCGCCGGCGGAACCGCGAGCTCCCCTGATCAGTGCTCACCTCGAACCAACTCTCACCATGGGCGGCGGCGCCACCGCAAATCGCAGGACGAGCTCCTCTGGGGTGCGGCGTGGCTGCACCGCGCGTCGAACAACGTCTCCTTCATGTCGTACGTGCAGGCGTACGGCCTGCAGCTCGGCGCCGGCGACGACGACTACTCCTTCAGCTGGGACGACAAGAGGGTCGGCACCAAGGTGCTGCTCTCCAAGGTACTGCGCCGCCGCTAGCTCGCTCGCTCGCCGGAGTCGAAGAAGACGGAATCTGACACACACACAACGCCGATCGATCGATCGGTCGCATTGCAGGGGTTCCTGAGGAACAAGCTGCAGGGGCTGCAGCTCTACAAGGCTCACGCCGACAACTACATCTGCTCGCTCGTGCCGGGCACGAGCTCCTTCCAGGCCCAGTACACGCCAGGTTCGTCTTCCTCCTTCATCTTCATTTGCTTCGCCATGGTGATCAATAGTGACGGATGAGCAATGGAGGGGCGAGCAGGGGGGCTGATGTACAAGGAGGGGGAGAGCAACATGCAGTACGTGGCGACGGCGACGTTCCTGCTGGTGGCGTACGCCAAGTACCTGCGGGCGGGCGGCGCCGCCGTGTCGTGCGGCGGCGAGGAGGTGGCGGCGGCGGAGCTGGTGGCGGCGGCGAGGAGGCAGGTGGACTACATCCTGGGGAAGAACCCGCTGGGGATGTCGTACATGGTGGGGTTCGGGGCGCGGTACCCGCTGCGGGCGCACCACCGCGGCGCGTCGATGCCGGCGGCGCGCGACCACCCGGGGCGCATCGGCTGCGACGAGGGGTTCCGGTACCTGCACGCGGCGGCGCCCAACCCCAACCTGCTCGTCGGCGCCGTGCTCGGAGGGCCCGACGGCCGCGACGCCTTCGCCGACGACCGCGGCAACTTCGCGCAGTCCGAGCCCGCCACCTACATCAACGCGCCGCTCGTCGGCGCCCTCGCCTTCTTCGCCGGAACCACCAGGCCGTAGCCGTAGCCGACTCGCCGGAGCTGTAGCATCGTAGCGTCGTCCTAGCGTCAGTGCCACCGAGCTGTGCTGTGTTGGATTGGCACGTGACACTGTGACAGTGACAAGAGTGGGAGCGCCAAGGCCGAAGGTGTCACATGAGCTCCCCCGTCACCTTCACTACCTGCATCTGCATCTGCATCTGTATCTGTATCTGCATGGCGCGGTGTACGTATCACTTCTTTTCTACGTATCCGCTACGTACGAACGTATTGTTGGGCTTTAAGCAGGTAACTTGATCGTACTTACAACTTACAAACCAGTCGTCTTTGAGACATTTCAAGCCTTTTTTGAGACATTCGGACGCTCATCAGACCTGTCAAAAACAAACTCTTTTTTGGCCCTCCTGAAGCCGATTACCAGAGCTCGCAATTCTACTCGTCTTAATGAAAATGGACGGCACTTTTTCTATCTCTTTATTAAAAAGGTTTGAAATTATAAATTTACAACTCAGTTCTCGATATAAATTTGAAAATGATGAAGAGATTGGATGAAGGGGAGTCATTGCGTCGCTGAAAGCCCGGAAGACGAAGGTTGGGGTTTTTCCTCATTGGAGACGGAGGCTTGTCATGGTGGCGGGAGAAGTAAAAGGACGGAGGCTGTGGGTAAAGCATTCTAGTCGGCAAAGTGGGATATGTGTTGCCTTTTGATTTAATAGGCCCATATTGTGGCTACTTTTGGTGTATTACTGAAGAATTACTAGCTCTGATTATATCAGACGCCCTCTTCTTTTTTCAGCTTAACCAGATTAAAAGCTACAACTTAAAACTTTGTTATTTCTTGCGAACATTGTAGCACTTTGTACTCTTTCTTGTGGAAGCTTCTCTGCTTATCAGCACCATCCGCACACGATCGACAGTCCCAATTGCGCACTGAGCCCATGGCAGCTGGCACAAAGATTGACATGGCACGGTTCAAAATTGCGGGATCACGACTTCAAATGCTTTTGAATTGAACAAATTCTGTTTGCAAAGAAGGGATCCATCCATCGTGCAGCCTCCAAATCTTCGCAAGTATACCAGCTTATGCAACACTGCTAAAACAAAAATAGACGAACCAGCACAATGCGCGCAAACTTTTGAAGGAGTTCAAAAGCCTAGGCAGCAGAGCAGAGCAGAAACAGCAAGTCACATTGGCAGACAGGCACTGGGGATGGAATGATGCATATGCACCCAAAACCATCACAACACCCATTTTACATAGCATTGCATTGCGTCCCAGTTTCAATCGGTTGCAGCTCATGCATTTGATCAAACTAGGGGGAACATCTGTTCCAACTGGATTGATGGCCACAGATAATTCGTACATGCACCAGGGGCCACCAAGAGATACAAAAGCATGAACTCACTGTTCTCATGTCACAAGCACCGCATGATACTTCAGTTATTGCAAAAAGATGGTACAAGTCTCGGCCTATCACAGGTGTCATGCTCGAACAGGAATACAAGCTCCTATCTTGTTTCATTAAGTTAAACAAATCCATCTCATAGTGCAATGAAGGCAGAAGAAAGTAAGACAAAATCTAGTAAGGGCGATATCGCCGGCTATGGCTCCCTTCGCCACCTCGGCCACCACTGTCCCGTCGGTCGCCTCTTCGAGGAGGGGGTGGAGGGGGCATTCCACCAGGTTGTTGCCTACCAAGATTACAAGCAAACTGTGAGAAGCCAGAAATGTGGGTGATCAGACACCTCTTCACAAATAGAGCGACAGAAAATTTTTCTTACAGAACATAGCCAATTCGACCATCAGGGAGCATCATTGGTACCATTCTCATTCCGGCTGGTGCTGGTCCTCTACCATAAATCACAGGCTGCCAAAAAAAGACGTATATAAAACCATTGCATGACTTTGAGAATATGAAAAAATTGAGAACCTGAATGCTTGATTTGGCTTACCTGGTTGAATCCAGGACCACCGCCACCATAAGCACTATATGGATCTCCCATGTAACCACCACCATAAGGAGGAAGAGGAAAATTAGGACCTCCTCCAGGTTTGAATGAGTGATCAGGTTTCTTATCTCCCAAAGGTTTGGCCATGGATACTTCCAGCACTTGTCCTGTGTTTCCGTCATAACAAGATCAACTATGGTTCTGCTGAACCAAATTTCTACATGTAGCTTTTCATGTACTAGCTGTTAATTCGAGTCTTATAACCTACATTTATTGATTTAGGTTCTCATGCACAATCACTTCATTAGTTCACATTACATTTCATCGTGGAGCAGATACCTATCTTAACACTACAACACTAAATTGCATTAGATAGTAGCGAAAACATGAAAAAATTACCATCAATTTCATATTTTTCACTTCCTTTTACAGCCTTCAGCGCACTTGATCTTTCAGCAAAGTGAACAAACCCAAAATCCCTCTTATGACCAGCCTTAGCAGGTGGTAAAACAATCTTTGTGACCTCGCCATGTTTGTCAAACAGATCCTTAATCTTCTCTTTGGAAACATTCTCCGGCAGATTCTTCACATATATCGTCTTTACCTGCAAATCATAATGTGATTGTGACAAATGTTCCCAGGATGCAACAAACAACAATACAGTTCTTTGATGTTGATTTCTACAGGAAAAAAACGAGCTGAGACTGCCAAGAAAAAAAAAGGGAATATCCTTGACAGAAAGAAACCCATAGAGGTTTAGCCCAGAGTAATTAGATACGTAGATTGTCTCTGAGGTTGGTCCAATCATTTATATTGTTTAAGTACAGTCAGCATTGGTTTGGGCTTGTCACATACAAGCTAAAGTAGACAGTGGGAGTAGTGGGACACACTGATCTGTAGTTTTGCAACAAAGATGTGCACCATGAAAAGAATGGTTAAAATTTGATGTTCTTTGAATAGTAATTCACTAATTCTGGTTCAGACATGATGAGTGACTATACATTCAAGATTAGGATATTTAACATATGTACAACTAAAAGTACTGTTGCAAAATGCTTCGTACGCTAAATTAATGGAGGAAGAGCCCACTAAACCTTTAATGCAAAGAAGAAAAGACTGTTAAAGCAAATATAAATCAGGCTCCAGATACTTCATGCTTGTTTCATTTGATTGCAGTGGTTCCTGATGGTTTCCAACAAATTATTGCATAAAAAAAAGCAAGCGGTATGCTTCTTTTACAAATAATTACCCAACTAGCAATATAAACAAAACCGTGTAAAGCTCTCTACTGGCATAGTTACAATGTATGGTATCACTTACCTGAGCAGCCGCAGAAGAAGAATCAGATGTACCCTTTGGTTCAGCCCAGCTGACAGTTAATTGGCTTCCATCAACCTTAAAGTTTGGTGCTGACAATTTCTGCTTGGCATAGTCTGCACAAGCATGATTATAATACTCAACAAAGAGGAACCCACGGTTACGGCTTGGATCATGCAAATCCTGAAAGAAAAGATGCCTATCAGAAGATCTGGGCCTTCGTTATACAAAAAAACAATCAGTACATGACAAACAATACCTTGAACATCTCAATGTTCACAACACCTGGCCCCTTCCCTTGGATTATGTTCCTCAGTTCATCCTCACTCAAACCCTTGGGCACATTCCCAATGAATAGCCTGTGTTTTGCCTGAGACGATGAGCACCGCAGTGTCCTCCCCTGCACCAAATCAACCAATATAAGCACATCATGCATGACAGAACCCACACAAAATGCAGCCAAATAGACAATATACAGTGGCACACTACCTTGTAGTCCTTGTCATGCAGCTCCTCGATAGCGCGCTGTGCCACATCCTTATTGGTGAAGGTGACAAAGGCGAATCCTTTGTTCTCCTTTGTGTCCTTATCCTTCATCAACCTAACCTGTTATCCATAACATAGCAGCACATCACATTTCATGTTTCAAAGCAGATAACCTATACCAATAAATGCTCAGAGCTTTCGGAGACCTCATGGATTTCGCCCAGTGGCTCGCAGAGCTCATGGAGGTTCTCCTCGGTGATGTCACGAGGGAGGCCACCAATGAAGACCTCGGAGCCCTGAGGCGGCAGCGCGAGCAGCTCATCCCACTTCCTCTTCTCCTCCTCGTCCTCAGGGCCATCAGCGCCGCCCTTATCCATCTCGTCGCCGTCGCCACCTTCGCCCCCTGGGGGAGGCTCCTCACCAGCAGCTGCCATCCCGGTGTCCTCCTCTCGGCCTTCGCCTTCGCCTTCGCCATCACCGTCGTCCTCGCCCTGCCTCTCCTCGTGGTCCTCCTCCTCCTCCGGCTCGTCCGAGTCGTCACGGCGGCGGCGGTAACCGTCGTCGTCGTCCATGATATCGTCGTCCCCCTCCAGGTCCACCTGCTCCTCCGGCTCCTCCGACTGCTGCCGATCCGACATCCCAAAACCCTAACCCTAGAAAAAAAAAATCCAAACAAACAACAGGGGAAAAAAAACAACCATCAACTCCTCGCAAAAACCACCAAAAAAACACACGAATCCGCATCAAAAGACAGAACTTTGCACAGGCGTGAGACAGATCTGACGGCGGGGGAGCGGAAAATCGGTACCTTTGACCCGGAAAAAACCTAGGGAAATTAGCCGATTCGAAAAGCGCGGGGCGAGGCGAGAGAAAGAGCAGCGTAAAGATTAGCGGCGGTGGCGCGCGCGAGAGGATTCGATTCGACATTGAGTTTGAGATTTGAGATTTGAGCATGAGCAGTAGCAGTAGAAGGGATCGGGGAGGAGGAGGAGCTTACTGGAGTGTGGAGTGTGGGGTTGGGGGATTGGGCTTTGGGGGGATGCGATTGCGGCCTCGAAGCCGTAGCGCTCCAGAAGAAGGCGCAGCGGCGGGGGCTTTATAGCGGAAAGCCTCCCCCCACACCGTTCGATCCACATCCAAGGATCGTCATCGCCTGATCGACGAGGATCGACGTCCTTACACCGGAATATGAAATGTCCATTTCACCCCTGAGCTACCGACCAGGCCTCGTATATTTCAGCTTAAGGTAGCCGTACGGTAGCGTTTCAACAAATTTTGAGAGTATTTTAAAGTGGTTTAAATATTATAAAAAATAATTTTAGAATCTTTATGGGAACTACTAAAAACCTGAGAAAATTCATTACAAATTATTACACCAAATAGGCTATACAAAAAAAATAAATTTTACTGAAACACTACGCTTACGCTACACTAAGCTGAAATGTACAAGGCCCAAGCTGCCTTTCCTCCATCGATCCCAAAACCGGGTAATCCACTCTAAAAAAAAAAAATAACTAACCTTCTTGTACGGTATGCACCGGACAAACTACCTCCCTATTTTATAAAAAATTCTAAAAATTAATTATGAAAAATAATAATAAAAAACTCTTAAAATGAAATAAAAACTGCAAATTAATAAAAGAAGAATCTAAGTATGCAATAAAAAAATAATGCTTATGAATAATACTATATGCAAAAAAATTGTGTCAAGAGTATCTTTTATGATTAAATATAGTAGGTATTTAAGTAAAAATTAGTGTTGCCTTTTAAAAAATAGGGGAACTTCTTGGAATAATGGATAAATTAAGGAAAAATTGGAGGAAACTTTACTAGTATCACTAACTTTGTTGTGGCGTAACATGTTTGGTGGCAGTAGACATCAAAGCTAAAGAAATTTGTGTTGGGTTCCTATCTTGTTTTTGTGCATGCAGTGCTTGGATTTCAGGGTCCTTAATGTACCGTAGGAATACAATGTATTAATAGGCTGTTTGGTTGCCTTCTCAGTTGAATCAGACTGTATGAGTTGAGCTAGGCTGAGATGATGCAAATGGTTGTTGTTTGGTTAGGTGCATGAGATTATACAGGCTGCGTAGAGACGTTGTTTGGTTGACTGCACTAAGGAGAAAATGGCATGGAGAAATTCAAAAGAGGGATGAAACATTTTAAAAAATAAATTCTAGAAAATCAAAATAACAAAAAATCAATTACGAAAATAAAAACAATCAAAAGAAAGTCTCATAAATAAATAAATTCAAAAATGAAAATTTTAAACTTTTAAAATTTATATGGCAAGTGTGGTATCATTTTGTTCAAAAAAAATATCAATAACCCATTTTTGAAATCGGTTTGGTAATAAAAAAATGCTAATAAAAAGATATAGCAAATAAATGAATCAAATGTGTCGCGCATGTGGTTGTTGCTGCATCCGCGGAGCCTGGCTATGGGGAAATGCCCAATTTGGTCGTATCTCCAGAGCCTGGCCCGGAGGGGTTAATTGCATCTGTAGAGCCTAGTTCAGATGGGTGAGAAAACAACCAAACAACCTAGTTTTGTATCTTTAGATGCAAAACTCCTTCGATGCAGGCAACCAAACAACCTATAAGTGATCAATGCAATTCCTCATTTAAAAAAATAAGTCTAGCATACAGCATCAGGAGCATCGGAAGACAATGATGTTGAGGAATTGGTTCATCTGAGATGAATGATAATTTTTTATAGGGTCACATGAAAGCAGTGGAATTGAAGGGTGTGTGAGAAATAGTAAAAAGATGTTAGGTGCACTTTAAAACATTTAATTTAAGGATAATGCACTAGCGCTAGCTCTAGTTTCTGGTTGCCACATATATAAATATAGATATTTAAAATATGTGGTAAATTTTCGACTAGACTAGAGGTGGTTAATGAACTGAATGACATGATATTTATACATACACTAATAAACTGAACAACACTATTATACTTCTATGTAGCATGACACAACACGGTTTCTTTAACTATCTTCAATAGATTTGTTGCGCTTGAGCCCTCATTGGGCACGACGGATTGCGGCAGAGTTCATTGGCATATTAACAATTGTTTTTTCAATACACATATGTACAATTTTTTGAAAATTTTTCATTTTTCTTTGGATTTTATAATATCTATTGTATAAAAGCATTCTATGGCGAACCCTAGTGGTGAGAGTTGAAGCTCTGTGTTTTATTGTTTTGGCTTCCAAAGCTTGTTATTTCAAAATTAGGCCAAGGTTTTTAGCACTCTACTCCTCATAAGTTCTCTCAATTCACACCTAGGTCCCTAATTTCGTATTTTGATCCCTCAAAGTTCTTTGGTTTTGCAAAAATGCTAGTGTTTTTTGTGTTACCACCGTTGAATTTCCTTGATTTTACAAAATGACACATTGTTTCCATTGTTTTAATCCTTTTTTTGGGGTTTTGCTCCCTAAATTTTTAGTTTCATATAGCATTCCCGATTTTTTCCTATTCCATACCATAAGGCACGTGATTGGTTGAAGTGAAGGGGAATTGGGAGAGAACAGTTTGTAAATTCTTTTAATTGTTTGGAAGGAATTAAGATAGGGAATGAGAATTAAAGGGAGGGAATTCCCTATAATGAGAGAGTAATTTTCGTCCAACTCACCTATTCTCCTTCCACTTACCTTCTCATGTAAGAGCATCCCCAGGAGACTCTCCAAATGAGCCCTACTCCAAATTTTTTTGAATTGAAGAGGGAGGGAAGAAGCAGGTTAGAGAGGCAAAAACGCACTGGGCGGGAAAATTCGTGTTACTGTAGCGATGGGGGCTGTTGATAGAGGGTCTCCTGGGGATGCTTAAAGGTTGTAAATTAACATGCTTTTGCGTCTTAGTCACGACGCACATGCAGCGAACTATAATTGAAATATATATATTTCCTTTTTATAAGATATACTTTTAGGCCGAAACAGACCAGTGGACCAAATGTGGCCCGATAGGCCCATTTGTAACCATGACAGCCTAGTGTTTCCACGATCCGTGCCTTCGGCCAATGGACCAAGGCCTTGCTTTTTACAACTTAAATTATAGTAATGCGTACAAAACAAATAATATAGTAGTACTTTGTTGTCATTTTTGTGGGAATTTAAGTGATTCTTCTCGCACTTTATGATTTTCCACCGGTTTACCGGCTAAAAAGAACAAAGACCAATTCCTGAATCCTCATACATAAAGGCCCATGCATGGGCCACATGCATGAGCCCACTGCAACTCGGGCTTGATCGGTGGAATGTTTATGAGCCAGAAACAATACCAAATCGGATGTGTTATTAGCTTTCTTGTACCGAACTTTGCTGAAATTTGTACTTCTACATTCGCATCGCACGGTGGAGACAACGAGCTGAATGCCTGAATCATGTGACATATATATCGTGTGTTTATAGAAGCATTCGCCTGTTTCTATTGAGACTAACTTCGAAACCAAATTAAACCAAACATTTATCTTCTCTGCAACACACAGGTTAATCATTTCAACACAACCAGAAAAAACAAACGAGGCCAAGCTAGAGCCAACGGCCCAACATTACATATTCGCCATGTCATTTGAGAACTTTGTAGTTAGAGTTAGAACTTTAGACTTGTCATTCTGAATTTTTCCAATCACCATGGCCACCGGGTACCACACAACATAGGTCTTTTTCTTCCTCCTTGCCCACTAGATCGCCACCGACCCCATCCAACCCCCATTCAAAACTTATGAGATGTTGTCCTACAGAACATCTCATGAGGAATACACCTATATGAGCTCGACTGCTAGTCACAGTCTATGAGATTGGGTGATCTCTAGAGGCTCATGAAAGGCAAAGGAGTATGACTTATACGCTCCAAACCGGGGATGCATTTAGCGACCTAGTATCGAGAAGGACTTTGGTGAAACTCGTTCGCACAAAACTGTCAATTCAAGGCTTAGTCCATTTTTCAGTTGTGGATGAGTGTAACTTTTGTTCTAGGTGGAAGTTCAACTTAACAGTCTCCATCAAACACCGGTATATCAAACTACGATTGGGCGAGAGTATTTCAAATGTGCCTATGAAATTTGGTGGGGATTGTTAGAATAATTATGGGGTTGGCCCATTTAATTATTTTAATAGAAATTCCAAGAGGCCCATTTAATACTAAACCGTTCGGAAAATTGGGAGGAGAATATCTCAACTTAAATAGTTGGATTGTGGTTCTCCCATTAAGAAAAGAGAGAAAAGAGAAAGGCGTGGAGCACGCAGCGACCTCTTCCCGTGAACCGGCGACTTAATGGTGGTGTAATGGCGTCCGTTACGTAGCAGACGACTTAATGGCCGATGTAATGGCGTCCGTTACTAGTGCTTGATGGCGTCCGAGTTCGACGAATCTTCTCTTCTGGCGCCTATAAAAGCATGAGCTCTCGCTACTGTGAAATATAGGTTCTCGCCTCAAGAGCTCTCTCTCCCGCACATTCCATACTTCCATACATGAAGGCCGCTGTTTTGCGTTCCCACCTCTGTTTCCTTGCGCGCACAAGGAGGCGGAGGGGAGAGCCTCGGAACCTCGTCCTTCTCGAGATCCTGCTCGGGATAGAAGGCCGATAAGGTTTTTGGGGAGCGTTCTCACGCGACTGCTCAAGCCTGGGTCATTGCGAGAAGGCACCTGTATATGTACACTGCACCGACGTTCGACTGCACCGACCTCTCCACTGCATCAAAGGCATCTCTGCACCAACTTGTGATCGACTACATCAACCGACATGGCGGCTAAGAATGTGCAAGTCATTCCTCCGCCAGCGCCTGTGCCTGCGTCTGTAGTGGCTGCGGCTCTGGCTCAAGGGTATATTTGTTTATACCGTGCCTTTGCCTTTTTGTTTTCCTGTTCATTAGCCCTTGCGTATGAGATAGATATGTTTATATCTAGTACCTTTGGTCTTGGGTGAAGCGGCAATTGTCTAATTATGATTTACATAATTTTGTGGATTAAAATATTGAGGAAATTCCTAATACTTCCAACAATCCAAAAACCTTATCCTAGGAATTTCACAACCTCTGGTTTATTTGCCGCACTTAAGCCAAGCTGTATTTTGGCGCAAAATTACAAGCGTTAGCGCCAAGATGATTTTATGGTTGTTGCCATGAGCGTGTATCACGTTAGCAAAGGCAAGCCACAAATAGGAAGGAGGGCTCTCTCTGAGCGGGGAGAGTGTCTTGGCATTGCGGATAACTTGTTTAGAGGCGCCGTGATTAGCGTTTTGGGAGAAAATCTTGTTGATGTGTATATGATTTTGCCTAGTGGTAAAGAAATGTGGGATGCACTTGAGGCAAAATTTGGAGTTTCTGACGCGGGTAGCGAGCTATATGTCATGGAGCAGTTTCATGACTACAAGATGGTCGATGACCATTCTGTAGTAGAACAAGCTCATGAGGTGCAAGCTCTCGCAAAAGAACTTGAGAATTTTAAATGTGCATTGCCCGACAAGTTTGTGGCGGGATGCATTATTTCAAAGCTGCCACCTTCTTGGATGGATTTTGCCACTACTCTAAAACACAAGAGACAAGAGTTCAGCGTTCCTGGCCTCATTGGGTCTCTAGATGTTGAGGAGAAGGCGAGGGCAAAAGATACACGTGGGAAAGGAAGTTCTAGTGCCAATGTGGTACAAAAGAAAACCTTTCAATTCAACAAGAATAAAAACAAGTCTCAAAAGCCTGACAACAAGAACAAAGCCAATCAAACTACTAGCTTCAAGAAGAAGAAGAATAAAGGGAAGGAAGCGCTTTGTGCGTAATGGTGCGATCACTGGGCTAAGGATTGCCACGATCGTAAAGACAAGCGTAAAAGGTCCGCCAACATTGTTATTGGCAATACTGAGGAAGGAACATCTAGGTATGTAACAGTACCTCTTGTTCTTTCGATATGTCGTTCACTGATTGGTGGATTGACACGAGGCCAATATACATGTTTGTCTTTGATAGATCCTATTTTCTTCTTACCGGTCGCAGGGCTGCCTCCGTGTTGATGGGGAATGGGTCGCGAGCATTTGTGCGTGGAGTCGGCCTTTGTTGACTTGAAGTTTACTTGAGCAAGGTCGTCTGATTGAGGAGCATACAACATGTGCCCGCGATAAATAAGAACCTTGTCGTGGATCTCTATTATGTAGAGATGGTTTTAAGCTAGTTTTTGAATCCAATAAATGTGTTATTTCCAAGTTTGGAAATTTTGTTGGAAATGGCTATGAGGCGGAGGCTTGTTCCGCTTATCTTTGATGGACATGAATAATGAGATTAATCATGTTTGTGATCATGAGACTAATGTTTGGCATTCACGACTTTGTCATGTTAATCTTGGTTGTATGATGCGGATGGCGGTATGGATTTAATCCCAAAATTTACCCAAGTCAAAGGTTCTAAGTGTCAAGTGTGTGCAATCTAAGCAACCTCGCAAGCCTCACAAAGCGAGCGAAGTAGAAACTTGTCACCATTAGAACTAGTTCATACCGATTTGTGCGAGATGAGCGGGGAGTTGACGAAGGGTGGTAAGAGGTATTTCATGACTTTGATTGATGATTCTACTAGATTTTGCTACGTGTATTTATTAAAGTCTAAAGATGAGGCTTTTCACTATTTTAAGATCTATAAAGTCAAGCGAGAACCAACTTGATAGGAAAATCAAGCGGGTTAGGTCGGATCGTGGTGGAGAATATTTTTCTAGTGATTTTAATAAATTCTGCGAGGAACTTGGAATAATTCATGAGAGGACGCCTCCTATTCTCCCCGATCAAGCGGGGTTGCGAAAGAAAGAACCGTACTCTAAGCGATATGGTTAACGCCATGTTAGAAACATCGGGACTTTCCAAGGAATGGTGGGGTGAGGCTATATTGATCGCTTGTCATGTCCTAAACAGATTCCTACAAAGAATAAAGAAATCACACCATTCGAGGAATGGGAGAGAAAAGATTAAATCTCACTTATTTACGTGCTTGAAATTTGTTTGGCTAAGGTTAATGTGCTGTCCCAAAGAAGCGTAAACTTGGACCAAAACCGTTGATTGTGTCTTCATTGATTATGCTTTTCACGGTGTTGGATATAGGTTCTTAATAGTGAAATCTGGAGTACGATATGTATGAAGGTACAATCTTAGAGTCCAATGATGCCACATTCTTTGAGGACATATTCCCTATGAAAGAGACACTTAGCTCATCTGGCCAAGAATCTATCTTCTCTCATAAACCTTCCACTCCTATACAAATTGAACCCACTTTTGAGGAAAATCTAATAAATGAAGACAATGAAGTAACTCGAAAGAGTAAGAGACAAAAGACCGCAAAGTCTTTTGGTGATGACTTCATTGTATATCTAATGGATGATACTCCAAGAATCATTGAGGAGGCTTATTCATCTCAGGACGCTGACTATTGGAAGGAAGTGGTCAGTGAGATGGATTCCATCTGAGCAATGGAACTTGGGAAGTTATTGATCGTCCATATGGGTGTAAACTGTAGGATGTAAGTGGGTGTTCAAGAAGAAGCCGAGGTCGATGGTACAATTGAAAAGTACAAGGCAAGGCTTGTAGCCAAGGGTTATACCCAGAAAGAAGGCGAGGACTTCTTTGATACTTACTCACCTGTTGCCAGATTGATCACTATTAGAGTACTACTATCCATGGCTGCCTCCTACGGTCTGATCGTTCATCAGATGGACGTGAAGACGGCTTTCCTTAATGGAGAGTTGGAAGAGGAAATCTATATGGATCACCGGATGGATTTGTAGTAAAGGGTCATGAAGGAAAAGTATGTAGGTCGTTAAAGTCTTTGTATGGCCTTAAGCAAGCACCTAGCGATGTACGAGAAGTTCGACAGAACTTTAACATCTGCCGCTTTGTTGTGAATGAAGTCGACAAATGTGTGTATTACCGCTATGGTGGGGGTGAAGGAGTGATTACGTATGCGTATGTTGATGACATCTTGATCTTGAGACGAACCTTCATGTGATTAAGGAAGTCAAGGACTTTCGTCATAATTTTGAAATGAAAGATTTGGGAGTAGCGGATGTCATCTTAAACATTAAGTTGTTAAGAGAAGATGATGGTGGGATAACTCTTGGCGGTCCCATTATGTGGAAAAGGTGTTGAGTCGCTTTGGCTTTAGCGATTGTAAACTGCTCCAACGCCATATGATCCAAGTGTGCTATTACGAAAGAACCAACGTATAGCAAAGGATCAATTGAGATATTCCCAAATCATTGGTTCATCGATGTATTTAGCTAGTGCAACAAGACACGATATCTCGTTTCTTTGTGAGCAAACTTAGCGGTTTGTTTCAAATCCGGAGATGATCATTGGCATGCTCTTGAGAGAGTGATGCGCTATCTAAAGGGGACATCAAGTTATGGTATTCACTACACCGGGTACCCAAGGGTATTAGAGGGTTATGGTGATTCAAACTGTATATTCGATGCTGATGAGATAAAAGTCACAAGTGGATTTGTATTTACATTGGGTGGTGGAGCTGTTTCCTGGAAGTCTTGCAAGCAGACCATCTTAACGAGGTCTACAATGGAAGCGAACTCACGACATTGACACCGCCACTATGGAAGCCGATTGGTGCGTGAGCTTGTGATGGACTTACCGGTGGTTGAAAAACCGGTGCCTGCTATCCTTTTGAATTGTGACAATCAGACGGTGATTGCTAAGGTGAACAGTTCAAAGGATAACATGAAGTCATCAAGACACGTTAAGAGGCGATTGAAGTCATCGGAAAGATGAGAAACTCCGGAGTTATAGCATTGGACTATGTCGGACGGCTAAAAACTGGCGAGATCCCTTTACAAAGGGACTATCACGGAATGTGATAGATGAAGCATCAAGGAGATGGGCTTGAGACCCACATGAAAGTCATGTCTTAGTGGTAACTCATCCTATTTGATCGGAGATCCCGTGAATTAGGATGTTGAGACAAGCTAGTGGTGGTGAGAGGAGAGTACTTTTGTACTTAACCCACTCCGTTTGAGATGCACTACTCTCCTATTCGTATGGCAGGTTGGTTATACCTTAATGTGTTCGAATGGCTTTTAATAAAGCGAGATGTTGTCCTCTGAGAACATCTCATGAGGAATACACCTATATGAGCTCGACTGCTAGTCACAGTCTATGAGATTGGGTGATCTCTAGAGGCTCATGAAAGGCAAAGGAGTATGACTTATACGCTCCAAACCGAGGGGATGCATTTAGCAGCCTAGTATCAGTAAAGGACTTTGGTGAAACTCGTTCGCACAAAACTGTCAATTCAAGGCTTAGTCCATTGTTAGGTTGTGGATGAGTGTAACTTTTGTTCTAGGTGGAAGTTCAACTTAATAGTCTCCATCAAACACCGGTATATCAAACTACGAGTGGGCGAGAGTATTTCAAATGTGCCTATGAAATTTGGTGGGGATTGTTAGAATAATTATGGGGTTGGCCCATTTAATTATTTTAATAGAAATTCCAAGAGGCCCATTTAATACTAAACCGTTCGGAAAATTGGGAGGAGAATATCTCAACTTAAATAGTTGGATTGTGGTTCTCCCAATTAAGAAAAGAGAGAAAAGAGAAAGGCGTGGGCACAGGCGACCTCTTCCCGTAACCGACGACTTAATGGTTGGTGTAATAATGACGTCCAGATTACGTAGCAGACGACTTAATGGCGGATGTAATGGCGTCCGTTACTAGTGCTTGATGGCGTCCGAGTTCGACGAATCTTCTCTTCTGGCGCCTATAAAAGCATGAGCTCCTCATACTGTGAAATATAGGTTCTCGCCCTCAAGAGCTCTCTCTCCGCACATTCCATACTTCCATCATCAGAATTTGCCGTTTTGCGTTCCCACCTCTGTTTCCTTGCGCACAAGGAGCGGAGGAGCAGAGCCTCGGAACCTCGTCCTTCTCGAGATCCTGCTCGGGATAGAAGGCCGATAAGGTTTTTGGGAGGCGTTCTCACGCGATTTGCTCAAGCTCAGGTCATTGCGAGAAGGCACTGTATATGTACCTTCGCACAAGCGTTATTTGCACCGACCTCTCCCTTTGCATCAAAGGCATCTCTCGCACCAACTTGTGATCGACTACATCAACCGTCATGGCGGTGAGAATGTGCAAGTCATTCCTCGCTTGGCCCACGTACTGCGCTTTGTAGTAGGCTGCGCTCTCGGCTCAAGGGTATATTTGTTTATACCGTGCCTTTGCCTTTTTATTTTCCTGTTCATTAGCCCTTGCGTATGAGATAGATATTTTTATATCTAGTACCTTTGGTCTTGGACTGGAAACTGGCAATTGTCTAATTATGATTTACATAATTTTGTGGATTAAAATATTGAGGAAATTCCTAATACTTCCAACACCCATGTCCCCTTCCATGGCATCTCACGCTGGCTCCCAACATCGCCTTTACTACCTTTCCCTTCTTGGGGGCATTTTATGCCGTCTCCCGCCAGTTCCCTTCCGCTCCTCTCTATCACTTGAAGTAGCTACAACGAGCATAGCCACCAAACTAACAGATGGAACAGCCACAATAAGAGTAAGTAGCCAACATAGAGCCCCTCATACATGGATCTAGTAAGACGATGAGAAGCACATGTGGGTCCTAACAGGGTAGCAACAGTGGTGTCAACCTTGATCAGGTCCTAGTAGTGCAACCAACGACAATGGTGAGTTCGGTACCTTCTCTTCATATATAGTCTACAAGCAACCCGATCCTACATGCCCTTCTCTCTAGCTAGTGACCTATCATGAGTTAGCTCGAGCTTTTAACAAACTCGTGCAAAATCAACCTTGGTTCGCTCAATCTCAGCTCATATCAATCTAGCCCTACCCACCGCCGCTAGGGCACTAGCCTTATCCATACAATTTTCTCTTTCCGAAGTAGTTTTTGATTGGATTAAGAGGCAAAGTGAGTTATCAAAAGCCCTGGCCCGTATGTTATCAAAAGTCCACTCCAACTCTGACGGGTCTCTCTAGGCTAAGATATACTCCCTCCGTTATAAAATGTAAGGCATGCATATATTTTAAAAAGTCAATGATTAGAATGTTTGACTAATAATTATGCTAGGAACATATATGTTTAATGTTATGCATGTGATAATAGTTAGATTCGTATTTGAAAGTACTTTGATATGATGTTAATTTTATAGTTATTGATGATGTAATATGAAAGAAATTAATGGCCAAAGTTTACGTTTGTTGACTTTATCAAAAAATTATATGCCTTACATTTGAGCGGGGGAGTATAAAATATGGGAAATCAACTCTAGATTTTTATGAAGTTACATGCAAAGAACCGTTGTATTAGTTCTAAGATTAATTCGTTCCACATATATATAGAATCTAAAATAGATCCAACAAGAAAAGCTACAGGACGCTAGGATGCCTCCGCCGGGCGACACTCCATCCCCGGCGTCCACCCATCCACTCCCGCAACCACCTTCAGGCCGCCCGGCCAAGTTCCTCGCATGTCCGCCTAGAGCACCACTCCCGCACTCGCCTGCCTTCTCGTTGGATGCCAGCCTCAGCCCTCGCGAATCCCTTCTGTCGCCCACCTCGTCCCAATCTGGCCAGATCCAAATTCCATCCCCTGGAGAAATACGACCATCCCCCACCTCCTCGTCGCTCCACAGCCAGCCTTCCCCAACAACATTACGCCTCCATGCTCAGCGCTCTCCTGACACGCCACCCAAGTCCTACCTTGAGGTGGCTACCTTAGCTATTAACTCACCCACCAACTGTTCGACCTTTTGCTACCCAGGGAGTAATGGCACGGCAGGTACACGTCTCTCGGCTTTACCAGTTGCTCCACGACAGCCTTTGCGTGCTCGTCTTGGTCCACCTCTGGGATCGGCGGGGCTTCAAGCTCCGGCTGCTGCAAAGACCCGTTTCCCCGCTACGCACGGCTTGGGTGCTAGGCCTGCTGGTTTTGTTGATAGCATTGAAGAAGGTGGGTGGAAGCAGGTTCGCAATAAGTTCTGGTGGCGCAAGCAGGCTCTGCAACCTCCGCCTAGCACAAAGCTCGATCATCTGAAGGCTATTTTGGCCAAGGAAGCTCAGGGGAGGTGTTTCAACTGCCTAGAGCGTGGGCACTTCACCGCTTTCTATAGAGCCCCGCCCAAGTGCCTTCTCTGTAAACTCTCAGGCCACAAGGCTCAGCGTTGCTGTTCCAAGCGTGCGGTGGAGCATGATCTGCATCCCGCTCCTCCTCCTCGCTCAGGTCTGTCGAAGCCTATTTTGTTATCAAGAACATTCAAAGGAAGGTCACAGGTGCATTTGACGGTTGATGTTGCTTCCATGACCCCTGGTGATCCAAGTCTACGGCGTGGCGTTCACTTCTGCTACCTGACCCGCGCAGTTGGCCTCACTCAAGTGGAGTAGGAGCTGCGAAATTTGGCTTTGGTCACCCTCAATCTGTCCGGAGGCTCCTCAGTGCAGAAGGATTGCATCTTTCGCTGGTCCAAGCTTTCCACCTCGGTGATGAAGATATTCAGGTCTCCCTGTTCTCTGCTGATAGTTTCTTCCTTCGTTGCTCTTCCATGATAGTCCGAGATATAATGTTGGGTGCAAGGTTGCTGCAAGAGAGTGCTCTTGATCTGCGTTTCATTGCCTAGAATCCGAGAGCGGAGGCAGAGGTTTGGAAGCCACGTTACAAGGTGAGACTCTGTTTTGAAGGAGTACTAAGGCATTGTTGGTCTGTCCAGACTACTGCTGCCCTTGTCCAAGGCCGGGGATTGGTTTGCCCAGTGCTTGATGATCCAATCTCGCCAGAAGACTTAGCTTGCCTCGTGTGTGGGCTTGGCTTGCGGATGCAAATGGCATCCCTAAAAAGGCAACTTTCAAGTTGAAGAAGGGGGGAGGAGGAACCATGATTTCCTTGGCCATCCTCAAGGAACCTCATTGCAGCCAACCTTACTTTCTTTCAAAGTGCTCATTCACATTGATCGTGTTATTGATTTTGGGCCTATTGGTCAAAGTTTCACCGCTTCTCAATTCCCTTGCATCTTTGAGCTGCCTTGGTGCTTGGGGTTAGAGGATGGCACCTCTTTTCTTTCTAGAAGCAGTTCTCGACGTCTAGGATTAACGCCGCCCCCGGATGAGGGTAGCTCCAATCATGATTCGCGTGGGCCATAAGTTGCGGATGTTGGTCCTTTCGGCGCGCCTGCTAGGACAAATGTGCATGATAGGTTAGGCCGCAGGTAGGTAGCTATTTTCAACAAGGACGCTACTTTACTATGCTCGGTTCGCCCGTTGCATAGGGTGATGAGGCTGGAGGTGGTGCTTCCCATGAGTTTGTTCGAGCAAATCATAAGCTCTTGGGGTCGTTTGCAGAACCTGCCATGCTGACCCAGGAGAGTCCTCTCACGTCTTGGGTTGATCCTATGCTTTTGGAAGCTAATTTCATTGTGCCTTCTCCTCTCGGCAATAGTGGTTCAAAGGCAGTTTCAATGCATCTCACGGAGGCAAATGTTGCAGCTCTACAGACTCCTACTACTTGTATTCAAGCTCCTGTCACTGAGGTGCATATCTCGGCACAAAATGACCAAGTTTTTGGGGCTGTTGTTGAGGATCATGTGCAGGTCCATCAGGATGTCCTGTCGCTTGAAATAACCCCAGTTGCGGTTTGTGATGTGGAGTTTGTTCCAGCTGTTGTCAAGCCGTTGCTACCTTCCTTGCTGCCTGATCCTGCCCCTGCCTCTTCTTTGGGGAAGAAGAACCGCCAAAGCGCACGGCTGGTAGGCCATCCCTTGGCCAGCCTCTCAGTGCCTGAGAGAGCAAAATTAAACATCGCCAAACAGATGGGTATAGTTCCAAACAATGAGAAAGCGTTTGGTGATGCAAAGTTGCAGCAGTACCTGGAGGCCTTCAATGTTTTGCTCTCTCTCCGGAGATGATCTCTACTCTCTCTGATCTCGCTCGGCTCAACAGAGCTCCTGATCTTCTTCGTGCTACGGGAGCCCAGGCGTGGGAGATGCTAGCTTAACCGCTGGCATCGCTCCTCGTTGTTACCCAGTTGACAATGTGTTACACCCATTTGTTCACACTGTTGTTCAATGCCTTGTGTGTTGCTTGGCATTGTTTGCGTCGTCTGGTTGTAGTTTGTTTGGGGCCTAGTTTGTCTAAGCTTGGTGTTTGCTGGTGGAAGGGTTGCTATCTGTCTTCAGTAGTGTTTCGTCCATCTTGTACTAGTTCAAGCCTGTGTCTTGCTTTTGCTAGTGAAGGCTTGTTTATATGTTAGTTATAAAACTGGGATGTCGTTCTTGTGTTTAAATGATGGACAAAAATTGTAAAATATTGTGTTGGAATGTCAGGAGGCTTAATGCGCCGGCTAAACGCGTGGTGGTGCGGAGGCTGGTCATGGATTGCAGGGCCAATATCATTTGTCTTCAAGAAACAAAGTTGCAGCAGATTAGTAGCAGTTTGGTTCGGGGAATTTTGGGTCAAGCCTTTGTGGACAATTTCTTTTATTTGCCAGCTGATGACACAAAGGGTAGAGTTCTGCTTGCGGTCTCAACAGATTACTATTCTTTGTCTGCTTGTAGGCTAGGGAATTTCTCGGTCACGGCGATTGTTAGATCGCTGCTCACCCCAGGAGTTTGGACTTGTACAACTGTTTATGGTCCGACACAAGCAGCTGAGAAACAGTTGTTCTTGCATGAGATCGCCAACCCGTGTGGTTTGGTTCAGAGTGCGTGGGTAGTGATGGAAGATTTCAATATGATCTGCATGGACTCCGATAAGAATAAGCCTGTCAGAAATCGTCGTTTGATTACAGAATTCAAGAATTGCATTTACTCATTGTCTCTCAAGGAAATCAAGCTGCAAGGGAAAAAGTTTACTTGGTCGAATGAAAGAGAGGATATCACACTAACTCGTATTGACAGAGCTTTTGCGTCTGATGTGTGGGACTGCCTATTTTCGGATTGTTCGTTGACTTCTCTCTTTCCTTTCTTGCTTCTGACCATTGTCCCTTGTTGCTCACTGGATGTGTGTCAAAGAAATTGTTTAAAGGGTTCCGGTTTGAAAGTTTTTGGCCAAAGCTTCATGGATTCCATGAAGTCGTCACTGCCGCTTGGTCCAAAAATGTTAGCACTACTGATGCCCTTCGGTTGGTGCACATCAAGCTCTGTCGAACAGCAAAAGCCTTGAAGGCATGGAGTAAGGATCTTGTGGGTAGTAACAAGTTGCTGTTGGCAATAACAGGTGAGCTCATTCATAGGATAAATGTGGCAGAGGAAGGTAGAGGATTGACAATTCTTGAATTAGAGTTTAGAAGGAGTCTCATGTGCAAAGTGCTTGGACTTGCTGCTATGGAGAGATTGTGACTTAAGCAAAGATGCAAGATGAAATTCATTCGTGCAGGTGATGTGAATACTAGGTTTTTCATATCAATATGAACTCCAGGAAACAGAAAAATCCTGTTGGGACTCTCCTGCATAATCAAAGACAGATAGTTTCGGAGGACGATAAACACGCAAAATTCCTTACTCTCTTCAAAAATCTGCTCGGAATGAAAAGACCTAGAGAATGCACTTTTGACTGGGCTAGTTTGGGAATCTCTCCTCTTGACTTATCGGTGCTTGATCAGCCCTTTCTTGTTGATGAGATACATGAGGCAGTCCGTGCGCTACCTCCAGAAAAGGCGCCTGGACCTGACGGGTTAATTGGGGTTTTCTTTCAAGCATGTTGGACCATCATCCAAAATGACATTGTCAGTGCCATGCAACAACTTTTTCATTGCAACGGTCGCACGCTTTCTCTGCTGAATTCTACTCATATAGTGCTTCTCAAAAAGAAGGACGATGCGATCCATTTAAATGATTTCAGACCAATTAGCCTGACTCACAGCTTTGGCAAACTGTTTAGCAAAATTCTAGCAAATAGGCTAGCGCCTTTCATGGATACTTTGATCTCTTCATCCCAAAGTGCGTTCATAAAGAGGCGATGCTTGCAAGACAATTTCATTTTTCACAAATGGTGCAATCAAAGAGCTGTATAAAAAGAAGAAACCATGCTTGTTCATAAAGATTGATTTCGCAAAAGCTTTTGATTCCGTAAGTTGGGAGTATTTGTTGGGGCTGCTCCAACAGTTCAGGTTTGGGCAGAGACGGAGAGATTGGATTTCCTTGCTGCTCTCAGCATCTTCATCCCGTATCCTTTTGAATGGCATGCTTGGTGAGAGCTTCCGTCATAGGAGAGAGTTACGGCAGGGCGACCCACTTTCGCCTCTACTCTTTGTGCTGGCACTAGAACCTATTCAATACTTCTTCCGCAAGGCCAAAATGTTGGGGCTTCTTGGATCCATTTCAGAGATGATCGATAATTGTCAGCTCTCTCTATATGCTGATGATGTTGCGGTTTTTTTGAAGCCTTCAGTTCAAGAAATCATTACTCTGAATGCCATTTTGTTTTGATTTAGAAAAGCGTCTGGGTTAAAGGTAAACATTGATAAGTGTGAGGCCTTCCCAATCCGATGCTCCGACATTGATCTTCGGGATGTGCTTGCCCCTTTTCCCATGCAAGTAAAGTTCTTCCCGTGCAAATACTTAGGACTACCCCTACGACCATCAAGGTTGATTAAGTCGGGCTATCAGCCACTTCTTCAAAAGATCAAACAACGGCTAGCTGGATGGAAAAATCCGCTGCTTTCCAAAGCTGGTCAGCTCGTGCTTATCAATTATGTCCTTACCTCCTTGGCAGTGTTCCATCTTACGGTTTTTGACCTCAGTAAGTGGGCCATTAAGCAAATTGACAAAATTCGTAGAAGCTTTTTATGGAAGGGAAGTTGCAACGGTGGAAAAAGAGTGTCCCTGGTTAACTGGCGGCGAGTTTGTAGATCGAAGCAAATGGGAGGGCTGGGGATTAAAGATCTATCTGTGTTCGGCACGGCTCTCAGACAGCGTTGGTTATGGCATTCTTGGGGTTCGGCCAACAAGCCGTGGAATGGATTCTATAACCCTTATAACTCAGTTGATGTGGCGGCCTACGCTGCAAGCTCTTCAATTCTCCTTAGCGATGGTCAATCTACTCATTTTTGGACTGATCATTGGCTCGATGGGCAAGCACCGAAAACCTTAGCACCTTTGTGTTTTCTAAAGGCAAAGAAGAGAATGAGTTTGGTTAGTGAGGCTTTGCATCAAAACTCCTGGATTTCAGATATCTTCAATCTTAGTTCAGATGCAGAGCTTGGCCAATATGTGTTGCTGTGGGAAAAGGTAAATGGAATTTCTCTATCAACCACTGATGATAGTTTGATTTGGAAGTGGACAACAAATGGCAAGTATACCACCCAAACGGCATACCAAATGCAATTCATTGGTGCTATCAAGGACAAATTCTTCGGCGCAATTTGAAGGCCAAAGCTGAGCCTAAATGTAAATTCTTCATATGGATTGCTGTTCAGGATAGGATCTTAGCTGCTGATCGTCTTCAGGCAAGGGGATGGCCCAATTCGGTGATGTGTCCTTAATTTGTGTGGTCAATCAGAGGAGACGGCCAGGCATCTCCTTGCCTATTGCCCTTTCACTAAGCATATTTGGCGCAAAATATCGCAAGACTTGTCAGATCTTGGATTGATGACGGCAAATGTGCAGCAAGGTTTTGGAGAGTGGTGGCTAGAAATGAGATCTAGAGTTCCTAGGTCACAGAGAAGGCAATTCGATGGAATCGTCACTTATGTAACTTGGAATGTGTGGAAAAAGCAGAATGTGAGGATCTTCAATCATGTCTACAATCCTGTGAAGCGAGTTTTGAACTCCATTAAGCAGGACATCGTTAAATGGATGCAGGCGTTCCATCCTGATGATCATGGCTAAGTTTGTTGGATCTCTTCGAAGGGGTGGGGCTTCCGATAGATTGATCTACCTCCAGATCCCTTCGTCAGTTGTCTCCTGTTCTTTAATTTAAACTTGTTTAGTATTGCTGTTTTTCATTTTCAGTTTGGTGATCTCCACTTGTAATTCTTTGTGTGAACCTGTTGTTTCAGTTTTGCTTTTTCCTCCTTAAAAAATCTTAGGCAGTGCTCCTGCCAGGCTCTTAAAAAAAAAACAGATCCAACTACCAACATGCAAAAGTAAAGTTATCCATGTATGGAATATCTGTGGAAGCAAGAAGCCAAGAAAGAAAATTTTATGTACTGACCAATGTCCTCGGGAACAGCTTGAGCATCATCTAAAAAAGGGAGATGGAGACCGGAGAGTACCAATTAAGTGATAGTTTAAGCACATCCGTTAGTTGCCAGCAAATTATAAACAAATGGAGTATATAGTAGTTCTATCTTTTTTTTGCTAAAAAGAAGTTGCATGAGGGTACATGTGTTAATTTTAACTAGGAAATACGCCCGTGCGTTGCAACGGGAAAATAAAAAACAAAATAGCAAGTGCTGGTTATCTCATGCAGAAAATTTTCATATTTGTTACCACCAAGGCACCAACTGATCCTACTTCATTGAGTTCAAACATCAGGTTACGACGCCCCGCTGTTTTCAGAGATTTCAAATTAGAATTTCTTCGAATAATTGGTGCCAACTATATTTTAGAATGGAGCGTGATGATGGTTCTGTTGTGGGTTTGTAGCATAAATACCATAGAACTCAAGAAACATGAATGTCACAACACTTTAAAGTTTTTTGTGACCATGAAAACAACAAGGGTAACTGTTTTACCGTTCATATATAATATAGAAAAAAGCTGACAAATGACATCAAACCCAAATTAGTTATTCAAAATCAGTTAGCTCCTGAGCTAGCTTGTCAAGCAGCAGTTAATCAGAATAAGAGAATTACAAGGTGCATTCATATTGATATGATACAACACCTTTAAAGTCAAGGCATCTACCCTTACATATGGGATGATCAAGGCAATGAGAATTAATTGCTGATTTTGATTTGACTTTCATAATGAACAGACAAACCATGTAAGTCCCTAAATTGTAATGCATCTCGATTAACAAATAATGTATCCGCCAAAAAGGATACAGTCAATACATACATCAAAATTCCTAGAATCAAAATTCAGGGAAAGTTGTCAAATTAAGTTTTAGATCTTCCAATATCTGGTAAATACCATCGCTCTCGGCATGTAGCTTGTCTGCAATTACAAAAGAATGTACAGTGCCATCTAACTCGATCCAGCTGAGTCCAGGCTTCTTCATTACCCCATGTCCCTCCATCCTCCTAGTCCTCTTCGAGTCCGCCCATTGTCCTGCACGTGCATATGCATTCGACTACAAGACGTAGGAGGCGCCAAGGCTCGGCTCAGCATTCGCCGACTTCCGAAGCGACAAGCTCGCCATTTCTACATTGCCATGGCTCTGGCGGGCAGCTAATAGCGAGCTCCATATCACAAAACACGGATCTTTTGGTAAAGCTGGCGGCGACATGAATGCATTTTCAAGAACCCAAAGACGGCCTAGAATATCCACCAAGCAACCATAGTGCTGGATTGCTGGCCTGATGCCCATGCTCCTCATTAAGTTGAAGTAACTGAAACCTTCATCAACAAGCCCACCATGAATCCATTATTTGCATTAAGAAATAAACTGTGCATGCAAAAACACGTAAGGAGCCAAACTCGAAAGCATCTAATTTAGTAAACATACATGTGTGCATGTTGGTTTCAGATTAGCCCTAGAATGGTTGCTCGAAGGAAACTTTGATAGCTCAAATTTTTAGGTACGACTGATTTATGAAAGCATGCTACTTCTGTAAGCATCTCTTTTGGACTTTAGACATGGCTTATATATTGCTTGAACAGTAGAAGAAGGTGCAAGTTCTAGAATGTTTAGTAAAATATGTTTATCACATGAACTGTCCCAGCAAAGATTGATATTTTGTGCCATTTGTTCGACCTATAGTAAGAGGATTAAGATATCTAAGCAATAGGGAAATCAAGTCCTGTTTGATTAGGCTTCAGCGCGGTAAAAAACACAAAACCGAACCAAATGCTCTGACATCTCAAAGTAGCTTCTCAAAATGGCTTAGGATTTCAGCGTGGTCCACTATACTCCAACAGGTCCGGCAAGATTCGATGGTGGTTCAACGAACTCCGGTGGTGGTCTGGGTGAGGTTTGGCCTCTTAATCAGCTGCTAAGTACCTGAGTGGCAGTCAATCCAAAGGACCCTTAACCCTAGCTGTTCAACCTAGCCCGTTCCAATAATAGGGAACTTTAAATCTCAAAAACATTCAGCAGTATGATAATCTAAGTTCCTTTTATATTCCAAATTCCTCTTTCTTTTATCTATTGCTTTCTGGAACTTATCTCATAGTTTTCAAGTCAATTTCATTTGTTGCCTTGAAAGTAAAATAATGCTCAGCTCAATGGCTTCAACCGAATGGTCCGAGCATTGGCACCAGCAGTTTAGCCTTTGAAACAATTTGCACGTCCATGAACACTGTACCTTTGGAAGAAGCCCTCTTTGGAAGAAGCCCTTCTGCAAACATCGGTTCATATAATTTGCGCATTATTGTTTCTTCTTCTACCTGCATAAAATGATAGAAACAAATTACCATATAAAAGTATTACATAAAGCCTAAAGGTGCACTCTAGACACAAAGATTATATACCATCTAATGCTCACCTGAAGTTTATGCAACTCATGTGACATTGCTCGGTATGTTTCCATTTGGGCATGATTGTGCTTGTCCAAATGCCTGCAGATCAAACGAGGTTCACTTGACTTTTCAAACTATTTTGGGATGCTCTTAAAGTTTAACTTACAAGTAAATAAAAAGATAAGAAAATAAGATAAGGTGAAGAGAAGGATAGACTACATGGATCTCAATAAAACCATTCAAATTATAGTTTTTGTATTTTATCTCATAATAAGGGAGGACAAATCATGTATTTGATCAAGCTTTCCTTACTTCTTGATTGGAGTCATTGCATCAATGAAGTTTTAGAACAGCATCAGATCATCGACAGTCGAGCAAACTGCAAACTGGGCCGCTCAGGTATGTTAGATTGACAGTAAAAACAATCATGATTCATGAAGCAACGTGAAAAGTCTATCATGGAATTTTGCAGGCTAGCTTAAAGAGTAATCGAAAGCATTACACTGTTCAGAATGAATCTCCTACACTAATTTGGGTGCAGCAGCTGAGCAGATGGTGTGATATATATGGATCTACCGAAAAGGGGTATGTTTGGGATCTACGTCGAGTGACAATATTCAAGAATCAAGATTTATCACCAAAATTCACACAAAATTTCAGCAACATGTCAACACACTCCTATACACGTATGAGGTATCCATATCACTGAAGAACAGAAACAAAGTAGATGGTTTATTAAAAATAAATGGCTGAGAATTGGTTACCTTGCTGATCTTGGGCACCACTGAGCGCAACATGTAGAGGCGGTCGTTGAGCTTCTTCCTGCGCCGCCGCTCCGCCATGAGGTTCTTGGCCGGCATCCCCTTCTTCTTCCCTCTGCCATTGCCGCCCACGTTGCCGTTGTCGTTCCCGCCGCCCCCCGCCGCCGCCATGACCACCGCATTCTCCAGCGAGGCGAAGACTCCCATGGAGGAGGCGTCCACCCTTGGTTCAATCTCGTCCTCGTCCCACCCCATCCCGCCGCCGAAGATCGGAGGCGCCAAGAACCCACCTTTATGCGCCGCCGCGCCATGCCGGCATCGGCGTCGAGGAACGTCGTCGGGTCGTCGAAGGGGTTCGAGGACCGGAAGTCGGGAAGACGGAGAGCGCCGCAGCGCCCATGGAGGAGGACGAAGGCTCGTGCATGTCGAACATGGAATCCATGGAGAGTAGCGGCGAGTGGATGCGGCGTCGAGAGCACATCCGGGGAGGGGAACGCCAGAAGGACCGCCGGCCATCGCCTCCGATGAGAGGTATGCCCGGTCGCCACCTCCACGCCTCCGGTGAGCTCGTCCGGCTTCGTCCCGACTTCCTTAGTCGTCCACGGCCGCCTCCACTCGCCGCTTAGTCGCCTAGTCGTCCAACCGCCTCCACTTGCTCGCGTGCTTATCCTCCAACTTCCCTAGCTCGGGGAAGCCATGGGCTTTGCCGGCCTGGTCGGGATCCACTGCGAGGCGGCCGCCGCTGCGCGAGGACGCGCCGGTGAGCTGGATCTGCGCCGGAGAAGGGCGGATCTAGAGAGCGCGAGGTGGCCGTCAGGCCGATCCGCCTCGCCTTGCCTCGCCTCCCCGCCTTATACTCTTGGGGCGCGGCCCCGATTACAGTGTGGCGGCGGCTGGAGGAGGAGAAGCGATGGGGAGAGGGAGGAGGCGGCGGGGGGAAGAGGGAGGGCGGCGGTGGAGAGGACGGGGTCACCAGAGAGGAGGGGATGGAGGAGGCGGCGTGAGGGGGTGGTGAGGCAAAGAGGGTGGAGTGGGGATACGGGGGCAGGGCGGACGGCTAGGGTTTTGGGGGACACGGCGCGGGCAGCTGTGGCCTGTTGGATCCAGCGTGGGCAGCTGGGGCCGTTCGATCACGATCTGACGGCTGGGAAGCCTGACGGACGAAGAAAACGGTGGAAACTCTATTCTCTTTATTATTAGGTAGAGACTAGATGATTTGACGATCGTAGGGTGATTAGGAAGAGCCTTAACAACCCAAATTTATCTCCCCTGTTAATTTCTACACCAGTCGTGTGAGGTCAGTTAATTTAATACCAAGAAACGATAGGTGATCTAGCAAGGCAAGCAGTTGCTTTCAATCGAACTGCCCTACAATTAGCTGTATAAATAAAGAGAGAAACATGGAGCATTATTAATTCGCTATTGCTATTTCACAGGCGCCTGAAATTTGCGATTTCGTGCAGGCGCTAAAAGTTCGATAAGTTTGTACTGTTTTTTCATATTTCTATTCACTGGAAGAAACGTTGTGAGAAGGTGAAACTTTTAGCGCGAGGGTTGTTTGCGCGTTTTGCTGTGTGTGGCGTCGCCGACGATCGTCGTTCTCCGTGCAAATTACAAAATCGTGCGAACGCTAAAAGTTTTAGTAAATTTGTACTGTTTTTTCACCTTTTCATTCACTGGAAGAAACTTTTAAAGATGGTGGAAAAAAATTCTGCAAGTAGGAGAGGGGACTGTTGTGTGGGGGGCCGCGTTAAAAGCTGTTGTTGCATGTTGCGCCTGCAAAAAGTGCTAAAATGCAGGCGTCTGCACAATAGCACACACATCCCTGATTATTTCTACCATAAACGTGAAGTCTACCTAAGAAGCTTCAGAGTGGGTTAACAACACGCGCGCGCGCGTGCGAGCAGTTGACTTCATTGCAAGAAATCAAATGCAAATCAGCAAGCATAAAATACTAACTAATGCACAAATGAGCACATATTGGATCGATGAACGATAGTAATCCATCGTCCATGCATCGCTGCTCAAGACACGATATATGTTAGGTCTATCATATCACTCTCACGCTGTCCTAAGTACGCTATGCAAATCAAGTGCAAGCTCGATTAGCAGTTAGTCGTCCAACCATAAAATGAGTCGGCAGCAACTCGATCAATAATCATTGTTTTAGGTTAGAGCGGAAATGAGATCACACAATTACAAGCGGCCACAAATATATATATAATGTCCAACCATGAACACTCTTGTAATCGTCGAAGAGGGAAGAAAATCTTACCAAAAGCGTTGCATTGGTCATCTGTCCTCAAAAGTCTAACCAAGAAATTAATAAACTTATTAAGAGGAAGAAGGCTCAGAGGAAAATTACAACCAAGCAAAAACTCTTCCATTAACAACACACGCGGTCCGATTACTTCCAAATTTTCTCGTTTCGTAAGTAGACGTCTATCTGTCACCAACCATGCATGATCGCGAGTGTCTGCTGGAAACCTTGTCAAATAACTGACAGTAGTCAAATATATATTTTTTTTTTGAAAGAGGGCAGGAGAACTGCCGAGTCGCCTCCTGGAGACGACGCGAGGGCCTCAAAACCTTGCTGCGTTCTGTGGCAAAAAAAATATTTTTTTGAAGAAAGACAGTAGTCAAATATTTGGTTTGCTTGTTATTCGCAACTTGAACGCGATCAAGATTTATGCCGAGAGGTGCAGTGAATATTGGACAAGTAGCTACCAGATAACCCATGACCATATCAACGTGGCCAATTAATTTGCTAAACGTAGCGTAGCGTAGCGTTTCAACAAAATTTATCTTTTTTATATAGTCTATTTTGTGTAATAATTTGTAATGATTTTTCTCAGATTTTTAGTAGTCCTCTTAAAGATTATAAAATTATTTTTAATTATTTTTAATAATATTTAAACCTCTATTTAAAAATTTTCAAATTTTGCTGAAACGCTATGCTACGCTACGATAAGCTGAATTGTACAAGGCCAAATGTTCGGAGAACTGGGGCTAGCTAGGTTGCGTGCATCCTTGGAAGAACACACGCACATGCATGCGATGCGCGAGGCCTACAAGTAGAGAGCTCGATGGAGGCAGCTAGCCATTCGTGCGTCCCGCAAATCACAGGCACGAGGCATATATAGGTTGATCGAAGCATAGCCAGCATAGAGCAGCAATGGAAGTTGCCGGCGGCCGCGTCGTCCTCGCGGTTCTTGTCCACGTCGGTCTCTTCTTCCTCCTCGCCGGCGGCAGCCCTCCGCCGGAGCCGGTGGCCTGCACCCGCGGGACGTCGGACTGCACGGTGACCAACGTGTACGGCTCCTTCCCGGACCGCACCATCTGCCGCGCGGCCAACGTGACGTACCCGAGCTCCGAGCAGGAGATCGTCGCCGCCGTGGCGGCGGCGGCGGCGGCGCAGCGCAAGGTGAAGGTCGCCACCAGGCACTCCCACAGCTTCCCCAAGCTGGCGTGCCCCGGGGGCCGCGACGGCACCATCATCAGCACCGAGCGGCTCAACCGGACGGTGAGCGTCGACGCCGGCCGCCGGCTCATCACGGTGGAGAGCGGCATGCTGCTCCGGGACCTCATCCGCGCCGCCGCCGCCGCCGGGCTCTCGCTGCCGCACTCGCCCTACTGGTACGGCCTCACCATCGGCGGCCTCCTCTCCACCGGCGCCCACGGCAGCTCGCTCTGGGGCAAGGGCAGCGCAGTCCACGAGTACGTCGTCGGCCTCAGGATCGTCACCCCCGCGCCGGCGACCCAGGGGTTCGCCGTCGTCAGGGAGCTCACCGCCGGTGATCCCGACCTGGACGCTGCCAAGGTCTCCCTCGGAGTCCTCGGCGTCATCTCCCAGGTACGTGTATCATGGGGACAACTTGCCAACGGCATACGGCAAACGGCATACGTGCCATTAATGGCCATATGTAAACAGTCGAACCACTGCCTCGTGTCGACGGCTTGTAAGAACCATTCAAGATACACAACGTCCACTCGACGGTCTTATAATAGCCATAGGTCGATCTGATGGCACTCTCCTTAACAAGTGGGGCAATGACTTTAGTCTCTCTCGACCGTTTTTCTATGGCTGTGTTTCTTTCAGCGCTTCACCGCGTTTTCTAGCTCCCGCGCGATCTGCTGCTGGGCGCTGCTCAGTTCGTTCAAACCATGCGCCAGGCGGGAAAGTGGCGGGACCGCTGGCCGATGGCTGAAAGAAACACAGCCTATAGCGGTTGAGAAAAATCTGTGGCTGAACATTTTTAAAATGGAATTTTCGGACACAGTAGAGCAGACTAGGATTTTTCTCGACCGCTTTTTAGTAGTTGTCGGGAAAGACCCTTCCTCGCTCATTTACTAACAAAATTCTCAGATATGTTGGAGCGCAGTTAAATCTCTCAACAGTTTGTCGTCAAAAAAGCGTAATACTCCCTCCGTATCAAAATGTTTGTCACTTTTGACTTTTGAACAAACGTTTAAGCTAATTTTTTGAATAAGACGAATGGTCAAACGTTTGTTCAAAAGTCAAAAGTGACAAATATTTTGATACGAAGGGAGTATCTCTCAACAGTTTGTCGTCGAAAAAGCGTAATCTCGATGGCTTTTGGACCCGACTCTAGGGTTTTGGCCATCGAGATTTTGTGCTTTTCCTATAGTGCATGTACGCCTATCGACTTCGCCATTAATTAAAAACCTAAAATTAATTTGATTTTCGGCGTGAAGACAGTAGTGAATTTTCATCAGTTCTTTACCGAGATTGGATTTTTGGAATGGATCAGTAATGAACTCATGGTGTACTTTTTTCCTTTTTTGCGGTGTGTATCTCGATCTTGCAGGTTACACTGTCGTTGCAGCCGGTGTTCAAGCGGTCGGTGACGTTCGAGACGCGCGACGACAAGGACATGGCGGAGACGGTGGCGTCGTGGGGCGGCCTCCACGAGTTCGGCGACATGGCGTGGCTGCCGCGGCAGCGCAAGGTGATCTACCGCTCCGACGACCGCGTGAATGCCTCATCGCCGGGGAACGGGCTGAACAACTACCTGGGCTTCCGGGCGAACCCGACGGTGGGGATCATCGCGGCCCGGGCGGCGGAGGAGCGGCTGGAGGAGGACGGCACCGACATCGCCCGGTGCCTGGCGGCGCGGCTGCCGGCGGCGACGTTCGAGCTGCAGGAGTACGGCTTCACCAACGACGGCGTCTTCTTCACGGGGTACCCGGTGGTCGGGTTCCAGCACAGCATCCAGGCGTCGGGCTCCTGCATCGACGGCAGGGACGATGGCCTCCTCACCGCCTGCGGCTGGGACCGGCGCATCCGGGGCATCTTCTTCTACAACTCCGGATTCAGCGTCGCGCTCTCCAAGGTGGCGGCGTTTGTCGCCGACGTGCAGCGCCTGCGCGACCTAAACCCGCGCGCCTTCTGCGGCCTGGACGCTAAGCTCGGCGTGCTGATCCGCTACGTGAGGGCCTCCTCCGCCTACCTCGGCAAGCCGGAGGACGCCGTCGACTTCGACGTCACCTACTACCGGAGCTACGACGAGGGCACGCCGCGGGCGCACGCCGACGTGATCGACGAGCTGGAGCAGATGGCGCTGCGCAAGTACGGCGGCCTGCCGCACTGGGGGAAGAACCGCAACTTCGCCTTCGACGGCGCCGCCGCCAAATACCCCAACGCCGGCGAGTTCCTCAAGGTGAGGGCACGTTACGACCCCGACGGCATCTTCTCCAGCGAGTGGAGCGACCAGGTGCTCGGCATCAAGGGGAGCCCCAACATCGTCGGCAATGGCTGCGCCATTGAAGGCCTCTGCGTCTGCTCCGACGACTCCCACTGCGCGCCGGAGAGGGGCTACCGCTGCCGGCCGGGGAAGGTGTACACGGAGGCCAGGGTCTGCGCGTTCCAGCCCACCGCCGCTCCGGCGACCCACTCCGGCACCGGCACAACAAGCAGCGACGCATGAATTATTATTGCATGGAGTAAAATGCACCGTCGGCCCTCAAACTTGGCAGGGGGTGTCATTCCGGTCCCCAAACTTAAAAACCAGGTTATTCGGGTCCCTAAACTTGGCACGAGATGTCATCCAGGTCCCTAAACTTAGCAGGGGTATCATCCAGGTCCCCAAACTAAAAAAAAAATAGAAAAAAATCATTAAAAATCTAAATACATCCAGGTCCCCAAACTCAAAAAAAATTAGAAAAAAATCATTTGGGGACCTGGATGACACCCTCTGCCAAGTTTAGGGACCTGGATGACACCCCATGCCAAGTTTAAGGACCCAAATAGCTGGTTTTCTGAGTTCGGAGACCGGAATGGCATCCCGCGCGTGCCAAGTTCAAGGACCCAAATAGCTGGTTTTCTGAGTTTGGGGACCGGGATGACACCTCCTGCCAAGTTTGAGGGCCGCTAGTGTATTTTACTCTTATTGCATGCGTGGGTCAAATTGGTCGGTGACTTGTCCATATGGCGTGTCGATTTGATTTTCTTTTCCGGTAATTTCTTTTCGAATAATACATGCAGAATGGGATGCGATCGATCTTTATGGGATTAAGTCAAAATTATTACGTGTTTGCTGTTTGGTTTGACATGTACTCTGCATGGTTGGTAGTTTGGACTGGAAGTAATGGAACGGCACGTGTTGTTAATGGAAGTGTTTAATTTTGCTTCATCTTGCTCTGAGCCACTGAGCCTTCTTCCTCTTAAGCTTTCTTGGCAAGACTTTTGAACACAGGTAGTTAATGGTGATGAACAGGTAGCGATGAACAGGTAAGACTTTCTTGGTAGTGACGCTGGTCAGACGCTGCTTATTATCGTGTTTGCACTTAATTTGCACAACATCTAGGACAACTTGAGAGCAATTCGAGGGTATAACAAACGCTAGCTAGCTCTATTTGTGAACTATCCAATCACTATATATTTACCGGTATTTAAAGCTCCGGCTATGATATTTAGCGTTCGGTTTCTCCAAACCAACTATATATAGCCGGCTGAATGATGCTATATCCCGCTATAACCGACTTTTTCAATAGTTAGACCCAGCTCAAACCGCTATAGCCCACTATAGCGTCCGCTATAGCTGGAGTTTTAAAACCTTGCTATTTATTTACGAGTAATTTTCAATCATTATTATACTTCTCCCTACGTTTTCTCTTTTTTATATTTTTGTCCGTACGTACCCTTCTTTTACAATGTTAGAAATACTGAATAGACAAATTTTAAGAACACCATTAGATCGACATGCCCTAACAACTCAACATATGATCGCGTCTTGAACAGCGATGCATCGGCGATGAGTTATATCATTCATCGATCCAAGATGTGTGTGCTTTAACAGCATGTTTACGACAGCCTATCTTATTTTTTTACTTTTGTACTTATCTAACTTATTTATTAACTTTGAGAGTCCTTTAAGATAAAATCAAGAGTGACTTGTGTATTAGAGCTCTAATACGAGTCTTTGATATAGAAAAAAGACTAAAAAATCAAATTGTTTTTAAATACGCAAAGATAATTAGTACAAATAGATAAATAAGTCTAATAAGTCAAATAAGCTGGTGAGAACATGGCCTTAGTTATTAGGGCATGAACAATGGGTCTAACTTAAGCCGTCCTACTACCGTAGTAAATAAAATAGAAGAGAAGGGCATGCAGATGAATAGTTAAAAGAAGGTGCAAATAATGGTCGGTCGATCTAAGTTATATCTGAGTTGACGATGCTCTCACGTGTATTTTATGCCTGCTGATTTACTTTTTCATGCAATGAAGTCAATTGCATATACTTGTTAACTCCCTCTTAGTTACTATACATATGAAGATTGACTTCACTTAGTTTATAATACAGCAAACAACATGTAGGGCAGTTCCAGTGAGAGCAGCCGCCTGTCCTTGCTGCCTTGGTGTTGAATTGACCTCCGACGATTGGGATGGAAACAGTGGAGGCAAATTTGGGTTGTTGTGCGGGTCCTAATATATCACCATCGTCGAATCACTTAATTAAAAGGCGCCTCATGCTGCATCTGATGACAATATGTTATAAAACACTATTTGTATATAATTTGTCGTTTTAGGTTTGTCTTAAGTTAAAGTTTTAAAACTTTATCTACAAAAATATTTTAACTATTTAAATTCTATACATAAAAACCACGTATATAAATTCGTTTAAAAAATACTTCCACAATATTATTTTTTGCGGATTTCCTAAATAAAGTTTTTTTTAGTAATTGATGGTCAAAGTTGTATTTTCAATACCGTGTCAATGTACAAAATGATAAATATTATAAAACTGTAGGGAGTATCTCCGTTTTTTAGACAAGTGCTGGAGCTGTTCTCCTCGACATGAATGCATGGTCAGTGCGTGAAACTTGTTTTTTTCTTCCACATTAGATATTCCGAGGATGAATTGCAATTGTACATAAAGTTACACTAGCCGCTTTGGCGAGCCCTTGCGCGCGCCGAGGCTGGCATCTTGGCACGCGTGCCATGGCACACCTAGCCCCATTGGCAGTGAGTGAGTAGCGCTTGTGCTGCGTGGCATGGACGACGACAAGAAAAAGGGAAAAAAGGAGCGCTGGCGGATTCGATCCATGGGCGGCGGTGGTCGAGTCGGCTCGGCTAGCCACCGTTAAGCCGCCCATTGCCGATGCAGAAAAATGAAAAAAATTATTTTATACATAAACAAACCAATGGACGGCTGGATCTTCTACAACACGCGATCGGACGGCTGCGGTGATGGGCGACGTGGCCTGTGCGGGTCAGGGAGGCACCATGTGGCGAGGTGGAGGGAGGAACCCGGCTTTGTACCATTTATAGATTTGCATGTATTATTTCTGTTGTTATGACTTTATAGAAAATAATATAACGATGTGCAGGTGGCAACAAGGGCAAAATTAGGTTTTCCTAAACGTTGTGGGGACATAAATTAACATTTTATTCATTGAAGACCACGCCTGTTCATCTACCCGTTCGGAGCCACTGATCTACTCGCAAAAGTACTCCCTTCGTTCTTTTTATTTGACGTTTTTTTTTATTTTTGGACACGCCTTTGCCCATTCGTCTTATTTGAAAAAAAACTACGTAAATATCAGTAAATGTAATTTAGGTACGATTTATTTTTTTTGCATGTTTGCATTAATTTTTTTAATAAGATGAATGGTTAAGAACGTGTCTAAGATTTAAAGGTGTCAAATAGAAAAAATAAAGGTGGTAAAACGGAGGGGAGAGCTGGGTGTTGTCGTCGGCACTCAGCTACAACGGCAAGAGCATGGATCTCTTCGGTGTGAGATGAGAGCTTAGCGACGTCATATGATGCAGGGAAGAACCGATGAACTTAACAATTACGACTATATATGAGAGTTTTTTCATGTGCCATCAGTCGGCCGTCTCGCTATTTATCCTGCTACAACTTGGTCTACACGGTGCAACTAGGATATATACAACTTAATTACACCTCTTCGATGCTACGCAAGGGCTTGGTCAAACCACAATACAGACAGCGCGTAATCGCAAGACGTACAACTGAACTATAGTTAGCTCGATCGTTGATGCTTCGTGACCAAAAGTTTAGGGAAATTCCTGGGGACGGGATCCCGTCTGGGCGGGATCCGGACGGGATCGCCCCCTCGTGCGCTGTGCAGAGGAAGGAGGAGGAGGGAGGAGGAAGGCGGAGGAGGAAGGAGGAGGCCTATCTCGACGCCGTCGACCTCGCCATCGCCACCGTCGAGCTCGCCGCCGCCGTTTCGGGTTAGGGTTAGAAAAAATTTCGGTTCCTCGGGGTTTAGAGGGAAGTCGGGGAGGCGTCGGACCGGCAGTGGGTGGGGCTCGTCGGGGGCGGCGGCGGAGGGACCATGCCGTCCCCGTCCGTTAGGGTGGGCGGGGTGGCACGACGGCGGGGGCAGAAGGGCGTAGAGGCCGGGGCGCGGCCGGCCGGGGTGGTGGTGGAGGCGGCGGGGGAGGTGGTGGAGGCACGCGGAGCGGGTGAGGGGAGCGAGCGAGTGGGTTGGGGAGTGGGGGAGGCGTGGGGGAGGCCGATGCGGAGTGGATGAGGGGGGAGGCGCGGGGGACACGTGGCGGGGTGGGAGACGATCCCGTCGGGGCAGGGGCGGGACGGGATCCCGTCCCTTAGTAGCTCCCAAAGTTTATGCTACCTGTTGCCCGGTTTATTCCATGAGATCAAACAACTCAAAGATCGTCGACGCTCCAAGCAATACACCATAAGAGCATGTATGACGCTGTAACGTTAATTGTTGATCAATGCATGGATTAGGACAGAGGATCGATTTGATCAGCTAGCGATCGAAAAAAAAGGGGGTCAAATTAATCCAAGGAGATCGATCGATCGATGTAACGAAAATATTCATAAATAAATAGCGTGCGTTTCTTTGTCGATCCATCAAAACGGTGTTCGTTGAGGTGGTTAATCAATGTCTCCCCCCACTTACTAATCGGGTCGTGTTATGTGATAATTGATTTCCTTTGCTAATTTGTGGCCATCGCCGTCACGATTAGTGCCTTAGTGGCCACATGTTTTTTTCACAAAAAAGCTCTTTTTAATTACTTGTCTAGCCAGCTCGATTGATCCCTCGTTCTCACGTACAAGGACATATTCGTCGATCTAGATGGTCATGGCTGCACCGACTTAATGCCCGTTTATATGGCCGACTAGCAGTGTGATGGTTCTTAAGTGTGTAGAAAGGAGGAACCACGCGGATTGCCCAAAATCTCGACAAGCTAAAACCGCCGAGACAGACCATAAAACGTCGAGACAAGTAAATCTGGACAACCGGTCGTCGAGATTCGACCTTAGGGACAGCCAGGTCGAGAAAAAAAATGTCCTATCTAGACGGCTTCGAAACGGCCGTCGTAAGTTGGAACCCCGGCCAAACGCAACGCGGGGTGAAGCTATCTGGACATCCGCAAGCCGTCCAGACTAATCCAACACTGGTTGCGTGCCCACCAGCCAAGTTTGACGGCTGTCAAGACTGATCGTCCCCACTGCATCCCACCTCAGCCCTGCGTAGCTCTGATAGGTGGTCCCTAGGCAATTAGTCTCGACGACCATATCCCCTAGCCATTGAGAAAAATGTGAAAATAAAAAATAAAATAAAAAATGGTGAAAACACCATAATTTTGCAGCAGTTGCTGCACAACAGTTGGAAGTTGCAAACTAAAAAATAACCTGTATATTTAAATATCCCACATTTTTGTGGATATACACTATTATGCACATACCAATTGCACTTATATATATTTAAACACAATCATAATAGCACATCTATATCTATCTATCTATCTATCTATATATAATATAGAGTACAAAGCCGAACACGGGCGTCGGTGACTCGCCACGTGGCTGGTCTCCCCGCTCGGCGCCTTGTGAGCCGTCCGATCGCTCCTTTGAATTAAATCCAGCCGTCCATATTAATCAACCTTTAAAAACATTTTTTTCCCTGCTTGCCCGACATGGCGCGTGGTTTGGCAAGTTGGCTAGCAGCACGGGCGCTCGCCCTGGAGAGCCGGGCTCAAACCCCCGCTCTGCCATTTACGCTAGCGAGCAGTGCCACGCGGTTGCGCTTGTATGCTGTCTGTGAGCGGCGCGCCAGCGTCCTTCAAGTATTTTTTACGCCGACGCGCTACGCTACAGACACAAGATACTCTCGCTCGCCTATACGCGAATGAATTTGAAAAATAGCAAACCTTTATAGATATTTTATATTTTAGAATTTGTTATATTCGCTTTTAGTTTTCTAAATTTTGAAAAAAATTAAATTTAGTTTTCATGGTTTTTTTATTGTATAATTTGCTTAGTTCTTTTTTTAAAATCTTATAGTTTTCCAAAAAAAAAAATTAATTTCCAAACTCCCAACTCGAATTCAAATGAAAATTTTGATATCTTTCAAAATCCCTTAAATTTATTTTCAAATTTTAAATTTCTTGACATTCAATTTTTAAACTTTAAACCCCCTAAAACAAGAATTTTAGAAAGAATTGAGATCGGGGGATCAAGTGGAGAAAATTTGGTCTAGCAACGTAAACAAATCCAGAATTTTACGTGTTTTCAAAATGCAATCAAAATTTTATAGAAGAGTCCATAAATGTATTTAAGCATTACAAGTGTTTCATTTTTCGATATCAGTTAGAAATAAAAAACCTTCGAAATATAGTACTATATTTAAGGAGCACGTATGATACCCACAAAAAATAGCTATTTTCAAAACATTTAGGATTTAAAATTTATATCTGAGTTAATAAAGATGCATGACAAAAAACAACTATAAAATATTACAACATTTGGCCTATACAAAAATTATAAGATTTAATTTAATTTAATCTGAAACAAGCAAGGCCATTATCGTATGGCTCGTGTTTTTTCTTTTTTCTTTTTTTTTAAAAAATGATACTCGTAGGCTCGTAGCAAGGCATATATGTATGGATGTGTATATTCTCTCGTATCGTTTTGTTGCTCCGTTAATGCATGTGACGTGGCTATGCAGGGCAGAAAAGTTAAGTTTGACGACCAAGAAATGGTCTCTATCTATCTTAACGAGCTGCTTGTAGCTTAATTAATTGCATGTTGTTGAATACAAACAGTGGAGTTAGGTGCATGTCTGAAATCTAACAGGAGAAACTCATTGATCGTCATCCGGTTCCATTATACTGGATTAGTTAATGTGAACTTGTATTACGAGTTTATTGTCATCAATCTAATCATTGCAAGCACGCAAATTATTTTCCCGTCCAAAAATATAAGACTCGATTTGATTTAACACGGCCTACAAAACTGAGTATATTTTAATGCTCAATTTCTCTTATTGTATATCATTCTTAGTGACAAAGTTATGACCATTAAAAATATTTTTAACACTATTTGACTTAGCATGGTCTCCAAAGCTATACTTGGGTGCTTAATTTCTCTTATCATAAATCATTCTTAATAACAAAGTAGTGACTATTAGAAAGTATTTTAAAATACAAATCAATGTTATTTGTGCATCACAAAATCTACATATGCTACATAAATTATTTGTTAGAAATATAAAAATTTGAATCTTCAAACGTGTGCACGCCTCTTTTTTTTTTAATGGGATAGACACATGGGTCGAGATGCATACTATTAAGATGAAAGTATCCGGCAAGGGAGGGAGGGAGGGCCAAGCCCATGAGTTTGGAAAATTAATCTCGGATATGCGCTCAGTTTTGATCGGCCAATAGTGGATTCTCCCCTAGATTGATCGGTTTGACTGTTTGTCTATCTCTCACTCTCCAATTGGATGATGTGTGATGCGCAGCTCGCACTAGTTATTATGCTAGTGACATCTTGGCCCTAAATTTTAGCCTCAATATTGTAGCAGTAGGATTGGAATAAAATATAAAAAAGAGAAATTTAATAATTGTATAGGGGAAATAGGGTAATGATTGAAAATTAGAATAATAGCATTGAGATGTGGCTACCATAATGTAGCTTTGAAGAGTTTCACCATAGAACAAGAATACCATGAAGGCGGTAATTAACCAACTGCATATATCTATATATTATCGGGGATCAAACAACGATACAACCATCATCATCGAGCGTGTTAGCTAGGATTGTTTGGTTATTCTAAGTTAGAAACAGAAACCTTTTTTTCTCAGTTTGCTGGGCTGGTATTAATTAACGTAATAATTTGTTTACCATACATTCCCCCTTTAACTGTAATAATATTCAGTTTTTAGTTATGCAAAGGTTGTGTGTATCTTAATTAATTGGTGAAATGTCGAGGTTATACTTTACTTGCTAAGGGAAAAAAAATTACGTTTCTTCCCAAAACACTTAGGCCAATTGAGTTGAGCATTAATTGCAGGCTGTCTCGGTTGGGCCGAGTACAGGCGGCCATTGGAATAGGCCCTTCAAAGGCAAGGTGGAGGGGGAGCAGCCGCGTGGACCAAAAAGCCTACCAATTCTTATTTGTTTTCTCCAATGCAAGTTATATTCTTAAACTCTACTCTTACATTCTTATTTCTACTCTTAAAAGACTCTGAATGGCTCATCAAATCAATCCTGGTGTTCAAATATATCCAACCGTCAATACCCTTGCTATGTACACCTGCAGTCCAGTCGCCCAAGCCCTAAAAAAAGGATTGATAGCATTAAAAAAAAAAAGAACAGCAGGCGGTGCCTCGTGGGAAGAAAAAAATGAGCCCTCGAGAGCTCGATGTGTTTTTTACAGCCCTAGCCCATTGCCAAGTAAGGGAACATGTGACAATAAAAGAAAGGAATGAAAGAAGGGTGTTGCTGCAAATCAGACATCCGATGCTAGGAAAAAATCGAACATTCGATGCTTAGGAAAAAATTATACGCTATTGCAATACGTTGAACCAAATGTTGTAGTATATTTAACCAAATGTTATCCTCCCTCATCTCCTTATCCACTTTCTACCTGATGAGCACTACAGGAAACGGAAACAATATCGAGTGCCGAAACTAGTATCGACGGCCATCTGAGACCCGTCAATACTCTACGCTATGTCTCGAAGGCCACAACAGGACCGTCGATAAAGCGTACCACGGCTTCTTAGTCTCGACGGCAAAAACGAACCGTCGAGTATAATACGCCGTCTGTTAGAGCCGCCGCACGGCGTTACTTCTCTCGACGGCCGAGCGTTATGCCGTCTAGAGAATCCTAATTTGAATATACAATTTTCTTCCTATATATTAAAGTTTAATTGATATCTATTTTTTGAGAAGTAGAAAAATCAATGTAATAAATTTGTTATTTTACATCATTTTATAAGTTTTGATTGTTTATTGAAATTGAAATTTTTGAATTAAAGTATTTTGTATAGTAAGTAATGAAACATCCGATACCATACGATAACCTATAACTTAGCAGGAACACACCCTCTTTAGTAGTGTTCATCGCGTTAGATGCTCTGAAAATTTTTATATTTTCGTTGATGATATTATTTGATACACAAACGTCAACGCAATGTTTATGAACAACAACAAATTATGTTTTGTATTTTTAGAAATCAAATTACGTTGGGTTGACCGTTGAGTCCAACAAAGGGTAAAACCCTCGAGACAGGACTTTGTCTCGACGGTTTCTCTCCGAACCGTTGAGAGTAATGTATTCTCTCGAGTGTATTCAAGGATGGCTTATTTCTGGCCGTCAAATGGCGTGCCCCGCCTCCCTACCAAAGCTACTACGGGGCCCGCCGCACCAGCCTGCTGCACAGGGTCCCTATGGTGCATCTCCTCCTCACCAAGCTCTCTACAGCGGCCCACCTCCCCCAGCAGGTGACTATGTGGGCCCAGCTCACCCACATGGTGGTTTCTCGTACGTTACTAAGGCGGTAAGTCATTCGACCTCAAAATATGTATTATTATTTTATTTCAATACATAGCATTAACTAATAAGTCTATGTTTGATTCAAGAGTTCGGATTTTGCTGCCCAGCAGCAGCTCATGCACACGAGGGAGGGGAGACATTGGGTAGCCATGAGGCCGACTTCGTCAACAACCTGTTCGATGGCGCTCCGTTGATGTTTACCCAGCCATCCCTACCCCCTTCAGGCGATCCGCCGTCTAGCGAGCATTATGTGACTAGCTAGCTAGCGATGCATATGTTTTGGTTATCGTACGTTTGTGGGCAATGAATTGCGATGTTCTATATGTATGTCGTGCGTGTCGTTTGATCGTTCATTTTCTTATCGATGTGTGCCGTGCCTTTTAGTTATTTGTGTGCAATTGTGATCTTGTAGTCGCATGTGTGCGGCAATTGGGGATATATCTGCATTATGGGCATTTTGGGTTTGCAGGTGCAGCAGCTGCTGTAGTTTTCTGTTTTTTTTTCAAAATTAAAACAATTTTTTTACTGCACAGGCATACTCTCGACGGTCGTGTATAAGCCGTCGAGACTATACAACATCTGGACATGATACTCTCGACTGCCGTGTACAAGTCGTCGAGAGTATGTGACCCAGGCAACTTGGTTTTGTGGGGCCCGCTCCCTCAGTCTCTCGACCGTTCGTACGTGGCCGCCGAGAGTATGTTCTCCTCTCTCTCTACTATTAGTTTGTGGCCGTCGAGAGTATGCCCGTCATGCGCAAACGACGTCTGTTGTAGTACACTCGACTGTTTTTTATATAGCCATCGAGAGAAGTATTCTCGACGGTCGAGCCGTTGAGAAAGAGTGACTCTTTCGACGGCCTTTTCTCGACGGCTGGCCGTCGAGAGAAGTTTGTCCCGACGGCTTGTGTGCTTGTGTCGACGGTTTTGGCACTCGACACTCCTGATGTTTCCTGTGGTGGAGATATGTGATCAGATCCGCGAGCACGATAGGGACTAGCTGGATTTGAAGAAGTTGATGGATGGTGTGCCATGCGTTGTGCCCCATCAAGAAAAGTCGACGATCATGAGGTTGCTAGTCCGCGAGAAGGTCCGAGTCGGCGTGCTGCTCGGGTTTCATTAGTCCGGCTCAATCAAGCCGCCTTGCTTCGACGCATACGTGGCTGGAGACTCGTAGACCTAATAATTGTATCCCAACTCTTTTAGAGCATCTCCAATGGGGCCACATCAGCTGGCTATAAGGGCTCCACATCAATTTTTTGTTTATGTGGAGGAGAGAAGGAGAGGAGAGAGATAGAGACTAGCTCTTAACCAAGAGATAGTCTCTAGTGGATTACAAGGTAGACGCACACTATTACATGTGGACGTAAATTAATTCTAGAGCCAACACTATAGCTAACACCATTGAAGATATTGTCTATATGCTATCTCTTAGTGCCATGTCATTTTCTTATAGCTAGCACCATTGAAGATGCTCTTAAGTAGCCTATGAATTCATATTTTCTTGAAAGGGGGGAACAAATCACACGAATCAATACCGTTATACAGTTGATGATTAATGTATATTTTTAGTACTCCCCCCGTATCAAAATGTTTGTCACTTTTGACTTTTAAACAAACGTTTGACCATTCGTCTTATTCAAAAAATTAGCACAAATATGTAAACAAATAAGTCATACTTAAAATATATTTAGTGATAAAACAAGTCACAATAAAATAAATGACATTTACATATTTTTTTTGAATAAGACGAATGATCAAACGTTTATTTAAAAGTCAAAAGTGACGAAACATTTTGATATGGAGGGAGTATTAATTAGCGAGAGAATTTGAAGCAGTATTTCAGAGCGAAGGAATTTGCCGGACCGCTGGTAGCTAGGCTAGGTTATTATAGGAGATTAAAAAGGTTATTGACTGGTAGCTAGAAAGATGGATGCACTCTAGTGGGTAGGAGTACTACTCTATCCTGTATCGGACTATCGGAGGCAGTACAGCATGGTACAGGACAGTACGGAGAGCAAGAATGTACTAGTAGGATTGTAGGAGATGGAGAATGGCGTGCGGCCGTCTTGTCAAGATGATTGATCGGCTGCAACCAGTGACCATCTGCAACCACGAGCTAGGAGCAGCTAGCCTCCTAGTCACTCACTACCAGCAGCAGCTAGGTGTAGCGTTATTACACTGCAATAATTAAGCTAAGCTAGTGGACTGTGGAGTGTGGAGCGGCAGCAGGGGCACGTTGCGTCAAATGGATGGCCTGCCCCCGCGCCGCGCGACACACCCACTAACGGCTCTCAGCCTCCCTGTCAGACCACGTGCTTTTACCTTCCTTTCTTTTTTTGTTCGGCTTAACTTTTAAACTTTCCTTTTCCATAAGTTTAAAGTTATGCCTGAAAACACTTTCTGATATTGTTTCCTTATCTTTTATATAAAGTTATGGCCAAAAACATCTCTTAAGTTAAATCTCATCCTCAAGTCCACCAGAGAAGCTATTCTATTTCAGCTTTTTAGCCAAATAAAACCAGAGGGAAAAACAATCATAGTTATATGATGAGATTTTAGAAAGACTTTTTTCGTCGAAGCGAAGAGGCCCCTTGAAGACCAGAAAGAAGCTACATGCCAAACCTAGGCTATGGTACTCGATTACAGAGCGAGTTCAATTCCAGTTGCTTGAAAGTTGAAGAAGTAGACCTAGGCTTGAGATTGAGCCTGATTCAAGCCAAGCTTGAACTGAAACCCAAACCCTCATCGAGCCTTCTCTGAACCAACTAGCCCAGCAATTGAGTCAAGGTCATGATCGAGCCCAGTTGAGCTCATGTAGCTCTCTCTGCGCCTTTCTTGCGACATTGACCTTTTTATTCTAGTTCAACTAAGTCAAGCGTGTATCATGCTTTTGACTTTGACACTAAGCTCGGTTCTAATTCAAAGTCAAGCTTTAGCCGAGCTTGAGCTTGAGCCTAGACAACCAAAGCTTGCTAATTAGGGTCCAGCATAGGATAGGCTCGAACCAGCTCTACCACTGGATCCAAGCGTACGAGCATAAATTGAGCATCTCAGATCAGAATGCTAATAAAAACTAAAAAAAAACACCCTACGGACCATAAATTGAGCATCTCAGATCAGATGTGGCTGAACCAGCGCTACATGCATGATGCTATATTAATAAGTGAGAAAATTGGGAATCATGAGACGCTGCATCCACTGCTTCAAACAACACCCACCTAAAAGACGGGAAAAGCAAAAGGCGCCTACGCTGCCCAACGCACGTAAAGCCGTTGCCTTTTACGCTTTCCCAGGCTCCAACTAACCACCCGCGCTTTCCAGCTCCAGCCTCAGCCCTCTGACACCTCGGCCCCACCACCACCCGCACACAAAGCTGCCACGCCACCGATGAACTTTTTTGAGACGCATTTGGTACCCCGCGCCGGCGCGCCTCGCCGGCGGTGGCGCGGCTTCAGCGCCTCAGCGGAGCCACCGGCGGAGGTCGGTGGTGGACGACAGCGACACCACGTCGCCGCCGAGGCTCTCTGCGCACGACGACGACACGTTCGACCGCTGCTCCGACGAGAAGCGCCCCGCCGCGCTCTTGAAGCTCGGGCTCCGCAGGCTCTGCGCGTACCCGTACGGGTCCACCGGCACCGGGAACGACAGCCGCTTCTTCGCCCCGCCGCCGCCGCCGCCGGGGCCGAAGGCCAGCCGGTCGCGCTCCGGCGTCGCCGGTCGCTGCCGCGGCGCGCTGTGCGAACGGACGCGCGCCTTGGCCGACTCCGTCGCCGCCATGTAGTTCGGCACAGCCGCCGCCGCCGCCGCCGAAGGCGCGTGGTGGCGGTGGGAGTGGAGGCTCGGGGTGTAGCTCCCCCCTCCGCCGCAGCCGCGCTCCACGCGCGGGCTCGCGGAGCGCACCTGGATCGGCGGCCGCGCTTTCCCCGGCGACGGCGTGACCGGCGAGTGGTGGTGGCGCATCGGAGACGACGAAGGGTGCTGCGGCGGCGCCTGCCTGTGCGGCGTGGAGTAGGAGAAGGGCCGCGCGGTGTCCATCTCCAGGGTCTTGACGGGGTCCCGGTGGTCCGTCGACGCGCGCCCCGGCGCTGCCGCCGCCGCCGCCGCGCTCCGGACGCCGCTCCGGTTGGTGTCGAACGACGCGCGCGACGCCATCCACCTCTCGGCCCACCGCGGCTGCCCCTCCACCTCCATCTCCTCCTCCACCGACGCCGTCGGGTTCCTCCAAATCTTCAAACCAAAGCACATTAGAAATCTCAAGAACAAGTTCACAAACACGGACACGACGAACACTGCATCAATCAGCAATCAAGGAGCTGCCATTACTTGATGGGAGAAGGCGTAGGAGAGAGCTCTCTCACGCTTGAGCGCGGCGTCCTTCCTCGTCTGCAGCATCGCCTGGATCTCCTCGATCGTGCGCGGCCGGTCGTCCCAGTCGTCGGTGGCGAAGCTGCTGCCTTCGCGCGACCGCTCCTGCAACGAAACCACCTCGTCGTCTTCCATGTCGGTGCGAGAAGAAGGCGGCAGATGTGCGAGGGCACGAACTAACCACGGAGCGGCGGTCGGCGTAGTCGTGGGTGTACTTGGGGTCCCAGAAGGCGGAGGTGTCGACGCTGTAGGAGGACTTGGTGCTGCCGCATGGCGCGCCGGCGCCGGAGACGGAGATGGCGGACATGGACTCCTGCGAGAGGCGCATCCGCTGGTCGCGCACGCGCGCCTGGACGCGCACCAGCGCCTGCATGCACCGGAGCGTCATGTTCGCCTGCTTCCGCACGTTGTGGCCGCGCACCAGCGCCTGCAGCTTCACCAACCCCTTGAGCGCCCGCAGCGCCCGTCTCGCCTGCACAAGCGCGGCGCGTCACGGCAAGGAAGACGACGAGCACGGTGTACGGCGCCGCCATGGCGACAAGCTCGTGGGGAGTGTGGTGGGTACCAGGTAGCCTCGGAAGGCGGTCTGTATGACGACGGCGGCATAGTGCTCGCGGACGAAGCAGCCGGAGGAAGGGCGGGTGAGGCGGACCACCTCGGCCGCCGCCTGCGCCGTCGCGACGGCGGCCTCGGCCGTCGCGGCGGTGGCCACGGCGAGCGCGATGGCGTGGCGCTGCTCCTCCGTGACGACGGGGGCGGGCGCCGACCTTGGCTGCACCGGCGCCGGGGACGGGGACGGCGACGAGGACCTCCGGAAGAGCCATCTCCGCCTCTCCCTCTTGCTCTGCGGCGGCGCGACAAAAAAATGTAAGCATCCTGAAAGAAGCACAAACGTCAAACGGGCCAATGACCAATGCCGGCGAGATCGACCGTGTCGTCGGCGGCGGCGGCTTCGGGGTCCTCGCGGAGGCGGGAGGACTTGGCGGGGCTGTCCTCCTTAGAGGGCGAGCGGAAGGCCCGCTTGACGGCGGTGAGCCACGAGGTGCCGCCCTTCTTGCCCATCGGCGGCGGGCATTGACGGCGGCGGTGGCAGCGGCTGGGCGGGGCAATGGTACTGGTGGTGGTGGGCTGCGACGAGCCGTACTTGGGGCACGAGGCGTATTATTGCAGCTGCCGCGGGCAGAGGGGGAGGCAGCGTGGAGTCACGCGCTGCCCCTGCGGCTTTTAAGTGGAGCCAGCCATGAGCGAGCACATGGAGGTGGCACTGGCGAGTGGCGAGGAGGAGGAGGAGCAGAGCGTACGTACTGCCCACTGCCCAGTGTGGGGCTCAGTGAAGACGAGACGACTGTAACTGTAACCGTAGGGGTGAACGTTGCGTTGGTGGGCAACCGGGACGGGCGGGACCGGAGCACGATATAGACCATCGGATTCAAGGCCCCCCATTTTCATCGCCTTAAATTAAAATTTACAATTCAAGCTACAAATTGTTGCTTTTTTTACTATTCATAAGGGCATGTATAATACTTCAACTCAGCTATCTATGTAATGTCTCTAAATGATGCCATGTCATATGTTTGCCTAGCTGGATGAGAGAGGAGCGCCGGCGCTCCAACAAGCAACAGCACCAGCCCTCTCCTGCAATGCTTCTCCCGATTGCATGCAGCACACAGGTATTTTTGCTATATATTTTTTATTAGTATATCCGATTACCGAACCGATTTCAAAAATGGGTTCCTGATATTTTTTCGAACAAAACTAGACCACACTTGGCATATAAAATTTAAAAGATTAAAATTTTTATTTTTTTATTTTTTAATTATCTATTGTTTGTTTTAAAATTTTAAATTTTCGTTTAAAATTTATAACCCCTTGATCACCACAGTTTTTAAATCAATTCTACTATTAAATATCTATGCAGACAGCTCTAGAGACAACCCATTGTATGCATTATCTATATAGCTGTCTCTAAATGACATGGCAATACTTTAGAGATAGCAGTGATCTCTAGCATTGTATATGCCCTAAGGAGCAACACCTTGTACTCTCTCTTTTTTTTTTTCAGCTATTCTTCTAAAAAAATCTTTAAAATACTTTTTAACATATACTTTCAACCTTTTCAAACCTCCTTTTGAGAATTCATATTATTTTTCATCTTAAAAGTTATCTAAGAGCTTTCCCCAAGTCAAATAGGCTCAAATCGGGTGGAGTTATGCAACCAAGAGATTGATGTATCAGGCGAAAATAGCGGATTAGTTTTCAGAGAGAACAAAAAAAATCCATTCATATAACAAAACACCCTATAATATAGAGGATCGTGGCTAACTGTCAAATTGTCAACAAGTCCTTAAATGACCTAATTGTAAAGCAATCTGTACATCCAACACCACTTCGGCCACTCCCGTCATCAAAGTCGAAGATTGCCGCAATCAGCACCGGGTCACTGCCTCCTAGGTTACATCCCACATTGAGGGTCTCCTACCTTCCCATCCATGTCGCTAATGGCACGAAGAGGTCTCTTGAAAGCTTTTGAAAAAAAAAATCCAAATCAAGAATGAACATCACCTGACGTTCTTTTGGGTTTTATTATGATGGCAAATAGTCTTATTTACTATGTAGTGTATCGGATGAAGCGGTCAACTACCTGCTCCAGTTTTGCTAGGTAGACCCGAAGATTGATTTTGCCACTCCTGCAGCATACCTTTGTGTCCATGGGTACCCCTTCCTCCTTGGGTGCATGGTGGGATAACCTTGGCGCGGGGGTTAGAGAGTTGCAGAGGGAGAAAGTTGAGATCATCGTCTACACTATTTGGCATTTATGGCTTGCGCGTAACTGTAAGATCTTCCGGTAGGCTTTTTGTTGGTCTGCTAAAGTTGTTGGTGTAATCTTGAACGGAAATTTGTTATTTTTGTATAAGCCAAACGATGCATTTCTTTATAGTTATTTTTATGGGGGTTTGAATAGTTCTTCTTAAAATTACTAAAACAATTTTCTATACATTTCTTGGACTCTCCAAAGCCTCTATTAAGGGATCACAATATTTTTAGATTAAAACTTTCAGTAACTTTAAGGTGAAAAGAATGAAGTCTTTTTTTTTTCTTTTTTCTTTTTTTTGCTCATTTGAGGTGTCAGACTAGGAGGCCCTAGTCGGTGTGTGCCACCTCCCTTGTGGAGCCGATGCGGTAGCTAACTTGTTATATCCTGTTTGATTGCTTAATTAAGAGCAATTTATCCGTTGTCGTTTGGATCGCTAACTAGATAAATTGGTTAACTTGAACCAAAAAAATAAAAGTTGTCTATTGACTCCTCGAGACCAATTAGAAGATCATCTTCCGGATGCCATAATAAGCCGAACTTTTATTTCCCAAACGAAAACCGAAACAACAAGTGCGTCATGGTGCATTGCACGCTGCCAAATGCAGTTGCAGCGAGGAGTAAATGTGGCGCTGCTGATGGTTGATGCCTGAGAGTTTGCGTCATAGGAGTACAGGCAAGCGGATTGGACAGGGAGGGAAACGGCAAATACCTCCTACTCCTAGTAGGAATGTACAGAGCAACCCAATCCCAATCCGGCGCCCCAGTGTGTGTGTCCAGTGGGCAGTGCCAGAATGCCGATGTAATGCTAACTAGCTGGTGCAAACGCAACCAAATCTGTCCCCCCATGTCCATGCACCGGCATCCCCCACCCCCACAAGTACATGCACAATGCTAATGCTGCATTTCTTTCGTGTACATACATACTCATTTAAACGCACCAAGCTATGATAGCTGGCCTTCTTAAAGAGGATGCATGATGCACTACTGCTCCATCGATGATCGATGCGACCAATGCAAGTTGTCGGTGATGAGATAAGTTACCTGTGGCAACGCACAAGTGCAGCGGTCAGCTGCAGTGGTGGATCCAGTCCACCTAAGCAGCCTAGACAGTCTTTTAAGCCCTCATTTTTTTTGAGCCTTTGGGCCTTGTAGTAGTAGGCTGGGTCTTGGGAATGGACCGGACCAGCCCAGGCAGCTGCCTGGCCTGTCTGGGTGCTAGATCCGGCCCTGGTCAGCTGTAGTAACAACAATATAGTACTAAATAAAATGGAAGATTATATATGAGGAGATCACTATGAAAAAGCAAAAAACAAGGAGCCTGGTCGTGGAAACATGGAAAAAAAAATGTAGGGCCATGCTTAGACATCAGACATATGACGCTGGATAAAAAATCTGATGGAGACCTGATTGTTTCACAAGAATCAAAGCATACGGCATTTATTTGAATGATGCAAATCTATTGTTCCATACATTTGCTAGCAGCGTTTCATATGTACACATGTGATGTTTCGTAGCGAGAATAGAGAGATATACATCAACTCGCGACCATCTTTCTTCATTCTTGACTAAAGAAATACTCTCTCCGTCCCAATATATAGGGCGCAAAGTTTTTTTGAGTTGTTCCATAATATAAGACGTCTTCCCATTATTTTTTTGGGAAAGACGAGCAATTAACTTATAGTTAAGCTATTCACACTATAAAGTGCATGTTTTTGCTAGTTTTAACTATTAAAGCTATTAATTAAGTGCGTGGGAAGGAGATGCATCCTATTTTGGGAATATAAAGTGCATGCTATAAAGTGCATTTTAGCTGTACTCCCCATTCACACTATAAAGTGCATGCTTCGAGTAACGAGATAATTAAAGATGATTTACTCTCTTAAGCATTATTTCTTGGTCTTGATGAAAGTTTTTATACGCCCTATATTTTGGGACGAAAGGAGTATAACTGAGTCTCACGCTGTGCTAGCTGCATCCTACCGTGTGGTCCCTTTTACAACAACACATGGTGGGGAGGGCTCGGCGATACCATGCACGGGGGGGGGGGGTTGGGGTTGGTGCGACTTGAGAGGAAACGACGCTGTATGCATCCTGCACGCGGCCACCCCGACCGACTGACTGCCGCCTTCGCATCAATGGGCAATGCCTACCCACTGCTGCTCTGCACGTCTGCACCCACACGGCCAGACGCATACATGCATGCATCATGATGCACATCACGTCACGTGCTCTCTCTCTCTCTCTCTCTGGGTCACGTGACCGTCCACTCGACTCGATCGACGAGCGACAGACCGCCTAATCCAGTGGCTGTTAATTTACGGCGTTTTCGGAAAGCAGCACGTGACACGCACTTGCTGCCATGCGGCATGGCCTAGCTAGCATATGAGCACGAGCTAGGAGCATGGCCGCATGGGTATACGTGCGTGCGGTACCAGCTCCTACTGCCGATCGAGTGTCAATGTGACAATGTGCATGGGACTTTTTGGTTTTGGAGTGCACGGGCACACATGATGGCTGCTCTTGTATATATGCAGGCGTAGCTAGTCAAGGTACGCGCGTGTGAGTGCTTCGCAAATCGCGAGAGAAAAGTTGTGGTTCTGGTCATTGGTCAAGGGGCCGGCGTACCAATAAGAGTATCTCCAGTGGTAGAGATAGCAGTTGGCTATAAGTCAGCACTAGAGACAACTTGTTCAATGGTGATAGCTTTAGTGTTGGCTTTAAAATTGATTTGGGCCCATATGTAATAGTCTCAATGCACCTTGTAATCCGTTAAGAGACTGACTCTTAGCTAAGAGGTAGTCTCTATCTCTCTCTCCTCCACATAAGTAAAAAGCTGAGGTGGCCATTTTAAGAGTCAGCTGACTAGGACTCATTGAAGATGCTCTAAGACGTTGACGGCGCCGAACGTTGGGCTTGTTAGCCCGTATATAACGGATTACAGGGTGCATTGCATCTATTATATATGGATCCATATTAAATTTAATAGCCAATACTACAGTTAATCCTTCGGAGATGTTGAGCTATCTATAGATGACATGGAGTTTTCTTATAGCCAATAGTTAGCTATACTATTGTAGACGCCCTAAGAGCATCTCCAATTGTGTAGATAGTTGCTACATATAAATAAGTGTCATGCCATCTATAGATAGCATCGTATCCAGCCTCTTCAATGGACTATCTATAACATTGTCTATAAGATTGAATACGCATCCACATGCAACAGATAGCAAGTGAATTGGAATCAGCTATAGACGAGGTGTAACTTAGAGCATCTCCAATGTTAGAGCCAACTTATTAGCTATAAGATCTATGTGGCATATCTACATCAGCTTAAGAGACAACCCCTCCAATAGCTTGTCTATAGCAGCAAAAACTACGGACCCACCAGATATACTTTTTAATCTTCTCTTCCTTCTCACCTTCTTCCCCATTCCTCCACTGGCCACATATCCTCTTCCTTTTCACCTTCTTCTTCCTAATTCCTCCATCGGCCACATCCCAGCCACACTGGCATCCCCACCCCCCATGGCGCCGCATCCTCTGATCACCTCCCCCTCGCCGTGGTATCATGCCTCTTGACGCGCCAAGCTAGCGAGCGAGGCCATGGCGATGGCGCGCCGAGGCCCTCCTTTCTCACCTTCGTGCCGTTGCCTTCCTCCGCGCCTCCTCGTCAGCATCAATGATGAAGGTCGCGCATGACATCTCCGTCGAGTGCCACGAGGCAACTCTGCCGAGGGCGGTGCGACATCTCTGTCGAGGCTAGGGGCGGGGCGGCTTCTCAGGGAAGGTGGGGGCGGCGCAGCCTCTCTGGCGAGGCGGCGAACCACGACATCTTCGGCGAGGGGGTGGCGGCGCGACATCTCTGTCGAGGCAAGGGGCGGCGCAACATCTCCATCGAGGAGAGGGGCGGCGCAACATCTCCGATGAGGCGGGGTGTGGCGGCGCGGCGCAGCATCTACGTCGAGGGGCGGGGTGGCGAGCGATGTTTCCAGGGGTGGAGGGGTTGCTGTCTCGGGGCACTCGTCTAACGCCCGACGCCAGATTAAGCGCCGATGCCAGCCCTCAGCACTCCCTCTCTCCTCCATGTCAGCGCAAAATCTTACGTGGCGTGCTTAGAGTCGGCTGACCTGTCCCTATTAGAGATGCTTTTAGTAGCTACCACATACTCATGCTCCAATGTTGAAGCCCCCTCTGATTTTGTGGTCGATCGCCGTGAGTGTTGGCGCCATGGATCAGTGTGAAATAGGAGTATGAAAATATTAGCTGCTCCGTGTACAAAGTCTTTATTAAAACTGCATCGATGAATCGATGTCCAGCCAACTCGTTGGGATTCCGTGCGTGGGGGCACGCCCCGCCATGCACCACCACGCATTCTTTATTTTTTCTTTGGTCCCAGTTAATTTCCCGTTTCCCTCCACCCCATGCCCATGCACTCGGCGGTCAAATCCCAGGTCAAACCTAACACTTTGTTTCTTTGCCCTTCCCTCTCTCCGGTTCTCTTTGATTCGGTATACGCGGTTTGGTTTGGATTTATTTGGTCGAATAAAAAATATTATTTTTCACATATCAATCGTTCAGGTTGCATTTTTGCTAATCATCTGTCGAGAAGCCTCTGTTTTTATTTTCTCACATACTCATCTGCTTTCGCTGGATCTTTTATGTGTTCTATAAAAATGTTTGATCTACGATTCAAAAAATCGATTGAGAGTTAAAAACCTTAGTCGACTGGTCCCTTTAGTGCAATTATATCGTAATAATTAATTTTTACGAGACTTTGTGGGAGGTTTTTCTTAAAGATTTTTAAAGCATTTTAAAATACTTTTTTTGAACTTTTTCGTACCTTTCTTACAAAGGTCCTTAGCTTTTGGCTCGGCTGGATCGAACCGAACCGAGAACCAATGAGGAGCTCCGTGCATGGGTGCAGCAGAGAGAAGAGAGGTAGCCAGGTAGGCGACGGCGTGGTGGCCGCTTGATCTTTGGGGAGGCCGATATCGGTGAGTGACTTGACCTGAACTGCAGCAAGCTATCCACGCTAGGGCAGCGTGATGTGACGGTGCCACTGCATGCCGCAGCCATGCCATGCAGGTGCAGCTGCCTAGCGTCCCAGACTCCCAGTATATATATACTCACGGGAGCTAGCTTGTTCCAGCGCCAGTAGACAGCGACATTCATCCATGCATGCACCATCCCCATCCATGTACCATATATAATACAATACAGTATACACTACTGCATGCATGCACGCCTTTCTTCACGTCCTCCCCCACCCCAGCTACCAACACTGTCTATGTCACCATCTCTAAGCTAGCTTCCATCTCCCTCTCTCTCTCTCTACTGTTGCTGCTGCCCTTGTGAGCTGCAGCTGCAGCAAGCTATGGCAATATAGCATGCATGCGTCGCAGGTTATGTCTAATACGTACATACTCCTAGTCTCCTACTACGGCTGGCCAGCAGCGGCGACGCAGTCTTCGTCGTTTGCACCACGCGTGACGACAAGCCTACTGTATGTGCCACTGTCTACGTCCTGTCACTCCTGCCCATGAACTGTCCTGGCTAGATGATGACTTGGCCACCAGCATGGCCACGTCACGTTGTGTGGCACAGATGATGGGCTTTTATTGGAGAACATAGATAGGCTTGCCTCGGACACCAGCCCATGACCATCTGCAGCCCAATACTGAGACCTTAGGCCTTTTATCTTGTTTGTTGGTTGGAAAAGCACTGGCTTGGTTAGATTTTCAGGGGCACGGCGTTGGGCCAAAATGGCTAAATGAAGAAAGTGAATCTCTCACAACGGCCCAACGGTTATGTTTAGACATGTTAAGCCCAGTACTAGGGTTTCTCTGTTCCACGATTTTTTTTCTCTCTCCGTAAAGAGTTTGCTCTATTTTATTGGCACTACTGTTTTTTTTTTTAATAAAGAAGACGCTAAATTTCACATGATCGCAAATGTCCTATGTCGGCACGTCGATCAGTTGTGCTTGGATACTGGGATAGCGTAAATGTTGCCTCGCTACCACTAAGGTTAATATTTGTCGCAGTTATCTTAAATGTTGACCAATATCAAGAAAAGACATTTATTGTGAAGAAATTTGCGTTAAAGTTGCTGTGTGTTTTCGTGTGTTTACCACTAGGTTCCAAACTCCCAAACAACGTATTTGGTAAGTTTTGTCCCGTTGATTCGGCGCCCTCGTAGATGTGGCAGATTACCTTTTCTTCGTGTTTCGACTCCCAACATTTCACTTCATTATATACCACATATAACATTTCAAATAAAAAATACCAATTATTATTTTTACCAAATAACTATTTTACCCCTCTTTTTCTCTAATCTCTCTCCCTCCCTCTAATGGCATTCTCCCAAAGTGAACATTGTCGCCACCTTAGCAGCTTTTGTCCTCCTTGCATGGTGTCCCCTCCCCATTGATATGGCACCAACCTAGTCTAACATGGCGAGATCTCACTGGAAATCTCACTAAATGTGATGAGAAAGTGTGGCCATGGCACATTCTACTGGCACCCGAGATACATCTGGCCACTTCATCCTCTCTTTTGGTCACCTCTTGGGAGGAGGAGGTCATAGGAGGGGGATATTCGTAGCCCTTACATAAGAGGAGGAGGCCTTAGGTGGGGGGGTCGTCGAAGTTTAGTGGTGTGTAGACGAAAAGAGATGTTGGACGGCTCATTGGATAGCGACGAAGTGCCATTTGTGCAGGGGGAGGGCCCCAACAGAAAGCATATATGAGAGAGGGTCTGAGAGGAGAGGGAGAGAGAGAATCCCACGACTATTTACACGATAAAACCATCGTCACAAGACGTTTTTGGACCTGATTTGAAACGGTAAACTAATTGTAGGTACAAATGTTTGATTTTGGGAATTTTAGAGGTAAGCAAAAAAATATAAAACAACTTTAAGGGACTACGGTGGAATGTACTTTATTATAATTTTTTGGTTTAATTGCACACATGCTATTCATGCAAATGGCCCTATAAATTTATAGAAACAATTATAAAGATTACGTTGAAGTTGACTAGTTAGGTTTCACATGGTCCCAACTTTCCTATATCGGTACATCAGTTTCTACTCCGATATGGTGCATACATGCTAAGCCTAGTAGTATGGCCGGTTGCCTGTTTTGTAGTTGCCTAGGATTGTTTTCAATTTCAGACATTGGACATATACTTGAAATATCATTTTGAAAGCACTAGGTTAGATTTCACATAGGCCTGATCTTGTTAGGTTTAAAAAAGAAGAATGGACCTTAAATTGTTTTTTTGTTGATATTATGGATAGCCTAGTATTAAGGTTGTGATTATCTACTGTGTCCTATTTACCTATTTAATTTAAATTTAGCCTTTAATTAGGTGTTTTTTAAAAACGACATATTATATTTCACATAGGCCTAATTCTTTTGGGCTTAAAGGAGAATAATTGGGCCCTCACTCATCCAATGTCAACCCATCAATTCTATGCAAGCCAACCATCCTTATCTATTTTCTAACTTGGGTATATATAGCCCCACCCTATAGCTAGTGTAACCCTAATACCCACACACCCTCTATCGTGCGCCGCCTCCGCCATCTCCTCGTCGCCGCCCTCCTCCCCCTTCATCGCCAAGCCTCATCTCCCTCTTCTTTGCCTCCTCTAGGTCCTTTAACACATTCCTTTGGTGGAAGAAAAAAAGAGGGGCGCATCTAGCTAGCACAAGCAGTGCTTGCAAATTTTGTTGAAGCTTGCCAACTTTATACCAAAGACGAAGAAAGTGGGGGTTGGCGAGCAAATCTTCGTGTTGATCTAACGGTGAGCAAAACCAACATATTATTTTGAATTTTTTTGCACTAGCGCATTCACTAAAATAGATAGAAATAATCCCCTTAGGATAGAGTCGATATATGTGTATACAGCTAGCTGTACATGGGGCAGATCCAAAGGGACCATGGGAATGTGTGGGACACACAAGCACACGCGGACACACACACATCTTTGTAAGGGTGGTGGTGTGGTTGGAGGACAACAATACCCTCTTTCTTTTGGTCTTCTATCAATGATTTACCGGTGGTTGGTGGGCCCTAATGTGCACGGTGTCAGATATGTCATTGACGGGGTGGGTCGGGTAGGCAAAAGTGGTTCCGATGCTGAGTAGGGGCAGGAGTGACCTGGCTTTAATCCACTACATCGATCTGGATCTCTAAACATCCCATTTTATATCGTGTGTCTAAAGGAAAATCTTGTGCGAACGTGATCCATAAATTAAGTTACGAATTGAAAATATTATATTTGCTTTGCTCTAACTTCGCTCACGAGTTATTAAATACTTGCTATTTTCTGTTGGTGTCATTTATGTCTAAATTACTGCAAAATCTGTAGTCATTAAATATTTGCTATTTTCTTTTGATGTCATTTATGTCGGACGATGTTTTTATTTGCCCACACAATCATGCATGGTAGATTTTGGTAAGAAATTTTTTTCCTAGCTACTTTGTTCTATATTTTCATTGAATTGCTGGGCACATCAGTAGCTACATGTCTAATCTGCACAATGCATAACTAGAAATTTCCCTGGTTACGATTATATATACAATGAAATGCTGAGTTGTGTTATGATTTAGCCGGATTGTGGTGTAGAAACGATACTGAAGGTTGAAAACGTAAGTTCAAACAAAATCACATTTCTACATATATATGCTCCATAAAAAAATCTAACAAGCTGCATGCTTGGTTAATTCTCTTTATGCACCTGCTTAATGCTTTCCACGAATGAGTTATCACCATGTGTTGGGATTCCTCATCTGGCAGATTGAGAATATGGCCGGCGTCGAAGGCATCATCAAGAGCTTCGCACTGCTCGCCTGGGAGGAGGAAGAGGCCAGCATGGAGGAAGCCAAGGCTGTGGCCGCGCCGTTCGACAAGGAGCACGAGGCGCTGCTCAAGAATGGCTGCGAGATCGCCGCGGCGAACGGCGCGACCGTGACGGTCACCGCCGTCTGCCGGAGCACCGGCGAGCGCCACGTGACCCACATCTACCGCGGGGACGACAACTGCTTCGCCGGCGGCGGCCGCCTGAGGAGGCGCCTGCGCCGGCGGACGCGGCTCGGCTCGGCGACGGTCGAGATGCTGGGCGAGGAGCTGAGGAGGATGAGGCTCCCCGAGGCGCGCAAGCTCGTGGCCAAGCTCAACGCCGTCAGGCTCAGCGCGCTGCGGCGGCTCAAGGCGCGCGAGCAGGCCGGCCGCGCGGCGGCGGAGGAGCCGCCGCTGCCGGAGCTCGGCCGTGATCTGGGACCTTCTTCCTGCACTCCGGCGGCGCCGGCTGAGCAGGGGATCAAGCTTGCTCGCCACCTTGTTTCTCTGGGCTCTTGGATCATGCACACCAGGGAGGAGCTGACTAGGGATGTAAATGGGCCGACCCTAGGGTCATCCTTGACCCTCTCTAGTTCATTTATTTGTACTAAAAACATTTTAGCACAAATAAATGAACTAGGGAGGGTTAAAGATGGCCCTAGGGCCAACCCATTTGCATCCCTAGAGCTGACTTGTGAGCTGTGGAATGTAATTGATTATCCGAAATGAGAAGCCATTACCCCTCGCCAAATGATCAGATCAGAACTGCGCCCTGCTCTTCAAGCTCTGGCCGATCGTCCATCTCGGCGCACGACATGGGCTTATCGGGCCTTGGGCCCGGGCCAGCACAGCACGACCACCTCGTTGGGCCCACTATTGAGGCCCGGTGAGGCAAACATGACGCGTAGCCAACATGGCGGGGAAGGAAATTCTATGGGGCCCTGCCTCCTGCTGCTGCTTGTGAGGCCCTATTGCAGATGAAGAGCACGCGTCCAGGTCCTGAAATGAACGGCTGATGAATATGGGCCGCCTCTCCAGTCAATTCCATGCTGGGCTGCTCGCTTGATGGGTCGCCTGGGCTAAGACTGCGGGCATTACAGATTGTTTAAGTTCACTTTTCTTGATCGTACATCTCAATTTGCTTTTGAATTAAAAACGAACTAGCAGGTTGTCAGAAATATGTACATCAAGGCCTCCAAAAATGATATTTCCAGCACAAACATTGCTAATTTCTCATACATTATCAAGAGATCACACATCATTAATCAAGCTACATAAATTGTCCAGTATAACAGTGTTGGGGTGATTACAAAAGCACAACCTTTTCAATGGCATAAAAAAACACAATGTGCACATTTACTCTTGAAAACTTAACATTCTAGCGGTCGAAGAACCCCGATGAGCATCTTTCGCTCCAAGACCCAATAGCAAGCTTGTATATCCTCCTTCGATGAAAGTAGGCATCACGGTTGAAGAACCCCCATGCCTGTTGGGCATCGGTGCAGCTCCTCTCTCATTTGTTGCATTCTCTAGACTTGCTTCTACATGTGACAGATAAAAAAATCCTATTAAGTACATATGTAGATGGGAAACTGGCATATTCACATTTGTGCATTACATTTTTCCTTGTTTTTAGAATTGTTTGTGCTAGTATATTCTTTCAAAGTGACATGCTTTGAGTGATTACCTCGTTTTCCTTGCTTACTGCAGACCATACGCTTCTGGTATATGGTCTTATCTTCTCTTCGCTTTGTGTGGCTCTTTCTAATACTAAACCAAGTCCTTCTAGCATAGGAATTGTACATCTTATACGCCTCATTCTCTGACTTGAAAGCCATTCCAACTCAAGGAAGAAGTGAACTCTCTCTGTTTATGTCGTACACCTGACATATCGCGCCGCCGCCGATCGGGTTGATGTTTGGTGCTGCCGGCACCATGGCTGGTGCGTTGGCTGCAGTGACCGATACCATGCCACCGGGTATAGCGGCGGCAGAGAGCTTGATGTCGGGGGGCGAGGCGGCGGCCGGTTCGCCACCGCCGGTGGCCATGCCATGGCTAGGGTTAGGGAGGAATTGGGGAATCGGGAAAGAGATGGGATGGGAATGGGAGAGAGACGTAGCCCAACTTCGAATTGACTGGAGGGGTGGCCCATTTTCATCGGCCGTTCATTTTAGGAAGTGGACATGTGCTCTTCATCCACAGCAGGGCCTCACAACAAGTGGTTTACATCCAGGTTGCAGAGATTTTTTTTCCAGATGGCGGCATGTGTCAACGTTGGTGTGGAATATATGTTGGTATATAATCATGTTTGTATGATAGGTTAGAGTCTGAGTCAAACTTACATGCTTGGTTCTATATAATGGGTATTATCGTGTAGCTTGTCACGATGACACAGATCTAACCTAGGACGCACAGGGTCAGCTACCGGCCTATTGTCGCAACCTAGACCTGTTCAAATGCCGGGCCGGGCTTCAGGCCAGGCTTTGAAAATCCTGGTCCCGCGGGACCAGGCCCGAGATCGGGCCGGTGCATCGGGCTCCAAAATCGGATCGAAAGCCTGGCCCAAAGACCGACGGCCTGGCCCAACCACGGCTAAAATTGGGCAAATCTCAAGCCCAGCCCGGCCCGACGTCCGGGCTCTAGATTGAGGCCTGAGCCTGGCCCGATGCACCGGTTGGGCTGGTGCGGGCCGGGTTGCCGGGCCAAGCTTCCCATGATCACGTCTATCGTGACGCAAGAGGTTTTTGTGTGCTTGTGCCCTTAGGGAGGGCTGCCCATAACTAGAGCCCCACAACGTAACTAAACATAGCATCTTATATGTCGTCTAGATCCTAGTGATTAAAATCCTAAAACCAAGCTTTCTTGTGTGTCGACTCCTTCATTGCGATGTTGCTAGGAAGGGAAGGGGACGGATATCGCCACGTGGTAGTCAAACATATGTACATATATAATTATGTTTGGATTCTAGGTTGTAATATGTCAGAGTTTGAGTGAGACTTGTATGCTTGGCCATATATATGGGGCATTACTGTGTAACTTGTCATAACACATAACTATAACGTAAGACGCACAGGCCAGATCAGCTATCGGCCTGTGGCTGCGACCCAAGTGATTTCGTGTGCCTGTGCTCTTGGGGTGGACTGTCCATAACCAAAGCCCTACAATGTAACTAAACATATAGCATCTTATATGTCTAGATCATGGTGATTAAAATCCTAGAACCGTGCGTTCTTGTGTGTCGACTCCTTCGTTGTGTTGTTGCTGGGAAGGGATGGGGACATATACAGAAGGCAACCAGCGATGCGGCGTTCGAGTAGTTTAGACCCTCTTTGGTTCGTAGTTTTGTTCGATTCGGTTCGGTTGGGCTAAAAGTTGAGAATCATAAAATAAAAGTATGAAAAGATTTTAAAAGTATGTAAAAATTATTTTCCAGATCTGTGAGTAAAATCTTATAAAGCTCCGAAATTTTTTGACAAAATATTACACCGAATTGTCTTGTAAATTTTTTTTGATCCAACCGAACCGAATCGAAATAATGGTGTATCTGTGTGTTCAGTTTGTATTGATGAAACATATCATCACTTAGTTTGTTTATGCCAACTCTTTGGTGCGCCTATACAATCAGTTTCAATTGACTGGTGAAATATTGGTCTCCATCCATTGTGATTTGCAATTTTTAGCTGGCATTACCGCTACTGCTTTCAAACACAGCAATTTAAAAATAAGTAAATTGAAAGGTTCGGCCTCAATACAGGTGCGGCGTATGAGCAGGAATAGTGGGCTTGCAGTTAAATCGATACTTGTGGGCTAGTGGGCTCTGTAAAAGTGGGCTTAAATTGAAATCCTCAGGCCCACGCTGGCAGAAGGCATTAGCACTAGGCCACATATATCGATCGAAAGCTAAGAACGGCAACATGGTTCTTAGCGGTTGAAAAGCTATGGTAAATTATGACACGAAAAGCTAGGAGCCCTCAAAAAATGACTCGGACACAAAAAAAAATATATTAAAAATAGTTCTCTAAACTTCAACAAGAACCACTAAAATTCTTGAAAAACGGTTACGGAGTATATATGGCCTATAATTGATAATTTTTAAGCCGTAGATTTAAGATGCAAACAACAATATATTGCTCTACCGCTTAATTTACCTCAGCTGTACTGTAGATTGCGCATGCATGCATCTATTATTCATTGTGCTACCAAATCCGCTCTTAATATATTCTCTAATCAGCTCATCGTTGATATATTGTTCGGTAGGCACCATATAATATGCCACATTCTGCGCACTGTTTGAGCTAACTAATTAGCACTGGTTCTAATCAACACCTAATTAACTATAGCTGGTGCGTGCTCTCGCATGCATGCATGTCAGCCACTTGTATGAGAGGCGACTTGACCCTTTTCAAATCTCTGTACTGCATACATATTGTTTGAAGCAGCGGAGAGAGATGGCAATTTGTCTCTGACCCCATTAGCCTGTCACATAATCATGTTAGTGTTCGAAATGACACCAAGATCATGATCAGGTTTAGCTAGCTAGGGCATATATATACGATTTGACCTCTTCGCAAACAAGAAGCTGCACCTACATTGCTACATTGCTCCTCTCACAAGCTCCTCTTTGAAAGGTCACCAAGCCCCATCCTCTAAACTTGAACTTTGATTAATAGGTCGGCAATGAGCTTGATCTTGCCGGATCAAGCCTCCATGAAGCACCAAGGTTGCCTATCCACACTCTCAAGCTCTCCTTCAGTCTTGCTCTAAACCCTGTTTTTTGGTGGCTATTTTTGAAACGAGTCCCTATGGTCTAAGATTGAAGCAACAGAGCATCCTTAAGGCCACCCCTCGGGGCTTAAATAGCCACCACAAAACTAGCAGTGTGGCACACTCAACGGTGTCGTGCGTTGGACACTCCGATGCTTGGATGGTCCAACATATACAGCCAGTGGACGATTCGGCGAGGGCATGTCACCCTCTTGACGTAGCTGTCCGAGGAATAATACGGTTACACCTGACCGTCCGACATACCAGGTGGGGCCACCTTCGGTACGTTGAACGGGCCGCGCTGGACCATCCCACACAAGGAGACTAGAAAAAACACATCCCTTGGGCACACCCATCCACCACATCGAATGATACACTGGATTGTCCAACGTGTACGGAGGCCCAAAAACACTCATTCTAGAAGCTACTATTTGCCACGCCCAAAAACACTGAGAGCAGCAGCTCGATCGACCATATCTGCATGTCTGCATCTGCATGGTCAATTTATCGATGCCAAGTGCGCGTTTGTACGTGCGCGCTTGCATTTAGTGCTCGGAAATTAGGCCGGGCCATGCCGTGCCGATCCGGCCCAAGCCCGTCATGCCTCGAACCGGCGCAAAACGGGCCGGCACGGCTCCGTCAGTACTTCGGGCCATGCTAGACTGGCACGGAGTCCCAAAAGCGCGTCTGGCCGGCTTCAGGCCAGGGCGGCCCAAGCACCACACGAGTGATAATTTTTTATAAATTCGTACGTTGTTCAAATAAAAAATAATGTTGTTCAAATAAAAAATAATGTTGTTCAAATAAAAAATAATGTCTACATGAAAAAGATGTGTCTCGAAAGTATTTGCATCTTTCGTGTTCAACTGAAATTCATTTGAGCAAGAGAAGATCTTGAAAAAAGCGAATTACCAAGGACAATGTCGTCGGTCTAAAGCAGGCAGCGAAGAAAATAATTTTATAAACTCATACATTGCTCAAATAAAAACGTTGCCTACTTTAAAAAGATGTGTATCAAAATTGTATACAACTTTTTAATTGTGCTAAAATGTAATTCATGCGAGCAACAGAAGACTTCGAAAATGGTTAATTAGGACGGTGCCGTCGGCCCTAAAATAAGCAACGAAGAAAATAATTTTATAAATTCTTACATTGCTCAAATTAAAAAAGGAAAATGCTTGCTGCCGGGCGTCCGATTCGTCGGACGCCCGGCCCAGCCCGTGCACGCATACGGCTACGCTAACTAGCTAGCTAGCTATGTGCGTTTCATTTTTCGATTTCTCATTTTTGTATCTTTTTCATTTGGAGTCCAAATCGCGTAGTACAAATTTTATAATTCATCTAAATTTCTAATGAACTCATTTTAAATACTTTTCTATTTTTTTTTTTAAATTTTTTATTTTTATTGGTACAATTGTTCCATCAGACAAGATAGATTGTTCCGGAAGGCTAGATTTATTCTTCTAGCAAGCAAGATAGATTGTTCCAGTAGGTATATAAGTTGTGGTTCATCAAACTAGACATATTGTTTCAAATGGGTTAGCCTATTGTTCCAGCAGACCAAATACATTGTTTCAATAGGTATAAAAGTTGCTCCAGCAGGCAAGATTGATTGTTCGGAGAGGCTAGACTCATTGTTCCAGAGAGCAAGATAGATTATTCAGGGAGGCTAGACTCATTGTTTCAACAGACAAACTTTATTGTTTCAGCAGGCAAACTTTATTGTTCCAGTAGTTAAACTTTATTATTTCAGTAGGCAAAATCTTATTTGTTTCAGAAGGCAAAAGTTATTGTTTCAGAAGACAAAAAGTTATTGTTCCAGAAGGCAAAGCTCAACTATTCCAGTAGGACAAACTTTATTGTTCCAGTAGACAAACTTTATTGTTTCAGTAGGCAAACTTTATTGTTCCGGTAGTCAAAACTTTTATTTGTTTCAGAAGGCAAATTTATTGTTCCATAAGGCAAAAAGTTATTATTCGAGAAGGCAAAGTTCAACTGTTCTTGTAGCACAAACCTTATGGAATCCTTAATTATGTTATGCCTCGCAAGGTTCCTCTTTTCATTGTTTGATCCCTCAATCGGATTGAGCTATTTAGAATACTTGCATGTGTTCCATAAGAAAAAAAATAGCTGCATTCGGCTAGTATTGTTCTAGATGGGAACTAGCTAGCTGACGAGTAAATTAACTTGACAGGGCCTATCTACCAATCGGCGAAATCACTCTCACTTATCATATGGATTTTAAAAGTGTGTACTTTTATTGAAACCTTTGCCTAGCTCTCTTGTTTGTACATTCCCAGTGAATACGATCTTTGTCCATAGTAATAAGAAGAGGTCCCCATGTCAATCGGAGCTAATTAAGCTTGCTTCTTGCTTTATTTTATCATTTAGTTCATTAACCCGAATCAAGTGATCAACATATTCTTCTTGTCACCAGATTAACCTATGCGGTTGAGGTTGTTTTTGCAATCTTGGCGGAGAGAGATGGTAAGCTTGGGAAAGGAACAGAAAAATATATTGGTTGGTGCCAACTTTAGTTTGGAGAGGGAAAGAGAACAAAGGGACAAATTTTGAGGAGTTTCTATCAGAACCGCTCAAATTAAGAATGCTTGCTTACTCAGTAAAGTTGCATCAATGCTGACGCATGCATTCTTTTGCAAATGTTTATGGTTTTAATTATATTCCCATTAGCAATGAATCAATAAATTTATCCGTAAAAACAGGCAGACATATCTGTTGTCTATTATTTATTGTATTAAAGAGAGTAAAATAGGAAGAAAATTTCATTTAAATAAAGTAAAAAAGGAAATATCTAAGCTGACAATTAGTGGAACTAGATTATAATGACTTAGATGGAAAGAAAAAGTCCATATCAAGTATCACGGTAATAAAAAGTTAAAACAAATTTGAAATAGAAAATAGAAAAAAGAGTACATGCCAAATACAAAATCGAAAAAAGGAATCCATACGATTTAACTACAATTGCCATGGTATAACCCCATGACAATAGATTTATTTGGCACTGCGCAGAGCGACCTGAGAGTTCACCTGAGAAGTATAAGGGATGGGACTGCTGTCCTATTCGAGCAGAGAGCGAGCGAGCTATTTTTTTTGGAACGAGCGAGAATTGTTTCATTGGTATGTCCTGTCTTTGATGTGGGTCGACAACCCTTTATATACATCGTCTAGGGGGACTCCACTCTCTTCTTCTTGCATGAGGGCACGACTTCCTAGCCCTTAACACCCTTTGACTAACTATAGCCCTGTGCCTGGTCCGTTAGGAGTCTAGCTTTGTTGACATGCTTGTTGCCTTCTAGGTTTTCTTCTTTTGATTAGCTAGTTGACCACCTTTTAGATCAGACCTTCCTCGCTAGGGCATCGCCGTTTCAACTCGAGCTATGCCACGTGCCTTGCGACGACTCATCTTTGGCTTTTAGTACAGGACTAGCCACGCACGCACGCCTGTGGCGCGCCGAGCCCGGGAAAAGAAGGAAAAAAATAGGGCGAACACGGGATTCGAACAGCGGGCACCCAGCTTAGAAGCTGGCTCAGCTAGCCAACCGGCCAAAGCGCCCGCGATGCTGAGAAGTGCGCGAAAAAAAATTCTTTTATATGTAAAGAATTAATGGACTACCATATCTAGCTGGCATCCGCGATCGGACGGCCGCGAATGAACAGGTGACGTGGAACACTGGCGAGATGAAAGCAAGCGTGGCACCGAGAGGGAGCTAAAACTCCCTATTATATATTTATAGATACATGTTTGACTACCAAGCTCGGGAGGAGGCGCAGTCTTGTGAGCTTTTCCATTTGTCCATGTTGACTCCGGTGACCACCTTTCAGCCTAGCTCATGCTCCCCTAGGTTACTTCTTTGGGTTCCATGAGGTGGCCATTGATCGCTCTCCGCGTGCTCTCCAGAGGGCTTTGATAGCCTGAGCTAAAAATATTTTCCTAGACGAAGTTTTAAAACTTTGTCTTAGAACATGTCTAAAACATCTTGTTTTCAAAAGCCGGAGGCAGCACAAAATTAGGCGCACAAATGCATGTGACACCTTGTTCGTGTACACATGTAAAAACAAGTCATGTATTTGTGTGTTTTGTGTCTTCCAGCACTCCATCCTTTGTCATCTTGGTTCTTGTGCTAAAATGTGAACTTAATAAATTTGAACCAAAATTACACTAAAGTTTGACTCACTGGTTGACCGGGAGTTGAAGATCACTTTGCATCTTGCATAACATTTATACTTGTTTTTCATTTCCAAGATGTATCTATTATGCTTTTGATTTTAAATAAGTAACTCGCAACTTGCTATTCTAGTTATAATCGTCGCTAGCTTGTTCATGTTTAATTAGCAATCATGTAAACTTGCTAGACTAGTTACAAACTAAAATAATTTTGAGCATTCATGAAAACTTGGTGTGACTTCTAGCCTTTACTTGCTAGTCTTTACACTAAATACTTGTGTTATCTGAGGTTATCTTTTGGTCATCACTTGAAGGCTTTTGCAACTTGATTAAGCTTTTACTCATTGCCTCGATCTTGCTCCTGTGTTTGGGCTTCTTTGTGGTCCAATCGGACGCTGTCGGGGGGATGGGGGGAGGGTGTTTCCCATGTGCTGCGCTGGTTTTCCGGGCCTCTCTGTAACCTTTTCAATCGAGCTCTAGAAAAAATCATAAAAAATCAAAAAGAGTTTTGTTGTGTTGGGAAGTGCATGGAAATGGGAAGTTTTGTGAAATTTTGCAATTGCTTTGATTTGGCATGCATCTAATGGATGTTTAATGTTGTTAGTGGACTAACATGGTGATCAATAAGTGTGTGTGTTTTTGGATGGACTAATTAGTGGGATATAGGTTCAAGTGGATCGTGATCGGCGACGTGTCTGGACTTGAACTGGTGATTGGGGTTCCAAAAAGACAAGAGGTCGCACAGGACGAGTAGACTTAGACCTGAAGATCACAAGGATAAAGTGGATGGCGGACTTATGCCGGCGTGAGGATCTGAGGCTCAACAGGCAGCCGCGGGCGTCGGAAACTTTGCAGCTAAGTTACAATGCCCAAAGTATGTGGATCCGACGTGGCAACATCATTGAGTTGTGTTTATATGTTGGTGGAGGGTGTGATCAATTTCAACAGTCCAGGAGCGATCTAAGAGTAATAGGTAATTTCCCGTGAGATATCATGATGTCCTAGAACTCCAGGCCTTTACGAGGGGAGGAAGTGTCTCCCTCTCACTTGTCATAAGCCTTGTTTGTTCATATTAAAGTTGAGTTGAGTTTCTCGTAGCAAATTTGTGACCTACTCGAAAGATGTTTTAAAGAATTCAAAAAATTATGAAAAATTATTATACAAACTCTAAAAAGAACTATTTAAACCCTACAAAAATAACTACAAAATATTACATCATTTGACTTATACAGAAATAACAAATTTTTATTTCATTTAATTTAATCTAATTTAAGCTGAAACAAACAAGGCCATATATAATGTGAGGGCTGAGGTTGGGATGAGTTTGCGTGCACCCGTAATTGCTCTACCCACCGAGGTCTGGCCTTGTAATACTTTGTGACATGAAGAAACCTTCTAAAATTGTGTGTGGCTCCCATTTATCCTCCGATCGATCGATCGTCGTAGCTTGGTTTCACAAAAGCGTATGTGACGAGGGTTGGTACATTCCTAGGTGGTAGCGGCATAGCAATACAATTAATCCATGCATGCATATATACCAAACTGGTTTAGCTGCAGAGAAGGGAAACACATGCATTGCGATTCTAGAAGAGAGAAATTTGGCTTCAGCCAGCGTCGTTTGCTTTGGCACAGCATCGCATCATAGCGACAGAATATATGCATCTTTCAGGCCTTTTTTTTGACTACTGATCCTATAGCAGAGTGCCAGAGTACGTGCCCTCGAGGAAAACATGCCGCCCTTTTTTATTTTATCGCCATCACTACTGAACACTACTGATCATGCAATTACGATTGATCCCACCATTCGCAGTTTCTTCGGTCACCTTTGACCTTTCATATGTTTTTGATTGGAAGATCGGAAATGACTTCCAATGTACGATTGATATACGTGTTTCACGTTAAACACAGGTGAAACATACCAAATACACACAGTATATTTAAAAACACGGTACAAAGCATTCGTTAAAAAAAATATACGTAAGCCAATCATAAATCATCGAATGAAACACATGAAACAATATGTAAAACATATCTACCGTTCTAACGGTGTTTCTGTCAATTAGTATTAATTATAGAAAAAAAAAAGTTGAAATACATCGTGCGTGCGAGAGAGAAGTATTGGTCCGGCGAAATGACGTCGTTGTTGCATCGATCGATCAATGCCTATACACATGTAAGAGTAAACGCACGACCTAACAATCACTGTACAGATGGACTACAGCCACCTCTTACTCTGCGACACGTCCGTTGCGCCGAGCTAGCTATAGGTCTCACTCCAACTCCTCTGAAATTTGATGTGAATATTCACACATGTAAGCTATTGCTCGATGGCTCAGTTAATTAATTGTAATTAACTTGGCTAGATTTCGAACAAGCTACCTTGCGTCATGCATGTGACACGTACGATCGAAGCTTGCATGGCTAGATTTCGCAGGATATGAGTACGGGTAGTGCTGGGAGTTTGGGCTGGGCTGGCCCAGGCACAGTGCGAAAAATGCAGCCCAAAAAACGACACGACACGGGAAAAAATGGGTCGGGCTGGCTCGGCTGTGGCCTACATAATAGGCACAATGGACCATCCGTCCCAGCCCGTACTTGGGCCGCCACGGTTAGAAAATAAGCACGAGTCAGTAGTTTGCATTTTTTATGATATTACGCCATTCGGATGAATTTCTGTTCAACACAAAAGCTGTAGAAAATTTCGAAACACATCTTTTTCATGTAGACAACCTTTTCATTTGAGCAACGTATGAATTTATAAGAATTATTTTCTTCGCTGCTATCTTTAGGGCCAACAACACCGTCCTCGGTAATTCGTCATTTTCGAGGTCTTTTGTTGCTCGGATAAATCTTGGTTGAACACGAAAGTTGTAGATAATTTTTTGATGTGTTTTCATACAACACTTCGGGGCTGGTCCGGGTCGGACCGGCATGGTCCAAGTCCCAGCACTAAATACAGTGTACACGGCACGGCCCAAGTCCCAGCACTAAATACAGTGTACACGGCACGGCCCAAGTCCCAACACTAAATACAGTGTACACGTGGCTCTAATCAGGAATAATTTACTGTTTCACTTGTAATATTTTGTCCAGATCACTATCATGATATACTGATTATGCTAATGCAAATACTTTTGCAAGCGGTTCTTCTTAATCTGGTTTTATTGTTTCTCAAATGCCTATTATGATAGATGGAAGTGCTGGTACAGCTTTGAATTGTATTTAAGACAGCACTAGTGCTTTAGAAAATTTGAATATTCCAAGCGGTACTGCCGCTCTCAATTAATTTATCCAAGCTCTCAATTAATTTCTCAAAGCAGATGTACTGCTTCTAATGTATCTACCGCTTGGAATACTTTTAGAAGCAGCCGAACGGAAAGCAGTAGATATCGGCTTTTCCAGCGGTAGAGAAGCTTTTAAAGAGACTACTGCAAGTGGTACTACAGCTTGCGCTAGCATGCTATCCTGTATATAGTGACAGTGCCATTTAATTTTTTTTTCAAAAAAATTGTAATCGCGACACAAAGAGCACAAGCTAAGGTTTTCTTAGCGCAATTCTATTGTTTGGATTGCAAACGCGCTCCGTTTCTTTTGAAATCTGAAAGTTTCAATTTATGTTGAATTTAATATAAACTTTGTTTAACAGCATGTTGGTAGGTGGGAAAATGAAACGACTATGGCTATGTTCGCAGTTTGCACTAGTATTGACTCGGTTTGGATTCGGCAGAACTAGAGTGGAGGAGGCACCGGAGAAATAGTCACATAGAGGGTGCTCTTCATAGTAGAAGAGCAACTATAGGAATCGACTAGAAATTCTACTGCCATAAAGCCTCTTGGTAACCACAAAACAGCCGTGAAGAGTCTCTACCTCTTTAGATGGCTACACATAAGCCATCAACACATGCAAATTCTCTCGACCGCCGTTGTATACCCGTCAGAAAGATGTCGTCACCCGTTTGTGGATGACGGTGCACAAACAGCGTTAGACTCTCTTGATGACCTATAATGGGTGGGAGGGGGGAGGTACGACACCATGCTAGTTAGCTCTGTTGGGCTGGGCCGTGGCAAGAGTAGGATCATGGTTGTCTCGATGGCCCCTATACAAGCAACTGGGAGATGTTAAAATAAAATTATAAATTACAATAAAATTACTTAATTAAATAACACAATTCAATCACATTATTTATTTAAATATATATTACACATTATCATAGACCAACACATGTATTACTTCATTAGTTCATCATATCAATTAGTGCATGCGCTCGGGAGTAGACCTGATTAAATGTTGGGCCGGGCCGGGCTTTAGGCTAGGCCTGGAAAAGCCCGATCCCGAGGGACCCTGCCCGGCCTGGCCCGGGGCGTCGGGCTCGAAAATCGGGCCCGTCGGCCTGGGCCACGGCTTAGATCGCAAAATCTCGAGCCAGGCCCTACTGGCTCCGGATTGAAGCCCGAGTCTGCCCGATGCACTGCTCGGCCGGGATTTTTTAATGTGTGTTGCGAGTCGCTTCCGTGATCAGGTCTACTCGGGAGTCAAGAGATTCATAAGTACATGAGTAATTAGGGGCAAACAAGGAATACTAATCATCCAGCTATGCAGTCTTGGTCTTTGCAAAAAAAATTATACGCCCTACAAACGAGAACGGAGGGAATATTACAATCATCACAACCCACTAGTGGATGAATAATCATCGAAACCTTCATAGATTACGTGCGATGACTCTTCTAAAACCTTCGTGCATGGTTTTATTGTGGGAATCAAACTCCACCAAATAGTTTTCATGATAACTTGAGGATGAATGATAAGAGGAGACTACTATTAGTAGGGATGGCAATGGTCTGGATCCTTTGGGTCCAGGCTCTATGGACCCAGACCCACGGGTCCAATCTTGGACCTGCACCTGCACCAAAAACTATAATGGGTCCAAGTCGACCTGCACCTGCATCCGGACCCGACTCAGACCCATCGGGTCTACCCAGACCCGAAAATTTATAAAAACACAAAATACCATTCCATAATCAGCAGCAAATATACAATACAATTATGTCACATATGTAGTAATTAGTAGCATTTCAAAAGAAATTAATCACAAGGGGTTGGGCACTTGGGTTAAATTTGGTAGGTATTGCCTTGGCCCGGGCCGACGGTGGAGTGACTGATGGTTAGTCCCCACATGTCAGAGGTACAGTACGGGTCTGGGTCTGGATACCCACGGGTCTAAAGTGAGACCCAGACCCGAACCCAGACCCGGACCCGAGCTTCTATACCCATGGATCCATTTTTGGACCCAGACTCGGACCCATCGGGTCGGGTACCCACGGGTACCCGGACCCATGGGTATTTCTGCCATCCCTAACTATTAGACCTGATGAAACGTCAGGCCGGGCCTAGAAAAGCCCGATCCCAAGGGACCAGGCCTGAGCCCGCCCGGCCGAGGTGTCGGGCTCGAAAATCGGGCCCGATGTTGGAAATATTAGGAATTTTCTCAAGCTCTTAATCCACAAAATTAGGTAAATCATAATTAACCAATTGAATATTTCAAGTTCATAACCAAAGGTACTAGATAATAACGAATTATCTATCTCATACACAAAGGCTAATGAACAAGAAACAAGCCAAACAAAGGCACGGTATAAACAAATATACCCTTGAGCCGGTGCCACCACTACAAAGCGCAGTACAGTACAAGTGAGGAATGACTTGCACATTCTCACCGCCATGACGGTTGATGTAGTCGATCACAAGTTGGTGCAGAGATGCCTTTGATGCAGTGGAGAGGTCGGTGCAGTCGAACGTCGATGCAGTGTAGATGTACAGGTGCCTCCTCGCAATGACCTGTGCTTGAGCGATCAGCGGAGAACGCTCCCAAAACCTTATCGCCTTCTATCCCGAGCGGGATCTCGAGAAGGACGAGGTTCCGAGGCTCGCTCCTCGGCTCCTTGTGCGCGCAAGGAAACAGAGGCGGAACGCAAAACGCAGCAGGCTTACATGATGGAAGTATGGAATGTGCGGGAGAGAGAGAGCTCTTGAGGGCGAGCGCCCTTTTCACAGGGCTAGGAGCTCATGCTTTTATAGGCGCCAGAAGAGAAGGTTAAATCGAACCCAGACGCCATCAAGCACTAGTAACGGACGCCATTACATCGGCCATTAAGTCGTCTGCTACGTAACGGACGTCATTACACCAGCCATTAAGTCGTCGCTTATGGGGAGAGGTCGCCCGTGCTCAGGGTGAGGTCACCCGTGCTCGAGGAGAGGTCGCCCGGCTCGGGGAGAGCTCGCCCATGCCTTTCTCTTTTCTCTCTTTTCATAATTGGGAGAACCACAATCCAACTATTTAAGTTGAGATATTCTACTCCCAATTTCCTGAACGGTTTAGTATTAAATGGGCCTCTTGGAATTTCTATTAAAATAATTAAATGGGCCAACCCTATAATTATTCTAAAATCCCCACCAAATTTCATAGGCACATTTGAAATACTCTCGCCCATCGTAGTTTGATATACCGGTGTTTCGATGGAGACTGTTAAGTTGAACTTCCACCTAGAACAAAGGTTACACTCATCCACAACTGAACAATGGACTAAGCCTTGAATTGACAGTTTTGTGCGAACAATTCATCTATCACATTCCGTGATAGTCCCTTTGTAAAGGGATCTGCCAGGTTTTTAGCCGTCTGGACATAGTCCAATGCTATAACTCCGGAGTTTCTCATCTTCCCGATGACTTCAATCGCCTCTTAACGTGTCTTGATGACTTCATGTTATCCTTTGAACTGCTCACCTTGGCAATCACCGTCGATTGTCACAGCTCAAAAGGATAGCAGCAACGGTTTCTCAACCACCGGTAAGTCCATCACAAGCTCACGCACCAATCGGCTTCCACAATGGCGATGTCTAATCCGTGAGTTCCGCTTCCATTGTAGACCTCGTTAAGATGGTGCGCTTGCAAGACTTCAGAAACAGCTCCACCACCCAATGTGAATACAAATCCACTTGTGGCTTTTATCTCATCAAGATCGGATATCCGGCTTGAATCACTATAACCCTCTAGTACCCTTGGGTACCCGGTGTAGTGAATACCATAACTTATGTCCCCTTTAGATAGCGCATCACTCTCTCAAGAGCATGCCAATGATCATCTCCCGGATTTGAAACAAACCGGCTAAGTTTGTTCACAGCAAACGAGATATCAGGTCTTGTTGCACTAGCTAAATACATCAGTGAACCAATGATTTGGGAATATCTCAATTGATCCTTTGCGATACGTTGGTTCTTTCGTAATAGTACACTTGGATCATATGGCGTTGGAGCAGGTTTACAATCGCTAAAGCCAAAACGACTCAACACCTTTTGCACATAATGGGACTGCTCAAAAATTATCCCACCATCATCTTCTCTTAACAACTTAATGTTTAAGATGACATCCGCTACTCCCAAATCTTTCATTTCAAAATTCGCGGATAGAAAGTCCTTGACTTCCTTAATCACATTAAGGTTCGTCCCGAAGATCAGTATGTCATCAACATACGCATACGTAATCACTCCTTCACCCCCACCATAGCGGTAATACACATATTTGTCGACTTCATTCACAACAAAGCCGGCAGATGTTAAAGTTGTCGAACTTCTCGTACATCGCTAGGTGCTTGCTTAAGGCCATACAAAGACTTCAAAGAACCTACATACTTTTCCTTCATGACCCTTTACTACAAATCCTTCTGGCTGATACATATAGATTTCCTCTTCCAACTCTCCATTAAGGAAAGCCGTCTTTACGTCCATCTGATGAACGATCAGACCGTAGGAGACAACCATGGATAGTAGTACTCTAATAGTGATCAATCCGCAACAGTGAGTAAGTATCAAAGAAGTCCTCGCCTTCTTTACGGGTATAACCCTTGGCCACAAGCCTTGCCTTGTACTTTTCAATTGTACCATCGGGCCTCGACTTCTTCTTGAACACCCACTTACATCCTACAGGTTTACACCCATATGGACGATCAATAACTTCCCAAGTTCCATTGCTCAGGATGGAATCCATCTCACTCTGGACCGCTTCCTTCCAATAGTCAGCGTCCTGAGATGAATAAGCCTCCTCAATGGTTCTTGGAGTATCATCCACTAGATATACAATGAAGTCATCACCAAAAGACTTTGCGGTCTTTTGTCTCTTACTCTTTCGAGTTACTTCATTGTCTTCATCTATTGGATTTTCCTCAAAAGTGGATTCAATTTGTATAGGAGTGGAAGGTTTAGGAGAGAAGATAGATTCTTGGCCAGATGAGCTAAGTGTCTCTTTCATAGGGAATATGTCCTCAAAGAATGTGGCATCATTGGACTCTAAGATTGTACCTTCATACATATCGTACTTCAGATTTCACTATTAAGAACCTATATCCAACACCGTGAAAAGCATAACCAATGAAGACACAATCAACGGTTTTGGTCCAAGTTTACGCTTCTTTGGGACAGCACATTAACCTTAGCCAAACAGCCCCAAGCACGTAAATAAGTGAGATTTAATCTTTTTCTCCCATTCCTCGAATGGTGTGATTTCTTTATTCTTTGCAGAAACCTGTTTAGGACATGACAAAATCAATATAGCCTCACCCCACCATTCCTTGAAAGTCCCGATGTTTCTAACATGGCGTTAACCATATCGGTTAGAGTACGGTTCTTTCTTTCGCAACCCCGCTTGATGGGGAGAATAGGAGGCGCCCTCTCATGGATTATTCCAAGTTCCTCGCAGAATTTATTAAAATCACTAGAAAAATATTCTCCACCACGATCGACCTAACCCGCTTGATTTTCCTATCAAGTTGGTTCTCGACTTGACTTTATAGATCTTAAAATAGTGAAAAACCTCATCTTTAGACTTTAATAAATACACGTAGCAAAATCTAGTAGAATCATCAATCAAAGTCATGAAATACCTCTTACTACCCTTCGTCAACTCCCCGTTCATCTCGCACAAATCGGTATGAACTACTTCTAATGGTGACAAGTTTCTCGCCTCTCTTTGCCTTTGTGAGGCTTAAGAGTTTGCTTAGATTGCACGCACACTTGACACTTAGAACTTTTGACTTGGGTAAATTTTGGGATTAAATCTATACCGGCCATCCGCATCATACAACCAAGATTAACATGACAAAGTCGTGAATGCCAAACATTAGTCTCATGATCACAAACATGATTAATCTCATTATTCATGTCCATCAAAGATAAGCGGAACAAGCCTCCGCCTCATAGCCTTTTCAACAAAATTTTCAAACTTAGAAATAACACATTTATTGGATTCAAAACTAGCTTAAAACCATCTCTACATACGGAGATCCGCCGACAAGGTTCTTATTTATCGCGGGCACATGTTGTACGTTCCTCGGTCGACGACCTTGCTCAAGTAAACTTCAAGTCAACAAATGCCGACTCCACGCACAAATGCTGCGACCCATTCCCCATCAACACGGAGGCAGCCCTCGTGACTGGTAAGAAGAAAATAGGGATCTATCAAGACAAACATGTATATTGGCCCTCGTGTCAATCCACCAATCGATGAACGACATCTTGAAAGAACAAGAGGGTACCGTTACATACCCAGATGTTCCGCCTCAAGATTGCCAATAACAATGTTGGCGGACTTTTTTCGCTTGTCTTTACGATCGGGGCAATCCTTAGCCCAAATGATCGCACCATTACGCATAAAGCGCTTCCTTCCTTTATTCTTCTTCTTCTTGAAGCTAGTAGTTTGATTGGCTTTGTTTTTTTTGTCAGGCTTTTCAGACTTGTTTTTATTCTTGTTGAATTGAAAGGTTTTCTTTTGTACCACATTGGCACTAGAACTTCCTTTCCCACATGTATCTTTTGCCCTCGCCTTCTCCTCAACATCTAGAGACCCAATGAGACCAGCAACACTGAACTCTTGTCTCTTGTGTTTTAGAGTAGTGGCAAAATCCCTTCAAGAAGATGGTAGCTTTGCAATAATGCATCCCGCCACAAACTTGTCGGGCAATGCACATTTAAAATTCTCAAGTTCTTTTACGAGAGCTTACACCTCATGAGCTTGTTCTACTACATAATGGTCATCGACCATCTTGTAGTCATGAAACTGCTCCATGACATATAGCTCGCTACCCGCGTTAGAAACTCCAAATTTTGCCTCAAGTGCATCTCACATTTCTTTACCATTAGGCAAAATCATATACACATCAACAAGATTTTCTCCCAAAACGCTAATCACGGCGCCTCTAAACAAGTTATCCGCAGCCGCGAAGACACTCTCCTGCTCAGGAGAAAGCCCTCCTTCCTTTGTGGCTTGCCTTGCTAACGTGATACACGCTCATGGCGATCAACCATAAAATCATCTTGGCGCCAATGCTTGTAATTTGCACCGTCAAATCTGATTGGCTTAAGTCTTGGCAAATAAACCGAGAGTTGTAAAATTCCTAAAATAAGGTTTTTGGATTGTTGGAAATATTAGGAATTTTCTCAAGCTCTTAATCCACAAAATTAGGTAAATCATAATTAACCAATTGAATATTTCAAGTTCATAACCAAAGGTACTAGATAATAACGAATTATCTATCTCATACACAAAGGCTAATGAACAAGAAACAAGCCAAACAAAGGCACGGTATAAACAAATATACCCTTGAGCGGTGCCACCACTACAAAGCAGTAGTAGCCGGTATTGGCGGAGGAATGACTTGCACATTCTCAGCCGCCATGACGGTTGATGTAGTCGATCACAAGTTGGTGCAGAGATGCCTTTGATGCAGTGGAGAGGTCGGTGCAGTCGAACGTCGATGCAGTGTAGATGTACAGGTGCCTCCTCGCAATGACCCAGGCTTGAGCAGTCGCGTGAGAACGCTCCCCAAAAACCTTATCGGCCTTCTATCCCGAGCAGGATCTCGAGAAGGACGAGGTTCCGGAGGCCTGCTCCCTCGGCTCCTTGTGCGCGCAAGGAAACAGAGGCGGGAACGCAAAACGGCAGCGCTACAGATGGAAGTATGGAATGTGCGGGAGAGAGAGAGCTCTTGAGGGCGAGCGCCCTTTTCACAGGGCGAGGAGCTCATGCTTTTATAGGCGCCAGGAAGAGAAGGTTCGTCGAACCTGGACGCCATCAAGCACTAGTAACGGACGTCATTACATCTGGCCATTAAGTCGTCCGTTACGTAACGGACGTCATTACACCAGCCATTAAGTCGCCGGATTACGGGAGAGGTCGCCGTGCTCGGGGTGAGGTCGCCTGTGCTCGAGGAGAGTTCGCCGGCTCGGGAGAGCTCGCCGCGTTCGAGGAGAGGTCGCCTGCTCGGGAGAGCTCGCCCATGCCTTTCTCTTTTCTCTCTTTTCTTAATTGGGAGAACCACAATCCAACTATTTAAGTTGAGATATTCTTTCCAATTTCCTAACGGTTTAGATTAAATGGCTCTTGGAATTTCTATTAAAATAATTAAATGGGCCAACCCCATAATTATTCTAACACCCGAGCCATGCCTGAAGCCCAACGGCCCGGCCACGGCATAGATAGCAAAAATTCTAAGCCTAGGCCCGGCCCGGCTCGACGGCCGGGCTCCGGATTGAGGCCCGAGTCCGGCCCGATGCACCGGTCGGGCCGGGCCGGGCTCGAGCCGGTTTGCCGGACCGGGCTTCCCGTGTTCAGGTCTAACTACTATAAAGTCGGGAGACCCATGTGGGCCTTGACCTTGGTAGCGTGCTCGCTTTCGCCTGGTAGGAATCATCGGTTTGTACCCCTTAATCATCGCCTGGTAGGAATCATCGATCCATGACGTCCTCGATAATTCATCATCAGCTTTGCTTGCTCTTTAATTTCTATTTTTTTGACCGGATGGCGATCTCATGAGTCATGATGGACAATTACCTCTCCCTGCTCGCGATGCATTCCTTGTTTTACCTGCCTGCATATGATTCTCGATCGTGACAAGATGTCTCAACGGCGCCGGTCTTGTTTGCAAGCTAGCCTGTGCACATCGACCGATCGCCGTCGCCAAGACGCAGGTCGGTCAGATTCGATCAATCGTACGGGCAGTAAACATATTCATACATTAATTTATCAAAAAGTGCTGATTGCTGCTGCATGATATGATGCTGACTGGGTGAAATCAAAAGAAAACTTAACGAGATCAATCGATCGATGAGGAGGAAGAACATCGGTGGATTCTGCGGTCTAATCCAGCATGATTAACTGGGCCATGGCGTGCACTGAGAGCGTCTATGCTTGCATGCATGCATATGCCGTTGAGCCTAATAATGGACTCTTGCTAGACCTAGAGGTTGACCATTTTGCATGAAGGGACATGCATGCATGGCTGCATGTCTAGCTCTACGGTTGCATGCATGCTAATGCTAGTAGCAGTGCATGCACTGTGAAGCCTTCAGCAATCGTACCCTACGAGGACACTTGTTGTCTGGGCCAAACGATTCGATCGCCTCCTTTTTAACGGCGGCGACCAAACGAGAAAAAGTTAATTTTATTTCCTATCGGGATTACGTGCACAACTTCAGAACACACCGTAATTAATAACCGTGGATTCCGAACTGGCTGTAGTGCTGTACTGCCAATGAACGGGCAGTGGTAACTCGTGTGGATATATAATTGGACATAACCTCACTTTAGAAAAATTGTAAGGTATTGTTTTCGGTATGTTAGATTTAGATCTTGCTCTTTTCAGCTTAAATTAAATTAAATAAAAATTTGCTATTTTATATGAGCTAAACGATGTACTACTCTGTAGTCATTAATTTCTGTGGGGTTTTTAATAGTTCTTCCTAAATTTACTAAAATATTTTTAAAATATTTTTTTTGAACTCTCAGGACCTCTCTCGAGGGATCGATCATAACCTTTTCAGATTAAAACTTTTAGCAACTTTGACATTAAAAGAACTAAGACCTTAGCTAAGTTCATTACTTCTCACCAAAACACAGACTACACAGGACACATGCATAGCTTGTCTCGAAGCTATTTAAGATATATTGCTCGTTGCATTTTTTCAAGGCCACTGAAAAGGTGACAATTGACTTATTCCAGATTTGTCATAAAAAAGTGGATATTGTAACCATAATACTATGAATCACAAAAAATATAATCATACCAATAATGCCTCTTCCACCATACGGATTGCCGAAAATCTTGACGGCTAAGCCATCGAGAAAGACCATGAAACCGTCGAGACAAATAAATCTCGACAGCCGATCGTCGAGATTCAGCCCTCGGGACAGCCAAATCGAAAAATGGCCTGTCTCGACGGCTTTCGGACAGCCGTTGTGAGATGGACCCTGGCCAGACGCGACACGGGGCGAGAAGCTCTCTCGACGCCCACAAGGCTTCGAGAGTACTGAAGAGACCGGAGACGTCCAACACCTTGTCTCGACAACTTCTATTGGAGCCGTCGAGAACATACTTCCTCGACGACTTTTTGTTGACTGCCACCGCTTTGCCCGCAGTCGTCGAGAAAGAGTTTTGTCTTGATGGCTATCACTTTGACAGCCACCGGTGGTCAATCAAATTTCTTTTAGTTATTTAAAAAATTCCACAAAAAATTGCCAATACATGTTGGCTAGTCTTTCTTAGCACGTGAACATACACCACCAAGAAAAAATTTACAGTGGAATTATGTCCACAAATATAGGCGCATCTGTATGGGTCATGTCGGCCAGAGGTTTAGCCAACATTTCAGTGAATTGTTTGTAATACAGGTGACATGCGCACATCATTTTTCAAGTGTTCACTATTCTATCCGAAAAGCGATGTATAAAGATAGTTGCATCTATCAATTTTATTTTATACTATTAAAGTAGAGTAAAATGGAGCCACCACGTTAGTCCACATCACCTAGATTATTTCAGCCGTTCAATCAACGGTGGGACCAAATTATAACAGTCTAGATCAATCAAAAAAAATTCTCACATAAATCCAGAAAAAAATATCTATGCCGCTGATTTTTGTTGGGCAGGATTATAGCGGCTTAGATTAAAAAAATAGAAATTCGGATTAAACACTAAAGATGATATAATATGATTAAGCTGATCAATATCAATCAAATCAGATAACCTTCAATTGACGTCCACAAAAAACCCAAAATAAAAAAAGAGAATAATATTGGTGATTTGCACGCACGCTTGGAGATAAACCATATTGGTAGAAGTGATTTTATCTCCAACTTTTTCTGTTGCCGAGGGAGTGATCCAACCAGGGAAATCGGATCTTTAATTAACAAATCACACATACAAAAGGGGTTGATCTCCCAACGAACGGGGGTTACAGCCACGAGACGTTCGGCAACTTGGCGGCACCGTCGATCGGTGCGGAGGAGTATGAAGATCTTTAGAACAGGTGATTAATTTCCTTTGATTAATTTGCTTCCTGATAACAATCCATCCGTAAACAATTATGGGAGATGATTATGCAAACTCATTTGAGCCGCACAATGACTCAATGAGATAAAGGTAAATACAATCTGAGCAGTGGATTTAAAGTGAGACAGTGCGGAGGAGAAATATACGGATCCAAAAATAACGCGTTTCATGATTTCTTCATTTTTGCTATATGTCAAAATATTCTATCTACTTTTCACGGATATAATTAACTGGACGATCTCTCGAAACCACCGGACCCAGAGGATTCACATCGCGTATTTCAGATGTTCTTCCAACAGACTATGGAGCACAAAAATAATGGAAATCATGTATCCTGCCAAACAAGAACTAGCACAAAAATAATGGAAATCATGTATCTTGCCAAACACGAACTACTAAATCTGATCTAATATATTAGAGATAAACTCTAAATCTGATCCGATATAGATTATGAGTTGGAGATTAGCTTAAAAAAGATTATGAGTTACAAACACCCTCTATGCTGACATAGATCTAGCCGCGTGGGCCATCTCGCTAGTTAATTGTAATGTTAGTAATTACAACATTTTACAATATTTTCTACGTAGTATATAATTTTAAACATACATATAGGAGAACGTATCCAGTGCACCCGGGCTAGAGGTGCACCCCTGCAACCAAGCGTTCCCAGCCATTGGATCGAGATCGTGGCACTAAAATCGCATCCTGTGATCATTTTGCAAAAGGACTCCCGCTTTCCTCATTTTATTTTTGACTGTGCCCTTGGCTTCTTCGATGGTTTCGCCACTGCCCGAGAGCTAGGTCTGGCCGCGCCACATGGAGTTCGCCGCCTACCAGGAGATCGCCGCCGACCACGGGGTCGCCGTCGGCCAGGAGTTCGTCGCCCAGGAGTTCTTCGCCCAGGAGTTCGCCGCCCACCAGGAGTTCGCCGCCCAGGTTCACCATGTCTACGCTGAGGAGATCGATCTCAGCTGTGTCGCTGCACAGGAGGTCGATCGTCGTGAAGCAGCTGCGCAAAAGGTTCAAGCCGCTGCGCAAAAGGATTATGCCGCCGCACACGTCAATAACATAAACTCCGGCGCCATGGATAGCAACACCGTGGACGTAGACTCCAACGGCATGCATGCTGCTAGCATGGATGGCGGCCCTGGTGACTCCAGCGCCATGAATAGCACCCCCACAGATCAGATTGTTGAACCTGCAGAATGTGTTGTGCTTGGATTTAGTACACCTAAGAGGAAATCAACAATGCCTTTATGTGTAAGAAGTAGCAGTTAATTTGTATTTTCAACAATCAATTTTGATTATCAATGTACTCTAATCATTTGTATCGTTATTGTAGTGTTCATCTTTTACACCCCAGTGTGAGGACGCGTTAAAGCCTGCCGTTGGGATGACTTTTGATGATATCAACGCGGTTGAGAATTTCTACAAGTCATATGCACATGAAGTTGGGTTCTCGGTCCGTATTGGACAGCAAAAATTATCGGGGGAGGTGGTTCAGAGAAAGCGATACTTGTGTGCAAGACAAGGCTATAGAGCTAAAAAAGGTATGAAGGTTGTTGATCCCTCAAAGAAAAAGAAAAAAATACAGAAAACTAGATGTGGATGCGATGCACATATATTTGTGAAGTTATGTGGTGACAAGAAGTACAAGATAGCATCAATGGTAGAGAACCATAACCATGGTCTTGTATCGCCCGATAAACGTTATCTACTTCGATCAAATCGTCTAGTTGGGGAAAGGGCAAAGAATACATTGTTCTCATGTCACAAGGCAAGCATAGGGACCTCACAGGCATATAGGCTCCTTCATGTAAATGCGAGAGGGTTTGAGAATGTTGGTTGCACGCAAAGAGACTTGTAGAATTACTACCGGGACCTTAGGAAAAAAAAAAAAATGCAGATGCTCATATGTTTGTAGAACAATTAGAGAGAAAGAATGAGATAAACCCTACATTTTTCTTTGACTTTGTTGTGGATGAGCAGGGAAGGTTGGTGCATGTGTTCTGGGCAGACGCTACAAGTAGAAAAAACTACAGTCATTTTGGTGATGTAGTGTCATTTGATTCTACATATACTACTAACCAATACAACATGATCTTTACACCATTTACTGGAGTTAACCATCATTTGCAGAGTGTGTTTTTTGGGGCTGCATTCTTGGCAAATGAGAAGATCGAGTCATATGTGTGGTTGTTTCGCACCTTCCTAAAAGCCATGGGAGGAGTAGCACCTAGGCTGATTATAACTGATGAAGATGCAAGTATGAAGGCTGCTATAAACGAAATTCTTCCACAAACAAGTCATTGGTTGTGCATGTGGCATATCATGGAAAAATTTCCTGAGAAGCTTGGTCCATCTTTTAGGGAGAATAACATTTTTTGGACAAGATTGCACTCATGTGTGTGGGGTTCAGAGACCAGGGATGAATTTGAGTCAGAGTGGAATTCTCTTATTGTTGACTTTGGCCTAGAGGGCAATGAGTGGTTGGCTAAGAGGTATCGCATTAGAGAGTCATGGATACCGGCATATTTTATGGACATATGTCTTGCATGCATTCTTAGAACCACCTCTAGATCAGAGAGTGCAAATGCATTTTTTAACCATTTCATCAATCGTAAGTTGTCTCTTGTTGAGTTTTGGCTTAGGTTTGACACTGCTTTGGAATGCCAACGCCAAGAGGAGTTGAATGCAGACAACACTAGCCTACATACTACCCCTGAATTGTTAACACCATGGGCTATAGAGAAACAAGGTAGGCTAGTGCACTAGATAGGAATTCTTTTGCTCACTGGAATGGCACTAGATGGGAATTATTTTGCCCACTATAAGTCTTCTTTTGTCATATTTTGTAAATGGCACTGAAATGCAACAGCTGTTCTGGACATGAATTCTGAAATCTGAAATGCAACAATTGTTCTTTTGTCATATTTTGTAAATTCTGAATGTAATGCTCATCTCTGAAATTTATGCAAAATCTGAATTCAATGCCTCAATTCTCGACATCTCTGCAAATCTGAATGTAATGCAAGTGGTCAAATTTGTTCCAGAGCCATTAAGTACAATCTCTGAATTCTGAATTCTGAAATCTGAATGTAATGCAAATCTGAAATCTGAACAGCATCAGGAATTCTTGTCCACTGGACATTAGTGAATAATCAACTGCATATAGATCAATCGGTACAGAAGCAAGCATTGCCTCAACCTATACACAATCATTTACATTCGCATTGTCACATAAACAAATGATAAAAAAATGAATAATTATTTTTGTAAGATCCAACTTGTATCATTCACATGCTCCAAGTACTGTCAATGCATTACTCTGGACAAGCATATTACATTGTCAATGCATAATGTCAATGCATCTTGTTACTCTCAAGCATACAAATCACATACTCTGATGCATATTACTCTCAAGGATACAAAAAAACACTCTCAAACATAATACAGTATAGCTTCAATTTGCCATTGTAGACATACATAAAAGTTTGAAAAAAGAAGAACTAAGCTGCAACTATCACTCCTAACATTCTCTGCAATTTGTCATTTCTTCAACACTTCTGAATCCATGTCTTCACAACTACATGGAATTTCTTGGACACTTTTGAATCCAGCTGCAACTACAATATCACAGAACCACATGGAATTTCTTTGACATGTTTTGCAGCCATCTTACCAAAAGCCATCTCTCTTCGACAAGGAATTTCTTCAAACCTGGTAGTGGAACAAATGTGAGAATTAATTTGAACACTTACAAAATTGGAGCTTCAGGAACTGAATCGGGGTTGCATCTTGAGTGAGGAAGAGTGAGTGCTGAGTTGCTGACCTGGAGGTGGGGAATAGGGAGGGCGCCGGCGGCCAGCCGGCCAGGGGCAGAGGCGAGGAGGCCAGGCAGCGGAGGAGGCGAGGCGGCCGGGCGGCGGAGGAGGAGGCGGCCGGTGGGCGGCGAGGTCCAGAGCAGGAGGGCACGGGGAGGGCGCCGGCGGCCAGCCGGCCAGGGGCAGAGGCGAGGAGGCCGGGCAGCGGTGGAGGCGAGGCGGCCGGGAGGCGGAGGACGAGGCGGGCGGCGGGCGGCGAGGTCCAGAGCAGGAGGGCACGGGGGAGGGCGCGGGCGGCCACCCGGCCAGGGGCAGAGGCGAGGCGGCCGGGCGACGGAGGAGGAGGCGGGCGGCGAGGTCCAGAGGGGACTTGGGGGAAGCCATGTCCAGGGCCAATACGCAATTTTTCCTTTTCCAATACTGTGGAGGCGGGCATCTAATTGAAAATTTCACGTGAATGAATCCTAGGTGCTAGATCTCGATCCAATGGCTGGGAACGCTTGGTTGCAGGGGTGCACCTCTAGCCTGGGTGCACTGGATACGTTCTCTACATATAGACATTATATGACACATTACGTGCAACAAAAGGCATATAATAATTTCAAAAAATAACATGGTTTTATTTTGTAAGCTAATTTGGATTTTTATAGAAAAATGAGAACGTTTTAGAAACATTTTTTAATTATTTACAAAAAAAATCAACATGTTCTGAAATTACAATAATAAGTTTTTAAGATTTAGAAAAATAGGCCGGCCTAGCCCAGCCTATTATTTATCTCGACGGCATTCTCGTGGCTGTCGAGTGAACTATTTTCCCGCCACAGCGAAAAACCGAAAAGTTGCCCAGGGGATCCGAGTGAACCTTTCTCGACGGTGGGGCCGAGAGCCGTCGAGGAAGTATTACTGTATCGACGGCCCGATATTGGCCGTCTGTATGGGGCTGGCGTCGCCAAAGGCGGAAGGTCAAGGAAGTTGGTTTCTTGATGTGAAGCCGTGACCAAAGCCCCAGTGAACGGTGGTAGTAATTATAACGGTCCTAAGGTAGCAAAATTCCTTGTCGGGTAAGTTCCAACCCGCACGAAAGGCGTAACGATCTGGGCACTGTCTCGGAGAGAGGCTCGGTGAAATAGACATGTCTGTGAAGATGCGGATTATCTGCACCTGGACAGAAAGACCCTATGAAGCTTTACTGTTCCCTGGGATTGGCTTTGGGCGATATTAGGGAGCCTTTGCCTACAGCTTATATCTGGCCGTCGAGAATTTGATCAATTCCTGTAGTGTTCCATGACCAAATTAATGACCAATATACCCTCCACTATTCTTCCCTTCTTTGCACTGTCCAATGCCTGACCTCCCAAATCATCCTCTAGCCTATGAATTGAGCTCATACTCTCTCTATCTCTTTCATTCATTGAGAGAAGCTGCCACCGATGAAGAAAAAGCTTACACCCGGTCCATTAAATTAATCTCCGGCTGCCCTGTTGGATTTGACATCAGTGGATGATGGTGCAAGGTTGGAGATAGTGAAGGAGGTGGAGGGGAGGAGGAACATATATAAAAGAGGTATGAGCTTGTGGTGGTGACAACCAGAGAGAAGTTAGAAGCGGGAACTAGGAAGGTGGAATAAGTAGTAAGGGCAAGGCAAGATGGTCTTAACATTTTTTTGGTGCCATCTATCTAACTAGACGAAGACCCCGCGCGTTGCACGGGTGTAACAATGCACTGATGGCATTTATGTTTAGTTTTGCTTTGATTGCAAAATCAGAATATACTTTTGTTTTTTAAAGAAATATATGATTTTAACTAATTAAAAGCAAGTAGTTATGGAATAATACTCAAAACTAAGGCACTCATGTTACTTTATATTAGAATGTTGGTCTGTTAATCTGTGACATCCTAATAAATATTAGAATGTCCCAAGTTTTCTTTAAACATAAAAACTACGTAAACTAATTTCTATTGTTTTCTCTATATGAAAATCCCTCAATTTTCAAACAATTATTTACGTATAAGAATTTGTTTTATTAATTATTTTCATTATGATTTACAATTTAGGAAAAATTCCAAACTTTACGATTTCAAGATACAAAGTCTCTCTCCTCACTTTTATTCGTTCCTCGGTTGGAACTCTAATCTTCTCTCTCTCGATTGAAAACTAGCTCGACCAGAATCCTAATTCCCTGGTCGAATCGGCCATCCATCCTCTCCCTCGTCCGAAACCCTAAGCTCTAGGTCAAGTCCACCTTCCTTTCCCTCACCCGAAACCCTAGTTTCGGTTGACCTCCGTCATAACCCTCACTTGTCGAATGTCCGGTCCTCTCGACCGACGAATGCTTAAACCCTAACCCGGTCGATTCCCTTTATAACTCTCTCGACCGAAACCCTATCATGGTCGACCCGACCTGTCCCTCGATCAAAACCCTTATCGATCGACGTCCTCCAAAACCCTAACTCCGACTATGAAACCTTCTCGACCAAACCTAAATCCTTCGGAGTCCCTCGTTAGTTGTACCTGCAACAATCACTGAGAGCCCGAACCCAAGTTCTCCAAACCCAATTCCAATTCCAACCTGCAGAAACCCATCACAAACCCAAGCCCAAATTTATCCCTATGCCCAAGCCCATGTTCACAACCCGACCCCATATAAACCCAGCCAAAAACCCTAGTAGTCAGATGTATCCCTAGCTCGCGCCGCATTGAGGCAGCCAAGGCCACGCCACGCCGCCTGCCCGCCTCGCATGCATCGCGGCCTCACTGGAGCAGCGCACAGGACTATATGGGCCGGGTATCCTCTAGAAGGCCCATATGGGAGCAGATAGAGGCGACCAGTCACCGGTTGAAGATAAAGACCACTCAGACTACGTGCGGGCCGCAAGGAAGTTCGAGGATATAATCTATCTCCATGTAATTAGCGGATCGACACATGCATTCCATGTAGCGCATAATAGAATTAGTTACCAGGGATCCCGAGATATCCTGTAACTCTATCTCCCCCTACACTATATAAAGGGAGGGGGTAGAGGTCATCGGCATAGACATAGATACGCATAGCTGCATCTCACATCTTGATACACCATATAATCCCATAGCACAGGAAGTAGGGTATTACCTCCTCCGTTGAGGGCCTGAACCTGTATAACCCTGTCTTGTGTTACCCATCTGGCTTAGTTCTTGATTAGCGTCCTCTCGTACAAATTCATTGCCAGCGGTGACCCCCCAGTTAGTCACCTGTCGACAGTTTAATCTATCTCCATGTAATTAGCAGATCGACACATGCATTTCATGTAACTGCATAACAGAATTAGTTACCAGGGATCCCGAGATATCCTGTAACTCTATCTCCCCCTACACTATATAAAGGGAGGGGGTAGAGGTCATCGGCATAGACATAGATACGCATAGCTGCATCTCGCATCTTGATACACCATATAATCCCAGAGCACAGGAAGTAGGGTATTACCTCCTCCGTTGAGGGCCTGAACCTGTATAACCCTGTCTTGTGTTACCCATCTGGCTTAGTTCTTGATTAGCGTCCCCTCGTACAAATTCATTGCGGCGGTGACCCCAGTTAGTCACCGTCGGCGGTTAGCGCGCCGGTAGAAGCGGCGTCAAGATCATCTCTCAAGTTAGATGGCTTTTCCAAGATCGCCGTACGTCGCCATGAGGCTAGGAGAGTCTCTTCGCTTCGGCAGCCTGGACTTCATCGCCGACGGCATCGGCAATTTGCACCTCTCTCCCCCCGGAGAGATTCCTTCGCAAGGGGGCGCGCGCGATCAATGTGACCCATTGCCTCATGGCTTGGAGAATCTAGCAAGCGCCTTCTACGGATTGACCCCCTCGCTGTTCGCCTTCGCGCCTCCCCTGGAGGCCGACGACAAAGAACTCGGCGGGCTCGATCGCTCGGGCGTGAATTCTATTTCGCCCAACAACCCTTCTGCCTAGACTGGATTTCCCTCCGGACTCGAGAATTCCGTCGCGACTCTCGCGCTGGGTTTCTCGGTTATTCGGGTAGGAGATAACCAGTCGGCGAGCACGTCAGATCCACTCGGATCAGATCCATCTATGTTCGTGGGTGTCATCAATGGTGGCCAACCCATCGGACAGAGCGAGCAAGTCAGCCTCTCCGCCTCTGACTCGGAGTCCGACGGGAGCGCTGAAATTCGAAACAACTGAGAGGTTTTCATCCTAGGCGCGGATGATCACCACTCCGTCTCCCCGATCGTCGCGTACGAGGAAACCGACGCCGGTGCGATTACGGATCCTCGTCCGGTGGAAAAACGAGATCGCGTCAGCAACCGCGCGCCATGTGACGCGATGTTCAGAATGAGCTTCGCGCGGTGAAGCTGAGGGATCAGGAGGTCTACAACACTCCCCAGGCTAATGTCATCGCGTCAAAGACTCTTCTTGAGACTATCGCGTCATAACTTCTCAAGCGGCCCCTCGCCGGACCCTCGCTCGGCGGCGGCCATGGTCGAGATGGCCGCCATACAGCGAAACGAGCAATGCCGCTCCGACCACTTCGCACGCGATCGATCTACTCAGAATCGAACCGGGCTCGCGCCTCGGTGGCGGCTCCCAGCGATCGCCGCCCATGATCTTTGCCAGGATATCGAAGCCAAACGGCGGGAGCGCAGTCATGGCGAGCGGAGCTCTCGGGGCCGTCAAAGTCGCCACGACGATGACCAAGCCGAGAGCACCGCCAACCGGCACGACCACCGCCAAGAGCAGCGCTAGAGCCCGCGCCGGGAGCGTCGCAGTAGATCGCCAGCGCGGAGGCGGCCACGCCCATTGGAGGGGATTCGGGCCTTCACCCCGGACCTTCGCCGAGTGGTTTGGCGGATGGTTTCAACCTCAAAGGCATCGACAAGTTCGATGGCGAGAGGATCCAAAGCGGCTGCGAGTTTACGCCTTAGCGATCGGTGGCGAGAGGAGATCGAGCGTCATGGCAAATTACTTGCCGGTCGCTGACCCCAACCGCCCGCACACAGCTAACGGACTCGGAGAACTCTATCGAGTCTTGGGGCGACCTCCGGAAGCGATTCATCGCCAATTTCAAGGGACCTCTGAAAGGCCCACGGGAGATGGGAGATTGGGCGGCTACATCTTGGCGCAAGAATGAGACTCTTCGCGAGTTCATCAAGCGCTTCACCAAGAAGAAGAACGAGATCCGGGCGTTTGAGCGAGCGATCATCGACGCCTTCTTCGCCGGATGCCAATCCGAGGAGCTGATCAGGCAGATGACCCGGGACCCCCCGCGTAATCTCAAAGCCATGTTCACGATGGCGGACCAGGAGGCCGAAGCTGAAGAAGCCATCGCAAATCATCGCGGTGGCAGCAGCGGAGGCCCCAAGAAGAAACCCCACGACGAGCAAGGCAAGCCCAAAGATAAGAAAGCGGAAGGGGGCGAGATGGTCGCCAACATGGAGCGCAACCGGCCTAAGCCCCCCAACGACAACGATTACAAGAAAGTGATGGATTCGGTATGTCCCTTTCATCCCAAAGGAAAACATTCCGCCAAAGCGCCTCATTCTGCGAAGTTCGCCGACAGTAGCGAACCCGATCGACTAAGGCGGTCAAGGCAAGAAACGATGGAGACTACCAAGGCGCCGAAGCGAGATCAACTACATCTTTGGGGGCTCGATGCAGATGAGTCAAGCGGAAGCAAAAGCTTACCACTTGGGAGATCAACGCTATCATGCCCGCGACACCAAAATACTTGTGCTGGTCCGAGGTGCCCATCACCTTCGACTGATCGGACCACCGGACCGTATCGCCTTCCCAGGAGGTACTCCTTTGGTCTTTGGATCGATCGTGTGAGGAAGCAAGTGAAAAGAGTTACGGTCGATGGCGGGAGCGGGATCAACGTCCTTTTCGTCAAGACCCTGGACCAAATGAATATTCCCCGTTCCGAGCTGCGGCAGGGATCATCTCCGTTCCACGGGGTAATCCCCGGGACGTCCGTAGTACCACTCGGACAGATCTCTCTGCCGGTCACGTTCTGAACCAAGGATAACTATCGGACCGAGAGTCTGAGCTTCGAAGTGGCCGATTTCGAGACGGCATATCATGCCATCTTGGGAAGGCCGGGGATTGCCAAATTCATGGCGGTTCCCAACTACACTTACCTTGCCAGGTCCCAACGGTGTAATCACCCTCCCTGGTGACGTTAAACAGTCCCTGCTCTGCGACAGCGAGAGCTGCGAAATGGCGCAGGCATTGGACTCATCCGCAGAGATGGAGAAGATCCGGTGGAGGTCGCAAACCTTCAAGAGGAAGGGATGTCCCCGCCAAGAAGCGAGCCGAACCTCCATCCAAGCGGTAGAAGAAACAAAGAAGATCTGTTGGACCCGTCGATCCGACCAAAGCGGCCGTGATTGGGGCGGGGCTCGACAACAAATAGGAAGACGCGCTCGTCACTTTCCTCCGCCAACGGGATGTGTTCGCTTGAAACCGGACATGCCGGTGTTCCGAGGAGGTGATCGAGCACTCTCTCCACGTCGGCGAAAAGGCGAAGCCCGTCAAACAACGCCACGAAGGTCGCCCGAATCGGAAGGGCGCCATAAGGAGTGAGATCACCAAATTGTTGGCCGCTCGGTTCATCAAAGAGGTGTGTCACCCTGACTGGCTAGCTAATCTGGTCCTGTTCCAGAAGAAAAACAAGACATGGCGCATGTGTGTCGACTACACCGACCTCAACAAGGCGTGTCCCAAGGATCCTTTTGGGCTCCACCGCCGGGTGCGAGCTCCTGAGTTTTCTGGACGCCTACTCAGGCTATCATCAGATCAGTCTGAAGGAAGAGGATTGCATCAAAACGTCGTTTATTACGCCCTTTGGTGCTTTTTGCTATATCACAATGCCATTCGGGTTGAAAAACGCTGGTGCGACTTATCGGTATACGATCTGGCGGTGTTTTCACACTCAACTCGGACGCAACATGGAGGCATATGTTGACGACGTCGTCATAAAAACTAAGTCGGATGGGATCTCATGCGGATCGACCGAGACATTCGAGAGCCTGAGAGTGTTTCGGATGAAGCTGAATCCCGAGAAGTGCGTTTTTGGGGTTCCGTCTGGCAAACTACTCGGATTCATCATCTCCAATCGGGGGATAGAGGCAAATCCAGAGAAGGTCGGTGCCATCCTTAAGATGAAGCCTCCGGCCAACCAGAAGGACGTGCAGAAGCTCACTGGATGTATCGTGGCACTCAGCCGATTCGTTTCCCGACTTGGGGAGCGAGGCATGCCTTTCTTTAAGCTCTTACGCCGACAAGACGATTTTCAGTGGACAGCAGAAGCACAGCAAGCCTTTGAAGATCTAAAGAGGTTCCTCACCCTCCGCGTGTTGGTCCTCCCATGCCCAGAGCCCTCTTACTCTACATTGGTGCAACGACCCACGTCATCGCAGCCACTGGTTGTGGAAGCGAGGCGAAGAGGGCTCCCTTCAAAAGGTCTGTTGTCTGGTCTACGCCGAAGCGAAGTATTGGGCGAGTAAAAAATAAGGTACCCGCAAGTTCAAAAGCTTCTGTATGTTGTGTTACTCACATCGCGGAAGCTCAAGCATTATTTTCAAGAGCATGAAATTTCGGTGGTCACTTCTTTCCCACTTGGAGACATACTCCACAATCGGGAGGCCACTGGGAGGATTGCCAAGTGGGCAGTTGAGCTTGGAGCCTTTGAAATAAAGTTCAGGCTTCGACTAGCCATTAAATCCCAAGCGTTGGCCGACTTCGTCGCCGAGTGGACAGAAGCCCAAACCCCAACAGCAAAGGAGAATCTCGAGTACTGGACAATGTACTTCGATGGTTCCCTCATGCTCAGCGGCGCGGGGGCTGGGATTTTGCTCATATCACCGACTGGAAAGAAGCTACGCTACGTCCTCCAGATATTGTTTGCCGTCAGCAACAACGCCGCTGAGTACGAGGCACTCATCCACGGGCTCCGCGTTGCCATATCGCTCGGCGTTAAGCGGTTAATGGTACGCGGCGACTCTCAACTCGTGGTCAACCAAGTCCAGAAAGAGTGGTCTTGTATTGGCGACAATATGGCGGCTTACTGTCAGGAGGTACGCAAACTGGAAGATAAGTTCGACGGATTGGAGCTTACTCACGTGCTCCGCCGCAACAACGAAGCAGCAGACGAGCTAGCACGGATGGGATCCACTAGGGCCCAGGTCCCGAGAGGTGTTTTCGTCCAAGAGCTACGCGCGCCATCAATCAAATTACCATCTGCACCGGGGGAAGATCAAGGAAAGCAACCAAAACCCGACGCAGAGGTACTATCAATCATTCCCGGGTGGACTCAGCCTTACTTAGATTATCTCCTTCGTGATAAGCTGCCTGAAGATCGAAGCCTGGCCGAGTGCATCAGACGCCGAAGTAAAAGCTACAAGGTAGTCGGGGACGAGCTTTTCGTAAAAGCGCCCGGTACTAAGGCGTTGCATATCTGAGCAAGAAGGCAGGGATCTACTCAGCGAAATCCACTCGGGAGAGTGCGGGCATCACGCAGCAGCAAGCACCCTAGTAGGCAAAGCCTATCGGCGAGATTTTTCGCCAACCGCGATCACAGATCACGGAAAATATAATCTGTGAATCGACGGGTGTCGATTTTTAGCGGCAAATCCACATGCGGCGCAAGATCTCTGACGATTCGATCTCTGGCCCTTCGCCGTCGGAATCGGACATGGTGGGCCCCCTCAGCGGCGCAAGACGGATTCACTTATCTCTTCGTCGCCATCGACAAGTTTACCAAGTGGATTGAAGCCAAGCCGGTTGCAGTTATTACGGCGGCCAAGGCACGCGATTTCTTCCGGGATATCGTTGTGCGTTTCGGCGTGCCCAATCGCATCATCACCGACAATGGCGTGCAATTCAAAAGCAGCGAATTTCAAGATTGGGGCGAGGAGCTAGGCATCAAGATCGCTACGCCTCGGTGGCCTACCCAAGGAGCAACGGACAGGTTGAGCAGCGCCAGCGGATTGGTGCTACAAGGACTCAAAGCCGAATGTTCGATCGCCTAAAGCCATACGCAAGCAGCTGGGTGAAGAGTTGCCTTGATGCTCGGGTGCTCGAAACGACCCCAAGTCGAGCAACAAGGCAGACCCTTTTTCCTAGTTTATGGCTCGAGGCGGTTCTCGGTGAATTGAGGTTCGGTCCTTCGGGTTGCCGGCTAGCGATAATCGACGGATGAAGCAAAACGAAGACCTCGGCCGGCTCGAGGAAGCGAGAAGCGACAATGATCAATCGGCCAAGTACCAGCAGGGCTGCGTCGCTATCATCGGTATAACATACGGGCCGTCGGCGTTCTCAAGGGGATCTAGTCCTCCGCAGAATCGGCACGAGCATAAACTCTCCCACTCGAGAAGGCCCCTACTTGGTCGCTGAGGTGACCGCCCGGGCTTACCGGCTACAACGTGAAGACGGATCGGCGTGCCTAACACCGGAACATCGGCGACTCGTCGTTTCTATTCTTAGAATTACGTATTCAAGCGACTTGTAATTAGTTCCCATTCTTTTGACTTGCTACTTGGCCGTAAGCGACAAAGCGATGAAGTCGGGGCTACTAAATAGTGTCTTGAGTCAACCGCACCCTATCCTTTAATAAAGTTGTTTTCTCTCTACATGTCTGATCGCATTCGAGTCTTGTGAAAATTCTTGAGTAATGGCGCGTTTATACCCTTTCGACAATGTTTAGCTATTTCGCGGTTGCATAGGTAGAAAGCCAAGTGCTGCTTCCTAGCACTCGGGGGCTGGACCAGTCGGCCAATGCGTCTCATGAAAAAGGATAAAACATATTATTCGGATAAGTTTGATCACCGATCTTGAGGATCAGCGGAAGTTTTATTACGAACCACGATTCTGAGTCAATGATCCACTATTTGGACAGCGATCGGACGAACCTCCTCTAATGAGCTCGACCTTCTCTCCGAGCAAGCAAACCCATCCTTGACGGCCCTTGATCAAAGCGAGATAGTTTGACTTCACGATGGCGAGGCCTTGGTGGTGCTGCGTTATTGCGGCCCCGAATGAAGACCTTGATCCGCTCGGGAATGGCTTCAAGATGAGCCACCAGGAGGTCGGGATCATTCGGCGGCTCTTCATCCGGATAGAGGCATTCAATTATTGGGGCAATCCCCGTCGAGGTTCGGCAGCGAAGCTCTGCACAACCAGTCGGATAAGATATCTGTCGGGTGTCAATGAGGTTGAGCCAGGGAGAGCCAGTTGAGAAAGGTTACCTTCCAACTGGTTAGCCGACCCCTCGGCTCGAGCGTTGGCTTGGCGAACTTCCTCTTCTAGAGCCTTCTGCCTCGCCTCCAGAGCTGCACTCGACGACAAATATTGGAGACCATCACCTACGAAATACCCTTCTTAGAGATTTAGCATGGGTTGGGGTTTATACCTCGATTTGTGTTGGACTCCTCTACGTGGCGGAATCGAAGCTCAGTGACTTCGCGGTGGAGCTCTTCGATCCGGCCACGGAATTGTCGCTTGGCGGCATCTGTAGCGTTATCAAACTCATCGCGCGTCTTTAGCTCACCCACCGTTTTCTCCATGCACCGGGTCTTCTGCTTCGACCTCTCCTTCATGCGCTGCGTGAAGGATAGAGGGTCGTTAGTGGGATCCCCCCCGTGCAGAGCGAGGATTCGTAGAAAAGAAGTTACCTTGTACATCTCGGTTTGGATGGCGGTCACTTGTTCCAACACTTCCCATTCTTCGGCTTCCTGCCCGTCGTCAACCTCGTAGCCCTCCATCTCTTTCCGCCATTTCAGTCGGAAGGGTGGAGTGGGAGCTGTGGCGGAGGGGCGAGGGATCTCCTCGACTTCGGGCTCTGAGCTTTCTAGAGCCGGAGCTGGGATCTTCCCCTTCACCGACGAGGATTGACGGCTTGTGGCGAGCGGGCTGAGTGCGGGACGAGGAGAAGCGGGCGAGTGAGCCTCCTAAGGCTGAGGCTGTTCGTCATCGTCATCCACCGGTTTTCTGCAAGCATTTGGAGTTCTTTCAAGATACGCATCTCTACAAATTATGAAATCCTGGCGTTACGAAAGAGTACCTGTGTGACGGGACGTATTTCATCTTGAATTTCATGTCCGAACCACTCGGACCCGAGCTTGGCGTCTCCTTCGCCCCGGACGCGGCCTTTGGGCCGGCAGACTGATGTGGCGGAGGGCTCTGCTGACTTCTGTGGCTTTGGTGAGTGGACGACTTCGCTTGGCGGCGGCGGCGAAAAGAAGCGGGCGGTGTCGTCATCCTCATCCTCTTCATCCGAGTCCTTGGAGCATCCCCCGCCCTTTTTGGCGGAGGCGCTCGTTGAGCCTTCAGCAGGCGCTATAGGTGCCCCTTGGGGAGCGGAGCCTCCGGGACCGGGGGAGCGGAGAAGAAGGCATCACGCCCCTGCGACATATCGTATCATATTAATTCTGACTCTACAATTGACAAATTGCGGTTGAGTTGAGAAGGGTCTTCTCCTTACCGCTGGAGGCAAGTATCCCAAACTATACGGAGCCGGGCAATCCACTGGAGCTATCTCCGTGCCCGGAGCAAAAAGTTCAACCACTCGGCTGATGACCTCCTTCTGCGTGAGGTTTTCATGGGTTTCCCGAGTGGTGTCTTGGGACCCCGAGTACTCGAAGGCGGGATGGACCCTCTCCTTGATGGGCTGGATACGGCGTTGGGTATAGTTCCACACTACCCCGACTCCGGTCAACCCAGCAGACTTGGCTCTACGGAGAATAACAAGAAGTTCCTTCACCTGGCTCAACTCGTCATCGGCGAGGAGGGAAGTCCAGGAGGGACGGACTGTGGGGCACTCGCCGGAAAAGGAAGGGAGGGCCAGAGGAGAGTTGGCACAATAGAACCACTCCGAGTGCCAGCCCTTATTGGAGGTTTTAAAGCGAAGATCGAAGTAAAACTTTTTGACCCCTTCCCCAGATTGGATTCAGCGCGCTGCATGCCAGGATTGTCCTTTTGGGGTAGGGTTTGAGAAGGAAAAGGAATCTGAAGAGGTCGAAATGAAGAGCGATCCCCAAATAAGCCTCGCAGACGTGGACAAAGATCGCGATATGGAAAATGGAATTGGGGTTCAAATGCGAAACCTCAATCCCGTAAAAATGGAGCAAACCCCGGAAGAAGGAAGAGCAAGGAAGACCGAAGCCGCGGAGGAAGAACGACTCAAAGACCACTACCTCGTCCGGACGAGGGGTGGGGCAGGATTCGCCGGCGGCAGCGCGCCAAGACACGAACCCTTCCGAGGGGAGCACGCCAAGGGAGACCAACTTCTGTAGCCTCCGCTCCGTCGTGATGGACTTCATCCATTTCTTCGCCCTCTCAGCTGCCTCAGTGGCGGTGGGGGAGGGTGGAGCCATTGCTATTGGAGACGGGTGGCGGCGGAGGTGACGGTGGAGAGGAACCCTAGTGGCGAGTGTCTTTGGAGAAGCTAAGCGGTGGCGCGAAAAGTGAGCGAGGTGAACTACTTTCGCTCCCCTGTTCCTAATTTATCGCAACGGGCATCGTTTCGCATTCTGGGCTGGGCCTTAGTCTAGCGCTGGATGCGGCCTTTCCGCAAGGGGCCCAATAATCACTCGGCCGGCCGAGTGGTTCCCTCGGGGAGGTCAGCACGAGCGCCGACTGCCTGCCTAGGAGCGGACGAGCCTAACTACTCGGATGAGGCGATGTTGCTGATTCGAGATCAAGTCGAGGAAAAGTAGCATTGCAGAATTGAAGCATAAACACCAAAAAGATTACGGAAGATCTTCATTGAAAGGGCTCTTAGGCCTGATTACATATTTTCCGCGGCGCAGCACATCGAGCTAGGGCTCGTCGCTGGCTCGCGGAGGAACAAAAGAAGAAAAACCCCCGCGGGAGGGCCTCAGTTGTACCCCTCGTGCGCGAGGAGAGCTGCAACTAGTGCGTCCTTCAGAGGGAGGCGCACCTTGAAGAGTTGCGGGAACCCGCCGATCAGAACCCTAAGGGATTCTTCCGCGGAGACATCCGCCCTCATCAGAGCAAACTGCCGCCAGAGCTCATCTTCGCGAGCTTGGGCGGCGGCCCTGGCGGCGGCTTCTTCTTCCTCCCTTGCAAGGGCCGCATCGATCCATCCCAGGATCATCTCCATGATGTTTGCCATTGCTCTCGAAGCGGGGCAGGGGGGAGATTCTTGGGAGTCGCCGAGGAAAAAAACTCGACAAACTAAAAATTTGGTGGTGAAGCGATATTCCGCATACAGGGTTTCTTTTATACACGAAGAAATTCAAGGGTCGCGCTTTGGAATCCGTTTCAAACACAGTAAAACCATCATGGCGGTGGGACGGAAGTGGGCGCGAAAACGGTCTCCGACCAAGACACGCGTCCCTCGGGCTGTGTGAGAAAAGGGCGCGAAAATGCTTCGCCTTCCCCTAATTGGGCTTGGGCCAAAATTGCAAAGGGCAACCCCCTTAACAGGCTTTCTTAACACGCTGCTAATGGTGGCAAAGTGTTAAAATCGAGCCTAATTCGGCCTCGGTACACCCTAGAGGGCATATGACCGGCAGAGCCAAAGTTAAAAGGTGTTTCACGACATACCCCATGTTGGGTCATTAGCCAGCTTCGCATGCTCGAGATTGGGTGTTGGTGAGACTTGGGTTCAATTTCTTGAGGTATGCCTTCTATAAGGTCGCCTGTTGTACACCGCTCCCCGGGTACAAATACCTCTCGGTAAAATTGCATCCATCAGACGCCCGAGGGGCCTATCTTGATCCTCCTCCGGTTGGGACAGTACCACCGGTGAAAGGTGTGCCCATCTTTGGGCCAAGTGCTAGCTCTTACAAGTTAAGGCTAGGCGCTGATGTCGATATCCTCATAGCGTTAAACTACAACATCTTGCAAGGCGAAGTTGTGGAGACGTGGCTTAAGGCACGCCTCATGATGGGCCAGTCGCTGCTCCTGCATTGCAGGAGTGGGTGTCAAGTAGCCGAAATCATCTGATTGATGTGATGTGCCCAATGGGCCGAGTGAGCTGGAGTTTGGTATTGCCAATCCAGGCATCGTTTTGACATAAAAACTTAAGATTTCTTGAGTTCTTTACAATCTCTCTTTTCAGATTACAGGAGGTATTGGTGAGACCAGTCGGCCGGACATCTGACTCGATCGTAAAGCACTCGGGAGACTATCATGGACTATATGGGCCGGGTATCCTCTAGAAGGCCCATAGGGGAGCGGATAGAGGCGACCCGAGTCACCCGGTTGAAGATAAAGACCACTCGGGCTACGTACGGCTTGGGCCGCAAGGAAGTTCCCAAGGATATAATCTATCTCCATGTAATTAGCAGATCGACACATGCATTCCATGTAAGCGCATAATGAATTAGTTACGGGGATCCGAGATATCTGTAACTCTATCTCCCCTACACTATATAAAGGGAGGGGGTAGAGGTCATCGGCATAGACATAGATACGCATAGCTGCATCTCGCATCTTGATACACCATATAATCCCAGAGCACAGGAAGCAGGGTATTACCTCCTCCGTTGAGAGCCTGAACCTGTATAACCCTATCTTGTGTTACCCATCTGGCTTAGTTCTTGATTAGCGTCCCTCGTACAAATTCATTGCGGCGGTGACCCCAGTTAGTCACTGTCGGCATTGCCATGACCATGCCCCAAGGTAGCCGCTTGGTGCATACTGCCTGCCGCCGCCGCTCCCCAAGTCGAGCCGCCCGGGCTGTCTTGTGTTGCCATGGAACCAGCGTGGCCCTCGCTGCCTGCGCGCCTGCTCCCGAGCGAGAGCCGAGCCGCCCTGCCCGAGCTCCGCCCGTGCGCCGCCGACCGCCCTGGTCGGATCCGAGCCTCCGTCGCCGCCCTGCTCCCTTGGACCGCTGCCCTGCCTCGCCGTTGGGGGCAACTCGCCGGAGCCGCCATCTCCCTCTCCCCAAGGCCGCCGCCATCTTCCTCTCTCCTCCATGGATCTCTCCATCTCTCTCCCCCGTGGCCTCCTTCCTCCATTTCTCTTTTTTCTCTCTCTCTCATTCAGCTTGGTTGGATGCAGATATGGAGCTTGGAGCAAAGCCGATCCCCTTTTAATCCAATCGGCTGTGCACTATTTGGATGAACAGTGCGCCTTCGCCATTTTGTTTCTCTCCAACCGTAAGTCCGATTCGCCCCAAACCAATTTTCCTAGTCTCATGATATTCTATACTATCTACCGTATTTATTTCATGATTTTACGATTGTTCTGTGTTGCTGTTTATTTATTGTTGCCTCGGTTTGCGCGTAGGTCGTTCCGATGTTTTTGCCGGTGTCGTGAGTGTCGATCGGTTCCCGGAAAGTTATCGAGACCCCGAGATGCATGAGGACGTCGCCGTCGGTGGTGCAGGAGTCGTAAGCCCTAACAGACTCGCGGAGGATCGTCAAGACTCGGATTCTAGCCGAGACGTCATCATTGAGGACGGTGACCCGAGATCATCGACGACTTCTCGAGAAGTGTGCGAGGCCGATCGCTACCAGGCAAGCACTAGTTGTTTGCATATTCGTGTCCTATGTTTTACTAACCCCGTCCGTCTAAAAGTAGGTGCCCTCTTGGCTATGATTTAGGGCATCAACCTTTGGACGGAAGGAGCTTAACCGTCTTTACTTTTCGTGATTCACCATTGCATGCATATTAGAATAGCGTGTGTGCCTTATTCATGTTAGTCATTTGCTAACATGACTAGACCTCATTTGATAAACCCTTTACTGTTCCATAGCCTATCCTTTGAATAGATGTGTAGGATTGCATTGGGATTCACTATAAAATGTGCCTTTGTGAGGCGTATGCTTCGTGATGGTGTTTTTGGATAAACCCTAAACAACTAAAACTAGTGTAGATTGTTTAGGGGAGACCCGGCAGTGATGGTTCCGGGAATGTGGTGGAGATTCGAGGGTCTCCTCTAATAAGGACTCAAGCTTGTGTATTGTTAGACCAAACCTTACCGTACAGCCACTTGTGCCTTCGGCCTTGGCTTAGTACACTACGAAACTCACTAACTCTGGCTCAGAGGGTGGCGATTCACGTTCGTCACTATTGCCCTAGGGTGAGGCTCATGACCTTACCTGAGGGGTAGGTGCGTTCCTGAGACCGAATGGCTTAAATGGGGAACGACCCACGGGTGGTGCCTAGACGTAGGGCGCCCTACTGTGGCGGGCACCGGCGGGGCCGAGGAAACCTAATGAAAGGGCTAGGGAAGTGGTGGGCATAGTAGGCTGGAACAGTCTTGTACCGTTTCTCCTAGTGGATGAGACGGGGCTTGTGGGGAAAATTGTACACACTCTGCAGAGTTAAAACTATCATGATAACCGTGTCCACAGTCATGGACGGGGCGAGAGGTTTGAACATGTAGATTCACCTTTTTAATAATTGAACTTGACTAGAGTAGGCTGGGATTGGCCTGGTGTGATGACGCACATTCCTTTGATATTGGGTCTGGTGTGATGATGCACCTTACCTTGATGTTCGAGAAAATCGGATCAATTCATGCATTCAACAAAACCTCACTTTTGCTAAAACTTGATTAGTAGATAGGTCTTGGTGTAAAATAGCCAATTTCCCCGGTCTTTGCCATTGCATACATTTATTAAGGATTGCTTGCTGGGTAGCCGCGTACTCATTATATCTATCGCGGATAAATTTTATTATTCAGGTTGCAAGTCTGATCAGGACTAGGAGGGTCCGAACTTCGGTGTCTTGAGGACTAGGCTGGGTGTCGGGTCAATTGCTTGGATATCGTCATTTGAAGGTCATTTTTGCTCGATGTTCTATTTATTCATTCTTAATATTTGGTAATATCCGTCTTATTGTAATAACATATTGTGTTACATTGTATACTCCGTTATTTTGACTAATAATGGAATGCCAGCGATGATAGCCGTTTAATTGTCCATCATGAGGTACTAGTCTAGGTCTAGTATCAGATCATGGTGCCGGATTCCCTGTGGTGACGCAGGGGGTCGTGACATAATCGGAATCAGTAATTAAATGTCCGTTAATAATCTTAGTTGGTTAGTTTATAAATGCATTAACCTTTGTAGGTTTAGTGTACAACTTTATATTTTAAAACGACAAAATGGGCTAAGGTAATGAACTAAATCATTTTGTCCTAAGTAGAAAATGCATGAACTAAACTAAATATAAGATAATTATAGAATAACGTTTTTTTGGTTTTTATTTAATCACCTTACAATTTAATTGATTACCAGCAATTAAATTAATATTTAAATGCATTTTCCTTTAGGTAGAAAATCATAGAAAATGAACTTAAATCGGAAAATTATGAAATTTATACTGGTGGTAATTATGACTCTATCTATCCATAGAATTTATTTCATCTTAATCGGACGAAGGAAGAATTTTTGGCGACCATCGAAAGTTTAACATTTGTTTGCACAAATGACGACAGCAGTGTTCTTCTAGCTCCTGTTGCTGTAGCATTTGGGGAAGACCACGGCCACCATTAGCTCTAAGAAAATCAACACCGGAGAGATGATGTGTATATTTTATATATTGTCTACCATAACTAATTAAAAGGAAGTAGTTATGGAATAATACTCAAAACTAAGGCAATTATGTTACTTTATATTAGAATGTTGGTCTCTTAATCGGAATCGGCAATTAAATGTCTCTTAATAATTTTAGTTGGTTAGTTTATAAATGCATTAACCTTTGTAGGTTTAGTGTAAAATGACAAAATGGGCTAAGGTAATGAACTAAATCATTTTCTCGTAAATAGAAAATGCATGAACTAAACTAAATATAAGATAATTATAGAATAATGTTTTTTGGTTTTTATTTAATCACCTTACAATTTAATTGATCACCAGCAATTAAATTAATATTTAAATGCATTTTCCTTTAGGTAGAAAATTATAGAAAATGAACTTAAATCGGAAAATTATGAAATTTATGCCGGATGTAGATTATGACTCGATCTATCCATAGAATTTATTGCGGTGGAGGAGGGGAGCCGGCGTGGTGGATGTGGAGGAGGAGGCCGCGCGGTGGTTGTGGAGGAGGGAGGCCGTGGCGGCTGGAGCAGTCTGCGGTGGAGAAGCGGTGGAGGCGCGAGGAGCCGCGGTGGAGGAGCATGGAAAGGTGGCGGCCCCGACGCGAAATGGGCCGTGGAGGAGGGGAGCCGGTGCGGTGGAGGTGGAGGAGGGAGGCCGACGCGGTAGGGAGGAGGCGGTCGCGGAGCCGGGCGTGGAGCGGTGGGGCGTGGGGGCAGTGGAGGAGGCGGCGGTCGGGGGGGTGGAGGGGATGGAGCGACCAAGCAGGGCAAAGGGGAGGACGCGAAATGGAAGGATGGACGGTCTGGATGGATGGAGGGAAGATCCGACGGCTGAGGCACGGAGCGGCACTGTGCTTAGGAATAGTAAAAGCCGGATGAGACAAAATCTCTAGGAATATAGAAGTAGGTGGATGTACCCTACATTGAAAGGTTGACAATCCATATTATCTAGCTATTATACGTTGAATCTTGAAATTGTTATTTATCTGTCCTAAAGCTTATCTGTCCTAAAGCTAATCGCTGTGTCTAGTGAGGTGTTCACTTTGACAGACTTATGATATAGATCGAGCTCTACTCACCAGGGACAATATAAAAGTGGGCAGGAACAATATAAAAGGAGGGCATGTGTGGCTAAGGAGGGTAGTGCGCTCGTACGTGGATCTCCTGGCGAGTGAAAGAGATGCTTGCACCTGCAGTTGTGCTAAATAAATCCAGAGCGCATGAGACATTCCTTGCAAATAGCCAAACGCTGCCGTGTCGATCGCGTCCTAGCTACACTAAATATATATATAGGTATAGCTATCTCGTGGTCACAGTGATCTCATGCATGATGTATGATCATCTCCCAAGCATATACCGATACCCTTTTGTCTTCTCCCAGACAGGATGACATTCTCGAAATGATCCTTGCCAAAACGATCCCTAGTCTTTCGGGGGATGGTCGCCATCGACAAGAACACAAGGAATATATCTCTCTGCTGCTGCTGCTGCTTGCTACTTGCTGCCCTCCCATTGGCACTCATTGATTGCACGACACACCCAACTCAGCTCGTAGGTACACTCTCCGATTTGTACTCTAGCTAGCATCGATGTAGATGGAGGAGTCTTCCCCCTTGTCCAGATATTCCTTGCTGATTAGTTCTGTCAAGTAGCATCATGATATATACCCCTTTGATATATGGTGCGTACGTGCAAGCTACTGTGCATGAATCACCTAGCTAGCCATTGCGATTGTGTACGCGCCACCACACTTGATTGTTGCCACTTGGTAGAAAATTCAGTGATCGGATGGTGATGTGCTGTAGATCGATGCATGCATGCCTGGTAACTTGGCTACAGTGATGTAGCCTTGCCCGAAAATTTTTTTGGCGCTTGTTAATTTCCTCGCAACCTAATCAATTAATTACAGCTACGTAATATAGGACGGGGATGGTTAAGATGAAGGGAAACCACACACCATACTTGCCGCTCCCTAGTTAATTTGACATTTAGCCAAACGATAAGGTTAGCTAGCTACCTTCGAGTGTGACTAGATTAGAGGAATTTCACCATGCAAACACAAACTTATGTATAGCTATCTCTCGCGCGTACGGCGCTCTAAACCATAGCCATCTCATATCAGTGACATATTATTGTCAGATCGATTGAGCTAGCTAGCTGTTTGTCATTATTCCCACAATAATAGTTCTAACCATGGTGGAAGTGGAAATTTTCCCCAGAGATAGTATATATATGACTAACATCAAGATAGATAGATACACATACACACACACACTCCACACGCCTTTTTTTTTGTGGACATAATTTGGGTTACAAGGTTATTCTAAAACAGATATTTCGCTCTCAAAGCAGAAGGATAAACATCGAGCTTTCTTTTTGGAAGATATTTCTGCCAGCAAATTAAACGATGATTAGGATTGGTCAATTTATCAAGTCAAATTTCGTTATTTCTATTTTAAAAAAACATTGAACACTTAAAAAACACAATAATTCGCCTCACGGATCGTGTTATATATAGCACTTCTTAGATATTGGAAATAAGATTCCGACCTCTACGTTGTACAGTACACAACCAAAATACAATCACACCATACAACGTGACACTAAGTTAATTTATACCGGGACTGTTGTGAGTGACGAACCGGGATTGAAGCCTTGAAGCCATGAACCGGAATTGATGCCACCATCAGTCCTATTTCATGTTTAACCGAGACCGATAGGTCGGTATGGAAGACTATTTTTCTAATAGGGTGAGGACCTAAGTTAGTGATAAATACGTGACTTAATTTTGGTTTTTGAGAATTTTTTTTTTAGACTTGCTTTGAGCCAGATGGATTAATATTTCGGCAGACACAGTTTTCACGATTCACTGTTTCATGGCGCTTGGTTGCTTCGATCAATTTTGGTCTCCATAACTTTTGTAAAGAACATTTTTTTTGTAAAGAACATATCGAAGAAGTTTTTTTTTTTTTGGAGCGAAAAGTCATTTGACATATGGTAAGGATTAATTGATATAATGTTCGTTAGCTGCTATGCACTTGAGGTGCAGTTTTGACATGTTATGATCAGTCTTGGTTTTGGATTAGTCAGGGAGGTAAGATAGATATTAGTGGGAATTGTGTCGATCCATGCATTTTAGCCCTGATTGGGAGGCAGCTATAGTTATGACGAGTACCTAAGACTAGGTTGAAAGAATTGAGGCCTAGAACAATTAAGGATATATGCTGATGGGACGGATGGTAATTGGCCATAAACCGGACTCACACGCCATGGAGATTCAAGGTTTCTGGTTTGGGGTTGAAGGTTCAGAGTGGAAATGAGCATGCAGTTTAAGCAAGTATGAAGATCCGTTGCAACATGTTGATCGGCCTTCGTATAAAGCCCACGTGGGATTTGTGTGTGGCCCATGAAAATGTTTAAAGCCTATGACCATATAAGCTAACGATTTGTGAGTTATAGCTATTCAAAGTCTCTCCAGATCTTATTTTTGGATGCGTTTCTTGATTGAGCTCTGTTCTTGCTAGCTTCTGTAGTAGTATTTGAGACCAGGTTCCAACTTACATTTGGATTTTACAGTGTGTTGTTAAACCTACATCATTTGAGATCTATTCAACCCAACTCTAAACCGCTATATGAGTTGTGCACAACTTGAGATCAATGCGACTGTCTTTCCTCTAGACTAGATGCTAAAAGTTGGACATGGCTGACTCTTTCATGCATGTACTCAACAAGCTTGGCGGGTCTTTATTTATTCCACATGGCGGGTCTTTCATGCATGTACTCAACAAGGTTAATTGGAAGTTTGGAACACGATTAACTTTCTTTTTATATATATATTTTTTCCCTTTTACTTGGACTAAGGTCTTATCTTTTGAGCAATATAAAGATAAGTACTCCAATATATGACTGTGAAGTGTGAATAACTCCGCAGTCTTTTTATAAATTATCATGTTTGTGGTCGAAGAAGGCTAGACTGATTATTTCCAATTATCATCAATCCTTCTATGTATGTACGTACGTTGAGAAGATCGGTCCAAACAGACACGTACCGCAAGTTTGCACGAATGTGGACACGTACTTGCAAAAAAAAAAAAGCCCTTCAACATCTGGAAAATGCATGGCATATAATTAATTAAAAGATCGTGCTGGTGACTTGGCGTGATTAATTGTTCTATCAACATGAATGGGGTACTTTACTAGAAGAAAACATACTTAATTGGCATGCAGACAATGAGACAAACAAGTATGATCCATTTAGATTAGACATGCATGGACTACCTATTTCGCCACAACAAATAAAAAAGTTGCAGGTCTATATATATATATATATATATTTTATATATATATATTATATATATATATTGAATACATAATATATAAAACTAAAATAGGTAATATTAAAACATAAATATATATAAAAGAAGAAATATTATAAATATATTATATTATATTACATAATATAATAATATATAAACTCATCAGACACCCATCAAGCAACCATCCACCAAAGAAGAGAAACTCCGAAGACCCTAAGCGTCTGAAGAGAGCCTCCACCATAATACTAGTAGTGTGTAATTAGCCTCATGTAAAATAGCATATTGCAAGAAGGCTAAGCGGTGTGTGCACATACAGTAAGGTAATTTCCTTTCGTTGTAAGACCCTTGGGTTCCCGAAAGGAAAACCATATGTAAATTAGTTTGTGGAAATGAAGTAGTTACGGCTTTGAAAATCTCTGCGTCCTGTCAGTTCGGTTTCTATGGTTTGAGTTTTTATGCTAGGGACCCTATAGGAGAAATCTCTGCGAGCCGTTCTTAGAAGTCCCCGAGAGGGTAGGAGGCGCCGTCGCCATAGAGAAGTGTTCCTTGGTGGAACTGCACTGGGAGGCGATAAAGATTTATCTCATACTGACTTGAAGCGAGGATAGCAGAGAAAGACTTAGCTACTTCGAAACAAACTAGTGACAAATATGGTGAGTACTGAGTAGGATCAAAACAACCATTGTCTCGAAAACCGGCTGAATTGTTGGTTTCGCCAACCTACAAAGATCTGTTCAAAATTAGTAATTAGTTAAATCTAAATTAAAATCCATATCACTGCGATAGTGGCAAGCATTGCATTGTAGCAAGTAGTGCCATAACACAGTAGCAAGTGGCCAAAGCATTAAGAAAAGGCATTCAACTTGCATACTCATTTCATGAGCATATATGAACAATTCTCGCATAAATTAATATTTGCCGATTTGTTCCATGTTGGTATCGAGCATAGTCGAACCTGAATTTAATAACAAACTTTCATATTGGTCATAACAAACTTTCATCTTGGTATCGAGCAAGGTTTTAAAAGCATTTATTGCAAGGTTAAGTTAAGTATTAGAAGGTTAAGTCAAGGTTAAATTAGCAAGGTTAAAAGCATTTATTTTGTATCAAAGTTTAGTAATAAATCATCGAGGTGGATTATCTGAGGTAAACTCTATCAAGAACATCGATCTGAAGGATAATATTGACATAAAGTGCAGACTCAACTCTAGAGAACCTCATAATTGGCACACGTCACAAGGTCAGTTGAATTTAATTGTTGATCTATTATATAATTTTCATATTACTTGGGTTAAGAGACAAGAAGATTTAGATATAAAACTAGAAAAATTATATAAAGATTATAGGACTCTCCAAACGCAATATTCTCTGTTAAGTGATAATATAAACCTGGTATTAAAACTTTCAAAAGAACATAATTTAGAGCTAGGAAAAATAAGTATGAATAGCGATTATATCAAGGAAGAAGTTGTATTGTTATATAAGAGAATAAACTCAGCACCTAATCTTGAAAGAATTCCGTCTAGTAAAGAAGTTAAAAGCGTATTGGATAGAGAAGTAATTCAAATCAAAGAATTAATAGAAGAAGTTAAGAAGTTAGTACTTGCATAATATATGTCCGAATACACTCAGGCTTTAGAAGAAACAGAAAAATATTTAGCACACCCTATTGGATTTTCTAATTACGAATCACCTAAAGAAGATTCTAAGATTATAATAAAGCAAAACAACACTATTTTGCAGTTGCTAGTTCAGATTCTAGATAAAATAAAAAAGCAAGAAAATAATAAAGACATAGTCCTTCATTCATCTGGAATAATCAACTCCAATAAACCAATAAATTCAGAAAAATGGAGTTATCTAAGAGCATCGTTAGAAAAGATAAGGGACTCCAATTAATAAATAAGGATACAAGACCTTTAACAATGATAGATAAAATAAGATGTAAAAACGAAGACATAGATGACTTAGAAGAAGTTATAAATATAGATAGAGATCTAGAAAGATATCAGAAGAATACATTGAGAAAAATAAAACCGCAACAGATATATAGAATGGGAATGTTTGAGAATAAAACAGGGTTATATCGTATATCTAGAGAAGTAGAATTAAGTGTTGTATCACAACCTGTAGAATTAAGCATAGTAAGTAAGCAATTGGAAAATAGCCTAAAATATTCTGGATATAAATATATACATCAAGGGATGTATATAATAGGAATTAAAGGAATGACTAGAAAGAAATTAGGAACGAAGGTTTTGGTAACCTTATTAGACAAAAGATGGGATACAGTAAATAAAGCTGCATTAGGATTTTTAGAAGGAGACATGAATGAGAACATGCTAATTACCTATATAGCACCAGATTTAATGATGCCCATAAAAGAATTTATATAAAAAATGTGTTTTGGTTTCCAAACCAAGGGGTATGAAGATTTTAAAGGAACAAATCTCTTAGTAAGCATAGAATTTGTAGGAAGACTAACTAATAAAAGTGGGTCTAGATATAAGGTAAATGTCAACAATGTCATTGAAAGTATGCAATCAAAAGGAATACAATTCATGAGCCCATTAAAAATTGGATCTGAAGAAAGAGCTGGTGAAGAATGGAATATAAGTGAATTGGTTCAAAGTAAGGCATTAAAACAACCTGAAGATTATATAAGTTATCAAAATGATAAAGGTAAAACTAGTATAAGATTTATGAACTATAGGTCAAGAACATTAGAAGATATAAGTCCCGAAGTACCTAAACAAGAAGTTGAAAGTAATAGAAGATATAGTGTAAGCGAATTTATGGAAAAACTTGATTTAGAAAAAGAAATAAAATATTTCGAACAAAAATTAAAACAGATAGATGAAGAATATAACAATAGCATGACTCATGAATGGCCTGCAATAAAAGAAAAAGAATTGTATTTTAGAAGAGAATTATCTAGGCTTATAAGATTGAAATGGGAAAAAGAACAAGCCATAGAAAATATAGAAGTACAAAAGAGAAAGCAGAAGCTAACACAAAAGGGAGTAGAAAAACCTATAAGAAGTAAAGTAGCTAAGATATTAAGTGAGGAAGAACAATGGGAAGAGAATTACAGAATACTATTAGAGAGCTATGAAAATGAATTTGAAGATGTTAAAGAAGAAGCTTTAACTAAAGAAGAAGATGTTGATCAATATCCCCCAAACGACTTAGATATGCTAGACTCGGATGCCGAGAGAAATTTAGATAATGCAATAGAAGCTATGGATATAGAAGCAGATCCAAGAAAGAGAAGAAGGTATGGTGAAAGTTCTGTTAAAAATGAGGCAGAAATGATGAATCAAGTTGATTGTGAACATGATTGGTCTATAGGAAGAGGAGATTTTAATATAAAATGTGCTTTTTGCAAATATTACCCAAGCTTAGAAAATAGAGTCACATGTAGGATATGTTTAAGACAAGCATGTATAGGATGTGTTACTTGGAGAAATGAGACATGGAAAAAGGAGGAAAAGATAGAACCTGAAGAAGTATTACTGTCTACTAGAGTAAGAGTAATAGAGAATAGGCTAAATAAATTAGAAGCTGAAGTAGAAAACCTTAGATGGAATTATGAAAAAGAATTATACAATAAGGAGGAATATAACGAAGATGAGTCACGAAAGCGAGTAAAGTTCAAGAAGAGGAAGGAAAAGAAAATACTGAATTCAAAGAATCTACGATACCTGAAATGAAAGAAAAAACAATGACCGTAAAAGATAATAGAAATAACAAAATTATAAAATTAAAAGATGCTATTACAAGTTTTGGAAGCAAGTATATAGTCAAAATACCTTTCAAAGACATATTAGGAATTAGGATACCAGTTAAAATAGTGCTTAAACCAAATATCTCGTATAAAATACTAGCCTTAGTAGACACGGGTTGCACAAAGAATATCATACATGATAAATACTTTATAAGATGTCCTGAATTAGTTCATACCATAGATGACGATGAAGCAGAAACATCCACAGATATGTCAGGAATTAGAAAAATTCATAATCAGTTAGCTTATAATATCGAAGTTCACATAAACGGAACAAAATATATTATAGATGAAATTACAATAAGAGACCTATCTATAATAAATGATGAAATGATTATTGGTTTAAGATTTTTACAACAATCACTCCAAACCACCATTATACATGAGCAAGGGATCACACTCATACCACACCAAGATAATCTCCCATATATCTCAGAAGTTCGAAAGCGTGGTGGATCACCAACAAAAACTGCATACATTGAGAAACCTAAACCCGCATTAAAGATAGAAGAAATACAAGAAGAAGAATTAGGTAGCAACATAGAGTACTTTTATATCACAAAATCTAATATCGAATGCATAGGGCTACAATCTTTTGCACCTAACTGGTACAGAGATATAAAATCTAAACATGACATAGATAGAATCGTTAGGAGACTTGAAGACATTCAAATCATTGGGGAAATACCTATGAAACATTGGGATAAAAATTCAATTATTTGTAAGATAAATATAATAAACCCTGACTATATAATTAGAACTAGTCCTATAGAAGCTACACCAAAAGATATAGAAGAATTCAAAATGCATATAGAAGAGTTGTTAAAACTAAAGGCAATAAGGGAAAGTAGAAGTCCACATAGGTCTGCAGCGTTTATAGTAAGGAATCATGCAGAAATAGCTAGAGGAAAGTCTAGAATGGTTATAAATTATAGAAGACTAAATGATAATACAGTTGAAGGCGCTTACAATATTCCTAATAAAGCAGGAATGGATAAACCGAATACAAGGAAATAGATATTTTTCAAAATTTGACTTAAAAGCTGGATTTTGGCAAGTAAAAATGGCAGAAGAATCAATAGAATGGACTGCCTTTACATGCCCTCAAGGTCATTTTGAATGGCTTGTAATGCCTCTAGGATTGAAAAAGCACTGACATTATTTCAAAGAAAAATGCAAAATATATTTAATGAAAATCAAGACTTTATATTAGTCTACATAGATGATTTATTAGTATTTTCAAAAACATATAAAGAACATATTGCTCATCTTGAAATTTTCTTTAGAAAGGTAGAGCAAAATGGATTGATTTTATCTAAAAGAAAATGGAAATATGCAAAGAAAGAATCCACTTTCTTGGCCATGAGATAGGTGAAGGAAAAATATATTTACAAGAGCATATTGCTAAGAAAATCTTAGGATTCACGATGCCATGAATGATAAGAAAATTTTACAAGAATTTTTAGGAATAGTAAACTATGCTAGAAATTATATAGATAATTTGGCAAAATTAGCGGGACCTCTGTATGCAAAGTTAAGAAAGAATGGTCAAAAGTATTTTAATTAGAAGATATTAGATTAGTGAGAGCGATAAAAGACAAAGTGAAAAATTTAGAACCATTAGAATTACCGTTAGATGATTATTATTTTATCATTGAAAGCTGATGCCTCTAAAGTAGGATGGGGCGGTATATTAAAAGCGAAACCAAACAAATATTCATCCAAAAGCAGAAGAAAAATTTGAGATATGCATCTGGAAGCTATAAGTTAAAAGCGTAAATAATCTTGATAGAGAAATATTAGCTATAATTCATTCAATTAACTCGTTTAGATTATACTTAGGCTTTAAAGAATTTACGATCGAGATGATGTGAAGCAATATGTAGGTATTACAATCAACTCAATAGTAAAAAGAGTTCTACTAGAAGATGGATTTTATTTGAAGATATCATTGCAGAAATGGTTATAAAGTAATATTTGAGCATATCAAAGGAAAAGATAATAGTTTGCGGACTTATTCTCTCGTTCATCTATTTTGCAGGAATGAAGAAGGCTTATAGTCCTCAATATGGAGTGGATACCTTTACCTTTGGGGTGATAATAAGCTCAAAGTATTTAAACCAAATACTTTAAAATTTAAACCTAAAAGTCACATTAAGATTGATGAAGCACAAGAATGCATATTAGATAATTTCGGAATCAATATATGAATAAGCATGAAGATCTTGGATATTTCTTATCCATTATCAATAGCTTAGCAGAATATTTTCATTTGATCAATGAAATGATAACGAATAAGCAAACTCAAGAAGATAAGCCTATATATGTGATATTTGAAGGAAGTGTTCCTGGCATATACATATCATTTGAAGAAGTGATAAAACAAAAAGAGAAGCTAGGCCATATGGATCGACTTCTTGGAAGAAATATATTGATATTGAAGAAGCATTATGCGAGCAAGAGAAATCATAGGGAGAATTATTACATTGAACCAATTGCAAGAGCATATATTCAGAATTACCATAAGAAAATACAAAGGCATCATCATCATCATCTATAATTACAAAAGAAGAAGATGATCCATAAAAAAAAAATTGACATATAAAGAATGTTTAATGAAAGAAGTTGACCCCTAGATGGGTCATACATAGATTGGAAAATAGATGAGAAGTTTGATGAAGTATCTCCTAAATGGAGAAGCAATATAAAAGAAGAAATATTGAATATTGTCGAAAAGAAATTGCGATAGATTTGAAGACTTGAAAAAGCATGTGATGAAAAATTAGATATGGCGCTTTCATGAGATGATTTTGAAATGGATATTCTTGGTCATGGGCAAGAGTCCAAATAATTTTCATCAGTTGATAAGAATAAATTTGAATTGATATACACAGATATTGATAAATTTGAATTGATATGAGATATCAATTATTTGGGCGTAAGGACTCATACCCAAAGAATTCTCCAGAATGTCCATAAAATATTCAGCAGAGGACAGATAGGCCTGAAGCTACCAAATAGCAAGAATCGGCTGCATATGAAAAGAAGAATATTCGCGCATGAAAAGAAGGTCTATATTGATAGGTAACTATCAAATATTCGCGCATGGAAGACACACCCGTCACACCCGTCACATAATCACCAGGAAGGTGGCTACATGAAAAGTTACAAAAAATTAGATGCATCAGGAAACTTAGTCCTGAAGGAATCCTCAGTGATCACCTTTCAAGATTCGTCAAGATTTGTCATGATATCTATGAAGATATGCCTGGACACCTGGACACCAATAATCGTCGCAGTGAGCTCCCATTTCACTATAAAAGGACTCCAGGGGCAACGCAGAAGAACAACAGCAAGAACCACCAGAAGACATCCATCCAGCATCCATCAGACACCCATCAAGCAACCATCCACCAAAGAAGAGAAACTCCGAAGACCCTAAGCGTCTGAGGAGAGCCTCCACCATAATACTAGTATTGTGTAATTAGCCTCATGTAAAATAGCATATTGCAAGAAGGCTAAGCGGTGTGTACTGCTCATGACGGTAATTTCCTTTCCGTTGTAAGACCCTTGGGGTTCGAAAGGAAAACCATATGTAAATTAGTTTGTGGAAATGAAGTAGTTACGGCTTTGAAAATCTCTGCGTCTGTCGATTCGGTTTCTATGGTTTGAGTTTTTATGCTAGGGACCCTATAGGAGAAACTCTCTGAGCCGTTCTTAGAAGTCCCCGAGAGGGTAGGAGGCGCCGTCGCCATAGAGAAGTGTTCCTTGGTGGAACTGCTGGGAGGCGATAAAGATTTATCTCATACAGACTTGAGGCGAGGGATAGCCAGAGAAAGACTTAGCTACTTCGAAACAAACTAGTGACAAATATGGTGAGTACCGAGTAGGATCAAAACAACATTGTCTGAAAACCCTTTGAATTGTTGGTTTCGCCAACTGCAAAGATCTGTTCAAAATTAGTAATTAGTTAAATCTGAATTAAAATCCATATCACTGCTGATAGTGGCAAGCATTGCATTGTAGCAAGTAGTGCCATAACACTGTAGCAAGTGGCCAAAGCACTAAGAAAAGGCATTCAACCTGCATACTCATTTCACAGAGCATATAGGAAGAATTCTCTGCATAAATTAATATTTGACAGTTTGTTCCATGTTGGTATCAGAGCATAGTCGAACCTGAATTTAATAACAAACTTTCATATTGGTCATAACAAACTTATCATTTGATGAAATATATTATTTTGAAGTCTTGCCCATGACTGGCAAATATTCATCTTATAGTCATTTGCAACCGATATGTTCATATATTCTTACTTTATTCTTCATAATCGAGCATTGGTGCACTTTCTATGCTACCAACCTCATCAGGTTGCCATATTTCATACCATGACATCAATTCTCTATATTCTTTTCTTAATTGAGATTCTTTACCCAATTCTGGTTTTATGAGTCTTCCAATGTTCTTTGTTATTGGAATGTTTCCATATCTTCCTTGACATTCATGAAGAAAGATCTTCATTATTCTGTTTTGATAAATCATGCGGTATTCAGGATCAAATTTAATATTTCCTTCTATTTCTTTGGCCTCAGTAAATATTCTCCATTTATCAAGATTTGTATTTTTGGAGAATAATTCTTCATATTCTTGAGATAATTCTGAGGACCATATACTAGGGAATGTATAATACCCTTTGGTAATAAAAATATCATGTGATCTTTGGTCTTATTGGTTGTGTAAATTTTGGAGGATTTGAATAGATCATAATTTTGTACCTCCCTTGGAGATAGACTAACTGTTTGCAAGCTTCTTTGATAGCCTTTCCAAGTTCGAATGAAAATTTCTTCCCATGTGCCATAGATAGTATGAACTATCCCATGGTCTATGATGGTTTGCAATGAAATATTTTCCGAGGTATTCATTTGTATGCTTCGAAATATTTTAAATTTATACTTGCTTTTAATATTAGGTATTGGTGATTGGGTTTGATTATCAACCTATCATCCAAATGAATTAGTGGAAAGGTATGGATATGAATGGCTATGCCTTGGTGTATATCTTTTCCTCTGTAAAGGTTCATGAAGTATTCTTGGAGAATGAGGAAGGTCTTATCTTTGTCTTTCGAATATTTCTTCCATATCAAATCTTTAATATCTTGGTTAAAGCAAGATAGTGTTTGCTCGATTTTGAAACTTATTCGGGAGTAAGGAGCTCATATGGAGTATTATTATGAATTCTGCCTAACTTATTTATGCCATGATTCAATACGAACTTATACCTTTGGCATTCTTTTGATATTTCATTATTCTTTAAAATTATTGACTTGCCTTCAACTGTATCGTCAAAGGATGTAATCTCATTAGATCCTTCTTCTGACTTCATCCCTGCAAAATGTAAAATAAATGGTCGAGAGAATAAGTCGGGCAAACTATTATCTTTACTGTAACTATTTTTCCTTTATTCCAGGTATTGTCAATTCTTTAAATTCAGTAATCTCTTTTCCTTTTTCTTTACTCGTTTCTGGTAACTCATCTTCGTTATATTCCTCCTTATTGTATAATTCTTTTTCATAATTCCATCTAAGGTTTTCTACTTCAGCTTCTAATTTATTTAGCCTATTCTCTATTACTCTTACTCTAGTAGACAGTAATACTTCTTCTGATTCTATCTTTTCTTCCTTTTTCCATGTCTCATTTCGCCAAGTAACACATCCTACGCATGCTTGTCTTAAACATATCCTACATGTGACTCTATTTTCTAAGCTTGGGTAATATTTGCAAAAAGCACATTTTATATTAAAATCTCCTCTTCCTATAGACCAATCATGTTCACAATCAACTTGATTCATCATTTCTATTTTTAAACCTGCTAATTCATCTACTAAATCTAACTCATCATCACTGGATTCACTTTGAGCTTCATTGTTCTCAACTTCATCTGTTTCAATAATTGAGTATATTGATTCATCATCCTTTATTTCATCATCGCATACTAATATATTTTCATTTACACTATCAATTATTAAAACTCTTTCTTGCTCTTCATACTTACTAGAATATCTTTTTTGATCTTTGTTCGGGCATGTTTTGCTTAGATGGTCAGGAGAATTGCATATGAAACATCTGCATGTCCTATCATATGTTTTTCTTGGATCATATCTTCTAACATTTCTTCTATGTAGAAATGGAGCTTTATTATCTGACCTTCTTAAAAAGTATCTTTTCTTTGTTCTATAATTATTCCTTTAATTCCTATTATATACATCCCTTCATGTATATATTTATATCCAGAATATTTTAGGCTATTTTCCAATTGCTTACTTACTATGCTTAATTCTACAGGTTGTGATACAACACTTAATTCTACTTTTCTAGATATACGATATAACCCTGTTTTATTCTCAAACATTCCCATTCTATATATCTGTTGCGGTTTTATTTTTCTCAATGTATTCTTCTGATATCTTTCTAGATCTCTATCTATATTTATAACTTCTTCTAAGTCATTTATGTCTTCGTTTTTACATCTTATTTTATCTATCATTGTTAAAGGTCTTGTATCCTTATTTATTAATTGGAGTCCCTTATCTTTTCTAACGATGCTCTTAGATAACTCCATTTTTCTGAATTTATTGGTTTATTGGAGTTGATTATTCCAGATGAATGAAGGACTATGTCTTTATTATTTTCTTGCTTTTTTATTTTATCTAGAATCTGAACTAGCAACTGCAAAATAGTGTTGTTTTGCCTTATTATAATCTTAGAATCTTCTTTAGGTGATTCGTAATTAGAAAATCCAATAGGGTGTGCTAAATATTTTTCTGTTTCTTCTAAAGCCTGAGTGTATTCGGACATATATTATGCAAGTACTAACTTCTTAACTTCTTCTATTAATTCTTTGATTTGAATTACTTCTCTATCCAATACGCTTTTAACTTCTTTACTAGGCGGAATTCTTTCAAGATTAGGTCTTGAGTTTATTCTCTTATATAACAATACAACTTCTTCCTTGATATAATCGCTATTCATACTTATTTTCCTAGGCTCTAATTATGTTCTTTTGAAAGTTTTAATACCAGGTTTATATTATCACTTAACAGAGAATATTGCGTTTGGAGAGTCCTATAATCTTTATATAATTTTTCTAGTTTTATATCTAAATCTTCTTGTCTCTTAACCCAAGTAATATGAAAATTATATAATAGATCAACAATTAAATTCAACTGACCTTGTGACGTGTGCCAATTATGAGGTTCTGTAGAGTTGAGTCTGCACTTTATGTCAATATTATCCTTCGTACTGATGTTCTTGATAGAGTTTACCTCTGTATAATCCACCTCTGATGATTTATTACTAAACTTTGATACAAAATAAATGCTTTTAACCTTGCTAATTTAACCTTGACTTAACCTTCTAATACTTAACTTAACCTTGCAATAAATGCTTTTAAAACCTTGCTCTGATACCAGTATGAAAGTTTGTTATGACCAATATGAAAGTTTGTTATTAAATTCAGGTTCGACTATGCTCTGATACCAACATGGAACAAACTGGCAAATATTAATTTATGCAGAGAATTCTTCATATATGCTCTGCGAAATGAGTATGCAGGTTGAATGCCTTTTCTTAATGCTTTGGCCACTTGCTACAGTGTTATGGCACTACTTGCTACAATGCAATGCTTGCCACTATCAGCAGTGATATGGATTTTAATTCAGATTTAACTAATTACTAATTTTGAACAGGATCTTTGCAGGTTGGCGAAACCAACAATTCAGCCGGGTTTTGACACGGCGGTTGTTTTGATCCTACTCGGTACTCACCATATTTGTCACTAGTTTGTTTGAGTAGCTAAGTCTTTCTCTGGCTATCCTCTCGATTCAAGCTGTATGAGATAAATCTTTATCGTCTCCCAGGCAGTTCCACCGAAGGAACACTTCTCTATGGCGGCGCTCTCCTACCCTCTCAGGGGACTTCTAAGAACGGCTCGCAGAGGTTTCTCCTATAGGGTCCCTAGCATAAAAACTCAAACCATAGAAACCGAATCGGACAGACGCAGAGATTTTCAAAGCCAGAACTACTTCATTTCCACAAACTAATTTACATATGGTTTTCCCTTTCGGGAACCCCCGAAGGATCTTACAACGGAAAGGAAATTACCTTACAGGGCAAGCACACACTGCTTAGCCTTCTTGCAATATGCTATTTTACATGAGGCTAATTACACACTACTAGTATTATGGTGGAGGCTCTCCTCAGACGCTTAGGGTCTTCGGAGTTTCTCTTCTGTGGTGGATGGTTGCTTGATGGGTGTCTGATGGATGCTGGATGGATGTCTTCTGGTGGTTCTTTGCTGTTGTTCTTCTGCGTTGCCCCTGGAGTCCTTTTATAGTGAAATGGGAGCTCACTGCGACGATTATTGGTGTCCAGGTGTCTAGGCATATCTTCATAGATATCATGACAAATCTTGACGAATGTTGAAAGGTGATCACTGAGGATTCCTTCAGGACTAAGTTTCCTGATGCATCCAATTTTTTGTAACTTTTCATGCAGCCACTTTTATGGTGGTTATGCTTTCATATAGCCACCTTCCTGGTGATTATGTGACGGGTGTGACGGGTGTGTCTTCCATGCGCGAATATTTGATAGTTACCTATCAATATAGACCTTCTTTTCATGCGCGAATATTCTTCTTTTCATATGCAGCCGATTCTTACTATTTGGTAGCTTCAGGCCTATCTGTCCTCTGCTGAAAATATTTTATGGACATTCTGGAGAATTCTTTGGGTATGGGTCTGCCACGCCCAAACATGTGCGTATATCTCCCATACCCATAAATATTTTATGGGTATACATAAAATATTTATATATAATATTATATCATATTGGTTTTATTTTATGTATTTTGACATAATATTTATACATAATATTATATCATATTGGTTTTATTTTGTTATAATATCTATAATAACAAACTTTCATGTTGCCAGTTTGTTGTGACCAATATGAAAGTTTGTTATTAAATTCAGGTTCGACTATGCTCTGATACCAACATGGAACAAACTGGCAAATATTAATTTATGCAGAGAATTCTTCATATATGCTCTGCGAAATGAGTATGCAGGTTGAATGCCTTTTCTTAATGCTTTGGCCACTTGCTACAGTGTTATGGCACTACTTGCTACAATGCAATGCTTGCCACTATCAGCAGTGATATGGATTTTAATTCAGATTTAACTAATTACTAATTTTGAACAGGATCTTTGCGGTTGGCGAAACCAACAATTCAAAGGGTTTTCAGACGTGTTGTTTTGATCCTACTCGGTACTCACCATATTTGTCACTAGTTTGTTTGAGTAGCTAAGTCTTTCTCTGGCTATCCTCGGTTCTGTTGTATGAGATAAATCTTTATCGTCTCCCAGGCGATTCCACCGAAGGAACACTTCTCTATGGCGGCGCTCTCCTACCCTCTCGGGGACTTCTAAGAACGGCTCGCAGAGGTTTCTCCTATAGGGTCCCTAGCATAAAACTCAAACCATAGAAACCGAACTGACAGGACGCAGAGATTTTCAAAGCCAGAACTACTTCATTTCCACAAACTAATTTACATATGGTTTTCCCTTTCGGGAACCCCCGAAGGGTCTTACAACGGAAAGGAAATTACCGTACAGAGCAGGCACACACTGCTTAGCCTTCTTGCAATATGCTATTTTACATGAGGCTAATTACACAATACTAGTATTATGGTGGAGGCTCTCCTCAGACGCTTAGGGTCTTCGGAGTTTCTCTTCTTTGGTGGATGGTTGCTTGATGGGTGTCGATGGATCTTTGGATGGATGTCTTCGGTGGTTCTTCTTTGTTGTTCTTCTGCGTTGCCCAGAGTCCTTTTATAGTGAAATGGGAGCTCACTGCGGCGATTATTGGTGTCCGGTGTCGGGCATATCTTCATAGATATCATGACAAATCTTGACGAATCTTGAAAGGTGATCACTGAGGATTCCTTCAGGACTAAGTTTCTGATGCATCTAATTTTTGTAACTTTTCATGTAGCCACCTTCACGGTGATTATGTGACGGTGTGACGGTGTGTCTTCCATGCGCGAATATTTGATAGTTACCTATCAATATAGACCTTCTTTTCATCTTGTGAATATTCTTCTTTTCATATGCACCGATTCTTGCTATTTGGTAGCTTCAGCCTATCGTCCTCTCTTGAATATTTTATGGACATTACGGAGAATTCTTTGGGTATGAGTGCTTACGCCCAAATAATTGATATCTCATATCAATTCAAATTTATCAATATCTGTGTATATCAATTCAAATTTATTCTTATCAACTGATGAAAATTATTTGGACTCTTGCCCATGACCAGCAATATCCATTTCAAAATCATCTGCGAGCGTCATATCTAATTTTTCATCACATGCTTTTTTCAAGTCTTCAAATCTATCAGCAATTTCTTTTCTGACAATATTCAATATTTCTTCTTTTATATTGCTTCTCCATTTAGGAGATACTTCATCAAACTTCTCATCTATTTTCCAATCTATGTATGACCCATCTAAGGGGTCAACTTCTTTCATTAAACATTCTTTATATGTCAATTTTTTTTTTGCGGGATCATCTTCTTCTTTTGTAATTATAGATGATGATGATGATGCCTTTGTATTTTTCTTATGGTAATTCTGAATATATGCTCTTGCAGCTGGTTCAATGTAATAATTCTCCCCTATGATTTCTCTTGCTCTGCATAATGCTTCTTCAATATCAATATACTTCTTCCAAGAAGCTGATCCATATGGCCTAGCTTCTCTTTTTTGTTTTATCACTTCTTCAAATGATATGTATATGCCAGGAACACTTCCTTCAAATATCACATATATAGGCTTATCTTCTTGAGTTTGCTTATTCGTTATCATTTCATTGATCAAATGAAAATATTCTGCTAAGCTATTGATAATGGATAAGAAATATCCAAGATCTTCATGCTTATTCATATATTGATTCCGAAATTATCTAATATGCATTCTTGTGCTTCATCAATCTTAATGTGACTTTTAGGTTTAAATTTTAAAGTATTTGGTTTAAATACTTTGAGCTTATTATCACCCCAAAGGTAAAGGTATCCACTCCATATTGAGGACTATAAGCCTTCTTCATTCACGCAAAATAGATGAACGAGAGAATAAGTCCGCAAACTATTATCTTTTCCTTTGATATGCTCAAATATTACTTTATAACCATTTCTGCAATGATATCTTCAAATAAAATCCATCTTCTAGTAGAACTCTTTTTACTATTGAGTTGATTGTAATACCTACATATTGCTTCACGATCGTCTCGATTGTAAATTCTTTAAAGCCTAAGTATAATCTAAACGAGTTAATTGAATGAATTATAGCTAATATTTCTCTATCGATATTATTTACGATTTTTAACTTATAGCTTCCGGATGCATATCGCAAATTTTTCTTCTGTTTTGGATGAATATTTGTTTGGTTTACATTTTAATATACGCCCCATCCTACTTTAGAGGCATCGGTTTCAATGATAAAATAATAATCATCTAACGGTAATTCTAATGGTTCTAAATTTTTCACTTTGTCTTTTATCGTTCTCACTAATCTAATATCTTCGAATTAAAATACTTTTGACCATTCTTTCTTAACTTTGCATACAGAGGTCACGCTAATTTTGCCAAATTATCTATATAATTTCTAGCATAGTTTACTATTCCTAAAAATTCTTGTAAAATTTTCTTATCATTCATGGCATCAGGGAATCCTAAGATTTTCTTAGCAATATGCTCTTGTAAATATATTTTTCCTTCACCTATCTCATGGCCAAGAAAATGGATTCTTTCTTTGCATATTTCCATTTTCTTTTAGATAAAATCAATCCATTTTGCTCTACCTTTCTAAAGAAAATTTCAAGATGAGTAATATGTTCTTTATATGTTTTGAAAATACTAATAAATCATCTATGTAGACTAATATAAAGTCTTGATTTTCATTAAATATATTTTGCATTTTTCTTTGAAATAATCTTTGATGCGTTTTCAATCCTAGAGGCATTACAAGCCATTCAAAATGACCTTGAGGGCATGTAAAGGCAGTCCATTCTATTGATTCTTACGCCATTTTTACTTGCCAAAATCCACTTTTAAGTCAAATTTTGAAAATATCTATTTCCTTGTATTCGGTTTATCCATTCACATTTATTAGGAATATTGTAAGCGTCTTCTCTTGTATTATCATTTAGTCTTCTATAATTTATAACCATTCTAGACTTTCCTCTAGCTATTTCGCATGATTCCTTACTATAAACGCTGCAGACCTATGTGGACTTCTACTTTCCTTATTGCCTTTAGTTTTAACAACTCTTCTATATGCATTTTGAATTCTTCTATATCTTTTGGTGTAGCTTCTATAGGACTAGTTCTAATTATATAGTCGGGTTTATTATATTTATCTTACAAATAATTGAATTTTTATCCCAATGTTTCATAGGTATTTCCCCAATGATTTGAATGTCTTCAAGTCTCGAAGCGATTCTATCTATGTCATGTTTAGATTTTATATCTCTACACGATTAGGTGCAAAAGATTGTAGCCCTATGCATTCGATATTAGATTTTGTGATATAAAAGTACTCTATGTTGCTACCTAATTCTTCTTCTTGTATTTCTTCTATCTTTAATGCGGGTTTAGGTTTCTCAATGTATGCAGTTTTTGTTGGTGATCCACCACGCTTCGAACTTCCGAGATATATGGGAGATTATCTTGGTGTGGTATGAGTGTGATCCCTTGCTCATGTATAATGGTGGTTTGGAGTGATTGTTGTAAAAATCTTAAACCAATAATCATTTCATCATTTATTATAGATAGGTCTCTTATTGTAATTTCATCTATAATATATTTTGTTCGTTTATGTGAACTTGATATTATAAGCTAACGATTATGAATTTTTCTAATTCGACATATCTGTGGATGTTTCGCTTCATCGTCATCTATGGTATGAACTAATTCAGGACATCTTATAAAGTATTTATCATGTATGATATTCTTTGTGCAACCCGTGTCTACTAAGGCTAGTATTTTATCTGAGATATTTGGTTTAAGCACTATTTTAAGCGGTATCCTAATTCCTAATATGTCTTTGAAAGGTATTTTGACTATATACTTGCTTCCAAAACTTGTAATAGCATCTTTTAATTTTATATTTTTGTTATTTCTATTATCTTTTACGGTCATTGTTTTTTCTTTCATTTCAGGTATCGTAGATTCTTTGAATTCAGTATTTTCTTTTCCTTCCTCTTCTTGAACTTTACTCGTTTCTGGTGACTCATCTTCGTTATATTCCTCCTTATTGTATAATTCTTTTTCATAATTCCATCTAAGGTTTTCTACTTCAGCTTCTAATTTATTTAGCCTATTCTCTATTACTCTTACTCTAGTAGATGTAATACTTCTTCAGGTTCTATCTTTTCCTCCTTTTTCCATGTCTCATTTCTCCAAGTAACACATCCTATACATGCTTGTCTTAAACATATCCTACATGTGACTCTATTTTCTAAGCTTGGGTAATATTTGCAAAAAGCACATTTTATATTAAAATCTCCTCTTCCTATAGACCAATCATGTTCACAATCAACTTGATTCATCATTTCGCCTCATTTTAATGAGAACTTTCACCATACCTTCTTCTCTTTCTTGGATCTGCTTCTATATCCATAGCTTCTATTGCATTATCTAAATTTCTCTCGGCATCCGAGTCTAGCATATCTAAGTCGTTTGGGGGATATTGATCAACATCTTCTTCTTTAGTTAAAGCTTCTTCTTTAACATCTTCAAATTCATTTTCATAGCTCTCTAATAGTATTCTGTAATTCTCTTCACATTGTTCTTCCTCACTTAATATCTTAGCTACTTTACTTCTTATAGGTTTTTCTACTACCTTTTGTGTTAGCTTCTGCTTTCTCTTTTGTACTTCTATATTTTTTATGGCTTGTTCTTTTTCCCATTTCAATCTTATAAGCCTAGATAATTCTCTTCTAAAATACAATTCTTTTTCTTTTATTGCAGGCCATTCATGAGTCATGCTATTGTTATATTCTTCATCTATCTGTTTTGATTTTTGTTCGAAATATTTTATTTCTTTTTCTAAATCAAGTTTTTCCATAAATTCGCTTACACTATATCTTCTATTACTTTCAACTTCTTGTTTAGGTACTTCGGGACTTATATCTTCTAATGTTCTTGACCTATAGTTCATAAATCTTATACTAGTTTTACCTTTACCATTTTGATAACTTATATAATCTTCAGGTTGTTTTAACACCTTACTTTGAACCAATTCACTTATATTCCATTCTTCACCAGCTCTTTCTTCAGATCCAATTTTTAATGGGCTCATGAATTGTATTCCTTTTGATTGCATACTTTCAATGACATTGTTGACATTTACCTTATATCTAGACCCACTTTTATTAGTTAGTCTTCCTACAAATTCTATGCTTACTAAGAGATTTGTTCCTTTAAAATCTTCATACCCCTTGGTTTGGAAACCAAAACACATTTTTTCTATAAATTCTTTTATGGGCATCATTAAATCTGGTGCTCAAAATACATAAAATAAAACCAATATGATATAATATTATGTATAAAAGAAGCAATATTTTATTATGTATTTTTTTATGGGTTTTTATATAATACATAATATTACATAATTATGTATAAAAGAAGCAATATAAAAGAAGAAATATTATGTATTATAATCTGCTATGTAATCTATATTACATAATATAAATATTTAAATTATGTATTATTATAATAATTATATTATAATAATTATAATTTTTTATAATAATATAATAATATAATACTTATTATGTAATATAATAATATAATAATATAATAAGTATAATTTTTTATAATAATATAATATGATATAATAATTGTATTAGAAATGGAGTCAGTACTCCATTTCTTGTTACCGTTGAAATTCATCAAGATTCGTGCACACAAAGTAAATACATGCACAACAACATTATCATTTGCCATACAAAGGTGTGAATACAATAACTGCGCAATTAATTGTTTCCAAACAAGGTATGGAGCACAGGCTCCATGGAGTCCCAAATACTTTTACTATATATATATATATATATATATATATATATATATATATATATATATATATATATATATAATATAGAGTTGAGCTATGGTGCTTCACGAAGTACGGATGTTTTGGTGCTTCGCGTTCGGTTTGCAAAACCTATGACCGATGTGAACGATCCGAACCACTCATTTTGATCTTCTAGTTGATATGAGCTCACAAACAAAATTTTACATTTTTTAAATTTTTTTTACTATTTTAAACAGATTTTTGAAAACCAGCCTTTTTAGAGGCTCCGTAATAACTTAGATCATGAGTTTTCAAAAATCTGTTTAAAATAGTAAAAAAAATTTAAAAAATATAAAATTTTGTTTGTGAGCTCATATCAACTAGAAGATCAAAATGAGCGATTCGGATCGTTCACATCATCATCATAGGTTTTGCAAACCAACGCTAAGCAACAAAACACATTTCATAGCACCATAGCTACACACACACACACACACACACACACACACACACACAAGGTTCTAAAAATCCCGATTAATCCCCGATTAGTCCCCGATTAATCTCTAGTCCATTGTCCTCCGATTAGGACCGATTACGATTAATTCCGACTAGTGCCGATTTATGTGTCCGATTAATCCCGATTAACCTAGTCTCCACTCTCGCCCGACTAGCGACTTATATATATATATATATATATATATATATATATATATATATATATATATATATATATATATATATATATATATATATAGGAATAATACATATATATACTTGCCGGGGCGGATCTAGAGCGAACATGACCGAGGTTCACCATTCAACAAGACAACAACCAATCAAAAAATATTCAGGGTGCACCAATGGTCCATACTCACTAATCCCTACTAAAAATTATTTTTGACTGGGTGTCATGTGACACCCCCTTGGCCCATGTAGATCCGCCCTTGCTTGCCAAATGATATTGATCTTTTATTTAGTTACTGATGTCCACATTTTAACCTACGAATTAAATTTTCTTACAATCACATTAACGAATTGAATAATTCTGTAAAAGTAGGAAAACGCCCAAGAAAGCTGATGCATGATCGAAGCCGATACGTAACCCGAAAAGTTACTTGTTTGAGCCGATAGCAGAATAACTTAGTGCTTTCACCACCAAATTAATATTTCATACAATGCAGCGCATGCAAGGCCCACGAGTTGTAGCATCACAATTAATTAGAAATAAATTGATCGTCTAGTGATTAATCTGGTATATAGTTCATCATATATATGTGTGATGCTTTTAGCTTAATTATTAATAATTAACTAGTATGTGAAGCTGGGCTGGCCAGCATATATGATGGCTGGCTCCTCTTTTTCTCCTCGAGTTAGTTATTGCATCTGCATGTGGCCCCAATTATATGCATGAAAAATATGTTTTTAAGATACGTTTATGTGTTGATGGGGCCTCTGAAAGCTATGGCCCTCCGACCCCATCAATCATATTTCCACATCGATCACTCTCCTTCTTTTTCATTAATTTTGCCTTTTAGATTCACTTCTTGATCTTCCTCACCTTCAAGTTTGGTGTCGTTCACACACTACTGACACTGCTATGAATCAATCAAACGCCCTTTTTTTTTCCTTCTAGATTTGAGATCTTAATTATCTTTTTACCACTCTTCTTTTAAGCTACTAAAACTAGCCCAGTACTTACACGTACTCCAAGCAAGAAACTCCAAACTAACCAGTCATGCTGAAGATTTTGGATTGTTCTCTTAATTTGCTAGGCATGGACCGATCTAAACTACCTAGCTAGCTAGCTGCAGGGGTACGTCCTTTTCCGTTTTGGTCTCAATTCTACGTAGATTGAAACCGGGCCGGGCCTGCAGCTTGATTCAGTAGCTGACCGTTTGTTTCACGCTATACAGGTTTTCGGCCGTTTCATGACCCACCTGTATTTGACTAAGCTGTGCCTACCTAGTACATTTTATGACTTAATTTACCAAACATAAGTTGCTCGAAAATTTTCCAGCTCTCGATAGATTTTGACTTACCTGGAATCACCGGCCGCCACGTTCGTTCCCCTCACCGGCACCGTCTTCTCATTCTCCTGTCATTGTTGCCTTGGGTTCAGGTTGGGGTCTGGATTAGGGTTCCTCATGTCCCCTAAGCTTAGAGGGTTGTCGGGGGGAAGTGACGGACTGGCAGTGCAGGGCCGGTCCTGGCATTTTGGGGGCCCGTGGCGAAAACTTATATGGAGGCCCCATCCACCTCCTTATGTATATATGTCTATGTATATATGTATGTATATATATATATAGTCTTTTAAACACACATCATTGAAGAAATTAATATTCGATTCACAAAAATTACTTCTATAGAACACTTTAAAATTTATGAAATGACAAATGTAAATTGTAATCATAAACACTTACTTGGCACTTGACATTATCTTTTAAAAAAATTTCTAACAATTTATGATACAAAGTCATCGATTATTCTATTGATATCAATCTCGTCCAAAAACTTCTTCTCGATGACATGATATCACAAAGCACTGAAAATAAAAATAAACGCATCAAAGGATTTGCATGTACAAATTAAACCTACGGATCATGAGGATTTGCATGTAATGCTGCAGCTAAAACCAGTACTAACCACCAGTAGGTGCTCTTGACCCTTGCCCAGCGTCTCCCTTGATTAAAACTCTGCAACAAATCAGCTCCATAATGAATTAGTACGTACTAGCAAGCCGGTGATCTGAAGCCTTGCAGGTTAATTGGATGCATTATGCCCTCTGACTCTCTGAGGCCGTAAGGGTCGGCGTCGGGCTGGACAGACTGATGGGTTGCCGAGGCGGCGAGGCGTAGAGCCGCCGAGGGTGACGCGTACGCGTACTCGCGTGATCGGCTGATAGCGTCGGCGCCGGCGCGTCGCGTGAAGGGACGAGGGCTCAATCGGGGCGGCACTGCGTTACCTGCGTAGTGGACAGTGGATGACGGATTGACGGTTCGTAGTATACGGTATACTTGCATACCTATGGAGTGGGGGCCCATGACTTTGGGGGGCCCAGGGCGGCCGCCCACCCTGCCCCCCCTCAGGGCCGGCCCTGTGGCAGTGAGGATAAGATCGAGGTGTTGGGGTGGTGAGGTGCCAGTGGCGACGCCAAAGCTGTGGGCTCGGTCGAAGGCGGTTGGGTGACGGTGGTGGGTAGATTAGCGCAAGCGGTGGGGGTTAGGGTAGGCAGGGAGAGGGACAACTGGAGGATGGTAGGCAGAGCGACCAGGCGGTGGCGACTGTGGGTAGGTAGGCCGTTGGCGACGGAGGAGGGCATGGAGAGGTGCACGGAGCAACAGAGAGGGACGGGAAGGAAGGGGAAGGACCACACCGGCAAGGGAGAAGGGGGAGGAGGAGGCGCAACATTGATTGAGGCGTCAAGGAGATCAGGGAGGAGGACAGAGGAAGGCCCCGATTGTGTATACATGGAGGGAGGTATATCTTGATCAGATGATCAAGAAAATCAACCAAGAATTAATTATCTCTTGAGAGGTAGTAGGTCCTAGGAATTATATGATTCTAAAATTTACAAAAATATATAGTAGATCTAGAATTTACAAGCCAACCCAACAAGAATCATATAAATATATTGCGAGCCTAGGAACTCCCGCGAAAAGGAGGGTGACCGAGGAGATCCAGTCTCATGTCTATGCTGGTAAGTTTCTTCGGTCCCCCTCGCCTCCCTTGACTCCAGGGATGTTGTCGGAGTTAGTAGGTGTGAGGGGACTCGATCCATGCTGGACTATTTGTATATTAGTATTAGATCGTAGATCTAGTAGCTAATTAGAGGGTTTGGAGGAGTTAGCTACCGCCACCATCGACTACTTTGCTTTGCGTCGGTGCTCCCATTGTGGATGGTGGTGGCGCTGCACTGCTGGATCTGACGATGGGCATTTGAGGCTCTGTGCTTTCTAGGGTTTTGCCACCGGTCCATTTATTAATCTGACTTGTGTTCCTAGGTGCTTCTTCGATGTTCGATGACGATGACGGAGTCAATGCTTAAGACCATGGAAGATTTTGTTTTCCACATCGACTGTTCGCTCTGCAGTGGTGAAGTTGTTGTAGTGTTTGGGTGAGAAACCCTCTTCTGTTATGTTCCTTCTGTGACATTGTCCCTCCTAGCGGTAGAGGTGAGGTGATGATCATTGCTCCCTCCTCCTCCTCCTCCTCCTCCTCCTCCTCCTCCGATGGGTTGGGTGAGTTGGTGATTGTCTTCCTGATGGCCAGGGGCAAAACTTCCAGTGCTACAATTCATGGATAACTACACAGTGGTGGTCCTACCATGGTCTCTCCCTTCACTATAGAAAGTGACGCGAAATTTGATCCCTAGAAAATTCTCGACGGCCACAAATGAGCCATTGAGACTCGGGACTCTCTTAACGCGCGGCTGAGAAGAGGCCGTCGATTCACTAAGCTTCTCTCAATGACCACCGGATAGTGGTCAAGAGAGAACCTGTCACCTGCTGAGAGGCGAACGGAGCACGAACGAAGTCAATATCTCTCAATAGTCGCACCACGCGCCGTTTAGAGTAATGCTCCTCCATTAACTTTTCACTAGTGGGCTGGCTGGGTCATGGTGTGCACAAGCTCATCATCTCTCGATGGTCTGGCTTATGCCATCGAGAGGCCTTAAAATAGAATAAAAAATTAATTACAATACTTAATTAAAAATATATATTGTAATCACAAACAAGTACTAATTGAACGCGCTGCAATCACCCTTCCCAATCAAAGCCTAGAGTAGGTCGACCCGGTTTGGCCTTGGATGAGGTGGATGTGAGGTAGTAGGTGGTGTCACCGAGAAACCCATTAATTTGGAAGGAGGTGGTGTTGTCGAGGAATCCATTGATTTTGCTGGAGGATGCAACGCTGGCGCATGTGGCTGCGATGAAGGCAAGCCTACAGAGGGAGTGGTGGCGGAACCATGCGCATCCGTTTCCGCATTCTCACAATATTGCGATTGTAGGAATCGATGAGGAACCTGCGAGGGGATTGGTTGTCCATGAGGGCAGCACTTTAGCCCTCAAGAGTAAGGTGCATGCGCCTCTCTCGACGGTCATCTGCCGTCGACAGACATCCCATGTGCTAGTCCTCCAAATGGGCCTATTGATGTGCGCCAGATGGGATCTCTCTCAACGGCTACAGAGAAGCCGTCGAAAGAGATAATAACATGAAAAATGACGAGGCATGGTGTGGGCTTGAACCCGTGACCATGCGGGTGAGCGCCAGCGCCAGTAACCGTCTCACCATTTTATCCATTTCAACCAACAAGGGCACACCATTTTTTGTAGGTTCTCGAGTTATCTCGACGGCCAATCATGAAACTATTGAGGGAAGAGCACTCTTGGGCCAGCACCACATAGTGGCGCGTGAGGGGGAGATCTATCATGCCATCGGGAGAAACAAATTTTTTTTCAAAACTCCCTAAAATACAAATAGTCTGATATTAATTAGTTAAAAAGTTATAATGATTTCAAAAATCTTCAAAAATTCAGGTAAATCATGAATTTGCAAAACTACACAAGGAAATGTAATTCATGATATTCTTGTAAAACTACACATGCATTAAGTTGTGCTTTGAACATTTTAATTTAATGGAAAATTATATATTCCCTCCGGAAGTTGTGGCTAAATTTCACTTAACTCCTGTACGTTGAAAATTACGTTTTCAACATCAAGAAGTTGCTTCCATTTTGCACCTTTGCCCCGAAACCTTAATTAAGTATTGCTGTTACGTGTTGATGTGAACGTCTAGGTTACCATTAAATACTAAGATGTATGACACATCATTATAAATTCTTACATGTCAAGCCACGCATGCATTTGATTTCATTTTTAAAAAACTCAACTTATTTTGCTAAATTTATTTTCAAAACGTAAAAAATTATAGTTTATAAAACTAAATTTCTCAATTTTGTATGTTTTGTATTTTAAAAAATAGCTATAATTAAAAATACAATATAAAAATTTTAATATTTTGAAAACATAAAATTAGGGAAACATTTAAAATAATAATTTATGTTTTTTCTATGCTTGTCGTATGCTGCCAATTTCATGTTTTAATTATTTTGAAAAGTTGAATACCAAAATATGAAATATACAATTTTTTTTTTGAATTTTTATATTGAATTTTCTTTTTAAAATATAAAAATTCCTAAATTTTTAGATACACATCCTCCTCTAAATCATATTGGAGGGACCACATACCTAAGCTTCGAAGGATCGAGGGGCAGGCGATGATGCGACCGGTACCATGGGCCACATCTCCTATGTTTATAAATGCTGGAATTTGAATATGAGAAAAGTAAAACATGACTATGGGAATTATTGCAAAAAAGGAATTACTTGTTTACTATAAGGAAAATGTCTTAGGGCGATAATTTTGAATTCGTTGTGCCCTAAGTTGTATGTAACCTTACATTGCTAGATGCATTGTTGCTAGAGCACCATATTTATAGCGTCTTAGCAGACTAGTTTTCATATAATATATGATTACACATGCAGAGCGATTTATTCTATAGGCCTCCTAGCGTCCTCTTGCTTGGTCGTCTTGCTGTCTCTCCCTTAGGCTGTCTCCAACAACACACCCTAAAGCATCCTCTATTCTAAAATAGGGGATGGATTCTTCCCCTATGTGCTCCAACAGCTCTCCCTACACCATTCCCTAAAATAGAGTTTTTCTCTCCATTCCCTTATATATAGGGGTTCTCTCTCCTCCCCCTATACAATTCTCCATATAGGGGACGCTGTTGGAGATGAGAAAAATATAGGGAGTGGATTTTGTTTAAGGGAGCCTATAAATGAGGCTATAGGGGATCAAATTTAGGGATTACTGTTGGAGACAGCCTTAGCCCCCCTCCCTCTTCCTCTATGGTGAGATGAACGGGAAGAGAGGGAGGAGACACATTTTCCTTCACCATAGCTTTCCCTTTCCCTCTTTGTCCTCCTCCAATTCCACAAGCACAATACCTCATATCCAGATCTAGATGTAGATTTGGTTGATCCTCGTGACTCTAATATCCTTCTTGACGCCAAGGGAAGGAGGATGACCAATCGACCATCGATGGGGACCTCCATGATTTGGGAGCTTTTGCTTGGTTAGTTCCACTCTTTTCTAGGTGTGTTTCGTCCATAAGGGCGTGCTGCATCCTTGCGCTTATGAGCCATCAATTGCTCCAGTGAATGTCCTTTGTGGGCGTGTCAACGTTTCGGCCAAGGTTGCCAGATCCAATGCAGCGTGCAGTCAGCAGTAAGGAAAGGCAGCTAGATCTAGATGTTGGCTCCAAAGGTGACCGTATAGTGACCTATGGTGGCATGCCATACAACGACAGTGAGTGGCAAAACGGTGTTAATTAAGGTGCCAATCTTTAGAGAATTCTCGTATAATTTTTTTAGTTGGATTTAACGACATCGATGCCCATTGGTGTCACTAGTGACATTGGGGGGGGGGGGGCATTGGCCTTCCTACATGAGTTCCTATTGGTTCATTGATGTGATGGGCAACTTTGCGGTGAAGTTTGAGTTATTAAACTTGGTTTCAACAAGTCGGCATTGCTACTTAAGGCTACTTGTATCGACCATTGCCATCTTTGTAACTAAATTATTTTGAGTGATATGACAAGATTTTGAAATTGGCTGCTTTTATGAAATCGTAGATAAATCTTACGAAGGTCGATGATTATCTTCTCTATGAGGATGTTTAGAATTACGGTCGTTAAGATGTTTGAGCCGGCTGGTTGTTACGAGGTAGAAACTTATTTTTTTTACATGCCTTAGATTGACAATTTTTTTTTTGTCATTTCTGTTTGGTTTAAAGCTTTTTAATAAGAATTTGTATTGCCGTATGCATTACCGCGGAAAAATTTCGTCTATTATGAAAAAGAAATATGGAGATCGATGGAATGACCAGCTAAGCTAGTACAGGTCTTTCTGTCTCAATAAAAAAAAATCGAAGAAGAAAGAAAGAAAGAGGGTCGATGCATCCATTTTCGTTAAGTACCAGATACCCATCAGAGAAAAGAAAACGAGTCATCCATGTCCATGCATGATCTGCTGTTGTTATCAGCTGGGGCTTCCTATCTGGTAATTGGCGCCTTGGCGGTGTTATTATATATAAATTTGTCATGCCAAGTTGTTGCGGTGGTTAGATCATTCGGTCCTTAAGAAAGATGAAAAAGGAAAAAGAGAAATACTATTGAACTAGACCTAGCTCTTGCTAATGGAGAGAGAGAGAGAGAGAGAGAGAGAGAGATCAATGACGCAGATCTATGAGCAAGCATGAAGCTAGTTTGCGCTGTGGCCTGTGGCTAGCTATCTATCTATATGTCGAGATTTTGAAGGTCGGAGGTCGCTGATTCATCTGCAGCCGCATGTGCCACGGCGTTCATTTGCTGCCTCCCATTGCCGCCGGTCACTGTTCCATATATTTCTATTCCTGATCTGATTTCAGCAACACTGTTCACGGTACGCACGAATCATCATGCAGCATGCAGCAGATGATCAGGCCATGAATCATTGCATCCGTATCTCTGGTTCGTCGGTTTGGCGATTTGAGGGTGATCGATCGATCAGATGATTGACCATGAATGGTTGGTGCTGCTGGATCGACGCCAATATGCCACGGTTTGGTTCAGGTTCAGGTCCACGTACAGGATACCGTCATGATTCATGGAGGGAATATGCAGCAGCTAGCAAATAATAAACGAAAAAAGAGCTTTAGAGAGTTCAGAGATCGATGTTGGTGTATTGGGTATAGTTTCAATCAGATTAAAAGCGACGGTAGGTTATAACTATAAAAGTTGCAGGCATTCGGTAGGAGCCCTATTGAGACTAAAATAATAATTAAAAATTTGTTTCAAGAGCTTTGAGAGAGAAAAAACTAAGATCTTCCAAAAACAATAACTAAATAACTTCAAATAGAGAGTTGGAAAATGCTTGCAGCCGGGCGTTCGATCCGTCGGACGCCCGGCCTAGCCCGCGTGCGAGTATGGCTACGCTAGCTAGCTTGCTGCCAAGCGTTTCATTTATATTCTTTTTCGATTTCTCATTTTTGTGTCTTTTTCATTTATAGTCCAAATCGCGTAGTACAAATTTTATAATTCATCTAAATTACGTTTGAACTCATTTTAAATACTTTTCTATTTTTATCTTTTTTTCTATTTTTTTTCTTTTATTGGTACAATTGTTCTATCAGACAAGATAGATTGTTCTGGAAGGCTAGACTTATTGTTCTAGCAAGCAAGATAGATTGTTCCAGTAGGTTTACAAGTTGTGGTTCATGAAACTAGACATATTGTTTCAGTTGGGTTAGCCTATTGTTCCAGCAGACCAAATACATTGTTTCAACAGGTATAAAAGTTGTTCCAGCAGGCAAGATTGATTGTTTGGAGAGGCTAGACTCATTGTTCCAGCTGGCAAGATAGATTGTTCTGAGAGGCTAGACTCATTGTTCCAACAGACAAACTTTATTGTTGCAGTAGGTAAACTTTATTGTTCCAGTAGGCAAAACCTTATTTGTTTTAGAAGGCAAAAGTTATTGTTCCAGAAGACAAAAAGTTATTGTTTTAGAAGGCAAAAGTTATTGTTCCAGTAGGCAAAGCTCAACTATTCCAGTAGGACAAACTTTATTGTTTCAGTAGACAAACTTTATTGTTTCAGTAGGCAAACTTTATTGTTCCGGTAGTCAAAATTTTTATTTGTTCCAGAAGGCAAACGTTATTGTTTCAGAAGATAAATTTATTGTCCCATAAGGCAAAAGTTATTGTTCCAGTAGACAAAGTTTAACTGTTCTTGTAGCACAAACCTTATTGTTACAGTAGTCATCTTTTATTTGTTCCAGTAGGCAAACCTTGTTGTTCCAGCAGGCAAAAAATATTGTTTCAGTAGGCAAACCTTCTTGTTCTAGTAGGCATTTCTTTTTACTATTCCAGCAGACCAAATACATTATTTCAATAGGTATGCAAGTTGTTCCATCAGACCAAATGCATTGTTTCAATTAGGCTTAGCCTATTGTTCCAGCAGGCCAAATACCAAGTTGTTCCATCGTATTAGACGTATTGTTTCAATAGTCCAAATTAATTGTTTCATTAGTATAGACAAATTGTTTCAGTAAAAATTTATATAGCAACATGGATCTTGTTTTGTTCGAAAAAATGCGAGGAACACGTCGGTGAAAACGGTTTGTGGATTGGAGCTCCCAGTCAAAAGTTATGATCATTTAAAGAAAAACAAAAAAAGAAATCTTTGCTGACGTCAGCGATGACGTCACTGCATGTAAAGAGAGGAGAGAGACACTGGTTTTTGTAATGGGGCTGCTGTATTGGGTGGGTATCCGATCAAATTTTTTTGGGCCGGACGTCCGACCCCAAGTCCGCCCCAACCGTCTAACCAGCTCAGCGAACTATTGGAACCAGTGCAGATAACCCCCGCAAACAGTTTTGAGGGTGGTTTTGCCATGTTGGCTGTCCACGTAGAGTTGTATTGTCATGTGGATAGAAAATGTGCCATTTTCTTTTGAAAAAAATCATTTAAAGTGTGGGTCCCACATGTAAATCACTAACTCCGTCTTCCTCCCTCCCTCCCTCTCTCTCTCTCTCTCTCTCTCTCTCTCTCTCGGGTTCTCTCCCCATTCCCTTCTCTCTCACCGCCCAATGTCGCCGCCCCCGAGCGCTCCGTCCGGTGCCTAGCTCCGCCGCCTCTCCTGCTCCCTCCCACCCCAACAAGCCGACAACGCCGTCCCCATCCGCCGCCTAGCTCCATCGGCGCCGCCCCCGAGCTCTGCCGCCTCTCCTGCTCCCTTTCGCCCTAGCAAGCCAACGGCGCCGTCCCCGTCTGCCGTTGCACCTGCCGCTGGCCGTGCGTCGGCGCTGGGGAGAGACACGGGAGAGAGATAGAGAGAGGGGCACGGGGAGAGAGAGAGGAGGAAGAAGATGTATGAGACTGACATGTGGGACCAACACTCAAAAATACATCTAGAAAGAAAATTTTATGTCTATGTGGCAAAACCGCTCCACCTCAGCGTCCAGCATGGCAAAACTGATCCATCGAAAGCATGCATCCATAGCTCGCGAGCAAAAACTCAATCGATCAGAAAAACACAATCCATAGCTCGCGAGAAAGGTAGGAGTTAATTAGTTGTTGTGGTTACGATCGATTAGCAAGCCGTACGTAGTGCATATATGGTACGATCGATCAGTAAAGTGGGGGCTCTAATACGGGAGTGCATCCATCTCGGATACCAGGCTACCAGCAATGCATGCCTGCATGCATGCAGTACGTGTACGGGAGGACGTACCTGAACGTATTATTCGCCACACAAATCAAGTTGCACTAATATAATCACTCCAGCATCTGGTACGGTTGCTGCAACCTTCATGCATGCATTCATCTGATCTCATGGATATGCTTTTTCTTTAATATGCCCTAGCTAGAACTTGATTCCAAATACATTTTGCACTTGTCTCAAAAAAAAAAACATTTTGCACACATGTTGAATTGTTGATTAATACTAGATCCGTTCTTATCTCACGTTTTCCCTTATTTTTATGGACCTCGCTTAAGTGCCTCATCTTAATTACACTTAGTGAGGAGTTAGACCAATTAATGATCCTCAGTATATATACATTGGTATATATGTGGGTAAATATAGTGCAGCACAAAAAAATTCTTTTGCACTGTAATTAACATATGACCTTAGCTTTATGCAACATGCAGATAATGACAATAGTGCTGAGCGATGATACTGCCAATTTTACTGGTAGAATCTGTGCAGGCAGCATATGCAAATCCAGCAAGATGTCTTAATTAATTAAAATTAGGTGCGTACGATCTCTCACAACTACCCCTGATTTTAAAATGTAGATTCGTTTTTCTTTTTGGCAATTAGTTTATGCCGGTTTTGAATGTGGTTAGAGATGCTTACCGGCACAATGATTTGGCCAACGAGTTGTTTAATCTGGAGAGGATATATATATATAATGCACTGCATATATATATGTACGTGCGTGGTGAAAAGTCAATAGGCACATCAAGTGCAAATCGATCGCAACTAAATTAATTTGTAGCCTACAAATAATTAAGAAGCTACGTACAGTACCTCTTTATCGATCTAGCACACAGAAAGTACATCGACTGAACAAACTAACATGTACGAAGTACACAAAGCTTATGCCGACATTGTACTTATCACATAATTAATAGGGAGTTAATTTTAACCGATGCGATGGAGAAAAAATTGGATTGTTTGTAACGGTACGTACGTATACGTACGTACATACGTGCTGCAACCGTAGCCCCGTACGTACGTGCACTACGTGTGCAAGTTTTAACAGGAGTTAATCCACTATATAATATTATGGTCGGTGTGATATATGCATGGGTGTACGTACCTACTCCCTCTATATCTCGCGCGACCTCGTATATGCCATTTCCATTTAATTTGTTGGTGTTAAATTAGCCAGCGATGTGTGCACGTTCGACAGCAATGGAATCTTGTTTTGATACATAAATTTTGATAGGGGCGCCTGATCTATAATGAGTAATTGTCCCTCCCAAGGCTAAGCATGTACCAAGGCTTTGAGTTTGAGCCTCGCTATTTTTTTTTAAAAAAAAGGAGCTACCCCCATTTTCCATTGCATCAAACAAAGGTACAACAAAAACCATGTTTGAGCCTTGTTAATTTAAGGCATGCTCATCCTGACTTATCTTATTTGGCTTATTTACTTATTTAACTTATATTTTAATTTTGAGAGCTTTCCGATATGAACTTGAGAGTCGGGTCCCCATTGTTTGACTTATTTTATAGAGTTTTTAGACACGACTTCAAGATAGAAGAAAGACAGATTGAAAAACCAAATAATTTATATTTTTTAAAAAAAGATAAGTAGATTAGCAGATAAGTCAAATAATACGTAGAGAACATGGCCTTAATTAAGAAAATGTCACTCGTGTTCCCTTCAGCTATATGTGTTGACAAATACTCACTACAGGAATCGCGCAAAATCTCGACGGCCGCAATAGTTCTCGACGGCCAAAAACAAACCGTCGATATAACAGCGCTAATATCGACGGCCGAGAAAAAGCCGTCGTTATAAGGAGTCTGTATCGACGGCCACGTATAAGCCGTCGAGAAAAGGTCGATTTAGCGTGCGGCACCCCATCTCCAGTTTTTCGCGAGCGCGGGAAATAGTCTATCTCGACGGCCAAGAGTGGGCCGTCGAGAAAGATTCTTGAATCATGGGCCGGACGACCAAGGAATTACTGGGCTGGCCCATTTGATGGTTTCATGATTTTTTATGACATATATATATGGGTGTGCGTTTAAAATTATTACATTTCATAGCAATTTATATAAATGTTGGAATTACTAACATTTATATTGCAATGATGTTTACATATAGGTTTTTGGATCCAATGGTGATTTACAAAAATTTTCGGTGCATCGGTTAGACGTATTCGTACAACTCTATAGAACGTTCGATAACTCGCTAGACGATATGCCCCCCTACACATGAACCGGTTATTCCTGATAGAATTTCAGCGCAAAATTTTTTTGGGTGGTGTATATTCACGTGGTGAGTAAGACCAGCAAGCATGATTTTTTTAAAAAAAATTCTATGTTATTTAAAAAAATAAATAAGCACAGTTGACCATCGTAGGGGGTATGCAGGCATTGCCGTCGAAAATAGAGTATTTCTCGACGGCCTAAGAGAAAACGGTCGATACAAGCGATCTGTCTCGACGGTAGTCAACGCGGGCCGTCGATATAGGTTAATCTCGGCGGCCAGATGTATTGGCGTCGAGGCGACAAATTGGGGCGCTTTGTTTATTATGTCGGGTTATTATCGGCGGCAAAGGCGGGCGTCGATATAGCTTAATCTCGGCGGTTCAAAGGCGGTCGATATAGATCGTCAAGGAGCCCGCGCCGCCTGGCGTCCCTCTCTCGGCGGTCCAGCCGTCGATATAGGTGCTGTGGCCGACCGAGCGGTCATATGATCTGTCGGCGGTTACGGGCGTCGAGAAAGCTTCTGACTACGCCAATTTTTGCCACGTGTCGACCTCCGTGACGAACCAAGGTAGCTAGTCTTACTATCGGCGGCTTAGGGCCGTCGAGAGACTATAATAGACTGGGACTTAGGCATTTCATGCCTAAGTCCCACACTCCTACCACGCGTCTGGACGACGCCGCCGCTGCCGCTTCGCCGCCGCCGCCGTCGCATGCGCGCCCGTCGCCGCCGCCGCCGCCGCAGCATCGCGCCGCCGCCGCCGCCGCTTGCCGCGCCCGTCTCGCCACAGCGCCCATCGCCGCCGCCGCCATCGCCGCCGCCGCGCCGCCGCGTCCTGCTGCTGCTGACGCCCAGCGCCTCTGCATCCGTCGCCCCGCTGTCGCCTAGCCCCAAGCCGTCGCACCGCGGTCGCTGCCACCTCTGCTCACGCCGACCGTGCGGCCTAGCCGTGCCCTCTAGTTGCTGTCTCCTTCGCGCAACGGTACGGAGGTACGTCAAACCGCTTCGCGCTATTTTTTTTAAATTAATGTAGCTTAGTCTCGACGGTCGAACACCGTCGAAAATGTAATTAGATATGCCATTAGCAGTAATGATTACATATTTTATAAAAATTTGTACTAATAAAAAAAATTAAGAAATTACAAATAGATAATTTAGGGTTTATGTTGGTGTTAGTAATTTATTTTATTAATGTTTGTATTCTATTATAGTAATGTTTGAGTTTTAATAATGTTAGGTTATTTAAATAATTTGTGTATGTTACGTTATTTAAATTATTAGTAATATATTTTAGTAATGTTTGAAACGCATGTCACCTAACCGTACGTCACCCTTTCGAGAACAACACAACGCGTAAGGAAATTAGAACGGTGATTCGTTCGTTTCCATTACGGGTTGTGCAAAATGTTCTCGAATTGTCCAGTGGACAGCCCGTTTATGGCGTCGATGGGCGACTGCGAAAGACCGCTTGGGTATGTCTCGATGTGAAGCCGAAAGGGAACGAAACAAAATTTCGACAGTATAACCTTATAGTTCTCCTGTGCATAACATAAGTGCTATTGAGTTGAATTTCGGCTCTGTAGCCATCGTTGCACTAGGAGAACGATGAGGGTATCTGTCCGAAATTTTGTCTCGTTCTTTCGACTTCAATCGGACATGCCTTAGCGATCTTCATGGTGGGTTTAAAGCCTTCCTATGCCTATTGGAAAACCCTAACGTGTAGTTTATTGTGTCAAGAACGATGGAAGAAGATAGGAGGTGGATGTACGATGGATGGAAAGCGAACGGACAACACTCAGATGAATGGTATGACAAGGCGAATGCATTCGTGGATAGTGCTTTTCAGGCAACCCCTAACCCGGACACCGCGTATGTACATTGCCCATGTACGGAGTGTGGGAATTGTAGAAAAAGATCGCGCTATGATATGGGTATGCATTTGTGCAAAAATGGATTCAAGGTCGGCTATCATCGTTGGGTTTATCACGGTGAGAGTGCTTTTGTCACGCCTCCCGATCCGGACGAAGGATTCGATGAAATTGACCGGATGCAGGACATGATGGATGACTTCGGCCATGATCTTGATGATGAGGAGGCAACAACCTCAATGACTGAATTCTTAACTCTTCTAGAGTCCTCTAAGCAGCCGTTGCACGACCGAACAACCGTAACCCTCTTGTCTATGGTTACACGGATGATGGCTATGAAATGCAAATACAACTTCTCTATCAATTGTTTTGATGAGTTGTTGGGATGCTTAGGCGATGCCCTTCCGGAAGGACACAAGATGCCCTCCAGCTGGTATGAGTGTAGAAAATTACTTGCTGGTCTGGAAATGCCGTACGAGAAGATAAATTATTGTCCTAACCATTGCATGCTGTACTATAAGGGTGATGCTGTTAAGAATGTTTGTGATTACTGTGGAGAGTCTAGATTTGTCGAGACTGTCGATGGTAATGGAGAAAAGAAACAAACAAAGGTGGCGCGGAAAGTATTGCGGTATTTTCCGTTAAAGAAACGACTGCAACGTTGTTTCATGACTGAGGAGACCGCACAACAAAGGAGGTGGCATAAGGAGGGAAAACGTGTAAAACCCGGCATGATGGTTCATCCGGCCGATGGAGAAGCATGGCAACACTTTGATAAGGTGTATCCGGAGTTCGCTGCTGATCCAAGAAACGTGCGTCTCGCACTGGCCACCGATGGGTTCACGCCTTTTAATATGATGGCCGTCTCGTACTCATATTGGCCCGTTTTCAGCATTCCTCTCAACCTCCCACCGTCTCTTTTAATGAAAGAAGAGTTTATGTTTCTTTCGTTAATCGTGCCAGGGCCGAAAAATCCAGGAAAGAATCTAGATTTGTTTATGAGTCCATTGGTTAACGAGCTGAAAGAGTTATGGGAAGAAGGTGCCCTAACGTTCGACAGAAAAACGAACAAATCTTTTGTTATGAAGGCTGCATACATGTACTCCATTCATGATTTTTCCGCATACGGCATGTTTTCAGGATGGAGCACACATGGGCGACTAAGTTGTCCGGTGTGTTTGGATGATACGGATGCATTTCAGCTAAGTTTCGGTGGCAAACCTAGTTGGTTCATTGTCATCGGCAATTTTAAAACCGGACATCCATTTGAAAGCGAAAAATGCATTCCGTAAGAACACGACGGTAAAGAGTAGAAAACGCGGTCGTGTGGGTATTGCCTTTATTAAGAAATGGCATGCTAAGTTGGTTGAGGGTCATAATGGTGTGTATGAAGATTATGGTATTTCACATAATTGGACGCATAAGTGTAGCATATATTCTCTCCCGTATGCAAATGATCTGCTACTACCTCACAACACCGATGTGATGCACCAAGAGAAAAATATATCAGAGGCTATTTATGGCACTAACTTTGACATAGCTGACAAAAGTAAAGATAATGCAAAAGCACGGCAGGATTGTGAGGAGATATGCGATCGACCGTCGATGAACATGGTTGAGGGGAAAAAGAAGAAACCAAAAGCCACGTATTGCTTAACAGTCTCGCAAAAGAAAGAGGTATTATTTTGGTTTCAGAATAGCTTAAAATTTCCCGACGCCTATGCTTCAAATTTTGGGCGAGGCGTGAACATCACTCAAGGGAAGATTAATGGAATGAAAAGTCACGACTTTCACATATTCATGCGTGACCTTATACCCGTCGTGTTCCGAGGTTACGTACCCAAGGATGTTTGGAGGACGCTCTGTGAACTGAGTTTTTTTTATAGGAAACTATGTGCTAAGGAGATTAGTAGAGAGGATATGATCAAGCTTGAGGATGATATTGTCGTGCTCGTCTGTAAGTTAGAAAAGATTTATGTCCCTGGATTTTTCAATCCAATGCAACACCTTCTCGTACATCTTCCTTCTGAAGCTCGGCTCGGAGGTCCTGTCCAATATAGGTGGATGTATCCTATAGAGAGACGATTGAAAAATGTTAGAGCAAGCGTGAAAAACAAAGCACGCGTTGAAGGCTCAATAGCCGAGGCGTACCATATACAAGAGATCACTAATTTCACCAACAAATACCTGGCGACAGAGAATAATGTGAATATTCAGATACCTAGGTACCCCCCGATCGGCGTAGAATTGATCTGAGTTAAGAATTTATCAGGTGCAAGGCCGAAAGCGGTCGGTAAGTATCTCACCCGAGACTTAACAGAGATGAGCGGGTTATTACCATTGTTGTATTTATTCGACAACATCGAAGAGTTGACAGCTATAAGGGATGAATTTGTCCGAGTTGAATGGAGAGGAAATCGATTACCAACTGCTGGTGAGAGAACCCAACTATTGCGGGTTGGTGCTGGACAAGGACGACCGAACTTCTTGGCATGGTTTTGGAAACAAGCCGCTATGGATGCAAGCTTACATAACGATCTCCGTCAAATGTCGCGTGGATGCATGAGATCTGTGAAAATTCATAACCTGTACGATATAAATGGTTTTCGATTTCGTTCCTCTACATATGAGCGATGAAAACCTGATTTGCGATCGGTTAATAGCGGTGTCTTATGTCAGGGAGAGGATGGGGTTGACTACTACGGCATCATTGAAGAGATAGTCGAACTTGTATTCGAAGGAAGTAAAGAGCTCTCAGTAGTTTTATTTCGTTGCTTTTGGTTTGACCCATATGATGGTGTTCGGCGTAAACATGACATTGGTCTGGTGGAGGTCAAACACACTTCCAAACTCAAAGGATATGATCCATTCATTCTCGCTAATCAAGCAGAGCAGGTGTATTATCTGCACTATCCATGCCAAAAACCTGTGAAAGGCAGTGTTAAGGAAGATTTGAAGTCGTGGTGGGTTGTGTACAAGGTCCGTCGTCCAGGAAGATTGTTAGATCCAACGACCGACGATTACGAGGGCCCAACGCAGGATCATCGACTTAATGCTACAATGATAGTCGATATTGGATCGGGGCTTGATGAGCTACAGGCTATTGAGGACCCAGATGTTGAAGAAGAACAAGACGAACTACAAGAGGTTGAAGAAAACCTGAATGATGTGGGTCTCTCAAACGACGATTCTATGGAGGTCGACGATAATTACTGCTAGTTATTTTCAATATTCCAGGTTTTATATGTAGCCTAGTTGTCTCATTTTCAATTACTTTTCGTGATTGCATAATTTATATAACTAACTATTGTTTATTTTTCATATGCAGAATATGCCGCCGCGCAGGTTCGTCAACCCACCACGGGGTGCCGAGGAGGAGGAGGAGGAGGAGGAGGCCCTTGAGGCTGGCCAGGACCTAGCTCTCACTCAGGAGAGTGGGGCTGGTGAGAGTGGTGCTGGTGATAGCCAGGGAGGCTCCTCTCAGACCAGCAGGAGGAAGAGGGGCCCAAACAGGGTGAGGGCTGCACCACCTCAGCAAACTGGACGACCAGCGATCCAGATTGACGGTGACAGGTACATACCTTTGAATGCCCTAATTATTTTTTGAATTTGTCGATTTAAATTAGTCAGATTTATCCTAACTTTGTTACAAATGTGCAGCAACATGTCCACGGTAGATATCAACGAGAGACACCAGCCTGGTACTGCTCTTGGCACTCTGGCGAGGCAGTACTACCCTAGGATGATCACCTTGGACGGGACGACGAGGCCGGCGTACAGCTGGGACGACTACAGGCTATCCCCACATGGGGATAGCAATGCCGCGGATCAGGTCATCCGCAAGTTATGGGTAAGTTGCAAAATAAATTTCACATTCATTTTTGTGACTACTAACTATATTTGTTATTATAATGCACTGCAGCTGTAACATCCCAAATTTTTAAAACCAATTTGGCACGTTAATAATTTCTCAAGTGCATAATTTAAAAATGTTAAGTCACTCATTATTGCATCATCACGAAATAAGCGGTGCATTTAAAATCTCCAAAGTAAAAATATTTTGGAAGTTTATAGTAAGCGGTTGACTTATAAGGTTTTCTTTAAGCAAATCCCATGTGGAATTTTGGAAAGGTGTTATTAAATTTTGGGAATTAAAGTATAATTTCCTAAGTATTGTTGTATTCAAAAGAGTATTTGAATTTGTGACTCTTTGGAAATCGAAAAATTCAAAAGGCCTTAACCCGTCTCGGCCTGTGCAGCCCATCCCTCCTCTCCCTTTTCTTCTTTCCCTTCCTCCTCTTTCCCTCGATGGGCGTAGACGATTCTTGACCCGTTCAGCCTTGCCAAGCCCATTGACCAGCCAGCGCCTTGCGCCATGAGTGCGGTGCCACCGCCATGTGGGCCCACCTTGTCATCCCCTTCCTCCTCTCTTCTCCCCTGTTCCCCTCCCCTGTTTTCGTCTTTCCCGCGTCGCGGCCGTGTCCGCCAGCCACCGCCGCTGTTCCCCTCTCTTCTCTCTCCCGGGGCCTCGCCAGCGCGTCTCCCCATGCATTGCGCGCCCCTACACTCTCCCGCCGGACCCCCTCCGTCCCCTACCCATCTTGTCATATCGCCGGCCGAACCACCTCTTCGCGTTCAATGCGCTCACCCTCACGGCACCGGCCGGAATCGGCGCCGGCGATTGCCTAATCGCACGTCGCGTCAAGGATTGCTCCGGGCGGGGTTTGTCCTTAAATAGGGAACTGCTCCCCCTTTGTTTTCTGCCCTGCGCCACCGCATTGTGCCTCACTCGAGCCGGTGCGTCGTCGATCTTCGCCGCCTGGCCGCTGCTCCTCTTTCCCTTTCGCCTCGTCTCCCTCCTCCTAATCCATGCCCTCCTTGGGTGATCCGCAGGTCGCCCAGCGAAGCTTTCGCCAAGTGGATTGACGCCGTGTGATCCGCGCGCGTCCCGGAGCTCGCGCCGTTGCCGCCGTCGTGGTCCCGCCGCCTGATCACCCCTTCCGTCCCGGTGAGCTCACCAGCGTTCGCCCTCTTCATTGTTGCTTACGGCCGAGGGAATCGGGTTTTGATTCCGCTTCGCCGGCGCCCTTGACGCCGAGGTTCCGCCGCCGTGCTCTATGCGCCGCCGCCTCCAGACATTCCGCGCTGCCGAGACCACCATGGTGTTCGCCTGCTTTGAATGTCACTCCCGCGAACCATTCGAACCCGGTGGCGGCGTCGTCGCCGCCGTGTGCTTCGCCGCCGCCAGGTGTCTCCTCTGTTTCCCCTTTGCCACCACGGTGCCACCGACGAGGTGGGACCCTTGATCGATCGGCGGTCTGCGCCCTCGCCACAGGTGTGCCGTCTTGGCTGCAAGATTTAATGCGTTCCACGAGCTGCCCAAGATCGAGGCCCTTTCTTCTAATTCTTTTCTAATTTGGATTAAATCATTTACCGGTTCACCAAAGTATTTGCTAAAAAGGTCTAATGCGTGCTAAAATTCTGTAAAATTAGTAAAATTACTTTATTAGTTTCGAACACAGGAAAATTAGGTATTTGCATGACATGCATGTGGGATTCACTTGTTGGTTAAATAACTAGCTTTAGGTGCATTATTTCATGTGCACGTGAGAAGTGGTCATATTGTCTCTTTTAAAATGAAAATAAAATACTTTGCAAGTCCACGACCTTGGAAAATAATTGTTGCCATACCATCCATGCAGTTTGCACTTGTTAGAAGTATTCATGATTTAGTAATGGCATCATTCCATGTGTGCATTACCATTTAGCATCATGTTTCCTTTAAATGAAAATGCATGAAACATGGAGTTCTTGCATTTCCTTAAAAACAGCATGGCATAAAGTATTTTACTTATGTGTGTTGTATTGCTTTGCATGCGTATGCGCATTTAGGAGGTCAAGCTCTCGAAGACCCGATCGACGACGTCCCCTTCGCTTTCCCCGGAACCGATCAAGGCAAGTCCCCCCTTTGATCATATTGAGAAGCCATTTTCGGTTATTTAGAAAATATTTATTAGATTTGAAAATATGCATGCTAGTTTAAAGGATAAACGCCGATTTGCTAGAATTAGTTATTATGCCAAATAGAAAAGGTAAGAAATATGGTAGGATAAACCTAAGGTTAAAAATATGAATTGCTCATATTTAAACGCCTTGTTGAGGTAGGATAAGCGCTTAAAAATCGTTTATGCTTGAATGATGCAATCATTTGTGTGAAATGAGATATTGTTGAGAAATGTTTGGGGAAGGATGATTTAAAGGATAGCGCATCAAGGGTGATGCTTGATAGGAAAAGATTTTCCTCTTACCCCAAAATCTTTCCGACTAGGGAGATATTTTGTCGGTTAGTGCGAGATGGCACCGGTTTTCTTGGCTAAAATATAAACTCTCCCTAGTCTAAGGACTGCTCATCCTATAATCCTACTGAACGGAGCCATTCTGATCGACCTCGAGCTCCGGTATGGGACGGACCCGATCGTTGGCCCTCGTGGTTGATGGTCTTGTGGCGAAACATCGTGCAGGTGCGTAGCCTCTCGAGGGTAAAGCGTACCCACTCTGCAGAGTTAAAAGCGTCATGATAGCCGTGCTCATGGTTATGAGCTTGAAGGACTGATTATATGGTAGTTCCTTCATTTTAAAATAAATTTAGAAAAGGGATTTTGAAGAAAGGATTTGAGATGAGTAAGGATTTGAGAAGGATTTCGTTTGAGCTAGGTGCCACGGTGATATTCGAAATGGGTATCGGCCTATCGGAAGTGTCACGTGGAATGGACCTAGCGAGTTTGAGAAAAGAAAAGAAGAAAGAATTTTGTTCTTGCTATGGCCTTTGAGGCCAAGTGGCGAGAACCGTTTGAGAAGAGCCCAAAGAAAATGTTGAGATTTAAAGTTTGAAATTGCTTTGTCAAAACTAGGTTAAATAACTGCGATTTCGCAAATATCCTAAACCTTCCTTGTGCGGAACCGCATTTGCATAATTCGGACTTGCGAGTACAATTTGTACTCACCATCCTTTTCTCCCTCTCTTTTCAAAATTTCTACAATTTGGTCCATCCGAGTATGGCCCGCCGTCCGAGGAGGAGGACCCGGATTACGTCGAGGCGTTCTCCGATGAAGAGTATGAAGATTAGGGTTACGCGTTCCTCTGACCTCCGTGCTCGTGGGATGAATAAAATTCTAGATGTTGTATTAGGCTTGTATCGTTGTGTACTCGATTTGCGGCTGCGAGCCGTTGTATGTTGTTTGTCTTGGACTATGTTCCGCTTGTAATAATAATATCGTTGGCACTATTCCGTTTCAGATATCGTGTGTACTAGCCATGATCCTTGGGACTAGTACGGGTTTACGCAGTGGAATCCGATCTTGTAAATCAAAAAAGCTGAAATTGGTATCGAGCTGTGTTCTTATTGGCCCTAGGACGTAGCCCTAGAAATTAGAGACCATATAATTTTTAAAAAGAAATAATTGTTAAATATATTCTTATTCTTCGCAATCTATTTTCGACTGACGATCTTTTGGAAACTTGTAGATGCCGGCGTTCGCTTCCAGCCTTGGTGTTGGCTACGGAGGTTTCGTGCGGCGCCACCGCCGCCGATCTTTGAGCACGCTGGCTTTGGTGACCCCATGTACCATGGTGCCCTTGCTTCCGCAAAGGACGCACATCTTTGGGTGGTGTCGTCACCATCTTCTTGCCGGTCCCCACCTACCCGGTCCGTTCGCTACTCCGCCACTCGCGTCAGCTGCTCAGACGCCATCCAGGACGTGTCCAGACTTGCTCTACACCGACTCCGCAGTCTGTTCACGCGTGAGCTGCACGTCTCCCCGCTTCGCTTCTTTCCCTCTCGCCTGCCGCACGAGCTGTTCAGTCACGCTCGTACGGCCGAGGGTGAGAGTGACCCGACGGTGTACCACCTTGCTGAGCTCGTCCAATCCCTGGACGACGCGTACACCATCGCCCTGCGGGAGTTGAATTCCGCCTACGACGCCAACCGCCAGCTGGACCTGATCAAGAAGGAGTGCCGCGACCTTAAAAAGCGCGACTCCCATCACTTGGTGGAGAAGATCCACCTTCGCAAGAGGCTCCGTGAGTTGGTTCGCGAGAACCAGCGTCTCCGGGGGAATGCCGCTTCTTCCTCCGGGACTCCTACTCCTGCTGCTTCGTCCTCGCGCCCGAAGGAGAAGGATGTCGGCTCCAGCTCCAAGCTCGAGCCCAAGGATCCTGCTGATCTTCCCCTGTGCTCCTTCGAGCTCACCCCCAAGAATCTTCAGTTGGATCTGGGTCCAACTGGAGTGAGGGCGCCGCCTCCTACCCTTGTCGAGCTTCAGGGCATTCCCCTGATGGTTCGTTCGCCGCCGCCTGGTTGGCAGCCCGCCGTCGACATCGATGATGATGAAGAAGAAGAAGACCCCGTCGAGTTGGTTTCCGAGTCCGACTACGAGCAGGTTTAGCTCGTAGCTCTCCCTACCCTTTGCCGAGTCGCTGTCATCCTTTCTTTTCTTTTTCTTTTGCTTTGCGTCTTGTCCGCCGCTTTGCCGCCGGTCCCCCCACTCAAATAACCGGGCCGTCTCTTTAAGAGGACCGCCCCGCTGCTGTGTTGCCGCCCATTCTTTGTGTTGCCGCCTGCTGCTGCCGCAAGCTTGATGTCGCCGCCGAAGTTCCCCTGCCAGGTTGCTTTGCTTCTCCAGCCGCGATGAGGAGGAGGCCGGAGATCCGCTCCGTGAGTCCCTCTCGCCGCTCCGCCAGTCCTCCTCGCCGCCGCTCCCGTTCCGCGAGTCCTCGCCGCTCGGTGAGCTCTCGCCGCTCCGCGAGTCCTCCTCGCCATTCTCTGAGTCCTCCTCGCCGTGTTCCAAGTCCTCGTCTTTCCCCGAGTCCTCGCCCTCGGCCTGAGCCGAGCGAGTTCCGGCTGTTCCTCGAGGAGATGAGGCACTTCCCACTGTGGATCACCGTGGTAACCATCCTACTTTGGTTGGTGCTTACCAGTGGGCCCCTGTATCGATCCTACTAATCGTCCGGTGCGATCCACGTAATCCGTGAGGTAGTTAGCTCGCGATTTGGGCTGACGTACCGGCTTGTGGTACCGCGCCCCTATTGTACCCTGAAAACTATTATTTTATGTATGTGAGTGTGCACCGTGCCAAGTTTGCATATTTTAACTCATGTTTTGGAAAAATCTGGGTTTTAGCTCTTTCCCCTTATTGTCTCTCGTCCTCTTGGCAAGCAGATGGTGATTTCGCGCCGTGCTGGGCGTGGTGATGTTATCCGTGGTCGAGCCCGTGGTGGTGCCGCTAGCAGAGCTAGTGGGCCCCGCCGACTTGGGAGGTTAGCCCAGACAGCCCCTGCTCCAGCTCGATCTTCCGTTGGAGGGCCACCCCGTGAGCTCAACCTTTTTCCCTCTCCAGCGCCACAAATACTCCCCCAGAACCCCCAAGAAAATCTCCGAGAAAACCCCCAAGAAAATCCCCGAGAGAACCCCCAAGAGAACCAAGCCGAGTCTCTCCACCTTCCACCGCCCCCACCTAGAGATCCCACTGCAAGAGAGATCTTGGAGATGCAGTTCCAGATGTTCCGAGAGCTTATGAGAGAAAGAAATAATGCCCCTACTCCTCCACCCGTGCCACACCATCCACCTCCCGCCAGTTCCGTGTTAACAATTTCCTAAGAGCCAACCTCCCAAGTTCGGTGGTTCTGCGATGCCATGGAGGCAGCAGATTGGTTAAGGCCATTGAGAAATGTTTGATCATGTTCCAATGCGGAGAGACGGAGAGTGTTCACTTCATGACCTATCGACTTCTTGGAGTTGCGTCCACTGGTGGGACACATTTTGTGAGTCTCATGATGCCCCGAGACTATCACAGGATGAGTTTGTTGAGGCATTTGAGGAAAATTATGTCCCCGATACTCAAAGGAGGCTAAGAGGCGTGAGTTTCATGCTTTGGTTCGAGGGAACATGACGATGCATGAGTATCTTACTCGATTTACTCGATGGCTCGTTATGTGCCCGTGATGTGAGGAATGATCTTGACAAGATCTACTTCTTCAAGAAGGGTATGGACCCTGAGATCCGAGCCTTGATCGACTCCACTGAGTTCACCACCTTCAAGCAGTTGTTTGCCAGTGCTGTGAAGCAGGAGGAGAATCGTCGTCAGTGTTTGGCTGCTAGGAAGAGAAAGAGAGCTCAGCAGGATGGTCATCCTAGCTCTCGTCCCAAGGGACACCGCACCCGTGGTCGTGTGCCTGCTGTTTCTCCTCGCCCACGTTCTCAGTGGGTGATGCCTCGCCCAGTGCCGCAGTCAGCTCCTCCGGTCCGCACCCAGATGTCAGCTCTGCCAAAGAAGGACCTATCGAGCATCAAGTGTTTTGCATGCCAACAGATGGGACACTACGCCAGTTCTTGTCCCAATAAAGGTGCCGTGTCCGCACAAGGTCAAGCCAAAGTTGTGTTGCCAAGACCCATGAATTACATGCCGGCTTCGTGGGAATTTTCATGAGCCGAATCTTTATACGTGGGGCGTGGTCGGGTGAACCACGTCGATCTTGAGGACGCCACGCTGACCCCATGCGATGATGGGTAAGTTTCACATCAACTCAATCCCCTCATTGCATTATTTGATTACGGTGCAACGATTCATTTATTGCTGCATCATTTGCTAAAAATCATGGTCTTGAAATAAGTGCACTAAAGAAACCTATGCTGATTAAATCCCCTGGAAAAGTCATTCGTACCATGTTGATGTGCCCTGATGTTTGCATTGAAATTGAGGGTGTGGGATTTTTAGCAGACCTAGTGGTCATTGATTCAAAAGGGATAGAAGTGATACTAGGCATGGATTGGTTAGCCAAATGTAAGGGTCATATTGACTGTGCCTCTAAAACAGTCAAGTTGACTAGTGGTGATGGTAAGGAAGTTCAATTTGTTGCTAACTCCGGTTCTGAGAATCTGATTGTCCTAAATAAGTTGGAAGGGTCTGATCTGAAGAATATGCCTATCTTGCGGGAATTTTCTGATGTGTTTCCCGAAGAGTTGCCAGGCATGCCGCCTGAGAGGGATGTTGAGTTTGTTATTGACTTAGCTCCTGCATCTGCGCCTATCTCACAAAGGTCGACTGCGTCTTTCCGCCAATCTAATGGCTGAGTTAAAGAAACAGATCGAAGAGTTGCAAGAGAAAGGATTTATACGCCCTAGTGCGTCACCTTGGGGTGCTCCAGTTATTTTTGTGAAAAAGAAGGATGGATCCCTAAGGATGTGTGTGGACTATAGGTCACTTAATGAGGTGACCATTAAAAACAAATACCCTCTGCCTCGCATTGATGATCTATTTGATCAGTTGAAAGGAGCCTCCATTTTCTCAAAAATTGATCTAAGGTCTGGGTACCACCAAATCAGAATCAAGGAGTCTGATATTCCTAAGTCAGCTTTTACTACTCGGTATGGTCTGTATGAGTTCACTGTCATGTCTTTTGGTCTCACCAATGCTCCTGCTTATTTTATGAACTTGATGAACAAAGTATTCATGGATTTCCTTGATAAATTTGTGGTTGTGTTCATTGATGACATTCTGATCTATTCCAAGTCTGAAGAAGAGCATGAGATCCACTTGAGGATGGTTCTAGAAAGGTTAAGGGAGCATCAATTGTTCGCCAAGCTGAGTAAGTGTGAATTTTGGATGAAAGAAGTGTCTTTCCTTGGTCACTTCATTTCTGCTGAAGGGGTTCTTTGTGGATCCCGAGAAAGTAGCATCCGTGGTTGTTTGGAAGCAACCAAGTCTCGTGACTCAAGTCGAAGTTTCCTTGGTTTGGCGGGGTATTACCACGATTCATCGAAGGGTTCTCCAAAATAGCCCGACCGATGACCAATTTGTTGAGGAAAGAAAAGAAGTTTGAATGGATGCCGTTGTGAAGACAGTTTTCAAGAGTTGAAAAGCGTCGACTTCATTTCGTGCTAATTTTGCCTGATATTCGCAAAGACTTTGAGATTTTCTGTGATGCATCTCGTCAAGGTCTTGGTTGTGTCCTTATGCAAGAAGGAAGAGTGGTGGCTTATGCATCTCGTCAGCTTAAGCCGCATGAGCAAAATTACCCTACCCATGATTTGGAATTAGCTGCTGTCGTGCATGCCCTGAAAATTTGGAGGCATTATCTCATGGGAAATCGCACTGAGATATTCACTGACCATAAGAGTCTTAAGTACATTTTTACCCAGCCTGACCTGAATCTACGGCAAAGGCGTTGGTTGGAGTTAATTAAGGATTATGATGTGGGAATTCACTATCACCCTGGCAAAGCCAATGTGGTGGCTGATGCTCTAAGCCGCCGTCCCGCTTGTAATCACCTCCGGAGTGAGGAAATGTCGCCGGATCTGTGTGAAGAATTCCTTAAGCTAAATCTTGGAATGGTAAAAGTCGGTCATTTGAATTCGATGGAATTGCAACCCACCTTGTTGAATCAAATCAAGGAAGCCCAAAAGGGTGATGAAGAAGTTCAAGAGATCAAAGGCAGAATGCTGAAAGATAAAGCACCAAATTTTTCTGTTGATAATGAAGGTGTGCTTTGGTTTAAGAAAAGGATCTTTGTGCCTGGTGTCAGCGCTCTAAGAGAGCTCATCCTTAAGGAAGCCCATGACAGCCCCATTTCCATACACCCTGGTAGCACCAAGATGTATTCGGATTTGAAAAGTTCGTATTGGTGGACAGGCATGAAAAGAGAGGTCGCAGAATTTGTGATCCGTTGTGATATTTGCCAAAGAGTGAAGGCAGAGCACCAGCGTCCTGCAGGTCTGTTGCAGCCTTTGAAAATTCCAGAGTGGAAGTGGGAAGAAATTGGAATGGACTTCATTGTTGGTCTTCCGAGGACCCAAGCGGGCCACGACTCTATTTGGGTCATCATTGACAGGTTGACCAAGGTGGCCACTTTGTTCGATTCGCACCACCTATCTTTGGAGGCAAGCTCGCTGAATTGTACATGAGCCGAATTGTGTGTATGCATGGTGTGCCTAAAAGATCGTGTCGATCGGGCACGATTCACTTCAAAGTTTTGGGACAAGCTCCACGAGTCGCTTGGAACTCGACTGAATTTCAGCACAGCTTTTCACCCTCAGACTGATGGGCAGACTGAAAGAGTAAATCAGATTTTGGAAGATATGTTGAGAGCTTGTGCTCTGGCTGCGCCTACCAGCTGGGACAAGCAGTTACCTTATGCTGAGTTTGCATACAACAACAGTCATCAATCCAGTATCCAAATGGCTCCGTTTGAAGCTTTGTATGGAAGGAAGTGCAGGACTCCTTTGTATTGGCAAGAGACCGGTGAGTCAAAAATATTTGGGTTGGATATTTTGCAAGAGGCCGAAGAGCAAGTCAAAATGATCCAACAGAGGTTAAAGACACTCGACCCGACAGAAGAGTTATGCTGATAACCGTCGAAGGGATTTGAAATTTGCCATTGGAGATTTTGTGTATTTGCGCGTGTCTCCCCTTAAAGGCATGCGTAGATTCCGCGTAAGTGGCAAGTTAGCTCCGAGGTTTATTGGTCCTTTCAAGATTCTTGCTCGAAGAGGTGAAGTGGCGTATCAGTTGGAACTTCCTGAGTATCTGGCAGGTGTGCATAGTGTGTTTCATGTTTCTCAGTTGAAGAAATGCCTGCGAGTTTCTGAAGAGCAGTTGGTTCCTGAGGTGTTGGATTTGCAGCCTGATCTGTCTTTCAAAGAATACCCGGTCAGAATCCTGGATGTGGCAGTTCGCAAAACCCGTAGTAAAGCTACGCGTTTTTGCCGAGTTCAGTGGAGTAATCACTCTGAGGCTGAGGCCACTTGGGAGCGTGAGTCAGATCTTCAGGCTGAGTTTCCAGAGTTGTTTCCGGAAGAGTCGGAATCTCGAGGACGAGATTCATCCTAAGGGGGGGAGGTTTGTAACATCCCAAATTTTTAAAACCAATTTGGCACGTTAATAATTTCTCAAGTGCATAATTTAAAAATGTTAAGTCACTCATTATTGCATCATCCTGGAAATAACTGGTGCATTTAAAATCTCCAAAGTAAAAATATTTTGGAAGTTTATAGTAAACGGTTGACTTATAAGGTTTTCTTTAAGCAAATCCCATGTGGAATTTTGGAAAGGTGTTATTAAATTTTTGGGAATTAAAGTATAATTTCCTAAGTATTGTTGTATTCAAAAAGAGTATTTGAATTTGACAGCTCTTTGGAAATCAGAAAAATTCAAAAGGCCTTAACCCCGTCTCGGCCCAGGCCGGCCCATCCCTCCTCTCCCCTTTTCTTCTTTCCCTTCCCTCCTCTTTCCCTCGATGGGCGACGCCTTGCCAAATTGACCCGTTCAGCGCCAAATTGCCAGCCATTGCCATGCCAGCGCCTTGCGCCCGCGAGGTGCGGTGCCACCGCCATGTGGGCCCACCTTGTCATCCCCTTCCTCCTCTCTTCTCCCCTGTTCCCCTCCCCTGTTTTCGTCTTTCCCGCGTCGCGGCCGTGTCCGCCAGCCACCGCCGCTGTTCCCCTCTCTTCTCTCTCCCGGGGCCTCGCCAGCGCGTCTCCCCATGCATTGCGCGCCTTTACACTCTCCGCGGACCCTCCGTCCCCTACCCATCTTGTCATATCGCCGGCCGAACCACCTCTTCGCGTTCAATGCGCTCACCCTCACGGCACCGGCCGGAATCGGCGCCGGCGATTGCCTAATCGCACGTCGCGTCAAGGATTGCTCCGGGCGGGGTTTGTCCTTAAATAGGGAACTGCTCCCCCTTTGTTTTCTGGCCTGCGCCACCGCATTGTGCCTCACTCGAGCGGTCGTCGTCGATCTTCGCCGCTGGCATTGCTCCTCTTTCCCTTTCGCCTCGTCTCCCTCCTCCTAATCCATGCCCTCCTTGGGTGATCCGCAGGTCGCCCAGCGAAGCTTTCGCCAAGTGGATTGACGCCGTGTGATCCGCGCGCGTCCCGGAGCTCGCGCCGTTGCCGCCGTCGTGGTCCCGCCGCCGATCACCCTTCCGTCGGTGAGCTCACCAAGCGTTCGCCCTCTTCATTGTTGCTTACGGCCGAGGGAATCGGGTTTTGATTCCGCTCTCGCGGCGCCATGACGCTTCGAGTTCCGCCGCCGTGCTCGTTTGCGCCGCCGCCTCCAGTACATTCCGGGCTGCCGAGACCACCATGGTGTTCGCCTGCTTTGAATGTCACTCCCGCAACCATTGAACCCGGTGGCCAGCGTCGTCGCCGCCGTGTGTGCTTCGCCGCCGCGGTGTCTCCTCTGTTTCCCTTTGCCACCACGGTGCCACCGACGGTGGGACCCTTGCCATCGATCGTGCGGTCCTGCGCCCTCGCCGCTGGTGCCGTCATATGCTGCGCAAGATTTGGGCCGTTCGGCCGAGCCGCCCAAGATCGAGGCCCTTTCTTCTAATTCTTTTTCTAGTTTGGATTAAATCATTTACTCGGTTCGCCAAAGTATTTGCTAAAAGGTCTAATCGTGCTAAAATTCTGTAAAAATTAGTAAAATTACTTTATTAGTTAGAACACAGGAAAATTAGGTATTTGCATGACATGCATGTGGGATTCACTTGTTGGTTAAATAACTAGCTTTAGGTGCATTATTTCATGTGCCTGTGAGAAGTGGTCATATTGTCTCTTTTAAAATGAAAATAAAATACTTTGCAAGTCCCTGACCTTGGAAAATAATTGTTGCCATACCATCCATGCAGTTTGCACTTGTTAGAAGTATTCATGATTTAGTAATGGCATCATTCCATGTGTGCATTACCATTTAGCATCATGTTTCCTTTAAATGAAAATGCATGAAACATGGAGTTGCTGCATTTCCTTAAAAACAGCATGGCATAAAGTATTTTACTTATGTGTGTTGTATTGCTTTGCATGCGTGTGCGCGTTTAGGAGGTCAAGCTCTCGAAGACCCGATCGACGACGTCCCCTTCGCTTTCCCCGGAACCGATCAAGGCAAGTCCCCCCTTTGATCATATTGAGAAGCCATTTTCGGTTATTTAGAAAATATTTATTAGATTTGAAAATATGCATGCTAGTTTAAAGGATAAACGCCGTATTTGCTAGAATTAGTTATTATGCCAAATAGAAAAGGTAAGAAATATGGTAGGATAAACCTAAGGTTAAAAATATGAATTGCTCATATTTAAACGCCTTGTTGAGGTAGGATAACTGCTTAAAAAATCGTTTATGCGGAATGATGCAATCATTTGTGTGAAATGAGATATTGTTGAGAAATGTTTGGGGAAGGATGATTTAAAGGATAGCGATCAAGGGTGATGCTTGATAGGAAAAGATTTTCCTCTTACCCCAAAATCTTTCCGACTAGGAGATATTTTATCGGTTGGTGCAAGATGGCACCGGTTTCTTGGGCTAAAATATAAACTCTCCCTAGTCTAAGGACTGCTCATCCTATAATCCTCTGAACGGAGCCATTCTGAGACGACCTCGAGCTCCGGTATGGGACGGACCCGATCGTTGGCCCTCGTGGTTGATGGTCTTGTGGCGAAACATCGTGCAGGCGCGTAGCCTCTCGAGGGTAAAGCGTACCCACTCTGCAGAGTTAAAAGCTGTCATGATAGCCGTGCTCGCGGTTATGAGCGCGCGAAGGGACTGATTATATGGTAGTTCCTTCATTTTAAAATAAATTTAGAAAAGGGGATTTTGAAGAAAGGATTTGAGATGAGTAAGGATTTGAGAAGGATTTCGTTTGAGCTAGGTGCCACCGGTGATATTCCGAAATGGGTATCGGCCTATCGGAAGTGTCACGCGGAATGGACCTAGCGATTTTGAGAAAAGAAAAGAAGAAAGAATTTTGTTCTTGCTATGGCACTGAGGCCAAGTGGCGAGAACCGTTTGAGAAGAGCCCAAAGAAAATGTTGAGATTTAAAGTTTCGAAATTGCTTTGTCAAAACTAGGTTAAATAACTGCGATTTCATAAATATCCTAAACCTTCCTTGTACGGAACCGCATTTGCATAATTCCAGACTTGCGAGTACAATTTGTACTCACCATCCTTTTCTCCCCTCTCTTTTCAAAATTTCTACAGCTGGTCCATCCGAGTATGGCCCGCCGTCCGAGGAGGAGGACCCGGATTACGTCGAGGAGGCGTTCTCCGATGAAGAGTATGAAGATTAGGGTTACGCGTTCCTACAGCCTCCGTGCCTGTGGGATGAATAAAATTCTAGATGTTGTATTAGGCTTGTATCGTTGTGTACTCTGATTTGCGGCCTGCGAGCCGTTGTATGTTGTTTGTACTGGACTATGTTCCGTTTGTAATAATAATATCGTTGGCACTATTCCGTTTCTGTATATCTGTGTGTACTAGCCATGATCCTTGGGACTAGTACGGGTTTACGCAGGTGGAATCCGATCTTGTAAATCGGGTGCCGACAGCAGCTCAGGTTCATTCCGCAAGAAGGTCTTCAGCAATCGGACTTTGCTCCTATCATCGACAAGATGGCGAAACAGAGGGTTCAGGACATGATGTCCAATGCACGGGTCACGGCCGTACAAGAGTACCATAGGTCAGTATCCATTATAAACAATAATTTCGAGTTACATATGTTCATTATCTTATTGTCTTTTTGCAGAAGACAGGAGCAGCAAAACCTTACATCCCAGGCAGCTCGCCAGTTGTACTTGTCGGCCGACCAGTACAACCAGGTGCGGCCGGAGTGGTGTCAAGAGGATGCTTGGGAGGCTATTGGGAGGAAGTGGGACAGCCCCGAGTGGAAGGAGAAATCTGAGAAGGCCAAGAAGAATAGGGGTGTTAAGGACTACAAGTCTAACACCGGGAGGTGGTCGATTGCACAGCTGGGAAAGAAACTGGTAAATTTTATTTTTTCATTCTTATTCACTTCAGATTTTTCACTAACACGCCTTTTGATCATATTGCAATTTAGTTGGCGAAGACGGGGGTTAGACCGAGTCCGATGGACGTGTGGAAGCAGGCCCACACGAAGAAGGCACCACCTGGTGGAGAGCCCACCTTGGATCCACATGCATATCTACGTTTGGTAAGTGTCGACAATATTGCTCAATACCGTTTTCTTATATTCAATCTTATTTATAATTTTAAATACGATAACGGTATGTAGGAGCGTTACAAGGACGCTTATAGAGAGGAGCACGGGGAAGAGAGCAATCCAGATACGGTGCCCCTCGACCCCTACGTGATCCATAAGCACATGGGGGGTAAGGCCCATGGGCGGCTAGCTCTCGGCGGCGACCATTTATGGTGAGATTACTTTCGAACACTTGTACATTGTGATTGCATCAAAACTGATCGCTATTTACACATTTTGCAGGTCTTCAGAGTATATGCCCGATGTTCGGGCTAGCCAAAGCGGGGGTGAGACCCGTCGCCAGTTCGAGGAGCGCCTGCAAAGAGAGAGGGAGCAGCAACAGAAGAGGCATGAGGAGGAGCGGGCCCATGACAGAGAAATGTTAAGGGTCATGCAGGAGAGCTTGAGGACAGCGCAGGAGGACTACGATAGAAGACTGCGACAGCTTGAGGCGTTCGTCGCCGGGGTAACCCATTCGCACAACCTCATTTCTTTTTAATAGATGAACATCTTGTCAATTATACTAACGAACTTAAATTTATATGCAGGCCGGTCCAAGCGGTCACGCGGGCCTGGTAGGCAGCTCGTCGAGCCAGGTGGGAACAGCGGGCCACTACACAGGTGGTCCGGCCGTCTACGGTAGCCACCCAGCCCCTCCAGGCACCTATGTTGGCCAGGGCGGCTACGCTGGACATACGGCACCACCACCGGGTACTTACAGGACCCAGCCGACCTACCTACCCCCGTCCAACTACCCGAACATCGAGCGTCCCTGGTTCCGTGATCCAGCGGTAAGTCACCTGTGCCAAATCAATATAATGTGCCAAATCATACATTTTAACCGACTAATTCAAACATCTCGCAGGGTTCGGGTTCTGCCATGTCTACGCCTCCGTCCTTCGTGCCACATCCTCAGGACGACGCGCAGCAGGGCGAGGACGCCTCCGGGAACATGGCCACCAACCTCGCGGAGCAGCTTTTCGGCACCCCGCCACCGCAGCAGTAATTGTGCTTGTGAAAAACATTGTGGTTGTTATGTTTGTGCATGTGATGAATATAGTTTGAATGCGATGAATATGGTATGTGCATGTGATGAATGTGGTTTGAAAAACGCTGGATATATATATGTATTTGTATCTGTGAAATTGTGGGGTATTTGAATATGCGGGTTTGCAGGTTGCAGCAGCTGCTGCTGGGTGCAGGAGCAGCTGCAAATTTATGTTTATTTTCAATATTTTAAAAAAATTTTGCTGGAAAACTGTTATTCTCGACGGCTAAGGCATGGCCGTCGAGATAGATGCCCGCGGCCCCACCTGTCAGCGCACGCAACGAACAGAGCCAGCTGGCGGCAGAGCCGTTACTCTCGACGGCTCTAGACCGTCGTGACTAATCTACTGGGCTGGGCCAGTGCGGACCTCGGCCCACCAACATTTTTTATCGACGGCTGTTAGCCGTCGAGAAAGACACGACGTTCGGTCTAGCCTATTTTTCGTTTCGGTAACGACGGCTGTCCTTCGGCCATCGAGTTAGGTAATAACGACGGCCGGGCCGTCGAGACAGGTTGTTTCTCTCGACCGCTCTATATCGACGGCCGAATCTCGACGGCCGGCCGTCGATAATTATCTGTGTCGACGGTTTTCTTATCTTTCTCGACGGCTCGTCGAGAATTTCCGCGATTCCTGTAGTGACTGTACATTTTAATTTCATACTGAAGAAGAGCATCAATACCAGGTAACCAAGAAACATTCATTCATACGGCTTCGTACTCTCGTCTCCTATGTGCTGTCTTCTTTGTGTAATTTTCTGGTAGTGTCTGAACTACGAAAATGAGGCACAGAGAATCCCTCGAATTCTCAAAACGTACGGTGGTTTTGAGCTGTTTCTGCTAACATGGCAGTCTGCATGGCACCTGGACTATATAAGACCCCCCTAAGCAAAATTTAAGGTGCCACGCTTGCCAACCTGCCACTAAAAAACAGGCATGCAGGAGGGGCAGCCTATATATATAGCTCTGCCAATGAAATTATATATAAATAATCGATCCTAGAGAGAGAGGGACTGAGAGAGAGAGAGAGACATACCAAATAGAAAATACTAGCTAGTGATCGAGTATATATATATATTGTTGGCTGTGCATGTACAAATGAATGTGTAGTGGACAGCAGGGAAGCCAACAACTCCCAAGTACCCAACAAACGACACGGGACAATTGTCTCCAAGCTGGCCCCTGCCCCCGCTCGCGCGCTCGCTGCAGTACTACGCGCCTATGTATGCATGGTCCTCCTCCTACGTCCACGTACCATGTTTCCCTCCTCCTCCCATGCACGCACGCCACATATATATATATTGCCCGTGTTTTCTCGGACAACATTGATTAATTTCCTAATTATATATATATCGCCATGCACAATGCCAAACAAAACCCTGATCTTATTGATTAATCCATGTGCCAACATATATAGTGTGTCACAAGAGTCTACAAGTAGACGAGTAGATTATCCAATAATTAAGCAGCAGTATCATCACCATCATAATTATCATAATAATAATAATAATAATTATTATTATTATTATTATTATTATTATTATGATCATCATCATCATCATCATCATCATCGTCATCATCATCATCATAATTATCTATTATTATTATTATTATTATTATTATTATTATTAAAGGGTAGACAAACATGAATATTCAGCGTATGCATGACCTGCATGTGCAAAGTAATTAAAGCGGCCGGGCCATGGGCTAATTACTGAATTACACAATACTAGTAATAATTAAAAGAAAATCAGATGATTATGAGCTGGTTTTGCACGGACGCTTTATAATTGTCTAAGACAAGGGAGCGCGTGGCTAGCTGGTCCATTGATCCAGGCATCCAGCTGCTTTCCTTGCCCTGTTAACAACCATTAAGTTAATTATCTCTAGCTAGCTAGCTCGATCGATCGCCGTACGGGCAAACGCTGCAGCAAAACTTGTCGAGTCGCTGTGGTGTGGTGTGTATCGCCATCGATCCATCGTCTCAATCCATCATCACCAATTCGATCCATCAGCTTAATCGTCGATCTTAATTGAATCGAGACTTGGTCGATCGTCTCGGTCGTTCTTGTTCAGAAAATCTAATTGCATGTTACCCCCTTCTCTATCAAGGGCTTCAAGTTTCTACGCACGGAGTTGTCGTGCTCACAGAGATTTCTCTCCCTCTCACACACTCACTTTCTCATTTTCAGTGCGGTACTTTTGCTAAAAGTGTGAAAAATGCATTACTCAATATATTATCAGGAAGATTACCGTAGTGCATATATGTCTTTGTTTGATAGAAATAACCAAAAAGAAGAACCACCCTCAAGAAGAAGATGTTTTAACAGCAAGATATGATTGTCACATGGCATGTCACATGTCCGGTTCATACTAGGCCTTTTTTCAGAAATTCAAGGACCCAAATCACAACCAATCGTGGAAGGCGGGCACTCGCTAAACTGAAGGGCAAATTTTTCATCCGAGACATTGTTCTTTTCAGCTTAAATAAAATAAAATAAATATTTGTTATTTTTATACAATCGTTTGCAGATGCATTATTTTGTAGTTATTTCTATGGGGTTTCAAATACTTCTTCTTAGAATTACTAAAATAATTATTTTATAAGTTTTTGTTCCCTCCAAAACCTCTCTCAACGAATCACAGCTATTTTAAATTAATACTTTTATTAACTTTAACCTGAAACAAACAAGGCCTGAATGGTACTCTACAAAATGAAATCATGACGACGGAGAATTTGCAAAAAAAAAAAAGATTTACCGAATTTGATTCTTTGTCAAATTTGCAGAACTGCAGCTGACAAGACGGATCATCTGCTTGCACAATGTGATTTTGCAAAAGAAATCTAGCAGAAAATGCTAACTGAGACAAATCCCTCGAGGCAGCTAGAAACACCCAATGATCAACAAAGCCTGGTGGAGTGAGGGCGCCAATCCAGGAAACGCATCCACAAAGTTCAAAGACCAAAATGTCCATTAGTGGCATGTATTTTATAATTTTCCAAACATTATTGTAATGGCATCTTTATAGAATGGACTTTGCTATGAATCAGACGTTTAATTTTTTTTCTCTAATATATCATTAAGACAGATGTTGTAGTACGTTAAACCAAGTATTGTAGTTTTTTTAAAACAAAGGTTGCACTAAAAGTTTCAGTGCCACATTTGATTTCACTAGCTACAACATTCGGTTTAACATATTGTAACATTTGGTTTAACATACTGCAATAGCGTTCGATTTTTTTGTTAGCAACTAACGATCAATATGCATGTGTTATACAATATCTAATTGTCAATGATAATTCTCAAATAACTGAACTCTACTGTGGCATGTATTTGATTAATTAACTCATATACTATATGTGAGCTAGTTGCCTTGTGGTTACCAACCATAGTTGTCCACAATCAATGGTGACACTGTGATAATCACTTGCTACAGCGCTTTCCCAGCATGCGTCCCGTCCGACACCAAACTTTCGATCACAAGTTGATACAGGACCCTACTAAGCTTTCAATCTCATCCTGCCACCGTTCCAACTCGATTTTAGCAAGACTACACGTACACATAATGTGCCCTGAGTTAATTAACACTGATTTTCTAATTAGGATACTGCTTACCTCCAAAATAAGTCTGTCTTTTCTTTGTAGTGCGGTATACTCCAAAATAAATCACATGCACAGTACTCCGTGCATCCGTGCATGCACATATACATATATTAATGAGTTGATAACATATGGTTCCATTATACGTCCTTTACGTGAGATTATCAAATAAAACTTTGATCAGGTGTCAAAAAATCAAGTAATTAGTTAATGTAACAGATATAATTAAAACCAGATCGACTTTCCGACACCAAGGGATCAAATTAGTTTGAGGTGATCGAGGCTAGCTAGAGCGTGACGCCACTGCTTGATATATATATATATATATATATATATATATATATATATATATATATATATATATATATATATATATATATATATATATATATATATATACTAACTATATGATAAAAGCTGTGGGGCAAAAGAGACTTGGCATCCATTGGTAACAACCAGAGAAAAAATTGGGGATCGATCGATGCTTGACATGGCCCAGCAGGCAGCAGCAGCTGGTAATTAAATTACTGCAAGAGATGAGACAAGAGACTTAACAAGAAAAATTAGCCCGTGATCAAGTGGGGCTAATGGTTGTCATTACGCTAACTAGTGGCCGCTTCCTTCGTTGTTCTTGCACTGTCGTCTCAGCTTGCTTCCTAGTACGACAGCTTTACAGGTATACGACGACAGAAAAGCGCTGCTCTGGATGTATTCTCCAAAGGGAAAATGGATCGAAAGCGCACACACACACACGTGCAGTGCAGGGCTTACTTGATTACAGACTTACAGTAGCTGCCAAACAAAAATATACATGTATAAACAAACAGTATTGTTTTGAGTCTATGATGAGTACCATTCTTGTAAAACATATGTGTTTTTCATTTAAAAAAGGGCCTGTTCATTTATTTTGCCAGTTCAAATATGATAAAAAAAAACTATAAGATTTTTCAAGTTCACATGCAATTTATTCTTGCGGCGGGAACTTCTTTTTTCTGTATGTCACTTCCATCACTTATGTTAGATTCGACTGTTAGAAAGCTCCGTTAATGTCCAAAATACCATCTTTCATTTTTTTTTTGGATTTAAAACTTTAAAACATTTAATATTTCAAATTTTTGTAAAATTATTGTAGTCGGTACGGTTGATATCGCTTTCCACTAGTTTAACTCCTAGCAACCTAAATCATAGCATCATGGGATAACTTTTTTGGACAGGTGAAGCCGAAGCCCAAGTAAAATGCTACGAATGTGCAGGGCAGCCCTTAAGGGGCACTAGTTCTTATTGGTACTGAAACATCACCCTTGTTGCATGGGGTCGCGTGTGCGTGTGGCCAATATATAGCGGCTTACGCCAAGTGTAGTGTACAGATTGGAATTTTCCAGGCTTTCACGCTGCTGAGGGTGGCAACTCATTAGAGGGGAGGACTGCAACATCCCACTCCTTACTATCACTTTACTTGTTGACATTGCGTTCCGCTGGCTTATAACCCCTTGCAACTTAACTCATTGTTCTACTTGTTAAAACTTCCTAACTTCCTCTATTTTTGTAACTTTTAATGAGGCATAGCAAGCATCATAATTATTTTTTAAAAAATTTACTTCACAATTTTTAAAAAAAATTACTTTCAAATTTTGGTACATAATTTTTTTGAATCCATAAGATTTCTCACATTTTTTTTATAAATTCTACTATATATTTATGAGACATTTGTTTTACAAATTATATTCAATGATCTGGTCATCACTTATATGGCTCCTGGCCGGTATCGTAGAAGTGCTGTAGTTTTCCTACTCTCCCTACATGCGTGATTGTATTTCAATTACTTTTACACATGCCAAATGAGAGATGAAATGAAAATTACCTGTAACGACTGGTGCATGGAAGTTACCAGCTGATCATTGAGTTGGTACCCCTTTATGGCGGTGCAATGTAGACTAGCGCTATAATTTTGAAGAAACATTAATCAAAACAGATTTGCAGCAGGTGACCGCTTTTATGTTTTTAGCGATCAATTTTTCCCGGTTTGTTTACACTATTTATCCACTTATTTTGTTAGTAGAATTTTAGTCATTTCGTATTTTAAAAAAATATTTACATATATAGGCTGACAACAATTATTTTAAATTTTCATATGATTTGTTGTTGATTTTGCTAGAAATAGATTTTGAGTGGTCAACTGTTTTTTTTCACTTAGTTTGATAGTGAAAATTTAGTTATTTCATATTTAAAAAACTTATATAGGTACATTTATTTTTCATTAATTGTTGTTTTAATTAATTGTTGTTTTAATAGAAACTTGATTGGTAAATTTTTAGGTTTACTACGTCTAGATATTTTGTTTAACTTCTACTCTATAATTTGTTGGCATGTTCATTTTTTTGTTATTTTCTATGATTATTAGTTGAGTGGGTTCTATAAATCTAAAAAACAACCACATGTCAGTCTGTCACTAAGTACTCGGTCCTTTATAGCAATGCAAAGTAGACTAGCGCTACAATTTTGAATAAATAGATTAATCAAAATGGCTTTGCTAACGAGCTGACGACTTCTTTCAAGTTTTTGAGCAGTCAACTGTTTTTTGAGCTTGTTTACACTGTTTTTGCAGTCAAAATAGCTAAGGGAAAAAAAAAAATACTACTATAGATAACTGCCAAGATTCTCCTGAAATCAATTCGACTAGCACAAGGGACAAGATCACCACCAAAAGATTCCAAGGCAGCCATCAAGTAGCTACCTAGTGTAGATGGTTTTTTTCAGCCCTGCTTTCATTTACACATGCATGAAATTAAAACTACGAAATAACAATTTGTACACCCCCTTCTCTCTCACACACACACAATGCAGTCACACTTTAATTCTTTCCCTGTGGCCATCTCTCTCAGGGGTGGGTGGCAAAACTAACCCCACTCCAGTGAAGATCAGCTACGCCCAACAGCATGGAATGATGGCAATGTCACCCCCCTAATTTCTCTCATCCCCTTGCTCACTTGCAAGTACCCAACCACTATATAAATGGCCACCTTTCCCCCCCACGCCCGGTCACCCCCCCCCCCTCTCTCCCTCCTCAGATCAGCAGCAAGCCACCTTCTTCATCAACCCCCTCCGTCCTCCACACCAATTACCCAGTACTAGCTAGCCAGCTACTAGCTAATTAAGCACTGATCTCTCTCTTTCATACTGGTAGTCATCATCGGATCAGCTCCGGCGACCGTTCGGCTCATCGTCGTCATCAGCTCCGGCGAGGATCAATGAGCATCTCGGTGAACGGGCAGTCGTGCGTGCCGCCGGGGTTCCGGTTCCACCCGACGGAGGAGGAGCTCCTCAACTACTACCTCCGCAAGAAGGTCGCCACCGAGCAGATCGACCTGGACGTCATCCGCGACGTCGACCTCAACAAGCTCGAGCCATGGGACATCCAAGGTATAGTACCCCCAACCCCAACATTACTAGCTACGACAACCTTGCCTTGATTCGATTAATTACCAGCCACTGAATGAGCGTGCTCTCGATGAATGCTGCAATCGAATAGCTAGTTCTGGCTAAAGATTGCTTCCCTGATTAGAGAGATCACTGGTAGATATGTCATACAGTACTACGCTAGCTGCTACCAGCTGCGATTGATCATCAATTAAGTGCTGAATTGTACATGGATCTATGAATGCGTGGATGAACATAACGAACTGATGATGATCGATGATGCATCTGGATGTACAGAGAGGTGCAAGATCGGGTCGGGGCCGCAGAACGACTGGTACTTCTTCAGCCACAAGGACAAGAAGTATCCGACGGGGACGCGGACGAACCGGGCGACGGCGGCGGGGTTCTGGAAGGCGACGGGGAGGGACAAGGCCATCTACAACTCCGTCAAGCGCATCGGCATGCGCAAGACCCTCGTCTTCTACAAGGGCCGCGCCCCCCACGGCCAGAAGTCCGACTGGATCATGCATGAGTACCGCCTCGACGACCCCCTCGCCGCCGACTCCACCGCCGCCGCCGCTGCCGCCGCCGCCGTGGTACGCCCCTCCGGCCACCCGCCCACCACACGTACTATGCTGTCTACGCATCATATCGATCGATCACCTATTGCCGTACACCGCCATAAATCGATCATTGCTGTAAGTTGTAACAATTATAAGGGGGTGGTGGTGCAATGATAGGAGTACCAGCACCTCTCTCTGATCTCTTCCAGCTTCTCTCTCTTTCTTGTGGAGAAGAGAGGAGGAGGAGGAGTAGCTGGTGTGGTAACAAGTAATTATTAGCTTTTTCCATGTGCTTCATGTGCCCCAAAAGGTAGCGATAATTAAACCCTGGGTTTCCCTTTGGGTGCCGTCATGCCCAGGTCACTGCTGCATCGGACGCCGGCCAGGAGGATGGCTGGGTGGTGTGTAGGGTGTTCAAGAAGAAGCACCACCACAAGGAGGAAGGGAGCCGCGGCGGCGGCGGCGGCGGCAAGCACGCAGCCGGCGGCGACGGCCATGGCGCCAAGGCGGCGCACTCCTCCCTGCAGTACTCCTCCAGCGACGACGCGCTCGACCAGATCCTGCAGTACATGGGCAGGTCGTGCAAGCAGGAGCACGAGCTCTCGCCGCCGGCCGGCGCCGCCGCCGGGGGGCGCCCGGCGCCGCGCTACCTCCGACCGATCGAAACGGTACTCGGCGGCCACGGGTTCATGAAGCTGCCGCCGCTCGAGAGCCCGTCGGCGTCGGCGCTGGCGGCGTCGCGCGGCGCCGGCGGCGGCTGCGAGCTCGCCGCTGGCAACATCACGGACTGGGCCATGATGGACCGGCTCGTCGCGTCGCACCTCAACGGCCAGCCCGACGCGTCCACGGACCAGCTCTGCTTCGACGGCGCCGCCGCCGGCGACGACAACGACGACGGCGCCGCGGCCGCCGACGGGCTGGCGTTCTACTCCGCCGCCGCCACGAGGCTGCTCGGCGGGGGCTCCGCCGCCGGGGACGGCCCCAGCGGCAGCGCCGGCAGCGACGACGACCTCTGGAGCTTCGCGCGGTCGGCGGCGTCGTCGACGGGGGCCACGTCGGAGCGGCTGAGCCACGTGTCACTGTAACACAACCACAGCGGCCAATGCCACGCCGCGCCGAGGGAAAGGTGGCCATGATCAGCTGCCCTAGTACAGTAAAGAGACAAGAAAAAAACAATAAAAAGATCAGAGAGAGATTGAGATTTGAAAAGATGATTAGATGGAGTGATGAGTGAGAGAGGTGAAAAAGGTTAAGGAGATCGAAAGAAAAATTAAAGGGATTTCAGAAAGCGGGGGCAGTAAGTTGGAGTGGCACTGTCAAACGCGCTCCGATCACCTAGCTCCGATCCGCCTCTTGTTGTTTAATTAATTAACCCCATGCATATGCACCCGGATGATTATAAGTACAATATATATATATATATTATTAGCATGCACACTCATGCGTCTAGCTTAATTTACCTTGTACTAGTTAATTAAGGTCCACCGGCCAGTGTTATTATATATATATACGCTGTTCATCAGAATTAGGAGGGGTACGGTAGAAATATAGTGTATTTGCATAAGCTGGATATAAATATCATATGATTGATTAATCGGCAGTTACAAAGATAGCTATATCCCATGAGCTTGATTCGCATAATTAGCTGATTAGTGTGCGTGCATGGTACATGTTGGCGTACGTGCGTGCGTACGTACTCTTTTCACGTACTGTGCACTAATATATATAGCTATAGCTAGATACCATTGTTACTTGATTGCAAGAAAGATCGATGTAGTAATTATTTTGAGCAGCTAGCTAGATCTATCGATCGATCGATCCAGGGATTAATTAGGCGGTGGTGGTACGTACAGATGCGCAAGCTGCCCTCGTGGTGCATATAGTAGCTAGGAGTGGTGTTGGTGGTGCAATAGTGTTGCTAATTGGTTAATTATTGCAGGGATGACAAAAGGGGGCAGCAGCCGATGTTGGACGCAGATCGTTATCTTGTTTGTCGTGACAGGAGAAGAAAAGGCAAGCAGAGGTCAGGGGAGCCAGGTGGGCCCACGCTGCAGAGAGTAGCCGTAGTAATAACAATAACAATAACAATAATAATAATAATAATTAACACAGCCCATATAGGCCATAGATGATGGATGGATCCATCGATCGATCGGGTCGGGTCGGGCTCTCGCTACCTGCTGCTGTCCCCAGCGCACGTACCGTGGTGCAACGTCGTGGTGCCCTTTTGGTCCCCAATAATGCTAATGCCCCCCTCTCTCTCTCTCTCATCAGCTCTCCCCCTCTCTCATCAGCTCTCCCCCTCTCTCTCTAGAAAAAGGTGTACAGAGAGACTAAGAGACATGCTACATCACGGCCACAGGCAGGCACAGAGAGAGAGATCTGTATGAGAGAGAAAGATCTGTATGAGAGAGAGAGGGGGGGGGGCAACTGGCAAGTGGGCCCGGATGTTTTGTTGGAGAGAGTAGTGCCCAGGGGAGCTGGGGAGGGGAGGGTTGGGGTGAGGTGAGTGACTTCACTTGCGCTGCGTCGTCTTCTATAGCTCTCACCTCACCAAAAGCTACCTGCCGCTGCCTTCACGTCCGTCGTCGTCGTCGTACGTAGCGGTAGTGCCCATGCAACTTTTCCCGCCAATTACTATATATATATATATATACCGGTTACGCACTTTTACGCTCGCTGCCGAGCTACCTCCCAGTTTTCTGCGTGTGCATGCCTCCTCCCACTAACTACGTACGTTTAAACGTACTTGCACGCGCAAGCTGGCCAGATACATACACCTCGTCTTCCTCTGCTCGTCTTTATAAGGAGAGACACACACTCGCACTCTCTCTCTCTCTCTCTCTCTCTCTCTAGATCTCTCTATCTCTCCTGGATTATTCGCAGGGAGAATTAAGCCGAAATGGAGGGGCAGCTTCGCAGCTGTACCAAGAAAAAAAGGATGGACCGAAAGGGATGCATGCTTGGCTTTGCTTGGCGAGTGCTCCACTACGGCATGCGGGCGCAGCTAGCATCGCCGTGCGATCGCATGATCCGACGGCCACGAATCGCCGGATACGCCAAAAGCAGCTAGTGGAGCGAGCGAGCTAGCCCTACCAAAAACATGCAATATATGCATGCATGCATGCATGCATGCGTTGGTGTAGCTGCATGGGAAATCAATGGCGCTTTGGCTTTCTTCTCCTCGCCGGCCGGCCGGCCGGCCGGGGACCATGGCCGGCGTGGCCCCCGGCGAGCTAGCGCCACACTCTCTGCACAGTTGCACGCCCGTCGCTTTTCGCCGTGGGGATCGATGTGTGTGCGCGCGCGCTCCTCATGCTCATATGCACTCATGCTTTGCTGAATGTTTTAAATAATGGAAGTGGCTTTTTGGCCGGCCTCTCCATCACATAACTAAGGATGCATATATATAGGCCTTTTTTGATTCGTGGCTGTGGTTTTGTTCTGGTTGTAGTTGAGTTGAAAAGGTTAAGAACCTTTAAAAAAAATTTAAAAAGCAAAAAAATCATCAAAAAATATTTTTAAAATCTTTGAGGAAACCCCCCACCACCACCACAGACTAAAAAAATTATTATAAAGTGTTAGAATGAATGATTTGCACAAAAATAAGAGTTTTTGCAAACCGAACTGGAATTCACAACTCCCTTTGCAGCATGTACACACACGATGTCCTCTTCTCGATCATCACCATTGCATTCCGAACCACTTTTAGCCACTGCCAAGAATAGCACTAATTCCTTCCTTTTGTCAGCATCATCTTGCCGACCACGGTTTGCACCGTCCTGATCCGTCCGCCAAATAGATTAGATCCCTAGTCTCATCTGCATAATCCGTTCTCTATCTTGAACAGATTACCATCATTACCGCTTGATCTGTTCACCTCTAGGTATACATAGATCGCCGCTGACTTGACCATCAGCCAGTCTTACCTCTCCGGTCAAATCACCTCGTAGCCTTTCCAAACGACTCCCTTCAGAACCGGCCTAATTGTCCAGTCCCGAACACTGCACTCACATCGGCCACCTTTTTGCTCGACAGATCTAAGTTCTTCTCTCCCTGAAGAACAATCTTCTGCTCCTCTTTTGCATATTTGTTTGACTCCCCTTGGATCTACACCTCTAGATCCAATCTTTGAGTCCTCGAGCAGGCTTCCCAGCCCGCCACCGCGCATGCCGCACCCTGGCTATCCGCATCCACGACATATCTTCGCCCTCAGTGTCGTGATGCAACGCCTCCTATGCAACATCCGATCACATCACTGCTCCTGCCATTCCGATCTATCCTACTTCTTTCCGCGCCTGCCGGTCTGATTGCGAACGCTGAGATCATAGCCGTCGCTTGACGACCTCGCCGGCTACTTTGTCAGCCCGCTTGCCACGTCTGGTCAATCCTTGCCAGCGGTAGCCCATCGAACGGTTCGAGCCTCCTGCTCAATGTGTCCGACACCACCGATCGAATCGTCGATCACCGCCATGCTCCACCTTGTGCCGATAGGGCGTTTTTCGTGGTACCCGTGTATGCATAAACCTCGTGTCTTCCACTAGATCTTCTGCATGGCCAACCTCGCCAACCAAGCTCTGATACCACTTGCTAGGATATGCGCCGATGCAAGATCATGAACGACACCAGGAGACACGATGTTTGGTAATGCAGTTCAGCTTTCGCCGATCTGCGGAGCTCTGACTATGCGCGCTCCTCCCCAAACCATAATACCGCAGTACACCGGTTGACCAGGTCATGTCCACATGCCGTCTATGATACTATTATGAATTCAAAATAAACGAAATGATTGTGGAAATTTGCAAGGTCATGAACCTTCCTGACATTAATTTCTCTTGCAAACCTTTTGGTATCGATACATGGCGCCCTTAATTATTAGCTGGTGTGCATATACACGTACGTAGATGGTGTGCATATATGCACGTGTGTAGTAGCACCGTACCTGCTGCGAGCTTGCTGCTGCTACAATAGAGCTATCGATAGCTATGTGCGTACGTACTTGCTGACAGGTGTATCTAGTGTGGGTTTGTCGTCGTTTGCAGTATACATGAACAGTAGGAGTGTGGCCGCGTACCAGATAATTGACACTGTACTGCATGCGCTGTATATGTATGTACACTTGTACGTATGTATATATAACGTAGCTTGCTATAGTGTTGTGTCCCCGGCCGGCTGGGCCAAACGAGGGCAGCAGAATCCACGTACGCACAAGTGTAGACCGATCAGTGCTGTCTCTTTTTTAAATAAGAGTAAAATAGACGGACGGTAGCTAAACTATTAATCGATTGTCATCTAGATCCTCATTCTTTAAAACTGCGGTTTTAGGTTCCTAATCTTTTTAAGTGGGTCCGTCCTGGTCTAAACTTGCCACGTGACAGCCCTATGGCTGACGAGGCGCTGACATGTCACGTAAATTAGTTTTAAAAGGAGAAAATCATTAAAAAAACATAATAAATACGTGGAAATCATTTACAAAATAATAAAAATGGAAAAAAAATAAATGTGGGGAAATATTTAAAAAATCATAAAAATAAAAAAGGAAAATCATAGAAAATGGGAAATCTTTAAAAAAATGGGGAAATCATTAAAAATCATGGAAAATCATTAAAAAGCATAAACATATGAAAAAACATAAAATTATTAAAAGAAACATAAAGACAGTGTGGTCGCTTTTAATTCCTCTATAGTTGTAAGCGCTAGGCCTCTAGCATCGTGGCGTATGGGAGCCCTCAAGTACTACTTTTTTTTTAATGAATTTTACTAATTTTTTATGATTTCCCATACTTTTATAATTTCTAAAATGTTTCAGTTTTTGCTGAATTTTTTAAGTAATTTATGTAACATGGACGGCCACGTCAGCTCCAGTGCTGTCAAATGGCATGTATGGACCGGGACGAAAACACTTAAAAAGATTAGGGGCCCAAAGATGTAATTTTAAAAAATAGTGCCCTGAATGAGAATCGACTAATAGTTTAATGACCATCCGTGCATTTTACTCTTCAAATAATATAATTGAACCCGGCTTCTACATATATCACCGGAGATCTGTACACAGAGAGCTCGTACAAAATAAAACACACTACTAAAAGAAAGAACAAATACAAAGAGCTCAGTAAACTACTAAATGAAGTTCCAGCGTTAATCGAGAAAATTGTAAGAATAGATCTTATGAGATCTTATTTTCGTTTCCAATTGCCTCTAGAGGTTAGGTAAGATGAATACATCTAATACATAGAACTTTGATTTTTGGGCCATGTACACACTTCAAGTGTAGAGACAAAAAAAATCATTATTTATAAAAATATATAAATCTGATATAACAACATTTGAATGGTCTATAATCCCTATACACTACACCATTGTAAATTATTAGCGTCTAATTGTGTGTCGGAATATACCATATATACCGTCGAACAGTCAGTTGGCAAAAAGTATTACCGACTGACTTGGGGTGTCGGCTAAAGACCCATTGGCGAAAGTGACCGACGGACTTGTTATTACCAACGGACTGTAAGTTGGCAAATTACCATATTACCGACTGACAGTACGTTGGCAATTGTAAATATTACCGACGTTTAGTCCATCGGTAGTGTTCTGTTTGTCGACTTTCAATCCGTCGCGCTTAAACAAATTACCGACTGACGGTACGTTGGCATTTTTCAATATTATCGACAGGAAGGGGAGGGGAGGGGCGGCGGCAGGGAGGGCAGCGGCGGCGGGGAGGGCTACGGGCGTTGGAGGGGAGGGGAGGGGAGGGGAGACACGGGGTGGGTTGGTGGCGGGCTGGGCCGGCCGGCAGCGGGGAGCTTATATGGGTTAAGACTTAAGGCAGAGCATCTAGAATATCCCTTGCCATATATACACACGATGAATATATATTTGACTACATGCTAATTAATTAAGTTAGCATTGCTTTAATTTGGGTATTGATCCCTTGTTCCTGTGGAAATAAACGTGGCTATATATTAAACCAGCACTTGCGATATGCCACTAAAGTCATGGAACGGAAAGAGCTAATTAATCACTCTGGTTTAAAATTATAGACCGTTTGTGCTCGGTGCTCATACACGACACCATGCATTGACCAAAAGCGTGCAATTAGCATGTTAACGATCGGCACGTCGTGTCTCTAATTAAGCTTTCCGTGCAAGAGGGAATTAATTAAACAAGGTGTGAACAGCAAGAGCAAATTAAGGCTAGCTAGCTCCTCCCGAGGAGTACCTTTCAAGGTGGTTGCTAATCACACGGGTGTAATTAGACCTTGCAGCGATATATATCCTCGATTCTTCTAGCACATTATCATATTCATATGGGGGATTCTAGTGTACTTGGTGCTTGCTTTACCCCACCAATACTTGCATGTTTGAACAAGCTATATCATGCACTTGTACATGCATGCAGTCGTACTAAGAGAAGTAGAATCAGAATCATGCAAGTTAATGGCCAATCATCCACTCATGCATATGCGTGCATGGACATGCATGATATCCACCAAGGAGCCATCAACCTTGCCTTAGTGGCCTAGCAACATGGATGCATCGATCGAACGCCCCCCACTCATGCATGCATGCTCCAAGATGCTGGCCTTTAGAAGAGTAGGAGTACTAGGTACATGTCCTGCATGCATGCATGGGTGGCAATCCATGAACAGTATATGAAACATATAAATGTCAGTTAGTAGGTCAGAGTTTCATTATGGGGAATTGCTATCTAACAGTCAAATGTCACCCATCATCTCCCCTTCAACCCAAATCTTGATTAGTCGTTTTTTTTTTTCTGATCGATCGTTGGATTTGCTTTAGGTAATTGGGACTTCTCCCCGCATCTTCCCCCTCCTTTATTCTCTCCTTCAACGGATAAGCCCCTGCACCTTCCTCCCTGCTCCGTACACGCCACCATGCGATGCGATGCGTCTCACTGGTTATGTACGGTTAGGGTTCAGGATGCACTGATATGCAGCTGATCAGCACCAAAGCTCTTTCAATTGAGCCGATGAATCCGCTATGTGCCACCATTATATTCCAAGGAGGAGCTCATCTATACATTGCCATGTAGTTTTATAGTAGATCTGCACATACTTCAGTCTTCAAGAATACACCAACATTTTATTTGGCCGTATTTTCTTCGTCGAGTTAAACAAGAACAACAAAAAAATGAACAGCCCTTATTTCATCTGCCTATCCAGGGTCGATGGCGCTAATCATAACTTCTTCAGTTAGCTTGTATACTAGACGAAACAATAAATAGCTGGTGTGTAACCTTTTTTCTTTTTCCTTGCATTAGCCACTTCCAGACGAGAATATAATTTTTTTATATAATAAATAATAATCCAGACTCTACATATAAGGATGCGCGCACTTAGCCCAAATTTGACGAAAATCCATCGGTATATGTTTCCTGTTAAAAGTAATGCAATTTTAAATCTTGATTAAATTAACCTGGCTAGGTGGCAAGTGGGGAATACTAATCTTCTATCTATCTATCTATCTATCTATGGAAATGCTTCCATTCGGACGTCCGACAGCGTCGGACGCCCGTGGCCCAGCAGCGCGGCCTGACAACTAGCGGCCCAGCAGTGCTTCTTCCTCCCTCTCTTTCTCGTTATCTCTCTCCAGCATTCACAATTATTCTCGGCCACACAACTCCTTATCCTCTCTCTCTCTCTCTCTCTCTCTCTCTCTCTCCCTCTCCCTCTCTCTCTCCGCGCGCTGAAGCTAGAGGTGCTTCGGCTCGCTCACCGGCTGCCCCTTGCCTTGCCGCCGCCTCCTTCTCTTCCTCCTCATGTTCCTCTCTCTCTATCTCTCCCTCCCTCTCTCTCTCTCTCTCACTCTCTCTCTAAGCAGAAATGGAGGAGCTCATGTTGGAGCTCCTCTCTCTCTCTCTCGCTGTGGAGGATTTGATGATGGAGCTCCTCCTTCTCCTCCTCATCTCTCTCTCTCTCTCTCTTCCTCCCTCCCTCTCTCTCCAATCTCTATACCTCTTCTCTTCTCTCTCAGATCTATCATGGAAGTGATGGTTCATAGAGAAAAGTGTATAAATGGTGGCTCATGAGGAAGATGTACAGTAGCAAGGGGAATTGATGTGGTTCCCTTTTTGTTCCTGGTAAGAATTTTTTGCATTTTGTTGGTGTTTGTTTTTGAAATTGTTTCAATAGGCATGGGTAGTTGTTGCAGCGTCCTTTTGTTCGGTGTTCTAGTAAGGTTTGGGAATTGTTTCAACAGGAAAGAGCAGTTGTTGCGGCGCTGTTCTAGTAAGATTTTGACATTGTTGCACTAGGCTACAAGAATTGTTCCATCACGCAAGGGTGATTGTTTCATTTGGCATTTCTCATTGTTTCAGTTGGCATTTGTTTCATTAGACATTTCTCATTGTTTCAGTAGGCAATTTTTATTGTTTAACTAGGTCGAGTTCATTGTTCAGTGTGCCAAGTTAACTGTTTCGACAGTCATTTTCCATTGTTTCGATAGTCATTTTCCATTGTTTCAGTAGGCATTTCTCATTGTTTCAATAGGTTAAGTTCATTGTTTCAGTGTGCCAAGTTCATTGTTTCGATAGTCATTTACCATTGTTTCATCAGGTATTTCTCATTGTTTCAGTAGGTTGAGTTCATTGTTTCAGAGCACCAAATTCATTGTTTCGATAATCATTTTCCATTGTTTCATTAGGCATTTCTCATTGTTTCGGTAGGTCGAGTTCATTGTTTCAGTGTGCCAAGTTCATTGTTTTGATAGTCATTTTCCATTGTTTCATTAGGTAAGGGTGATTGTTCCTCTCTCTTATGGTCTCTCCCTTCCTCTTCCTCTCATTTCTGCAGTTTCCCTCTCTCCTTTTGTCTCCCCCTCGTTTAGTTATTTTTTGGTTGTTTTTGTTAATGTTTTTAGTAGTCTCAGTACATTGTTTCAATAGGTATTTTTTCATTGTTTTAGTATGCTAAGTTCATTGAAAGATCTATATTCTCTCTTTCTCACGAATCTGGTGTTGAGTGCGTGGAAGCATTTCCGATTTTTCGACGCACATGCGCCATGGGTGGGGTAGACAGGCTGGGATTCGACACAGGGGGCTAGGAGGGCGACGACCCACTTTGTACGGGGGCTTTTCGCTAGCAAGCTGCGTTGCGCGATTCAGTGGGCTGGGCGTCCGTCCCCAAGTCCACGCCACCTACTATCTATATAAAGCAGAGTTAAACGGAGCCACCACATTAATCCTAAAATTTTAGAAATTTCCACGTTAATCGAAAAATAGTAGAAATTCTCACGTTAATCATATAAAAAAAGAAAAAATATATATCGTTGAATATGGATATTATTATGTAAATCTAGCGATCAATATTAACCTCTATAACAAACTACCGAAGCTGATCTATATATTAGAGATAAACTCTAAATCTAATCTCACCGCATTAATCCTAAAATCTTAGAACTTCCCACGTTAATAGAAAAATAGTAGAATTCTCACGTTAATCATATAAAAAAGAAAAATCTACATCGCCGAATATGGATATTATTATGTAAATCTAGCGGTCAATATTAACCTCTATAACAAACTACTGAAGCTGATCTATGTATTAGAGATAAACTTTAAATCTAATCTGATATACTATCTATATCTTAACACAAATCTATCCGCGAAAACGCGCGGGTCACCTTGCTCGTTTGTTTATTAAGCTCCGCTGCATGGCCAAAAAAACGCCTGCCCATGCTTGCATGGCCACAAAAATTATACATATAATTAAAGAGATGGATGGATTGCTTAGATTAACAAAGCCCCTGCAGGTGTCTGTCGTGGTCAGTTCTCACCATACGATCGAGCACACAAATAGGTCTCCGACGCCATGATCGATAGCAAGAGGCACTCAGCAATGCTGCCAACTTTTGGAGCCAAAAGGCAAAGCCAAAGATATCGCCATGGATATACCGCCGTTGAAATCTCCATCGCCTTCCAAACTCCAGCAGCGACTTACCAACAATAAACCACACGACCTACTCCTCGATCGATCAGCTGGCCTCCTCCTCCGACCTTGCTTCCCATTTGACTACAAATTAAACCCCACCATCTCTCTTTCCTCTCTTTAATTCCCTCTCTCTCTAGATCTCTCTCTCCATGTCTCTTCATTTTTCATTGTTCCAATATATATAGATATATATCGATGATTATTTCGCTAAAGCTAGCTAGTTGTGTGAGAGATATATAGGGCAGAGAGAGATGCATGGATGCTGGGTGTGGTTTTGGCGCCAATGTACATGCATATGCACGAGTGGCCCACGCACACATCGCACGGAAAAAGCTCATGTGCCGACAATTAAAGCCTGCATGATTTGTCGAAATAATACACTGCCGATCATCGATCGATCATAAACTAAAGCGCCCAATTAGTTGTGTCGTCGTCCTTGCCCCAAAAGGGAGAGCGAGCGAGCGAGAGATCGATCCCTCTCGATCGCGGCAACACAGCATGCAGTTGCACATATATATTTATATATAGTCATATACACATATATATAACTATCGTAATTGCATGCAAGAAATACAGATTAATCGAGGTTTTTGGTTGATCGAGTTTGACCTTGGCACTTGGCGGCAATTAATTGGGGGAGAGATTAATATCGTAACTAACAGCTGCAGTGGGCGTTCCATTCTGTCCATCCATCGAGCACGTCACCCTCCCTGCTTTCTGTTGGCTCATCGTTTTTCATATTTTTACCGTGTGTCGTACACAAATCACCGTCTCCTTTTGTCAATCATTGTTCGAAGCAACGCGAGCAGTACCAATAGAACGTACCGTGCTGACATCCCCAATGACACATATGTGTGCGCGAGACATATATAAAGCTAATCTAGCTTTGCATCCCCAATGACACATGTGTGCGTAAGACATATATAAAGCTAGCTAATCTAGCCAGCTACACACGAGAGGAAATAATTAATAAGTACTCCATCCGTTCTTTTTTGTTTGACGCTTTTGATTTTTGAACACGTTTTATCATTCGTTTTACTAAAAAAACTATGTAAATATCATTTATTTTGTTGTGATTTGTTTTACCAATAAAGGACCGAACTTTCCATATGATTTTTTTTTGTATGTTTGCACTAAATTCTTTCGCTTTTCTTCCCCTCTTAGCTCCCTCTTTTAGAGTGAACAACATTGTTTTTAATTATTTATTATTCATTCAATACGAATGAAGTGAGCAAAAGACTGATCACTTAGAGCATCTCCAATGGTCACTACTGCGGATCGGGGCTTCACAAGCGGCCCATCACAAGCGGCTCGCTTTAACCCGCTTGCGACCCGATCGCCACAAGCGGTTCGTGGGCTAACGGTGGGAGGTGGCGGGAAAGGGCATAGAAGCGGTTCGTGATAAAACCGCCGCACAGATAGCACATTAAGCGGTTCAGATCACCAACCGTTTGCACTCCTCGTAAGCGGTTCGTGATAAGAACCGCATAAGATAAAGATCTGTGCAAGCGGTTTGTATCACGAACCGCTTGCATATGATTTTTCTCTTCCCGCCCAGTGCATTTAACCCCTTCTTCCTCCCCGAGCAGAGCTCATGTGAAGAGTAATCGACGGGCCGAACTGTTCATGCAGGGGAGGTGCTGCCAAAATTTTTAATTGGCTAATAGCTCCAAATTAAAGTTTCCAAGGTAAGTAAACATGGTCTCAACATCATTTTCATGTAGACATTGCTTATCTTTTTTGCATTGGATGTGGAGAAATATTAAATAATCTTGTTTGAATTGAAGGGTGTTTGTTTTGCTATAGCTCTCTCTCTCTCTTGATAATTTGAGGCAAGATGTAGATCTATTGGGGGTTTTAAGTCTCATATTAGTTTTGTATCCTTTTTTGATGATGTATAAGAAGTTGAAATTAGTTGGTAGGGGTGATTATTTGTTTTAGAGGGCAAGATCTAGCTTGGTGCCTTTAGCTAGCTCTCCCTTCTAGATCTTTTGAGGCAATGTGGTGATCTATTGGATGGTTTTAGTTTCACATTAGTTTAAAATAGTAGGTAGGGTGATTATTTCAATTGCTATAGAGCTAAATAGATGTAGGTTTTTTGCTAGGTTGGTAATAATTTTTTTTTGTGTATGAAATGTAATTAAAAATATTTTTAAAAAAAGTTTTTTAATTTGTGAGATTTAGTTGGTTTAGCTATAAAAATCAAGAAAATTTAGAGGTAATTAAAAAATATAACAATTAGTTATTTCGAGTTAAATATTTCAATTTGAAAAATATAATAAGTGTTCTTATTAATTTAATTGGTGCAGATGAACCGGCAATGGATGTATGCGGATCGTCGGACAAGAGAATTCATCGATGGCGTGAATGCTTTTCTTGATGTCGTATTTCGAGACTTGCCTCCAGGAAGCTTCGTACGGTGTCCGTGCGTAGATTGCAGGAACGAGAAAGAGCACTCAATGCGAGAACGGATACAGGGCCACTTGTTGATGAGAGGTTTCATGCCGAACTATACATGTTGGACTCACCACGACGAAGTAGAGCATACCAGCATAGAAGACGAAGAAGAAGCCGATGAAGAGGAAGTGACATATGATGGTATGCCGGACGCGACGACATACGAGGACGTAGAAGATACACAAGGTGATCAGTTTGGTGTGGATGATGACTGGACGGATCTTTGCGGACGCAGAGGAGATATCATAGAGGACAAACAATATAGGAAGTACCAGGGATTGTTGGAGGACCAGAGAACTCTTTTGTACCCAAATTGTTGTCAGGGGCACAAGAAGCTACGCACTACACTGGAGCTCATGCAATGGAAGGCTGTGAATGGTGTGTCAGATAAAGGTTTCGATGAGTTGTTGTCGCTCATAAAGAAGTTGCTCCCGGAAGATAACACCCTGCCAGAATCCACGTATCAAGCCAAACTGGTCCTGTGTCCCTTAGGATTGAAAGTATGGAAGATACATGCATGTCGCAACGACTGTGTCCTATATCGCGGTGATTATGCCGACTTGGATGCTTGTACAGTGTGCAAGGAACCCCGGTATAAGACGAAGCGTGACGATCCAGGTGAAGTAGATGGGGTGCGTGTGAAGAAGAGAGCACCGGCAAAAGCGTTGTGATATTTTTCTCTGATTCCAAGGCTGGAGCGTATATTTGCAAACAAAGCGCATGCGAAGATGATGCGTTGGCACAAAGAAGAGCGTAAGGTCGACGGAATGCTTAGGCATCCGGCAGATAGCTCGCAGTGGAGGATGGTCGATCGGAAGTACAAAGACTTCGCAGACGAGGTGAGAAACATAAGGTTCGGTTTGAGTACCGATGGGATGAATCCTTTCGAGACATGAGCAGCGACCATAGCACTGGCGATCACACTATGTGTGTATAATATTCCTCCATGGTTATGCATGAAGAGAAAGTACATAATGATGCCGTTGTTGATCCAAGGCTCCAAGCAACCCGGAAATGATATCGATGTCTCACCGAAACCTTTGGTAGAAGATCTTCAAACGTTATGAAACGGCGTAAAGGTGCGGGACGAATACAAAGGGAGTATTTCAACTGCGTGCAATGTTATTTGTAACAATCAACGATCGCCGGCGCTTGGTAACTGTCAGCCTAACGGCAAAGGCTTCAATGCGTGTGCGGTGTTTGGATCAAACCGATGGCACGTACATGAAAAGCTCTCGAAAGATGGTGTACATGGGGCATCGCAGTTTCTTGTTCGGAGCCGCGCTGCGGAAGAAACGCAGGAATTTAACAGGAGGAAGAACATCGTTCCAACCGAGGCATCAAGTGGCAAGGTGTTTGCTATGGTGAAGGATCTGAAGGTAGTTTTGGAAAGGGTCCGGAAGCAAATCTGTATCGAATGATGAGGATGGCCATGCACCCATATGGAAGAAGAAGTCAATATTTTGGGACTTGCCTTTATCGAAGATTTGGATGTTCGCCACTCATCGGACTTCATGCACATCACCAAAAACGCTCGTGTGAGCTTCCTAGGATATATAGATCTGCACGGAAATCGAAGATACAAAGTGAGTGCTCGAACGACCTTGAAGTCTGGGCATCGGAAGGACCTACACCCGAAAAAAGAAGTACGTAACAATCAGTATTCACGGCCGTGAAGTTATACTCCAAGCAAAGAAGAGAAAAAAGCGTGATAGAGTGTCTTAGCGATGTGAAGGTCCCTTCCGGATACTCGTCGAACGTAAAGAGATTCGTAAATATGAAAGAGAACAAAATTGTACATCTAAAATCCCATGATCGTCATGTCTTGATGACACAGCTTGTTCCGGTGGTTTTAAGAGGTGTACTGCCCGAGTGGGTAAGGGGGACAATCACAAAGCTGTGTTCGTTTTTTAACGCTGTTTCTCAGAAGGTCATCGATCCAAAAAAACAGGGTGAGCTGCAGGCTGACGTGGTACAAAGCGTGGTTAGCCTCGAGATGATCTTTCCTCCTGCCTTTTTTGATATCATGGTTCATCTCACTGTTCATCTAAGCAAAGAGATAGGTATTCTTGGGCCCGTTTATCTCCACAGCATGTTCCCTTTCGAGAGATACATGAGCGTATTAAAGAAGTATGTACGTAACCGTTCTTGGCCAGAAGCATGCATTGCCGAGGGTTATGTGACAGAGGAGGTGGTCGAGTTCTGTGTGGACTACATTGATGATCTAGACCCCATCGGCGTCCCTATATCACGCCATGAGGGCAAGCTACGAGGTAAAGGGACACTTGGAAGAAAAGTAGTTGCATGCAACGATCTTCAGACATTTAAGCAAGCACATTTCACTGTGTTAAAGCAATCCGCAGTGGCCGCCCGGTATGTCCTTCAACACAAGAATGCTCTACGTCTCCAGTTCCCAGAGAAGACTGATACGTGGATAACACTGAGACACATGGATTCTTTCGACGCATGGTTACAAAACCATATCCTCAAGAGCAAGTACAACAATGAACAGTTGCAACGCCTGGCTCGGGGACCATCAAGGTGGCTTACGCTTTGGCCTTCCCGGTGGAGTCGGGCCAGACATTCCACTGTAACCCTATACCCGCGGGATACTCCAAGGTCACGGTGGACGAGGTGGTGGCCGGATTTGAGGATATGGAGCTCAATATTGCTGGAGGAGACGATGTGACCAAGCTTGGAGAGGCCGTCCATAACATCATCCTCTGGCGGAAGAAGTACATCGTGTTTCCTGATGGTGCGGAGGTGACATCTATACCGAGACAGAACACTCCACCGAGACGGAGCTCACCTCCTCCACCAAGACAGGCCACGCCACCACGCAACGCCTCGCCGGTGAGACAAAGCACTCCACCACCCGCTAGCGCTATGCGCAGAAGCCCAACACCGCCGCCAGCCCCTCAAAGCAAAAGGAAGCAGCAGCCTCCGAGAGAAACAACGGAGCCGGCATCTCCCCCCAGTAAGAAGCTTGCTAGCAAACGGAGCATTCCTGCAGCTAGAACGACACCAAGCAGCAGGGCGGCCGGTTTCCCATTCAGACAGAGAATGAAGGAACCCGTAAAAACACCTTATGAGATGACGCCTGAGGAGCTGAAGAGCGAGTCGCAGAAAGCTGTGGACGCATGGATACAGGGGTATAAAGCTAAAACAAATCCACCGCCAAAGGAACCAATTGATCCAAAGATCGCGGACTTCTTCGCGACAACCGTTCAGCACCGACCGCCTCTCTGTACCGACTATCAAAGAACTATCAGAAAGCACGTCTTCAAGAGTAAACAACCTCATGGCACATACATGAGCAAGGAAGAACAGGAGGAGGCAAAACGTCTACAGATGGAGTATGACTTCATGAGGGAAGCTGGCCTTGATAACATAGAAGCCGCCCGTGGATTAACTGATGATCTTCCAACGGCACAAGTCAGGTGGCCATTTAAGCTGGGCCAGCCGTTGCTAGACCCTAAGGACATACGAAAACTATCGGTCAAGATGCGACGCGCGCATGAATGGTATGAACACAGGTCCGCCAGGGGATATGCTCATTGCTGCGTCTCGTTTCAAGAAGAACATTTACATCGAGGGAATGATCAATTGATAAATCTTGAATTTGAAGACTGGTACAATGTGTACCATGCACGAAATCAACGTGTCCTTCATGACTCTTTGGTGCTCGTGAGTGTCGACTCCACAAGATGTATATATATATCTATACATGCTGCTTGCCGAGAACCCTAATTAATTAACTCAATTAACCCATTTTTTGTAGAATGGAGATACAAAGACTTAGAAAGCAGAAGCCGAACTCGATTGGCTTCCTTGACCCTTGGTTGGTCAACGAGGAAGCGGCCAATACCCTGGAAAACCAAAGGAAATTCACGACTACGTTGTACATGCACTAGTACAACAACACTACAAGCCATACATACTTCTGCCATTCAACTTTAAGTACGTGCTGATGTCCTCACTAACATCTCGTTCTTACATTGTTTAAGGCACCTGATGGCACACTATATATTGTTTAATTACATTTCATAACTGTTACAATATATAAATAGGTTCCACTGGATCCTTATAATCATAAAGCTTGACCAAAGCATGATCATCATCCAAGACTCACGGAGAAAACCGCAAAAGGAATACCAGTGGATAATTAACCTCCTTAACAAGGCGTTCCTGAGCTTTCAAGAGATTCAGAAAGGACGTTTTAAGAAGGAATTTGATGTCAAGCTAAGCGACCGGGTACGCTAAAACGACGTAATTGCCCTTTGTCAATTAATATTTCTTGTTATTATCGATCCGTAATTGCCCGCGATCGACCATAGGTAAAACAACAAACTGCGGGAAACAACCTATGTGGCTACTATGTGTTCCACTATATCCAAATGATGTGCCACGGCGAGCTTGAGCCTCAAACTCTTGAAGAGGTTCGTATATATATGCACGCAACCATGCATCTAGCAACAACTTAATAACGTTCTTATGTGCTCCATTAATTTACATTATGGGTGCACGTATTTATTTATTTTTCACTTTAATTGAATTGGCAGCCCGACATGGATAAACATACTGAAGTGTTACCACATCATCGGGTGCTCGCATTACGAGAACAACTATTCGGATTCATTCTCGATGAGGTCATTAACCCCCAGGGCGAGTTCCATTATCGAGATCCATATTCCAACACGAACGAACTAGGGACGACTTCTACGTCGTCAAAGAGCGTCAAGAAGAGTACTGCAAGAAAGAAATGAACTGTTTTGTCCATCTGCACAATGTATATTAATTATATACTTTCTAAATTTCGCCGGTGTATATAAAGTGTACATTATTACATGTATTATCTAATATATTTAAGCTTGTTTGATCGCTAATTATATGCTCATCCTATATGTATTTAAATTGAAACGACAAATAAAAAAATCTCCTGCCGAAATATATATTTAAATATCTATTTGCGCCGCCCAGAAATGAATTAACCAGTGGTAAACGTACTGCATGTCTGCGCAAGCGATTTTTGAACCGCTTGCGGAGATGCCACTCTACAAGCGGTCCGTGCCTCCAACCGCTTGCAGAGAGTGCCCACGTGGCCTGCCAGCCCGCCCGCGCCATCGCCCCGCGAACCGCTTGCAGAGGGGCTTCATTAGCGGCTCTCGGAGCCGCTTGTGATGCCCCTCGGGCATCAGTCGCGGTTGCCTGCAAGCGGTTCTAGAACCGCTTGCACAGGCCTCACGAACCGCTTGGGAAGTCCCGATCCGTAGTAGTGGGTGCAGCTAACTGCTAGCTAGAAACAAGTGCCATGTCATCTATAGATAACATATATTTAGCTTCTCCAATGGACTAACTATAACATTGACTATAATATTGAATATGGGTCCACATGTAATAGATAGTAGGTACATTGAAATTAGCTATAGACTAGCTGCAAGTTTGTAGCTAGCACACCCTCTTTCTCTACTCCACATAAGCAAAAGGCTGAGATGGAATCCTTATAACTAGCTGATATGGCACCATTGGAGATGCTCTTATCATTTCTAGAGATGCCCCAACCCTTGAGCGCGGGGCACTATATGACATGACTCTTTTGAGATACATTAAACTAGAATCGTTTATTCACCGTGAATTTGCGATCAAACGGTTCAAATAATTTAATATTTAAATATGTACACATGAATGACATGGGGGTTATTATTCTCCTGATTGAATGGTGAGATCTAAATACAATACCCCCTTCATTGTGAAATAGTAGTCGTTTTAGACTTGTTCTAAGTCAAAGTTTTAAAACTTTATCCATAAAAAGCTTTTAAACTATTTAGATTGATAACATAAAAAACATATAGATAGATTCGATCGTACATCTTGAAAAGAAACTTCATAATATTATAATTTTTAATGCATTATAAATTATTTTTTAGAAGATTTTTATGGTCAAAGTTCTATTTTGAATACCGTGTTGATGTTCAAAAAGACTACTATTTCATAACGAAGGGAGTAGCACAATATACCACCAATCCCCATAATTATTGTACCGTAAAAGAGCTCACATGGTATGCTTGTGGTACTCTCTCACACATTCTCTACTGCTCTTTAGGCGCCCTTTCCCTCTACAGCAATCCCTCTCTCTTGATATCTCGTTCTTCTCGATGAAAATGGCTAGGGCTCTTTTAATGCACGTTAAAATCAATTGTGGTTCATTCATTTCTCCTTGATCCAACCGTTCGGATCACTTACATGATTTTAATATAATATGCATATGTTCTAAATATCAGCATTAATTATTGATTATTCGTCGATTAATCCATGGTCATTGGTAATTTGAGGTAACCGATTAATCCAAATACTCCAATTAGGGAAAATATTCGGTGCAAAAGATTTTTCGGCGCACAAGTATAAAAACTCATCATGGTCCCTTAGATTCAACCCGGACAATCTAAATGCATTTAGGTGTAACTCCTCTCTCCTATTTATCCACTTGTGCGCAAAATCATAGTGATTGTTTCTCATGTTTCCATGTTTTAGCTGCACCACCAAGATGAGATCTAAGGGCCAAGATCAGCTGTTTGCACTTGTGCACTGAAAATCTTTTACACCGAATATTGTCCCCTCCAATTAATCCTAAATTGATACTTCGACGGAATATCGATTAGCAAATTGTCGGACCATGAATACTACATCTGAATAGCATGGTAGGATAATAATTCTTCCGAATGAACTATTGGATTGGTATTAGACCTGCTCATAGATAGCCTGGTCTGATGTACCAGTCCCGACTTGACCCGAAAGAAACCGATCCGACCCGGCCCGACCAGTGCACCGGGTCGGGTTGGGCCTCAATTTGAAGCCGGCCATCGGGTCGGGTCGGGTTCAGCTCAAAAAATTGCAAAATCATCCGTGCGGGTTCGGATTTTTGGTTTTTAGGTTGGGTTTTCGGGTTTCGGGACAGGTTCAGGCCCGGATTTGTGACCCTGTGCACCGGGTCGGGTCGGGCTCAGGCCGGCTGATTTTTGGTCAGGTTCTGAACCCATCCGAACTCCACAAATGATCAGTTCTAATCTGTATACATACTTCCTTATGATGTGCATGGTGAGCTCTAGGTAGGCAGACTTGTGCAAGTGTTAGGTTGACTTAAAAAGAACATCCAAAACGATTGTGTCATCTCAAAGCTACATTAATTGATCGTTAGTGGAGAACAGATCGATTATGGACAATCGGTTAATTTGTCCACGTGTATATGATATGATAAGTCTACCCATGCATCTAAACATCCGCTGGTGGTGTGTGGCCATGTGGTGGCAGCTCCATTCCTGACACAACGTGTTCTGCTACGTACGTACACATACACTCTCATATTCGTACTGCCAAATTAACGGTTAACGTGCTAATGTTCCAGGAAATAAATGAATGAATGCATGGTGTTCAATACTCAACAGGACTGCATGCATATGCATGCATGGTACGACGAGGTTAGCTAGGTAGCAGCAGCTGCTACATGTATGTGCCGGGACGAGGAGGGAATCGATCGAGGGGGGCGTGCATGCATGGATGGTCCAACTGGTTCAATATTTCGGACGCATGCACATAATTAATTTAGGAGGAAGACGTCGTACATCGCATATCAATATTGCAATTGCATGTTCATGTGTGTTAATTAGAGCCAGCCTGCCTGCTTAGAGTTCAAGAAAACCAGTGATAGAGGGAGCTAGCATCGATCTCTCCGAGCTTTCCAGCCAACTCCGACGAACTCCTCTCTCTCTCTCTCTCTCTCTCTCTCATCTCTCTCTCCCTCTCCCCCCTCTCTCTCATGGAGTCATGGATGTCTTTCTCTCTCAGGAAAGGGTGGCCTAGAATGGGGTTCCATCAAATCAATTCTTGGGTCCGATTACGACAAGCTCGTGCTAGCTAGTTCTCCCTGTTCTCGACTTGAATGAAAACCTAAAATTATGCGCCGAGAATTATAACCGCCATTCGATCTGGTGAATTAACTAATATGGAGTGAGTTAACTAATCTGCTGGAAATCAACACTTTTTTCTTCTTGCTCCAATTGCTCTTGCTTTATTTTTTGGGGTCGATTCAGGCGCTCAATAATGGAGTTTCAGTTAATGCCACTTGAAGTTTATTTAAGGAACTGCTTGGAGTTTTGAAAAACTATAATTTAATTTGTCGTACGTAGAGTTTTCTATTTATGCATATGAAAACTATTAGACCCTGTTTGGGAGTGTGGTTTTTTAAAACCATGGTTTGTGTTTTGCTGTGATCATGAAAAACCATGGTTTTGAAAACTATTGTTTGCTAGCACAAGTTAGAAAACTTTGGTGTGGAGTGGAGTCTACAAAACTCCAAAAAAAATCATGGTTTTGCCAAAACCATGGTTTTCAAAATAGAGTTTTTGGGATTGCTTTCAAACACCTTATGGTCTCAGAAATCATGGTTTTTGAGAAAACCATGGTTTTGCATAGAAACTATAAAATAACTCCACTTCCAAACAGGGCCTTAGTTTAACAAACCTGATGCCTTTATTGAAACTATAAGGCCATCTCCAATGAGGCCTAATAGGTCAGATTAAAAACTACTATTCACATCACCTTTTTATTATTCATCTATATTTTTCTCTTTTTATTTTATTTGTTATACTACTAGGCTAGTCTAACTTAGGTCCAACCAAACATGTCCTAACTTTTTTTGGCAGGCAATAAGGGTGGGGGCATCACCAGACCATTAAGTTAGGGACATCTATACAAATTTACTGAAGAGAAGGAGAGATGGGGAGGGATAAAAAGGAGTAGCGAACTATACTCGGTGCCGGAGGGGAAGGATGGTGATCCTTCAATACTAAGTATCTTCTCTAATGTTCGCTGCCACATTGCTTAATTGGTTGTTGGCTTTGCTACTGGAAGATTTGTTTGTTCATCTCTTTGCACAGATGTTCCACATCGTACGTGTAGATGACGGTCCCATTGAAGTCCTCTTGGGCGTTCTGCCCACAAACTATGACATGTTTGAATGATTCCCGCAGTACACTCTGGACAAGTGGAACATGCACGCTGAACTAATGGATGCTTAAACAAATCAAATGAAATGAGCTATATGAACAAAAAAAAAAGTGTGCTATACGAAAATGTAACATACACATTAAACTATTGGACCAAGTGAGTTGTAGGGCTAGAACATGCACTTTGAACTAATAGAACAAATCAAATGAATTGAACTGCATGAACAAGACAAGTGTGCTATAAGAGATGGAAACATGCACATTGAACTAACGATACAAGAGTGAAATGTACTGCTGGAATATGCATACCGGAACAAATCACCTTAGTGGTGGTGGGCTTAGTTTAAAGGAGTGTACAGTGGTCGGCCGAGCCGAAAGTGTCTGATCTAGTAGTACGTACCATCTATAGCAATTCTGATATAATCTAGCATAGTATAAATAAAATAGATTTTTATGTGTGTCATATTGGTCGTGAATACAGTTTTTACGTGCACTGATTATGATAAATAGCCATGTCTAATAATATGGATCCAATCGATGTGCCTGTCTCTAACAATCCAAACGGATCAGTCGTTAATTTATAATACGGATTCATTAGTTCTTATCAATGTTTTAAATAGCGGGCTATACGTTTTAGCGGAGCTTTCATCAAATCGCTAAGACCGCTATAGCGGCCGCTAAACAAGTTAGCGGTTTTTTTAAAAAGTATGAAACATGGCATATATATGTCTTTAAGTGATGAAGTCAAAAGTAAAAAAAAAAAAAAAGGATTTCAACTGGTTTTTGTCCAATTCATAAGCAGCATAAGATTAAGGCATTATCACAGGGGTTATTATTTATGAGTACACTACATCACAAACACAAACAGGAAAACAGAGTAACTGACAGCAGACAAGTCCATCACAAGTTCACAACAGAGTACCTATTTTGAGCATAGACAGCGTTGAAATTTGAATGGCTTCAATTTTGGCCTGCGAGCATCAAACCCTAAATAGTGCCGCTAAATGCTATGGCTCGCTATACATTAATTTAGCTCCGCTAAATTGGGCTATTGCGCTCTTAGCTGTGATAGCGGACATATATGCAATAGCGTAGCGTCAATATAGCAGCGCTATAGCCCGCTATTTAGAACATTGGTTCTTATGGATTCAACTATGGATTTTGGTATGGATGCATGCCCATACGTTCTTGTTCTAATTCTGGTTGTTTATACGGTCTTTGGTATTGACCAGCCGGTTAGTCAATTGTAGTTTAGTTTCTTGCCCTGTGATCCTCCTTAATCAGTTAGTTTTTCTACAAAATAAATTAAGTTAGAGGACGGCCATACTTTGTTATTTTTATACAAGCCAAATAATGTCATACTTTGTAATATTTTAAAAAAAAAATTAGGTGTTCTTCAAAGCCCCGAAAACAATTTTTTAAAAATGTTTTTAGGATTTTTAAAATCTTCTACCGAGAACTTACAGTTTTTATTATAATCTATTATTGGTTTCAGCTGAAAACAACCATGCCAAAAATGTTGCTGCCTGCTTCACTGCTTTCCCAGCAGCCCTATACAATAAATTTTTTAAAAAATTTAAGAATTTATTGAAATTATTCTTAATAACTTAAAGATTCTGATAAAATAGTGAAGGTTTTCGAAAATTCACAAATAAACATAAGTTTGCATGCTAGACTTATAAAAAAAATCTATATAAGCCCTAAAAATACCTGTACATTTTCGTGTATAATAGTATCAAAAATTCTTACATCCGTAAAGAATTTTTTCTAACTCCGTCCCTGCCTATGTCCTGCTCTCAGCCCGTGCTCCGCCGGCCACCATCCACGAGAAAGATGAGAGAGGAGAAGAGATGGGGTGTGGCTTGCTCATTTTATCAACTGTTGGAACCTAATTTTGGTAGTTTTTTTTAAAAAAGAAAGGGCAAATCTTTGCCGAATTTATTAGAAGAGATGGGGCCAAAAATACAAGTGCTTTATCCATAAAAAACAAAATAAAACTAAAAGCTAGCTAGAAGCTAGATCTGAAATACAAAGGTATATATATGTACAAAAGGCCTTCCTAAAAACTCTCGTTAATTAATTAGCTAATCCATGATGTTAAAATGCATCTCGACTCCTCTACTACTCGATCAAGCACGGCTTGGTAGGAACTACAATTGTGGTGAAAGATTCTCTCGTTTCTTTCCTTCCAAAAAAAATCATATTGTGGTCCTTCATCCGATGGAGCACTAAGCTGTTCAAATGTCAGCTCTTCTCCTAGATTTGATTTGGCTCCTGAATTCGATCGCATCTTGCGTTGAATTTTGCCCCAAACCTGTCGGGCAAAGGCGCCGTTGAACAACAAATGACCTGAAGTCTCCTCTGAATTGTTGCACAAATTTTTACGTGGAATTCCTCGAATTGCTAGCTTGTCGGCAACATATGTACCGAGCAAGATTATTTATGAATTAGAGAGTAACTGAGTCCCAACACAAACAACTATATATATAGTTTTCCATCGATCGAACAATTAAGTGCATACTTCCAACAATTGTACCTAAGTACTCGTGTTGGTCGTATTTATAATTAAGATCCATTCAGGCGTGTTCGCGAAGACATATTAGCAACATATGTACCATTTATGCAGCCACCAATTGTTGATCAATGCATGGATTAGGACAGAAGATCGATTTAATCAGCTAGCGATCGAAAAAAAAAGGGGGTCAAATTAATCCAAGGAGATCGATCGATCGGTCGATCGATGTAACGAAAATATTCATAAATAAATAGCGTTTGTTCGTTGAGGTGGTTAATCAATGTCTCCCGGCCCCAACGTACTAATCGGGTCGTGTTATGTGATAATTAATTTCCTTTGCTTTGTGGCCGTCGCCCTCACGATTAGTGGTCACATGTTATTCACAAAAAAGCTCTTTTTAATTACTTGTCTAGCCAGCTCGATTGATCCCTCGTTCTCACGTACAAGGACATATTCGTCGATCTAGATGGTCATGGCTGCACCGATCGACTTAATGCCCGTTTATATGGCCGACTAGCAGTAGTGTGATGGTTCTTAAGTGTGTAGACAGGACGAACCAAGCGGATTGCCCAAAATCTCGACAGGCTAAAACCGCCGAGACAGACCATAAAACATCGAGACAAGTAAATCTGGACGACCGGTCGTCGAGATTCGTCCTTAGGGACAGCCAAGTCGAGAAAAATATGTCATGTCTAGACGGCTTTGAAACGGCCGTCGTAAGTTGGAACCCCGGCCAAACGCGACGTGGGGCGAGAAGCTATCTAGACATCTGCAAGCCGTCCAGACTAATCCGACGCTGGCCGCGTGCCCACCAGCCAAGTCTGACGGCTGTCAAGACTGATCGTCCCCACTACATCCCACCTCGGCCCCGCGCTGCTCTGACAGGTGGTCCCCAGGTAGTTAGTCTCGACAACCATATCCTCTGGCCATTGAGAAAAATGTGAAAAAAAAAAAAAAAAGAAAAGGCAAAAACATCATAATTTTACAGCAGCTGCTGCACAACAGCTGTAACCTACAAACCCAAAAACAACCCGTATATTTAAATATCCCACATTTTTACGGATGTACACTATTCTGCACATACCAATTGCATTTATATATATTTAACCACAATCATAATAGCACATGCAGATACAAGTAGTTTATCATATCACAAGTCGGAATGACACAATCAATATCATACAAGTAGTTCGATTACGGCTGCTGCGGCAGGGTGCCGAAGAGCTGCAGCGCGAGGTTGGCGGCCAATTTGCCAGAGCCATCGTCGCCCTATTGTGCACGTCGTCCTAAGGAGGTGGCGTGTAGGACGAAGGCTTGGACATTGTGGCAAATCCCAAACCCTGCGAGATATTACAGTTAGGCATTTGACAAGTTCTATATATGCTATGCGATAGCGTATTACTTTGGCATATATAAGTGACTCACCGCTGGCTTATGAATCCAAGGGCGTTTGGCGTTCGGGTAGTTGGGAGTGGGGCCGAAGGTCGGTTGGGCCTCGTAGGTGCTCGGTGCTAGTGTCGTCTATCCCGTGTAGGTGCCCTGGCCCACGTAGTTGTCTGGAAGGGCTAGGTGGCTAGCGTAGACGACCGAGCCACCTTTGTAGGCACCCGTCGGCTCACCTAGCTCAAGGAGCTACCAGCAAGCCCCCATGACTGCTTGGAACAGTCTGCACATATATTTGAGTTCATTAGTCCACTTGACAATATATGCATGTTGAGAATGAAATGAAGTTGTGCGAATACGTTGCCCCAGCGACGGAAGCATCAAACTGTCAGAGCCTTATGTTGTAGTCCTCCTGTGGCCCTAAGGCTCTCCTACAAGGCCCTCAACATCTATCTATCATGGGCCCGCTCCTCCTTATGTCTTTTTTGTTGTTGTTCCCTCTGCAGGCGCTCCTCGAACTGGTGACGGGTCTCATTTCCGCTCTGACTAGCCCGAATCTCGAGCATGTACTCTGAAGACCTGCAACATGTGTAAAATAACGGTCAGTTTTGGTGTATCAATCACAATGTATAAGTGAGTGAAAGAGATATCACAGAAGGTGGTCGCCGCCGATCACTAGCCGCCCGCCTTGGCCGCATGCGCTTATAGATCATGTACAGGTGAGGGGAACCGCCTCTGTATTGCTCTCCTCCCTGTGCTCCTCTCTATAAGCGTCCTTGTAGCACTCCTGTATGCAGTTGTGGTAGTCACAATTGTACACATGAATGAATGCAAGGCAGTGGTGGTGAACAATGTTGTCGACACTTACCAAACAAAGATATGCATGGAGATCCAAGGAGGGTTGTCCATCAGGTGGCACCTTTTTCGTGTGGGCCTACTTCTACACGTCCATCGGGCTTGGTCTAACCTCCGTCTTCGCCAACTATATTGCAATATGATCAAAAAAAACATGTTAGTAGGACAATTTGAATTGATAAAGAATTTAAAAGTGATACTCACTCCGTTTTATTATGTTTGACGCCTTTTACTTTTGGACATGTCTTTCACCATTCGTTTTATTCAAAAAATTTAGTGCAAACATGCAAAAAAAAATGCTTGTTGTACCTTTATTGACAAAAACAAATCACAACAAAATAAATGATATTTACATAGTTTTTTAATAAGACAAATAGTGAAAGACGTGTCCAAAAGTCAAAGACGTCAAATAAAAAAGAACGTAGGGAGTATTTACCCATTTCCTCCCTAACTGTGTGATCAACCACCTCCCGGTATTAGACTTGTAGTCGGTCGCGCCCTTGTTCTTCTTGGCCTTCCCCAACTTCTCCTTCCACTCGGCACTATCTCGCTTCCTCCTTATAGCCTCCCAGACGTCCTCCTGACACCACTCCGGCCGCACCTGGTTGTACTGATTGGCCTTCAAGTACAACTAACGAGCCTCCTATGGTTTGAGGTTCTGCTCCTCCTCATGTGTCTAGCAAAAACACGGCAAGGTGGAAAATAGGAACAAACACATAAATCATTGAATGTATTGTGAGTAAAGGCTACGGACCTGTGGTATTCATGGATGGTCGTCACACGTGCATTGGACATCATGTCATGTACCCTCTGCTTCACCATCTTTTTTATGACAGGTGCGAAGTCGGACTGATGAAGGCCCTATTGTGGAGCGAACCTAAGCTGCAGTGGGTTATAACAATAGATATGGTTAGAAGTAAAGAAATGGAGGTCGCATGCTGTGTAAGTTATTATGTAGCTTACTCACAACTCGCGGATGACTTGATCCACAACATTGCTATCCCATGCGGGGCTAGCCTGTAGTCCTCCTATCTGTACGCTGGACTTGTCGTCCCATCCTGCTTGATCATCCCAAGGCAGTACTGTGTGACATCCTAATAAAATTATTAGGTGTCCCAATATTTTTCCAAGAGAAAACCTAGGTAATTCTTCATATTTTGCAGCTAGCATCAATTTAAATTTCGAGTTAAGTGCTAACGGGCTAGTTTAGCATGTGATTAAGGGCCCATATTGGAGAGTTTAGCACTTTGAGCCCACCCAAGAAGGCCAAAGGCCCTACCCTGCGCCCTACACCACTATAAGACCCTAACCTACTGTTCCTCGCCGACCACTCCACTCCCCACCCCCACACCTAAACCCTACGGCTCAAGACACTCCCTCCCGAGGACGTTTTCAAGGTAAACCCCATTTTCCCGTAGGTAATTTGTCATGTAGATGGTACCAGTAGATAGATCTCGTCGAGACGAACAAAATGCATATGCGGATCGCCCCAATCGGTGTTGTATTCTGCCCGCTAGAGCTCGCCGTAGTTCTCTGATCCCACGGCCACCGGTGATCCTCGCCGATCGCGCCACCGGCGGAAGATCCGGGACAAATCACGCTCCACCACGTCGCCCCCAGCACCGCCGCTCACCTCGCCGCACGCGCGCAGCACACGCGCCGCACCAACCACCGTGCGACGCGCGTCGCAACGGGTCCAAAACCGCGTCCGGCGGGACAGCGCCGGCGACGGCGCAAATCACGCGCCGACGCGTGTCGCCGTGGACCCCAGCCACCGCAGCCGTTTCCGACCGCGCCGCCACCGTCCGCCAATCACACCGCGACACGCGTCCCCTGGGTCCCGCCACTGTCGGCGTCCTAGACCGATCTGTCGCCGCCGCCCAATTCCATGATGACACGTGTCCCGTGGGACCCGCCGCTGATGGCGGCGCCGTTTCGTCTCACCCGAGCCGAATCTAGCCCCAGCCGTTGACGTGTGGGTACGGTCAAGCCATGGACCCCACCTGTGAAAGACAGCCGCTTGGCCTACCGCCCCGCACGCGACGCGTGGCGCCACGTGCCACGCGCACGCGAGTGAATCACGCCACGGTCACTGACCGGCAAGCCCGCCCGTGCCGCGTCAGTCCGAGTGCCACGGGGCATGACACGTGTCATGCCACGTCACCCCAGACCAGCACACCACTGCCACGTGGCACGACACGTCATCAACCACGTGTCACGCCATGTCAGCACCACACCGGCACTGAGAGCCACGTGGCGCGCCACGTCATGGCCACCTGTCGCCATGCCTCTGCCATGTCTCTGCCACGTCGCCGCCGCACCACTGCCACGCCAGCACCGCCCCGTCGCCTCTGTCCAGTGGGTCCCTCTCGCCAACCGCAGGACGCCACTGCGCAGGGGCCCCACCTGTCAGCCGCACGCCGCCGGGCCGGACTGGGCCTTGCTGGGCCGAGCGCGCGCGGGTGAAGTTGGGCTGGTTCTGCCAGTTTGGCCCGATTAGGGTTTATTCGGGTTTTCTATTTTCCTAGATTTTCCTATTTAGCCCAAAACTTCCCCGAATTGTTTAGGGAACTCCGTAACTCCAAATTGGATGATTTTGGAGCCTAAAAACACATTTAAATCCTATAATTTTTCTGTATATTTAATAATTATTTTCTCTGTATTGATGTTGCTGTTTATTTGTTTGTTGTTATTCTGCTTAGACGGTGGGTGCGATTGTTGCGTGGATTGTTGTCCGAAACCGCAGTGGGATTCTCAAAGCTCGGAATTTTTCGAAGGCAAGCTTAATTACATATTCCATCCTAGTTTTACAATATAATTATTGTTGTTTATCTTTCCGAATTATTTGAATGCATGTAATCAGGCGTGAGTACCTAGACATGTTAATCATATATTAATATGCTTTAGCCACCTTTGTGAACCCGTTGTATGTTCCTAGCCTGTCCTTGACTAGATGTGTAGGATTGCATTTGGGATTCACTATAAAAAAATGAGTTTGGTGAGGCGTATGCCTCACGTTGGCTTTTGTGGTAAAAATCTAAACAACTAAAAGTTGTAGTTGTTTTAGAGGAGACCCAGCAGTGATGTTTTCGAGATTATGGTGGGGGACGAGACGGTCTCCTCTAATATGGACTCAAGCTTGTGTATTACTAGACCAAACCTTACAGTACAGCCACTTGTGCCTTCGGCCCTGGCTTAGTACACTACGAAACCCACTAACTACTGGCTCGTAGGCTGGCCGGTTATGTTTCGTCACTGCTGCCCTAGGAGGAGGGTTGCAACCTCCTCTAAGGGGTAGGTGCGTTCCTGAGACCGAATGGCTTAAATGGGGAACGCCCCGGGGTGGTGCCTGGACGTAGAAGGCGCCCTACTGTGGCGGGCACCGGCAGGGCCAGGGAAACCTTAAGAGAGGGCTGGTGAAGTGGTGGGCGTAGTAGGCTGGAACAGTCTTGTACCGTTTCTCCTAGTGGATGAGACGGGGCTTGTGGGGAAATTTGTACACACTCTGCAGAGTTAAACTATCATGATAGCCGTGTCCACGGTCATGGACGGGGTGAGAGGTTTGCACATGTAGATTCACCCTTTTCAATAACTAAACCTGACTAGATTAGGTTGGGATTGGCCTGGTGTGAGATACACCTTTTGTTGAACTTGAGAAGTTATTATTGATGATCATGCATTCACTCTAATAAAATTGGATTTGATCAACTAAAATATGACTAGAAGTAGGATTTGGGTAAAATAACCATAACCCCACCTTTGACCCTTCATTCATGTTTAAGGACTGCTTGCTAGGTAGCCGCGTACTCATTAAATTGCTCGCGGACATATTTTTATTCAGATTACGGTCAGGACCAGGAAGGCCCTGACGAGGGAGCCCAAGACTAGCTAAGGTGTTCGGGTCGACACCTTGGAATTTATCATGGTTATTTAATTGGATTACTCTGATGTTTTCTGCTTAATGTTAAATCCTGTATTGGACTATCAACTGGTATGCCAGTTCGCTTTTGTAATAAAATACTATGGTTTACTCTTATTTCACTTTAATTAAATATATTGTGATGATTCCACCGTGTTGTCCATCACGAGATACTAAACGGGGATTAGTATTGGCTTGTGATGCTGGATTCCCATTACAAGTACTGGGGTCACGACATACTGCCTCGTGAGACAGCCAAGAGCAGTCCCAAGCTGGTGCCTCTCGTTGACGTCCACCGTGGACATGTTGTTGCACATTTGAAACAAAGGTTGGATAGGTTTGTTTAATTAAAATCGATGAAATAAAAAAGCTAAATTCTTATCTTCAACTGAACTATGCGCTCGACTGGACGGTATATAGGTATCTGAATATTCACATTATTCTCTATCGCAGGGTATTTATCGGTGAAATTAGTGATCTTCTAGATATGGTACGACTCGACTGTTGAGCCTTCAATGCGTGCTTTGTTTTTCATATCTGCTCTAACATTTTTTAATCGCCGCTTTATAGGATACATCCACCTATATTGGACTAGCCCCCAAGCCAAACTTAATAAGGTAGATGCACGAGTGAGTGTTGCATTGGATTAAAAAACCTGGGGAAGATTGTCCTAGAATATATTGCATTCCTTATTCATTTCTCGAGTTTTTACCTTTCTGAATTTTCGGTTCTGGAAAATTCAACTTCACAATAACTATGTTATTCCATTTTTCACGAGCTTAATTCGATTTCAGGAGGATCAGCATGTCACATCTGTGAACCACACGCTGCAACTTAATTGGGCCATTTTTCAATCAAGGACGACTGATTGGATCATATATCATTTGGAAACATGGGCGGCCGGATCAAACAACAACCTTTTTCCTCCCCAATCTTTGATGAACAATTTGTCCTCCATTTTTACTCGAATTCAAATGAACATGATGTCAACTTTTGACAATTAGCCTTCTCGCTTTTTTATCTCTATCTAGTCGTACATTCACCAAACAAACTTGCCTGATCAGAAAGTAAAATGAGAACAACATTGACACTAGGTAGGTGCCACTGAACACGCAAACAACATTAATATTTACGCTATAAAAAGAAGCACATATGTGACGACAAATAAAGCTTACAAAACCTCCAAAACGAGACCCTTAATTTACTACACCTAAACAGATCACGATCATAAGAAATAGCTTGGCCTAGGTTGCTAATGCAAGGCTAAAATTAAACTTCTCAATCGAATTGATAATTCTGAACCCCGGCCATCAGAAGCTAGCAAGCGATTTCGATCGACGACTAATTTTGTTTACGCGTGCAAGCTAAGATGCTGGGTCTGCATTAATTTACTCAGCTTGATCATCACGAAAATGTAAGCTCAGTTGTGATCCACATGGAACTAGCCTGAAACTTTCTAGAGTTCAGCACAAGTCAAGAAAATATGTTAACAACTTTGTTATTAAAAAGAAACTCATGTTGGTGCACAAACTTGTAATCTCCAACCCTCCCCATCCATCTAAATGTCCGAAGGTTTACTTCCATTTTTAGGGGAAGGGAGACTTGCATTCTATTCTTAGTGCGTTATATTTACACAGTTTTCCATTAGATCAAGATGCACCAAATTATTCTATTTATCTAGCTTCCATATATTATAGTGCAATTTAGTTTAGGAAACTTCTCAACCGAAGGTATGCAAAATTTGAGGGCGTGAAATGATGATACGGTCGAGCACTAAAATGAAGTTGACTACGAGAAAACACGTCGTAGATCACGAGTGTGAAAGGCTAAAGTATGTGAGCCAAAAAATAAATAAATATAACGAAGTCGAGTGAAAGCTGTAAAGTTATACTTACAGCTAACAAAGCATGAACACTTAGCTAGTACTCCCTCTGGTCATAAAAAGAAGTCGCCGTTGACTTTTGAACACGCATTTGACCATTCGTCTTATTCAAAAAAGTTATATAAATATTATTTATTTTGCTATGATTTGGTTTATTATTAAATGTATTTTTAAGTATAACGTATATTTTTACATATTTAAACTAAATTTTTAAATAAGACGAATGATCAAAGGCGTGTCCAAAAATCAACAGCGACTTCTTTTTGTGACCGGAGGTAGTAACTCAAAAGACATTATCTTTGAAGAATGGTATATCCTCTGCAGTACTACTCTTTGCCTTTATGCCACTAATGAGTCCCACCTGCGCATGGCCTACGTGTCAATGGCACAAAGGCAGAGAGCATAACCACAGAGGATATTCTTCCACATTAGTAGTTGGAGTAATTCATTAATTATTTGGTGGAAATCCATGGTTCAGACATGAAGATCTATTGTATTGTATTTACAAAACCAAATAAAATTATGTTATATATTTAAATTCTTTGAGATAAATGTACATATATATTTTTTATGAATTAAATATGAATATATCAAAAAGTTATATTAACCAAAAAAAATTAAAAAAAACACGCGTACTGCCTCCAAACGACAACTTCTCTTGACCTGACGGAGAACTGCTTACCTTTATATCTTGAAAGAAAAAATGCCTAGTTCTTTTAATGTGTCCTTCTCAATATATTTACGTTCAAATTAACATTCATATCAGCTTTTGACAGGCAATTCTCACTTTACAGTCCTGCATTGCTCCAGAAACTGGAGCTTACAGATGAAAGGGAAAAGGGAACTGATCACCGAAACAATAATTAAAGCCAATTATAAACACGTGCGATGGGATTGCAATCATCGCAAGAGTCGCAAACTCGAAACAAAGCCCAATATTTTTTTTCGCAACTCGCAAGCAACACAGAAATTTTTTTTCGCCATCCTGTGCTTGAAAAAAAAAATGGGCTGAATTGAAGAAAAAAGTAAAGAATATAAATATTCCTAGTGAATTTTTGTCGTAATACCTTTAATTTCTGTGTATGTGGACTGTTTGAACGTTCAAGATGGACATATATAATTGCACTTAATTAATTAATCAGGTCGTTGTGAGCATGAATCCAATCAGCTAGCTTTCACATATTTTTAGTGTGCATTTAGTGCATTTTTATAAAAGACAAAGTGCAATTGTTGGAACGTATGGTTGATTCCAACATGAATAATGTTTCCTTGCCCGGCCCGTGAAAAAAAAATTAGCATGCATGAAAAAAATATGCTAGGAAAACTACATATATTTCCTCCAATTAATGGGCACCAATATACACAGGTCGACGTTGAAAGGTGAAGATGCATGGAACATGCATTGACAAATTAACTCACAAGCATGAACAATGTCAAGTTAATTTGCTAAGATTATTGAAGATAACAATAGAGATTTACGTCAGGAAAGACGCAATTAGTTAAGAGGATACCAACATTGTCAAAGAACTGACAACTGACAGGGGGCTACTTCTGTCTCAGAGAGAGAGAGAGAAGGGGGGCGAGAGATTATATGTGTAGTATTGTTGGGTCCAATCCTTGTAATTAAGAATCACTTGACTTAAGCGCTCCACTAGGCCATGCTTGCATTAATGGCATCACCGTGTTATACACAAATCAAAGCCCTGTTTAGTGGTACACACCTCCATTAATTCGGCATTATCGAAACACATGACTATGGTTGATCGCTAGTGATACTTTTTCTTGGTACGTACTACAATAGTATTACATGCGTCACACACTGTTACAAATTTTTGGTGCGAACTGTACACTGCTCATGGTGTTAATTTTAATCGTATAAATAATCTGTCATTGTTCATGCAAATGATCGATCATCCGACAAAGAAAAATCTAGCTAGGCAGAGGATATAATCAAGTAATTGGTCATATCTGACATGAAGCTAGCACTATACCTTCGTATCTCTGTCTATTCAGAATTTTATTGCATGCAGGTTGAAATGTGTACGGTGTGCAGTTGATCTACTCTTTTTGACACTTAAGAGTACTTCTCAGTATCTGCTCCCTCTTGATAGCTTCACGAGAGAGGGACAATGTCAAGAGAAGGGAACAGCATACTGCTCCAAGACGGAGTACAAAATTAAATGACAAGCACAAGCTAGCGGCGCGCCAAGGTTAATTAAGGTCACTAGGTCAGTGACAAGTGGTCCCGGCCAGCTACCATATGTGAGTGTTAGTGTGTTACCCAGCTAAACCAGGCACTGCTTTCGTTTCCAAGATGGGTAAAATGCACATGTTACTCAAGGTTTACTACCTAGAAGCTCTTTACAGCTTTATTACAAGAAATTAAGCAGCTAGCTGTGGTGGTGCTGGCTAGTACTGGTAGAACAACACAAGATGCAGGGTATGTATCATGCCATAACTCCCATTGCACCAACCCCATGGAAGAGGGGTGAGGCCATAGCCAGCCAATAATTCCCTGTAAAATTTGTGACCTAGCCAGTAACAAGTTAAGACCAAACATGCATGTCTAGGTTTTCATTCACATGCCTATCAAACATTCAGAATATGTGCAAGATTTAGCTGTCAATATCAATTGAGGCAGCCAGGAAGGAGCAGCTTGCCAGCGCATGCACATAGGCTCATAGCTAAGTTTGTACGAACTCCCCGGCCTGCACCCAAACTGACTTTGCAGGAATGTAGTAGTTGTTGACATGTTGCCTCATGCATATATCGATCGATACCCTAGCTTCTTTTCCTCAGCTGAAAATTGCCAGGCCACCTAATTAACCATCAGCCATCGCTGGCCACACTGCACACTTGACGAATTCAGGTGTGAGAACAGTTTGATCGTGAGTTTAAGTCACTGCACATCCGGTAGTTGCAACATGGAAAAGCCACATGCTTGCTTCCTCCTTTGCAATATATAATTCGCCCTTGTTAATTTGTGCATATGATGCATGCATGCATGGATGCATTCAACGACTTTGCCGTGCAAGAGTGATGGTGGCAGAGCGAGCTAGAGATCGATTATTTCATGGCAGTACTCCTACTTACATATCGATGAACCAAACATGTGATCAACGTTTGGGCATGCATATGCTTGCACTAATTATATGTACTACCTGCCTAGCTTGCTCGAAGAGCAAGATATATCCTTCCATATACCATCATGCATTCACCCTTCCATATACCATCATGCATTCACACGGTCAGATCAACATACGACAGAACTGAACACGTCCACGTAAATGAATCCCATCAAGGAGAACGATGTACTCTGATTGTTTGTGTTAGAGCCCATTGTGATCCGACCCAACTGTTTGTTCATGTCAGAACCCGCTGTGATCTGACCCAACTGCTAGCTTGCAGTGATATGACTCCCCCCAAGATCAATATATACTTAGGCCCTATTCTTTTGAGCTGATCTTAACGGCTGAAATGACTGAATTTTAAGTGCTTCTCGAGGTAGTCTCGAGATTCAGATCCATTTCGTTTGACTTGCTTTTTAAAGCGTTATGACTCACCTTCAAAACAGCAAAAAAACGGACTAAAAAAACTCAAAACATATGGGTTTTTAAAACGTAGATAAGTCGTTAAGCTGTTAAGCCGTTAAGCTGAAAAGAACTGGGCCTTAGTCCTCAACACAGGTTCCATTGGATCTATGACATCCACAAGCCCAAAATGAAGTCAAAACCAAGGTCTTGAGCCCGTACACAAACCAAAATACTAAGTTGATGGATGGACGCCTCACTTTGTAAGTTGTATGCCCCCATAACTAATATTACGGAAGATGTTCTAGGTTTCAGACTTGAAGCCTTGATAACACTTGTTAGAAATTTAATACCATATAAGATCTAGACAACACGAAAGACATGACATTTGTGGTTAATGGAGTTTAGAACTGACTACCAACATCTATGGAGCACGATTATGGGCGCTCCTCCCAAAAGCACAAAGACACTGGCTAGGCCACCCAGGTCACAGCCACATACTACTGGCCCCATGTGTCATGAGTCAAAACTATCCAGTCATTATAGTGGCTTACAATGGTGGTGCCCTCTTCATATAGAACTTAGGACACAGAGTCCAACTTAAATTCTAACATATTATGTGCATTGCAACTTAGAATTGTTTATATAGCTCTAGGTTTCAATGCACCTTGTTGTATTATAGGCATCTGAATGGTGATTGACTATCTAGTAAAAGAAGCTCGATGAATAAAGTATATTGTTTGGCATTAATTTCCTTTTTTGTTGGTCAATTTGTCTTTGCCAATATGAATTGATTTTTTACAAATGCAAATTAATATGTTTCTTTTATGTCGGTCATCTTCAGAGGAATGTACTTACGCCAATGGGTATCACTTCAGAAAGATGAAGATCACATAACACTGCATCGATCGCTGGTGTCCTGGAACCTCTATCACAATTCACTAGTGGTTTTAAATATGAACCACCCGTAATAAGCAATATCACTAGCGGTTCTTATTAAAAATTGCCAATGATCACTAATCGTAGGTATCACGGGCAGTTTTCTAGGCACCTGACGTGGACAAGGCGGAGCATGCCACTATCACTGGCGGTTCTAAGGGGGCACGGGTTAGCTGCTTAATTTATAGTAGTGGAAATACCATCACAGCATGACATTCAATGGTAGTAGCTTTGAGTGTCTTGAACAATTGCTATGGTACTTGAAGGACTAAGAATAGACTTTTTGTTGCTTGATGGTGTTTATTTCATTTGATCACTCTGTTCTGCGATCATTTTGTTATCCCACGAAGATATTTGGGTTGTGTATCTCGGATGTAGAGACCGAAAGTCCGGAAGTAATTCCATTATGTAAAATATATCCATACAAGCATGAACTACTCTTACTGTTCATGTATTAATGCATATCCATCAGTACATACAAAGCAAATGCTTTTGAACCTGACAAGTCGATCTATATATATCCATCCATGCATGCATCCGTGTCATCTTGAACATTCTGTACGTGCTAGCTCGATCGATCGAAAAAGAGAGAGAGGATCGATGGGGATGCGCACCATGGATCGATGGATGGTCTCACACATATATGTACATCATCTGCAGGTAATTTGGCAAGCGTATCAAGGACCCCAGCCAGCTGCATTGCTGTCTGCTGGAAGATGGATCGACATGCAAAGTAGAGACGAAAACGAACGGGTGGTTTCATGGCAGAATGACAGGTATACATGCATTTACATGCAGGGTGATCGAGATGCATACATGGGCCATGGCCACTCTCCCATGTCCGATCGACCTCGATGTAGAGTGATCAGTCATAAAGAACCCGGTGATGCATGCTGTTCGTGAGCCAAGTTAGCTTTTTCATACACATATATATGTTCTTAGATAACTCTTTAACTTGAGAGTTATCCGTGGCAGCTCGATCGAAAGCACCGGTCGATCCATATGGACAGGTACGTGTGTTGTGTCCCCAATCAAGAGGAATCTGTCGGCTCATGGATGCACACGCACTACCTCGAGTTAGTGTCTAGATGACTAGATCAAAAGGGATTAGTTTAGGGTTGGATCAGTACGTATGCACGCACGAACTAGATTCCTCTGACAAATGTATGCATCCTAGGTGCCTTGCCAAGTGTCGCCGATGCAAGAACAGCAAAGATTCGCAGATAGATTATTACGCATGCATGTTAGAGAGAGAGAGAGATGGTTAAGTGTTGGTGGATGACATCGCTGTCAGAAAAGCTGGTTAGCTTTGGGGGAAGAGTGAGAGAGTGGCTGGGGCTTAGTGGAATCCAGTAGTGCGTGAGAGCCCCCCATCATGTTCGTCAATGCGTGCAATCACGCCTCTTGTCGATTGATGGATGATCCATTCCAGCGCCCACATTGGGGAGGATCGCAAGTCAAAAGCATATGTATATTCCCTCCTTTAATCAATTTCTTCCTTTCAGCAACGACTACAACAGCAAATGATTTTACTCTCTTAATCATATGCACAGGTCAACTACATCAAGCATCAAGCGTATGTGTTCTTTTGGCTAGGTAGGAGTAGTTAATTAAGCATGCACTGATCAAGCCTGGACATGTACAGCAGCTGGCTCTCCTACTACGACGGCGCCGGCCGGCGACCACGCCCACCGGCCGGCCACGCAGCCGTCGAGGATGGCACGGGCGAAATCGCCTCCGGCGGCGGCGCCGCCACCCCCAGGGCTAGACGCCAGCGCGAGGAACTCGCTGGCGCGCATCCGCACGGTGACCAGCTGGCCGACCGGCGGCGGCGTCCATGGGTGCACCCTTGTGGTGGTGCTCGCCACCACGTTCTTGGAGGCGCAGCTCCCCATCGGATCGATCAAATTAGCACTGCTAATCTCATGCACAATATGATTCTGCCTTCAGTTCACTTCTAGCTGAAGCACAGTTTATTGTACTATGCACACATGCATGTGTTCGTATATATAGTACATATATCAATGGACAATGGAGATCTAGAGAGAGGAAGAGCGGGGGGAGAGAGAGAGCATTAGCAAGCTAGCTTAGTAGCCTAGTAGCTAGCTAGATATGCATATGCATGTAGTGAGCCAGCAGTCGTAGAAGCAAAAGCAAGAGGGAGCACATGAGGTTGGACAAGCGTCAAGAGATTGGTTTCTAAAATATATGGATGTGTAACGTACTCCATCGATCGACTACAGGTGACTTCAAATCAATTCGTGCATATATATATATATATATATATATATAGAGAGAGAGAGAGAGAGAGAGAGAGCTAAGCGTCTCTCAGAATACGGATCTCTCCGTACTCCCGAGTGGTTTCGAAATTGAGGCGCTTAACAACCGATCAAAGCGTTGATCTTGTTAAATCTCTTTGAAACGTTATCATTGACCAAGTTTCATATTTTTTAAATTTGTTTACTATTTATTTCTTATGTTTGAAAATCAGCTTTTTGAACGCACTACCACTAATTGGATGGTTGATTTTTAAAATATAAAACAAATAGTAAACAAATTCAAAAAATATGAAACTTGGTCAACGACAACGCTTTCAAAGGAGACTAACAAGATCAACGGTTCGGATCGGTTGTTCGCGCCTCAATTTCGAAAACCACTGAAAGTACGGAGAGATCCGATTCCTTAGAGTACGCTAGCTCTCTCTCTCTCTCTCTCTCTCTCTATATATATATATATATATATATATATATATATATATATATATATATATATATATATATATATATATATCTCCATCTCTGTCTCTCAAATGCAACCAGCACCGTAGTACGTACAGGGGAAGCGATCAATTAATGATATTAATCTAGCCAAATCTAGGTGGCCGCTATATATGATAGCGCAATTAAATTTTGGAACCAGTTGCTAATGCTGGCTTAGCAAGTTTAGCTCCTCAAGACACGGGCCATGCATGCCCATGCCGGCCATGCCTGCTTTGCGCTTGCTTTTGATACATTCCATGCGGGGCCAACTTAATTGTTGTGTGCAAGCAACCTTAGAGAGAGACGGAGATATATGTGCATGTTGATATTATAATTCATGATCGATCGGAAAAATGGGTAGATACATTGTCGTGACCCCAGTACTTGCAGTGGGAATCCAGCACCACAAGTCGATACTAATCCCAGTTTAGTATCTCGTGATGGACAATGCGGTGGAATCATCACAGTATATTTAATTAAAGTGAAATACGAGTAAACCATAGCATTTTATTACAAAAGCAAACTGGCATACCCGTTGATTGTCCATGCGGAATTAAACAATAAGCAGAAAAACATCAAAGTGTTCAAATTAAATAACTATGATGAACTCCAAGGTGTCGACCCAAACACCTTAACTAGCTAAGGTATCACTTTATAACTTTTCAGCATAATTCCAAGCTAAATACTCTTGGGCTGGTTTAGCATGTGATTAAGGGCCCATATTTAGAGGTTTAGCACTTTTAGCCCATTAGGAGAAGCCCAAAGGACCTCCCCTGCGCCCTAGACCCTATAAACACCCTCCTCCACTGTTCCTCCCCGACCACTCCACTCCCCACTCCCAAACCCTAATTCTACGGCTCAAGATCCCTTTCCCGAGGACGTTTCTGAGGTAAACTCCATTTTCCTGTAGGCACATCGTCATGTAGATGGTACCAATAGATAGATCTCATCGAGACGGTCAAAATGCATATGCGGATCGCCCATTTTGGTGTCGTTTTCCACCTGGCAGAACTCGCCGTAGTTAGGAAGTTCCACGGTCGCTGGCGATCCTCGGCGTTCGCACCGCCGGCGGAAGACCCGGAGCAAATCCCCGCGCGCCACGTCGCCCTAGCGCCGCACCGATCGCCGGTCGACGCGGGTCCTGGGGGCCGCATAAGCCGCTTAAGACAGACGCGCTTAGCGACGCCGCAAATCCCGCCCCGACACGCGTCACAATGGACCCCACTTCCCGCGTCGACGCCCGACAGCGCCGCCGCTCTCGCCCAATCCAGCTGTGACACATGCCCCGTGGGTCCCGCCGCTATCGGCGACCCCAACTGTTCCGTCGCCGCCGCCCAATAAGAGAGCGACGCGTGTCCCCATGGGACCCGCTGCCGACGCCGGTTCATCGCACCCATGCCAGATCCAGCCAAAGTCACTAACAAGCGGGCCCGGCCAAGCTGTGGGTCCCGTTTGTCAGAGGTAGCCGTTTCGTTGCCGCCTCGCACGCGACGCGTGGCACCACGTGCCAACAAGACGCGCTGAATCACCATGTCATCGACCGGCGGGCTCGCCGTGTTGCGTCAGCCGAAGGCCACGTGGCGTGACTCGTGTCATGCCACGTTACCCGTAGCCGAGCCCCCCACTGCCATGTGGCATGCCACGTCAGCAGCCACGTGGCACGCCACATCACCGCCATGTCATCGCCCGTCATCGCCACGCCAGCAAGATTTGCCGCATCGATGGGTCTCGCTGCCACCATTGGCGCCATCGCCTAGTGGGCCCCACCTGTCAACGCACGCGGCCGCGCCGGACTGGGCCGAGCTGGGCTGAGCACGCGCGTGGGAATTGGGCCGGTTCCGTCGGTTTGGCCCGTTTAAAAGTTATTTGGGTTTTTCTTTTTTCTAGAATTTTCTATTTAGCCCGAAACTTTCCCCGAATTGTTTAGGGAGCTCCGTAAATCCAAATTAGATGATTTTGGAGCCTAAAAATCACATTTAAATCCTAGAATTTTCTGTATATTTAATAATTTTTTTCTCTGTATTGATCTTGTTGTTATATTGTTTGTTGTTCTTCTGTTTAGACGGTGGGTGCGATTGTTGCTCGGATTGTTGTCCGGAACCGGTGTGGGACCCGCAGTGCGCGGAGTTTTTCGAAGGCAAGCATAGTAACATACTCTCTCCTAATTTTACAATATAATTTACTGTTGTTTATTTTCCGAATTATCTGCTTGCATGTACATTAGGTGTGAGTACCTGGACATGTTAATCATCTATTAATGTGCTTTAGCCACCTTTATGAAACCGTTGTATTTTTCCTAGCCTATCCTTGACTAGATGTGTAGGACTGCATTTTGGATTCACTATGAAATGTGCCTTGTGAGGCGTTTGCTTCTTATTGGTGTTTTGGATAAAATATAAACAACTAAAACAAGTGTAGATTGTTTAGGGGAGACCCGGCGGAGATGTTTTCGGGATTGTGGTGGAATTGAGACTGTCTCCTCTAATAAGGACCCAAGCTTGTGTACTACTGGACTAAACCTTACCGTACAGCCACTTGTGCCTTTGGCCCTAGCTTAGTACACTACGAAACCCACTAACCACTGGCTCGTAGGCTGTCCGGTTACGTTTCGTCACTGTGCCCTAGGATGAGGCTTGCAACCTCCTCTGAGGGGTAGGTGCGTCCCTGAGACCGAATGGCTTAATTGGGGAACGCCTCGGGGTGGTGTCCAGACGCAGTAGGTGCCCTACTGTGGCGGGCACCGGCGGGGTGGGGCTGGGGAAACCAAAAGAGAGGGCTGGCGAAGTGGTGGGCGTAGTAGGCTGGAAAAGTCTTGTACCGTATCTCCTAGTGGATGAGACGGGGCTTGTGGGGAAATTTATACATACTCTACAGAGTTAAAACTATCATGATAACCGTGTCCACGGTCATGGACGGGGCGAGAGGTTTACACATGTAGTCAATATTAAATTTGACTAGATTAGACTGGGATTGGCCTGGTGCGAGATGCACCTTCTGTTGAACTTGAGAGTTGAAATTTATGATGATGCATTCACTAAATTAAAACTGGATCAACTAAAATATGACTAGAAGTAGGATTTGGGTAAAATAACCTTAAACCCATCCTTGACCCTGCACTCATAATTAAGGACAGCTTGCTGGGTAGCCACGTACTCATTAAATTTCTCGCGGACATATTTTATTCAGATTTCGGTCAGGACTAGGAAGACCCTGACGAGGGAGCGCTAGGCTAGTTTAGTTAGAGAAAACATTGGGACACCTAATAATTTTATTAGGATATCACATATATGATTAGCGAGCATGGTTTTTCGTGTGTTTATACGGTTAGATTTGTCTCAATCTTTTAATCTGACATAAATTCTTATTCCAATTATTTTATAATTTAACTTCATGCAATTTTTGTTTTTTGTTGTAGCAATAAAGCAGCCTCGAGCATATTATTATGGTCCGTAGGATTATCGCTAGCTATTCAAATATCGAACCGCCCGCGTGATAGGTTATTATCCTTAGCAGTTCATTCAAATACCCACTAATAACTAATACTATCACTGACGGTTATCATCATTGACGGTTTTTTTGGGGGTTGGACACGAAGTGGGGCGTGGCAAGGCTCATCACGGACTGTTTTTGCCACCTCCGCCAGTGATGGGAAGTCGTGGATGGTCGTTTTTACGGTGGCAAAAATACAATTTTGATCACTAATAATTACTACTATTACAATTTATTTGTACTGTCCACTAAAACTATTTTTTCCCATAGACAAATTAATTTATATAACTTTGACTTGCATGTATCTATATGCACACGCTACGTACGTGGACGCTTATTGAGCTGTGCAATTAAGTGGATCATGCTGTGCGTGAGCTAAGCTGATGTACGTGTCACGTGTGCATGCATATATGTATGCATGCATTAACATTGCATTTCATGCATGGGCCGGGGCAGAGTGGCAAGAGACGTACGTGGTGTGCAGCTGGGTACGTATGTACTAGCCGGTAGGCAGGGTGAGGAAATTGGCGTGTACGTATAGTACGAGTAGCTAGGTACTCACTCGATCGTGGACCTGCCTCGCATGGCGTCCTGGTACATTCCTCATCAAGGCTGCAAAATTAACCCGTACGTGCCACGAGTCCAAGGACCATCAATCTAAATAATGCATAAATGAGAGGAAAATAATCGTGCCAGGTGAACGTGTACTGTACACACATGTATATGTATATGAATGAACAGTAATGTGACTGGCTAGCCATAGCTACGTACGCTGCTATATACAGGATGTCACGACCTCACGATACCCTGTCACAGGGTGGTTCGAAACCTGCGTGTGTGGACCTAGCTAGCAAGCTGGCACGTTTAGGGTGGTCGATTTGGAATGCATAAAAAAAAAATAAAAAACCTTCTATTCTATTCACGATGTGTGCGTCGGACCATCCGAAATATATGGGTCTCACAAATTAACTTTGGTTCGATTCAAAGGAATTGCAATGGGAGAAGTCGACTTGGTGGGTCTTGTATATATAAACGAGCAAGGTGACCCGCGCGTTTGCGCGGCTAAATTTGTGTTAAGATATAGATAATGTATCAGATTAGATTTAGAGTTTATCTCTAATATATAGGGATGTCAATCGGACGAGTATCGATCTTTGGGTACACCTTTATCGTACCCGAACCCGAAACCCAAAAATTTAACCTATACCCAAACCCGAAAACACCCACGGTACACACCCGTGTGCCGATACCCAAACCCAACGGATACCCGATACCCGATGGGTACCCATACCCAAAAAAAAACAAGTGAGAGGGAAAGAGAGGGCGGCGCGGCAGGGGCGGCGGCGCCACCACGGCTGTCGACGTGGAGAGACCGATGAAGGGAGAGAGAAGAAGGGGAGGGGAAGAGAGAGGAGAGCACGAGACGAGGGGAAAGGGAGGAGAGAGAGGGGCCGCTGGGGGCGGTGCTGCAGCGGTGGCCGACGTGGCCGGAAAGACTGATGGAGGGGAGAGAAGGGGAGGGGAAGAGAGAAGCTATGCAGGCGGAGGGGTCGAGGGGCAGGGCGGCGCCGATGCTGGAGCCTAGGGGTGGCTCGTCAACGGCGGCCCAGCCCAATGCGGCGTCGGTGAAGGCAGGGGGCCGGCTCCACGACGGCCCGAGGGAGGGAGTGGCGGAGAACGGAGAGCCAAGGGAAGAGGAGAGATTGAGAAAGACCGAGAGAGTGGCGGAGCGGTGGGATTGAGGATTAGAGGGAGTGGTGGCGGGATGGGTAATTGGGGACAAGGTTTTGGGGTGTTTGCCGCTGGGCGGGATTGGGATTTGGGGGAGACGAGCGACGGCACGTGGGCTACTGGGCTATGGCTGCGTGCATGCATGGGCCTTGGGACTGTGGGAGGCCGGCTTGTGAGTTGTGACAGCCAAATACACATATGTATAGATGGCCCACTGTCAGAATTCAGGTACCCATGGATTACCCACGGGTACAGAACCGAGCCTAAACCCGAACCCGACTTATTCGGGTACCTGAACCCGAAAAACCCATGGGTATAGGTTGCGACCCATACCGATACCCATCGGGTCGGATACCCATGGGTACCCATACCCGAGTTTTTATGCCATCCCTACTAATATATAGATCAGCTTCAGTAGTTGTTATAGAGATTAATATTGACCGCTAGATTTACATAATAATATCCATATTCAACGATGTAGATTTTTCCTTTTTCTATGATTAACGTGAGAATTTCTACTATTTTTCGATTAACATGGGAATTTCTAGGATTTTAGGATTAACGTGGTGGCTCCGTTTAACTCTGCTTTATATAGACAATAGATAGATTTGGTAAATAGAATGTGGCTTTCATTGCACGCTAGCCTTGATGAGCTTTTCCAAATGACCAACCCCTTCCACACACTCTTCTTTTTCTACAACCCCTTCCCTCTTTCCCCGGGCTGAGCTTGGTGCCGGCCCCTAACCGCATGCCCCTGCTTTGCACCCTAGCATGCAAGTATGCAACCCTAGCCCCCAGCGGGGGACCTAGCCCAGGCTGTTGCTCCTCCACTCTTGGGTTTTGGATGCCAAAACCTCACTGTCTATAAATGTTGGGTTTTGGATGGAGCAGGCTTAGCTTTGGGATTGAGCCGGAGCAGCCCAAGCGACTGCCTAGCCTGCCTGGGTGCTGGATCCGCCCTGCTAGCCCTATGTCATGTCTAGTTTTGCCACCGATGACAAAGCCCCCAATGGAGCCATGCTTGGATGACTAAGAAGAGAGAAGAGAGAAGAGTTGTATACTGGCTTAAGACCACGACCAATGAGCAATACAACAAAATTAAAAATATGATGTGCTCCATCCGTTGCGGTCTACTTAGATAAAACTATCAAAGATAGTGCTATCAGCTCCTGTTCAAAAGTTTTCACCCTATTTCTCAAAAAAAAATCACCCTAGAAAACATTATTTCCATAGGCAATGTATGCAATTGTGTTTATTAACATGTTAATATATTTGTGTTGGTTTTAAGTTTGTATTGATATTATCATAAATTCATAACTTCTTCGTACGGAGTTGGGGTTTAGATGACTGTTACATATTACTTACAATTGTTATAATGTTAAAATTTTTATAACATATTCACACGTCCGATGTGCGATGAAACAATATTTATATGAAAATTGCAGGTCTCAAGATCTAAAATTTTGATGTTGGGAACTTTTCCATCTAGGACAATCCAGTGCCCTAAATAATTGATAGAAAAATAGAAAATAACTGGGTCAAAATGAACACATATGTCTTTATCTCGAACAACAACCTATGTGGATTGAGTTAACATGCGTGTAGTCACATCGCGCGGCTCTCTCTACGCACAAGGGCAGCGCAGGAGGCAGCTGCTGCTGTGGTGCCGTTCCGTCCAAACAGCGCGACGCTGTGCACCCACATGCAGACAAGGTCCGGGGCGGATCCAGAGGGGGTGCCCGTTACCGGGCACCCCCCTCAAGTTTTTAGAAAATTTTAACCCCATATATACCTATTAGGTCTTATATTAAAAGAAAAGGACTATTTCATAAAATATTCTGGCCTTTTCATCTTGAGCAGCCCACTAAGATCTAATAACATTTTCAACTAGCAAACTGTGAGAGAAAATCCCCAAATTCCCCATTCTGCCAACCCTAACTCTCCCGTCGCCGCCTCCACCCTAGTCTGCCGCCTCCACCGCGACGGGTCGCCGCCCTGGCCGCCCGTCACGGACAATGACACCGCCATGGGCGCCCGCCACAGCGCCGCCGCCTGCCTGCTCCGCCAGTTCCGCCCGCCACGACGCCGCCCCTGCTCGCCTCGGCGGCCGGCCGGCCTGCTCAAGGTCGGCGCCCCCACCGCCAGCCGCAATCAGTAAATGTGCACCCCCCAACTCAAAATCCTGGATCCGCCCCTAGACAAGGAGCTGCCCTTTTATTAATTTATAATGCTAAGTTCCCCACACACAGATCAAGATTATTACCAAATTACTTGCTCTATAATTAGAGAGAGAGGGAGAGCACTCAGTACTCAGCAGCGTGCTGCAGCTGCAGGACTGTGACTATAGCTGCCGGAGCCAGGCGCCACGTTATTATTGAGGTGGGGAATGCGGATAGCCACATCGTCTTTGCTCAGCTTCTCTCGATAATCGCTGTCAAAAGAGCCTCCACGGTAAAACTGTAAAATACGTGTGCAGCGATAGAGTGTCCGCCGAAAAATAGAAACCTTTTTAAATATAGTTCAGCGCGTGTGAAGGAATTTTACAGAGATGAATAGAATATATAGTTAATAGTATTATATAATGTATTTAAAGCTTCGGATGAAAATGCGCTCGTCTCCGCCGGCAGTGCTTGCAATATTTATACACCTCCAACAATGTCTCTTATCTGTGTAAAGGAAATACATAGAGCGAAAAGAGGGATTACATAGATCTAGGAAAAGAACGAAATAGAGCAGCGCTGAACGATTAAAGGGACCAGAATCCCTAAATATTTGGCGAGTACTGGCCCAGCCCTACTGCCTTCCGAAATGCTCCTCTCTGCATCTGGACGAGAGAAATGGCGATCCATGGAATTGTTGTCAACGATGCGATCGATGCATGGTTGCACCGCAGCCTCACTGCTGCACCGGCTAAGGCATAAAATGGATATTTGCCACTGGAACAGCTCGTCATATATGGAAGCTGACACGCTACCCAGTCCTCAGCTTAAGCAAACGTTTTCTCTTCGTTCCATTTTTTTTTCCGATTCTCTTCACATTTTTTTTCTCCTTCATTTCTCACCATCTTTAATGGCATCCCTTCAAATAAATCCATGAAAGAACAAAGAGAGATTTCCTTCTAAAGTAAATGCACCCAAAAAAAATTCTGAAAAAAACCACAAAGAGAATCCTTCTGCACATTTCAAGAGACCAGAATCTCATCACGAAGAGAAAATTGTATTCGAAAAGATGATCTTAGCTTGCACCAACAAATCACCATCACCATTGTTGGGTCGATGCGGTAGATCTAAATCCAGCTAGGCGAGCTTCGATTCACCACCACCAGTAGAACTTCACATGCTCCTGCTCTTGTAGTTATTGCCATGTTTACAGCTCAACATGAATGGAAGGATTTAACCAAGCGCAGTTACCATTGTTGACCATACCAAAACCGGGGGTGGATTGGTGCCAAAACCACCAGGTCACAGGCTCTATCCATGCACATGCAGTTTGTATCACCCTGCTGGCATCCTACGTACAGTGCAGGCAATCAACCATGCAGTATATACAGATTTTTACTAGCAGTAATCTACAAGTCATATAATAATGATCAAACCCATGGCAATTAATAATGCAATACAAACGCCCTAAATTGATGAACAGTCAGACTGGGCAATAGCATAAAGCCATAAACATCCAGCAATAGCAGCACATAGACCCGATGAATGGACCGTGCCGTTAGATAATTGATCACCAAGTGAACAAGATAAAGGGGGGGGCATGGGGCAAATGATACAGCATAATGGTAAGTGTTCATCATTTCTCAAGTAATGAGTTCTCCAGGTTTAGAGTGGCAAACAAGACACAGCAAACAACTGAACACAGGACAAAAGTCCAGGAGTTTCGCCTTGTTGCATCAAGGACAAAAGCGTCAGACCCGCTTCTAAGCAGCTCTATGTGCAAAGGTAAACACCAACCTGATTCCGCTTACCCCCATCCGCTCGAGGTGTACATACTTACTCAAGGTACAATAAAAAGAAGGTCGAGCGAATAGCTTAAAGGAAAAGACATATATCTTAATTTCTCTTTCATATGTCTATCTCTCTATATATAAGCAGTGCCAGCAGCACCTCCTGTACCTACAACATCTCTAGTGCATCAGTTGGCGAGGTGCACGGGGACGCACGGGGGTCTTTGAAGGGCTCACCCTGAGATACCAGTAAAGCACCTCTCATCATTTCCAGAACTAAATAGATTATTCCATATGCTAGTAATATGTAATAGACAATGTTTATACAGTACCTTATTGGCAAGGAACCCAGTATGACACCACTGCAGTTAAGAGCAGCAGTAGCACTTTCAGCCTGAAAGTTAAGAAATCAACGAATCTCAATACAGATATCAGTTGAGAAAACAAGGAAAGCAACCTAGTAGTACTGCAAAAGAAAAAAAATAACACCAGTTAAGGACATTGCTGCTAAAAGAGAAATGGTGCATCTATGGACTATGCTTGCCAATATACCGAAGGCCCCCAAAAAACAAAGACAATGTAACAAACAGGCGAATCATATACCATACCTAACAACAAAATACCCCAAACTGCAAAAAAAAAAAATGCTATTAAAAGAACTTATACATCCATGAGCAACACTTGCCAAGATACCCAAGGCATCCAAAAAAAAACAAAGACAATGTAGCAAACAGATATATTATATACCATAATATATACTTATAAAGTAATGGATACCACTGCAAACATTGCTGGGTAAGATAATGTTAATGGGCCAAGCAGTTCTTGTTAATTGATAACATTTCTTCCCACTTTATTTTGGCGGTTGGGACAGCTTCAGGTTTCAAGGCATGATCTTAAAAGATCACATAGATTGCCATGCAGTGCTACACATCAGAATTCAGAACATATTATAATTCATGGGTACAGACCAAAAAATCACTCACAAACTAGTAAGGCGGTAATTATTGTTCTGTTCAGGAACGACTAACACAGTAGACAGAAAAGAGCAGTAACAAGAAGAAATTCCTTTTAGAAACCAAACACATCCTAACTTATTGTTCCACAGTTTTCACTCAAAACATGACAGTTTCCCAACTGTTTTCTATCTAATTAATCCGAGAAGAGAGCTAAAACGTCATGCCAATTTCAGGCTCAACAGAGTTGTGTTACGTGCTTAGTTTTAGCACGCAACAAGAAGAGATACGGCCCTTGACGCGGGCGAGACGAGCTGTTGTCGAAGCTAGCACCTTTGGCTGTACGGAGCCACCGGCCGTTTATCATCGGCAACGCCTTACTAAGAACTTGGTTTACTCATTGCTTGATTAATTAAGGGTACATGACCTCCCCTTTATAAGGGATGACCAACTTGGACGCTAAGAAAAGACTTGGATCTGATCTAATCAAATTCTAGAAAATAGCTAGCAAGATGGAAAGGATAACAACCAAAAAATAAGGACTCAATAGTGATGGGCCACGTGCTACAGTACCGTGGGTACTGTTCACGACGCTACAGTACCCACGGTGCTGGTCACATGAAGGGCTGGCCCGTATCAAGTTGGGTCATCAAGGTTGACTGGCCGAAAACCAAAACTGGAGGCACATATTTCCAGTTTCATGAACAGTACAAGAAACCCTGTTTCAAGCAACCAGATGGCATGCTATGACTGTCTGTGATGAAAATTTCAAATGACAGTTTAGCATTATAGAATTTTAAAATAGTATGTTGTGTTCTCACCCACTACCCACCAGTAGTACTAAAGTTATACTAGAAAAGAAATGTATACAAAAAAATTACAGAAATATAAAACAGGTGGGGCATCATGCTAACCATCACAAACTCCACAAATGCAATGCGAGTAGAATGATGGTAATCACCAAGCAATCTCAGCCGATAGACCTGTAGCAGAGATATTGTAATTGCAATGAGAAAATAAACATATTGTTGCTTGACTTGCATTTCAATTTCAGAGACAACAAACAAGATACAAATTGGGGAAAGGAAAGGAATGAGAATGACCAACCTCTCCACATATTGACTCAAAGAACAATTTCACATCTGCCTGAGAGACCTGTACAAGGTGCATCAAATAAATCAGAAATGCAAGTGTCAAGGATATATAGATGCAGAGTACAATGGTAGGGTAAAAACCTTCTTGTCGATGTTTGTGCAGTAAATGGTCCTTGCACACATTTCACGTTCATCATCAGACTGTATACCACAAACACAGGCCAAATTTTTAGGCATTGCATGTACATCCATTGAACTAAAAATGAACAATGAAACTTAATGCTAATATGTGGATTCCTGAAATTTGGCTTACCCTAGGCAGAAATGTTGGATTGACTGGCGCGATGGCGGTTTTCGATGGCAGCACCCTGACAGGGTAATATCCCAGCACAGTTTGTGACAGATTTAGAGCAGCCCTTGCACTTTCTGCAACATTGCAGTTATTTAAGTAATGCACCATCGACCTAAGCATGTTTAATCATCATTCAAGCACTAACCTTCATCAGTAAACTCTATGAAAGCAAAACGAAGAACTGAATTTGGATCCCCACACATACGACAGTCCACAACCTTCAGGAAGAAAAAAAAAATCAAGATTCTGTGTAGTGGCCTCAGAAAACAAACGGGGAAGTGAATAAATGTATTATGTACCTGTCCACAGTTTATAAATAGTGCTGCCAGTTGCTCTTCAGTGACCTGAACACCATTAAGATATAAGCAACTAGCCTATACACAATTATTGTTTGCAACTAGATGAAAGTAGAAGAGACCTGAACATTGTTTCAGACATTACAACAGAGGATAAATGATGAACAGCAGAAGCTAACATATATATGGAATTAGAGCATTATCAAATATACAGGTCATAGCAGCCAAGTGAAAAATAAATAAATATATAAATATATGTAAGTGCAGGATGTCAGATTAACCTTACAGTACAGAGAAAAAAAGAAAGATGTAAAGTCCTCCGCAGAACCATAAAGACAGTACAATACAGACAGTAAAGGCAGAATTCTTAACCCCAAAAAAAAAAAAAGAAATTCAAAACTGCATTTGTTGCATAATTTCTTCAAGGAAAATGGCATTAAAACTAAAGCTACAAGGCACATAACCACATATAAAACAAACACTGTAAACATACAAAGATACAATTGGAAAACTTTGTCTGTGCATCTTAATAAAGCCTTGACCTATTAAGTAATACTGAGAAACTTGCATACAGAGGAGTTAGTGTCAGTTGATATCTTCCTAGCTATATAAATGCGCCATAAACTTGATACAACTGAAGGCAAGTTTCAGACTTAATATGGTACACAATGATAATATTTATTAGTGGTAATATAACTTAGATTTAACCAAACAATAAAGAGGTCATTTCAGTCTTTTTATACTGAGTCTATGATAAAAATCAGATAACCTCTTATCCCTCCCGTGATTCCTCACCAGCTGCTACGTATGAGCTTATCTGCTTTTCGCTTCTTTGACGCCAGGGATTCAATAATCAGTAATAAAATCATGGCTACCTTAGGCGGCACCTAGGCCCTAGGCGGGGGCCTAAGCAGTGACCTAGGTGGCTAGCCCACGTTGTTGGTCCTAGACAATGACTAAGCAGTTCAAGATGGGCCTAGCGGTGTCTAGATGATGATTAGGTGGTTTTAAATGGCATTTAACGATTGTGAAATGATTATGTAGAAGGTTTTCTTCGAAAAATGTATAATTTATTCTCTAACATCTTAAATATGGCATATAAGTTTGGCCGTCTAGGTGATGCGGTGGTGCCTAGGCGAGGCACTAGGTGGCGCCTCTCCACCCGCCAAGCACCTAGCACCTCGAATAACCTTGAATAAAATTTTACTAGATCCCACCAATAAAACAATTTTTACGATAATAGTACCCTTGTCAAAAGTATCAAGAGATTTTTCAAATCAAAAATTGAAAATTTCAAAGTGAAACATAAGAAAATGAAAAAAAAACTAAAAAATGAAAAAAAACTAAGCATTTCAGGGTTCAAACCCTCAACCTGTGCATTGAGAAGGAAAGCAGCAAACCACTAGGTTGTTAACTTAGGTCTTGACAAAATACATGTTCCCACACTTTTATATGTAATCTAACTTAAGTAAAATTTGTTCAAAAACGATTTTTTGGGCCGATTTGGGAATATACCGAGCGGCGAGCGGTATAGATAGAGCTGATAGTTACCGATAATCAAGCTCTATCGGCCGATTATCAGAACACTGCTACAGGGGTGGGTGCTGCTACCTCACCGATGCACGAACTCTAGTGCCATCCCCATTCCTAAGCACATACTCTATTTGCCTAGGCCAACCTCCTTATTTTCCTATTTGACCTTGTTAATCATTAGGTCATGCACGATGCATGGTATGGTTCCACCAGACAACCACTCAATCTTGTGACTCTTACGTGGAAGCCAACAAGCACAGGATTGTTACCTTGTGACTTGCCTTCACGGTCCTACAGAATTGGTCAACGTTGACAAAGCAACAGAGTTGGTGACAGCAGAGAGGGAACAATGGCAACAAGGATAACAACTCCAAATCGTAGCAACAGTTGACAAGGGCAAACTAAATCAAATTATAGATGGAAAAATTACTCATAACTCATAAGCCTATTCATACCAAATTACAATTTTGTCCTCCCAGAAATATACGACCTTTGTAGTACAAATACTACCTTGGTAGTATAAAAAAAATCAAAACTAATCTGAACTCTTAGATTGAGAGGAATAGACAATTTGTATTCATTTGTGTACCGTAAATGGTCTCTCTAGATAAGCCCTTCGAGCCCGTAAACAATGATAAATTTTCAACTTTTCAAATGAGGCCTAACTTTATTGTTAAACAAACTTACGAGCATATGATGTAGGAAAAAAAACTAGAGCTCATGCCAACTCAAAGCCCAAGCACCCAAAAGAAAGCTGCATGCAAAATATCTAGAATGGCAGGCACTCAAAAGGACACACTCATATTTATCAGCTTGACCATGTACCTTATGTCCACTGAGCTGAAACAAGGCAGAATGAATTCCATTGTTAAATGTTCTGTATGTATGCTACAGCCCAAAACCAAGAATATGAATATTATCAACCTTTACTTCTTCCGTGGGGTCTAACAGCCCCATCCCTTGTACCGTTTTTCCTCACAATTTGTATAGATGGCAGTTCTCTTTCTTCTGCCCTTTACTCGGGAAAAAAAAAGTGAATATCAGCTACTGCTGTTTGTATCAGCTAAAGATCGTGTGCAGTGCATGGGCAGGCATAAACACTAACGAGGTACTATGTGAACACTACACTTACAAGGCATAAAATACTATATAAGATGAATGTGTTCTGTTTTGGGATTAAAAGAGTTAATCCAAAGAGAAAGAAAGCACCTCTTTCTTCCTTCAAAACAATCATGCTTGCATCTTACAAACATGGCAGGAAATTGTTTCAGTGAACACTTGTTTTCTGGAAAGGTTGCCAAATCCTAAAAAGGATGTGTACATCAAACAAAACACTGATTACTAGGCGCTAGAGGAGAAATGCTATCACCAGAAAAGAGAATCAGTCATCTAAAAGTGTAGAATAATCTGGTGAAAAATTGTGTGTTGTCTCGCAGGACCCCCACACCCTTTATTTATGGTGACAAGGATTATGCTCTGACTCAAACACAGATTTTCATTAGAACCTAGACCCATATGACTTGGACTTCTATCAAACTCCAATATAACTCACTAACAGACAATGTTCAAATTCCAACGCATTGATCTCACCAATGTTCATCCATAAACATGCATGTCTATGTTCCTTTCCACTGTACATAAATATGAGCAATATCACTTGAAGCATAGATGTCAATTAGAATGTTTTCTTTTTTTTAGAAAAAAAACTAGAATAAGATACAGATAATACAAGGTTAAGCAGGAAAATCAACATAATCTACACTCTTACCCCAAGGTATCCATTAAAGTATAAACAGTAATTGTGCATACCCCATTAACAGAAACTCGTTAAATATCCTTGTGCTATGTTTGTTCTACTAGTACCAAATAGGAAATCTTGTGCATGACTGCATTCACTCTCAATCCAAGCACTCTTCCATAAAAAAAAATGCAGGAATCCATAGGCCTGGGTCTTAGAAAATTTGAAGCAGGCTATGTACCATAGAGCAAGGTATGAATGCTTACTGATACTGTTCCTTCATTGATCGCTCCAAAAAGGAACATGAAAGCAGGGACTTTTCCCAGAAATGTACTGCCTACTAAATGAACTACCACACTCAGGACGGGCAAGTTGGCACATACCAGAGAAAGTCATAAAACCAGTGAATGCAATCTATCCTAATCAAACAAGAAGTCCAATTGACAAACTGACGCGCCCGTGCATGCATCCAAAATAGACGACATGCCACGATGATATGCGAAGAAACCAAGAAAATAAGAAGAGCGGACCAGAGAAGAACAATGAAGTTTTGATTCACCTCACCCAAGCACAGAAAAGGAAAACCAGCCCATATGACTTTCCAGATTCCATACAAAATAAATAGCCAACGTCCAAGAACAAACTAGATGGTGAAAAGTGGCATCCAAATCTATCTACCGAATCAACAAGAGGATGGCCAAAAGTAGAAGCATGTCAGCGTATGGTACATCCCAACCAACCTTCCACCCACACATATGAATTCCACCGCATCGTCTCATCTCGTGATCCCTTATCCTGGTAGGCCGGTACGGTTTCATCCCTAGCTTTCAACAGCACGCGTGCCACGACATACAGAGAGACAATCAAGTTTGAGGCTTTGTGCAAATCAATCATCGCAGCCCAGCAAGTACTAAGAACATGGCGAAATGACATCACAGTTCACGGATCAATCCTTAAGAAGTAAACCCCGAATCTAACTGATCGAACTAGGCAGGATCGATGGAGGCGTGGTGGATCCGTGGGCTGACCTGGTGATCGATGTCGGAGACGTAGACCGTCCGGCGGATGACCTCGTCGCGCTGCGCCATGCTGGTGCGGCTGTTCATCCGGCGCTTGCCGGCGTGGCCGTGGCCGGCGAACCCCCCGCCTCCGGCACCGCCCTTCTTCTGCACGCGCGAGCGAGAGAGGATCAGAGGCGAGCACGGGGGCGTGGGAGGATCGGCCAAGGTCAAAGCATTTCTCACCCTGCCGCGGCCGGCGAGGCCATCGGCCGCGGGGAAGGCGACGACCCCGCGGTGGCCGGGGGAGACGGCCGGCGCGAAGCCGGCGCCGTTGGGGTAGTAGCCGTACGGCGCGGCGGCGGCGTGCGCGGGCGGCGGCGCGGCGAGGGAGGGCGGGACGAACTCCTCGGCCATGGGGTTGAGCTTGGAGAGGAGGTCCTCCAGATCCCGCATCTCCCGCTCGCCGGCGTCCCCCTCGGCGCGGTACGGCTCGGGCGAGGCCGCGGCGGGGGGCGCGTGGTCGGCGGACGTCTCCACGACGGCCATCGCAACGAGACGAGGCGGCGAGGCCGGAGCTGAGGGGCGGAGAGGGGGAGGAGGATCGGAGGGCGCAGCCGGTGTACGTATATGTAGCCGGAGGCGGATCGGAGGGGTGGTTGGGTTGGATGGCGGTGGCAGGCAGGGCTAAGAGCGGCGCATCGGGGGGACAGCAGAATCGGCGGCGCAGAGCCGACCGGAGCAGAGCAGAGCAGGGGATGGAACGCCGGGGAGGAGGCGGAGGAGGAGGCGCCTCGCCTGCGCCACTCTCTCTCTCTCTCTCTCTCTCTGCTTCTTGTTGTGTTTCTCTCTCTAGAGGGGAGGAGAGAGAATGGGGGCTTTGCTTTTTTGGGCTCACGGTACGGTGCAGAGGCAGAGCCCCTGCCACTTTTCTTTTTCTCTTCTTCTTTTTCTTCTTCTCTCTCGCGTCTGTGGTGTAGCTGGTTTTTTTTTCGAAAAGCCCCTCGCGATGGTACGAATTTCCGCGCGCTTTTTAACCGTTTGGAGTTGGACCGGAGAAAATTCACCAAACGACATTAAAAATGCGGCATGTGTTAAGGATGTTAGGGGCTATTTAAGCCTATAACGGTGAGTCGAGATATCATGAGTTCAAGTATAAAATTTAAAGAGTGTGTCATGTCTTGAAATCTGTCCGATAGAGGCTAGGCCTTGTTTGTTTCAGATTAACATAGAGTTGCATTTCACTGTAACAAATTTGTAACCCCCTCAAAATAAGTTTTAACGAGTTTAAAAAATTATGAAAAAATATTTTACAAACTTTAAGAAGTACTATTTAAAACCCCACAAGAATGACTACAAAATATTACATCATTTGGCTTATACAAAAATATCAAATTTTTATTTAATTTAATTTAATTTAATCTGAAACAAACAAGGCCTAAGGGCATGGCTATATAAAATTCGCTTGAAAAAATAGGTTTTTTTATAAAGAAATTTGTGCCAGACCCTGAAAACTCGTTCAAAGTATATTTCTTAAATTCAAAACGCAAGGTTGAAACATAACGGTTTGATGATCGGCGATTGGTCTGGATCAAGTGGTTTCGAACTCTTATATCAGTGATAGTCGAGAAATGATCTATGGAATTTCAATTTTCAAACTACCCTCGATTAGATTTTCTAAATTGATCCATATGGCTTATCATGTTGTGCCCATATGGTTTATCAGCGTGATAGTTGAACTGTTTTCTAACTACAAGCTAGTATTTAGTTCTAAATAATGTGTTGAATTGGGAAGGTGGACGTCATCGATTTTTCCATAGTATATTATTCTCCCTTTAAATAGATTTATATTACCATCTTCTCTTGTGATTATAGATGGCCAAATGGGCGGCCCGGCATGGCCCGATAGCCTGCAAAACCGTGCAGGGCTGGCCCGAGGCACGACGGGCTAGATGGGCCATGTCGACCCATTTAACAAATGGCTAAGAAAATATCCTCAAAATAGGTAAAATAAGGCCAGCGGGCTTTGAACCTAAGATCTAAGGCTTGTTTCCACATCTGATAACTAGTAGGACACTTGTTTGTTTGTGTATATTCCATTATTGTTTGTTATAATATATATACTATTAAATGAAAATAAAACAAAAACTAATCGTACCGTGCCCGTGTCGGCCCGCAGGCCTAGCCTTCGGCCCAAGCACGGCTTCGGGCAGGGCCAAAATGTCGTGCCTTGTGCCGGCCTTATCTATATCGTGCCGTGCTTCAAGCAGGGTCAAAATGTTGTGCCTCGTGCCGGCCCTTTTAGCCCGGCTCATTTGGCCATTTATACTTGTGATATATTATTTCACATATGTAATTTTTTTAGTCATCAGTTGCTACAATTAATCAACCAGCTTATATATATATATATACACACACACGCGTAGTCAAGTTGACATTTCAAAATATGTACAAATAGGAGTGATTCATCTCATACCGAGAAGTGATTGTTCACAATTATGTCACTGAATAACGATTTACAGTGTTGCCTTGCATGGCAAGAGAGAACACATGTGTACGCAATGATACATTAAACTTGAAAAAAAAAAAAAGCTAAATTTGTTCATTGCATGAATTCGGGATCAAACTTTTTTCGTACGGGAGGAGCTTGGGCAATAATCTCAATTCACATTTTAGGTCGAAATTTATCGGTCTGTTGACGAGTGATGATGCCAAGCTGTTTCATCTTTTGAATTTTTTACACAATCCTATTTTTAACGGGTATTAAATGTGATTTTAAATTTGACCTTTCAAATTTGCCTTGGTTTTGAAACCATAAACCAATAGATACGGTTTAATTTACGGTGAAAATATATGTGTAGTCAATTACCGCGGTAGTGGAATATCGCTGATAACGTATGCTCTGTCCACCGTGGAAAATCCTCTCTCCGATCTGTTTCTCTCTCTGCGACGATCTCATCTTTTCTACGAACCGAAACAAATTTTGGAGGATATTTTTTCTGATTCTGTTAACCTTTGTCTGTCGCAGGAGGGGACAGTGTGCAGACCAAAGCTGGAGTCTCCTCCTGCTCCCGTTGCTTAATATATTATTATTACAAGTATTCTCTTGTCCCTTTTGTCAATTTTTTTTAAGAGAGAATTCATCATGCTCGTAAAAATTAATTTGTTTTTAGTTTTTTATCGTGAAAACACATCTAAATCTTCTAATGATAATATAGATGAAGGCAACTGGATACCTGATTGGGAGGCCAAAAGAATTGTATGGAGGGCCCAACTCACAAGCGTTAGGTTCAAAAACCTTCTCAAAATTTAGTTTAACTTTCAGCTACTTTAACTCGGCCATTTTGAACATGCTCTTTTTTTTTGTTTGCTTTTTTGTCGTTTTCAATCTCAATCCGGTTTTGGAGCAAGTGTATGTGCGTGGTAGGTGACTTATTTTTTCGATTTGAGAAATTGAATTTAAGCAATTTTAGGGACATGCACGATACCGATCCATTCGGGAGCGGTTTAACAATTTTTCATGAATCGAAACTTTGATCAGCAGGGCTGGAACTTGGACTCAAAAGCTTCTCCGTCCAGTTCTTGAAACCACACTGTCTCTCTCTCTCTCTCTCTCTCGCACATTGCAGAGTGCCACAGCTAGCGAGATATGATGAGAGAGAGAGGGGGGGAGAGAGAGAGTGAGCGATGGAGACGAGAGGGAGAACAACCGAACAAGTGTCCGAGAAGAGAATATCCGAGCGATCACGCACTGTACTGCCTCGATCGATTCTTCAGGCCTACCTGCACACTGCACAGTACTGCTCTGTACTTGTGTAGTCTGTGCACAGCTGCTCGATCGTTGCTTCCCAAGCGCCCAGAGAGAGAGAGAGCTATAGAGAGAGAGGGGGGTACACATACACATACACATAGGACAGGAGGAGACAGCAGGATCAGGTGCAGTGTTGCGTTGCGTTGGAGCCTGAGGCCGGGATCAAGAAGATGAGCGTGTTCCCATGCATGCAGGTTGCAGGTTCCTTCCCAGGAAAAAAGCCAGGGCTCTTTCTCTTTGCGGCACAGCTTTCTTCCTCCCTCGCTCCAAAAGCGTGCGAAAAAGATGCACGGTAAAGGCTGGCATGGCTGATGGCACTATGGCAGATTGGCAGTGTGGTAGGTTGGTTCTCTGGACTCTGGAGCAGCCAAGCTGCGTATGCAGTGTCCTGCAGACGCAGGCTCATCGCCGGCGAGCTCTCCCGGCCGCGCGCATGTGCGATCGAGCTCGGAGGTGCGAGCTGGATGGTGTCGGTGGTGGCCGGCGCGCTCGCCGGGGGCGACAGGACGGTGGCTGCGCGTGCTCGCCGGCCGGAGATCCACGTCGTTGGTGGCCGGTGGTTGGAGGAGGCAGCTCTGTGTACAGTGTAGTGTGCGTACGTGGGTTGGAGGAGACGGTCGCTCGGCTCCAACGGCTGCGGAATCTCTCCGCCCATTGCCTCCGACCGTGGCAGAGGACTGCGCATAATGGACAAGCTAGATCTAAAATTTGGTTCGTTTTCTTGTTCCAAAATATATCGATTCTCTTTTCCCTAATTATAAATTTCCTGTGTTTTTCAAGCCTATTTGAATGTTGAAAAGACAAACATTTCACTGCTCCAAGGGCTGCAGTTTTACAACCCTTATCGACGTGCACCACCTTATCGATGTACAACCTTTTCTTACCCCCATATGTGTTCATATCAAACTCCCAACAACGTTGGCTTCTCTTCCTCCACTACTCCATACAATACCGATCCTACAACCTCAATCTAACTTGCCAACCCAAATATGAACCAACAATGTCATATTTGTCATAACACCACCACTAGATCCCAATGAATTGGAAGGGTGGCTCTAATAGAGAGACGAGTGCACCGATGAGCAGGATCTCAGAATATGGTAGTGATGCTTGGTTGAAGTTAGGACAAGGTTGTTAAGGGAAAATGGGAGGAGGCACTAGTCGAAGATAATTGAAGAAGCTTACTAGGGGTAGCCCAAGAGAGAGAGAGGGAAGGAAGAAGATGGAAATAAAAGATGGGGCCGAATTGTCCAGATCACGAAAAGGTGACAAGTGTTGTGCATAATGACATTTTACTAGTTTTCACGGTTTTTGTGATGACAATTCTCTTGTTTTTAAACTTTGCAGTGGCATACATATAATTAACCCTTACTAATAAGGATTGTTATTGATGGTATTTGACATATACTACAAGTGTATTGAAAGCTCAAGTGTAAGCCATCTATGTTCCACTAATTTGGTCGTCCCGCTTTAACACTCACCTCAAAGCTTTGCATGCAGCGATCCTTCATAGTCTACTTAAGTTGTTGTTGCACATATATGTAAGGTGCAAAGAACCCCATGTGTTGATTGGTGGATTTGTGAAGTTTTGGTGATAACGACATTACAAACTAAGGTTTTTGACAACATCAATGCTAAGGATGGCTTAGAATGGACCTAGACGTCAAGTTGGGTTTATTTAGAGCTCCTAGGGCTTTGCAACACTTATTGGCTTGGACTTGAGGGGTTCAAGGTGTTTGGATGTGGTTGGAGCTTTGGTTTCCCTAAAGCATATATATATGTCTCCTAATTTTGGTGGGGAGTGTCGTAGGTTAGTGTTTTTGCTCTGAGTGCGCGATGCTCATGGGGGCTCATGGGGGTCGCACGATCTAGCGTGATTGGATGGTGTCCCAAAACACTTGGTCCAGAGGGTCGTAGTGCGGTCCAGGCTTGCTGGATGATCCGATGTGGCCTCGGACGGCCTGTTGTGACCTTTTGGGGGCATTGAATGTTCTTTTCCAGTAGGGGGTGCTCAAGGGGTACGGTTATGTCAGATGGTCCGACGTGACTATCCAGACTGTTAAATGGCTTTGTCCAAAGAGGCTATATTGAGGGTATGGGCCTACCATTGGGTCTAGCATGACAGTTCGATGCCCCTAGACAAGTTTTATCAGAGGGAGGATATTGAGGTTTAGGGGCATCACAGGAAGGTTAAGGGTGGCCGTACAGGGTCTCAAACCATTTGGTCTAGTAAACCCTCTTCGCGGGTCACTGGAGGACGGATGATCCGATGGCAACATTGCGATTGCCCCCAACAGCCATCCTGGGAGGCTCTATTTAAGGAGCGAGGATACCTCTTTGTTTGGCTCTTCAGTTCTAATGCTACTGAAAGGAACTTTACGGCCTAGAGGGGGGTGAATAGGCAATTTTTAATTTCTTTGAGTTATACTTGATTAAGCAACAAGTTTAAGAGTGACCCAATTCTAGATTCTAGTGCACGAATAAGCGGAAGCAAAATAAACGGCACACACTAGCAACCTAGATTATCTTAACTAAGCAATCAATCAATTTAGCGAATCAAGCGAAAAGTAAATGCGGAAGTAAAAGAGACAAGAGAAGGGAGACATGTTATTTGTTTCACCGAAGTTCGGAGTCTCCACTCCTACTCTCCGTTGAGGCTAGCCCTTGCGCACAAGGACCGGCTCCCTCTTGAGCCACACGCCTCGCTTACTCCGCGGTAGTCGTTCCGCCACTCCGGCGAGGTGGACTCCGTCACCTTCACACCGACTCGAGAGTAGCCACACGGCAAGGCCTACTCCCAAGCCCACTCCTCCGAGAAGAACACCGTCTTCAAGAGTAACAAGCCCGAATCGCCTCGATCATGCCAAATCGAAGGACTTCCATGAAGCTCGATTTTATGGAAAGGTAGGTGGTGGATGATTGATGGAGGAATGGCTCTAGAACACCCTAGGATGTGTAGGTGATGGCTATGGGTGAAGTGGAGCAGCAAACCTCAATAAAGGCAGCCTACCCAAGTCAATAAATACCCCTAGGTGAGGAGCTAGCCGTTGGAGCTCGGGAAGACTAAAAAAACTAGCCGTTACAGTACCGTCGGACCCGGTCCGAAGGTCACCAGACCCGGTCCGATGGGTGTAACCAAGCCTCAGACTCGGCTGACAATCGTACTGTCGGACCCAGTCCGACGGCGGTCGGACCCGGTTCGACGGGGCTCTAGCGCAGGAGCACAGACACTGTCGGACTCCGTTCGGCGCGGCCGGACCCGGTCCGACGGCACCGGACTCAGTCCGACCAGGAACAGAAAATGAATTCTAGGGTTTGCTCGCCAGACCCAGTCCGGTGGCGGTCGGACCCGGTCCGAAGAGCACTGAAAAGGCACGGATCAAGAGAATTTTCACGGGTTGTGACCTCTGACTAAATATGGATGGATTGAGGGCTAACACAAGAAAAGACTTGGCACGATCGAAACGATTAGACCCCTCTTGAAGCATGGGCGACAAAATAAAAACCTAACTACTCCTAACCCTCCACATGACCTCTTCGCTCGCCCGGTCATGCTAAGATTGTCTTTGAAGCAGCTCGAATGGTCGCCGAAGCCTTTCTAGGGTTCCATGAAGCATCCAAGAACCCCTTAGCGCAAAGTACACGTCATCAATGCCACTAAATGAATTAGGGCTCAACGATGCTCACAATCTCCCCCTTTGTGGCACTTGATGACAACCCAATAGAGATATTAAACTTTGAGCTGCAAAAGGGTTAGTACAACAGAGTAGAAACAAAAGATGCACAGCACAAGGATAAACAGGAAAGTACAAATAACAAATTTAAGAACCACCGCTCGACAAAGTAGTGTGCAAAACAGAAGTTGAACTCCCCCTAAGTTCATGCATAGAAAAAGGTACAGGCCAACACAAATAGTTCAACAAACCATCATAGATAAAGTTCATACTAGAAATTAACCAACTAAGAAACAAGAGCTCTAGTCTTCTCCCCCTTTGGCAACAAGTGACACATAGGGAAAAGCTGCTTAATCTTCACGCGCATCGCCTTGACCACTACGCCCACCTAGACTGCTAGACGGAGAGGAGCGCGCTTTCTTGGATTTCGTCCTCGCGGAGCGGGATGGAGAACCACCGACAGGAGGAGGAGCTGAAGCTGAGGCTAGAACAAAACCCGGCTGAGGAGCAAAACCCGGCTGAGGAATCTGCCCAGACTCTCGAAGATACTCATGATAGTCGCTCTGAGCTTGGTTATACGAAGTATAGGGATTAGCTGAGGAACCTGAATTATATGGCATAAAGTGATTGCCCATGTACATCATTGCCGACTTCATTACATCGAGTTCTTCCTGCAGATGGGTCTGCTGACCAACCATAGTGTCCATCTGTTGTCGAGTGGCGGCTATTTCTGTTGTCATATCAGTTCTGAATGTATTCAAATCAGCCCTCATCTCCCTCTAATAGTTACTTCCCTGAAGCAGCAGGAGCATCGCCCATAGGGATATCAGAAGCAGCAGTAGCAGGTGGAGGAACATAAGTAGGGGCCGGTGCCGGAGGGGAGTCCGGAGGGACAGGCCCACCAACCTTCGGCCTGCTGACAAGAGCGGTCAAAAACTGCTTCATCTGGTGTTTTCTGATTTTCTTATCCCACTGGCTAACTTCCTCCTCAGGTACTCTGCCAGTCTTCGAAAGCAAAAGGCCAACGTAGGGTCCAAGTGGCAGAGCCCTGTTGACCTCCCTGAACATAGCATCATCAAATTCTCCAAATATGGTTGCTCCAATATTGATTAAGCTCCCCTTGAAAAGATATAGCATAAACCAGCTGATTATGGGAAGAACCCGATCTCTGTTTCCTGCTCGCACAAATAACGTGCACCTCAATATGACATTCATCAAAGCTGGCTCTGCTCTCAATTAATTGGATTTTTCAAAATTGTAATCATCTGCCTCTGGGTCTAGATACATAAAGCGGATATCCTCCTCTGGAGGATACCGAGCACACCACATACCAGTGTCAAAAGCTAAGCCATGCAAATCAGCTCCATTGTCAGGAGTCCCAAGAGCATAGTTCATCTCATAAAAAGATAAGCCGTGAACTCTACCATCGATGGAATGGTAATAACTAAATTCTGACTGATCATTTGCCGGCACTACCGTAGCGAAGAACTCACAATGCCTCTCCTCCCCCCAAGTCAGTTGAGTGTTGGAAAGCAAATCTGTCAGACCGGGGGTGGTGTTGAAAAAGTTGTAAATACTGGGGCCCATGTAAGTGGTGATCTCATGCCAATCAATATAATGCGGGTCCCGTGAGCTCTTCTGTGGTCTGGAGAAGCATAGAAAGAGTTGCTTCTGGAACTTGGTGTGGAATCGAAAATCATTGGTATCCTCTCTATTTTCAGGAAACCATTTGTCTTGTGTGACTGCCCGTTTTCTTCTCAATACTTCCATGCTCATAATAAGCACATTGTCATCCACAGGCTCATCTTCAGGAACTAATGTTTCAGACGCGGCATTGTCCTCTTGTTCAGCCTCGTTGACATAATCTTCATCACTTTCATCATCTAATGTCACAAAAGACTCCCCTGCAAGTCGCTGAGTCCAATCCACGGCATCACGCCGTTGTTGTCATTCTTCGCCGGGTGCCCTCCTAGTGCGGGAGGTGCAAAGCGCCCACGTAATATCATCACGATCGCCTCGCCTTTGATCGCCATCGCCTCTGTCCCCATTGCTCTTGCAATCGACTTGCCCAAATTTCTCAGACGCCTAGACATCTTGTCGCTCCAGAGACCTTAATTACCCAAGTTCTCCAACCACTCCACAAGGCCTAATACATGAGCGCGGGAAAACCGATTCAAAACCTAGCACTAGGAAATGGAAAGAAAAGAAGAGAATCGAGACCTTACAAGGCGGCTTATGAGTACTAGTCGAAGGCCAACCCCTCCGTGCGTGCGGATGAGTCCCCAAGGCCTCTTCCGGTAGGGAAGAGGAGAGGAGCTTGAGAGAGAAGCCACGCACAGATCGAGACCCCTCTCGAAGATCTCCGCGGTGGGAATCGAAGAGAAGGGTGAGGGGAGGCTGAGGTTGGACACGAAGGTCGCCGGAGATCGCCGGAGAAGCCGCGCCGGCGAAGGAAGGGAGAGGCGGCGGCCTGGGGTGAGAGAGAGAAGAGAGGCAAATAGGGAGAGAGAGGAAGACAGCGAGGTACGGTTCAGAATAAAGGGGCCGCGATCCAGCCATCGGACCGAGTCCGACGCCGTCGGACCAGGTCCGACAGAGCCACTGCGCGCAGGAAACGCGAACAGTACACTCCGTCGGACTGGGTCCGACAGAGGCGTTGCAGGCGGGTACTTGGCCAAAAAGATGAGTCCATCGGACTGGGTCCGAAGACCTCCGGACCGGGTCCGACAGAGAGGCTACCAACCGTCCTGTCAGCCAGCCCATCGGACTGGGTTCGGTCATGGTCGGACTGGGTCCGATGGATTGAAAAATCCGCCAAAACCTAGCCAATCAACGCCGGACTTTATCAGAGAGGCCGGACGGGCTTGACCCATATAAAATTTGAAACTAAATGCTTTTGAAGGGATTTTACTCCTATTTTGCTCAAGAACCAAGAAGCTTCAAATTTTGAAGCAATTTTCGGAGTGAGTTTGAAAGACTTAGTTTTGAAGGGATGAGGTATACAAAGGTAAAATCTAAAGAACAACCACATTCAAATCCAAATTTTGATTTTAAGATAAAGGAAATGTATGGATCTAAAATATGTCCTGACAAGACAATTGATATGTCGATTCGAGCATATGATCCATTTTAGAGTTTAAAGCACAAGTTTTTTTTTTTACATTTTCAAGACCTTTGAGAGTAGGAAGAAGATTTTAAACAAAAGCTTTATTCAAATGAAGCATTTCTCAAATGGATAAGAGTTTTCGAATTTAGATAAATTTGAAATGGTAAGAGGATAAGAGATATAATATGAGGCTCAAGTTTGTTTTGATCCAAAATATAGGGTAAAATTGTGCTAACTCAAAACAAATTGATTTTATCACAATAAAAGAGAGTTGTGAAATTATGAGTTAAATTTAAACTCCCCCTAAATGTGACAAGGGTCAAAAAGATAATCGAAAGAATTCAAATGAGACCCAAAAACCAAATGAGAAACAATCAACGCGTGTTGGAAATGTCTAGTATGTTTAGTTTATTTCTTAATTTGCAAAACCGTGCCTCATCCAAGGGTTTGGTAAATATGTCCGCTAATTGATCCTCCGTTCTTACGTACGCAAGCACAACGTCACCTTTGGCAACATGATCACGAATGAAGTGATGACGGATATCGATGTGCTTGGTACGAGCATGTTGAACCGGATTATTGGCAATTTTTACCGCACTTTGATTGTCACAAAGAAGAGGCACTTTTTCAAATTTTAGCCCAAAGTCACTAAGCATTCGTGTCATGTACAAGAGTTGAGCACAACAACTTCCCACCGCTACATATTCCGCTTCCGCGGTAGATAGCGCCACGGAGTTTTGCTTCCTCGAAGCCCATGACACGAGAGAGCGTCCTAATAAGTGACAACCCCCCGAGGTGCTTTTGCGATCAATTTTGCAACCGGCATAGTCCGAGTCGGAATAGCCAAGAAGCTCAACACGCGATCCCTTGGGGTACCAAAGACCTAGGCTAGGAGTGAATTTTAAGTATCTCAAAATACGTTTTACGGCAATTAGATGCACTTCATTAGGGGAAGCTTGAAAATGAGCACACATGCACACACTAAACATTATATCGGGTCGAGAAGCGGTGAGATAGAGAAGCGAACCGATCATAGAGCGATATAGCTTTTGGTCCACTGGTTTTCCTCCTTCATTCAAATCTAGATGCCCATTTGTGGCCATAGGTGTCTTGATCGGCTTGCAATCCATCATTGAAAAGCGCTTGAGGAGATCCTTAGTATATTTTTCTTGGCACACAAAGGTCCCCTCTTTGAGTTGTTTAATTTAAAATCCAAGAAAAAATGTGAGCTCCCCAATCATTGACATCTCGAATTCCTTTGACATCATATTTCCAAAGTCCTTACAAAGAGCTTGATTAGTGCATCCAAATATAATGTCATCCACATAAATTTGATAAATAAATAAATCAATGTCAATTGTTTTTAAGAACAAGGTGGAATCAATCGCACCCGTTTTGAATCCCTTTTCTAGGAGGAAGTCCCTAAGGCGCTCATACCATGCTCTAGGAGCTTGCTTGAGACCGTATAGCGCCTTAGTAAGCTTATAGACATGATTAGGGTATTCAAGATTTTCAAAACCGGGCGGTTGCTCAACAAACACAAGTTCATTAAGAAAACCATTTAGAAAGGCACTTTTAACATCAATTTGATAAAGAACAATATTGTAAAGAGATGCGAATGCTAAGAGTAACCATATAGCTTCAAGACGAGCAACCGGCGCATATGTTTCTCCATAATCAAGACCTTCAACTTGAGTGAATCCTTGCGCCACTAATCTTGTCTTGTTGCGAACTACTTCACCATTTTCATCTTGCTTGTTGCGAAAAACCCATTTAGCGCCAATCACGTTGTGATCCCTTGGTCTCTCCATAAGCTCCCAAACTTCATTGCGGGTGAAGTTGTTCAATTCTTCGTGCATAGCAAGTATCCAATCCGCATCCGCCAACGCTTCCTCAATGTTCCTAGGCTCAACAATTGAAACAAACGCGTGATGCTCACAATAACTTGCAATATGTGAACGAGTTCTTACGTCTTGATTAAGATTGCCGATAACTTGATCGATAGGTTGATTCTTGGCAATAGATCGATGTTGTTGGACGGATATTTGTTGATCATCGTCTTTCTCTTGAGCTTGATCAATGTGATCGTTTTGAGTTTCGTCCAATTCTTCGTCTTTAGTTGTTGGAGAGGTGTTTTGAGCTTGTGATGGAGGATCGATGGAGATGGTGGGTTCGTCTTCGTTTTCATCCTTTAGATCCGGTGATGGTCGAACTTCACCCACCTCCATCAAGTCCATGACGTCGTGAAGTGGCTCATCACCTACATTGCTCAAAATATCTCGCTCATCTTGTGAGTCTTTAGATTCATCAAACTTTACATCATAGGCCTCTTCAACACGGCCGGAGGAAGAATTGTAAACACGAAAAGCTTTAGAGTGAGAAGAGTAGCCTAGCATGATACCGGTGTCACACCTCTTTTGAAACTTACCCAAATGAGTCCTCTTCTTATAAATGTATACCTTACACCCGAAGACTCGAAAGTATGAGATGTTGGACCTTCGTCCCACTAGAAGTTCGTACGAAGTCTTGTGAAGGAGTCGATGGAGGTAGAGGCGGTTGATTGCGTGACACGCCGTGTTGATTGCTTTCGCCCAAAAAGCATGCGGCGTGCCGTACTCATCAAGCATCGTTCTCGCCATTTCGATTAACGTTCGATTCTTCCTCTCCACAACTCCGTTTTGTTGAGGAGTATAGGCCGCCGAGAACTCGTGCTTAATACCTAACTCATCATAAAAATCTTCAACATTTGAATTAGTGAACTCGGTGCCGTTATCACTCCTCACCTTCTTTATGTAAGAGTCGAACTCCTTTTGAGCTTTTAAAGCAAAACGCTTGAAAACGTCACCGGTGAAAGTTTTATTTGCAATGAAAAACACCCAAGTAAATCGAAAAAAATCATCAACGATCACAAGACAATAAGAATTGTCTCCTATACTTGCATAGGTTGTTGGGCCAAACAAATCCATATGAAAAAATTCAAGTGGTCGGGATGTCGACATAAACGTCTTCGAAGGATGAGGATTAGCAATTTGTTTACCGGCTTGGCAAGCGCTACACAATCTATTTTTCTCAAACTTCACATCCTTCACTCCAACAACTAGTTCGTGTTTAAAAACCTTTTTCAAAGTACCCATTCCGACATGTCCAAGACGTCTATGTCATAACCATCCAAGTGAGGATTTGGCGATAAGACAAGTCTTATTTTGCAAAGAATCACGATTAGTGAAATCAACCAAATACAAGTTTGAAGAACGTTTGCCCTCAAAAGCAACACTTTGATCAACCGAAGAAATCACACGAACGCCGTTACTAGAAAAGTGGTAATCAAAACCCAAATCACACACTTGAGCAACGGAGAGAAGATTGAAATTGCAAGCTTCAACCAAAAGAACATTTGAAATGGATAGGTCGTTGGATATGTCGATTTTACCTATACCAATTACCTTTCTCTTGGAGTTATCCCCAAATGTGATCTTGTGATCGGGGTCTTTCTCCTCTTCTAGTGAGGTGAACATGCGAGAGGAGCCGGTCATATGTTGAGTGCAACCACTATCGAAAATCCAATACCGACCGCCGCTCTTGTAGTTCACCTACACACACGAGATTAAGTTTGGGATTTAGGTACCCAAGACTTCTTCTTGGGTCCTTTCGGGTTAGTCATCAAACACTTGGGCACCCAAATGGCTTTTACCTTTTTATCATCTTTGGGAGCACCAATGTACTTAGTAAAAGTGGAGCCATTTCTTTTCAACAACATAAAGCTAGCATTTAATACTTGAGTTTGAGACATGAATTTTGATGATTTAGCTAGAGTACAAGCAACGGCTCTATGATCTTTACCCTTACACAAATGACAATGAGTACTCGCCTTGACAAAGGTAAGCTTGGGCTTATCCCAACCGCCCTTAGACAAATCCCCGGGGTTAAACCCCAAACCATGCTTGCCCAAGGTATACCTTTGCTCCCGAAGCACCTTGTCAAGGTTAGAACTCTCAACAATCAATTTAGCCAATTTAGTGTCTAATTGCTCAATTCTATCCTTTAAAATCAAATTTTTCTTAACTAGCTCGTTGGAACAAGAAGCAAAACCACAAGTACCCAAATTACACACATTTTCAATCAAGGGTGTAGTACTAGTGGACATATAAGAGCTAGTATTAGAAGTGATGGTGGGTGACAAGACAAAAGAAGTATCAAGAGACATGCTAACGAGCCCATTAATAGTATCAATCAAATCACAAGTCACGCCAACATTGCATCTAGTAATTGAACAATCATTAGTGGCATTTTCATGAATACACTTAACCAATGCTTGATCATTTTCTAGAATTTCAAGTTGACAATTAAGAGCTTCATAATCATCTTCTAGCGATTCATGTTTTTCAAGCAAATTTTCAAACTCATTAGTGAGCTCTTTATGCACTTTCATCAACTTTTTGCACTTGGATTTTTCCTTTTCTAGAGAGTTGTTTAAATCATCAATCAAGTGTGTAAGCTCAACTAAAGAGGGTTTGTCGTTGGTTACCTTATCTCCCAAGACCATAAGACATATTGAGGGTGAGAATTGGTTGATGGCGATTCCAGAGACTTTGGCATTTTGAGATTCATCCTCGGAGGTATCCGTCCAAGAGTCTTCATTATCGGTGATCCACCCCCCAATGATCTCGTTTTGCATATCGGCCATTAGACAAAGTTTTTGCTTAGGAATAGCCGATGGATCATTTTCCTTGATAGCGAGTCCGGCTAAACCATGAGATCTTGTTTCCTCCTCTTCGTCGAATGAAGACGATGACGATGAAGAGCTTGAGCATTTCTTCTTTTTTAACTTTTCAACCACAAGAGCTTTCTTTTTATCCTTGAACTTGTTTTCGCTCTTGCGATAGTGTCTGTACTTCTTGTCATCCTCATCTCCTTCTTGATCTCTAAACTTGCTTTTGTTCTTCTTGTTCATGGGACAATCCGCCGCCAAGTGCCCTTTCTCTCCACACTCATAGCATCTCATTTCCGAGATAGGTTTTCGCCTTGAAGATGAACCTCCATTCCTAAATGTCATCCTTTTGATCAATTTTCTTGAATGCTTGACTAGAAGAGCCAACTCTTCTATTTCCGGAATCGCATCATCAGAGGAATCATTATCACTTTCTTCAATCTTCTTCTTCTTTGCTTTAGTTTGAGCGGGAAGAGCAATGGTCTTCTTGGCAAGAGGAGAGTCTTCATAGCCATTTATCCTCATTTCATATGAGGCGAGCTTTCCGAGGAGCTTAGTAGGAGTGAGAGTTTTCAACTTCTTGCTATTTTGGAGCATAGTGGCAAGTGGGTTGAACTCGAATGGAACGATATCAAGAATCTTTCGGCATACATCAATATCCTCCATGGGCTTGCCACATGTGCCGATGTCGTTGGTGATCGGGTTCAACCTAGAGAACATATCATTCACACTCTCATTAGGTAGCATCTTGAAATGATCAAATTGTCTCCTAGCGAGAGCTAATTTTTCTTCTACTAGCTCCGAACTACCAACATGAATTTCTTTCAAAGTTTTCCAAATTTCATTAGCCTTTGAGAGATTGCTAATGCGGTTAAACACATCCACACTCACATTGGAAAGTAAAGCATTTCTAGCTATGGCGTTGTATCGCCGATACTCTATCTCGACGGGAGTAAGAGCCAACGGATTGATGGGAGATGGATAACCGGATTCACAAGCAATCCAAACATCATAGCTAAGGGCTTCCAAATAACATTGCATCCTAATTTTCCAATGAGAGTAATTAGTGCCATCAAAAGTTGGAGCTTTTCCTATGTCAATCTTAGCACCCTCCTTAGCGGCCATCTCTAAGCGGTTAAGCTACAAAGGGAGATCCTATGCTCTGATACCACTTGAAAGGAACTTTACGGCCTAGAGGGGGGGTGAATAGGCAATTTTTAATTTCTTTGAGTTATACTTGATTAAGCAACAAGTTTAAGAGTGACCCAATTCTATATTCTAGTGCACGAATAAGCGGAAGCAAAATAAACGGCACACACTAGCAACCTAGATTATCTTAACTAAGCAATCAATCAATTTAGCGAATCAAGCGAAAAGTAAATGCGGAAGTAAAAGAGACAAGAGAAGGGAGACACGTTATTTGTTTCACCGAAGCTCGGAGTCTCCACTCCTACTCTCCGTTGAGGCTAGCCCTTGCGCACAAGGACCGGCTCCCTCTTGAGCCACACGCCTCGCTTACTCCGCGGTAGTCGTTCCGCCACTCCGGTGAGGTGGACTCCGTCACCTTCACACCGACTCGAGAGTAGCCACACGGCAAGGCCTACTCCCAAGCCCACTCCTCCGAGAAGAACACCGTCTTCAAGAGTAACAAGCCCGAATCGCCTCGATCATGCCAAATCGAAGGACTTCCATGAAGCTCGGTTTTAGGGAAAGGTAGGTGGTGGATGATTGATGGAGGAATGGCTCTAGAACACTCTATGATGTGTAGGTGATGGCTATGGGTGAAGTGGAGCAGCAAACCTCAATAAAGGCAGCCTACCCAAGTCAATAAATACCCCTAGGTGAGGAGCTAGCGGTTGGAGCTCGGGAAGACTCCAAAAACTAGCCGTTACAGTACCGTCGGACCCGGTCCGATGGGTGTAACCAAGCCTCAGACTCGGCTGACAATCGTACTGTCGGACCCAGTCCGACGGCGGTCGGACCCGGTCCGACGGGGCTCTAGCGCAGGAGCACAGACACTGTCGGACTCGGTCCGGCGCGGCCGGACCCGGTCCGACGGCACCGGACTCAGTCCAACCAGGAACAGAAAATGAATTCTAGGGTTTGCTCGCGGACCCATCCGCCATGTGATCGGACCGGTCCAAGAAAATCGAAAAGGCACGGATCAAGAGAATTTTCACGGGTTGTGACCTCTGACTAAATATGGATGGATTGAGGGCTAACACAAGAAAAGACTTGGCACGATCGAAACGATTAGACCCCTCTTGAAGCATGGGCGATAAAATAAAAACCTAACTACTCCTTACCATCCACATGACCTCTTCGCTCGACCGGTCATGCTAAGATTGTCTTTGAAGCAGCTCAAATGGTCGCCGAAGGCCTTCTAGGGTTCCATGAAGCATCCAAGAACCCCTTTGCGCAAAGTACACGTCATCAATGCCACTAAATGAATTTGGGCTCAACGATGCTCACAGCTACCCTTGTTTCCATTTATGTGAGAGCCACCTAAATCTAGGGTTTGGTTTGATAGATGGGAGTCTTGGGAGATTGAGTGCTAAGCATTCCTCGGTGATCCGTAAAGGCTTGATCCAGCAAGATCAAGTCGACTAAGGTTTACCACTCAACTTTTGTTGGAGCTTAGTAATCTCTCAAAAATGAGCTTATGGAAGACACCAAGTGGTTGCCAAGGTTAGATTCCACCTAACGAAGAAGTGAAGGGCTATCCTAGGGAAGCAGAACCAAGTCAAGATGATATGGTCGCCCCTTCTTCTTGCACCAAATATCTTACCATTTTCGAAGAAACTGAGGCTACATTTCTATTCAATTTCCATTCAAGAGTTTATATCTGTTTCCACGTCCTTTTTTTAAGACCTAGAAACATGAAATGGACAAATTTCAGTGGATCGGAGTTATACTCCTCTTCATAAGGAAAATGAAAGCCTTTTTCTAACCTCAAAAAAAAAAATCTCATTGTCATTTTAGTACAAGTCAAATGATCTCTATAACATTTTATAGTTGTTTTTGTCGGGTTTTAAATTATTATTCTTAGAGTTTGTAAAAGAATTTTTTTTAATAAAAATTGCACCATTAGCTCCCAAAACTATGGATTTATGTGCAGGCAGAGACAAGTTTAGGAATTAATGGTGCAATTTTATCTTTTTTAATAATTTTTAAAACCCTTTAAGACCTCTCTCTCAAAGAGTCGTAACTTTTTTTAGATCAAAATTTTCATCAGCTGAAGCCTTGATCAATTTTCTCACCCCAAGGCATGCTCTCCCTCTGCTCTGTCCAGCACCGCCGCCCCTTCTCCTGGAAGATGGCGCTACCACTTTCCTACATCCTCATCGACCGGCATTCTATTTCTCCCTCCTAACGGTGCTGCTCCTTACCTACGTCCTTCCGGTCATCACTGCCGCCCACTGAATCACTGATCGGTATCGATCAATTATCTATAGGAATCAGCTGATCCTTCGCAACTAGTATAAACGCAAGCTCAGTTGAAAAATGCAGGCAGGACCATCCAATTAGCCGATTGGAATAATTTATACAAATATTGATGGAACAAAGAAAAGAACTACCTAAGAAACCCTTTCACTACCCCTCGTATGGGATTGCTAACATCTTTCATTTACAAGAACTATCTACAAAATTGCCTAGACCTACTTGTTTACACCTGGCCTACACAAAACCGAACCCTATCCTCCCTGATTTGGTGGATCGATCTTGTATATTCTTATATGACATACAAAGGGCCCGGGTAATCTCACCAGTCACCACTGCTTCACCACAAAATTACAGTGCCGACGCCAGAGCACTTCGGTTGGCATGATTCTGCTGCCACAATTTCAGTTCTTCCAAAGCTCAGCTACGTTCACCAGACGCTGCAGATGATCTTGGATAGCGATGAGGTATGAACTGACGGCAATCACCGGGACAAGTCATTTCAATGGTCAGGGCCCAGAAAACTCAGGCAATGTTGCTTCGGTGCAGGATGTTCTTATCCCACCTACGTGCCTTCCCCTTCTCAATAAGTGTCGTTAAGACCTGCAACGTGTCCTCTGCGTCCTCAATGTTTGGCAGCTCAACACTGGAATGAAACAAGGGAATGAAGGCTGAGCTCGTGGCCCTGTTCCTTGCGCTGCCTCTCTTGTCCCTTGGTGATGAATCTCCATTGCTCCCAACAATATTAACTACCTCCTCAGCTCTGTCCAGGTGAACAATGCTTTTGAGGTTCATCTCGGTTTCAATCACCCACTGTGGGTCAGGAGGAACACCAACAAACTGGGGAGATCCTAAATCCACCAAGTATGGGCTTGATACTAGCAGGAGTTGTTTCTCGCTGAGCACAAGAAACTTCCCAGGCTCCCTGAGTGTCTTGCACATAACAAATGTCTCATCCTTTAGTCTACCACCATCTGCTTGGAGAAGCACGGATACTCCAATTGCTTCTTCCCAAGAGTATGGGAACATAGGACGATCTCTGCCCACAAGCCTCGGGAAACGGACACGCAAGCGTTTGGATTCATGAGGATTGCTTCGGTTTCTTATGCTCTGTGCAGTTCTCCCTGTGGCTTCAAGAATGCTGGCCATAGGCCTGGCCACAAGCCCAGCAGTTCCCATTGCTATACCTGTAAAAATAGATATGCAGTTGATAAAAGATTGGAACACCAATAGCATAACCTAAAGGCCTGTTAGAATGACATTACCTGAGATAACCCCGGAAAGACCATGCTTTTCAGCACCCCTAATTGGAGATTGGAGAAGCCCAGTCAGACCCTGCAGAACATGAATGAAATGCAAAAGGTTAGCTGCTTCAGAGGATGGTCCAACAAGATTATATAGCACAAAATGCAAACTAAAAGACAAACATAATAGCAGTGATCTCAAATGGGCGATTGTTTTCCTGAAGTGTGTGCAAAGGGAGGATTCAGTCACTGAAATGAACTGCTGCGTTCAAGTATCAAAATTATGCGGTAACAGGCCCTCATGCTCCAATGCCAGGAGTCATCTGTACTTTAGGTGTTGAACAGGAAATGACTAAAGGTAAAAAGAGAGTGCATAATGAGAGACAGCTTTCACCTCTAGAAATCCATTCAGTACCCCTTCACCTTGCAAACCTAGCTGTCTTGCCCGTTCATCCATTTTAGAAGCTGTTTGCTCATCGTATGTAAATGCAACAAGACCCTGCATGATGAAATTGTTTCATGAGCCGTGGATTCTAGAAAACTTAAATCTTCAAATCAAACTGGTGCAAGGCATAACACCTTATAAGCAGTTTTACTGAAGTGAGAAGTGGCGCTACTGACTGCATAAACTGTACTTCCAATAAGAGTTTTTGAACCTTGTGCGATACCGTTTAATAGCTCAACTGGACTCTGCGAAGCAGCACAAAGCATAGACATTTGAGATGGAGAATCGGAAAAATTGCATATTCCTGCCTAAGTCCTGCATTTACATACCTGCAATTTTCCTTTCCTCGAGGCAGATATGAAGTCCTTTAAGCCAAATCCAACATTCCTGGCAAACCCCATGGGATTTCCAATAACACCAGCAGAGCCGAAAACCTACACTTTGATAGAATATCACAACAAATTCTGTCCAAAATTCATGCAGGTAACTGTATACTATTCTAAGACATATCTTTCTGAAGACTCGCATGATTCTATTTTCATAGAACCAAACTAGTCCTTACAGAATACACTACCCACATCTTGGAACAAAAAAGAGATCTCAACAAAAAAAAGGATGTCATTATAAACACATTCATCACAGAAGTTTCCAGCAAAACAGACAAGGTAGTCAGCAAACATGCACATGGTGTAGCCACTCAGCAGAAGATCTGAAAGGAATAACAAACATCCATGTTGTTTTTGGTTCACAGAGTTCTGCCTCCAAGCAATTGAACCATCTACCTTGCACGATTGTGATATGAAATTAATGGTGATGATGGATCCAGGTGGTATTTCTACATAAAGGTATTTCAAATTAAAAATCCCAAGACTGTTCAACAAGCATTCATATTTTAGTAAGGTTAATTTTGGGCACTGCTATCATGAATTCAAGATGCAAAACAAATCATTGGCTAGAAAGAACACTAACTGCATAATAGCCATTTACCTTGTAAAGCTCATGAAGCAACTGCCTGCTATAATGCCTCACAAGAATGTCTTGAATGGATTGCCAACTGGCCATAAGATTTTCCACCATTATTTCTCCAAGGTGAACTGGTACTCCTTCAACATCAATGAGGGCCATAAGACCTCTCTGCAACCAAAGTGCTAAAAATTCAGATAGGCAAAAGAGCCCATATGCAATTATGCACTCCTAAATAAGTTTGGACAGCATTAGTACAAGCCAAGTGCTACAAACAGATTAACATAATGTAAAAGGAAGCGAGGATATAGAAATATAGCATTGAAGACTTACTATCTATTCCATTTATTTTTTTTATAACTGCACATCATAACAGTCAGATATCAAATATTAATGCCTGACCAAGTTAGCCCTAGCCAGCATTGAGTAAGAGGGCAGTTCATGATTTACTGTGTAGCCATCGTCGCCAGGTTAGAGCTTTAGGTTAAAAATTTTGCTTGGTCGGTAGGTAAGTTTGAGATTTCCCATTTTAGCATATAAGATTTTGCTTGGTCAATAGGTAAGTTTGAGATTCCCCATTTTAGCATATAACTGTTCAACTGATACAGACAGCTGATGATATATTATCTTGTGAACTATGACGATCAGCATCACACTCTCCTAGAGGAAAAAGAATTCATTCAATGGGCCAAGCAGTTTTTTTTTTATTTTTCTTCACGCCTATTGCCTATGCCTTGATGCTGATATTATTTAGAAAAAATGGACTTTGCTACAAATCACATGTCCAATCTTTTCCATAACCATCAGACATTGTTTCAGTACATTATAACAAATGTTGTGGTACGTTAAATCAAATGTTTTTTAAAACAAAGGTGCAACATTCGATTTAACATACTGCAAGTCTGCAACGTTCAGTTCGTACGGCAACAACGTCCAATTTTTTTTCCTTAGCAACGGACGTTCGGTGTGTAGTATTACCGATAAAGTAATAGTATACGCTATAGAAAAAACTTGAGTAACCAGTGTGCCAGTCTTTTCAGGAAGTTTTTAGGGGAAAATGGAGCAGGTATGTACTGAGAAGCAAACTAAAATAAAAACCAGAAATATAGCTTTTCTTTAAAAAAAATCCTCTGTGACGAAATGGGAACAATTTTCCACCTGAATTGCAGTGCCATTGTTGAAGCCCGTACTGGGATCGGAACCACCTTCATTCCTATTTAGCCATGGAGTGCTCGTAAAACTACAAAAAAGAAATACCAATCATGGAAAACTGATAAGGGTTTATCTACAGTAGTGTTAAAAACAAAACATAAAACAGAGATAACCTGAAAGTCAACTTAATAGGAGTTAACTCAAACAGTTCAACATATACTTTATTCTGCTTCCTAGCTAATAGGTGTATTTGTTGCCATGGGGCACCAATTGGGATAACAGAAGGCAGTGATCCACTGTCTTGCTGCAACTCAACTGTGTGAGAGCTTTCGGACTTGTCAGATAAGCACTTAGAAATTTTCTCATATTCACCAAAAATATCTGTAGCACCATCCAATATACCAAAGTCAAAACTTTTCTCCAACTGCCCAAGATGTACTCTAGAGGAAACAGATTTCAAAATTTCAATCATGCTCAGGACAAATTGTTCATCAAGTTCAAGGCGAAATGGCGCTACACTGCAAACAATCAGATGAAGGAAGTTACTATGAGTCCAGATCATGACATGTGAAAGTACTAATCGAGTAAATAATACCTTATATTTATACATTGGTATGAAACAAATGATGCATCGCTTGTTCTCCATTTAGCTGCAGTAAACCGCAGCACAGGTTGTGAGGTATTATGGTAACTTTTACTTTCATTTGGAGCTTTCAGCTTGGTGTCTTTACTCTTTAAAATATTTGTGGATTTTCCCTTATAGCTTCCCTCAAATGACAACATGACAGGGTATGGACTGTCCGAGAATTGGTTATCAATTTGCATACTTTGTATTTCAATTGTGACTCGCTGCTGATCTAAACTCTGCATGGCAACAATTGTCATCTCCTTGGCAGAAGCAAACAGCAATTCCTGCCAAAAGATGTACAGAAAAATAAAATTTTGTTTCCGCTAAGTGCTGAAATTTTTGTGATAAGATTTAGTATCATCACAAATCTCTACTCACCTGGGGAGAAGAATTTAGCAAAGATATCCCAATGAATGGCAAGTTTATTTTGATGACTTCAGCAAAGTTCAACTCGAACTCATTTTTCTGATCAGCATCTTTTGGTTCCCTTGTGTCCATATTATGGCAATTTGAATCAATAACACTAAGCACCTGCAAGTTATTATTGGAAATAAATTAACTACGAAAGAAATGGATTAATCAACCGTGGGGAGTTAGCGGACCCTAGAAAACAACCTTAATTGCTCCCTCTGCATGCACCGAGATGCAGAATTTTCTTTCCGCTTTCTGTTAACAATATTTTAAATGGAAGCAGGTCAGAAAGCAAAATCAACTAAAAAAGTTGTACTGAATAAAACAACGAAAAAAACCAGCCCTTTTTCTTCTTTGATGTATTTTTTTTAGCAAAAGACAGGGATGCTGCCGTTCCATTAAGAAGGAAGGGGAACAAAATACAATAATTACAGCTCTACTGGGGAAAAAGGGGGGGAGGGGGGGAGGCTATAGACTCTCAAGGTAGACCGGCCCCACTTTGATGTAATCGAGTCATGTTTTACTGTAGTGATTCTAGACAGAAGTATTGGAAATTTGAACAGCACAATTCCATTTACACAAACCTTCTCCTTACTTTATTTGAGGGTCCTAAAGGGATACCCGATACATACCATCACACAAATCATCAAGTATTAATCATGGGTAGCAAGTTACAGCAAAAAAATGGAGAATGGAAACTTTAATGTTTGCAAGATTAAGTGCTTCGTGATTATGTTTGTTTCTCTTTTTTTCTGAAATTGCTGATTAACAACCTTGTTGTAGCAAAGCTACCAATTCCTTGTTAACAAGAAAAACTGTCACCTTAACCCTTGGTGTATTCAATTAGCAGCAGTCACAAGACATGCTAGTAAATTTTGAAGGCATTGAATTACCTCAGATGTGGATGGTAGGGACACATGAACATTATCATTAAGAATATCTAGATTGTACGTACCCAAACTCCGTTCTCCAGGAATCTGTATAGCACGGGGAAACCATGTTGTACAATTGTCTTGAGAAATATTAAAATACAGAAGGATGCAAATAATATACCTCAACAGTAAGATGATAATTAATATACCTCAACAGTAAGACGATGAGGATAGCAAGGTTCATCCCAAGCATATTGACAGGTAGTGTAAGGATATAAAATTGTTTCAATAGATTCACACCGCTGCTGATATATCCGCAATTTCTGAATTTATTGGAAAGGTAATTATAAATTCGAATAACCATAGTAGTTTCTTTGCAAAAATTTGACACCCAAAGTTTTCGGGAAAAATAGCTGGGCAACAGTTACCTCTGTTGAAAAATTGTCAATCCTGTAAGGTACAAACCCAGTCTTGTCATCGGAAAGAAGAATCAATATAGTGCCAGTATTGCTATTGTTTTTTCTAGCAGTTCTTTTGCTGTTTAAGTCTATATCAGCCTTTTGTACTTCAACTCGAACCATGTTTGATACACCTGAGGCACTATTCCTCATTCTCACTTGAGCATCTCCCAGACGGTCAGGGAAGAAACTACCAGACCATTGCCATCCTGGCCCATCAAATCGAATTGAAACAAGCAACTCTCTGCAAATAGTGTTTCTTCATCACAAACATTAAAAGATCAAAAGAAGATGAACAGATGAAACAGATACCATAGGTTGATATAAGATTGAGAATTCATATCAGTTTTAAAAATGTTAACACTAGTGTTATTTAATAAGTGGTTGTCCAGTTGTGGTATGCATGCACCACTGAAAAAAATGGAGCCAGCCAGCATATACATGCATGAACCGTAGGGTCATTCATATACATCTGTTAACCATTTCATATGCTCAAACAAAGAAGGCTAAGCTTTTCATGGCTAAGCTTCATATATAGATAATAGAAAATCACCTTGATGTATCATCCCAGTGAAGAAAAGAGTGCTGCCCAGAACTTAAATGCTTAGAGAACCTTGTTCCCTTTTGTCTATAGAACAGATCATAGCTGCATGCATTACAAATCACATATCTGGAAAAAAGAAGCAGTGGATGGACATCATTATCCAAGGCACCACAGAGTAAAAAGTTAAATGGAAGAAAAAAAAGTAAAAGAAGAGCAAACGATTAATCATGGTTAGCCACCACAAGGATAGTAAAAGAAGACTAAATGACTAGAAGAGTATATAGGAAAAATATTGCTGTCTTATATGGTAAATACATCTGTACATAATGATAACTGATTATATCAGATGATCTTTCACAACAAAAAAGAAAAGAAAAGAAATTATGTTTTAAAGACGAATTTGTGTTCTATTAATTTTTATATCAAGATTAAGACCAACAAAAAATTTTATATAATGAATCATCAAGAGGCTCCCTTAGATATCGCGAGAAGACATACACAATTTAGAAAAGTTCATGTATCCCAGCAGTTTGGTCAAAACGCCAATTCCACATATATTAACCCACTAACCTTTTGTGGAAGATTTTTTGGGATTACAAGGACAGAGTTAGTCACATTAAACATAATTAACCAGGTAATGCTGTTTCAAAATTTTTGTTGATGCTAAGTTTCTGTTTCAAAAAATGGCTCAAAAAATTTAAGAACACAATGAGCAGTGATAACAATCTTGTTGCCATAATGAAAATGGGAAATCTTTCGATTACCTGGGCTGGAAAGCAATAGCTCTTGCGATAGTGTCTGTACTTCTTGTCATCCTCATCTCCTTCTTGATCTCTAAACTTGCTTTTGTTCTTCTTGTTCATGGGACAATCCGCCGCCAAGTGCCCTTTCTCTCCACACTCATAGCATCTCATTTCCGAGATAGGTTTTCGCCTTGAAGATGAACCTCCATTCCTAAATGTCATCCTTTTGATCAATTTTCTTGAATGCTTGACTAGAAGAGCCAACTCTTCTATTTCCGGAATCGCATCATCAGAGGAATCATTATCACTTTCTTCAATCTTCTTCTTCTTTGCTTTAGTTTGAGCGGGAAGAGCAATGGTCTTCTTGGCAAGAGGAGAGTCTTCATAGCCATTTATCCTCATTTCATATGAGGCGAGCTTTCGAGGAGCTTAGTAGGGTGAGAGTTTTCAACTTCTTGCTATTTTGGAGCATAGTGGCAAGTGGGTTGAACTCGAATGGAACGATATCAAGAATCTTTCGGCATACATCAATATCCTCCATGGGCTTGCCACATGTGCCGATGTCGTTGGTGATCGGGTTCAACCTAGAGAACATATCATTCACACTCTCATTAGGTAGCATCTTGAAATGATCAAATTGTCTCCTAGAGAGCTAATTTTTCTTCTACTAGCTCGAACTACCAACATGAATTTCTTTCAAAGTTTTCCAAATTTCATTAGCCTTTGAGAGATTGCTAATGCGGTTAAACACATCCACACTCACATTGGAAAGTAAAGCATTTCTAGCTATGGCGTTGTATCGCCGATACTCTATCTCGACGGGAGTAAGAGCCAACGGATTGATGGGAGATGGATAACCGGATTCACAAGCAATCCAAACATCATAGCTAAGGGCTTCCAAATAACATTGCATCCTAATTTTCCAATGAGAGTAATTAGTGCCATCAAAAGTTGGAGCTTTTCCTATGTCAATCTTAGCACCTCCTTAGCGGCCATCTCTAGCGGTTAAGCTACAAAGGAGATCCTATGCTCGATACCACTTGAAAGGAACTTTACGGCCTAGAGGGGTGAATAGGCAATTTTAATTTCTTTGAGTTATACTTGATTAAGCAACAAGTTTAAGAGTGACCCAATTCTATATTCTAGTGCGAATAAGCGGAAGCAAAATAAACGGCACACACTAGCAACCTAGATTATCTTAACTAAGCAATCAATCAATTTAGCGAATCAAGCGAAAAGTAAATGCGGAAGTAAAAGAGACAAGAGAAGGGAGACACGTTATTTGTTTCACCGAAGCTCGGAGTCTCCACTCCTACTCTCCGTTGAGGCTAGCCCTTGCGCACAAGGACCGGCTCCCTCTTGAGCCACACGCCTCGCTTACTCCGCGGTAGTCGTTCCGCCACTCCGGTGAGGTGGACTCCGTCACCTTCACACCGACTCGAGAGTAGCCACACGGCAAGGCCTACTCCCAAGCCCACTCCTCCGAGAAGAACACCGTCTTCAAGAGTAACAAGCCCGAATCGCCTCGATCATGCCAAATCGAAGGACTTCCATGAAGCTCGGTTTTAGGGAAAGGTAGGTGGTGGATGATTGATGGAGGAATGGCTCTAGAACACTCTATGATGTGTAGGTGATGGCTATGGGTGAAGTGGAGCAGCAAACCTCAATAAAGGCAGCCTACCCAAGTCAATAAATACCCTAGGTGAGGAGCTAGCGGTTGGAGCTCGGAAGACTCCAAAACTAGCCGTTCTGAGACCGTCGGACCGGTCCGATGGGTGTAACCAAGCCTCGACTCGGTGACAATCGTCTTGTCGGACCCGGTCCGGCGGCGGTCGGACCAGTCCGACGGGGCTCTAGCGAGAGCACTGAGACAACTGTCGGACTCGGTCCGCCATGGCCGGACCAGTCCGACGGCACCGGACTCGATCCAACCAGAGCGAAAATGAATTCTAGGGTTTGCTCGCGGACCCGGTCCGTGTGATCGGACCCGGTCCAAGAAACCGAAAAGGCACGGATCAAGAGAATTTTCACGGGTTGTGACCTCGACTAAATATGGATGGATTGAGGGCTAACACAAGAAAAGACTTGCACGATCGAAACGATTAGACCCTCTTGAAGCATGGGCGATAAAATAAAAACCTAACTACTCCTTACCATCCACATGACCTCTTCGCTCGACCGGTCATGCTAAGATTGTCTTTGAAGCAGCTCAAATGGTCGCCGAAGCCTTTCTAGGGTTCCATGAAGCATCCAAGAACCCCTTTGCGCAAAGTACACGTCATCAATGCCACTAAATGAATTTGGGCTCAACGATGCTCACAGCTACCCTTGTTTCCATTTATGTGAGAGCCACCTAAATCTAGGGTTTGGTTTGATAGATGGGAGTCTTGGGAGATTGAGTGCTAAGCATTCCTCGGTGATCCGTAAAGGCTTGATCCAGCAAGATCAAGTCGACTAAGGTTTACCACTCAACTTTTGTTGGAGCTTAGTAATCTCTCAAAAATGAGCTTATGGAAGACACCAAGTGGTTGCCAAGGTTAGATTCCACCTAACGAAGAAGTGAAGGGCTATCCTAGGGAAGCAGAACCAAGTCAAGATGATATGGTCGCCCCTTCTTCTTGCACCAAATATCTTACCATTTTCGAAGAAACTGAGGCTACATTTCTATTCAATTTCCATTCAAGAGTTTATATCTGTTTCCACGTCCTTTTTTTAAGACCTAGAAACATGAAATGGACAAATTTCAGTGGATCGGAGTTATACTCCTCTTCATAAGGAAAATGAAAGCCTTTTTCTAACCTCAAAAAAAAAAATCTCATTGTCATTTTAGTACAAGTCAAATGATCTCTATAACATTTTATAGTTGTTTTTGTCGGGTTTTAAATTATTATTCTTAGAGTTTGTAAAAGAATTTTTTTTAATAAAAAATTGCACCATTAGCTCCCAAAACTATGGATTTATGTGCACAGACGAGACAAGTTTAGGAATTAATGGTGCAATTTTATCTTTTTTAATAATTTTTAAAACCCTTTAAGACCTCTCTCTCAAAGAGTCGTAACTTTTTTTAGATCAAAATTTTCATCAGCTGAAGCCTTGATCAATTTTCTCACCCCAAGGCATGCTCTCCCTCTGCTCTGTCCAGCACCGCCGCCCCTTCTCCTGGAAGATGGCGCTACCACTTTCCTACATCCTCATCGACCGGCATTCTATTTCTCCCTCCTAACGGTGCTGCTCCTTACCTACGTCCTTCCGGTCATCACTGCCGCCCACTGAATCACTGATCGGTATCGATCAATTATCTATAGGAATCAGCTGATCCTTCGCAACTAGTATAAACGCAAGCTCAGTTGAAAAATGCAGGCAGGACCATCCAATTAGCCGATTGGAATAATTTATACAAATATTGATGGAACAAAGAAAAGAACTACCTAAGAAACCCTTTCACTACCCCTCGTATGGGATTGCTAACATCTTTCATTTACAAGAACTATCTACAAAATTGCCTAGACCTACTTGTTTACACCTGGCCTACACAAAACCGAACCCTATCCTCCCTGATTTGGTGGATCGATCTTGTATATTCTTATATGACATACAAAGGGCCCGGGTAATCTCACCAGTCACCACTGCTTCACCACAAAATTACAGTGCCGACGCCAGAGCACTTCGGTTGGCATGATTCTGCTGCCACAATTTCAGTTCTTCCAAAGCTCAGCTACGTTCACCAGACGCTGCAGATGATCTTGGATAGCGATGAGGTATGAACTGACGGCAATCACCGGGACAAGTCATTTCAATGGTCAGGGCCCAGAAAACTCAGGCAATGTTGCTTCGGTGCAGGATGTTCTTATCCCACCTACGTGCCTTCCCCTTCTCAATAAGTGTCGTTAAGACCTGCAACGTGTCCTCTGCGTCCTCAATGTTTGGCAGCTCAACACTGGAATGAAACAAGGGAATGAAGGCTGAGCTCGTGGCCCTGTTCCTTGCGCTGCCTCTCTTGTCCCTTGGTGATGAATCTCCATTGCTCCCAACAATATTAACTACCTCCTCAGCTCTGTCCAGGTGAACAATGCTTTTGAGGTTCATCTCGGTTTCAATCACCCACTGTGGGTCAGGAGGAACACCAACAAACTGGGGAGATCCTAAATCCACCAAGTATGGGCTTGATACTAGCAGGAGTTGTTTCTCGCTGAGCACAAGAAACTTCCCAGGCTCCCTGAGTGTCTTGCACATAACAAATGTCTCATCCTTTAGTCTACCACCATCTGCTTGGAGAAGCACGGATACTCAATTGCTTCTTCCCAAGAGTATGGGAACATAGGACGATCTCTGCCCACAAGCCTCGGAAACGGACACGCAAGCGTTTGGATTCATGAGGATTGCTTGGTTTCTTATGCTCTGTGCAGTTCTCCTGTGGCTTCAAGAATGCTGGCCATAGGCCTGGCCACAAGCCCAGCAGTTCCCATTGCTATACCTGTAAAAATAGATATGCAGTTGATAAAAGATTGGAACACCAATAGCATAACCTAAAGGCCTGTTAGAATGACATTACCTGAGATAACCCGGAAAGACCATGCTTTTCAGCACCCCTAATTGGAGATTGGAGAAGCCCAGTCAGACCCTGCAGAACATGAATGAAATGCAAAAGGTTAGCTGCTTCAGAGGATGGTCCAACAAGATTATATAGCACAAAATGCAAACTAAAAGACAAACATAATAGCAGTGATCTCAAATGGGCGATTGTTTTCCTGAAGTGTGTGCAAAGGGAGGATTCAGTCACTGAAATGAACTGCTGCGTTCAAGTATCAAAATTATGCGGTAACAGGCCCTCATGCTCCAATGCCAGGAGTCATCTGTACTTTAGGTGTTGAACAGGAAATGACTAAAGGTAAAAAGAGAGTGCATAATGAGAGACAGCTTTCACCTCTAGAAATCCATTCAGTACCCCTTCACCTTGCAAACCTAGCTGTCTTGCCCGTTCATCCATTTTAGAAGCTGTTTGCTCATCGTATGTAAATGCAACAAGACCCTGCATGATGAAATTGTTTCATGAGCCGTGGATTCTAGAAAACTTAAATCTTCAAATCAAACTGGTGCAAGGCATAACACCTTATAAGCAGTTTTACTGAAGTGAGAAGTGGCGCTACTGACTGCATAAACTGTACTTCCAATAAGAGTTTTTGAACCTTGTGCGATACCGTTTAATAGCTCAACTGGACTCTCGAAGCAGCACAAAGCATAGACATTTGAGATGGAGAATCGGAAAAATTGCATATTCCTGCCTAAGTCCTGCATTTACATACCTGCAATTTTCCTTTCCTCGAGGCAGATATGAAGTCCTTTAAGCCAAATCCAACATTCCTGGCAAACCCCATGGGATTTCCAATAACACCAGCAGAGCCGAAAACCTACACTTTGATAGAATATCACAACAAATTCTGTCCAAAATTCATGCAGGTAACTGTATACTATTCTAAGACATATCTTTCTGAAGACTCGCATGATTCTATTTTCATAGAACCAAACTAGTCCTTACAGAATACACTACCCACATCTTGGAACAAAAAAGAGATCTCAACAAAAAAAAGGATGTCATTATAAACACATTCATCACAGAAGTTTCCAGCAAAACAGACAAGGTAGTCAGCAAACATGCACATGGTGTAGCCACTCAGCAGAAGATCTGAAAGGAATAACAAACATCCATGTTGTTTTTGGTTCACAGAGTTCTGCCTCCAAGCAATTGAACCATCTACCTTGCACGATTGTGATATGAAATTAATGGTGATGATGGATCCAGGTGGTATTTCTACATAAAGGTATTTCAAATTAAAAATCCCAAGACTGTTCAACAAGCATTCATATTTTAGTAAGGTTAATTTTGGGCACTGCTATCATGAATTCAAGATGCAAAACAAATCATTGGCTAGAAAGAACACTAACTGCATAATAGCCATTTACCTTGTAAAGCTCATGAAGCAACTGCCTGCTATAATGCCTCACAAGAATGTCTTGAATGGATTGCCAACTGGCCATAAGATTTTCCACCATTATTTCTCCAAGGTGAACTGGTACTCCTTCAACATCAATGAGGGCCATAAGACCTCTCTGCAACCAAAGTGCTAAAAATTCAGATAGGCAAAAGAGCCCATATGCAATTATGCACTCCTAAATAAGTTTGGACAGCATTAGTACAAGCCAAGTGCTACAAACAGATTAACATAATGTAAAAGGAAGCGAGGATATAGAAATATAGCATTGAAGACTTACTATCTATTCCATTTATTTTTTTTATAACTGCACATCATAACAGTCAGATATCAAATATTAATGCCTGACCAAGTTAGCCCTAGCCAGCATTGAGTAAGAGGGCAGTTCATGATTTACTGTGTAGCCATAAATCGCCAGGTTAGAGCTTTAGGTTAAAAATTTTGCTTGGTCGGTAGGTAAGTTTGAGATTTCCCATTTTAGCATATAAGATTTTGCTTGGTCAATAGGTAAGTTTGAGATTCCCCATTTTAGCATATAACTGTTCAACTGATACAGACAGCTGATGATATATTATCTTGTGAACTATGACGATCAGCATCACACTCTCCTAGAGGAAAAAGAATTCATTCAATGGGCCAAGCAGTTTTTTTTTTATTTTTCTTCACGCCTATTGCCTATGCCTTGATGCTGATATTATTTAGATAAAAATGGACTTTGCTACAAATCACATGTCCAATCTTTTCCATAACCATCAGACATTGTTTCAGTACATTATAACAAATGTTGTGGTACGTTAAATCAAATGTTTTTTAAAACAAAGGTGCAACATTCGATTTAACATACTGCAAGTCTGCAACGTTCAGTTCGTACGGCAACAACGTCCAATTTTTTTTCCTTAGCAACGGACGTTGATTGTGTAGTATTACCGATAAAGTAATAGTATACGCTATAGAAAAAACTTGAGTAACCAGTGTGCCAGTCTTTTCAGGAAGTTTTTAGGGGAAAATGGAGCAGGTATGTACTGAGAAGCAAACTAAAATAAAAACCAGAAATATAGCTTTTCTTTAAAAAAAATCCTCTGTGACGAAATGGGAACAATTTTCCACCTGAATTGCAGTGCCATTGTTGAAGCCCGTACTGGGATCGGAACCACCTTCATTCCTATTTAGCCATGGAGTGCTCGTAAAACTACAAAAAAGAAATACCAATCATGGAAAACTGATAAGGGTTTATCTACAGTAGTGTTAAAAAACAAAAACATAAAACAGAGATAACCTGAAAGTCAACTTAATAGGAGTTAACTCAAACAGTTCAACATATACTTTATTCTGCTTCCTAGCTAATAGGTGTATTTGTTGCCATGGGGCACCAATTGGGATAACAGAAGGCAGTGATCCACTGTCTTGCTGCAACTCAACTGTGTGAGAGCTTTCGGACTTGTCAGATAAGCACTTAGAAATTTTCTCATATTCACCAAAAATATCTGTAGCACCATCCAATATACCAAAGTCAAAACTTTTCTCCAACTGCCCAAGATGTACTCTAGAGGAAACAGATTTCAAAATTTCAATCATGCTCAGGACAAATTGTTCATCAAGTTCAAGGCGAAATGGCGCTACACTGCAAACAATCAGATGAAGGAAGTTACTATGAGTCCAGATCATGACATGTGAAAGTACTAATCGAGTAAATAATACCTTATATTTATACATTGGTATGAAACAAATGATGCATCGCTTGTTCTCCATTTAGCTGCAGTAAACCGCAGCACAGGTTGTGAGGTATTATGGTAACTTTTACTTTCATTTGGAGCTTTCAGCTTGGTGTCTTTACTCTTTAAAATATTTGTGGATTTTCCCTTATAGCTTCCCTCAAATGACAACATGACAGGGTATGGACTGTCCGAGAATTGGTTATCAATTTGCATACTTTGTATTTCAATTGTGACTCGCTGCTGATCTAAACTCTGCATGGCAACAATTGTCATCTCCTTGGCAGAAGCAAACAGCAATTCCTGCCAAAAGATGTACAGAAAAATAAAATTTTTGTTTCCGCTAAGTGCTGAAATTTTTGTGATAAGATTTAGTATCATCACAAATCTCTACTCACCTGGGGAGAAGAATTTAGCAAAGATATCCCAATGAATGGCAAGTTTATTTTGATGACTTCAGCAAAGTTCAACTCGAACTCATTTTTCTGATCAGCATCTTTTGGTTCCCTTGTGTCCATATTATGGCAATTTGAATCAATAACACTAAGCACCTGCAAGTTATTATTGGAAATAAATTAACTACGAAAGAAATGGATTAATCAACCGTGGGGAGTTAGCGGACCCTAGAAAACAACCTTAATTGCTCCTCTGCATGCACCGAGATGCAGAATTTTCTTTCCGCTTTCTGTTAACAATATTTTAAATGGAAGCAGGTCAGAAAGCAAAATCAACTAAAAAAGTTGTACTGAATAAAACAACGAAAAAAACCAGCCCTTTTTCTTCTTTGATGTATTTTTTTTAGCAAAAGACAGGGATGCTGCCGTTCCATTAAGAAGGAAGGGAACAAAATACAATAATTACAGCTCTCTGGGGAAAAAGGGGGAGGGGGAGGCTATAGACTCTCAAGGTAGACCGGCCCCACTTTGATGTAATCGAGTCATGTTTTACTGTAGTGATTCTAGACAGAAGTATTGGAAATTTGAACAGCACAATTCCATTTACACAAACCTTCTCCTTACTTTATTTGAGGGTCCTAAAGGGATACCCGATACATACCATCACACAAATCATCAAGTATTAATCATGGGTAGCAAGTTACAGCAAAAAAATGGAGAATGGAAACTTTAATGTTTGCAAGATTAAGTGCTTCGTGATTATGTTTGTTTCTCTTTTTTTCTGAAATTGCTGATTAACAACCTTGTTGTAGCAAAGCTACCAATTCCTTGTTAACAAGAAAAACTGTCACCTTAACCCTTGGTGTATTCAATTAGCAGCAGTCACAAGACATGCTAGTAAATTTTGAAGGCATTGAATTACCTCAGATGTGGATGGTAGGGACACATGAACATTATCATTAAGAATATCTAGATTATGCGTACCCAAACTCCGTTCTCCAGGAATCTGTATAGCACGGGGAAACCATGTTGTACAATTGTCTTGAGAAATATTAAAATACAGAAGGATGCAAATAATATACCTCAACAGTAAGATGATAATTAATATACCTCAACAGTAAGACGATGAGGATAGCAAGGTTCATCCCAAGCATATTGACAGGTAGTGTAAGGATATAAAATTGTTTCAATAGATTCACACCGCTGCTGATATATCCGCAATTTCTGAATTTATTGGAAAGGTAATTATAAATTCGAATAACCATAGTAGTTTCTTTGCAAAAATTTGACACCCAAAGTTTTCGGGAAAAATAGCTGGGCAACAGTTACCTCTGTTGAAAAATTGTCAATCCTGTAAGGTACAAACCCAGTCTTGTCATCGGAAAGAAGAATCAATATAGTGCCAGTATTGCTATTGTTTTTTCTAGCAGTTCTTTTGCTGTTTAAGTCTATATCAGCCTTTTGTACTTCAACTCGAACCATGTTTGATACACCTGAGGCACTATTCCTCATTCTCACTTGAGCATCTCCCAGACGGTCAGGGAAGAAACTACCAGACCATTGCCATCCTGGCCCATCAAATCGAATTGAAACAAGCAACTCTCTGCAAATAGTGTTTCTTCATCACAAACATTAAAAGATCAAAAGAAGATGAACAGATGAAACAGATACCATAGGTTGATATAAGATTGAGAATTCATATCAGTTTTAAAAATGTTAACACTAGTGTTATTTAATAAGTGGTTGTCCAGTTGTGGTATGCATGCACCACTGAAAAAAATGGAGCCAGCCAGCATATACATGCATGAACCGTAGGGTCATTCATATACATCTGTTAACCATTTCATATGCTCAAACAAAGAAGGCTAAGCTTTTCATGGCTAAGCTTCATATATAGATAATAGAAAATCACCTTGATGTATCATCCCAGTGAAGAAAAGAGTGCTGCCCAGAACTTAAATGCTTAGAGAACCTTGTTCCTTTTGTCTATAGAACAGATCATAGCTGCATGCATTACAAATCACATATCTGGAAAAAGAAGCAGTGGATGGACATCATTATCCAAGGCACCACAGAGTAAAAAGTTAAATGGAAGAAAAAAAAGTAAAAGAAGAGCAAACGATTAATCATGGTTAGCCACCACAAGGATAGTAAAAGAAGACTAAATGACTAGAAGAGTATATAGGAAAAATATTGCTGTCTTATATGGTAAATACATCTGTACATAATGATAACTGATTATATCAGATGATCTTTCACAACAAAAAAGAAAAGAAAAGAAATTATGTTTTAAAGACGAATTTGTGTTCTATTAATTTTTATATCAAGATTAAGACCAACAAAAAATTTTATATAATGAATCATCAAGAGGCTCCCTTAGATATCGCGAGAAGACATACACAATTTAGAAAAGTTCATGTATCCCAGCAGTTTGGTCAAAACGCCAATTCCACATATATTAACCCACTAACCTTTTGTGGAAGATTTTTTGGGATTACAAGGACAGAGTTAGTCACATTAAACATAATTAACCAGGTAATGCTGTTTCAAAATTTTTGTTGATGCTAAGTTTCTGTTTCAAAAAATGGCTCAAAAAATTTAAGAACACAATGAGCAGTGATAACAATCTTGTTGCCATAATGAAAATGGGAAATCTTTCGATTACCTGGGCTGGAAAGCAATAGCCCTTGTCCTACCAAAGAGTTCTGTTGAAACAGATATAGATGTTACAGCAAGTAAAAAGGCACCAGCAGTGGATGACTGGGGAACTGTGACATTCGTTGAACCGCTGGCAGGGATAAGGAGAAATGGAATCGACCAATCTCGTCGGTTTATTTCAGTCCCACTATTAGGTATAGATGCATTCAGCTTAACAAAAAATTCAGTCGCAGGTGTATGTCCAGCAGGAGCAAACATACAAGCTTTAGCCTCTCTGTCACATTCTTGCTGTACATGATCAGTATTATTTGCAATCATTCTGTTTGAATAAGAGAAGTGCGCTTGTGAGTTATTAAGACAGAACTGAAAATAAAGTAGTTCTTAAACACAGGTATACGGATACTTTAAGGGCCAGAAAAGCACTGACTGTATGTATGGGTCTTCTGAAACAAAAGAAAGGCCATTTTTTCCAAGTAGATGTCTTGAATGCCCACCCAATTCAAAACTACCAGGGATCACAAGGGCGGACCCATTCCTTTCATGGCTGCTTTCTGTGATGGTAAGCAACAGATCAGTGCAGTTGTACAACAAAAATGGCACAGAAAGGTATAATTCTCTTCCACCAGAATGAGCATTCATTGTTTTCTCCAGCATTACATTGAGAGAACCTGCAGAGGAAATCACCAACACTTTACCTTCTGCAGATTTAAAATAATCAGAATAAGAGTCAAAAATGCGTACAATTTGACACATTAGAGTAGAATGTAATTGTCTCTGTCAAGGATAATTTCAAGCCATTTGAATTGGCTGCAGTAGAGAATGATTCCACACGGGGAAACTTTGTGGTCAACGACCTGTAATCTTGTATATGAAATGTAATTCCAAGATCGTTGGAGGGGTCAACAAACAAAATAGAAGCAGTGCCTACCTGGGAATACCATTCAGTAATATATTAGAAGAAGACAAAAGGGTGTGTGTGTGTGTGTGACATGTGCCGTGTGTGTTGACATTGGAAACGTACCTCCTCAAGTAAAACCTCACGAGCAACACCACCATTATCTATTGTCAAAGATATGCACACAGGGAGATAATTCTTTATGACAAGAGGTGTACTAAGTCTAACTCGCCGGATGAAATGTGTCGAAATTTGCTTAGAAGTTTTTGGAGAAGAATATCCAAAAACTGGTTCTGCATTCAATTGTTCGGTGCAGTACTGTCCTTTCTGGGTAATACTGGATGAAGGTATACTGTATTCTTCAACAGATACACAGCAACGGAATGGATCATTAGTAGGGTGAGAAGGATAGCACACAGATGATTTCATAAACCCAACCCTGGTTTCACGGGAAAGCAAACTCGACAAAGAGTGGGTTTCGCTCCACAAATAAGTTCTGCCAACAGGATGCCACCTTATCTGGCCAGCCTCAGACAAATGAACTGGCAGTGGAATCTCTTTCTTTGGAAGAATTGGCCCTATTACCTGCAGAACAAAGTTTTATGAAAATTATCATGTTTGGCTAATGGCTCCTGGGCGGATCATCAATTTAACCATGGGTCATCAATTTAATTATGGATGTTAATTTAACCATAGATGTGAGTAACTATTGGTCCATGGGAAAAGTTTCCATAAATTCATTGCTACCAATTAATGAATCAACTAGCCTTTTATAGGGGCCTTGGTATTCTAAATTGTGTCTAAAACGACTAGTTTTTTGACACCGGAGGGAGTATAAATTAAAACAATTGGATTCAAAAGTGACTTCAAATTTGGAACTAGTTAATAACCACCTGGCTTTTCCCCAGTTTCCAGGCCTTTTTTTTTAACCCAATTTTTACCTTGAACACGACTCAACAATATAAAGCAATAGAGAATTTAGCTTTGAATCCTTCTAATGGTAACTTTATCCACAAAAGAATTTTGGAAGTCACAAGATAAATCTAATAAAATAATGTATACCTTTGAAGAAACACCAAATGGTATATCAAATCGCAACTCCAGGGGCATTGATGTTGCATTGTAGAGTATGACCTACAAAAAGAGATCATTAGTCTGCCCGTCTGCATTAGCATGTAAGGATGTAACCAGTAATTGAGAAGGCCATCACCGTTGAGTAGACTCGTATAAGCTTGCTGTAATTCTGTAAGGAAACATCGAGTACCACAGGTACAATTACTCCATCATGGACACCACTTCTACTACATGTAAATGCTTCCAAACTTTCATCATTGATAGTTTGTTTCTTACTTGAAGAGAAATTGACTTCAAAAAAGTAAATACCCACAAGGTCCATTGACATCAGTTTAGAAGGCCCAGATGTTCCCTCAAACTCAATGGAGATCATATAGTGAGAGACTGAACTCATCCGTTTCTCAATGAGGTGTTCAGAAGACCGTGCTCCCCTGTGTTGGAAGAAGAATTCATCTAGAGTTTCTTCAACATAAATTGGGGCAGCATACCCTGCCAGCACAGAATTTTCATCTACTATAGAGAAACTATCAATATCATCTGAATTAACAGCACCACGGTACACCTTGAACCTAAATGGCAATGATGTGTCATTTGAGAGAATGTACGGTGCATATCTTCTGGTATGCACATCATGACGGCTTAAACTCAGGATCCCCATGTCTTCTCGAAGGCCACCTTCATTACTTGGATCAAGAGAATCTTTAATCATCTGACTTAGTCTGAGAATAGCCTGCATATGCAAATCATGACATCAGAGCACTAGTTAAGAAGCCTGCTCATGCAAATTATGAGATCAGAGCACTAGTTAAGAATTGAGACTCAGCAGGTTGATCCATAAGAAACAGAAGATTCTAGGCTACATAACCGCCAATGTTCCTCAACCCAAGGAATTTCACTGCTAAAAGTGATGCAAATTCCATATAACCCAATCATACAGTAACCTTCTATTCTCCTTGAAAACAGATATATAGCTATATGCTAAATAACAGTTGCAGAATCTACTGTCCTGATTCCTTAATCACTATTTAAGCAAGACGACAATGGAAGGTGGACACACAAAAAATGTTGATCACTTGGAGATTTGACGGAAACAGCAGGTGTGAAAATATAGTATACTAGGATCACCTCAATCAGGGGCTCTGATATATTTAGATTAAGCTGCTTGCTTGAACTTATCCACACTTCAGTAACGGGAGATATATCCAGCGCATGGTCAGAACATTTTCTAATTACATTTAACTGAAAATTTGAGGGTTCCACAAAAGGCTCCCACATAACCTACACACATGTAGCAGTTTTTGTTAGAGGCTACTTTGCCATGATAACCATTACAAACCAGACAGCGAGAAAGTATAAATTTATACCTTTTCAATATTGTTGTAATTTACTAAAAAGTCAACAAAAGCAGAGACTTCAATCTGTTCACCCATTCGAGAAAAATTCACTGATAAGTTCTTCACTAAGGTCTCTACGACAGGCCCATGGCTGCTCCACTGTCAAAAGCATTACCCACAACCAGAACAAGTTAAAGCTCAAAGCTTAAATTCAACATAATACCACTTAGCAGGTACACGTGCAAACATATAAAACTTTGTGTTGTTTGACTAATTCCAAAATGTTTTATTTTTATCAGGAAAAACGCAACATAAACCTCAAAGCAACCTTGCACATTCATTTACAAGATTGACCAAATAAACCTCATTATCCATTACTGTTCATGATAAAAAAAATCTTCTTTGGGCAAAAATAATGAATAATACAGTCCTCCTCTAGGGTTGTAACTTTTTTTTGGTGAAACCAGCTCATGTCATTGCGGCATTTCCAACATAACTCAGTTCAGCAATCACTAACACTTTGTGATGTCCTTTCTTAAAGGCATTCAAATTATTTCAAACTTATTGTCTATCATTATATCAAATGGCGCAGGGAATGGCTGTCAGATGAGACTTAGTTTTCATGGTGAAACTGAATAAAGTATTCTACAAATAAATGGTGTAATGGTATCTAAGCCTTATACTGGTGGTGTTTCATTTACAGCAAATAAACAACTAGCAGTGCAACATAACTTACCCTTCCATCATTGAGCAGAAGAGAACCTTTTCTTAGTCCTGCTTTGTATGTCATAGAACAAAACAAGAAAGAAGAAGAAGAAGGAGAAGAAGAAGAAGATGATGATGATGATGATGATGATGATGAAGGAAATTTGATCTCCATACTGCGACAGAAACTAAATATCTGATGTGAGAAGCCAACATCCATTGATTCAGCTTGCAGATCAACAAAGAGATGTGGAAAGTTCATTTCTGATTGATAAATACAACCATCAGTTTTAACCTTAGATATATGCATGAATGGAACAGAGGTGACCTTATTCCCTTGAATCATCTCCAGTGTTACCTTCATCCTATCTAAATCACATTTGAACTTCACCCAGATATCACCTAACATCACCACAAATTTTTTGCTCTCAAAAGTTAATGTGAAAAACTTGCAAGCTTTTGGTTCAAGATGACGACAGGTTACTTGCATTGAACAAGAACCACAAGTTCCATCTATACAATTGTCTGTGTGATTTTCTTTTTTCTCCCAGATAGGCGCATGGACTACACCAGAAATATTTTCACATGTCACCACCAAGTTAGCATTGTCCTGCGAACCAAAGTCTGGCAAAAAAAATGAGGGAATTGCAGGGTTTTCAGAACATGGCAAAGCTGCAGGATGACCCACATGCGAACTGTATTCTTCTTTCCTTATGTAGGAGTAAAAATGATCGATAATGAGAACCCAATCAACTAAATATAGCCAGACCTCGACAGAAGGTACAGAAATTAATATCTCATCTCGTCCAGAATGATGCTTCTTAAACTTGATAAAAACATGAGACAATGACCCATCAGAAATTATGGAGAAAAGAGCATAACCTCCAGATGACATCAGAGCTAAATTGACAATATCCATGTCAACACACACTGGTTGTTCACTAACCATTATAGCAGAAACATCAAACTCCAGGTTTGCAGTGGCAACCTTCTCCAATGCCAAGCCTTCATCTTTTGAGTGACCGAAGAGAATCGCCAGATCCTTGACGGAAATAGTGATATTAGTGGGCTCACTAAGATCTGGGCTCTCCTCATGGAAACTTCTATGTTTCAAAAACTGTAAGGCATTGCCTTTGTACAATTTACTTTCTTTGCCAATCGAAGTTAACTTATCGATAACATGAAGAACTGCCTCCATGCCATCCATGAAATAGAGATCTGTATAAGAGGAAACAAAACATAAGCTATTATTACATAACCAAGGCATTTCAAGAAGAGTTAAAAGGAATATAAAATCAATAAGAATACAAACCTTCAGCAATCAAGTTGCATTTCGATATTTTGCTCATAATGAATGTGGGCAAAGAAGTTTGCTCAGACCATGATAGTTCTTTGCAAGGAACTTGAATCCATATACCAGCATCAAGCTTTTCCACAAGAGAGTGAATTCTGCTAGGCATGTCCTCATCAATCTTCAAAAAGAAATTTGTTTGTTTGTTTAGGAATAGAAGTGATATGGATGCATTTTTCGAATGTAGCCTGATGATATCAACTCTACTGGAAACAACACAGTCTGAACTGAAGAATTCTTTGGTAATTCGCTTTGCAAATTCTGTGGAACTTCCAGTTGGAATGAACTCGCAGAAAAAATATGGAAGCCCAAGCTTTAGACAAAAAATATCTTGATTTTCCACAGGAAAAACTACGACACAATCACAAATCTCAAATTTGTATGTCATATTGTTATGCAATTCTCCAAGGCGCTGAAGATTGTTACTTGCTGCAGAGTGATGCTGTTCTGCCATAGGATTCCACTCATCCAACAAGAAAAATCCAATAAACATAGCGAGTAACTTTGATGGTAATACACAACAAACATTTTGAACTCCAATACACACTTCAGTTGAGAGTGCAGAAAAGTCTTTTTTAACACGAACATTGATTACATTATTTCTGCCATGTGAAGATGTGCCCCATAGTAGTTCGTGAATATTTGGTGTTGTCAAGGAGGAAGCAAGCGTTATATCTTTGGCAGACAGCAGTAAGTCCCATGAGCCTGCATCTGCCAATGTGAGTGTTGCTATAGACTGAGGAATGGTAAGTGTTGCTAAAATACGACATGATTCATGGAAATGTGCTCTAACTGAAACAAGTGATAGATCTAAAACGGTCACGCTTGCAAGCTCTGATGCACAGTAACCATTTAAACCTGAAGTCTCCTGGCATTGTTTACTCTTGGAGGATGGATGATATTGAGATATCAAACCCGTATGTAAAAAGGGAAAGTGATCAACAGAAATTCCTGCAAATAATGTGCCCTCTGTACCAATGAAATGTGACAATGAAAAATTAGGAAATTTTCCATTAGCTGCTCCAGATCTCAGTGAATGCTGATCCAGCCCTGACGACACAACATCACTGTCAGCTGGAGATGCATCATCAATATTTCTCAAAAACTTCCTAATCTGACCAAATACACAAGGATGAATATGCAGATCAACATCAATAAAGTTCAGCTGGTACACTTGATGAACTTGATCATTGTATTTATGAGTTCTGTAATACAGCTTTAAGCAAGCGTCAGCAGAACTTTCAGGGCATCCTGTTAAGTTTACATTGTTAGTTCTGTTGTTTCTTAATAAACATAGCTCACGTGAGTTCAGTTCATCCTTCCGATTTGTGGAGGTAATTTCAACCATCTTGGTGATGACCCAAAGTTCTGAAAATTCCTGGATAGCACACCTACAAATTATGACATCAACACACTTAAAAATCACAGAAATACGTAAGGTGGCAAGACTAGTGAATATCTACTAACCTGGCATCAACATCTCTAACATCGATAGTGATAACTGAACTTTCTTCAACATCCTCAAGGTCAAACCTTAAAATCATTTTGGCTAGCTTCAGAGATGCAGAAGTGTTAAAGGATGGCTTGTTGCTTCCACAAGTCTTGGTATCATTAAAAGTGCTGTTTTCAATTAAGTTGTGTTCTTTCACAAAGGTACAAAAATTTACAATGGCCCTGTACATTGTCTGAGAGAAGTACATATTGGCAGATGGCACAATAAAAGCAACCTGCAAAAACAATGGTTTCAAAAATCTGTTTAAGAAAACTTACATGAAAAGAGCATAACATACAAAATATAGCATATTATATACGTCACAAAAACCATTTTTGTATGAGAATCCAGAGCATCAAGCCATAAAAGAAGTCACCCATCCTTAAAAAATGAATACCTCCAACTGTTTCAGCACTGGTTCATCTAAAAATATGCACAAGCCAAATACAACTGAAACTTTGCTTAGTGTAAAGGCAATATCTTTTACGCCAGGCATCAATACCTTCACCTGCAAAGAAACATATATTTATTATTGCTTCATGCAGAATAATGTGTGTGTGTGAGATAGAGAGAGAAAGAGAGAGTATGCACCATGCCTAACCTTAAATCCAGTGAGGTCAACCTCAAACTGGTTATAAAGGTCATCCAATTGGATGCCATGTAATAGATCTTGAGACAAATAACTGGCAAGAGTAGAAGCATCTTCAACCTTATTTTTGGATCGCATGGATAAATCTCCAGCCTCCAAAACCTGCAGTTTCTAATTAGTGTTCAATGACAAAGCTAGGACAATAGCTCTGAAGTTGGAAAATAAAGAAAGGCCAAGTAATATGGGCCAGCTAGAACTTTCTTTCTTTTTACAAAATTTGATACTGGCCAGTATTATACTATGAGCTCCCCAAAGTGAAACAATGCATCATTTTCAGGCATCTGGTGGACCCAGCCCTTAACGGGCAGGGAATATGTGATTGTTCACTGGAAAAAAAGCAGTGTTCACCAAGGTACTAACCACTAGTTGGGACTTGGGTGGCAAAACCAGCACCTAGCACCGGTAAAGCAGGGATAGGAAACCTAAGCAGGATAAATCAGCCAGGTAGGCTAGGAGTGAGGGTGTCACTTTGCGTCTAGGCATAGCTTAGGTAGGAAAGGCGGCCTTCAAGAACACTCCATAAAAGGGGCACGTGAATGACATAGCTAACTGTTCTTCAGACTTCAGTAAGAGTATTTAATTGAAAAGTATGGAAGTTGTTGAAATTCTTTTACATGTTGCACTGGCAGCTGTTGCATGACATACTGTTTCTGCTGCCAGATTCAGTGAAATGGATAAAACGGAAAAAAAAAATGTTGTGTACTTGTAGAGAGCTTTTAAGTAACATTCCTGGGAAGTTTATAGTCATGCATGATAATACATATTAAGAACCTCACTATTCAAATTAACTTTCTTATGTATAAGAAACTGTTGAGTGATTTCTAAAAGCATGCCAATATTTTTCAACTACACACAATCATCCTGAGTATATGTTTATCTTGACCAAGCGCTTCATAACCTATTGAAGCAAGCCACTCGGCTACTGGCATCTTACCAACCTAACTGCAGAAATATCATCCAACTGCTGCTACTTACATCCTTTACGATTAACAGCTTGCATTTGTTATAGGTAAATACTCCCTATGTTTCATGATATAAGCCTTATTCTGCTTCTCATCAAGACTAAGAAATGGTAACCACGAAACCAAGGCAAGAGAAGAAACGGTTGACTTATCTACCTTTATTGAAGGAAGGTACTCAATTCTACCTTTAGAAGCAGTATGAAAACATGGAAAAAAGGTACCCTAACCCCTCCCCCCCCCCCCTTGTTTCTCTTTTTTTTTCGTAAGGGCCATATTTTTAGAACAAAAAACAAAGGCAAATGGGACTGTATACATGGTAGCTCTAACCATCAAAATCTGTCTATTTCCATAACTTAAATTTTCATGTGGCAACTGGCAAATTGTTACAGGGATTTAAAATTCTGATCCAGGGACACTTGTGGCTTGTGATCACATAAGATCAAGAATACATGAACTAAAATGTATGAGAATACTATCTATCGTTAGCACATACCATATTAAGTGCTTCTCTTCCACAATTTTGTGATGGTAGCCTAATGATTAAGTGGTGAATTTTCAAATCCCAAAGAAGCTTCTTTTGGTTTAAAGACATGTACCTACAATTATTACATTAAAGCAATGTGTTAAGAGTTCTAGTAAAGTGCCATAATACAATGTCAACCAAATATAAAACTGAGAGAACATACTTAAGTTTGGTCAGAAGTCTTGTTCCAAAATTATCAAAACGATTTAGTGAGGAAAGCACCTGCATAATTGCAGAACATGTAGAGTATTACAAACTTATCTTGTGCCATTTATAACCACACAACTTCCATCAGAAGATGTGAAATTCAAGCAAGAGCATACATGGAAGGCAACGCAATCAAATAAAAAAAGGTGAGCTAATGTTAAGTCCAAAGCAATACAAAAATATATTAAACCGCCTAAAGGCATGCAATTTAAAGCTGCTGAACTATGACATATTGGAAGGGTGGAAAAATCATATTCAAGATTACAGGAACTAAATATGTGAGAAAAAAAACTCCTTAACAAAAAAAAGGGACTTAACCCAGTGGGGGATATAGTTATAGAAAATATCCCCAGTGGGGGATATAGTTATAGAAAATATCTTTTAACTATTACTCCCTCTATTTTACTGTATTTGTCCATGGCCTCGGAAGCATCCGTTTGAAATTGTTTGTCCATTGTGGTAACCAAGAATACTTCATGATCCTCAAACTGTTGTTTCCAATAAAGCATAAATGCATGCAGTTAATCAAATTCATACTGCAGCCAACCAAATTTATTAATTAGCGATAGCATGGTCATTCCAATGCACTTATTCACTTGAGTTTGTGTCTTTTTGATCTGTGTGCAATGGTGGACATGGGCAAACAAAACAGGAGTATTGCGTATACATATTTCTTCCTTCAATGACAACGATTAGCTATATTGAATAACGGAAAACGTGTCTATTTTTTTATCCTTAAACTATCACGTTTGAGCAAAATTGGTCCATGTGGTTCAAAACCAGGTGAAATTGGCCCGAGACTTGTTAAAACCGTGCCGATTTAGGCCCTTTCCCAGTCAAACACCTGAGGCATTGAGTGTTTTCCGTTGATTTGGTGCCCAGTTTTTGTCCCGTGGTAGACTTGTCATCCTTTCTTTTCCTCTCTAAATTAAAACTGAATTTTGAATATAAAATCTTACATGTAAATCGCCATACCATTTGCCACTCATGATGCCACGATGTTGAAAACCATCATGTGGACTGCCACATCAGCGAAAAACCACACAAACCACAGTTTAAACGGTCGAGGGACAAGTCACCATGAAAAATTCAGGGACCAATCTCACCGCCCGGTTTGGACCAATTTAGCGCGAAATTTGATAGTTCAGGACCAAATAAAGACTTGACTAAATTTGATTTGTGTACAAAAACTCAAAACAAAGCAAGAAACTACATAAAAGATTAGATTAGTATATCTGCGCAAACAGTATAAAGTGGATACACAACAAGAATGCTTACCCTATCATGCTGAAATTGAAAGGAAGAAAACAGATCATAGATGTGTAGGACATTACGGAAGAATTCTGGATCATAAATAGCATTCAATTCCTGAACAACAACCTAGAAAGGAAGAGAAGTGTCAAAAAAAAGCAATAAAAAACCAGTGATATATGTAATGGATGCAGCTCTCTTTGGATAAAAAGCATACGTGTGTCTGTGTTGAATCTTGTGAGCTTTGGCTTGACTTGGGAAAGTCAACTTGAACACTGATAGCAGGTGCCACATCACCAGGCTACACTAAAATAGATTACAGTTTAGAAGGCAAAATTTTGTGAAGGGCGCAATAAAGGTCTTGAGAAGCAAACTGCACTGGTGTACCTTTTCAGCCAAGAAGACTTTGTTTTTATTTAGTGGGTTGATAATCGTAAGTGAATCAAGCCTTGCAAAGATGCTTGCAGAATCATCCCATATTTTACATTCAATACCAAGGCCCACAAACATTGCATCAGAAAGTTTCATGCGAAGCCTCCTAAAAATCAACGTATGGCAAAGTTAGCTAATAACAAAGGAGATGCCACGCAAGTTAATTGAAAACTTGGGCTTTTTTAATGGAAAAGATTTCCTGGGAGTTGTAAAAACTCTTAACTAGGCCCCAAAAAAAGAACAAAAATGTCATTGTAATGCTTCATGAAATTATCATCTATGATATTTAGAACAAAATGAATTAAGGGAGTGTTTGCGAGAGGCTTTTTGCAGTGCTTTTGTTTTACAATCATGGGAGGGATACTTCTAGAAAATTAGCAAATATTCAGTTATAACTAACTTTACTCAATTGCTTCTACAGCATCACACAGCATTTCCACACTTGGCCTAAATCTATTATTAGCAGAGAGAGGGGAGGACAAGCGTGCGTGCACGGAAAGAAAAAGGGAGGGAGAGAGGGAGGGAGGAGAGAGAGAGAGAGATGAACCACTTGCCTGGAGGTGACAGTTGTGAGTATCTCAGTAACAGATAGATTTACAGACAAGGAATAGTAGTTTTCTTTTGTCAAATGATTTTCAGCAGAAGAAACAGGATGAAATTCTGTTCCTTCATATATATCCTGAAATCAAAAACTAAGATGTCAGATGTGCTTGTTCTGAATATAAGTTGCACCAAAACTGACCGACCTTATGAAAATTAAGTTGAGGGCTATCTAGTATAACCTTAATAATGTCTTCTGAAACAATACCAGCAAATGAGGTAGCGGCAGCTGTTCCACTCGCACCAAGCATTCCAAGAGAGAGCCAGTTTAACCATCCTCGAACTGCTCTAGCTGACTGTTCATCAGTTCGAGGACTTCCTGGACTAGAAAAATTATCTTTTGCAGATTTCACTGATGACTCCTGCCAATAATAAGTGAGGTGTTAGCAAAGGTAACGTAAAAAAAAGGGGGACAGGAATGCAATCTAAAGCATGTAATATGCCTGCATGATCTAAAAAAAATAAAACACCACCACATTTCATCAATGTTACTCCCACCGTTCCAAAATATAAGGCATATAAATTTTTGATACGGTCTTTAACATAGAACTTTGACCATTATTTGCTCTCACAATATATTATCAATAACTATAAAATTAACATCATATGAAAGTACTTTCAAATATGAATCCAACTATATCACATACATAACACTAATCATACAAGTTTTTAGCTTAATTATTAGTCAAAAGTTCTAAAAGTTGACTTTTTCAAATAAATGCATGCCTTATATTTTAGAACGGAGGGAGTATAGAAAACAAGAAGACACTGCAAGCAAAGATATGAACCTCCTAATGTTACACACTTAGGGAACTAACATGGTACAAACCTTGTAACATTGCATAAGCTCAATGCATCTAGATTCAAGATAACTGTAGCAACGCATTGAGCTTGCCTCCTACCCAAAAAAAAAAAAAAACAACAGGAGGTTGTCATCTTTAGTTCCACATTGTAGAACCTACATTTGATATGCCATTCAATAGCCTTCCATGGTAACTGCCACCAATCAGGATTTCATTCAGCAGTTAAAAGTTAGTGTGGTAGGTGGTTAATGAAAGGAGGACCTCAATATGACATTTGTGATTGTCAAAGTCATCCAAATTTACCACAACATCTAGTGTGTAAAACTAGAGTAGATATTTAACAGGAGGAATCTAAACAGACTAAACCATATGGTGTATCATGTAAAACCCTTGTAGAGCCAATGTTTGATAATGTTCCCAAGTTCAATAATATTATCAATGCAGACTAAAAATATTAGGGCAATTGGCTAGGCAAGTGGTAGCAATGCTGACCCGTGGATGTTATATGTAAATTGTTTGGGTAAAGAGTAAAGACAGTTGCCGAACCACTGTTGATTGGCGAGAAAAATAATTTATAGTATCATCATCATGTCATTCATCAAATAAAAAGTATCAAGCACCTGTAGTAGCTGTTCTGCAATTGTTCTGTAGTTGAGTATATCATCTATATCACATTCCCTGTCCATATTTTCCAGCTCTTGCAGAATGTCATCACTGACAAGCTGAAAAAAGCAAAGTACAAACAAAGACACGAAATAAGTTCATGCAGCATGATTTATATAAATATATAATCTGGTCCTGCTATTATTATATATCTGAAATCTAATGCAGAAAATTGCTCCAGAGAAAATCCACCAATAAAAGACTGCTTACTGGTGAGAGGAAATACAAATCATGCAGCATGATTTATATGTGCTATAAAACTTATGTTGTTACCAGCCAAAACTGGGGCTACGTAGTCAGAGTAACCAATATAACTAGAATGACATAGTGAAAGAGAAATCCAAAGGTAGTGTCTTTTTTATGTCGTTGAAGTATGTCGAAGTCCATGATGAACTCATCGATCTGGTGTAACCAACAGTGACAACGTGGCTCAAAGGATAAGGTAACACAAATAGTAGCCTCGAAGGCATCACCACGAAAGGAGAATGTGATGCGTCACAAAGAAGGGAGAGGCGCGTCAGCTGAGGACCAAGGGGCGGCTACTGAGAGAGACTTGTGAAGATAAAGACTTCTACAATCACCAAGAAAATCCGGTGGTGCCAACAATGCCAAGAAAGGATGACAATTGGAAGGATGTGTATAGATGGAGCAATGTCTCAAAAGGGGATCGACAAAACAAAGAGTGGTCAAATCAAGTCAAGCAAGGAGAAGGGAAGCATGGCAGACCATGGTATTGAAAGGTATCATGACGATAATGTGGGGCACGAAGTCATAGAGGGAGACCATGACGACCAAAAAGAACCAAGGAGCGATGGTAGTTGTCATGGGAAAAGGAGATAGCAAAAAGAAATATACGATTTGACAAAAGAATGATGCATTGATAGGTGGAGGCAGAGCAATCGGGAGGATGAGTATAGGTGGAGCAATGTATCGAAGGGAATCAACAAAATACAGAGAGAGTTCAAATCAAACCAAGCAAGGACGATGGAAGCATGGCAGACCATAGCATTGAAAGGTCTCATCACGATATTTGGGGGCGTGAAGTCACACAGGAAGACCATGATGGCCAAGAAAAACCAAGGAGTGATGGCAGCTGCCATGGGGAAAGGAGATAGCAAAAAGAAATATATGATCAGACAAAAGAATGATGCATTAGCATAAGCATTGGACAAAGGAGCAACGAACTTGGAGAACATGTAGCAAGCAATAAGATATAAGCAACAGGACAGCGAATGACAAGGACAAAGATATATGCCTTCGAGAAAAAACCCAAGCACTAAAGAAGCTCAAAGGAGAGCACCACAGTGATGCCAATAGCCAAGAGCACAAGCACCAATGGCAAAAAGAGGACTCAAGGACGGCAAAGAGCAGCCATGAAGAGTAGGGACCGACAATGGAGAGAAGCAACAAATGTCGTGGTATGAAAGAAGCTTGGTATGACCGAACACGGCAGAAGAACAGTGATCAATGATATAGCCAACAATGCCGAGACAGGCCACCGAAGAAGAGCAGCACGGTGATGCCAATTGCCAAGAGCACAGGCACCAATGGCAAAAGGAGGACTCAAGGATGGCAAAGAGCAGCCAAAAATAGTGGGGCCCGAAAATGGCAAGGAGCAGCGATGTCGCAGTATGAGAAGCTTGAGATGACCGAAAATGGCAGAAGAACTAATGATGATCAATGATAGAGCCAACGATGCCGAGACAACCCAAATCGGTGGAAGAGACGAGGAAAATTGGCATGTCAAAAAGGGAACCTAAGGTCACGACTGATTAGAATGAAAAAACCAGCTCAAGAGTGAGGCAAGGTCACGGCAGACAGTTAAATAATAGGTAGCGCTGGATGAGGTGCTAATGCATGGCAAAGGTATTGGTGTGATGCTCGGGAAGGCCATAGAAGAGGCGCGACTATGTCAATAGCAGCATAAGCGACCATGGAGTTGAGTCTTAAGATAGAGTTCGATATACACAGGACCAAAGGGAGGACAACCACATGCTTTGTAGAACCTAAGCGATGATTCACCCCTTGGCCCTTTGACAGCTGCACCCAAGAAGAGCAGTGCTGCAACACAGGCGCGGGAAAAGCTCGATGCGTCAGCCTATGGAGCAGAGGCGGAAGAGAGATCCGCAATAGAGGCTGTGCTCGGGCTGGATTCAGCAGAGAGGAGGTGAACACCGAACTCAGGCAGCCGGATCGTGGCCCAAGATGACAAGGCAGCATGTCGGGAGGGGGTATTCGTACTTTCTTTGTTGCTTGTACTTTCTTTGCTGCTTGCTCTTGCTTGAGAAGGAAGAAGCCAGAGATGTTGCTACTGTGTTGCTGTTGCTGCATTAGGAAGATAGAGCTCCAGGGAAGAGGGCCGGAGCAAATGTGGCTGCCCCTGGGAGTAGAAACTGCTCCTCACAGGAGCAGTGGCAGCAAAAGAGTGGCGGCAAGAGCTAGGATTGAACCCAGTGTTGTGCTATCATGTTAATGTGAGATAGTGTGTGAATGGTGGATTATGAACAGCCCAATGGGGCAATATATAGAGTACAAAGGGAAAACCCTAGAGAAGAGAAGAGACTACAATACCCTTATGCTTAACAATTATGAGTTTATTACCTAGACTAACAAATCTCATTACATGATTAGGATTGACGGTTACGACCTAGAGTAACAAATCTCATTAGATGATTAGAACCAAAAATTGGGCTCAAGCTAAAATATGGTGGGAACTCTAGTAGTAACAAAACCTGGTTTTTACGATAACATCATAACAGTTTGTCATTTAGGATGTTCTGAGGATTCCAGCATTGCATATATACAAAATTAGCACAATTCTAATAGAAATTAAAATGACTCAGGCAATAAAATAAAAGGAACAGAAAAATCAAGTTATGGTGTTATCACCAATTTCATCAGACATAATAGGGTAGTTCTGGTATTTTTGGCTTTATTATATTGTCGGTCTATTGCAGGTCCCTGATCTAAGGAGTACAAGGTAAGTTTGAGATGGTTCTGACCTTGTTCTCTGTTTTATGACCAATCTGACAACCTTAGTCATGTATCCAAAAAACTGTCTTGCTTTTAGTACAAAGCAGGACCATCATTGGTGTTCAGCAGGACCATCATTGGTGTTCGGCCTAGAAGTAATATGACCAATAATGACACCTCTCCCTAGCCCTCTATCACCTTGCTTTTTTATTTACGCAACATATAAGTTTGCAAACATACAGGCTATCCAGCCTCATTGCACTAAACTATAGGTAACAATCATATGTTGACGAGTGCTTCAGAAACAAAAAAAAGCTTACAAGGAAAAGTATGCTACAATGAAAAGATTAGACAACCTGGCCTTTCTGCAATAGTTCCAATTTCATTTGGTAAAACTTGACATATTTCCGACGGTAATCCCTGCGAAACATATCAAACAGGCATAACTAAAGATCAACTTAAAGTAAAGACATACTCACAGTAATCAGGAATATGATAAATGAAAACTATGTTGGGTCAACAAAAGACAAATATTGTAAAAATCGCTTTATACGAGATCACCAGCAGCAACAGATCAATACACAGAGCGGTACAGGCAAGCGAAGATGAATCATCAAATTGCAGTGTTTTAACCAAGGTTCCATGTGTACTGATCAGAGGTATAGGTCAAGGCACTAATCAGATTATCGGGGATTAGTTCGAATTAGTAGGTGAACATTAATCTGTGAACTAACAGTAGGGCAGTAGGCCACCCTTTCTATCCAGCACATACAGTGGCCGACCTATCCAACATCACCTAGGCTCCCAGCCTCTCCTTTCAGTCCAACAGCCAACCTCTCCCTTCTAATCCATCCCTCTCCACCAGAGCAGTCATCTCTCCCCTTCCCCAAACAAAATGACGCCGCATCTCCCTATTACTCCTAATATAGAGAAGTGCAGGGAGCTATCCTTCCCATGGTTGTCACAGCGATAAGGCAAGGCATGCAGCTACCTTCAAAACCTTATGGCGCTAAGGTGTGCGGCAAAGCGATGCCATAGATACACAAAGAATATGTTGTGGTGGCGTACTTACTGCAATTAGTTACATAGATCAATAATAAAAATAAAATCAGAGCATTCTGCCTCACCCTCACATAGCCCATGGGCCATCTAATGCAATTCCCTCTCACACAGCCCAAACCACCTTCGCCCTCTCTAACTCCCCTGCATTGCCCTAGCCCCATTGCACTAGCACCACAGCGGTCTCTCTCCAGATCTGAGCTCCCTCTTGTCTCCTCCCCCACCGCCACTCACCACCTTTGCCCTACCTCCTCTCCTCCCCCACCACCTCTCTAACAGCCACCAGCCCTACATGGCTGCTTCTCCATCCCCCACTCACCGTCGCGGAGCGAATCAGACAAGCAACGGTGACATGGCGCATGGAGCATGCCTGGTGGCATGGAGCCATGGACGACCAGCAGCGACGCGGCGGTGTGGGATGACAGGTGACGGTGGGGCTCAAATCCTCTTCTTCAAGGCCCTTGTTGCATACACCTTGCACATTCCAAGTTCCAACACATAGGCAACACCAAGCCGTGTGTGGCGGACTAGGCCAAATTGGTATGGCGAGGCTGTGGCGAGCGAGCAAAACACGCCATGAAATCGCTTTGGTGACCTAGGTGACGCCATGACAACCTTTGATCCTTCCTCCACGCACCGCTGTCTGCCGTGCCGACCTCCCATCGCCAGCAGCATCACCATAGCTGCCGGCACTGCCTCAGCTCCCTTCTGGGGCACAAAGGTGCTCCTCCAGTTCTCCCTCCTCCCCTGCCGCAGCCACCACTTCCACCTCCTCCCTCTTCCAGCCACCGCCTCCAGACCTCCATCTCTTCTCCCCAGCTCCAGCCCCGCTGCCTCCACCTTTTTTTACCTGCTCCTTCCCAGTTCCCACTTAAATCACTGAGTATTCCATCCGATTTGCACAGATTAATCGCCGATGTCAACAGATTAATCAGCTGACCGATTAATGTGCCGATTTGGGAAAAATAAAACCGATCCTCTAGCAACTACATGTTAATCAGGGATTAATTGGCAATTAAAACTGATTTTAGAACACTGGTTTAACAGTCTTGCCTTTTACTGATCAACTTAAAACACTAAATGTGATACTGTAAGGTCAGAATGAGAAACGAAGCGATTAGCATCATCTATGCCACAATAAAATGCTGATTTTTATTCCTATGTGTCAGCAGATAGGATCCAATCAACCATTCCTTACTTAGGTCTGAGGTTCTGAACCACCTAAAGCTTGTACAAGAAAAAAATCAGTAAACTAAAACCTATACCTATTAAATCACTTAGTGCATTCGCTGTCACTGATAACTTAAAGTTGGCATAAAAAAGAAAGCATCAAATCAACAGGTTTCCAAAATTACACTCAGGATCAAATTTCAAGTACTTTTTCAGCCCAACATGTCTAATATATATCATATCATGGGATACATTTTCGTTCATAATAATCATAATAAATTGTAGAAATTGCTGTATCAAATCAAGTATATTTTTTCTGTTCAATTGGCATATTGCCTATCAAGTAAAACAAGGAGATAATTGTCAAGAAACTTACAGTCGCTGCCCCAAGTAACTCCAAGAAGTTTTCCTCAGTCGTTTACGAACATCTGCTAAAACAGATCTCTGAGCATAGTGCCACCACATTTTCTGCCAACCTTTATGTCTCTTAGCTAGAGAGCTTTGAGGCGGGCGGTAACGACCATATCTGTGAAAATAAAGGGAATACGAATTAGAAATGGTACGACATATTGTTAGATTCTGTTTACATAACAGAAGATAATCTGTGGGTAAATCAAAATCTGTATTGCCGTCCATTCTCCATTGTTCGCATTCCAAATCAGTAAACCCAAGGGCTTCGTTATATCTGAGCAAGCTTTCCATGTTACATATTATTGATGTTGTGTAGCTAATCAGGAAGCCTTTTCTTCTGTAGCTCCTCATACTACATTTTTGCTAAGCTATAATGTTTCTATTTCTATATGCATGCAATAACACCAAACATTCCTTCAAAGGTAAATGAACAAGGAGTAGCAGAATATTTTTGTGCATTTAAGATTACATTTTATACAGGCATAAGAGTTTTTGAAAAATAACAAACAAACAAAGCCAAAGCTTTTAGTCGTCTAAAGTAGAACAGCATACTTTGTTCGCAGACCACAGATGGTGAAATAATCACAAAGATTCAAGATTTGTTCAAGCTGGACTTCATCAATTGACACAACCTACAAGCATAATACGACAGATGTAAGGAGGCAATATTTAAATCATGGAAAAAGTACTGCTTTGGTCCAAGAACTTTGGCATTTGACCCAGGCCCCTGAACTTCAAAACCAGATTAGTCAAGTCCTCGAATTATCAAAACCGGACAAGTGCACAAGTGGTCACTTCACCAAGTCAGGGGCGGTTTTGGCCGGTCAAAGGTGGTTTGACCAAAATGTTATATGCTTTTTATGTAAAAATATTTCACAAGCACCAAATTTAACTATATATGTGAGCTTCTCGTTATTACCTAATCCCATAGAATTTTTTCAAATAATTTTTCTGAACTTCACATAATTGTTTAGCATTTGGTGCTATTTAATGAGGCATGGCTACTAGAAAATTCTAGAAAAATTTTATAAAATGGTACAACATGGTAAAAAAATGGGCAAAAATCATGGGTGTGTAAAATAAAAAAGGAAAAATAAATAATTTGTTTGGATTTAGTTAAATACCTTTATGTAAAATAAATATAATACTTCTGTTAAAACCAGCTTTGACCGGTCAAAGCCACTGTTGACTTGGTCTTTGAGTCTCTGGTTTTGACAATTTGAACACCAAGCTAACCTAATTTTGGAGTTTATGGACCAAAATGTGTCAAATGTCATAGTTTAGGTACTAAATCAGTGCTTTTTCCTTAAATCATCACTGAAGTACTCAAGTAACTTAACACATATAAGCCTTGCTATTAGTATAAAGAAACAAACCAGAGGGGTCATGTGCTGGAGGGGCAATTTTGGCTTTTTACAGACATCTAGCTTTACATCCATGTCATACCGAGGTACACCATCAAACTTTCCAGCTTTGTTAGCCTATAATAAAGATGGAATAGAAATCGATAATCTTTTGGAGAAGTTACTGTGCAAGTAATCAGAAAGCTTTAGAAAGCCTTTTGACCAAAGAAAATTGCCTGACAATAGCATCATTGATGGAAACATGTACAGGGAAGATAATACACTTACAAGTACAGACACAATCACATCAAAATGATTTATAATATAATGATCTCTTGGGCAGGCCAATCCATTGCTGAAACTAAACTGAGCTTCAATAAAAGTAACAATATCACACAGATCATGTTGTTCTTCTAACTGATGACAATAAATTCCAACATTGGACATCTCTATTATCTTGTTTACTTCATCTTGCCTTGACCTAGCCATGAATGACCTAAAGCACACAAAATATGAAAACATAATCAAACAGTAGAAATACCAAATTATCTGCAAGTATACCAAACTAGCAGCTAAACAGCAACATTCCATGTATAATTGTCCATATTCCATAGCCATCACAATGTTCTCCCTAAGAGGTTGAAAACGATTTTACACCAAAAAAAAAAAAAAAGTTGAAAAATTCTTACGGTGTCATGATATATTGAACAGCAGGACGTATGCAGCTTTACCCGCACATAAAGTCATTATGGAATTTTAGACCACCACAAAAAACTCTCGAAGTATGCAAAACAAAAAATCTTATGAAGGTTTTTTTATCCCAGCATAGTCAAATAGTTATGTAGAATTATAGCTTCTAAAATGTGCTTCCCTGTTAAGTAGGTTACTTTAAAACCTCCTAATGTTGGGTTACACCTGCAGGAACTTCACTCCCTTGCAAGCTTTTTTTTAAAGCGCAAGTATTTTTGTTATGTTTAGCACTTGCATCTCAATTCCATATGCTTCTAAATTATTGTGGGAAAATTCATGTTGCCACTCTAAACATGGCCATTGCGGCCACTCCCCTATTACAATGACATGTGGATCCTACCAATCATCAAGAAAATGTTTTGCGGCAACTAACAAACTCAAAACCTATGATATTATCGGTAACAAAATACTCAAGAACAAGTTAAATGCAAAGGAGAATGGAGTTAGCTAGCACAAGGAAGCTTGTTGCTCAAATATTATATTTATTTTTTGCAGTTATGTAAGAACAAAAGAATATCAGAGTGACTCACATGGGAAAACTTTGCTTTCGTATATCTGTTCGTATTGAGAGACTGTCATATTCCAAACCAAATATGAAGTTCCCCTATTGACATATCAACAAGAAAAAAGGTACAATTGACATTAATTAACTGACACATCAACAGGGCCACAGGGAAATAAATAAAGACAACACTGGAGATCAGATGCGCAGATGTCGGAACACGTGTGTGCAGCACACTTAGAACGTAATGAGTTTGCTGCTAGGGTGTATCTGCAGCAACACCGTGACCATGGATGTTGGATTACAAGGAGCATTTGACGAAGTTTTTCCATGGTATAATTTCCAGCTCTGATTATTCGAAGACAGTTTCATCACTGGTATGTAATATTAATAGATATATTGATATAAAACTTCTTCCTTTTGAATTTATAATAAGATGCTAAAATGTGACAAATACAAAGGAGGCAAGTAACGCTTAAGCATATGCTTTAGAGATAATGAAAATATCTTCTGACACACCTATCTTTGTGTTATATCTATCATCTAAATTACAAATGCAAATCACTTGATATTTATCTTTTTTCCCCCTGAGCAACTAAATCAATAATCATTAGAACAAACAGAAGAAAAAGATGAGATTTTGATGACGAAATTTTGAAGGATTAGATTTATGGAGCCTTGGGGAGCCACGTGTATGGCCATTTTGAAAATGGCTCCTCCATAAAGATTAAAAACAATGTTAGTGATAGCCCACCACCTTAAGTTCCCATAAATCTAATCAATACAAATTAAATCCAATAGCTCATATAAAAGCATAGCATCCTAAGATGGGCTTGCACTAGATACATCCCAAGTAATCATTAGCATGGAATACTTCCAAACTTTTCTCATCCAGCAAAAACCTAAGAAAACCCTAGTTTGAGATATCACTAATGGCTGAAACCCTCCAGTGCTCAATAACGGTGTGCAAACAAAAGCTTACAATTACTACAAGACAAGCAGAAATAGCTCCATGCCACAACAACACAAGTAAATCTTCAATATCAAATAACAACAAACTGTACATAACATTTACAGAACAAGAAAGTATCTCATAAAAACACATACCTGATCTTTGTGGGAATCAACATATATCATATGAACATTTTGCATAGATACTTGAATGTTGTCCAGTATCTGCAAACAAGAGTAAGAAAAATGCAATAGAGTAATAAATGTTTCAGTACATCAATGGTTCTTTTATTTAATCAAGAAGATCGCAAGCATGTTACCTTTGCTGATATGTAGGATAAAAATGATTGCCCCGTTTGGTTATCTAGAAGTAAAAAGAATTGAGTTTTCATGAATAACTTCAAATATGTTAGTTTCTCCAAACATGAGATTCACGGCATTCATATTATCATTATGATAAACCTAAGTATAAGAAACATTTTAGCAATTGATAACGATCAGTTTACTGTTGGCAGCCTCCAAATCTTCTCATGAAGGTTTTCAGATAAACAAAATTTTTGGACCTCTGTATTTGCATCTTGGTAATATCAGAGTTTTACATATGGACGATTATCGAGCAATACCACAATTTTTTAGCCTTGGTACGGTAAACTAGCTGGTGATACAGATCAAGCCAAATTCACATTCAACTTTAAATAATGAAAAATACACCAAAAAATCTCTACTATTGTAAAGCGCCTTGTGGTCATGGCGGCGGTGGTGGTTTCACCAATTATTGATCTCCACTCTCCATCTGCATCGAGCGTCTCACAAACCCCCGTTTCCCGTGCACGCCCACAACCGAGCTTCACCCCAGCATCAGAAACCCCCCCCCCCTTCTTTTGTCTCGAATTCTAGAGACGCCTACTACCTGCTCTCCTTTCTGGCTCCTCAGAAGCCCAGACCTTCACCCTTCCCTCTCCAACCTTCCCCGCAAATCTTGATTCCCCACTTCTACCTATTGGCTAGGGTTTCGTCCCCGCCTCCTCCGTTCCCTCACGTGAGAAACGCGCATTACATGGCCTCCTCTCCTCACTCTCGCTTCCTCTGTTGCCCTCGCGCTCCCGGTTATGGCTGTCGTTGTGACATGGAGAAGCGGCGGTGAACGGCAAGGATCGGCAGCACACGACGGTTGCACTGGCTCATTCCCTCCTCCCCCTTTCCCTCACGCAGCCGATCATGGCAGTCGCCGCGGCATCACCTGAAGGGAAGCAGCGGCAAAGATGAAGGGCGGCAGCACGGAAGGGACAACCATTATCTCCTCTCACCAGCTCTAGATGTGATGGCACCGCCACCATGAAGACTGGGCCACATTTCTCGGATGTCCAGAAAGAGCCTAAAGGTATGCCTCTCCCTTCCCCTTAATCCCACCGTCCCCTCCTCATATATGAGTGCAGTGGCATTGTGACGCCAATTTCTTGGTATTTTTCATTCGTCCATCAAGCATAGGAGGTTTCTTCAAGAACAAAACCCAGAAAGCGTTCAACGAAATGCCCCAACCAGACCATGCATATGTGCATATCTAGCTATTCCATTGGCAGTAGAAAAGTGAGCAGATAAATACGTGCTACCTCCTGCAATTGTTCTTGCAGATGACACAGGAAACTACAGCGACCCAAACACACAGACCTGGCTCCAAGTAAGTATTTTTTATTGCTTTAGATGTTCTTATCTTTAATTTGCAAGTTCTGCTTCCTAGATTACTGGATTAGATAGACACCTGCATTTCATCTATATAATTTTGGGAATTTTAGCTCAAGATGAGGATTGATGGTACAACTGCTGTTGAGAGAGAGAGAGAGCTCATACTCCTTCTGCAGATAGTTTTCACTACAGTTTATGAACTACTACCTGGTAACAGCTTGTGCTCATTGGTTTAATTCCCTTTCCCATTCTAATCATCAATTCTTCTTGTGTGCTGTCTAGCTGGGGAGCTGACCTCTTTGAGAAGGTATGTGAACGAGAGATTTGATTCAGCTAGCGTCAAATTAATTGTTGTCAGTGTGGGCACTCCAAATAAAGCCAGTATATGCTAGCAGAGCGTGTATGTAGTGCGCTTCAGTTTATACCTTATCAACATTGATGCACACATCATGAACTGTTTTTAATCACATATATCTGACTTAAGACTGTTTTTTTACCATTTAAGCCTCGTCTTATCAGCTATATGAGGGAAATGGTATTTGGTTATCAATCCAATAATTGCAATAGAACATTGTCATATTAGCAGTCTTGCCTTTGTTTTAACTATTGCCTTTGAAGTTCAGGCAATATGTCAAACACCTATCGAGGGCACCATCGCTCACGAGCGAGATATCTATCGAGGAAAATTTTGATTTGGAATTTCCGATTCCATAGAATTTTGGTTGGTTATGAGCACCTATCGCTCGATTTTCATCATCAAGGGTCAATGACAATCCATCAGTAAACGGCAAGGTAAACTCTGGTCAAAGTGGGCTGCAGCCACCCCCATCACCACCCCAAACAATACGATTAAAAAAAGAGCAACACAAATTCAATTAGGTTTAGCCATTCACTGAATTTGGTAGCTCAGTTTCACAACTTTAATTGCTGCTTCCTGCTCATCGTTTTCAGCTGATGTTGTGGCAACAAGACAACTTCAGAATGACGCCACAAGGCAGCCAACGGACCACAAAGCATCCCCATGCAACTAGAGCTAGGAGTGCTCAAGTAACATGGCCATCAACCTAAGAAGTATGCTGCTTTCCAGGGCTTGGCATCTCTTCTGTTTTTAAGAGTAAATATATACATATATCTTGCTGAGCATTGTTTTAAAATCGGCCGACTAGTCGCGATTAGTCGTCGACTAGTCGGCAAGTCGTAATTTTGAGTCAGGTCGAGGTCTCCGACTCGACTTGATCTAGTAGTCACGCGACCGGACGGCTAGTCGGCGGCTAGCCGCGACTAATCAAGGGTGTCGGGTCGCTCGACTTGACTTCGTGTGCAACAAAAAATTTGGGCCCGCAACCACAACATGTAAAGCCAAGGGCGGCCACTCGAGCGGGAGATTTTGGCACACTCCCGCGCTACCGCCGCCTCCGGCCTCCCCCATTCTCCTCGAAACCTAGCCGACTCATGCACAGGTACCTTCCCGTCTGGTCCTCCCCCTCCCTCTCCCTATCTCCCTATCTTCTTCTCTCTGGAGACGGTGGACGGGTGGATTTAAATCTGTGGCTATGTGGTCTATGCCCTTCCTCTCTTTGTTCTGCTCTGCTATGCTTGTTCCTGGCTTCCTGCTCTGCTTCTTGTGCCCTTGTATGTTGATGTTGCCTGCTCTGCTCTGCTCCGACAACCACAATTTGCTGCACAACTCCAGGTTCTAATCCTACTATATATGCCTCTCTGTAATTCTACCTTCAATAGCTGCAGTTTGTGTGCCAATTTGCATTGAAAATATGCTATATATTTATATAATATATAAGTTATACTGAACAACTTGTATCGATTAGTCAACGACTAGTCAGACCTAGTCACGACTAATCCACAAGTCGGTCCCCTAGCGACTCGACTCGACTTTACGACTTGAAAACCATGTTGCTGAGACATACTACTTTATAACCAAAATTCAGACAAGATCGATCTAACATTTTAAATGGACATAAATTCTACCATGTCATAGTAGTAAGATTTTGCATTGGACTTTGTCCCCTTGAGATTTGGCTCAAACCCCGCCATTGGTGATGTTTATCTATGTGTTTACCCCTCCATCCACACAAATAGATCGTTGTGGGATCTGTATTAAAATATATGCTAAATTTTATTTTAATTGATTTAATTTACTATATGAAAATGTCACTGGTTTGCCTTGCAAAATGCTTGTATAATTATAAAATTGGTATTTTTGCTGGTATATTATGATTTAAATAATAAAGTCAGGCTTATGTTGGGAGACTATGCAAAGTCGAAGCATTTGTGGATGGAGAGAATAGTAAGTGCTCCCTCCATTCTCTTTTTATAAGGGCCATAATTTGAAAGGGATTGTTCAAGAATATATGGTTTGTACGTAGATTTAATGAGGTGTCACTAGGGGCGTAAACGGTCCAGATCGGATCGGATAATGGCTAAACCATATCATTAACCGCATCTTCTCTCGGAATCGGATAATGGCTAAACCATATCCTTAACCGCATCTTTTCTCAGAGTCGGATTCGGTTACGGATATTTCGGATATGAATACAGGATCGAATATTGTTGGACGCGAATACGGACCAAATACAAATCGAAACAAATGCAGGTACGGATATTTTATCTAAGCATGAAACTATTGCGATACCTAACTGTTCGGCGAGGATGGTAGCCACACAATGTGGACCGGGGCAGCATGCAAGTACGTGTTATGGTCGTGGCCCACATAACCCGTAAACAGTCCCGTAATACTGTTCACGCGGTACTATAGCGCGGTACTGTAGCATTGGTTTGTTAATTTCCTCTAGTTAGGGATTAGATTGGATCTCTTAGTAGTTAGAGATTAGTACGCATGCATGTATGTACATACATGTATGCATGGTGTGTATGCATGCAATGCATGCATGAGCATGCTGTGCGTGCGAGCACACGAGCAGTGGGTTGAGCACACGATTGTGGGCTATGCATGCAGTGCAGGAGCAGGCCGGGTGAGCAAGCCTAGGGAGCAAGCAGCGAGTAGGCCAACGAGTTGGCCAGCAACGCCGCATGCATGGGCCGACAGTGGACTAAAATCAAACCGGATATCCAAAATATATCCGGACCGGATATCCGAAAAATTATCCGATCCGGCGGTATTGATCATTTCGTATCCGATACCGTATCCGAAACTAAATATCCGATACCGAAACCAAATCCGAAAATATCCGAGAAAATCCGATCCTATCCGAATCCGATTGGTTCAGTCCAGGAAATATCTGGACCATTTACACCCCTAGGTGTCACACTGTCACCTACTAAACCCCTAATTATTCTCTCTAATTCATTTGCATTTATTCTTTAGCAATCACACAATGACATATATTTGCTCTCACCATTTCAAGGAGATTATAGGGAGCATTTTAGTCATTCTCTCCTTCCTTTCTCAAACTCATCACCACCCTAATCCTTGAGCACAATCAAAATATGCCTTAAAAAGATTTGACTTTTTTTCTTATATTACCTGTCAATGTTGGAAAGTGCTATTCTAATGGAGAAAAGTCTTGCGATAAGAAACAAATGAGCACATTAAGGACAATAAACCTGAAGTTATCACTAGCACAAGTGGCTGGTATTTAGCAAGCTAACAGTTACGACAGTGACAGCGAAAGTTGGCCTCTGAAACTGAGAGAGAGAGAGGAAGAATCAACTGACCTGTAACTCTTCTCGAAAATTTAGCAAGCTCTATAGCATTAAGTTTAGCCAATTTCCCAGATAATTCTCTCTTGTCCAGAGAATCTGAACTCCACTGATAAAGAAACAGCGCATATGTTAGGTCAACAGGGTGGAAACACCATTGACAAGAGTATTGAACAATGTACGACCAGATTCAATGACATGCCTCGGAATCCTCCCGTGGGCACGCGCATACAAACACATCTTCTATGACAACAATTATAGGGTCCCATCCTAGCTTTTTCCATGGAATCTTTATGCTTAGCTTCCCAATTCGTCCTGTAGAGCAGTAAAGCAGAAACTTAGAATTTACATGTGCATGATAAATTATATCTGCACAGCCAAAGTATAGGTGGTAGCATCCAGAGAAACAGTCCAAGAAGGATCATGAATCAATACCTTTCTTCAGTGCGAATGGAAGCTGCAGGTAGTCGAAGGCTTCCAGAATGAGCTCTACATTTTCCAGTAGTATTTCCTCTGTGGAAATGAAGCCATTAGAAATTTAACAGCTGGTTTGAGAAGTCACCTCATTCTTGATGGGTCGGATCATCCCATGAATTTTGATGGGATGACATCATTTCTCATTTTGTACTAATGCTTGATAAGGTCATGAAGTGGTGATGGACAAGTTCATTCCATCCATCAAACCAAACAACGGGAAATTTCAGAACTTACCACCCAAAAGATCATGAGTTTTGGAATATACCACTGGACATGTGGACGGCATGTGTCTATAAAAAAAAACTTATGATATTTTGATGGTATAAAACGAATTTGTATCCACAAACCTAAATGAGTGGTCAGTCCACCATCCTTGCTCAAACCAAATAGCCCATTAGCCACCATCAAACAGAGCGCAATCACGAGCTAAGACGACATGAAATGCTATAATCCTTAGCGGAAATACTTAACAACTCGTATATTACCCACCACCGGTACAAACCATAAACAAGCATAGCACTGAAACTAACACGAATTGTACAGGAGAAAAGAGCCGCAGCACGATCAAACTCTTCGCTATTTACACTGTAATCAAGACCAAAACAAGCGTAACGCCACACGCGGCCATAGGAACGATTCAAAGTCCCCCCAGGCGCGACGAATTGGGGAGCGGCGGGATCGAACACGGCTGCGCGGGAGCCGGCGGCGGGGCGCCAGCGTACGGGGGAGGGGATCGAGGACGAACCTTTCCAGATTTCGATCTTGAGCTGGATGCCCTTGACGTAGCGGCCGAGGAGGCCGGCGAGCACCTGGCTCACCACCCCCTCGAACATGGCGGCCGGGGAGAGCGGGCGCCGCCCTAGAGAAAGAGAACTCGCGCTCCCATGGCGCGTGGAGGTGGGGGTGGCGAGGAGTCGCGTGCTGCGTTTTGGGGTCGCGTGGCGGCGGAGGACGGGAGGAAGGAGCCGGCGATTCTGTACGGGCTTGGCAAATGCCCCAGCCCATGGGCCGTGGGCTTTTTTTTTTAGAAGAAGGGAGTCTGTGATTCTTTGTTTAGTTTTAGTTTTGGTTGTAGTTAAAAAAACTTAAAAAATACATCTTTAAAAGTGATAGAAAAAGGTAAAAAAATATTTAAAAAAATTAAAGATTTTTAATAAATATAAAATATTTCAAAAAATACAGTAAATGGTCTATACAAAATAACAAAAAAATTCAAGCCTAGCAAAAACTAAACTAAAAAACAAGACATCAAAGAGGGCCGAAATTGAGGCTATTACTAGTGGACTTATGGGCTCTAATTATGAAAAAAAATTACACTAGTTGATTGCAGTATTGCATACATGCTGCAGAGCCCTTCCTACAAGTTGTCGTAGCATGTTGAGTATCTCAGAAATGAAAAAGGGACATCATGTATTCATGTAGACAGTGCTTCCGTTCAGTTCTGTGAGGATGTGGAGCATAGCAGAGCAAAAATTTGCAGACGTTTTCCAGGATGCAGGATGGCCAGGGAAGATACCAGCAGGCAGGCAGGCACATGGTGTGCACATCTAAAAAACCGAACCACTGCATACACCAGCTGCATGTCTGCGTTTGCTGAATAATTTACATGGGTTTACAGGGGGGGCTAAAAAAACAGCACAGGGATGTGCCACCCATTGGTTGTCAAAACTGTGCTTGCTGCTGCCCCTCGGCTCCGCGGCCTTCCCAGCATCGCTGGTGCACCTCCTCCATCCTCTCCACCGGGTTGCAGATGCCTGTGCAGTTCCAGTCGAAGGACGCCGCGCACGGGTTCCCGGCCTGCGCCTTCCATTCGCAGTCTGCAAGATCAAAGACGCCTCATGAAATCAAGCGACGACTACAGTTAGGCTGCTAAGCGCATCCGCAGGGGAGGTCAAAAAATAAAGTGTGCAGAGGTAGAATGTCTGCTAGAGGGAAGGAATGTTTTAGTGTGTAGTGTAAAGTACGAAGAAAGTTTAGAAAAATGGATAGAGTTTGCAGTGTCCGTAATCTGAACAGTGAGCTGGTGGCCTCTGCAACATATGCCAGGTAGATGGATGCTGGATGGTAATGATGACTCGGATAATTTTAGGTGCGTCTGAGAATATGCTGTAGTGATCCGTGCTGGCGGTGGTGATTGGTGAAGTATATGGACAGCATGCACCTTCAAAGATGCAGGAGTACGAATAGTGTGCTGATGATCATAGAATGGCCGTGCACCCATGCCTATAGTGTGAGAGAGAAAAGACAACAACTGCAAAAGAATATAGGAAAGCATCCACTAGCAGGCCTTGCATCATGTAATTCCGGGATCGTTCAGGTAGGACTGCAAGAATGATCAACTACTGCTCAGCTGGTAGCGTTTTGGTGAATGAGTATTTATGTGAAACAAGTTTGTTGAAGTACAGGGCAATTTTTCTGCATAGTAGGGGCCAGAAAGGTGGTAAAAGCAAGTCTTGAATCTTAAATAGTGGAGATAGGTGCTAACTAACGTTGTAGTTGTTAAGACATTCATGTCATCTTTTTCCCAATAGAAGATTCAAATAGATTAGCTCAACTAATTAGCACAGTAAGGGCCTGTTTGGCAACAAAGTTTTTGAAAACTATGGTTTTGTAATACTATGGTTTGTGTTTTGCTATGAATATGAAATACTATGGTTTTTCAATACCATGGTTTGCTAGCACAAGTGAGAAAACTTTGGGTTGGAGTGGAATCTACAATACTCCAAAAATACCATGGTATTGCCAATACCATGGTTTTCAAAACAGAGTTTTTGAGGTTGCTTTCAAACACCTCATTGCCAAAATACTATGGTATTCTCCAAAACCATGGTTTTGACTGAAAACTATGAAAATACTTTGTTGCCAAACAGGCCCTAAAGAATATAACTTACAGGTGAAGTGAATGTCATGCCAATGTCTTAATGAGCATGCAATAATTATCTAGATGGACCAAGAGAACATGCTGACGCAACATGGAATGTCAACAGTAAAGGTAAGATGCTAACCTGGAGGGGTACCACAACAAAGGCTTCTCTCATCAACATGCTCAATATCCAACCCAATTAACCAAGAGCCAAATGATACATCTTCATTTGAATATTTGTGTAAGATATGCCTGAAAGTAATGTCAAACAAATATGAAATGAAGCAGTGAGCCAGTAACATAATCTGGTTTGTCCGGTATCACATGCTCACGTTAGAATTTAAAACTCACCGGTTTGCTGAAATGTAAGTTGCTAAATCCCTGGTTACAGCATACAGCTGCCGTGTTGCATGCCTAAAGTAGTTGTTTCCCTCGCTCCCGAACTTCCAATGATCCGGTTCATAATACTTGGAATCACTGTTAACATTAAACAGGCACTGTGTTACAAATTTCTAAGAAACGCTGTAAGATGGTACCATCAGAATCAAGGGTGTATCCAGTAAGAACTATCCTCGTAATACAAGAATGGCAACCCGTGATCTTGATCGTTCAGTCCACATGGGAACAGATAATGTTTGTCAAGTTATTAACATGAGACATATCAATCGAATGGATAATAGTCCTTCCTCATTTATCACACGGTTTATCACAAATTCGTATTCTCGATTCACTGGAAGTTCTCATATGACACATTATCCCATATGTATAACCTATTGTAAACAATCTGGATTGTTAAAGAGTTTTACTTGTTAGCAACAACAGGTCCAGATTTCATGCAGCCAATGTACACCCGAGATTTTGACCTGTGCCGCGCCAAAATTGATTTGGTAATGCCTGCATCAAGAGAGTGCAAAGCTAAGTACATGGTATTCTTGATCAATCAGACTACTAAGAAACATTTAGGAGCAGCAACCAAAGTTTTAAAGTGTCCTTGGTTGGCATACCAACATTGACATGAACATCGTCATCAACTTTTACATAGAAATCAGCATCCCATATCGAGAGAGCAGTTGAAAGAAACATCTGAATCTTCGAAGAAAGCCCACCATAGCCTTCGACATGATTCTGCATAGGATGGCAAGATCTAACCAACCAATACTGTAGAGTGTAGACATTGATTAAAAAACAAAGGTAATTGAAACTAATCAGCACAGCATACAAGTCTTATTATATCATTGTATTCTTTATCTTCTGCATTGATGTCACGCTCCACTTCATTGTCAGGACTCGGATTTGCACTACAAGAAGAAAGCCCAAAAATCCAGTAATATGTGGGGGGAGAACACTAACATATTTTATTCCCTGATATGATTGTATGAGCAAGACCATACCTTCGCCCAATAACGAAACGGATAACAATGCCCTTCTCTTTCTCTAGCCTTTGCAATTGTTCACCTAAATGCATCAAAACACCAAATTAGATACAAACGAAACCAAAAAAAAAAAAAACATATATGTTAAGCGTAGAGGCCGGGGAATTTCTCCACTGTCTAAAAAAATGAAACAAAAACCTCTGTGGCGTAGTATAACGAAAAGGTTCAACCTTGTGGCATCCACGTCTGCCTGATAGAGTCTCTGCGCTTCCGGTTAGCTAACTTGGTCACAATGCCCATGACGAAAAACAGTCTAGGCCGCATGCTTCCCTGGTCAGCCCCCGAATCACTCGGCGACACTCCTTGGCTCATTGCCTGCGCAGCTCTAGCAGCGGCCAGGCGTGCCTCAATGTCAGATATTGTTCTATCAAGCGCCCTGCAAGTAGAGACACTATAAGCAGGCACAAACTTGGTAGAAAGATTCAAGAACGCAGAAGCTTCAGGCATTACATGATGACTTGGCGAGTTTGCGAGACTTGGTTCAATACCACCCCCGAATGATCAGAACTAGCCTGCAAAATTGAACCAATTGACAATGTGCGCCCAGAAGAACATAAAACAAAGAGATGAGAACGAAAACAGAAGGAAAGTTTACCTTGTTTGTGCAATCGGGAAGCTCAGGAACAGCCCAGTATCTGCAAAAGTAGAGTAACCATCACCATTTCCGGCCTTGAAATCGACGAGCATTGTCTTAAGCCGCGGCGAACGTGAGAGATGGCGGGCAGGTGAAGCCTGAGGAGCAAGGAAACGGGGAGCCCCGGACCGGGGCGTCGGATTTGGGGGGGGGGGTGCGAGCGCGAACCTGTTGACGACGCAGACGCCGAGCAGGAAGCAGGCGGCGCAGAGCGCGGCCACCCACCGCGTGGGGACGCGCCCCGGCGACGCCTTGTGCGGCCGCGCCGCGGCCGCCGCCGCCATCGCCGTGGTCACTTGGCCTCCCCTTGGCCCTTGCTCTGCTCCTCCAGTGCCCCTCGTTCGAACGGGAGGAGAGGGAGGAAGAAGAAGCCGTGCCCTTCACCTGCTTGTCCCAATGCAGCGCTGCTCACTTGCTCAGTGCTCCGTGGAATTGGTCCATGGATTTATCTCTCTCCTGGCCGTGATTTTTGGCCCGTTATGCAAAGTACAATTCCACCGAATCAATGAAATAATTGAGTTCATTTTTTTTCCATTCCAGCAGGTGCTTTTAAAAGATGATTTGATTTGCTGGGCCCGCTTAATTTGATTTGGTTTTTAGAGCTTCGATCAATTCATGATAAAACATACTTTAGTGATAAAATACAAGGTGTTTGTAGCTCCGTTTGGAATTTTTAGGGGCGGTTTGGAAACAAAATAATTTCATAGTTAGTGCACAGTGAATGTTTTTTTAAGAATACCATAGTATAAATATTATGAGGTGTTTGATAGCTTTGGTATTTTGTACCATGAAAATATCATAGTTTTATCAATACCATGATATTTTAAAAAAAATTAAAAATGCACTTTGATACAAAGTTTTGCTTGTCTTCATTGGTCATAGACTCAAAAAAAACCATGCAAACAAATAATTGATGGTTACAAGAAATACTATGGTTTTAATGAGTTTGCTAAAGGTGTTTAATTGATGGTTACAAGAAATCGGCGTCGTTTGTTTCAAAAGGCGGCGAGTTTGATAAGGACTCGTCGGGCGGCCCGCTGTAGGCTATAAAGAAGGAAGCAACCAGAGTCCGGATACAAGGTTCGCGCAAGACGCTGGAACAAATTCAAGGTGGAGAGACCATATTCTCCAAGATGGAGTTTGTTAGGTATTGTGTCGAATATGTGTCTGAAGTAGATTCTGAGGACTACGTGTTGTAATAAGCGGGGTTGGTTAGTGTTTGAGTGGACTCTATCAGGGCCTCTACTATATAAAAAGGCGACCTGGTGTAAACAAGACAACGACCTCATAATAGTAGCATAGACAAGAGAGAGGAGGTCGTGGCGCATAGATATGGCCGTGACGCAGTTAGCCAGGTGTCTTTGCGGTATTTTGGATTGGGAGGAGTGCCCATAATCGAGCCCATAAATCTGAAGAATGCCAAATCTGGCTAACGTTCAAACATCGTGTCTTCTGGTGTCGTTCGTGATCTTGCATCGGTATAATTCCTAACACAGTAGTTGGCTTCCAGGCTGACCACTTCTTTTCTTTTCTTTACTTTTCTGGTTTCAGCTGCGTCTTTTTTGTTTGTACCATTCAAAATTGTACACGCAATTTACGTGAAGCTTAGACGAAAAGCAATGCAAAACCAACAAGCCACACCAATCGAGTACTCCTCCTACATGGCCGCTTCGCTTTTCCCACGCGGGAAAGAGAGGTCGCGTCGCCATGGGCCGGGTCCACGGCGTCGGGCTCCCCCGTCCATAGGAGACAGCGGCATTAATCATCGCTGTAGCCTCCGTGGTGCACGTACTCCGTGGTACGCGTAGCCCGAAGCGGGCACAGGGCTCGTCCCCGGCGCTCGGTGCGGCTGGACCCGGCGCACCAACACCGCGAGGAGCCACCCCCGAGCTCCGTGGCACGGGTCCACGTGGGTGCGCGGCGCTGAGAGCGCGAGGCCCTTTTGGGCAAGGGCCCACTGTCATTGATGGCTATCTGCACTCAATGTCAGTGCACCTCGGTTGGTGCCTGGCTGCCTGTGCAGGGAGCAGTAGTGGACTAATCTTTTTTGGGAATTTTAATTAAGTACGAGTGTACGACCAGTAGGTGGCCAGGCAAAACTCAAAAGAACATTCGCTTTTTTGTCGCGAAACACAATTTAGGATTTTCGTCGCCTGTTCTTCCAAGGGGCTTTTTAAGCATATAAAAACAGGACATGTTAACTTATTTTTAACTTATTTCTTGAAATATTTATATAAGACATTTCACTGCCCTACTCCATTTCACTGATAGCTGCTCACTCTATCAATTTTTCTAAATTTCTTTCAAAATTTATGCTACACTTTTAAAAAAAATCCCTCCATCAGCGTAAACTACGGTGTTTTGAAGTGTTTGCTATGGATGCTTTAAGCTTTGTCTTGTCATGTAGGGCACATGATGATTTGGAGAAGAGAAAACATGCATAAATATTTAAGCCGTCTCTATTGTAAGAGTCAAGTACATCTATACAAAAATTAAGAAACTTTGTGTGTAAAAAGTTGCGTATTAAAGTATGCAGTCATCTATATCATATATCATCATTTATGTTGTCTATAGCGTTGTCTCTATATGGCATGACAATAGTCAGAAAATGGCTGCGTCTCAACCATTGTACATGCGGTTAGAGATAAGGCAATTTGTTTGCGTACTGCTTTGAAGTTTGCAAAAATTACAAGTGTAGCACTATTTTTTACACGTGGTAAGAGCACCACCCCAACAGCCAATAGTGTTTATGCGATGGGATAGGGGGGATGTTGGGATCCTCTTAGAATTTTCGAAACCGATAGCCCACACTCAAAGTTTAGTTTCATCAAATAATTACAAAATTTCAGCGCTAAATAACAAATGCTATCATTATACTAATATCTAATATGGGGTACGTATGTTAAGTAAAACAAAGAACTTATTAACATCATATGTACGTGCTCCAAAGTTTAAACCAACAGCATGGGCTTTGCTTCCTGGTAGAGGGATAATAACACATTAGACATTTCATATAAACACGTCCAGATATAGCACGGGAAATTTTTAATTACGTACCCAACACATTTCTTATCTTTCACGTCTACCCTCCATTCCATTTGTTTTTGTTTTCTTCATCGCAGAAGAAGATGTGTGTCGCACATGGGCATGTGATGGTTTGAAGCACTGGCATGATTAGGCTAGCATGATTAGGGATGAATTAATGGATGATCATGCAAGGCATTGCTGGAAACAAGGCACACTACGATGTACACATAGGGTTCAAATTTTGGCCCAGGGCTCTCGAGTAGTTTGGGCTAGTGGGCTACCGAGGGCGGCGGATACAAAAAATATTCGATGCCTAGATACAAAGAATATTCGATGCCTAGATACAAGAGGGCTGGATACAAAGAATAAATATTCGATGTATTACAATGAATACAAAGGCCTACGGGGATATGCCACTCGATCGGAAGCATAGACAAGTTTTTACAATGGTTGTACGTAGACGTAGTACATCATTACCCTTGTTAATACACACTTTTCATTTCGTTTTCTCAAAGCAACCATTAACTTTCTAATCCTTCCATCTATTGCACGGCTTGTATTCTGAAGTCTCAACGCAGTAAAACATCATTTTCCTATGTATTGATGAAAGAAAATTGCTTTGAAATGTGAGAACTACAATCATTTGGGGGAAAATTTAACATAGACTTTTGAGCGAATTTTTTTTTCTTTTGACTCCAAGTTTATGGATTTAATTATATTCTCAATATATTCTCAGTATTTCTTTTTTAAAATTATTGAAAATAAAAATATAAAAATAATAAAGGAACTTTCATAGTCTTTTAAACATGGTTTTCATTTTTGAATTAAAATGTTTGTGTATTTAATGATAATCTATGTCTTCTATATTTCTATCTAGGAATCCGAGGCCACCAGACGTCAGCGCGGGAGCCTAAAAATTAAATACGTAAACCGGCGTCCGAGGCGAACGACGCACGTGATGTGGCGGCACCCCGGCACCCGGCACGACAGAAGCTCCCGGGTGGCGAAAGCTGTCGCTGTCCCGGGTGGCGGAATTGAGATATATTTTCCGTATATTTAAATGGAGTGGCATAGTTTCACAATTTTTATATGTATTATTAATACCGATTTTTCCCTTTCTCACAAAAAGGAATCTATGGTGGGTAGTCGATCCTTAGACCAATACCCAGGTAGCAAACGTCCTAGCCAATTGAGCTAATGGCCTACAAGCTAATCTTCCATAGTCCTTTCTTAATTGTATAGAGTGATCAGGGAGCGTTTATTGCGTCAAGTGCAAATAATCAAGCTAGGGCAACGGTCCCACCAGCCCTAGTGGTGGGTCCGCCCTTGCAGTGGTGGCCCATTCTAGCTTTTCATTTTTTAAAATAAATGGAGTAATCCCACGAATAGGCTGTGTGGAGGCGCGCACGCACACACACATACGATGAGTTTATAAAATCCGAAAAAAAATGATCGATTTTATCTTCTCCGTCTCATTAAAAAATAGCTAGAGGCTAAAAATATACATGTGGTAGCTATCTGAGCAGACATGCAGTAGCTTAGGCTTTCCAGATCACAAGATGTTGGTGATTCATGAGTGGCCTACTCTGAGATAGGCCTTGGACCGATTCCGTACCGCCCCATCGCACATACATAGGGCCCAAAAGGCCGCCCTTGGCCGCACTGAAGGAAACGTCTAGCCCGCCAGGGTTCTCCCTGGGCTTGACCAAGTCAACCGTGCCTCTCTGGGTCCTAACCAGGAACGTGGCGCACCTCCCGGGCTATCCTTAGCTCCGGAGAGGCTCCCGCGGGCAGTCCGCCTGTCCGTGGGCAGGTGGTGACAACTGTCATGTCCCACCACACTTTCCCCGCCCTTGACTAGGAAGAACTGTATCTCCCCGGGATCCGCAGCCTGGGAAGAAGCACGCGGGCAGCTCGCCTTGTCGTATGCTCCCTTGGGCAGGTGGCAGCAGTTGTTACGCTACGCGACGTCCCCAACGGGTGGTGCGAGGCTGGCTCGGTCTAGTCAATACTATATTGGGGATAAAGGGAAAGTGCTTTCTCCCCGAAGCAGGCTTCTCCCCCATATCAGCACTCCCAGACGGACACGTGTCCAGTACTCAGTGTTAGCCTAAACGCTACACGGTACACGGTCGGTAGAGTCTCATGTAGCGTGTAGACCGTGTACACGGGATTACACGGATTACACGGATTACACGTTTTTGTACTTTTTAATTAAAATACAAATAAAAAAACATGTATATGCCTAAAAAACTATACTGACAAGTGGCATAGATGAATAATATATTTCCAAGATTACACATGCATTGTAAATTTGTAGTTCACATATAAAAAAATGATTCCAAGTAGTGCAAGTATGCAACAAATGTATCCTCAAGCTGTATGTCACATCTCCTATAGTCTAGACGCCATGCTACACGCTGAAAAACGCCGTGTACGCCGTTTTTTTGCCGTGTCGTGTAGGCCGACTAGGCCGTGTAATTCCGTGTAATTCCGTGTAGCGTGTAATACACCGTTTATGTGCTAAACAGTACAGTAACCCATCGTGTACCGTGTACACGGCCGTGTAGACCGTGTAGGCGAACACTGCCAGTACTAACCCGACCAGCTTCTCTTTGCAGGCCACAGACAGGACGGAGCCCCGGAATGAAACAAGGGCACCGCCACTAAAGCAATGACGGACGCGGGGCCCACCGCATCAGCTCCGGGTGACCCGCCGCGCCTATAAAAGGAATGGCCCCGGATCCATTCGAGGCCAGGTGGAATAATGAAACACGCAGCATACGCATCCGAAGCTTCCTTAGCAGTAGCCATAGTTCTTAATCATCTCAGTGTCCGAAACTCCCTTGTAAGCTTGAGATCGGTGCCTTTGAGCCCAGTCTCGGCACCTCTTGTACTGTTTTCCACCATATAATCAACGAAGGCTGGAGTAGAGCTATTACCCGACAGTGGGGGCTTGAACCAGGGTAAAATCACTTATGTCTTCACGGTTTGTATTGTCTTCCCTCTCTCTCTCCCTCTCTTTTTCACCGTACGACGAATCTGTACCCGGATCGCCAAGTCGCACCAGGCTCTGTCCGGGAAGACCGCGTGGCCCGAGCCCCCGTGAGCTCGGCCGCCGCTCCGGGCTGTTGAGAAGGGTTGACGTTGCGCCTCACTCCAACTACAAATTCGTCTGCCGGTCTGTGGACACGCGGCCTTCCGAGGCGCGTTTCCCAGACACTGACACAAGATATCCGATCAAGCACGCCAGTCGCCCGGTGCAACTCCATCAACTCCATCAAGCTTAGGCTTTCCAGTCGCCAGTAGCTTAGGCCTCCTGCCGTGCGCCGCTGCTCGTGCCATCATTCTCCGTCACGCTCCCCGTCACGCTCGCTCCGCTCGCATCGTGTCGCCGCCTCTCTCCCCGAAATCCCTGAAGCGCTACCAGAGCAATTACATAGCTATACGTTCTAACCGTCCTCCTATGCGCTACTGCCCCTACTTCATCATTCAACAACACCGTAGACCGTAGCAGCTAGGTGCACTGCCAGGGTGCCACTGCTATTGGCAGGGGAGGAGTATGACAGCAATTAGCAAACCTCCTTTCTTCGTGAGAAAAATAAAAAATTATAAATTTATGAAAATACGTAAAGCAAAATCCAGTATAACTGGGTGCTAGCTTGTCACATGTACATGCATGAGCAACGAAGCCAGACGGGGCATGCATTTGCATAGAAACAAACATGGCATTGCCCTGAGCCCCCTAGAGATATATAAACCTTGAGCTTTCACGCAAGAGGCAAGTGCACAAGGCTCAGCCATACGTACGGTATACATACACACACACACGCAAGTTAGCATGCACTGAGTGCTATACCACTAACTACAGGGCCAGCTGCACATATACTGCGGATCGATCAAATTATTGTACGTACCAGGATTTGCTCTCCGATCCTCGAGCTGCATGGTGCCAATTAATGCAAAAGCATCGAGCTTCTCTAGTACTCTACTTTCAACATGCACACACAACAATGACTTATTGCAGCAGTAGACTAGCTGGCTAGGAGAGAGGGGTGTGAAATTAACCTGGGTTCTGCTTGTAATACCTGCGGCTAAGATGCATAGATCAGCTGAGTTTGTTGTTAAGCCTTATCAGCTAGGCAACATGTGATAACGGCGCCGAGCTGGTTTGATGTCGTGCTGCTGTACAGCGGCAAGTAGCGCTGATGTCCATTGTAACGTGGCAAGTACGCCTCCCATAACAAACACCTGTACACTTCTATATATAGTAACTGCTAGTTGCTATAGTTGCTAACTGCTGTTGCTAGTTGCTAGCTGACGTCGCCATCTGGCCATCGATGGAAACGCGCCGAGGAGGCCTCAGCCGAGGGGACAAGGGGTCATGTACAGTAATATCGTTTCGTACGTGGGAGATGGGATCGACGACTGACGAGCATGGAAGCAAATCGCTCCTTTAGATATGGAGCAGAGGCGCACCTCGTTGCTGCGGCCTCACCGACGTGTGGGCAGGGGGGCGGATGCCCGAGCTCCCGTTTGTGCAAGAGGAAGACCCCTTGGGTATCTCGCTGCAGGATGGATGTGATCTGGGAGCCCTTTGCCCGGGAAGAATGGAGATGACGAGTGAAGCAGCAAGGCAACGCCAACGAGCATAGTGATGGAAATGGAGGCAAGCGCTGAAGCGCAGCGCTGTCCGCTGGCCTTTGTCCCATGGGCTCGAAGACTTGGTCAGACCATCTCTTGGGCCTCGTTGCCAAAGAAAAATCTCAATCGAAAGCTAAGTTAGTAAGTCCAGTCAAGCAAAAATTAACCAATCCAATTGAAATCCCCAACCTACTCGATGATTAGTTTATTTTAGATATGTTATTACTATGTTATGTACTTTGACACTCCAATTCAATGTGTATACTTTTTATTACATAGGTGCTAATCGATAATAGTATCAGATCATGTTTTGATTAAAGAAACTTTGCGGATTATGAAAATTGTTGCGCCTTTTCTATTTGACTGAAATTATATAAGATTTCAGTTGTTTTTTCCCCATACTTCTGTTTCCTTCTCCTTCGCCAGGAGAGGCGCCGACGGCGACGATGGAGCCGTGGTGAAAAGGTTGAAGATTGTCAGCGGCGTTCGGGTGGAGAAACGTTACGTCCTCTTTTTTTAGTCCACTGTCAAATAGACGAATCTAAACTGTTGTTTTGTCGATATCATACTGTCCAAGGCATGCTTAGTAATAGGTCATAGCTTCGTAGGCTTGCGGCTTGTCCAGGCTCCTCAAAATTCGTGGCTCCGCCACTGGTCTCAGCCATCGACTTATGGAACATTATCGAGTAATTAGGAAGAACACCAAGGACATAATACGCATGATCACCGCGTGTGCATGACATGTATATAGTCTAACAAAATTAGAAGCAAAACTTACAAACCTAATGCATAGAAGAAAATAAAATCCCAAGAGGTTTAGTTCCTAATGGTGTGAGTGTCCATGCATTGATACAAATTAAAATAACATCGAATGATGCCCTACCACCTTGTCACCAATGTGTGTGGCTCATGCATTTAGCTATGCTTGCATATCATTGCACCTACGTACTCTTCAAGTTCAACCATTCATATTTGTTCAAGAACTAGCCGGGTTAGCTCGCCTATGGCGCGCCACTTCAGACCCTTGTATATCTGAGCAAATAAAGATGTATGACAAAAAAAACTAAAAAAATGCATTACATTTTTTTGTTTGTTGTTCCTTTTTTTATAATAGTTGTTGATGTCGAATTTTTTTGAGGTTATTATCATGATATTATGGTGCCTTTTGCGAAGCTTTTTTTCTCATATTTTTTTTGAAGTGGCCATAAAAGTTGAAATTTAAAAAAAATGACTTATTTCGTAACCAGTGTTAGCCTAAACGCTACACGGTCGGCAGAGTCTCGTGTAGCGTGTAGACCGTGTACACGCCGTGTACACGGGATTACACGGATTACACGTTTTTATACTTTTTAATTAAAATACAAATAAAAAAACATGTATATGCCTAGAAAACTATACTGACAAGTGGCATAGATGAATAATATATTTTCAAGATTACACGTGCATTGTAGATTTGTAGTTCACATATAAAAAAATGATTCCAAGTAGTGCAAGTATGTAACAAATGTATCCTCAAATTGTATGTCACATATCCTATAACATAGACGCCATGCTACACGCTGAAAAACGCCGTGTACGCCGTTTTTTTGCCGTGTCGTGTAGGCCGACTAGGCCGTGTAATTCCGTGTAGCGTGTAATACACCGTTTATGTGCTAAACAGCACGGTAACCCATCGTGTACCGTGTACACGGCCGTGTAGACCGTGTAGGCGAACACTGTTCGTAACACAATCATTTTAAAATCCTTTTGAAAATAGCTATTTTTTTGTACGCATCTTCATGAATGCGTGCTCCTTAACTGTAGTTCTATATTTCGAAGGTTTTTTATTTCTATTATGTGGTAACTGATATTGGAAAATTAAACATTTGTAATGCTTAAATACATTTATGAGCCCTTACTATAAAATTTTGATTGCATTTTCAAAACACGTAAAATTATGGATTTGTTTACGTTGGTAGACCAAATTTCCTCCACTTGATCCCCACTCTCTCAATTCTTTCTAAAATCCATGCCCTAGGGGTTTAAAATTTAAAATTTGTAAATAAATTTAAGGGATTTTGAAGGTATCAAAATTCTATTTCAATTCGGGTTGGGAGTTTGAAAACATAAAAAAGAATTTGAAAACTGTAAGATTTATTAAAAAGAACTAAGCAAATTATACAGTACAAAAAACCATGAAAAATAAATTTAGAATTTTTTTTCTGAATACACGGATTACACGTTTTTATACTTTTTAATTAAAATACAAATAAAAAAACATGTATATGCCTAGAAAACTATACTGACAAGTGGCATAGATGAATAATATATTTTCAAGATTATACGTGCATTGTAGATTTGTAGTTCACATATAAAAAAATGATTCCAAGTAGTGCAAGTATGTAACAAATGTATCCTCAAATTGTATGTCACATCTCCTATAACATAGACGCCATGCTACACGCTGAAAAACGCCGTGTACGCCGTTTTTTTGCCGTGTCGTGTAGGCCGACTAGGCCGTAATTCCGTGTAGCGTGTAATACACCGTTTATGTGCTAAACAAAGACGGTAACCCATCGTGTACCGTGTACACGGCCGTGTAGACCGTGTGGCGAACACTGTTCGTAACACAATCATTTTAAAATCCTTTTGAAAATAGCTATTTTTTTGTACGCATCTTCATGAATGCGTGCTCCTTAACTGTAGTTCTATATTTCGAAGGTTTTTTATTTCTATTATGTGGTAACTGATATTGGAAAATTAAACATTTGTAATGCTTAAATACATTTATGAGCCCTTACTATAAAATTTTGATTGCATTTTCAAAACACGTAAAATTATGGATTTGTTTACGTTGGTAGACCAAATTTCCTCCACTTGATCCCCACTCTCTCAATTCTTTCTAAAATCCATGCCCTAGGGGTTTAAAATTTAAAATTTGTAAATAAATTTAAGGGATTTTCGAAGGTATCAAAAATTCTATTTCAATTCGGGTTGGGAGTTTGAAAACATAAAAAAAGAATTTGAAAACTGTAAGATTTATTAAAAAGAACTAAGCAAATTATACAGTACAAAAAACCATGAAAAATAAATTTAGAATTTTTTTTCTGAAATTCAAAAACTAAAATATCTACGAAGGTTTGCTATTTTCCAAATAGTTCATCCCGTCTGGTAGCGATCGAGGAGCGTCTGACAGACCGTCTTGATCGCGTCTGATAGTGGGGCTTCAGTGCGGTCTCCGGAGTGAACACGTGGTCAGCCGGCCAACCCGCCCAACCTAGCGCTGTGTTGCTCATGTAAAGAATTTTTTTTAAAGGTTGGTTTTGTATAGACAGCTGGATTTGATCCAAGAAACGATCGGACGGCTCACAAGGGCGCCGGGCGGGGAGGCGAGCCAGGCAGCGAGCGAGCGAGGCGCTTGTTCACGCTTTGATAACAACACGCAAAAAGAAGGAAGCAACGTATCAGCCGAAGCACCCACGTGGCAGGCCAAAACGACACAACACCAGCTTTGTACTTTTATAGATAGATGCAATCACACTTTCATGCTCAACTGCATCGCATCTACTTACCAATGGGGTGGAAAATGAAAACAAATGATTTGTATTATCCGACATCCGTATGCGGAAAAAAAATCTATTCGTATCCGCATTATCCGTATTCGGATACAAAACGGATATGGATACGAAAACTATCCGGACTTATTTTACGGATACAAATATGAATATGGTAGGCAAAGTTATACGGATACAGATAGTATTCATATTCAATTTAATATTATCTCATTTTTCAACTGATCCGTTGTCTCTGTCCATCCCATCAACCACCTTAGCCCAGCCTAGCCATGAAGCGTGGGGGACATACATGTAGAGGCCTCGCTACGGTCAGTATCTCAGGCCTCCTTACATCCTTCCAGGAGCATTATGTTGGCTGCTAGTATGATACAATGCTACTACTAATATCGCTTTACCATGAAAAGCAAGACACAAATGAACTTAGCGTATGACATTCTTTTTGCACATTCTAAATTACCATTTGAAGTTGTTATTGTGCTATAGTCGTGATGATATTTGTATCCGATCCGAATTGAGTATATATCTGATTCGTATTCATATTCGTTATACTATCCGATCTGTAATCGTATTCGACAGATATTCTGATTTGTATTCGTTAAAAAAAATATGGATACGAATATGGTAAAGGCACTATCTAATCCGTATCCGATCCGGTTCCATCCCTACTTACCATCCTGACATTTTTTCTTCCAAAATGCAATTAAATATTCTATAATAAAACACATTAAATTAACAAAACAGATCAAATAAATAGAACGCAATATTACAAGCTGAAAGCTTCTAAATAACACATAATAAGAAGCGTCACAAAAAAAAAGTGGTAGTAGGCTTATTTGTTCATTATTTGTCGAGCACTTTTTAATAGTAGAGATATACACATCACCATACACATATCATATCACTCATACATGGCAAAGGCCTTCTTTGTTTTTGGGCTGAAAGTTGCTGAAAACTTTAATCTGAAAAAACTATGACCCCCTCGAAAGACGTCTCAAGGGGTTAAAAAAGTTATGAAAAAATATTTTACAAATACTAAAAATATACTATTTAAACCCCAGAAAAAACTTAAAAATAAATTTTAATTTAATTTAATTTAATTTTAGCCGAAACAAACAAGCCCAGAATTGTGAACTGGTCACTGCTCAGAGTCTCGTAGAGAGAGACTTCAGAGTGGACATTGCCGATGAACCGATGAACAGGAGGTGTTGCCGATGAACTCGATAGGCTGTATACCGTACACGTGGCTCGCATCTGACCGCTCATTGATCCCCGGGAGCTCACGCGGCCACGCCCCTTCTTCCTCCTCCGGCTCCCGCTGCAATCTCTCCCCTATCCACCATGGCCTCCGCCTCGCACTACGCCCTCCTCAACTTGCCCACGCCTATCCACTCCCACCACCTCGCCTCTTCTCAAGCCCGCCGCCGCCGCCGCCTCGCGCTCTCCCCTTCCAAGGCCGCCGCCCTCGTCGCCGCCGCTCGCTTCTGCCCGGCGAGGAGAGCCAGCGCGGGACGGCTACTGTTCGAAACGGAGCAGGAGGAGGACGAGGACGAGCGGGTCGGGTGGTCCTATGAGGAGGAGGAGGAGGAGCAAGAGTGGGCGGGCGGCAACGGCGCGGCCCGAGGGGAGAGCGGCGTGGACGCCGGCGAGGATTTGAGCGGCTGGACGCAGCGGAGCCCGCGCCCGCGCGACCTGTTCGTGTGCAACCTGCCGCGCCGGTGCGGCGTCGACGACCTCATCCAGCTCTTCAGCCCCTACGGCACCGTCCTCTCCGTCGAGGTATATACTACGCAGTGCACAGCACACGCGCCCCTGCAGCCGCCCTCAACTGCTTGCTCGCTCACCATGCCAGAACACCCCCTGAAACTAATGATTATGAGTGGATGTGGAATCCATCATACAATAGGATTTGCTAGCTTGATTATGCAAAGCTCCAGATTATAGTAGCTATTTGTTTACACATTCTAGGATATCTACCAGCCGCTCTTGCATCTGTGCCTCATTTGTCTTATCGAAAAACTATGAAACACTAGACAAACACAACAAGAGATTTTTAGGTGGTGTTTGCTTCGTGCCACACTTATGGCTTGCCACACTTCCTTAGTCAATTGACCTACATGTCATAGACTCAATTTTTTGCTCAACTTCGACACAAGTGTGGCGCCGAATTTCACATTTGCCTAATATTAGTTATGGCAAAGTATGGCTGCAATCCAAACTGGCCCTTAGATTTCAAGCATGACATTTGCCTGTTCCTGATGGCTCTGCATGAGTTATCTAGGTTGGTGCCGTTATAGAATTGAGCTTGATTTTTTGGGTGAAAACTTGTTAGGTAGCTGTTCCAAGGCTTCTTGCAAGTTAACTTGCTAATGCCGTATCAGTAAATTTCGCACTTATGAATGTTGACCTCCAGTCCGGACACCTTTGCAAAACATTGCAATATGCTTTCAAGGGTGTTCCGGTTCTGACGTTTTGGCCAAAGGACAGAATTGAGCTTGATGCCATTGTTTTGTAGATTCAGCTTTTCTTTGGTCATGCCTAGGTGAGTTCAGAGTGAAAGCTACATTCCGTTTCCTGAATGATGATGTTAAATCCTGGGTTGGATTTCATTGCTTCGGATTAAAATGTTAATATGTCAACGCCCTACAGATTTCACGTGATGCTGACACTGGAATGAGTCGAGGATGTGGTTATGTTACAATGCGTTCTCTTGCAGAAGCTAAAACAGCCAGCAATGCTCTAGATGGATTTGTGAGTCACGCAACTGCTTCACTTGCTTTGTAGTTCCTTGTCCCCACATTGCCCTAAACATTAACTTTGTTGACTGTACCTTTCTTGTAGGATCTGGATGGGCGTGAAATGTTTGTAAAACTAGCATCTGACGTTGTTTCTAATAGGAGAAATCCCAGTCTCTCTCTCTCCCATACACCACCCATGAAGGATCACGTCTTTGAGAGTCCATATAAGATATATGTCGGCAACCTTGCGTGGTCTGTCCAGCCACAAGATTTGAGGGAGTACTTTACTGAATGTGGAACTGTTGTTAGTACAAGGTTGCTGACAGATCGCAAGGGGGGAAGAAGCCGTGTCTATGGATTCGTTTCGTTTTCTTCAGCCGAAGAGGCGGAGGCTGCATTGCAACTTGACAATACGGTATAGTCTATAGTGCTTCAAGTTTTGCATTTATGTCCTACTTATTTGAACCGTTCCAGTAATTTGATAGTTTTAATCTAGCTTCCCTAATAGTGTTAATAGTGATTCATCTTTTATTTACCGAGCCAATGTTAATTGTGGTTCTAAAAACTAAACCCCTACCAAAATCCTAAAGAAACATGTGGTAGATTTGTGTTAGATAGCAATCATGCTTAACTAGGAGATTACTAGTAATCCCTCAGACCAAAGCAGTAAAGCAAGCCCCAATTCGCATTTAGCTGTTTTATTCTCTGATTATTTGCTAGCCATAGACAATGCTCTCTACTGCTTCTTGGTCAACTTGTGCACAAATAACGCCTACTTTTTCAACAGATTTTTCATGGACGAGATATCATTGTTAGGGAAGCTCATGTAAAATCGTCCGACGAGCTAAGCCGCTGAGGGGTGGTTACGCATGAGAACTACTGCATTTTTGTCTGGCTTATTATCTGCTGATCGAGTCCGTTTCTTCAGGCACAGGCCGCACAGCTGACATTTTTTTGGTCCGTGTTTTTTTGAGCATTATGGACCATTGCAGTTTTGTTAAGCACCATGAACTTGGATTGGCGGAGCAAGTCCGACTGTATATGTGTAGTCCGAAAGCTCGTGGGATTTTAATTAGTCCGGCTGTATACTGGTAGCGCGATGGCTTATGAGATGAATTGAATGCGCCTTTCATAGTTTCATGAATGTGATTACATGTTATAAACTGGCACTTTCATTAAAAAAATGTTATCCCACACATGATTTGCCTAATAAACCTTTTTCCCATTCACTTTTTTTTTTGGGGGTTGGGTGGGGGCGTGGGGAGCGGTGACAGGCACCAGGCCGCGTAAAATGAGTTCCAAAACCGCACTGCAAACGGATAGGTGCAAAAAATGTAGTGCAACCGCTAATTATAATAACAAAGTCTGGAGTACAATGTAAGGAGAGTTAGCGGTTAATCTAACACGCATTGGAGGAGACAGTAAGGAGAAGAGACTTAAAAAGATTAAAATATATCTAGAGACTCAATCTTAAATAGAGATGCATAAAATTAACAATCTATTTGCCTGAACCATGACCTAACCTTTCATTCTCTTTGATTTTTTTTATATAAAAAAAGCTAAAGATTTTGTTTTTGTTGTTGCTGTATTATTGAAATCAACGAGGCTAATAGCACCCTCCAAGTAAACATTGAAATTTTGGAGCTTCTAGTTGACTCCAAGAGTAATTCAACAATTGTCTCCAAACGAGTAATTCAGTAGGACTTGCAGTGAGGCTCGCGGGTTTATCCTGGCCTGGCTAAGGAGACGATCTTGCAGTGCGCGCGTGATCAGAAAAAAGAACTCATGAAGCATTGGTACAGTGACTTCTACAAGTCCAGCTTGAAGCATCTACGACAAACCAGATGTTATGCTAGCCACTGTCGACAAATACATTGAACAGCTTTAAATTCAACAATGATTCAAACGTACACACACAGAAATATATATTCATGCCCTGTGGCTGTGGGCATCTTGGCTATAATCTAATATAGTTGCAAACCAAAAAGACTAAAATGGGTAGAGTAATATGCCCACTGTCATGCTTCAGCCAACAAAAACAAACCACCAACCAGCAAAATGTATCGTCAGCATTCTGATATTTACCAAATTCTATGTTCCCTATCTGCGATTCCACACTGATAAAAAGAGGCACTTTTTTCTCACCTGTTTTGCGACTAGGAATCAACGCTGTAAGATTCCAATAATCTTATACTAGCACAGTAGCACACAAAAATACCATTCTAGATAGAATTCATAGCTACTTTCTATTAAAATGAAACAGCGTGCCTGAAATGGCTGTATCATTCATAATGTTTTCCTACGAGTCACGCTCCCATCTTGCCCACCTAGGTTCATGACAGTCATCCAAAAGCCCTAGTTGAACATTTTAGTCATTCTCTACTAGTCACCCTCCTGTAAATTTTTTTTGAAAAATCATTCTCTGCTGAAAAGCCCTAATTGGAAGTAGCAATCGGTCAGGGTTTTGAGATTTAACACGGACAAGACGTGGATGTAAACCAGAGTGTTTGCACTTGGTACCAATACAAACTGATAAGTTCACAAGGGTACGAAGGTTGACGCCTACACACTGCTGGCACTATATCAGCAGATGCCATGGCTCGCTATGAGCTAAATTATTCGACGTCCAAAAAGACAAGACAACAGCGTGCATCACACATTGCAACTGATGCTGGAAACCAATTAGGTACGGTAAATGCTAATTATAACTGACAAAACATAGGAGGCCTGCCACAGTTCAACAGACAATTGCAGAACCAAAAATGGTTTACGGGATTCTGGAGTAAACATAAGAAAACTTGCAGTTTCTTGTCCACCTCAACTCCTTCAAACTTCAAGCAATACATAAATTAATTTCTAGAAAACCCGTCTTGAAGTAGCTACAGGCAAACCATATGAGAAAGCTCTTTTATGCCACCAGAGTGCTGGCAGTGTTTGACTCACTGCAGAGAAACATGAATTTAGTGAGATATAGCATCTAAACAATTAGGAATGTGATAACACAAAAACGTTAGGCAGCAAACAACTTGTAATAAATTAAACGATTATGAAAGCACCCACGCAAGACACATTCATTTTTTAGTTGCATTTTGCATAGTGAAAAATACATCCGCCAAGAACTGAAATGGTTTAAGCTTAAAAATCGCAAGGAAAAACATGGGGCATATACTACAGTAGATGCCATCGGTTAAGGTGGCACCAGCAGTTAAAGAAGTTTTCTAGGTTTACTAAATTTCATATTATTCTCCAGACTATGTAAAAATAAGCAAGATTATACTAATTACAAGAATAGAACTAGTCTGCTTAACAGGCAGACACACACAAATTATTGTTCTTAACAGATTCAAAAGCTGATTTATGTTATAATTACTTGCAACACCTAAAGCCCTAAATGATACCACCAACATAAATATTCAAACTTAATGAGAGCATCCATATTGTTTCCTTCACATGTTCAAGAATCTGTAAACATGTCTAGCTAGAAAAAAATGTCTAGTGGCAAGTAGTTTGCCCAGCAGCAGAGCACGTAGGTCTACTCTAAGACACCACATCCTACAGCTGATAGGAAAGACAAACAAACAACAAATTCCACAGTTTTTACAAAACAGGCACAAAGCTAATTGATCATTGACACCTCACAAATCAAGAACTTATGCTACTAGCAGGTATTAGCTGCTAAGGTCAAAGGCAAAAGCAAAGTGACTTACTACTTCCAGGTGGGTGGGAGCTTCTTGGTGCGCTTGTAGTAGCGGGCGAGGCGGTGGATCCTGCTCTCCACAAGGATGAGCCTGAATTTGGAGTCCTTGTCCTTCCTGTTCCTCTCAAGATGCTTCCTAATAGCCACGGCCTTCTTGATCAGGAAGTACAGGTCCTCAGGGATCTCAGGAGCAAGCCCTACACACACATACACGAATCAATACATAAAATCACAGCATCGCAGCATCGCACATGAAACAATGGGAGAAAGATGAATGTTCTCACCATGGGCCTTGAGGATGCGGAGGATCTTGCTGCCGGTGACGCTCTTGACGAGGGGGATGCCGTGCTGGTCACGGAGCACCACGCCGATCTGCGACGGCCTCTGGCCCTTCTTGGCAGCCTTGGTAATCAGCTCCTCCACCTACCAAGAAGAAGCGCGCGCGCACGAACACCACTCAGATTACTAAAAAATGGAAAATTTCCGCCCAGATCGAATCGAGAAGCGAGGAGGGTGCGATGCACTTACCTCGGAGGCGGCGGTCTTGACCCACACCGGGGGAGTCCTCTTGTACGGCAGCGCCGACGACGAGATACCCTTCCTGCGCCACACAGAAACACGAGCCCGCCGCCATTAGACCGGAGAGAGCACGGGCGGCGAGGCAGCAGAGGAGGTGGGACGGACGAGGAGCGAGAGGGGTTACCCGCGGCTGTGCATGCGCCCCATGGCGGCGGCGAGGTGTTTGGCTCCGGCGGCGGCGGGCGGGCGGGATCTTGCTTCTGCTGCAGCGGCGGCGGCGGCGGCGCGGAGGGCGAGAGGGGCGCGAGCGGCGGTGTGATAGGGAAGGTGCGCGCTAGGGTTTTGGGGTGCTCTTATATAGTGAGCGGCAGCGCTGAGAGTAAAGGCCCCTAGGGCAGCAACAATTTGGGCCGAGCCTTCTATCCGTGACTCCTGTCACGAACATTATTCAGCCCAGTGAGTGTCTGAGCTTGGAGTTCTTCCCGCTTTTTGGGAAAATGCCCACTTTGGCCTCCTCAACGGTTGTAAAAGTTCGATTTTACCCCCTCAAATATAAAACTGGACATCCAACCTCCTGAACAATCAATTCTGGTCAAAACACTCCCTCCACCCAAACCACTATAGTCTTAGATGACATGGCATCCAATTTTTTCAAAAAACAAATTCAAATAAATCAAATAGATTCTAGAAAATCATAGAAATATAAAAAATAGAATACAAATATCTAAAAACTTGGAAAAATGTGTAGAATCCAGATACTATAATTTTATGTGCATAATTATATGAAAATATATATTTGTCCTATAATATCTTTTATTGATTAAAAGTTTGAGCTTTTAGGGGGAATAAGTCGAGCTTACAGGAAAAGGAGAAAACTAAGAAAAATATAGGGACGTTAGCTTTACCTTTTAATTTGCACTTTTAAATTAAAATTCAAAGTTAGTTTGTCCTTTTAGTTGTAATTAAAAAATTAAATTCAACGTTCAAAATAGCATACTTACTTTTCCTTTTTTATTATTTTCTACAAACAATTTTTTTCTAAATTCATTTTTAATCAATAAAAGACACTTTTAAACAAAAAGCATATAAGTGCATATACAAACAATATAATTTTATTGAATATTTGGATTCTACGTATTTTAAAATTTTTGGGTATTTTTATATGATTTTATTAAACTTCCTATGATTTTCTACAATTCATTAAATTTTATGAATTTAATTTGTAGAAAAATGCTGACTAGGATGACACGTCATCCAAAACCCTGGTGGTTTTGGTTGAAGGGGGTAATTGACCAGTTTTAATAGTTGAGTGAGGTTGGATGCCCGGTTTTAGAGTTGAGGGGGGCAAAAGCAAACTTTTGCAATAGTTGATGGGGTAAATTAGACTTTTTGAACCCTTTTTTTGCCCCCTTGGAGGAAAGCATAACATTGAGTTAATAGATTGTTTTTCCGTTTTGTATGCAATAATATTATCGATTATATGTCACAGTTCATTGGATATTTTGGGATCAAATTATTATTTTTGGATAAAATTCGTTACATTCCATGCAAAGGTCAAATTTTTCGGAATATATCACCCTACACGTGTCTCCCATATCTCATCGAGAGTGGTATATTCCGAAACATTCGTGGTAAAGCGTGAAATCTCTTTTTTTATGATATGTTATCAGAGTATAAAATGCTATTTATGCAGTTCATTGGCTCGCTTAGGATCTAATTATTTTTGTGAGACGTTATTCAGAGTATAAAATGCTGTTGTTATGAGATTTGTGGTAACATTTTCTGTGAAGCTAGATGGTAATAAGAATGCCATATTGGGAGCCAGAGGTACTTGCTCGCTAAGGGATTTGCGTCGCCTAAAGTCTGAAGAATGCCATATTGGGAGCCAGAGGTACTTGCTCGCTAAGGGATTGCGTCGCCTAAAGTCCGTGTCAACACTCAACACGTCATCTCTCAACATCACTGGATTGAAACCACGGGAAAAAGGGAAAAAAAAAACTGTTTCATCGGAGCATCCTCCCAGGGCAAGGAGATTGTCGGTGTAATAAATACCGCAGACAAAGAGGCTAGGAAGGCAGGAGGCCCAGTGGCTGGCGAGCTCCTCGAGGCCGGGAGGCCCACGCCGCCAAAGCGGGCGGAGCAAGGCCCGTGGCGTGGGCGAGCCCCTCAGAGGTCGGGAGGGCCCCACGCTCAGTGGGCGAGCAAGGCCAGTGGCGTGGCGAGCCCCTCGAAGGTCGGGAGGCCCCACGCGCACCAAAGCGGGTGCGTCGCGAGCCCCCTGAAGGCAGGCGAGGCCCCACGCGCCAAAGTGGCGCGTGGGCAGCCCCTCCGACGGTGAGGCGAGGGCCCCACGCGCCAAAGCGGGTGCGTGGGCGAGCCCCCTAGAGACCAGCGAGGCCCCTGCCACAAAGGGCTCAAGGCTTGGAGGGAGCATTGCAGAAGGAGTCTTCGGGACGAAGGCTCCCCCTGCTGCGAAGGACGAAGCGCATTTAATGAGACATCACGCGCGGATAGACAGAGGAAGAAATGATTACCGCTACAGTGACCCTTGCAGGTCTGAGCGGCTGTCACTGTGGCGCAGAAGAATTGACCGGCAGAGAGAAGATTTGCTTGAGGAGGCCGCCTGTCGGGAGGAGCAGAGGGGCCCCACCCGCAGACTCACCGGTGTGACTATGCGGGTCGAGGCCACTTGGCGGCGAACGCGAGGGCGGGCGGCGGCAGCTGCGCGTGAAGCAAGACGCTGCTCTCTTCGCCGTGTCTTGTCGATGTACCGAGAGCATCAGATCGCTTACTCCCGGCTCTCTCCGCCAAATTTCAAAGTGGTATAAGAGGAAAGGAGAGAAGGGGAAAGAGGGGCATTCGAACACACACAGTCACAGAAGCGTTCGTGCACTAGCGTTGGTGCATCGAAAACACCCTGTAAACACATTCCCTTTCAACCACAATCAGAAAAGAGCTAAGGCTCAGCAGGAGTAGGACTATTACCCGCGAGGGTCCGAACACAGGTAAATCATGAAGTCGCTCCTTGTTGTGCCCGACGCCAAATCGGATCGAGCTTGATCGAGTTGGCTAGCGACTAGAAATCGACCAGGTGTGATCCGCATGGTTGAGCGGAGAACACGCCGCCGATGGCGCGCCGAGTGAGAGCGCTAGCATCGGTTCAAACTCTTCGACCTTTCTTCAGAGGCGATGGCGAGCGGCAATCCGCGATGGAGCAGAAGCGGCCGCTAGAGCCGCGGCAATGAGAGTCGGCCGCGGCGATGGCGGTGGATCACCCGGCGGTGGCCGCCGCCTAGGTTGGAGCCTGGCGAAAGCAACCGCCTCGGCCAAGCTAGGCGGCGCTGCCTGGAGGAGTGCACTCCGGCAAAGACAGAACCTCCACGCGGCGTGGCCTTGCTGAAAACCCACCGTTCCGGTAACTCCGACTTCGGCGACGCCGTGGTTGGCGGCTTGGCCCGCTACGTCGACGCCGCTGGCGGTGGTGCAAGCCGGGGCGGGGAACCGACGCTTCGCGTCCTCCGTTTTTGTTGCCCTCGCGCCTCTCGCAGATCTCTGGTGAGGGGGGGCCAAGACGACAAGAGTTGCGCGACCCTCGGGGGCTCGGCCGCAAAGGCAGTGTGGTCGCGATCTCCGGTCCCATCCGGAGGACCGCCACCACCAGATGGAGAAGACTCGTGACAAGCTCCGCAGGGTCGCGACCGAAGGCTTGCGATCACATTGCCGCCGCCCGGCGCGAGACCAAGAAGAGGGTTCCCACAGAGCTGCCCGGCCAATGAGGGTGGCGCTTCTCGGCGCCGCTTAGGCGACGAAGCGGCGGGCGAGGACCGCGCCCAGAGCGGAGGCTCCGACGTTGGGTGCCGCGCTTTTCTAAGGAGTGCGCCGCGTCGATGGCGAACGGTTTCGTCCGCCCCATCGAAAAGTACGACGGCTCCACCAACTCGATGAATTTTGCGATCTATACGACGGTAATGTACCGATCGAGGGTCGGGAAGGTTCCGCGAACTACTTCCCGCGGTCCTCACCGCGTGAGCCCGCCGTGGCTCATGAACCCGCCCCGAGTCCGTGGGGTCATGGAAGGAGCTCTCGGAGCTCTTCGTCACCAACTTCGTGGCACCTTCGAGCAGCAGGGTAGAAGACGACCTCCACAACGCGTGGAGCGGAAAAAAGGAGAGTCGCCGCGCGACTATATTCGGCGCTTCACCAGTCCGCAACACTATCCCCGACATCTCCATCGACGCCGTGGTCACGGCATTCGTGAGAGGCGCCGAGACCCCAAGGTCAAAGAGAAGATGGCCACCCGCAAGATCAAGACGACGGAGGAGCTTTTCACCTGGCGCGACAAGGCGCCTTCAAAGTGAGGCTCAGATCCGCCGGCTGCGGTGGCGGGCCACCATGGCGGCGAGGCCGAACCTCGAGGAACCCCGCGGCAAGGACAAGAAGAAGCGCAAGACGGCCGAGACCGGCAGGTCATGGTCGCGAAAGCGACGACGACGACGACGACGACGATCGCCATAAGCGCAAGAATGGGCGCGGCGGCGTAAAAGAGGAGGAGGTCGCGGCGCCGGCGGTACGGCCCGCAGGGCGGCCGAGGCGGCGGCTATGGCGATCGCCGTGGCGCGACGCCCCGCGGCCGCGACGGCGGGCGAGATCATCGCCCGTGAGTGGGACGGAAGGCCCCACCGTCCCATTCACCGCAACAACTCCCACGACTTGGCGGATTGCCATGTCGTCGAGTAAAATGGTGGACAAGCGAGTCCACGAGCAGCAGCAGCAGGCGTCCGGCAGTGGCAAGGGCAAGGAGACGGCTTTGCTTGGTTTTCAGCAGGCGGAGCGCGAGGTTGCCGCCATCCACGGCGGTTCGCCACCTATCCGCCCCACGCTAGCTTTAAGCGCGCGATGAGGAGGTGTGCGCCACGCGTCCGGCTTTGGGTCGACGAGGCGGTGGCGTGGTCGGAGCAACCGATCGCGTTCATCAAAGCCGATCACCCAACCAAGATCCGCCGACCCTGGCATCTCCCGATCGTGGTTGCACCCACGGTCCGGAATGTAAAGCTAGGGCGGTGCTTTGGTAGACGGAGGAGTTCCTCAACCTCTGTCGTCCGGGCGGCGCTGGCGCGCCCAGATCCAAAGCGGGAGCTTCGTCCAACGCCCCATTCTTTCATCGCGCCGGGCCGAGTCCGTCATTGGGCGATTGATCTCCGGTAACCTTCGAGGTTCGGCAACTTCCGCACCGAGATGCTCGAGTTCGAGGTGGCGGACTTGACCTCCTCACAACGCCATACTAGGTCGGCCGCGCCGACTGTGTTCATGGCGGTGTGCCACTATGCGATATGGTGGTGAAGATCCGGGCCACCGCCCCATCGCTTTTGAAAGTGGATCGGCGGCGGCGCTCCGCTGCGACAAGGACGCCCTACTGGCGGGCGACGGTCGGTGCGTGAAGGCCGAGGCTTCGACTTTGGGAGCTCCTCCGCGAAGACCCGTGTTTCCCCGTTCCTCCGCTGAGGTTAAGGCGGTCTCCGAGCGAAGTCGACCCGGCGAAGACCGCTTGGTGGGCGTCTCTCGGCGCCAAATAGGAAGGCGCGCTCGTCTCCTTCCTCCGCCTAACGCAGACATATTTGCGTGGCAACCGTCCGACATGGCCGGGTCCTGTGGAGGTGATTGAGCACAAATTGGCGACGTTTCCGCCGCGCGACGGTCATGCAAAAGGTCCGAAGCAATCGGTGGAGCGCCAGAAGTTATCCGCCAGAGGTGGACAAGTTTAGAGGGGGTCGTCCGCATGTCGCCCATCCTGTGGCTCGCGAACCCCGCCTCGCTAAGAAATCCAACAGGCGTTGGAGGATGTGCGTGGACTTCACCGACCTCAACAAGGCGTGTTCGGCGATCCATACCCGCGCCCGCGATCGATCTCATCGTCGACTCAAGCTGCGGGGTGCGGAAAGTATGCTTTACGGATGCGCTCGGGTACCACCAGATTAGCATGGTCAAGAAGATGAAGACAAGACCGTCTTCGCCACGCCCATGGGCGATATCGCTATACAAGGATGGCGTTGGATCGAAGAATGCAGCCCGACCTATCGTGGCCATGCATATCGCTCACCGCTCCCAAATAGGGCGGAACTCGGAGGTGTATGTCGACGATCCGTAGTGAAGTCCAAGAAAGCGGAGGAGTTGATCGGCGACCGAAGAAACCTTCGCCAACCCGAGGAAGTATCTTGCATCAAGCTTAATCCGAGAATGCGTGTTCGCCGTTCCGTCGGGCAACCGCCGATTCTCGCTCTCCCGGAGGGATTGAGGCGAACCCGACAAGATTGCGCCGATCGAGAACATGAAGCCCCGACGCGACTTGGCAGATGCAGTGCTTGGTGGGTCGCTTGACCTCCTGGGCCGCTTTATAGCTCGCCTGGGACAAAAGTCTCCCACCGCTCAAGCTCCTAAAGAAGACCAACCAGCCGAGTAGACGGCGAGGCGCAGGAGGCGCTCGACGGTCCAAGAAGTATCTTACCTCCCGCCCGTCTTTGGTCGTCCCCTGCACTGGCGAGCCGCTGATCCTCTACGCCGCGCAAACCCCAGCGGTCAAGGCGGTGCTAGTGGCGGAAAGAGAGGGCGTTCAGCGCCCCATTTACTACGCCGGCAAGGTCCTCCACGACGCCAAACAAGGTATTCACAAGACCGAAGATGCTCTACGCCGGCCGACCGCATCCCAAAATCGCGCCACTACTTCCGGGGCGAGAAGTCACAGTGTTGACCAAGTATCCTTGCGGAGATCCTCTTCAACCGCGAGGCGACGGGTCGACGCTAAATGGGCCATGGAGCGGGCGGAATTCGATCTCAAATTCGCTCCCCGAGTGGCCATCAAAGGGCAAGCTCGCGGAGTTCATTAGCGAGTGGACTCGGCGGACACCGGCTGAAGATACCCCATCCTCGCCGTGGACTCTCTTCTTCGACGGCTCATTCCGGCCGGAGAAATTTGAAATGGCGTCGCCCTGGTGTTCTCAACCGGCGATGTCGTCCAAGACTGGTGGTCTTTGGACTTCGCGCCACCAACAACGCCGCGAGTATGAAGGATCGCCGCGGGCTCGGGGTAGCCGACCCTTGGCATCCGGCGGCTACAAGTAAAGGCGATTCTCTCGCCATCAACCAGCGAGGAAGGATTTCTCCCGCCGATCCCGCTATGGCGGCCTACCCGGCGAGGTACGCCGGTTGAGCGGCACTTTGAGGGTTTGGCCGTGCACATCCTCGCCGTGACAACTACATGGCGGATGAATCGCCCCAGATTGCCTCGTCAAGGGCACTGCTCGGCCGGGTCTTTGAAGAAAGACTTACGCACCGTCCGTCGCAGCCCCCATTCTGGCGGGACGACGCTTTCGACGCAGCCCCACCTTCGAGGAGACGCCACCGATCTCGCCGCAGCCCCTGACAGAGGGAGGAGGCGAAAACCTGCCGAGGCGGTTGAGACGGAAACGCCGCCAGCGGAGTACGTCGGCGACAATGTACGTAACGCCGCCACACGTCCGGGAAGGTCGCGGATGGATCCGATCTCAGCCTACCGCGGATGGAGTGATCCCACGATGACGCGTTGGCCGAGAAGATAGCGCGAAGGCCAAGCGCCACATACGGTAGGTGAGGACCAGACGCTGTGGCGCAAACGGAGTTCTACCGGCGCGCCACTCGAAGCGGAGGAAATTCTCTCGAGATCCATGGAGGCATGCGCGGAGCCATTCAGTGAGCCCGCGTTGGTTGGGAAAGCGCCACGGTTTTATTGGCCCATCGCCTCCGTGATGCCTTCGAGCCGCGAGGAGATGCGAACGATGCCAATTTCATGCTAAGCAAATCCACCGACCGCCCAGCGCCGCAAACTATTCCGCTCTCTCGCCGTTCGCGGTCTGGGCCGATATTCGGGCCCGTTCCGGGCGCACGGAGGATATACTCATCGTTCGCCGCCATCGACAAGTTCACTAGGTGGGTTGAAGCTCGCCGGCCCCGCGATCACATCCGCAGCGGCTATCAAGTTTATGAGGAGCATCTTCGTCCCGGTTCGGTGTCGCCAATGTAATCATCATCGACAACGGCGCCGTTCAAAAGCGCCGATTTCAAGATCGGTGCGAAGAGTTGGGTACCAAGCGTGCTTTGCCTCCGCTATGCATCCAAGAGCAATGGGCAAGTGGAGCGGCGAACGCGAAGTACTCAAAGGGCTCAAGACAAGGGCGTTCGACCGTTCGGAGAAGCGCTGCAAGCGCTGGCGGAAGAAGTTCCCACCAGACAGGGCGCCGCGGACAACTCCCAACAGAGCCACCGGCGAGACCCCTTCTTCCCGTGTATGGCTCGAGGCGGTGCTCCCATCGAGCTCGTCTTCGCTCCCCAAGAGTGGCGGTGTTCAGCCGAAGACCAAGACCCGACCGCGCGGGATGAAGTAAATCTCCGAGGAGATCCGAGACAGGCGGCGATCCGGCCGCCAAGTATCAAGAGCGCTGCGCCGTTATCAAGCAAGGTGTGTGTGAGAACACCGGCATGGGCGACCACGTGCTCACAAAAATCCAAGTGCAAAGTGGCGCGAACAAACTATCTCCCGTGGAGGGCCCTTCAAGGTGGTCTCGATCTCCTTGAGCTCGGCCAGCTCAGATTCGAGGACGGTCGCGAATTGGCGAACACTTGAACGCCGAGCGGTGAGGAAGTTCTACCAGAGGTAGCGATCCAAGAGTTTCTTTTGCCTTCCTTGGAGCCGAGCGGCGAGGTCTTCTTCCTTCACCGCTTCGCCTCGGGGCTGCGTTGTACAAAGCCATCTTCAATAAGAGATAAGTTCTATCTCTGGGCGTCTGTTTTTTTTCGCCTCAAGTCTGTTAGAAAGCATTCCGCTGAAAGTGGCAAAAAAAAAGTACTTTAAGGCGATGGCCCTTAGTTGCAAGGATTTAACGCCACGACTCGCGGTTGGGCGAGGCGGCGACGGAAGGCGGGTTCTAGCCCGTGTGTCGGCTCGGTCAGGCAATGCGCCAACAATGCACCGCGACTAGACCACTTCCGAAGCTAAGTTCTCGCCACGCCGATGTCTAGGGTCGGTTCGCAAAGAGGCCATAAGGGTTGAAGTAACCAGATGCTCGAGGAAAAAGCGCCACTTTCAACGGAAAGCTCTGCTCTAAAGCTTTTTGGCGATCGCTGGCTTAGCCTTAGAAAGGTCTGTTAGAAAACATTCTCGCCGAAAGTCGGTAGCGAAAGTACTTATGGTTGATGGCCCCTTAGTGGCAAAGGCAAACGCTTATAACTTACGCCGTGCGAGGCGGGACGGAAGGCGGCTCTAGCTCGGTGTGTCGGCTCGGTTCAGGTAATGCGCCAACGGCGCACCAATGACTAGACCACTTCCGGAAGCTAAGCGCCGCCACGTAATGTTTAAGTTGGGTTCGGGAGGCCATAAGGGTTGAAGTAGCCGATGCCTAAGGAAACAGCCACTTGCGGCAGAACGCTCGATCTAAAACCTTTGGCGGCGTGTGCCCCGCTCAAATTCCGCAAGTTAAAGCAGCGAAGTTCAAATGAGACTCACAACAAAAGAGCAAAAGTTTGTTTGCATTGATAGGCAACATTTACAAAGCAAAAGGCGGGGAGTCTCGCCATCCTCCCGGCCTTCGTCTTCATCGCCGAGCGGCGCTTCATCATGGACACGCTGGTCGGCGGCGGTGTCAACCCGCTACCGCTTAAACCGGTCCGGTGGCGCGAAGGTTTCGATGGCGGCGCCGAGATCAAACGCGGCGTCTCGAGCAAGACAGCTTGCTCAAGATGAACCAAGGCTGCTTCGATCGCTCGCGTCCGCGGCGCCGCTACCGGCGATTCGGCAGGGCTTTGGGCGGCTCGTCCCCACGGCGCCAACAGATCAAGGCAATCTGCCTCTCCAATGGGATGCAGGAAACACCAGTGGATGCAGTGGCGCCCCGGAAGCCATGATGGCGGCGCAAGATGTCGGCGAGGGTCCGGAGCTTCGAAGTGCTCCAGCGGAGTCTTCGATCCGCTTGGCGACCGAGGCGCGGCGGCTTTACGCTGCCTGACCTCGCTGGTCATCGCCCTTCGCGGCGGTTTTTGGCAAGGGCCCGCCGCAGTCACGGCAGACGCTTCCGCCAAGGCAAGGGCTTCTCCGCCGCCCAGCGCGGAGAGAGGCGCGCGCCCAAAGGAACGCCCCACGCCGGCGGTCACGGCCGAGATGGCGGCAGGCCACGGGCGAGGTGGCTGAGAGGTTCTCCGCCGCCAGCGCCGGACTTCACGCCGCCATGAGCGACCTCCGTCGAAGGAGCGGGCGGCAGGTGGGTCGGGCGAAGTCGCGGAGCGGAGCTCGATACCCTGGCGTCCGCCTTTGTTCCAGCGTCGCGTGGAGCGGAGCGCGAGTTCCCCGAGGAAGATCGTGTGCGGTGGAGAATCAAGCGACTGCACGGTTGCAGTGGCGGGTTCCCCACGATTCGCCTCCGCCGCACAAGAAATGGAAAGTATATCGCGCTGACGGTTCGCAGATCATGGTGGACCCGGCTACTGCTCGGTGTAATAAATACCGGGTACAAAGAGGCCTAGGAAGGCTGTGAGGGCCCACACGTCAGTGGGCGAGCAAGGCCCCAACAGCATGGCGAGCCCCTCAGAGGTTGGGAGGGCCCCACGCGTCAGCGGGCGAGCAAGGCCCCGCCAGCGTGGGCGAGCCCCTCGGGAAGGCGGGAGGGCCCCACGCGTCAAAGCGGGCGAGCAAGGCCCAGTGGCATGCTGGCGAGCCCTCGCTGGGCGAGCCCTCAGAGGCCGGGAGGCCCCACCACGCCAAAGTGGGCGAGCAAGGCCCCAGTGGCATGGGCGAGCCCCTCAGAGGTCGGGAGGCCCCACGCCAAAGTGGGCGAGCAAGGCCCCAGCCATGTGGGCGAGCCCTCAGAGGCCGGGAGGCCCCACGCCGCGGGCGAGCAAGGCCTCAGCCTGCATGGCGAGCCCCCTCAAGGCAGGGCGGGCGAGCCCCCAGGCGGGTGTGGGCGAGCCCCCAAGGCAAGGCGAGGGCCCCACGCCAAAGAGCAAGCGTGGGCGAGCCCTCCGACGGTGAGGCGAGGGCCCCGCGCCAAAGCGGTGCGTGGCATGAGCCCTCTAGAGACCAGCGAGGGCCCCGCGCACAGGCGGGGCCCAGCAGGGGGAGCATTGCGAATGAGTCTTGGGACGAAGGCTCCCGCCGCTAAGGACGAAGCGCATTTAATGAGACATCACGCGAATAGACAGAGGAAGAAATGATTATCACCATCTGATGACCCTTGCAGTCTCGAAAGCGGGCACATCCGGGCGCAGCAGAATTGACCCAGAGAGAAGATTTGCTTGAGGAGGCCGCCCGTGTCAGGAGGAGCAGGCAGGGCCCCACCCGCAGACTCACCGGTGTGACTATGCGGGTCAGAGGCCACTTGCGAAGCACGCGAGGCGGCAGCATGCGCGCGGGGCTGCACGCTGCGTCTCTTCGTCGTGTCTTGTCGATGTAATCGAGAGCATCAGATCGCTTACTCCTCGGCTCTCCGCCAACCCCAAAGTGGTATAAGAGGAAAGGAGAGAAGGGGAAAGAGGGGCATTCAACACACACGACACTGAAGCTGCGTGCACTAGCGTTGGTGCATCGAAAACACCCTGTAAACACATTCCCTTTCAACCACAATCAGAAAAGAGCTAAGGCTCAGCAGGAGTAGGACTATTACCCGCGAGGGGGTCCGAACCTGGGTAAATCTGCGAGTCGCTCCTTGTTGTGCCCGACGCCAAATCGGATCGAGCTTGATCGAGTTGGCTAGCAGACAGAAATCGACCGTGGGTGTGATCCGCATGGTTGAGCGGAGAACACGCCGTCAGAGATGCAGTAAAAACATTGCCAGCAGGATCTCTATGGGCGTGTTTGGATCGTTGCCCCCGCTCGCCGTGCCAATCGCGGGCGCGCCAGCACGATTTGGCGAGCATTTGGCTCGAAGCGCGGCGCTGAGCAACGCGCCAAGACAAGAACGCCATGAAGCTGCTTGGCAAAGACGGCCGATTCGCTCGCCAACGCTCTCCAAATCGCGCGAAGGCGCGCCCGCGATTGGCACGGCGAGCGGGGGCAACGATCCAAACACGCCCTATATTTCGTTCTCTATATCCCTTCTCTAAACCACTATCCGTTCTTTATATTTTCATCATTTCCAACAAGTCTCTATCCCTAAAAAGATATAGAGATTCTCTATAGAGTCTCTAAATATATACTCTGCAGGGAGTCTCCAAATTTAGAGACAGATTTTAGCTCCTTATACCCATCCTGTGATTGAATTGGATAAAAGCCTTTATGTCCGAGAGTGAAAGGTGCTCCACCTTGCTTGCTCGGTCAAAACTGGCTTGCTTGACAGCTTTCTCTTTCGCTATCTTGCTTGGATAGCTTAGGCTTTTCCTCCCTCATTGACCCTTCTGAAATGCATCTATCCCTACAGGATAGGTATAGAGGCTGAGACTGTCCGCAATAGTGTTTTATGGAACGGTTTAGAGAACCTGCTAGAGATGCTCTAAGCAGAGTATATGCTCGATCGCTCAAAAACTGTATGAATTATAATTGGAGAAGTTGAGTTTAGCCCAGGTACCTCTCTAAGGCACAAATAAAAATATAAAAATTTGGGTTTGAGTACTTGAAGAAGAAACACCGGAGCATCCCCAACAGGTTCTTAAAGCATCAGAGCTACAAGATCATGGTTCAAAATTAAAAACCGCAGACACACTGCAGTGACAGACAACACACAAGCTTAAAAATTCAAATCATCGATGAGGGCTTGATATCGAAAAATACCGAAATAATCAACAGTTAAATTAAAATTAATAAAATAATCCATCGTAAAAGGAAATTACAAAATATCTCGGGTCCGCCACCCCGGTGGCGGGCGCCATCGAGGTGGCGGCACTCTCCGCCTCGATCAAACCCTAATTTCAAGGTTCCGTTATCGCATGCGGGAAAAAACTATTAAAAATATCGTGTCGACAAAATAGTGCGCGAAAAATAATAAAATAATATCCACCGACAAAACAAGGTCAAAAAAATAATAAAAAATCAGACCGACAAAATAGTGATGACTTTTAATTACAAACAAGAATTGCATGATTTACGCTAATTAATACCGATTAGAGGTCACAAGTGATCAAAAATTTACTCTATATATATCGCGTTCGCCGCTCGCTCGTCTTCACACACGCAAAGACTCTCGCTTTCAGTTCATTTCACACACGCCGCAGCTTCACACGCAGAGTCGCCTTCACACACTCACTCTCTCGCTTTCGGTTCTTTTTAGTTCGTTCGATTCGGTATATTATTCACGATACCTCGGTTGGGGATTCACGAGAGTGTCGTCATTGATATTTTTCGCTTTCGCTTTTACTTGCTAAATAAATAGTGTTATTGCGATGACGATATGCAAGAGTTAATTTTGACATAATAATATTGTATGCTAATCTTGTATATATATATATATATTAGTACTTAATATTGTATGTATATATATATACTTAATATTGTATGTATATATTGTATGTATATATATATTAGTACTTAATATTGTATGTATGTATTGTATGTATATATTATATACACAAGATGATAAATTTGACTATACCGATGTTGGCATAGTATGTTGTTAATGTTAATTAAACTAATCACCATGACGTAATTAATTAATTAAACTAAGCACGAGCACCTAGGTCTTGCTTCTATTTTGTTATCAATTGTGCATCAGACCGTAGCACGCATCAAAGATCAGATAGCAAAGAAATAAGATGCACTAGATTTACGAAGGTCAAAGACATACGGTGATAGTTTAATATGACCAGAGTTTCAGATATTACGCCTAATTTACGCTTGTTTTAATTTTTTCAGAACTTTGAACCTATCGATCTTATAATCCAGCAGTCGCATTTTAGAGTTAACATAAACTTGTTGTGTTAGGTTAACTTAAATTATGCTTAGTGATTAATTAATTATGCAAGGAGAGAAAATGGTGTACAAATATAATGGAAATTAGTGAATTTTTATAGCATGTAATATATGAATGTTTAATTTTAATTGCACGCATGCAAAACTATATATAATTAGCGACAAATTAACGCTAGTGTGCGTAGTTAAAAAGAGTGACTATATTTTTTCATATAGTAATTTTCTTGTTAGCTTAATTAAACATAATAGAGAAATTAATGTATATTTAGCATGCAAAATAGTAATATGATTGTAACGTATTTTAGTGACATTTTAGTTAATATTTATGTATTAAACACGTAAGCTAACATTTTATGTATTAAACACGTAAACTAACATTTTATGTATTGAACACGTAAGCTAATAATTGTACGTATTTTTGTATTAAACACGTACACTATATTTACACGTATTATGTATTAAACACGTAAGCTAACATTTTATGTAATGTATGAAATAATAGTTAAATACAAACAAACGTAAATTTAATATTAATATGAATGAGCACGTGTATGTTACGATTTAAATGGAGACACCAATGACTATTTTTTACGGAGATGCACCCACGCCAATGCAAGGGAATTTTGTAAGCATGCACACATACAGCCATTTGCAGACTACATATCACATTGCCAATAGAGTCGCCAATGCTAGCTGTGGTTATAGCTCAAATCTCCATATAAACCGTCATGAATACAAACTTGTTCTACACGGTGTTAGGCCATGTCAGGTTCCAAATAGTACGATGTACGTATACAAGCTGTGGCCACTGAGAAATAAATCTGCTTGGACGTACTATGTTAATAAGGCAGTAGAAGAGGGGTATCACTTAGGTGTGTACGTCTTCGCCCGAGGCAAGACAATCGAGGCGGGCCTAGCAACACCGTGAGAAGAGAGTGCACATGAGGAAGTCTTGGGAAGGGTATGGGGAGGACCCAATTGGTAGTATGATGACCGGTGTCGAGGCATTAGGCATGGGCACGGATCCGGATATCTCAATGGAGGAGGGAGAGATAGATGCACATACCACAGGGGATGATTTCGATGAAGGGGGTGAGCATGATGTCGAAGAAGAGGACGACCGATGCCCGCCATAGCGATATCGCGCTCCGATGCTTCAATTGGGTGATCGGGATCACTCGAATATTTCCAGATGGGGTATATGCACAATGACATAACAATGGGTCAAGAGTTTAGCACAAAGGATGAGGTCATACACTTCATCAAGAACTTTGGTGTGACAACACGGCGCGAGCACTCCGTGGCACGGTCCGGGCCGGCCGTGTACGAGGTGAAGTGCGTGAAGAAGCCGGAGTGCTCATTCCATGTTCGCCCATCGCCCAAAACATGAGCACCACTTCATAATCAAGAGTACGAGCCGCACACTTGTGCGGAGGAGTTGGTACGCAATATTAGCGATAATGTGGACTCGAAGTTCATAGCGCAGATGTTGCTAATCGCTATTCAAGCCGATATCTCAATGAAACCACACTCCATAATGGCCGAGGTGCGTAACCGCACCGCATGTCGATTACATATCACCAAGCATGGCGAGCCAAGCAAAAGGCATCAAATTGTTGTTCGGGATTATAAGGAGTCATACAACTGGGCTCCCGTCTCCTCCGCAAGATACTGTGAGACCAACTCGACATGCTATGTTTCGCCCATGAGGTCAGATATCTCCCGATGGAAGTGTCGACCCAACCACTTCTACCGATGCGCCTGCTTTTGGTCTTTTGGCGGTGCATAGAGGCCTTCCGACATTGTCGCCTCTGTCATTTGTGTGGATGGGACATTCCTCACCCAGAGGTACTATGGTGCTCTATTGACGGCACTTGAGTTGCGGAAACAACCAGATATTGCCTCTCGATTTGCTTTTGTGGAGAGCGAGAACAATGACACCGGTTGTGATTTCTAACTCTTCCGAAAGTTCACGTTGTCATGGATCGATCCCGAGTGTAAAGGCCATTTCGACCGCCACCGTGAATCCTACATGGTGTAATCAGTATTGTCCACCGGTGATGCCCCAATGTGGCGTGACGTTCGTTCTCGATGGTGCATGCGCCACCGGGGCTAACCTATACATCGCATTCAAGAATAAGCCCCTAGTGAAGAAGTTCAAGACAATGTGCATGCAAAACCAACAAGCAAATTCAAGGCGCTTTTCAATGATATTAACGAACGCATCGTAAAAATGGTCGCGAAGAGCAAAGCACATCGGGGTTCAAATACTAGGGGCGAGCAAGTAAGCTCTCTACAGAAATTACTTTTTGCTCGATGGATAGCAAAAACCGACAGAGAAATGGGCTCTCGTGACATGACAATCGATGGCGCCCTTAAGTCGGTAGATTTATTTACAATGTTAGTTTCATTCCGCTCGATCAGAATTTAAGAAGTCTCAGATTGCAGATATACGGTGATGACGACGAACATAGCCGAAGTCAGATAATAATGTGCTACGAGGAGCGCGTGCCCGCCAATATGCACTATCATTGAGATGATCTTTTTAGGACAAGAGATTATTTTCGCGACCGAGAAATGGCGGCCATGCAAATCACAAGCACTTTTCCTCGTGTCGAAGCCATCCTACGAGGCGCCGACAGTAAATCTCGGCCCACCGCACGTCAATATATGACCGTATGAATAACATATTCAATGTGGATCGCAAGAGAAAGTACATTACGTGATTTAGCGCAGAGATAATCAACAAAAGTGCCAACTTGGCCAAGATGAGGTCAGATGCACTTGCAATAAACCCCGCCGAACACATCCCATGCTCGCACGTCATGGCGGCATGTCGAGATCTTCGGCAACGATGCCACTCAATACGCTCTCCGCACTATTCGATGAATGCAATTAGGCAAACATGGGCACCCAAGATGCGACCAATTAATCGAGGGGATATAAAAACTCGAAGGGCCTACCTTCCATCCATTCCCCACTACTGGCGTGTTGCACAAGGTAGACCGCGACGGCGGCGCTTCAAGGTGACATGGATGTCGCCGATGGAGGAGATGGTTTATGTCATTGTCGGCTATGTAAATACCAGACATGACCGTAGTATTTGTCCAAATCGAGGATGAGTCCTACAATATCATTCTCGCAATTCTTGTATCACCGTCATATTTTAATAAAAGAGTTGTATTCGTTATATCCTTACTTCTTGTTTCACTGTCGTACAATATTATTCTGGCTATTGTCACTTGTAAGTTTTAATAAAAGACTTGTATTCGTCACTGTCACATGATGTTTTACTATTTGTTGTATGTAATAACTATAATATTTTCTTGCAAGATACACAATGGAGGTTCCACAGTTCTTCTCCAAGACGGATGACTCCGCCATAGGTCGCAGAAATGGGTGTGGCAATGAACATGTTTGCATGTTTCATAAAAATTATCTCATATTAACATGGTTAGCTAACATTATGATATTGTTATTTGTAGATGCAAACATTACGATTGAGGGCATCACGACAAATCAAACAATTGATGCCCGCTTTTGATGTTCCTTGCCCGTGCGGACTATTGCCGTGGGCACTCACCATTAATGGGGTCCCACAAGGAAATGACCGTCGACACCGCTACCAAGACTAGACCCGGGCCTTATCATCAAGACTGGTCGGCCAAGGCCCCGAGACGACATCGCTCCACTTACCGTCGGTGAGATGACAATTACATTGAAGGATGTGGCCATGCTCACGTGGTTGCCCATCTCGATCGGTCTTCGTTATCAACAAATCAAGCAGCAAACATGGAAAAATTATGTCAAGAAAGGTGAGTGTCTACTTTTTCACTTGCAAATTTGTAATTAGTACATTAATTTACCCTATGAAATATTATTCTAAATCAAGCAGTTTGAAGTTGAATATAATGGAAGCGACCAGGTGTTTCGATCTCATGGCTCGAGCACCTTGACGAGGCCGGTCCGTGTCCAACCAATGTGAAGAGGCGATCGATTTGGCATTATGAGGTGTATCTGTACTACCTCCTCGCCGGCGCCATGTTCACAAATGGCAACGGTGATCAGATACCCTCACCTAGTCTTCGTGAGCTCGAGAGCTATGCAACGAAGCTTTATTTAATGAGGACTACGAGCAGATAGCTTGGGGTCTCGCCAGATACGATACATACCGGAGTTATGTGTCGCATGCCATCGTCCACCGAATGCAAGTGTTTGGGGTTGTCCTCTCCTCATCCAATTATGGTCGTGGAGTTATTTGCCACTAAATCGCCCAAACACGCCAAGACGATACTATCTCGTTCATGTAGACGCCGATTTGACCCCCGCATGTAGACCAACAATGGGATATATATGGTTGCATGCGGTTGCGATGGTGAGAGAATTAGTAGACAGTAGGCGCCTTACACGCCGCTTGTGTCGACCTAGACCTTCCGGTACATGACCAAGTTACGTGGGAACCATTCTCGCCATCCGGCAACCTATGATATTGCCACGGGGCTTGTCGGCTAGCACGTATCGAGAGTGTAGACTATTGGATGACGACTGTTATCTAGTCTCGCATGAATGCCGTCGAAGGATACTCGCCGAACGCGCTCAACGGCAATTTGGCTACCGCAAACATTTCCACTTCCACCGCCGCAAGATCCCGCAACTCCCATGGGTATGCATCATAAGTTAAATATTTTGAATATATTTGTACCACTCATAATATAGCGCACAAGTGTTTTTTCAGCTTAGTTCAACCGGCGCAATCGTGATTGGGCCCACGCCCACAACGCCCACATCGAGCGGTGGATCGAAAGAAGCTATCGACGAAGTGTGGTACCGATGGAGCCGCGACGAGATCGATATTTGGGGTACATGGAATGGTACCGCCTAAGGACCGATGTCACTATGCGATACCACAGCAAAGAAGAAGACCGCTCGACAACCGTGAGGGTTATGCCCAACGAGTCTATGTTCGCACGACGCGGCGCCTCCGATAGTTTCATCTATATTATGCACTTCATACCTCCTTCAATACCATATGACATAGTTGATGCGCACAGAGGTCGATTCGCTGCATGGCCATGCAACGGAGCTTGTATCGCAAAACACACGGACCGCCAATCTTCTTCAAATTCATTGAGGGCCCTCATTAGAAGGGCGGATCTCGCCACGGAGCGATTAGGGGGTCGGCGGGCATAGATCGCGACAGATCGCGAAAGGATACCCCGATCCGAGAAGAATCGGCACCGCGATAACCGAAGTCACCACCTCCTCCAAGATTCGCCGCTCCGCGAGATCACGGTCCATGGACAGCGTACACCACCGGTTCGGGCCCACGCCGACAATCTCAACCTCCCCGAGCCTCTACATCGACACCCTTCCAACACAATACCACCATTCTTCAACTCCAACTGGGCCAGTCACGAGGAGGGATTGATATTAACGAAGCGCCGTCTTCGTAAACCTCACGATGACTATCGCGAAGACACAAGATACCCAATTTGATGCAAATTGGGCAAACATGGGAGGATCAATTTGGATAGTGCATTTGCATCCAACCTTAGCTTTCAAGATATCTTGGGCGGATGCAACATTCCTATACCAGATCCGACCTGACTGGGGTCTAATCGGCAAACTCCCCATGGGGTCCTTCAAATTTGCAACACGGGAGCAAACCCCTATGCGTCCCTCCACGGGTTGTGCACGCCAAGCCACCCTTATGAACAAAGCATGATGGGGGTTTTCCATATTTTGGTGGGTCACAGACGCCATAAGTTCACAAACAGGTATATCCCAACCGCGGACCAAACCGATGATCAAATTCGGTTTGGACCTTCTCAGTCACGGATTGACGTCTGACGACGATCCACCGACCATTACACCCCAAGTGCATACACGACAAGGGTCGTCGGCGCTAAGTGTAATAATGTAATTGATGGACTTATGTTATTATGTGCATTCGCGGTTTGGCCATGAAATTATTCTCCATACAATTATTAACATTGCATTGACCATTATGGCGATTAGTGACGTTGCATTTACTACTACTTCAAGACTTACCACATGCCGTTAACAAGTCTATGCACGACACGCCTATTCACATGACAAGATTCACTTTACGTGTATTTAATGTTTTTATTTATCTCATAGCTTCTAACTTTACAAAATTTAGTTTGCAGTATAAACGACTATTAACACTTGCTAAAATTTTAAATTTGCAATTTTGTAAAATTACATACAATTTTGAGTTTTAAAATGTATATTCACATGCTTATACATGTATCAAATTTTACTTAGCCCATATATTTATCATATATATTAAAATTATAGGAGAAGCTATCCGGTCACATGTGTATATAAATATATCTATATTATACATATATTATAATGTATATATGCCATATGCTATCCGGTCACATGTGTATATAAATATACGCCACGCATATGCAACGTGGCATGGGAGAAGGTCTAGGTCATTGTGGTCTTCGTCTCGGCCACCAACGGAGCAAATTGAGCGGAAGGTGCAATGAGAAGCGTGCAAGCGTGTGCGTGTGTGATCGTGGTTCATGTCATTGTCATCTTACGAGCTCATCAGATCGAAAAATTGTAGGAGGCTTTCTTCAACTAAACCTACCTCCCAACGTAAATTATTTTAGACATGCCATTTTACTAATCAATTATCAATAAAATTACACGCCACCTACTACATATTATCAATAAAATTATCAATAAGGTGCATGAGAAGCGTGTGCGTGTGTGATCGTGGTTCATGTCATTGTCATCTTACGAGCTCATCAGACTGAAAAAATTGTGGGAGGCTTTCTTCCAACTGAAACCTACCTCCCAACGTAAATTATTTTAGACATGCCATTTTACTAATCAATTATCAATAAAATTACACGCCACCTACTACATATTTTTGGACAACTATAATAATTTAGTATATATTTATCATATATTTATATTAAAATATAATATTAGTAAATGGGCAAGATATATACATATATAACATATGTTATATATATATATATATATATATATATATATATATATATATATATATATATATATATATATATATATATATATACACACACACACACACACACACACACACATATATCACATGTAATACGGGGGCTTGACACACTTGTGGTGGCGGAATGAAGTCATGTCGTCTCGTGTATGGGCAACAGTGCAAATGCCCTCGGTATACGCCACCGAGGTGGCGGGACCCGAGGATATTTTCGTAATTTCCTTTTACAGTGGATTATTCTATTAATTTTCTATTTTACTGTTGATTATTTCGGGTATTTTTCCCTTGATACTTTATAGGGGTCCTGATGTACATGCTCATGCAAAAGGCGACAACAAAACTACGAAGCGTTTGGCTTGTAAAATGGAACACATTTGCTGCCGCAGATTAATTTTGATTTAAGCTGAATTATGGCTTATCATTGTGGTTCGCAAGAGAGATTCTTTCTGGCCCTTCTCTGAAGCATAGAAATCTGCTGAACGGATAAACAACCTGGATCAATAGATTTTTTACATTGTGCAAATGCTGAGACATGCTGGTCAGAATCAGAGCAGAACGAGCAAACATTCGTGTGCAGGAATGCAGAAGCTGAGAATGTGGTTCCAAGGCCAAACAAAAGGGCGCAAAACCAAATATATCCATGGCTCTCAAGTCATCTATATCCACCAAGCAAATGTGATCCTTTGAAGCAAGCTAGGTAGGTCAACAAGCTGCATACCTACAGCCAAATGTATGGCTGGTTGTTAGCTTGTGCACGTAATATAAGAGAAAATCACATTCACATAAAGGATGAATTCCTTTTGTCCATAAAATGTACTTTTCTTTAAACTTTATCAGAGCACAGGAAAACTTAAATGTTCATGAATTCCTTTGTCTCGCCAGCCAGGGTTTGATTATCAACACTCCAAAAGTTAAGAGACCTGTATACTGCATATTCCACTGAGTCTTTTAACAGGCAGAACTTTGCCTTCGAAGAAAGGCTGAACTCCAAACATGCTATGGTGGCTGGAAACAAGGGGTAGGAATGGTTCTTTGTGTAAAACTAATACGTAGTCTTAGGTCAATGTAACAATTTATTTATATAGGTTTTATAGAGGGCACCTCATGGTGTAAATGAACAACATAGCTTAGGTGTCCTTTTCGCCTTGTCTTATCTTTCTATCTACCAAAGATGGGAAGAATAAGATAAAGCAAAAAGAGTGACACCTTCCATATGATTCAAGAGTTAAAGACTACTTATACATGTTTTATAGAGGGTGTCTCATGGCATAAATGAAGAACATAGTTTAGTCTATACAATTCAAGAGTTTAAGACAAGCTGAAAAAATTCTCAATTGAAATCCAGCGAGGTGGTTCACAAGTCCTAATCACGATGAGGATGAAAATGCCTGTAAAGCCAATGGCAATTTTCCACATGGAAAACCTCCTGATTTTAACATCATGCTCAAAAAAGGAATACATTAAAAAGAATAGCAACACAAGACTCAAATCAATGATTATGAGTAAAAAGACCCAGCCAGTCAGACTATTGAACTGATATGCTAGGTTTACGCACTATCAAAAGTCTAGCTGACTAGCTCTATTCGATAGTGAGATCTTTTAGCAAAAGAAGCAATCATATGACATCAGAACAAATCCTAAAGTTTTAAAACAAGAATATGTGAACAACTTTGTGTCAATGCACTAAAGAGATCCCAATGGAGCAAGTATACGAACAACGGTAAATTGATTTATTGATCAAAGCCATTTGCCAGATAAAAAAACGAAAAAAATGAAGATGAAATCTTCATAATATTGCAGGTAAGTTAAACTACCTGCGGATTAACTTAAACATTTTGCACATTATTAGATCATAGTTATATGCATATATTTCAAGTGCATCCCTATCGTTGTGACCAGTTAACTTCATAGTAGCAAACCTTGACCAGTTAACATGTAGCAGGTGGTGAAATTTCCAAGTAAATGGAAACCATCCAAGCATTATCACATTGCGCCCAGAAAAGAAACAACTCTAAACAATCATCACTAGAAAAGAAAAGCACACCCTTTTGAACCCATACTCATACTCATAGGATACCATCAGATTACACACTAATAAAAAACTTGCCGAAATGAATTGTGACATGAGTTTTATGAGAGAAGGAATATCTAATGAACCTAGAAAACGGTCCATATCAGTACCATACCTGTCCTAGGTAGTATGCAGCTGTTTCTTGCTATATTTTAGGGCCTGTTTTATTTTTGTTTGGATGGTAGGAGTAAACTTTTTAGCATATATGGTTCCAATTAATGAAACTGAAGAATATGTTTGCTTCTTCCATTTTGATAGAGAGATTAAAAGCCGCTTGACGCTAACCGGACGGCATGGATCCATCAATTCTCAACACAAAATAAAAACGGTGCTGTCAAAGGTTCAGAGCTCCTCCGGGTATGTCATGTTTCCCACTAACAATCAGCAGACGAAATGTACAGGATCTAAGCAATCGTAGTGACATATTAACATCAACACACAAATCATACCATTTCTTATTCTGATAAAGGACACAGCCATGGACAGATGGATCGATCATGGGAAGAAGCTGAACCTTAAAAATCCTTAAGAGATAATTAGGCCCCCACAATTTACACAGCAGAATGCGAAACAGGGCAGCATTGATTAGATCCATTCATCAATCAATCGATTAATCACAACATTATGGAAACCCTAGCTTTGTCCGGACACACCGAAATCAAATCACAAACAGAGAAGATAAGCGCGAGAGAGCACACCGGCTTTAGTAGCATCAATCGGAACAAAAACAAATGAGCGGATGCGGTGGTATGAGATGAGATGACAGGCGGGTTATTACGGTACGAAGGGTGGGAGTTGGATCACTTGGCGACGATGCGGCGGATGAAGTCCTCGTAGCGGATGGTGCCGTCGGGGGCGACGTCGACCTCGCGGATCCACTCGTCGAACTCGTGGGGCTCGAGCTTCTCGCCGATGGAGGTGAGGACGTGGCGGAGGTCGGCGACGGAGACGGTGCCGGAGGCGTCCTTGTCGAGGACGCGGAAGGCGTCGCGGAGCGGGCGGTCGAAGGGCTCGGGGCGGAGGTGGGCGCGCATGAGGTCGAGGAAGCGCGGGAACTCGAAGGGCGCGGTGAGCTTCTCCTGCGCGGCGATGTCGCGGAGCTGGGCCTGGGTGGGGTTGCCCCCCAGGGAGCGCATGAGGACGCCGAGCTCGGAGGGCGCGATGCGGCCGTCGCCGTCGGTGTCGAAGAGGGAGAAGGCCTCCCGCATGGACGCCACCTGCTCGTCGCTCAGCTCCTTGCCGCCCATCGCGGCCGCCGCCGGTGAGGCCTGCGCCTGCGTGTCGCGCGCGCCGGATCGGAGGGGAGGTGCAGATCTCGCGGTGGGCGCGTTCGCGTCGCGTCAGCCTCTCCTTGCTCTTCTTCCTGCGCGTTTGCTGCTGCTGGCTCGGGCTGGGCTGGGCTGTGGTGGGTAGGGAAGAAGTGAAGTGAGAGAGGGGACTCTCGAGAGGAGGAACGTGGGGCTAGTGGCCGTGCGGCCCGTGCGAGCGGGTGATGCACACGGCCCACGGCCTCGTGTGAGGCTGCACCACTACCAGGTTGCGGTGGCTGGGCGTCGTGCACAAAGGCACAACCAAGGCCTTGTTTGTTTCATATTAAATTAAATTAAATGAAAAATTTTATATTTGTATAAGTCAAATGATATAATATTTTGTAGTCATTTTTATGAGGTTTAAAATAGTTCTTCTTAGACTTTATAAAATATACTTTTCTTATATTTTTAAAATTTTTTAAAATGTATTTGAAGGAGGTTAAAAATTTGTTATAGTAAAACTCAACTCAACTTTAATTTGAAACAAACAAGGTCCAAAACACCGATACATACGACCATGTATTTTATTTTTTTTAAAAAAAAATATATTTCAAAAAAATTTTGAAGCCCTTCTACTTTTCAAAAAGAAGGGTTGAACCTGATTTAAGCCTTCTTTGTTTCAGCTTAAAGTTGAGTTGAGTTTTACTGTATCAAATTTATGACCCACTCAAAAGACGTTTTAAAGAAGAGAAAATTGCATTGTTACCCCCTGAATTTGCAATAGTTCTCACGTAGCTTGCTGAACTTGAGTTTTACTTTCTCTCCCCTATAAACGTATCTCTGTTTGCACGGTTGCCCCAAAACCGTTAGGGCAACCGTTAAGAGGTGACGTGGCGCTTACGTGACCGTTAACCATTAATGTGGCTGCCCCATGGCAGTTGAAGGACAACCCACATTACTAGTTATTGATGAAAAAACTCATAAAAAAATTAAAATTTGTTAAAAGAATCATAAAACTTTGGAAAAAATCGAAAAAGCAAATGTTCAGAACGAAGAAGCTGTCGCCAAAACCATCTTCATCGTCTTCTTTCGGGCCCATTTGGAAACCTTGATCCCGGCCGGGATCCCGGCCCAATCCCGGGGTGGGAATCCCGTGGTGGAAGATTTCCCTGGGAAATTTTCGGATCCATTTGGAAGCCCATTCACCAGGGATTATTGGGCCCATTTCCCCCTCTTTCCACGGGAAGTCTCGCCCACCCGACCTCGTGGATATTCTCCCGCTCATCTCTCTCCTCGCGTCTCCTCCCGCCTCCGCCTCCACCTCCCGTCTGCCGTCGCCTCCTCCACCTCCGCCTTTGTCGCCCCCTCCGTCTCCCTGCGCGCCGCCCGCTCCTCCTCCTCCGCCTCCCCTTCACGACGCCCTGCCGCCACCAAACAACACCCACCAAGACCCTGACCAGGTCTCATCGCCATGCCGATGCCACATCCGAGCAGTCACGGAGGCGAGGAGAAGGGAGGGGGAGGGCGACAGGGGTGGTCAAGACGCAAGCGTAGGTCGGGCAGAGCCGGAGGAGGCGGTCATGGAGGCAGTGCGGGCACACGCCGCCGCATGGCCGAGGTGGCGAGGGAGCAAGGGGGAAGAAGCAGTGGTGGAAGGGGGAGCGTGGAGAAGCACCCGGGGAAGTGAAATGCCAAAAAAATTCCAGTGGGGAATTATCTATCCAGGGAATTATTCCCCCTGTAGCCAAATGAGCCCTTCGTTTGTTGCAACAACCGGGGAAAAAAACAATTACAGCTCCTGCTGCGGTGGACTTGAGCATCATTTCCACCGAGCCACCGTCCCTTCTACTTGCTGAACAATAGTAAAGCGAACAAGATAGATGAATAAGCCGGCGGTGCATCATCAACCTCCCAGCTTGCTGCCGTTTTACCTTTACCATTCTGTCGTTCGCCGGTGCGGTGCCGGTGGCCGCGCCGGAGCATGGACAGCAATAGCCACCGGCGTCCGTCTGAGCAGGACAGCTAGCTAGCTAGAAGAGCCGAGCCATCAATGCCGCCTGCATGCATGCATGCGCCCCCTTTTTTGGTAAGGCATATTTTGTTTTATTAGGACAAAGTTTTAACTGACAGTTACTTCATTAATACATACTTCCTTCGTTCCAAATTGTAGTTCACTGTTGGTTTTTGGAGACTCTTTTTGACCATTATTCTTATTCAAGAAAATAGTGCAAGCATGCAAAAATAGAAGTCATACTTAAAATATGTTTAATGGTAAAACAAATCACAATGAAATAAATAAGATTTACATATATTTTTTGAATAAGACGAATGATCAAATAGAATATCCAAAAGTCAACAGTGAACTATAATTTGGAACGGAGGGAGTAACTTTTATGATACAAGATTGATGTTGGTAGATTTTTATTCGAAAGTACTTACATATGAGTATGATTTTGTATCATAAAAATGACATGTTAATGAAACAATTGTTGATCAAAGTCTTGTCCTTATGAAACAAAATATGACTTAAAAAAAGGAGGAAGTAATTAGGAAACACCGTATTTTTTTTATTTTTGCTAGCTAATTTAGGTCCCCGGGTCCCCATTGCTTGACTTATTTTCAGAGAGTTTCTGGACGTCTGTAAATATAGAAAAAACATAGATTATTTATATTTTAATAAAGATAAGTAGATAAGTCAAATAAGCTATAGAGATCTGGGCCTTATAACCACTCCTCACGAAATTGCTTAAATGACACTCAATTGGCTGCCACGGAACAAAATGGCCCTCAATTCGTCTCTGTTTTGTAAAATGATACCGAGACAACAAATTTTGCTTCCAAATGACATTTTAGCATTTTTACCCCCCTTTTCACCTTTTCCACGCTGAAAAATGTGTGAATTTCAGGTTTTGCCTATAAGTTGCGGCGACGACGGGAGCAGCAGTGGCTCAGCAATAAAGTATTTGACTTTTAAAAAATGGTAAGCTTATAAAAAGACAATATGTCTAGAAAGAAAGAATTAGACATCCCTGCTGCACCTGCAGTACAGAAAAATAAAGAAAGATTTAACCATGTTACTCAGTTCAAGTGGTGCCCGTGCAAATCACTTGGCAACGTTGATCGAAACTATCCGAGTATCCGTCCATAGACTGTACTTAGATATAACTCCGGCAATAGGAGCAATATCGCTTGGCTTCAGTGGAGCGGGCCGGTGGCCCACGACGAGGGAGCCGAGCGAAATTTGAAAAGGGAGCGCCCAGTGGGCCGCACACCTCCACATGGGCTCTTAAACTCCCGAGGGCCCACCGGCCTGTGGCCCGCACGTGGTCGGAATTGATGCGCTCCGCTCGATGCCGCCATGCCAACGCGGCGCTTAATTTAATGCCACTGCCAAAAGACGCTCCTAATTCAAATTTCGAAACTGCGATTCGAAACTGCGGCGCAGATCGCACTCGCAGACGCAGGCGCATGAGGCCAAGATTGGCAGTACGAATCACACGCATACTCAAATCATTCTGGGCAGCATGCAGCAGCGCTAACTAATCACCGGTAATTCTTAGTGCCTGATCCTTCCAAGTTCCATCCGAGCTCTGTTATCCTTGGGTTAAATCGATATACTATATCGATCACCTATAAAATTACTGTTTAAATACATGCTGACTTCGTGTGTGATAATGATACGTGAGTATTATAGAATCCGGTGATGCTCAACATAACTTCATTTGAGCTCACATGTCATTTACTCGACATAACTTTTTTTTTTGAAGGCACAGCAAAACGCTGGCATTCTGTATTAAGTAGAGGGAAACTGTACAATGAGAGAAATCCCAAGAAAAAAAGAAAAGAAAAAGAAACATCACAGCTCAACGCTAACAGCACTCAACCACCGAAGCACACCAACGCAGCCACCGAAGGAACCCACAACACAGCGGCGATCAACTACAGGAAGTGGAATGACCGACAGCATCAGTAGTGCAAGGACGGATAACGATGCCTCCAACGAGGTAGCGACGGTGAGAAACCGTCGCCACCGCCAATCGCACCAAGCTTTCGCTCTACATGGGGAGCACCAACAGCAATGCCTCCAACGAGGAAACGACGTCAAGACGCCGCCATTACTGGGCCAAAAGGGCAGGGCTTTCACCTCTTGAGCTCGACCATGCAAACACCGCACTCGACATAACTTTGAATGCCAACTTTGGAGTGGTATGCGTTGGGTTATCCCTTTCTGATCTTGACTAGATGATCAAGAAGAAGATTTGATGAGAATGCTCACATCGGATGATACAGAGACTCGTGGATGATTTCGCATTTAATTAGGGGCATGTTTCGTAGTAATTGAGCTAAACGAATAGCTTAGCTGAGTTGGAGTGATCGAACTGAATGTACATTAAGCCGGATTTCTAGTTTTGTGCAAATCTGCTCCACTTTGTTTATGCTATTTTTAAGGTGTTTTGGAGACGGATTGATGATTATTAGAAACTACACTAAAAGGACAACTCGTTTAGTTTTTCAATTAATCATAGCCACTTCAAGTATGATCTACAATCCATGTGATCGCTCAGTTCCATAATTCTCATCGTTTTTCATATAAGGCAATCCAACATAGCTTAGGAAAGCTACGTGATTTTGTTTCTTGTAGAATTTAACAAACAATGACATCCCCAACCATGTGTTGTTTTTAATTCTTGTGTTTGTGGAATATTATGAAGTAAATAGGGCTTTTAGTGCTTAAAGTATGCACAACAGTGTGATGATATACAACCTCAAAATTTATCACATATGATATACTCCATTCACTTTATTGCACCTATATTAATCAATCTCTTTTGCATTTATTTTAGCTTGTTTTCCCTTATTAAGTTTTAAAGGGTTTGCTAAACTTTTTTTGTATTTTCTCCACTATTTTTTAATAAATTTTGCAGGGTTTAATAATTTTCATTTATTTGTTTTGTTGTCTATTAACTTTGTGATATAAAAACGATGGATTTATCGGTTGATCCGTGGAATGTAGGCATGCATGCACTACCTAGTGTGTTGTGGAGACACCAAATCCAAATCAACTAGCAGGGTACTGTTTGGAAACAAGGTATTTTCATAGTTTATAGTCAAATACTATTGTTTTTTACAATACCATGGTATTTTTTGAGTATTAAAAGTTCACTTTGATATGAAGTTTAATTTTCTTCTTTGGTCGTAGACTTTTAAAAACAATGTAACCAAACAGTTGGTAGTTACAAAAGATGTCATGGTTTTAATGTAGTTTGCTGGAACCATGGTATTCACCGTAAAACAGTCATAAAACCATGGTTTTATAAAAGCATAAAACAATGCTACCAAACAGGGCTTAGTTGTTTCGAAATTCATGTGCTTGGATTATAGACTAGTCGTAACGCTTAGTTGTTTTTTGCTTGAGGTATTTTTCACTATGGCACATGTGCAGTCATGCACAATACCCCAAAATTATATTCTTTATAGAAAAATACTACCTCTGGTCACAAAAAGAAGTCATCGTTGACTTTTGGACACGCTTTTGACCTTTCGTCTTATTCAAAAAATTAGTTCAAATATGTAAAAATATAAGTCATATTAAAATACATTTAATAATAAACCAAATCATAACAAAATAAATAATATTTATATAACTTTTTTGAATAAGACGAATGGTCAAAGTCTTGTCCAAAAGTCAACGGCGACTTCTTTTTGTCACCGGAGGGAATATTATATAGCCATTTCTAAAAGACAAGCCTCTTGATTCGTAAGAATGATAGGCATTTGTCAAGATTATCCAGACCTAACGATATGTGTAGACAGTGTAGTGCTAGCCACATCCACGTTCTAAACTCTGGCACCCTATTATTGTAGCCGTAGGGTTGAATTTAAATATAAGAGGGAGACATATAGGAATTGAAGTGAGTAAATGTAGTAATGATTGAAAAGTGGATAAACAATACTGAGATGTGCCTAGAATTATGCATGGCCTAAAGCTTTCGGTCTCACTACAGGATAGCATGCTAGTGCAAGCTGTAGTACCGCTTGCTGTAGCCCAAGCCCGATCATCAGATCGAGGGGGAAGCCATCGGATATAGGAGGTCGCTGCTGCCGAATCAAGGAGGATGTCGTTGTGGCCAAATCAGCAAGTCGACACCGTTGCTCAAACAAGGCCGCTACGGCCGCCGATAGACGGCGCCGACGCGCCAAATCGAGGATGTCGCCGCCGCCTCTCAGCCACAGCCCCCAATCTCTACCTTCGCCGGGGCACCGGAGCGACGAGGCTAGACGTCGCTGCACGCATCTGCCGGATTGCGCACACGCATCTTCCGGTGGATGGAGCAGCGGCCTGCGGCTACACTGCGACAGATCGAGCAGCACTTGCGGCGGGGTGTCAACACTGCGGTCGGATAGATCAAGCTGCTAGCTACCTTGTGCCTATGCACCTGTCGGGCAGATCGAGTTGCAAGCTAGCGCTTTGATGTATAGGTTGCCGATGTGAGAGACGCCCAACCGCAGAAGTAAACCTAGCTCACTCACTTTGGGGATTTCACCGTGTGTTATTTTTCACGAGCACACGCCCAATTTTTTTGGCATACCTGCCAAAAGATATGCAAAGTGGTAGTTATGGATTGAGTAGCTTTCTACAGCAGTACTTTGTTTCCAAATAAATAATTTTTTTGAAGCAGTACGACAGCTTATGTACATAACTTTAGAAGCGGTAGGATCGTATTGGACTCAAATTATTATTCCTAAATGTACTACCGTTTGCAATTTTTTTTTCTCGAAGCAGTAGTACCGTTTCTTCCAATGGGTTATCTTGTAGTGTCTCTCTTAAGTCTATCAAAGCTCTCAAATTTGTATGCTAGACTTTTAGCTAGAAAGGATAATTGAGCTCCACTGCAACTTTATACAACTTTGGTTTCACGGTATAGTGAGCGGGAATGCGATATGGTATTTATATTTTTCATTTTTTTAGAAAATTTATATTTTTATATTTCTCATGTTGCTGCCTCCAAACGTGGGACACGGAACAGGAGCCGAGTCCACTACCCTTGAGCACCGTACTCTTCGTCGAGCACTGTATCTCATCCGTCGTTTTATACACGCACGCCTGGTCGTATCGTATCAGACGGCACACACGTGCCACCATGCAATTCTACAATCCCAATAAAACCCCTCTACTTTTCACCTTTTACCACCCATCCAAACGCCTTTCCACTTTTCACCACGCCCTTTTTTTTACCGTAAACCCCCTATAAACCTCCAAATTCCCCACTCCCAGAGCAGCTAGCTCTGCCTCCCTCTCTCTCTGATGGCGCCGTCCAAGAACTCGGTGCTTCGCCTCCTGCCGCTGCTGCTCTTCTCGTCCGTGGCCGCGGGCTCGACGGCGGCGGGGAGCGCGGAGGTGGACGCGCTCATGGAGCTCAAGGCGGCGCTGGACCCGGCGGGGCGCGCGCTGCCGTCGTGGGCGCGCGGCGGCGACCCGTGCGGCCGCGGCGACTACTTCGAGGGCGTGGAGTGCGACGCGCGCGGGAGGGTGGCGGCCATCTCGCTGCAGGGGAAGGGGCTCGCCGGGAGCATCTCGCCGGCGGTGGCCATGCTGCCGGGCCTCACGGGGCTCTACCTCCACTACAACGACCTCGGCGGCGCCATCCCCCGCGAGCTCGGCGACCTCCCGGGCCTCGCCGAGCTCTACCTCGGCGTCAACAACCTCTCCGGCGGCATCCCCGTCGAGCTCGGCCGCCTCGGTAGCCTCCAAGGTGAGAGAGTCCCTGGATGGATGGGCTTGGAGCTTTAAATTTTGAATGCCAAAGACATTCGGTTTTTTGGTTTGTGCATTTCTGTTCCTGAAATTGTTGTTTGTTGAGCTAAATTTATATTCTTGATGTCTGCATGTGATGGCATTTTGAGTATGGGCGTGTACTGAACAAACTTGTGAATTGTGATCATGGCCGGTGGATTTTGGCTTGTTCTTGCCTTTTTTGCCGGCTCACTGTTTTCATCTTCCTGTTGGCTCGGAGTCGGAGCTCTTAAATTGACACAAAGCAAGATTAGATCATGAATCTTGCGTGATCAAATGCTCTGTGATTTTCTCAGAACCGTGTGCTTAATTTGTCATATTGCTGATGATTGCTGCCATACAACTACGAAATGACAAAAGTTTGAAAATTTTTCTCTGTACAATTTGGCCTATGTGGATTCTCTTGTACGACTGGCTATTCTTCGCCTTTTGCCCGTTTCATCTTTCATTCCCTGTACTGACACAAAAAAAAAGAAGTTCGGATTCTGATCAAGGATCTGGGTTTCTGTGTAACTGTGTTGGATTTGCTTCCTCACTGTCAGTGGTGTCCTTTGCAGTCTGCACTTGAACTGTGTGCACAGCTTTCCCCCTGTTCTACGGCTCATAATGACCATTATTTCTCTGTTCAATTTAGGATTAATTAGCCTGCCAAAAAGTTGATTGCATCAACCTATCAAAGTTTAAATGCATCAGTAATTGTTCTTCTCTGATGGCAACTGAGAAAATGCTGTCTTTCTTTGTGCAGTGCTGCAGCTCGGCTACAACCAGCTTTCAGGGAGCATCCCAACTCAGCTGGGTCAACTCAAGAAGCTCACTGTTCTTGCCCTTCAGTCCAATCAGCTCACCGGGGCGATACCGGCGTCTCTTGGGGACTTGCAGCAGCTGACACGGATGGACTTGAGCTCTAATCACCTCTTCGGCTCGATCCCTTCCAAGCTTACAGATATCCCACATCTTGCAAGGTTGAACCTCCGTAACAATACGCTTTCAGGAAGCGTTCCATCCGGTAAATAGTCCTCAAGAATGGTATTAATTCTTTGTTACAACGCCACGATTGCTATTGTTGCCATCTGAAATGTTTGTCTCTAATCTCCCTTTATCTTTGTAGGTCTGAAGAAATTACACGAGGGTTTTCGCTATGATAACAATTCAGAGCTCTGTGGAGCTCAGTTTGATTCTCTGAAAGCCTGTCCTAACGACGACAATGCCGACAAACAAATGCCCCGTAAACCTGAATCAACCTCTGTCAAGCCACAGCCAATTCCACAAACTACTGATCTCAACAGAAATTGCGACAACGGCGGTTGCTCGAAACAACCAGGACTCTCTTCTGGTGCTGTTCTTGCTGGAACAATCATCATCATAGCCGGTGCGGCAGGCTGCGGTTTATCTGTGTTCTCATGGCACCGCCGGCAGAAGCAGAAGGTTGGCAGTTCTGTTGAGCACTTGGAAGGCCGGCCTAGCCTTGACCAGCCAAAGCAAACACCCCAGAAGAGTCCCTCCTCATTGATCAATGTTGAGTACTCTAGTGGTTGGGACACTTCAACTGAGGGATCACAGCATGGAGCCCGGCTATCGCCGGAGGGCTCCCCAAGTGTCAGGTTCAATCTAGAAGAGATCGAATGCGCAACGCAGTACTTCTCAGACGTCAATTTGCTCGGCAAGAGCAGCTTTGCAGCGACATATAGAGGGATCATGCGTGATGGCTCGGTTGTTGCCATCAAGAGCATCAACAAAAGCAGCTGCAAGTCAGAGGAGGCCGACTTCTTGAAGGGCCTCAGCATGCTCACATCACTGAGGCATGATAACCTTGTTGGCCTAAGGGGCTTCTGCCGCTCCCGGGCTAGAGGGGAGTGCTTCCTCATCTATGAATTCATGGCAAATGGGAGCATTTCTCGGTATCTCGATGTCAAGGAAGGCGACACAGGTGCGACGATCCTCGACTGGGCTACACGGGTCTCCATCATCACAGGCCTTGCCAAAGGTATAAATAATTCACCTTCTCTATCTGTTGAAGATAGCTCATCTCTGTGTTGTGCATACTTTTGCATTGGCATTTCATAAAAGTAAATACATCTTTTTAGATAACGATAAAAATAGATACATAAAGTGCAGTTTCATACAAAATGTTGTATTTTGTAAGATAAATGAAATGTTCCGGCCTCCATATCCGAAAATGTAAATAGCCCATACACTAACAAAATGTTAGTTCAATAGGAAAACAAAATGTTAGGTCAGACAACAGTTTGAAAGTATGGTTGCCATTCAACTACTATTACAAAACATCATACTTGATGCGCACAAAATCTGATTAGTTTAATTTGCTATGGCAATAATGTTGGGTTCTTCAACCAGGTATCGAGTATCTTCATAGCAGCAAGCCAAACAAGCCCCCTCTCGTCCACCAGAGCATCTCGGCAGACAAGGTGCTCGTAGACCACCTCTTGGCGCCCCGCCTCTCCGGCGCCGGCCTGCACAAGCTCGTCGCCGACGACGTCGTCTTCTCGACGCTCAAGGACAGCGCGGCCATGGGCTACCTGGCGCCGGAGTACACGGCCACCGGCCGGTTCACGGACAAGAGCGACGTGTACGCCTTCGGTGTGGTGGTCTTCCAGGTGCTGACGGGGAAGAAGACGGTGTCGCACCTCCGCCTCCTCGGCGGCGAGTCCGGCAAGCTCGACGACCTCGTCGACCCCCGCCTCGCCGGCAACTTCTCCAGGCCGGAGGCCGCCAAGCTCGCCGGGATCGCGCTGCTCTGCACCAGCGAGGCGCCGTGCCAGCGCCCGGCAATGGCGATGGTGCTGCAGCAGCTCGGCACCACCCAGTGACATACTGACATGTCCTCAGCTTCTTGCTGCAGTGTGGCTTGTCCTCCTTGTTAGTTTGCCATTGTTTCAGCTTCGGTTCCAGCTTCAGTTCCTCCCTCAGGAACTCAGCTCGATTGCAACTCCGCCATTGTTGTTGCCGGCCGGCGGTGGTTGCGCCATTTGCAGCATCTCAACATCTCTCTGTAGCGTGAGTGAATGCATGCGTGATGTTTGTACCACTAATCAATTTGCTTTCTTTTCCCTCTCTCTTGTCTCTCTGGGCGGTGCTCGTTACAATTGGCATTGAGAAACCTTGGGTTTGAATTCAGTTTCGATCAATGCGCATGGCCCCGGGGCATGCGCGCCGCGTGCATTCTGCATGCGCATTTAGGAGGATTCCGTCCTGCCCAGCGATGCTGCCGTCTTGTTGATGAAGCCGGTGGTCCTGCCGGTTACCTTCATCCTGCAGGCTCCGGCAGGATCTAACTCGGAGGGGAGAGGAGGGCAGGCATCAATGCGGACTCCAAAGAGTTTTTTTTTAAGGGACTGGTTTCTTATCAGGCGACTGAGACTTATTTAACTCTCAGTCTATTTTTTGAACCGTTGATCAAACACCTTCATAGCGCACATAAAAGATCCAACGAATATCCACGTATGTGAGAAAATTGACTGAGAGATAAATAAGTCTCAGTCGCCTGATAACTAGCAAATGTGTTTTTTTAAAGAGTATAAAATCCACCGTTTCTTTATAAAAGTCGCTGGAACCTGTGTCCACCGTTTCCTCTTTGGCTGTCCTCGACCAAAAACATATTAAAAAATCAATCAGCATTAATAGAAATTGTCACAACAAAATGACTCATGACAAATACATTGGGACCATCATCGCACACAACAATCACATAACTCTTCAAGTTGTGACTTTTGAAAACATCATTCGACCAGAAATATCGATAACGAAGTATCTTATTATCTTTCTTACCAGGGTCTTAACAAAAATGAAAATACTTCACCAGATATATCAATAACGAAGCAGTTCCTCTATAGTAGAGGCCTCGCCTCGGCAATAGAACTTACCTGTCCGAATTTGCTGCCAAGGAAGATCAAAACATCATTGCACCTAACCTACGGTGACAAACCTAGTATCCCAAGGCTACTCCTGAACAAAGGTCGGTGCAAAACTATTAACCCCCTCCCCCCAACAACTGACCATGAGGCCGGGTCCTCTGCCTTTGGGCAGTCAAACGGCACGGCCTTTTTACCTACGACGCGAGGGCAGTCAAACAAGCGAACGAGCAGGCCTGAGCGTGAGCTGCGATGGGCTGTTCTGTGCTGCGATGGGCTGAACGAGCATCGTATTGGGCTGTTTTCTTTCGGCCGTGGTATGCTGCGTTTCCTTCTGGCCGTTTGATCGGAATCCGACGCTGCAGGTGATCCACTTAAATGATTTGAAGGGGTATGCAATCTAGGCCACCCATCTCAGGATGAATGGCTAGAGGACACATGAACCGAGTAGTTTTTCTTCTGAACTGAAGATAGAACATGGCAGCTACAGAGACTGAAACTCAAATGAACATTTAGATCCAAAATACGTAGTTGCATGATGCACAAAAGAGCACCAATATAACCAAAATGGGTTCTTAACACTGTTGGGCATCTTTTGGCACAAACGTAAAGATAAAAGATGTAGCAAAATGGATGCAGTATAAATATGAAGCCAGTACAAGTAACTGAAACTGAACATTTTTCAGTTTTGTGCCAGAAACTGAAACTGAACATGTGCTTTAGCTTCTAGCCAAAAGTAGCAATGATCCTTGAACAAAATCAGTCCACACTCACAACTGATCACCGTCATTGGATCCCCCCTACATGAAAATGTATTATTGTGATTAGTAATGTCATGAAAATAAGAAAACATCAATATACTAAGATATTAGTTTTACCATCAATAGTTGCATGTAGCTTCCGGTGAAATTATTCTCTTCTAACCAATCTTGACTATTTTCCATCGATTGATGATGGTGGATGTTTTCTTTATTTGCATCTCCCTAGAAGTGAGAATCAACTTTTTTTCAATATTCTATTGCAACATCAAATTGGATAAAAGAGTACAATATAGATTATAGAACACAAACCTTTGTAGTGGATTGTTTCTTTTTAGTTAGTTGATTTTTTTGAACCCAATCTCTCTTTCTCTTCCATGTCCTCTTTTTAACCTCTTTCTTCTTAAGACCAATGGTGCATGGTATAGTATGGGATACTTGAGAGATCTCTTTAGCTCCATCTGCTTTATCATTGCCATCTGTAAGTTCTTTGATTTTTTCCTCCACTACTCTCGACAACTTGTCATATGCATTATTTAGTAGCATGGTACACTCAGGATAATCAGAAGCACGAGAGGACAATGCATTGAACTTGTGAGAAAGAAGCTGGTAAGAACGTGAAGCTTCTAGTTTCGGATTTTTCAAGACATTTTGCCATTAGCATCTTGAACAACAGAGCTACGCACTCCTCTTGTCCATCGTTTGAGAACATAATTATCAGGCAATTGTTTTATGTTCATCAAATCAAAGACTTTTAATGCATGGGCACATAATATCCCAACTCTCTCAAATAGACAGCAGCTACATGAAACCGTTGGCCCCTCCATAGAACATATAACTGTTTTTTCTTCTTCCACATAAGATTCATCACCAAAAGTTTCCATTCCAACAATGTACTCATTGTTATTAGCCGATGGCTTTGCATAGGCTGCAAGAGATCTTTCATATTCATTTTGAAAAGATTGAAATATTGGAGGGGTGTACATATTACTTGTTTGCACCAATATTGGTGTCCTCATATGTAATCGTGGTATTTTGTTCCTCGACTCATACTCAGATTATAGCTCTCTATCTCGCTTTTCTTGCACAACTCTGTCAAAGTGGTGAAAAAACCGAGAAATGTCTAACTTCACATTCAAATAGCATTTGAGATTGCTATTGAAACTCTCACTTAACTGTGTGCTTCGTATTCTCAATGTGAATACACCCTTCATATAGCATAATACCCACTTTTCCTTTAACTTGTATATGATATCTAGCCAAGTTTTCTTCATAACCTTGCTTCTCATGCCATTGAAGACTTCTTCAAATTTTGCAATGTCCTCATGCTCATACATGCAAGCTCTAAAATCACCAAGAATATTTGACTCTCCAACCATATGACGGTTCAAATTCCTGATTGCATTTTGACCAATATGCCAAGTGCATAACCCATGCCATGAATTAGGAAGTACCTCGCCGATGGCCTTTCCCATTGCCGCATCTTGGTCGGTAAAGATGGTCTTGGGCGCCTTCTCACCATGGCTAGTTAAGAAAGCCTTGAATAGCCATTTAAAAGAGTCATTGCTTTCATCGTACATAAGGGCAGCACCAAAGATAGTGGTCTCTCTAAATTGATTGAAACCAACAAAAGTACCAAATGGTCGACAATCTTTGTTGGTTCCAAAAGTGGTATCAAAAGTAACCACATCACCGAAGTGTGCATAATCAATGATCATCCTAGCATCTGCCCAATATATATTTGTTATTTGTCCTTCCTCGTCGGATTGCAAAGCATATTGGAATGAAGGGTTTGTAGCAATTTTATTTTGGAAGTAGGCCAACAAACTCCCATATTCCCCACCCTTCAACTCCTTTTGACGCTTGGTCCGTACATAATTCTTATGATCAAGACATGTGTAGGTAAGATTGGAGGACCCTCCAACTTGACGGCTCGCCAACTCATGAGCAACTTTAGGCCTAATTCTAGAATCTTCGGCCATTTCAATTTGAATAGCTTGTGCTTCGGTGATTTCCTTTGTGAAGGAATTAGGTGAGTTGTCTCGGGCAAATGGAGAACATGGTTGTGCTCAAGATTGAGATCAAGCAACTCGTACAACCCTGAAATGCGATTCAAGGTAATTCCCATACGAACATCACAACCTGTTCTTGTCTCATCACGAGGAAGCTTCGTCAAATGATCTCTTTTGTCCTCTTTTCGAAAACCTTGCTTCGAGCAAACATATCTACATGATGTGATTTTCTTGTCCGTTTCACTTTTATTCTCATACTTCTTCCTGCACCCAAAACCCACTTGACCACCATAGAATACCCAAAAACTCCAAGCTTCCTCTGCACTTACAAAATCCATGCCGATTTGAGGCGTCCAAGAAGGTATATGTCGACGGTTGGGATATTGACCCAAGTCAACCAAGGTTCTTCAAGGAGGAGATAGGAGACACGCCGAACAACCACTAACAAAGAACGAACAGAGATGGATTTTATCCCGGTTCAGCCTCTTAAGAGAGATAATAGCCCCACGCCCACCCTTTCTTATATATCGGGGATGAATACAAGAGGTGGCTCGACGAGACGAACAAGTCTCGGCGAGATTATGCTGTACAAGTCTGCGCGATAAGTTATAAGATGATGACCAGCCCCTTAACACGCCGTAGGGCTCTGTTTATATAGTCGAGCAAATCGACCTATCAAGGGATAATCGGGTCGGGCCGACCACTTAGCACGAATCTAACTCAAGACATGCCAAATATATCCCGAGGTAGATAAGGCATACTCCTAGTCTTGGGGATCACGACTCCTATTCCAATCCGGGAAACCAACGTCCGGGTCTTCACGTAGCCGTGCAGAACTCCTGTTCGAGACGGACTCAAACACGATTCCTTGGCCGTTACGCATCACACCAGCCAGGAAGCTGTTCGGCAAGATGCATATGGGTCAGATAGAACCTTCCAGGAAGCTGGGCCCTGGTAGGCTGTTTGATTGCGCCGTCAGGGAGTGGGCCATGGCAATGGGCCGTAATCTAATCCCCGACAGCTAGCCCCCGAGACTCAAGTGGGAGGACTCACTATAGTGGGGTCTTCCTCTTGAGACTCCAAACCACGAAGAGGGAAATTTTGCTGCTACAGAGACATGTAACAGGCGACCAAACAGGTTATGGTTCAACCGAACAATACTTGTTCGGGACCGGACAAACTCGATCAAGGCCGAAACAACTCCGCTAAGGCCGAACAGAAGCAACATCCGTCCGAGCAGAGCACTCAACCTTCGATGCAGAAATCAGAATCCAGTCCCCTAAGCGCAAAGCTCGTCATGGGATCAGACGCAAGGCCCGGCGAAGAGTCGCCGCCGAGGTGAATCATCTCCTTGAGGCTGAACGTTATCAAGGAGGGATTGATTCTTAGTAGTGAAGAGCGACACCGCATCCCAGAAGATCGATCTTCCGGAGAATAAACATAGCAAGTCGCGAGACGGACTCGTCGGTTGCTGCATCCGAGCATTCAGATGCCTAGGAAAGCATGAACGAAATCAAGGAATCATCTCTGCCAGAGCTTGCCCGAGGAAATAGAGATTGCGCCTCGAGCAAACGTTATGCTTAGGAGCGAAGGTGATGTGCCCCAGACGAGATCGTGTGTCGAGCGCATAATGCATATGAGGGGAAGGTGACCCAGTCCCCGAGCGAGAGCTCGTCAAAGGAACCAGTAAAGAGATCCACCCCGAGCACGGAGCTCGTAAAAGGAACCGTAAAGTACGACCAGCGAAGACGCATTCGGTAGAGCTCGCGCCCGGCGAAGAGTCGTCCGGCGAGGTGATCCAACCCCGAGCACGGAGCTCGTCGCGGGACCAGATGCGCCCGGCGAAGAGCCGCCGGCGAGGTGAATCACAACCCGATGCGTCGAGCCGCAAGAGAACGTGTGAAATCAACGCTTACCCATGACGTATTCCTTGCGGCATGTTAGCGTTTGTCTTGGCAAGTGCGAACCGACGCTGGAGTGCCCGCTGCGATGAGAATCGGCTTACGGTGGGCATGCCCGCGCGATGAGAATCGCCTACGGTGGGCGAGGACTCGTTGGTGGCGCACTACCTGACTTAGCCGAACTATGAAGGTCAAGACGCAAAGACAAGAAATCATACGTGGCGAAGTGAATCGATCTCGGGCATGCGCGAGCAAACCCGGAAGAGAGGGATGCGACATCGGCTTTGGTGGGGAAGCTCGAACCTCGCCACGACCATCAATGAGTCGATGTTCCCGTTCTCGTATTCCCCGCAGAAGACAAACAAGAAACGAGCGACAAGGGAAAAAGAGAGCAAGAAAAGGCTCCAAGAAGAGCAAAGCGAAGTTTTAGAAAACACGCAAAGACGACCTACCCGCATAAGACATAATTTTTTCCGCACGCCCCTTGATAGCACTAGGGTCACCTCGGCGAACGCGAACCGACGCTAGAGTGCCCGCTATGCGATGAGAATCGACTTACGGTGGGCGGGACTCGTGAGGTGGTGCATTGCTCGATTACCGTGCGTGAAGGACATACCATGGATAAAAAATACGTGTGCGGCAGCAAATCTGCCCGCCGTGGCTAAGACCACTAACCGTGGAAGGCGATCGGGACCTTAGCCGCAGCAAAACGCGGCGAGGCGAATCTTATCCGCATGGACCCGCGGCGTTAGTGTCGCCTCGGCGGGCGCGGAACCAGCGCCAGAGTGCCGCTGCGGCGAGAATCGGCTACGGTGGGCATGCCCGTTCGCGGCGAGAATCGGCTTACGGTGGGCAGGACTCCATCGGTGGTGCACCGCTTCGGTTAACCGGAGCCGCATGTGTCGCCGCCAGATAAAAGACATGCTCAGACGCTGGGAGCGCACGGAGCGAAGACCAACGAGGTTTTGGAAAACCAACGCTAAGGAAAGGAACTGAAAATCGAAAACGCATCGGGGTTGCGAAATTCAGCTCAAGTCCCAATCGACCGAGGAGAGCGGGTCCTCCGCCGAAAGCGCTTGAATCGAGCGCGAGTCTCGACCGAAAGTTTTTCGAGCAATTTTTCTCGCAAAAAAGAGCAAAGAAAAGACAAGGACGAACAGAACTAAGAGCAAGGCGAATAAATACGCTAGAAAGTTTTAAGAAAAACGGTAGAATGCTTAGCCTAACTCCCACTTTGCAGCGGTGCCGAGGACTCGAAGTTTGCGAACTCGAACAGTGCACAAGAGAAAGAGCGACGCCTTAGCCCGCAGACGGACGATGCATGAAGACCGAACTTGCGACTTCAAGCACGTGCGTGAGAGAGTTAGAGCGACACCGTATCTGATCGACTCGTTCTAAACCGCCGTTAACGTAAGTTAGGCGATTCCGAAGGTAAACGAACAAGGAAAGTGCCTCTGCCGCGGAGGGCTTACGAGAGCAGGCTTTGCCAAGTGGTTGTGCCGTGAGCGGTAAGTGCCTCTGCCGCGGAGGGCTTATGAGAGCAGACTTAGCCGCAAGGCTGGAAGCCGTGTTACGCAACTCTGAGTTTAGAAACTTGTTGAAGCTAGATACGAGCAGGAAAAACCCTTAAGATTGCGGAGCCAAGAGTTCGCAAGACAAGGCGACCATCAAGTGTTACCAGAGAGAAAGAGTAGTCCGAGGAGACAAGTGGTGAGAAGGGCGCAGGGGTCGCGAACATTCACCGCTCAATGGGTTGAACTTACATGGCGGCCGAGAGACTTGGACGAACTAAGGCGCGAATTTGAGAAAAGCGCGGTTAGGAAACGAAGACCTACACGAGGAACTTACGGCCGGGTCGACGCTCCAAGTGTCGGTCACTCTCTCCGCCACCCATCGCCAGCGTAATGCCCGGGATCCGGAAGGAGTTTTGATCCAGTCCCCGAGCACGGAACTCGTGGCGGGGAACAGACTTGCACCCCGGGCGAAGAGCTGCCCGGCGCGAAGAGATCCAGCCCCCGAGCACGGAGCTCGTCGCGGGGACCAGACGCGCGCCCCGAGCGAAGAGCGCCCGGCGGCGAAGAGATCCAGCTCGAGCACGGAGCTCGTCGCGGGGATCAGACGCGCCCGGCGAAGAGCTGCCGGCGAGGAGATCCAGCCCGAGCACGGAGCTCGTGGCGGGACAGCTTGCGCAAGGGCGAAGAGCTGCCGGCGCGAAGAGATCCGGGCCCGAGCGCGAGCTCGTCGCAGGAACAGACGCGCGCCGGCCGAAGAGCCGCCGGCGCGAGGAGATCCAGCCCCGAGCACGAGCCGGGAACCAGATTCGAAGGCGATCAAGATCGAAGGATCGATCCGATCCGACAGGAAGAGACATCCCGCCTTCCGAGTCGTAGTTCTCGTGAAGAATCTGCGTGTAGCCGATGGAGTTCGACATGTTCGATCCACAGATCCCCACGGTCGGCGCCAAATTGCCGACGGTTGGGATATTGACCCAAGTCAACCAAGGTTCTTCAAGGAGGAGATAGAGACACGCCGAACAACCACGAACAAAGAACGAACAGAGATGAGGATTTTTATCCGGTTCAGCCTCTCAGAGAGATAATAGCCCCACGCCCGGCCTTTCTTATATATCGTGGATGAATACAAGAGGTGGCTCGACGAGACGAACAAGTCTCGGCGAGATTATGCTTGATACAAGCGCGCGATAAGTTATAAGATGATGACCAGCCCCTTAACACGCCGTAGGGCTCTGTTTATATAGTGCCGAGCAAACCGACCTATCAAGGGATAATCGGCCGGCCGACCACAAGTACGTAATTTAACTCAAGACATGCCAAATATATCCCGAGGTAGATAAGGCATACTCCTAGTCTTGGGGATCACGACTCCTATTCCAATCCGGGAAACCAACGTCCGGGTCTTCACGTAGCCGTGCAGAACTCCTGTTCGAGACGGACTCAAACACGATTCCTTGGCCGTTACGCATCACACCAATTTTAAAGTCGTTCGGCAAGATGCATATGGGCCAGATAGAACCTTCCAGGGAGCTGGGCCCTGGTAGGCTGTTTGATTGCGCCGTCAGGGAGTGGGCCATGGCAATGGGCCGTAATCTAATCCCCGACAGTATATTTTTAATGCTGAAAAAATATGGCATTGAAAATTTTACATATGTTTAATATGACAAAGTAACAATACAAAGTGGATCGATATACAAAGATCAACCTATCGCTAAAAAAAAACTAGTTTATACAAACACTACAAAACCAAAAAAGGGATGTAAAAGGAATATGAGCTATAAAGAAACATACATACAAAAGGTATACAAAAGATCAACCGAAACATACATACTAGCAAATAAATACTAGGGTATACAAAGACTAAAAACCAAAAAGGGATATCGAAATTTGTTTGAGCCAAAGTAGTACATCTCTCAACATCTCTACAATTATTTTGCATAGGAGCTTTAAAGAAACATACCAATGTTGTTGATCTTCATTTATTTTGCTATCAATCTCATCCACAATTTCTTCAATTGTGGATTGACCAGCCATCTTGGTCGTCTTTCCAATCGCCAGATGAACAGCCGCTTGAGTTCTCTCTGTTCTGTGGCTAAAACGCGCGAGTGAGTTTTTTTTCCCGCCTGTTAACTGCAGCAGAAGCTGAGCGAGGCGGGCCAGGAGACACCACGGCCCATCGCGGGAGGAGTGAGGCAACCCATGCCCATAGCCGCCGCTATGCTGCTGCGCTCAGGCAGGCCGCCGCTCGTCTGAGCAGCTTCGCCACTGGCTCGCGAGGTGGTTTGATCATATTGCCGTGCAGTTCAAAAGGCAAGGTTGCTTGATCGCCTAAAGGCAGAGGACCCGGATCGGTAGTGGTGAACGAGGCCGTCGAGCCGCCACCCCCTTTTTTTCTAGATCTATAAATGTTACTTTGCTCTTCTTGTGAGTGAACATTTTCCCCATGTTTATTTGTTTTGTTATATGCTAATATATGTATAAAGTGGTCTTCTACTCTTCTATAAATAAATGAATAAATTCACTGATCGTATGGCAGACTGTAAAAATACCTCCTTTTCTTTCTTCTCTTCGCTCGCTCTTCTTTTTCCTCATTCTCATTGGTCTCGGCTTCGTTTGCTCCTCCATGTTGGCCTCAACTTCAACAACCACTTCATCATGGCCTTAACTTCGATACTCACACCATCCTTACCTTGCGCCATGCCCAACCATGTCAACATAACCTTAGGTGACAAAAACCTCGCCGAATAACCTCGCCAACCTCGAGGTTTTCGGCGACAGCGGTAAAAATCAGAAGGTTTTGAGGTTTTCAGCGAGGTTTGTGTCATGGACAACAATTTTCGTCCTCGTATAGAAACCTTGTGGTTTTGAGGTTTTCAGTGAGCTTTTTATCCATCTGCTTTTGGGTTTCTAGTGAGCCGAGAAACTGTGTCACGTCGGCTGCCCATGCCTTGCCGTGTGGAGGAGAAGGGAGATGAGTGGAGAAAGAATGTGTGGCTGGTGAAGTGGGAAGTGATAAGGTGGAAAGAGAGAGGAAAATGAAAATATAAGGATGATAATAAATGCGAAGGAGTAAGGAGAGAATACTTTTTTCCCTAGGGCATTGTCCGATTTTTTTAACTTGAAGCCCATGCAACCTTTTTCATCTCCCACCCTTTATTTTATGTAATTTATTTAGAAACAGGCACTGACATGCATATTTTTTCTAGCGAAGGTTGTATTTATTAATTAACATATGTAAATGAGTGTCGGTTTACACATATGATCCACATGTTAATGATAGGTTTTAGTACAAACAAACATAGGTGATTTTTTATCTCATCCACTTAAGAAAGATATATAATAGGATATTAACATCAATTTTATATTTGACCTTAGTGTACTGGTAGCGCCTATAGCGGGAATTGGGTTGTGTCTAGTTGTAGGCTTGGGCCCTTCATGCCTCGAGCTAGTGCAAAACAAGTCGGCTACAATCTCTAAAACTATTTAGATTTCTCTAAAGCTTAAAAATATTTACATATGTGTCGACGGTTGGGATAACGACCCAAGTCAACTAAGGTTCTTCAAGAGTGAGATAGGAGACACGCCGAACAACCACGAACAACAACGAACAGGAGACAGAGTTTTTATCCTGGTTCGGGCCTCTCGGGAGAGATAATAGCCCTACGTCCAGCCTTTCTTATATATCAGAGATGATTACAAGAGATAGCTCAGCGAGACGAACAAGTCTCGGCGAGAATATGGGTGTACAGGGAAGCAATGTGCTATGATCAGGTGTCTACGAGATGCTAATACGTAAACCCGATGCCCCCTAAACGCCATAGGGGCCCTGTTTATATAGTGCAGAGCAAACCGACCTACCGAGAGAATATCGGGCCGGGCTAACAACGAGTACGTAACGAACTCGACGTGCCAAATATATCCCGAGGCAGATAAGGCATACTCCTAGTCTTAGGGATCACGACGTCTATTCCAATCCGGAAAACCAACGTCCGGGTCTTCACGTAGCCGTGCAGAACTCTTGTTCGAGTCGGACTCAAACACGATTCCTTGGCCGTTACGCACCATGCCAGCCAGGAAGCTGTTCGACAGGACGCATACGGGCCAGATAGAACCTTCCAGGGAGCTGGGCCCTGGTAGGCTGTTCGACTGGGCCGTCAGGGAGTGGGTGTAACATCCCAAATTTTCAAAACCAAATTTGGCACGTTAATAATTTCATTAAAATGCATAATTAAAATATTAAACTATTTACGTGTTGAAAAACATCATGGCATCATCATTGCATGCAACCGTTTTGAAAATGGGTTGGGTCATTAATTTTTAAAGGTATAAATATTTTTCAATGGGTGCATTTAGAAGCTTTCAAACCCATGTGAATTTGTCAAAATCTATTTAATATTTGACCTTTGAATAATTATTTAGAAAGAAGAAAAGAGAAAAACAAAATTGGAAAAATTGGAAAACTTTTCTCTCTCTCACCTTTTCTCTCTCGCTCTTCTCTCCTCTCCTTTGCAAGTTTATCGCTCCAGAACTCAAATTGCCGCTGCGAAGTTACTCTCTGCAACCCAGCGTGCATCGTCGGCGCATCTAGACCACGCCACGACCTCTCGCTGCCACGCCAAGCGCCCGACCTCGCCGTCTTGTCGCCACTGCTATTGTGCAATAGCACTGTCTTTCGTTGCCTCCGCACTGTGCCATCCGTCGGAGTAAAGTCCGACGCCGCCATGCCCTCCTCGGCTATAAAGTGGAGCTCAGGTTCTATCTCTCCTTGCTCGGTGCCTTGCCGTGCCGTGCTTCTTCTCGTGTCGGGAACCCAAGCATCACCAAGTCAAGAAGGAAGTCGCCGCCAGAAGGCCATTTCGCCGTCTCTGGGTAAGCTTCGCTCATCTCTAGGTGCGCTTGAGCTTGGGAAGATGATCCCGGGAGGCAGTAGTCTTTCTGCGTGTGCCATGTCGAGCTAGAGCTCCCATGGAAGCCATGCGAGCTAGTTTAGAGCATGCATCGTAGCTATGTATAAAAATACATACGTCGCGGGCGTGATCGGTGGATCGCCAGCCTATAGGGTCCTTGGAGGCGCCTGAGTCGAGAGGAATCCATTTTTGCAATCGGTTTGGCGAACTGAGGTCGCCAGAATGGCCAGCCGAGCCCGATTAGCTCCAATGGCGTGTGTCTTTGTCGCGTCTTTGTGCATGCTTGGCTTGAGGTTGAAGAAGACCCATGCTTTAAGATTAGTGCTTGTGTGTGTGGTTTCGATAAATGGAAACGATTCGATCGTAATACGCTTTCAGAGTTCAAAGTGCACACATAAATATAATCCAAAAATTTAATAACTCTCTATTTATATTAATACCTATAATAATAAAAATTAAACTAATCATTTTGCATTAACTAGCAAATAACTAATGATTTTCAAAACCTTAGAAAAATGATGAAAATATTATTTTGATGCATACACTTGATTTAATAAAAATATAAAATAGTTATGCATGCATCACATTTCCATGCATATTTATTTCGTGCATGATTTTTAAAACAAAAATCATATATAAATGTTTCCTGTTTGATGGATGTTTATATTATGTTTGTATGTGTTGTCCGCGTGGTTAGACCGCCCATCGTCAGCCGGTTGCTCCTACCCGCCTTGACCAAGGCAAGTCCCCTTGATCATATTGTGAAGCCATTTTGGTTATTTAGAAAATGTTTATTAGACTTGAAAATATGCATGCTAGTTTAAAAGATAAATGCCGATTTGCTAGAATTAGTTATTATGCCAATTAGAAAGGTAAGAGATATGTTAGGATCAAACCTAAGGCTAAAATATGAATTGCTCTTATTTAAATACCTTGTTAAGGTAGGATAAATGCTTAAAATTATTTATGCGGAATGATTCAATCATTTGTGTGAAATGAGAATATTGTTGAGAAATGTTTGGGAAAGGATGATTTAAAGATAGCGCATCAAGGGTGATGCTTAATAGGAAATGATTTTCCTCTTACCCCAAAATCTTTCCGACTAGGAGATATTTTGTCGATTGGTGCAAGATGGCACCGGTTTGAAAATTGGGCTAAAATATAAATTCTCCCCTAGTCTAAGGACTGCTCATCCTATAATCCTATGAACTGAGCCATTACAGTACGACCTCGAGCCCCGGTATGGGACGGGCCCGATCGTCGGTCCTTGTGGTTGATGGTCTTGTGGCGAAACATCGTCAGGTGCGTAGCCTCTCGAGGGTAAAGCGCACTCCACTCGCAGAGTTAAAACCGTCATTATAGCCGTGCTTTCATGTTATGAGCGCTTGTGAAGGACTGATTATATGGTAGCTCCTTCATTTTAAAATCAATTTAGAAAAAGGGTTTTGAACAAATGATTTGAGATAAGTAAGGTTTGAGAAGGATTTTGTTTGAGCTAGGGGCCACCGGTGATATTCCGAAATGGGTAACGGCCTATCGGAAAGTGTCGCGCGGAATGGACCTAGCCGGTTTTGAGAAAAGAAAAGAAGAAAGGATTTTGTTCTTGCTATGGCACTGAGGCCAAGTGGTGAGAACCGTTTGCGAAAAGCCCAAAGAAAATATGGAGATATAATGTTTCTAAATCGCTTTGCCAAAACTAGGCTAATAACTGCAATTTCCGCAAAACTGTCCAAGCCATCCATTTGTACTAAACCCCATCAAGATATATCCTCGACTTGTCGAGTACCTTTGTACTCACCCTATTTCTCCTTCCTCTCTTCCAAAAATTTCAACAATGAGGAGGCTCTCACGACTCTCCATCCGAGGAGGACCGGGACTACGAGGAGGAGGAGGACTTCGAGGACTAAGAGTAGGGTTGTGTCTCGCCCGCCGTCACTGTGGAATAGTCTAGTCGCTAGAATAAATCGTGCCATGTTAGGCTCTGCGTTACCGTGTGTGTAACGCTGTATCTTAACTGCGTGCCGTGCTTGATGTATTAAATCAGGACTTCGTGGGACGCTTAGTCCCCTATGTTGTAATAATGTAACTCAAGGCAATGTACCATTATTGTTGTTAAATTGTGTGTGCTAGCCATGATCTTACGGGACTAGTATTGTATGCACAATTAGGATTGATCAATTAGACCGGTTACGTGATGGGCCATGGTAATGGGCCGTGATTTTATCCTCGATACCTAGCCCTCAAACTCAAGTGGAAGGACTCATTAGAGTGGGGTCTTCCTCTTGAGACTCTAAGTCACGAAGAGGGTAATTTTCCGCCACGAAGAGGCGCAACAAAGCGATCGAATGTGTTATGGTTCAACCGAACAATATTTGTTCGGGACCGAACAAACCCGCCCGACGCCGAGCAACTCTGTTGCGTCGAACAGAGAATGACATTTGTCCGAGCAGAGTACCCAGCCCTCGATACAGAAATCGGAAGAAGTGAGGTGAATCATCTCCTTAAGGCTGAACGTCATCAAGGAGGGATTGGATTCTTAGTAGTGAAGAGCGTACCACCGCATCCGGTAAGATCAGATCTTCCGGGAGAATGAACATAGCAAGTCGCGAGATGGACTTGTGTTGCTGCATCTAGGTATGAAGATACCTAGGAAAGCATGAACAGAAATAGGCGAATCACCTCTCGGGCTAGAGCTTGTCCGAGAAAATAGAAATTGCGCTCTCGAGCGAATATCGCGCTCAGGAGCGAAGGTGATGTGCCCCCAGACGTAGATCGTGTGCTAGGAGCAGACAATGCATACGAGGGGGAAGGTGACCCAGTCCCCGAGCGTAGAGCTCGTCAAAGGAACCAAGTAAAGAGATCCAGTCCCCGAGCACGGAGCTCGTTAAAGGAACCAGAAAGTGCGACCAGGCGAAGACGTACCCGGTAGGAGCCCGAGCTCCGGGCGAAGAACTGTCCGGTGCGAGGTGATCCAGCCCCCGAGCACGGAGCTCGTCGCGGGGACCAGATGCGCGCTCCGGGCGAAGAACTGTCCGGTGCGAGGTGAATCACAACCCGATGCAGTCAGAGCCGTAAGAGAACGTGTGAAATCAACGCTTTACCCATGACGTATTCCTTGCGACAGTGTTAGCGTTGTCTTGACAAGTGCAGAACCGACGCTTGGAGTGCCCGTTGCGATGAGAATCGACTACGGTGGGGCGAGGACTCCGTTGGTGGCGCAATACCTTAACTTAGCTGACTGCGGAAGGTCGGTCGCAAGCCGCAAAGGCGAAATCATACGCGGTGGAGTGAATCGGTCCGGGCACTTTCATGAGCGTACCGCAGAGGATGCGACATCGATTTTGGTGGGGAAGCCTGGAACCTCGCCGCGACCATCACCGGAGTCTGACGTTCCCCGTTCCTATACTTCCTGCAGAAGACAAACAAGAAACGAGCCAGCAAGGGGAAAAAGAGAGCAAGAACAGGCTCTAAGGAGAGCAAAGCGAGTTTTGGAAAACACGCAAAAGACGACCTACCCGCACAAGACATAATTTTTTCGGATACGTCCCCCGATAGCGTTAGTGTCACCTCGGCGAATGCGGAACCGACGCCAGGAGTGCCCGTTGCGATGAGAATCGGTTTACGGTGGGAAGGACTCCGTTGTTGGTGCGTTGCTCTGGATTACCGTGCAAGGAAGGATGTGGCATGGATAAAAAAGACGTGTGCGGGCAAGTGCAGCCCCTCCGTGGCTAATACCGCTAACCAGGGAAGGCGATCGGGACCTTAGCCGCAGGCAAAACGTGTGAGGCGAAATATTATCCGGGCATGGACCCGTGCAGCGTTGGTGTCGCCTCGCGAGTGCGGAACAGCGCCAGAGTGCCCGTTGCGATGAGAATCGACTACGGTGGGCATGCCCGCCGCGATGAGAATCGACTACGGTGGGTAGAACTCCATCGGTGGTGCACCGCCGTTAACGGAGCCGTCTGGTCGTTGCGGATAAAAGACATGCTCAGACGAGGAGCGCCACGGAGCGAAGACCAACGAGGTTTTGGAAAACTAACGCTAAGGAAAGGAACTGAAGCGAAAACGTCATTGGGGTTGCGAAATTCAGCTCAAGTCCCAATCGACCGAGGAGAGGCGATCCTCCGAGGAGCGGCCGAGCGACTCAAGACCGCCGAGCAAAGACTTGAATCGAGTGAGAGTTCGACCTAGCAATTTTTTACGAAAAAGAGCAAAGAAAAGACAAGGGCTAACAGAAACCAAGAGCAAGGCGGCGGTGCTAGAAAGTTTTAGAAAACCGTAGAACGCTTAGCCTAACTCCCGGCCCGTTGTACGGTTGCCGAGGACTGAGTTTGCGAACTCGAGCAGTGCACAAGAGAAAGAGCGACGCCCTAGCCCCGATGCAGACGATGCATCAAGACCTGAACTTGCGACTTCAAGCACGCGTAGAGAGTTAGAGCGACACCGATATCTGATCGACTCGTTCGAGAACCGCCGTTAACGTAAGTTAGGCGATTCGAAGGTAACCGAACAAGGAAAGTGCCTCCGCGCGGAGGGCTTACGAGAGCAGGCTTTGCCAAGTGGTTGTGCCGTGAGCGGTAAGTGCCTCTGCCGCGAAGGGCTTACGAGAGTAGACTTAGCCGCAAGGCTGGAAGCTGTGTTACGCAACTCTGAGTTTAGGAACTCGTTGAAACTAGAAGACGAGTGGTGAAAAGGACGGCAGGGGGCCGCGAACATTCACCGTTCAATGGGTTAAACTTTACATGGCAGCCCGAGAGACTTGGACGAACTAAGGCGCGAAATTTGAGAAAAAGCGCCGGTTAGGAAACGAAGACCGACACGAGGAACTTACGGTCGGGTCGATGTTCCAAGTGTCGGTCACTCTCTCCCGTCATCCACTGCCAGGCGAATAGCCCCGGGATCCGGAAGGAGTTTTGATCCAGTCCACGAGCTCGGAGCTCATCGCGGGGACCAGACGCACGCCCCGGACGAAGAGCTGCCCAGCGCGAAGTTGATCCAGTCCCCGAGTACGGAGCTCGTCGCGGAGACCATACGCGACCGGCGAAGAGCGCCCGGCAAGTGATCCGACCCGAGCATGGAGCTCGCTATGGGATCGACGCGTGCCGGCGAAGAGTCGCCCGTGAGGAGATCCGGCCCCGAGCAAGGAGCCGGGAACCAGATCTGGAAGGCGACCAAGATCGAAGGGATCGATCCGATCTGCCAGGGGAAGAGACATCCTGCCCTTCTGAGTCGTAGTCCTCAGGAAGAATCTCCTGGTCGCTGATAGAGTTCGACATGCTCGATCTGCGTATCCCCACGGACGGCGCCGACTGTCGACGGTTGGGATAACGACCCAAGTCAACTAAGGTTCTTCAAGAGTGAGATAGGAGACACGCCGAACAACCACGAACAACAACGAACAGGAGACATGGTTTTTATCCTGGTTCGGGCCTCTCGGGAGAGATAATAACCCTACGTCCAGCCTTTCTTATATATCAGAGATGATTACAAGAGATGGCTCGGCGAGACAAACAAGTCTCGGCAAGAATATGGGTGTACAGGGAAGCAATGTGCTATGATCAGGTGTCTACGAGATGCTAATACGTAAACCCGATGCCCCCTAAACGCCATAGGGGCCCTGTTTATATAGTGCATAGCAAACTGACCTACCGAGGGAATATCGGGCCGGGCTAACAACGAGTACGTAACGAACTCGACGTGCCAAATATATCCCGAGGCAGATAAGGCATACTCCTAGTCTTGGGGATCACGACGTCTATTCCAATCCGGGAAACCAACATCCGGGTCTTCACGTAGCCAAACTCTTGTTCGAGTCGGACTCAAACACAATTCCTTGGCCGTTACGCACCATGCCACCAGAAGTCATTCGGCAGACGACACTGGGCAGATAGAACCTTCCAGGGAGCTGGGCCCTGGTAGGCTGTTCGACTGGGCCGTCAGGGAGTGGGCCATGGCAATGGGCCGTGATTTTATCCCCGACAATAACTCAATTAAATCGTTAGTAGTAGTCTTTAGTAGTTGGCATCAATCACCAAAACAAAATTAGGGGCCTAGATGCCTTTTCAATAGTCATACACATACAACAGTCAATCACCGCCTCACATACTCGAGCGATAGATAGAACTATCCAGTGGCCCTTAAACGGTAGAGATAAAACCTAGCATACTAGCCTTAAGAAACCCCAAACGCACGATATGGCCAACACCGAACAACAGTGTTGTTTTGGCCATAACTCCCAAACCGTTTAGCCAAGATTCATGTTCTTGGACTCTACGGAAAGCTAAGAACATTGCCCACATTCTTGGTCATAGGACCGAGCTCCAAATCCCAACAAATTCGGCTCAAAACCATCTCAAAGCTCACTGTATAGACCCTCCCAAGAACACATATATCGCACCAACAAATCTATAGCTAGCTCTCATAGATCAGGGCCTAAGCAACACTAGGAACAACAAAATTGCATTAATAAGGCTTAAGGAGTCGTTACCCACAAAAATTGGCACCGAAACCCTAGCTCCCTTCTTCTTCTTGCACAACCTTCTCCTTCCTCTTCCCATTGCAAGCCCCTTTCCTCTTCACACCACCGACCCCTCCCCTTATCTTCTTCACCTCAACACGCCCACTTCCCCTCACCTTCTCCGCCAAGGCAGAGCGGCGAGAAGGAGAGGAAGACGTGGGGAGGGAGGCGACGGTGTGTGACGGCTAGCGGCGCTCAACGACGGTGACCGGCGATAAGCCATGGTGGTGGGAGGTTGTGGCGTTGGTGAAGGAGAGGAACCGCGAGAGGGAGAGGGAGCGAGACAGAGACGGGAGAGCGAGACGAGAGATCGGGAGGGATGGGAGACCGATCCCATCTCTCTTCCCCTTAATGAGGATCTGGTGGCTGGCTGGGCTCGGGCCGCCCAGCCTACTAATCCTTTTTAATATTACATCGGCCGGTTCGGTTCGTTTAACGAACCGTCTTTGCTTGATTCAACCAATAATCGTGTTGGGCTCGCACCCACCGTCGGGCCAAGACGTTCGGTTCGATATAATGCTGGCCGGATTCGTTACTATGCGAACCGAACCGCCCTTGTTCGCCCTTTAGCCCAGCCATCAGAAGTGACATAAATTCAAAATTAAACCTCCTCCCGCCCGCCGCCTTCTCCGTCGTCTTGCCCATTGTGCCGCCGAAGCGCGGTAGCGCGCCACACCGAAGGACGCCATGTGTGCGGCCAGTCGCGCATCGCCACGGCGGGCCCCACGCTGTTGGCGTGTCCCCACGCGCGCCATGCGGCGCGGCTGTGGCTTCGCGCGCTTGCTCGCACTCGTCGTTAAGCCGTATGTGGCGGCGGCGTTCGCCCCCTGCTTTTCCCGCCAAATTGTCTGCGTGGCGGCATGCCATATTGACACGTGCCATTGAACCGAACCGGGCAGGCTCGTTCGGTTCGCTTTTTATTCCCGCTGCGAATATAGCCGTTTATAGCCGTTTGATGCTTTAAAAATTCTTAACAAATAGCAAACAATTCCAAAAAATCTTAAATTTTTTTCTATAAATAGGTGACCACGCCCTCTTCGGCCAACCACCCTTGCAACCATTCTCTCTTGAGCCTCTTGTGTGCATTGCGTTTTTGCAATTTGTGAGCTAAATAGGCGTTGTTAATTGCAAATTTGAGCAAAGTTTGAAATATTTCGAAAAATATTTCTGACTGTCATATTTGTTGGTGTGATCCTGTGAGGTTGATATATTTCCATACATTTGTTTGCTATATGTTTGATTTAAGTATTGTGATTGTAAATTAACTGTTGTTTTGTTATTTTATGTGTTTACAGCTTTCCGAAATGGCTGATGGTCGTTCTCCGTACGACGAATTTTCCCTTAGCTAGTTCGGATTAACACCGGACGACTACGAGCCAATCGGCCAAAGTCTTCCGGAACCGGTTCAAGACACGTGGACTACCGGAACCGAGGATCATCCGCATGGTTCCGGTTCCAGGATCATCCGTAGGGTTCCGGTTCCGGTTCAACATGTGCTTCTAGCTCCGATACCGTCGGATCGAAGTGGACTCGGCTGAACCGATCGGAAGTACGAGGAGTTGAAGCACCTTTTGGACGGGAGGCTAGTGAGGTATGCGGCTAAATGCAAAATGTGTGGACAGAAGTTGTCGGCGGTGTCGGGCTCGGGTACGGGACATCCGAAGAGGCATGCCGCAGGATGTAAGAGGAAGAAAGGTGTTCAAATGAGGCAGCAATAGTTGAGCTATAACCCTGATGGTTCGGTAAGTAACTGGGAGTACAATCCCGAGGTAGCTAGGGGGGCGTTGTGCCGATTAATTGCTTCTGAAGATTTACCTCTTGGTTTTGGTGATTCTCCTGCTTTCGAAGATTATATAAAAACTGCTCATAATCCTAGATATAGTAGTGTTTCTCATCAAACAACGACTAGAGATTTGAAAAAATTATGTGCCGCCAACAAATTAAAGTTAAAAGAACAATTTTAAACCTGTACATTTTCTGTGTCGTTAACCTCGGATATCTGGACTGGTAGGGCTAGAGAAGATTATTTAAGTGTTGTTACTTATTATGTTAACTAAAACTGGCAAATAGAAAAAAGAGTAATTGCTCTTCGCCTTATTGATGTTAATCACACCGACGAAAATATTGCTGATTGTATTTTGAATGTTGTTCAAGAATTTGAAATTACCGATAAAATTTTTTCTATTACCTCGCATAATGCATCTGCTAATACTAGTGCCATGAATATTTTGAAACATGTTTTATCTACGTACGCCGAATCATTTTTAATGCATCAACGTTGTGCATGTCATATTATTAATTTAATTGTTAAATGTGGTTTAAAAAGATTGCAACCTTATCTCCAAGTTATTCGGGATGCCATCTCATTTTTAAATAGTTCTAATACAAGAATTGCTGCATGGAAAAACTATTGTTCTGCGTCATCTATTCAGCCTAGGAAATTTGGCCTCGATATGCCTATTAGGTGGAATTCCACCTATCTTATGTTGCAGCACATATTACCCTATAGACAGGTTTTCGAAGTTTTTATTAACACTCAGTATCCAACTCAAGATGGAACACCACTTTTGACCCCACAAGTTTGGCAAGTACTTACTCATTTATATTTATTTCTTGAGATTTTTTATGAAGCTACCGTTAGCGCTTCTACTGTGTATGAGCCTACATCTTCTTCCATTATTATGTCCATTTACCATATTGCTAATCAATTAAAAATGTTTGAAAATGATCACATTTTATTTGATACAGTTAACCATATGAAAGCTAAATATTTAAAATACTGGAGAGATATTCCATTCTTATATTCTTTTGCTTTTATTTTAGACCTTAGAGCTAAACTTCCTGTATTAACTAATGCTCTAACACAACTTGGTGTTGCTACTGGAATTGAGTATTCAAATTATTTTCTAGAAGTTAGAAGTAAACTTAATGATTTGTATAGAAAATATGAAGAAAAATATGTAGGAGTTCGTCCACCACGACCACCACCAGTTCAACAAACGGGGAGAAAGATGTCCTTTTGAAAGACTATCACGAGGAAGGACACTTCAAGTTCGTCGGGCGGTTCAACTCGCTCGACTGCACAAGCATCCCACGGAGCTGTTGGCGAGCTTACCTCCTATCTAGTAAAAGACGTCGTCGACTTTCAAGTAGAAGAGTTTAATATTCTTGTATGGTGGCAGCAGCATGGTGGCACATATCCGGTGCTATCCATACTAGCACGGGATGTGTTAACTGTTTCGGTCTCCACACTACTAGAATTGTAATTTTTACCGAGTGTGCAAATATTGTCGGCCATTAGAAAATACCGTAGGACATGTATATGGCCGAGCGTATACTGTCGGTAACTTCCCCTCAGCCACTCATGGTGGGTAATTCGTGCAATTACCGACGAAACCCTTGAGAATGAATTTAGCGACAATTTGTGAAGCACTCGAAAAATACATGGGTGAGTGACTTTAACTTATCGTCAGCCACTCATGGTGGGTAATTCGTGCAATTACCGACGAAACCCTTGAGAATGAATTTAGCGACAATTTTTGAAGCACTCGAAAAATGCATGGGTGAGTGACTTTAACTTATCGTCGGAAATAGAGAACACTCGAGAAAAGTATGAATGAGCAGCTTTAACACACCGACGGAAATGGTAAACACTAGGGAAATGTGGTGGAATAAATATGACCAAATTTAACGGATGAAATAGAAAAAATATTTTCCTATCAGGATGAACCTCTCTATACATACTTGAACTTTGACATCATTTTTTCCCATTAAATCAAGTTAATTATAAATGTGTGTTGCATAGGATTCGAACCCATGACCTATTGAATAAAACTCTCCCACCTAGCCAACTCACCTCACACACTTGTTGTTTAAAATTGTACATGCATTCCTTTTTAACTCCTATCATTTTGTATACAATGGTCGAGTGTTTCTCTTTAAACCTTCGGTCATTCCTTGAATGGCCGAGGGTTCTCTCAAATGGCCGAGAGTTTTATTTTAATTGTCGGCCATCACCATGAATGACTGAGAGTTTTATTTCAACCGTCGGTCATTCCCTTGAATGACCAAGGGTTTTCTTTTAACCGTCGGCTATTCTTTTAGATGGCCGAGAGTTTTAGTTCTACCCACGAATGGCCAAGGGTTTCCTAAAAACCGTCGGTTATTGTTGCACCCTCTCGGTTAAGCATTTAATAGCCGACTGTTTTTTTCTAACACTAGGGAAAGTATGCACCGTTGGCCACCTTAACTTTTATCGAAGGTTTGTAGGTAATTGTTCTTCACACTCGGCAAAAGTTAGATTTCTAGTAGTGCCATGGTTTTTTCTGAGTTCGCTTTCAGCCTCGCTGGAAGAATACTGGAGGAGAGACGGACTTCTCTCCATAGTGATATGGTCGAAATATTGCTGGGTACAAAGGATTGGGCGTTAGCCGAAAGACGACAGCAACACATCGTCGCCGAGAGACAGAATCAAGAGTTGGCGGCTTCATTCGGGGGCTTAGAACTTGATGACTAATAGAAGAGCCCAATTTTTTTCTTGTATTGTAGAGCTTTAAGCTGTACTCTTTTTTCTTTACCAAGGTTTTCTCAAATTGAGTTTTTACTTGGTAAAGTTTTTAACGAGGCAGCCATGTAAATACACGTTAATAAAAAAAGCTTTGCAATGCATTTTTAATATTTCTCCATATATATTTTAAATTTTAAAATTATTTACATGAATTGTGGTTGACATTTCTGATTTGTTTTGAATTTTTTAAATTTTTTTAAATTTTTACACGTAAAGCAGCCAACCGCCAACCGCCAACCGAACCCGGCCACGGTTCGTTCGATTCTTCAATGAACCGAGTTTGGCGGACAATTAAATTGGTTAGTTCGTTTTGCCGGTCAGATAAGAATCGGTAAAAACGAACTAAGCCAGTAAAAACTGCGCGCTGCGAACCGGGCCGGTCCGTTGACCAGGTCTGCTTACTGACTATATGGGTCGGGCCTCCAAAATTGGGGGCCTCGGCGGTGGCACCGTGCCCCCCGTATCTGGACCGGCCCTGACTTGGTGATTCTCTCTCAGAAGTGTGTGTGTCCCTCGCCGGCCGATGGACGAAACCCTAGCCTCCGGCGGCGGCGAGACAGCCGCGGCGGCGGTGGCGCCGGCATCGGAGCGGAAGCAAGAGACGCTCGAGGAGGTTCTCTCCAGGCATAGGTTAGCTTCTGTCCTTGGTTTTTTTGCTCTGTTTCATTCACGGATTTGTGCCTTACTCTTGTTGATTTAGGGTATTGCGTTAGTTGGGATTCTGCGATTAGCTCCAAACAAACAAAGTTTATGTCTTTTTACGTTTCGGTTGTGCTGGTGAGGAAAAATATTGGATTTTTTTCCAATGATTTTTCGGGTTGTAGTTCGTAACTAGGATTCGTTTCTTACAATCGTTGCTTTGGTTTGGCCGTGGATCGTGAACAGTAAAGAAAGATGGTACGTCCATCTTTTTTAAGTTCTGCTTATTAGCACGTAAGTTCGCAATGGCATCCTCACAGAAAATGGTATTTCAATGTTATTTTCTACTAATGGAATTTAGGTCCATTAAAACAACCAGCATCGCACTGATATATATACAATGAAGTAGACATAACATGTTTTCTTCACCTAGATTATTACTCTCAGAGTGCACAGAAAGTCGAATTATAACAAGCAGTGCATGTGCATATAGGTTGCAACTTAAGTACACAATTAAATAAAATATGTATGTATATGTTATTCTGTTTGTATCATTACGCACTAATAAAATGATAATGTTGCTTTTGTCGAATAATTTCATAGGTAACATATGGAAACGATAAGGTTGCTTTTGTTGAGCAATTTTCATGGGTAACATACGTTAGTCAGTCACTTGTTTTAAGGCATCTAGCTAAAGCAATGTATGTAGACAGATCTAAAATGCCTAAGGTCTGGCGTTCTTGGTACTGTTGGGGCAAGATTCGAGGAAAACTGATACACTTGGGTTAAAAAAATACCCAGCTAGAATTGTATGTATAGCTGAGGTTACATCAACAGTCTACACCACACGTCGGTCTTGGGAAGGGATGGGGGGAGTGCAACTGCACATAGAAGAGTGTGGGGAGTTGGTACTTTCAATTGTGTGATGGACCTTCAGTACAAAATACTGAAATATCATGCTACATAGATATGAAGAGTTCGTCAAAGAAGCTGTCACTGATATTGCATAATAACAGAATGTTTGAGCATCTCAAAGTGAGTTGCTAAATAGGTTGCTATCCCTAATTTTGGATTCAAAAAAATACTCGAATCCAACAACAGTTGGTATCCTAAAAGAGCCTAAAAAACTTCGCAGCTTAGGAGTGAGCTGGTATATTTAGGGCTCATTATTGTAGTCAACATGTATTTGTGAACCCTTAAACCTTTAGGGAGTTTCTATATTGTATTACAGATGGAAGAAGTTAGTGTTTTGCCAGTCCACCTATCAATGCGACATAGAAAGAGTTTAGCGGAAAATTAATGAGATAAACTCAGTTAAATTCATTGCATTATATTATTTGAGGTGTTGTCTACAACTGTTGACCTGCAGGTTCTAGAAAATCTAGGGAGTTTCTATATTGTATTACAGATGGAAGGAGTTAGTGTTTTGCCAGCCCACCTATCAATGCGACATAGAAAGAGTTTAGCGGAAAATTAATGAGATAAACACAGCTAAATTCATTGCATTATATTATTTGAGGTGTTGTCTACAACTGTTGACCTGCAGGTTCTAGAAAATTGTTGGAGATGCACTTCTGCGAGTTGGCTGTTTTGGCATCATGCATCGCATTATGATTGAATGCATGCCTTGCATCAATGGCGTAGATTTCAGCATAGCAAACATTGAGAGCTATGCTTTTATAGCTCATGTCTCATCCTTCGATTTTTTTTCCTGGATTCTTGGCTTCAGCAATTTTTAGATCGATACTTTTCAGTTGATGCTGCATGGTTTCTAAAAATGGGCTTCTTTTGTATAAAACAGGAAAGAGAAATCCAAACTCCAGGATAAGGAAACAAGCCTCAAGAAAGCAGCTGCTAAAGGCAGCAAAGCGGAGCAGAAGGCCAAGAAAAAACAGGTAGAAGCGGAGATATCACACCTCTCTGCTGAGTTAGAGGCAAAACATGCTGCAGAGCTTTCTTCTTTTGGGTACAAATCTGCAGGTAGCTCCGAAAAATTGAACATTGACACCTTAGTGAATGCCATAGCTGGTGTATCTGTCTCCAGCAACGTGGATTCTGCGAAGCCTAGCAGGGGTGCACGGCGCCGTGAAAAGAAGACAAAGGAAGAGGCTGCTCGAGAGCAACGAATTCAAGAAGAACAAAGCAATCTTGTTAGCGATCGCATAGTAGAAAATGAAAAACTTGAAAGGAAGCTTGAGCCGCTGGCTCTGACCATTCATGAGATAAAGCCAGATGGCCATTGCTTGTACCGTGCTGTTGAGAACCAGCTGTCACTTCATTCCAATGGCACTGTACAATACAACTACCAGGAACTACGACAAATGACTGCCAAGTACATGAGAGAGCATGCTGCAGATTTCCTCCCATTTTTCCTGTCTGAGGGCAAGGTAGAGTCTGGGCCAGATCCTTCGGAGAGCTTCAGGAGATACTGCGAGGAGATGGAGTATACTGCTGCTTGGGGTGGGCAACTCGAGCTTGGTGCTCTGACTCACTGCCTTAAGAAGCATATAGTGGTTTATTCTGGCTCCTTTCCAGATGTGGAAATGGGCAAAGAATACAAATTAGAATCAGGAGCTGGTTTATATGACCCTAGCATCAGGCTGTCCTATCACAGACATGCGTATGGTCTTGGTGAGCACTACAACTCGGTGATTCCCACAGAGTTATCTTGACAAGATAAATGTTATAGCCTTGGTCTCTGTATGATATGCATACCCATGCTAACTGTCTCTAAACGTGGCAGATGACTTGCCTACTGTTGCTGTTAAGTTTCAATCTTTTTTATCTGATGGCCATGATTGAATACAATCAGAGTTTTACCTTGGAGTCTACTTCCCAAACAATTTTGCCTGTAAAACTGTATTATCTTGCTGCGTTTCCCCCCACATGAGGTTATGTACGGCAACTGTTCTCATGAGCTATAGTTTCTTCTCTAAATTACTGCATGCCTTTGCTCTATACAAGCTCCTATTTTATTCAGTTGCAATTTTGTGCTATAAGATCACATCATAGTGATATTTCTTATTTTGGGCCATTGCTAGTGTATGCATGTAGCATGTTCCGTTGACTGTTGTGCTGTTGAGCTGGTCATGATGCTCTGTTAAAAGTGAATTCAGTAACGCTGCTAACTCTACCTTTTTATGTTGCTGCACTAGTGGTGTGGTCTCAATTATTTGTTTTTCCGATGCGATCTTTTATTAAGTGTTGGCTTATATTCCAATGCGATCTTTAGTTAATTCTCATGTTTAGCATGCTCAATGGGTTCTAACTTAAAACGTCTTAGTACTGTAGCAAACTAAATAGAAGAGAAAAATATTGGTGAATAGTAAAAAGAGGTGTGTCTCGTGGTTGAATAGTGCTTAATCTGGCCTAATTTAGGAATGGTCGGAAAGATTAATCTGGCCTAAGTTAGGAAAAAATAATCTGGTCTAAGTTAGGAATGGTTGGAGACGCCCTTTAAGTATTTATTAGTTCTCAGCCTAGCCTTGCGAAGCCGAGGGCCGGTCATATATCATATTAACACCTGGGCGCAGAATTAGAAGGAAGTTAAGTAGCGGTAAAAATTGAACATTAGATGAGCCACAATACTTAAATACAACGCAAGACGATGTGCAAAAATTATATAAAGTATGTAATTGGAACATCTTATCTTAACAGCAAGTATTTAAGCTATAAAAGATGGACAAAATGATATTATAGTGCTTTTAAAATGGATTTTATTGATCCTCTCAGTTTAGGGCCGGCCCTGACAAAGCCCCCAAGACGCGCGCGCGAGAAGGCGGAAGGAAGCAGGGCACAGTAGTTGGCTGGCACGGGGAACAAATAGTTTCTTGAGCTCGAATTTTTTTTCTGATGCATTTCTGCTAGAACATGATTCTTCCATGGTTGCATGGATTATTAACATGGAAACCACCGATTCCTGCTCAAGAATTAGCCCTATGTAACCAAGGCATACGAATCAACCAAAGGTTGGGCCTTTCCATTGTCCATGAGGCCGAAAAACAAGAGAAGGACAACACAGTCCACTGTGTCCTGCCACCTATGGCAGGATATAAAGAGCTCATTATCTTGAAATTGAAACCATTGTCCTCAACATAGAGAATATCATTTGATGCGTTGGAGTAACAATTTATATTATGCATTCCATTCCATCAGAAACATGTTAAAGAGATATGGTAGTAGAAACTGGATATGGCTAACTCATGGTGAAGCATTATGACTTAGATGCACAAGAAATCAACGGCAACATTGTAAGTTTCTAGAAAAATAAAGGACAATTACATGACTGTAATGTCGCCAAACTGAAACAGTACATACTGATAATTGTATCAGAAGAACAACAAACAATTTTTTCTTCTTGCAGCACCACTCCATAGACACAACAGAAAAATTATCACGCTTCCAATGTAGGTTCATCAGCGTGACCTTCGGGAGCATTAGAATCATCAACAATTGCAACATCCTCAAGATCCAAGGGACGCCCAGTCATTGGGTTAATTGGACGCCTATTACGAGGTCCACCCTTCTGGGTCAAAGCTAGCATTGGAGGCGGAGGCAGGATCCCGGCACGAAAGAGGATGCGCTGCACAGGATCTGATGGCTGTGCCCCAACAGACAACCAGTACCTAGAACAGAAATACAGCTGTATGGTGTTACACTGCCTTTCAAGGCATTTTTTTCTAAAAAAAATCTAGTAGCAAGTTACTCATTAGCTCTGCTATGTGTGCCAACAAGCACGTGTAATGCACTTCACACATCTAAAATCCTAAAATGCATAATTTTATTAAGGGAAGAAGGCTTAGGGATGGTTAAATTAAGTTTGGCAATCGGCAAGTACATTTTAATTAGCAGAATGCATCACCACATAATTGCGCTTGCATTTCTTCCATTATTTTCTTTAGCCTTCTCAGCATCCCCAATAATATGATTTATCACCTCAAGTGAATCATCAAATAGCAATGGTTATGTCTTAATCAGTTCCTAGTCAGCCGATTGTCCTTGCAAGATTAAGTGCTAGCATAGCAATTTTCACCTCAGGTGAATTATCAAACAGCGATGGTTATGCCTTAATCAGCTCCCAGATTAGCCTCTAAAACCCTCGATTGTCCTTGCAAGCTTAATTGCTAGCGTAGCAATATTCACATTTGTAGACTAACTGCAACATTTGGTTGCATCATGCCAGATTTTGTCCAAACAGAAACATAATAGAGCGAAAGGGAACACTATAGATCAAGAACAAGAGGCTCACTTGACCCGGTCGAATTTCAGCCCCATCCTCTTGCCACCATCCTGCCCTGCAGACACACCTCTTTATCAGCAACCCAGCTACAACCAAATTCCTACGCAGATACAAAATCCGCACCACAAATCCTTAGCGCATCTGATCAGAGCAACAGCAAGCAGTAGGCCAGGCAAGCACGGCGAAGCCACCAAGGCAGCGATCGACGGAGCAACGCCGGCACTCGGACAGAGAGACGGATACATAGGGGACTGGAGGACTTGCCGGGGAGCGGGTTGTAGTAGCCGAGGACCTCGAGGTGCTTGCCGTCGCGCGGGGAGCGGCTGTCGGCGGCCATCACCCGGTAGAACGGCCGGTTCCGGCAGCCGAACCGCGCGAGCCGGATCCGCACCACCATGCTCTCTCGCTCGCTGGCTTCCTTCCTCGCCGCCGCGCCGCCTTCCCCTCCTCCTCCGGCTGAGGTCGTGTGGGGATTGGGGAAGAAGGGTTTAGCGTCCAAGCTCAGCACAGCACCCCAAACAGCCCATCACAACGCATGGAACGGGCTAGATTATTATCCTCAAAGCCCAACCAACCACCCAACGCAACGGCCCAAAAATACCTTAACCTAGTGGTTAAGCACTCTCTGCGCACGTCCAAGGCCACCAGCGCATAGGCGAGAAAAAAGTTTTTTTTTTGTGTGTGTTTTACAATTCTTTTTATTATTTATAATGAAAAATGTATGGTCGTCCCACTTTTTTTTAGATCTAGGTGCCCGTCGCCCGGGCCACAGGCAACAGGCGCCTCGTCTATCAACCCCCCACGCACCTCCTCCACAGGCATCGTGGGGGCGCTGCACCTGTTGCTAGTGGCGGAGCCAGGATTTCGTAGAAGCCTGGACAGACGTTGATCTACAAATGAATATTTATTGTGAACAATTTCATGCATAAAATAAATTTTATAAATGCCAAAAAGATTTTCCACTAAAATTATGGTAAAATGCACATCACCAATTTATCATGTCGTAAGTTTTTAGTGATTGAAATTTCAAGCTTGTACCAAATTCAATGAATTAACAAATGTAAAAATGTGTACCACTTGGTTTTTGTCTCCGTGCTTTGCATTTCAGTAGCAAAAGGGAAGGGAATGTCACCTAAATGCATTGCATCGCTACCACGTTAGAGCATGAAAGATACTAATGTTTTGTTTTTGGGATGATCTGAATGGCTGACTAGCTGAAATGATTGAATTTTAAGAGCTTCTTGAGATAGTTTCGAGATTCAGATCTATTTTGTTTGATTTGTTTTTTAAAGCGTTAGGAATCACATTCGACAACAAAAAAAAAAACTAAAGCATATGTCTTTTTAAAATATAGATAAGCCGTTGAGCAAAAAAAAAAAACAAAGCTCAAATCTTGGTGATGTCGTGGTCAATCAAAAGAATCGGGAATGACTTTGCTCACGTGCTCGCTTGGCCTCTCTAAGACTTTCATTGCCGATGAATACTTCCTCCATTTCAAAAAAAAAAAATTGCACATATTCTAAGCCAATGTTTTAAAACTTTATATATAAAATTTGAACTATTTAATTAGACACATAAAAATCATATATATATATATAGGAAGCCTGTTCGAGGCTCCATGGAGCCTAGGCTCCATTGGTATCCACCCTTCATCTTTGTTTGATGGGATTATGCAGATTAACAAATCATCTAAATGGATACCCGTTAAGACAATGTTATTAATGCACTTTTCAAATTACTCACTAATAATGTAATTAATGCACTTTTCAAATTAATTGAACGGATTAATATATACATGATTGTGATTCAAAATGTAAGTAGCGTACTAGCATGTATAAAATGATTGGAAAACATTGCAAAACATTGATACATGCATTTTTTTCGGGTATATACTTGCTTCTTTTAGATACTAACATACACAATTATTTTGGAAAACTTTGCAAAACACTGATAATTGTATTTTTTTCGGATATATACTTGTTATTTAGACACGATTGTCACCAATTATAGATGGCCAAACGTGTTGCTACGCACGCACGGCAGACGGCCGAACGCAGCGAGGGCACGCACGCGGTTAGGCACGGCACTATCGAGCACGGCTAACTAACCGTGTCGTCTGCAAGACGACACTAGTGCCGCCATGCGGCCGTGCACGGCACTACAAGAGTTTAATCGTTTGCGGGCAAGACGACAAAGACGGCCTGATCCACCGCTGTGCCGTGCCGACCGACGAAAACCGAACAACATCTCAAAATAGAGAGCTCATGTTCCGATTTCAAATATAATGTCTAGAATTTCAAAATAGCTAACTAAAACTAACCAAAAGTCTAAAAGCAGATCTCATATCATATCATTATATCATATATTCACAAGTTCACATGTAATAGATAACAATTTTAAAACAGATCACAAGTTCAAAATACTAAAACTTAAGCTCATATGATCATATCAGACTTAGTCACCCAGACCACCAAAACAGACCAAAATCACATAGTTCAAGCTTCATATCATATATAATGTTGAGCTGTTGTGCAATGGCTGCCTCATTAAAAACCTATCTAGGTAAAAACTCACACCTCGTGAGAAAACCCTAGATAGGAAAAATCTGACCAGCTCCAACTCCAAATGTTCAAGTTACATACAGATACAGTCCATAGTCCATACAGGCACAGTTCAATACAAAAGATTACAATAACAGCCATCAGGCATTCTCAGGAGCTTCATCAAGATAAAGATTAGAGAAAGCATCTTCAAGTTCTTTGTCCTCCAAGTTGTCTTTGAGCCCTTGCTTCCCTTGCTCCCAATCCTTGATGCAGCCAAGCATCTCCACCATATCGGCGTCAAGCGGCGTCGCGCTCCTCAATAATCCCGCCAGTTAGACTAAATGCACTTTCGATGATATAGTAGAAACGAGCACATCAAAACATCTTTAGCCAAGATAGAAAGAACAGGATATGTAAGTTTGTGCTCATGCCACCGTGTCAAAAGATTGAAATCATCATCATACTTACGGGCGGTGTCACCTGTCCAAGTATGATGACGATTCGAACCAACCCCAAGAGATCTTTGGACCGGTGCTTGCCGCTTGCGGCAAGGCACTTATGACGTTCTTCTAGAAAGATTAAGAGAAGCGGTGGAGGAGAAGAACCAAGCGAACCAATAGGATCATCATCACCATATATCATATCCCGATTAGTCCTTTTCTTACCGGTTTGGGTGGATCTGAAGGCCTCTGCAATCGACATCACCAAACTTGATGTCATATTTGTTAAAGGTTTTGAAAGTTGTGCTCTCACATAAGTTAAGTATGCAAGATAATTAGATTGTGTAAGATTAGACAAAATAGAGAGTACTCTATTGAAACCCTCAATTTAGCTCTAGGATTCAGAATGAATGCAAAGGAATAAAGAAGTGGTATGTCCTCCAATACTTAAGGAACTTAGTTTTCATAGGGACCACCACACTTCTCAGCATTTCATCATTCTCATAATTGTTTAGATGTTTGGCAATCTGAATAATATGATGTAACATTAGTGGAGAAGTTGGATAGTATACACCAGACAGCACACATGTTGAATCATAAAACAGTTCAAGGAATTCCAATATTTTTTCAGCAACATACCAATGTGCATCAGTCAAAAGCAAAGCATTATCACCTTCACCCCTAGGGTAGTGTATGCGGATGAACACATCAAATGTGTTCTTGTAAGGTACCAGGTGCTTAAGCATAAGGTAGGTGGAGTTCCACCTCACATCCATATCTAAACCAAACTTACGAGGACGTTCATTCATAGCCATGCAAGAACTTTTATATAAAGCAATGCATTTGGTTAGAAGAGTTTAAAAAGAAATTGCAGTTCTAAATGCCTCAAGATAAGGCTTGAGCCTCTTCAAACCAGACTTGACAATTAGGTTAATTATATGGCAAGCACATCTTTGATGCAAGAACAAATCACCAACATAACCGAGACAACAAAGGGGTGAGTAATGACATAGCAGTTGTATTAGAAGATGCATTGTCCAAAGTGATAGAAAAGGTCTTATCAGATAGACCAAACTCAGCTACCACACCATGCACACGCTCAGCAATGTTCTGACCACTGTGAGAGACATCAATAAGCCTTAAGCCTATGATCCTCTTCTCTAATTCCCATTTATCATTAACATAATGAACTACCACACTAAGATAGTCTTCCTTAGCATTGCGGACCGGATATCGGGTTATAGCAATAGAACTAACACCGGTTTTCAAAGTTTCCAAAAGTTTGCAACGTTGCTCACTGAAATACTTAGCAATATCTCTAGTTGTGGTTTGTCTAGAGACAGGAGAAAATCTAGGGTTATGAGATTTCCTAATATACTCCTCAAATGCAGGATGCTCAGCCAAACAGATAGGAAGATCAAGTCTAGCAATCAACTTACATATCTCGAGCGTGCAACATCGACATTGTACTCCCAAAATTTAGGTGTACCATCAAGCATTGTATCTTTGAAGAGGGTCTGAGACATGCTTGATCTACCATGCTTCTTCATGCATGCAATTCTATGCCTAGTCAGATGCCCAGTACCCCCAGTTGATCTAGCAGAAAGTATGCCTTTGCAAAGGAGGCACTTAGCTTGAACCCTTACCTTCTTACCATCAATTACCTTGAAGATCTTCTCAAAATCGGTCCACACTTCAGAGGTGGAAGGTCGCTCCCTTGCTTTCCCCTTCCCCCTGCCGCCGCTGGTGCTTGCAGCTTGGGATCCCGTCCCGGCACCCTCGCCGACCTCGCCGCCGCCATCGCCAATCTCGATAGGCTCACCCGCCGCCAACAGGCTTCCGGTCCTCGCCAGTCTTCCTCGTCATCTCCGCGCATCCCCATCATCCGGAGGTCATCGTTGACCGTGTGTCCGTTGTCGTCGTGCCGTCCATCGCCGCTCTCTGGTTCCTTCAACGGTTTAGGGTTAGGCCTAACCGAGCAATCAAGTCGGCGAGGTCAACGACAGACGGATCAAACCGTCTGGTTCTCAGCGGATCTACGAGCAAAAAGCAAAGAAGAAGAAGAAGCCAAATCGACAGATCGAGAATGAACAAATCAAAATATCAAAACGACAACTTACCTCGCGGATCCGGAGCACCGGATCGGCCGGAGAGGTCGAGGATGAACGGATCAAGGACTAGGAGATAGCGAGGATGAACGGATCTAGGACTAGGAGATGACGAGGATGAACGGATCTAGGACTAGGAGATGACGAATCAACACAAGGAAGCGGGAGAAGGGATTGATCGAGCTCGATGGCGGCGGCGTGGCGTGGCGGCGGCGACCGTGGCGATGCGCCGATGGCGGTGGCGGCGTGTAGTGAGGCCGGAGGAGAGAGAGAGCGAGAGCGGCCGACCGGCTGTGAGGCGCGCCGATGGCGGGCGGCGTGTGGCAAATCACGCCATGGCGGAGAGTCGTGGCGGCGACCAAGCAGCAGTGAGGAGGAGAAGCGGCGATCATGAGAGCGACCGAGCGAGTCGAGCAAGGGAAGGGAAAGGGTATTGCTAGGGTTAGGAGAGGGACCGGGAGGTCACGACATCGGCGGGTTTTATCCTCCCCGATGGACACTGGGCTGGGCTGCGCGAGCGGAGGTGGGGAGGTGGGGGGTGGGTGCGGCACTGTGGGGAAGCGGGCGATCGTCGTCAAGACTTTAACTGCGTGCCGTGCTCGTCTTGCCCAGCCATGGGTAGGTGGCGGCCCAAGCACGCAGGGCATCGTCGCCGCGTCTTAAGACGGCATCGCTGGCCATCGTCGTCGTCGCGTGCTCGGGCACTACGGGCCGTGCCGTGCCTAGTGCCGGCCCGTTTGGCACGGCCCGTTTGGCCAACTATATCACCAATACATGCTTGCAGGGATAACAATTTGATACATGCATTTTCTTCGAAGTATATACACACGATTTGCTAGATATGTACCCATGATTTTTTTCCATAAGCTAGCTACATACGAAATGCACATCATTGCACCATCGCATCACTTTCGTTCAGATTAATTGACACTATGGTGAAGGTGCAGAAGCTGATAATGCTGAAGCTGAATCTTACTAAGGACCTCCATATCACTTTCGTTCAGATTGACACCCGTCGACTATGCTCTTCCACCGTGACCAGACCACCTGCTTGCCATGAATCCATGATACAAGGAGCTCATAGCCAATCTCAACGAGGAGCTCATAGCCAAATAACCAAAACTCTGATATACCAGCGAACAGGAAGATGCCATTGCCGATGGCGGTCCCGGCTATTGCGCCGGTGCTCAGCCCCCCTGCCGCTCCACCTCTTTGTTGTCTCCGGCGTGGTCTGCGAGGGCAAAGATGAAGCCACAGACGACGAGGACGACGCTCGTCACCACGGACGGCGACGACGACGAACAAGAAGGAACGAAGGACACCGCCGGGGTGGGCTCACGCGGCAGGGACGACGAGCACGGCGGCAGCAGCGCGGGGCCGCAGAGGCCGGCGTTGCTACCGAATGAGGCGACGCCAAATCTGGCGCTCAGTCCGCGGCGTTGAAATAGGCGAGGCGGGCGGCGACGTCGGGGAGGAAGCCGGTGAGGAGGTTGTTCTGGAGCCTGAGCTTGACGAGGCGGGTGAGCCCGGTGAGCGCCGCCGCCGGCCGGGATGGGCCCGCGCAGGCTATTGTCGGTGAGGTCAGCGCGGAGGAGGCGCGGCAGCCGCACGACGGCGGCGGCGGGGTCGTTGCGGGAGAGGTAGAGCAGCCTGAGGTTGGAGACGCCGAGGAGGAATGCGTCGAGGGTGCCGTTGAGGTGGTTGCCGCAGAGGTCCAGCGACTCGAGCTCGGCGAGGTTGGGGAGCGGGTTGAGGCCTGAGGGGGCCCCGCAGGTTGAGCGACGACGGCGCCAGCGAGGTCCGGCGAGCACCCGACGTCGGTCCACCGGCTAGCGGGGAGGCATGGTGGCAAGCTCCGGCCAGCGGGGAGGCATGGTGGAGCATCGTGGTGGAGGACGGAAATCCGGTGATTCAGATCTGGCGTGCGTATACGCGGTGAGAAGGCCGGTTGGTGGAAATAGTGAGAGAAATGGGGAGCAGTTAATGACTGAAATTAAGGCTGGAGTAATCAAAGACATTAATGCTGTTTTTGATTTACAAATTCGTATGTTATCGGGTATATTGTGTACGAGACCCGAAACGAACAAATCTCATCTAGATAGATCAACGGTGGATAAAGGTGGAGCCTAGGCTCCATGGAGCCTTATGTAATTTTCCTATATATGTGTGTGTGTAACCATGGTGGGCCTTTTTTTTTTTTTTTTTTTGCCTTCTAGCTTGCCGATCGATTGGTTACTTGGATTGGCTGGCCTTGTATGTGTGCACACATGCAGCAGCCAACCAGCTAATTAAGCGGCATCTTACGGTCAGTCCGCATGCAGGATCGGACAGTGTGGAGCCCGCGCAACTGCCCACCCTGCTCGGAAGGTGGATCCGTCTCTGCCTATTGCCCGTGTCATGTCCCTGTCCTCCACCTCCCATAGCATGGGCGACGGGCACATAGATCTAAAAACAAAAAGAAACCATATATTTTTAATAAAAAGTAAAAAAAACTGAGCAACAATACCACGCTACGATAGTACATGTAAACGGTCATATTCTGCGAATTTTAAAAAAATCCTAGGACATCCAAATGGAACGGAAAATTTTGAAACCATAGTTTTGCAAATTCTAGATAATATTAAAGGAATAATAAATAGAAGCGAGTAGATAGACAATAGTCATGCCCGTTATGGGACTGACTTCTCATCAGGCGACTGAGACTTATTTATCTCTCAGTCGGATCACATACGTAGATATTCGTTGGATCTTTTATATGCCCTATGGAGGTGTTTGATCAACAGCTCAGGAAATCGACTGAGAGATAAATAAGTCTCAGTCGCCTGATAACTAGCAAAGGTGTTATTTTTAATTACTTTTCGGTTCCACGGTGATTTGGCGTGGAGCTTGATTAGATTGCCGCCTTCACGGTTCATGCCACATTAGGACACTTGAAACTCGATTAACCTGGCACGGGCCGCGTTAGCCAGATTCTTAAGTGGGCCGGGCCTTTTCTCTTGCATGTTGACTAGTCCACGAGATCACGGCACCACGTATTGGCTGGTGCTCCATGCTTCCCGCCAAGCCATCATCTCCCGCGCGAATCGCAATCATCTTGCAAGTGCAAGTGCATTCCTCCCTCTTGGGCTCGGCGTTCTCCGTCTCTTCGTCTTCCTCCCCGAGCTCTGGCCGCCCATGTCGCTGGCGGAGCAGGATGTCAGCGTCAACAAGAGCCTCTTCTGCTTCGAGTCCAACGCCGGAGCCACCTCCGCCGGCGTCTTCGCCGGCGACGACCCCCTCAAGTTCTACTTCCCCCTGCTCCTCTGCCACGTCTGCATCGTCTTCGCCCTCTCCCACGCCATCCACGCCCTCCTCCGCCGCCTCCACTTCCCCCTCGTCATCTCTCAGATCCTCGTAAGTTGCAGCTCGCATCGTTTTCTTCTCTGTTTGCCCTTTCCGGCCGTGGCGGATTGAAGGCGCGGCGGCCATTGATGGAATGGAGACGTTCAGGCCGGCGCGCTGCTGGGGCCGTCGTTCCTCGGGTGGTGGCTGCCGCACGCCGGCGAGCTCTTCGCGACGCCGGAGGGGTGGGTGCAGATCAACACCATCGGCGGCTACGCCTTCACGCTCCACATCTTCGTCATCGGCGTCAAGACGGACCTCGGGATGATCTCCAGGTCGGGGAAGAAGGCCATCGCCATCGCCGTCTTCGGCACGGCGGCGCCGCACCTCGCCATGTACGCCGCCGGCGCCGCCCTCAGCGCGCGCGTGCCGGCGTCGTGGGCTGCCACCTTCCTCTTGACCAACCTCAACTCGTGGTGGTCGCTCTCGGCGTTCATCGTCGTCTGCTGCACGCTGCACGACCTCAACCTCCTCTCCTCCAAGCTCGGCCGCCTCGCCATGTCCGCCGCCCTTATCGGCGACTTCGCCAACACCTTCTCCATCGCCGGCGTCACCTCCTACCTCCTCGCGTCCAGCCCCTCGGAGAAGCTGCAGCGGATAGGCTTCGCCTCCCTCGTCTCCTTCACCGCCTTCATCGCGTTCATGGCGCTCGCGGCGAGGCCGGCGATCCTCCGCCTCATCCGCGACGTGCCGGAGGGCGGGATGCTCCCGGAGGCTCGCCTCGTCGGCGTCCTGCTCGTCGCCGTCGCCTGCAGCTTGGCGGGCGAGCTCCTCGGCCTGCACGCCACGTACGGGCCCTTCATGCTGGGGCTCATGCTCCCCGGAGGCGCCCCGCTCGGCGTGACCCTCGGCGAGCGGCTGGACCGGCTCGTCGCCGGCGTGCTCATGCCGCTGCTGTTCGCGCAGGGCGGGATGCGAATAGACGTCCACAAGCTTACCGGCGCCTCCACCTGCGCCCTCCTCGAGGTGTTCCTGCTCGTCGGCGTCGCCGCCAAGTTCGCCGCCTCCATGCTCCCCTGCCTCTACTGCCGGATGCCGCTCCGGGAAGCCGCCGCCGTCGGCCTCATGATGAACTTCAAGGGCATCACCGAGGTCGTCTACGCCTCCGCCTTCGTGGACGCCAAGGTACAACCAACGAGAGTAACAAAATTCCAGGGATCATATACCAACATCGTCGAATTAGCTGCGCTCTGTTAAGACTTGATCTTTTTAAAACTTGAATCAAATACCAACATCGTGGTTGAGCTAGGTGTGTTGATCGTGTAGGTGCTGGACGAGGAGGTGTACACGGCGTTCATGATCAACGTGCTGGTGATAGGGGCGGCGACGGCGGCGGCGGTGAAGTACATGTACGTCCCGGAGGAGAAGTACGTGGCGTACCGGCGGCGGACGGTGGAGCACAAGAAGCCGGGGGAGGAGCTGCGGGTGGTGGTGTGCGTGCACTCGCCGGCGGACGTGGCGCCGATGCTGGCGCTGCTGGACGCGTCTTCCCCGACGCCGGTGGCGCCGCTCGCCGCCTACCTCCTCCACCTGGTGCCCCTCGCCGGGCTGACCACCTCCGTGCTCCGCGCCTTCAAGCACGGCGAGCGGCACTGCGTCCCCTCCGGCACAGCCGACTCGGAGCGCATCGTGAACGCCTTCCGGCTCTTCGCCGGCGAGCGCCCCCATGGCGCCGCCTCGCTGCTCCCCTACGTCTGCATCGCGCCCTACGCCACCATGCACGACGACGTCTGCGCCGTCGCGCTCGACAAGCGAGCCGCGCTCATCGTCGTGCCTTTCCACAAGCGCCTCGCCATCGACGGCTCCGTGGAGGCCACCTCCCCCAACGCCGGCGCCATCCAGGCAGCCAACAACAACATCCTCGCCTACTCCCCCTGCTCCACCGCCATCCTCGTCGATCGCGGCAGCATCTCCGGCGGCGACGGGTTCACCCACCGCGTCGCCGTCTACTTCCTCGGCGGGCCGGACGACCGGGAGGCGCTGGCGGTGGCGGCGCACATGGCGGAGGACGCGCCGATCGGGCTCACCGTGTTCCGCTTCGCGCCGCCGCCGGAGTGGCAGGACGCCGACTACCGGCTCGACGAGGCGGCGCTGCAGGACTTCGTGGGGCGGTGGGCCGACGACCACCGGGTGGTGTACAGCGAGAACACGGTGGGCGGCTCCGACGAGATGGTGGCGATCATCCGGAGGACGAGCCCCGCGTTCAGCCTGCTGGTGGTCGGCCGGCGAGCGGAGAGCCGCGAGTCGCCGCTGACGGCCGGCATATCGGACTGGAGCGAGCACCTCGAGCTCGGCGTCCTCGGGGACCTGCTCACGTCCACGGACTTTGGGTGCCACGTGTCGACGCTCGTCGTTCAGCAGCAGACCAGGGCGGCCGCTGGAGAGGCCACACGGTCGCCGGAGATGCCCGGAGGACAGCGCCCGGCAGGTGGCTCCGTTTGACAGCCCATGGAACAAACTCTCTCTAGATGCAATGTAAGAGCATGGCTAGGAGAAACTCTAAATGGCGTTTTAAATTTGCAGCACATATAGAGTGTCTGGTAGATGAGGGAATCTTTTAGAGTGTAGTGTAAAGTCTGAAGGGACGTTTGCAGCAAAACTGTAAATTTGCAGCACGAGAATTTGCAGCAGCTTTTAAAGTTGCTGCTAGCTTTGCTCTAATCATAACATCTTGGCAGCTAGAATGCAAATGATAGGAAACATAAGACTAAGGCCCTCTTTGATAGCTTGTTTAGTTTTAGTTTAGTTTTTGTTGATAAAATCTGACCACATTTGAAAATGGTATGAAAAGGCTAAATAAATTATTAAAAAAATTGATATCTTTGAGAAAAACCCTACAAAGTTATAAAAAAATTATTTTCAAAAAATAAAGTGAATGGTGTATATAAAAATAACAAAAGTTGCAATCCCAATAAAAACTAAACTAAAACAAGATATCAAAGAGGCCCTAAGTCCCAGCTAGAATGCAAATGATAGGGAAACATAAGACTAAGTCTTTTGCTACTTAGCGATACAAACTTGAGGTGACAGATTATAGTTTTGTCTCAGCCACAGCAACAGAGGGCTAAAATAAAACATGTCTCTAACATTAACACCACTGCTCATAAGCAAGTTGAGCAGTGGATTCTGAGAAGCAGCGAGGTATGCCATTTCTTCTGGGGCAGGCAGTATGTCATGTCATACAGAGGAACTCATGGACGGTCCGAACGGCTGCTGCAAGGACCATTCTGAGAGTGCATCCTCATCCTGGAGGAATTAGAGCGATTCTGAGTGTGCACGTTCGTCCTGGAAAAATTGGAGCCACCGGATTGACCAGGTGCTGGAAGCGCAAGCATTTCATGTCTCTCTTGGCCGCCTGGGTGAACAGTTCCTGCATTATTTATACCAAGTAAGAATGTCATATCCCAGAACACTCGGAATTAAAATTGGAGTAAAATGCACCGGCGGCCCTCGAACTTGGCAGGGGGTGTCATCCCGGTCCCCGAACTTAGAAAACCAGTTATTCGGGTCCATAAACTTGGCACGGGGTGTCATCCAGGTCCCTGAACTTGACACGGGGTGTCATTCCGGTCCCCGAACTCAGAAACCAGCTATTCGGGTCCCTGAACTTGACACGGGGTGTCATCCAGGTCCCTCAACTTGGCAGGGGTGTCATCCAGATCCCCAAACTCAAAAAAGTTTTATATGATTTATAAGATTTATCCTAATTTTCATGATCTTCCCATAGTTTTATAAGATTTTTTTCTTTTTTTATGATATTTCTAAATATTGTATACTTGTTTTTGAATGTTTTAATGACTTTCTAAAATTTATATGTTTTTCTTATTTTTTTGGATTTTTAATGATTTTTTCTAAATTTTTTTGAGTTTGGGGACCTGGATGACACACCTACCAAGTTTAGGGACCTGGATAACACCCCGTGCCAAGTTCAGGGACCCAAATGGCTGGTTTCTGAGTTCGGGGACCAGAATAACACCCCGTGCCAAGTTCAGGGACCCGAATAGCTGGTTTTCTAAGTTCGGGGACCGGGATGACACCTCCTGCCAAGTTCGAGGGCCGCCGGTGCATTTTACTCTTAAAATTGAATCAAGAAACCAGAGGGATAAAACAGTATTGAGTTACTAACGGTCTAGCTTGTTCATGCACCAAAGAGAACAAAATAACTCCTTTATAAAAAGAGAGAGAACAAAATAACTCCTTTACAAAAAAAGAGAGAACAAAATAACTCCTTTATAAGAAGAGAGAGAACAAAATAACTATATGCACTCATATTACTATGATCATTAAAGCCAAATGATGTGCATCCACTTATTTAGGACTTGTTCATGCATATATTTTTTTTAATTCCAATATATGGTCAAATTAATTACAATTATACTTCTGGAGAGAGGGAGGGTACCACTGCCAAACATGTTCGCTCTGGGATCCCAGCCACGCAAATTTTTCCCTGCATTTCTTTGCCATGATTCCTCGAACCCAACAAGATCATCTGTAAGGAAAGAGCAATAGCATCAGAGCCAACATGAAAGAAAAAAAAAGGATCCAGCAATAGAACTACAGAAGGCAGTAGAACCTTCATTCATGTTGTGTAAAGTCTGCATGGTGTTAACGTTTCCATCAGAATTCCGTTTCCTTGTGAACGAATGACCCTGCAGCAACAGAACAATAATTCCAATCATATACTCATTGTAATAGAGAGAAATAAAGAGGCTGTCTATCTGGGTTAGCAAGTACCTTATTGCCAATGCCACGTGAAATCCTGTGAGTGGCTTTACCGGTAGTTGTGTCTGCTTCCTTTCTTTCCTCCGCTATAATCTAGCAGGTGTTGAAAAAAAAATCACTACAAGCATTTTGAAGTTTGAACTTTACGAATACACAGATGAACAGTGTAATTGGGATAGTTACATTGTCACCAGCCCTCCTAGTGGTTGAAGATGTATAGCAGGCTCCATTTGGATATGTAACAGTCGAGCTTTGGTACATAAATGTCTGCGGCTGTGAATGTAATGTGCTTGCTCTGACGACATCCCTTCCAAATTGCTTATGCTTGGGTCTTTTACCATCTGCAGAGAAAAGATCTAAACATTAGCAGCTTCCTCTTGCTGAGTTGTTTCATGAATTCTTTATGACATATACTAAAGGTATATGCTCAGAAATCATCCAAAGTACAAAAGAGAACCACAAGAGACTAAGAGAGTGAGCCCATGAAACATCCTGATCACCATTCACCGGCTATCAGGGCCTCCAAACATTGTTGCCAGTTTGTATAGAATATGTACAACATCAAGTTTTCTTATGAATGGAAAATTCATATATTTTTAAAATTATCTGCACGTCAAACTATTCCCAAATAATATTTTCAGTTCTTAACTGGCTCCTGTGTTTATATGGACAAAAAAGGGTAAAAAGAAGTTCCTGCTAGCAGCAGAAAATAAACCAACCTTGAGGTTCTTCATCAGGTTCCTCAATGTATGGCTCTTTCCTCATCCGTGGATGCTTCCTAGGGTTACTTTTCTTCTCTTCTCTATTCACATCTGCATCATGTTCATCATCTGATGACAGCTCCTTGATAATTGGCCCACCTAACCTGCTTGGTTCAGGAGCATGCTGCAGGAAGCCTCCAGCATTGCTCGCTGCTCCAGCAAGATCTCTCTGCAGTCCAAACATGCCCGACCCAAACATGCTTTGCTGAAACAAGCCTGACGCATGGTTCGCTGCTGCACCAAAAAGACTTCTGTGGTGTCCAAGCATGCTTTGCTGAAACAAGCTAGGTCCCATCATAGCATCAAAGGGACTGGGGTTCGTAAAGAAAGGATCATTGAAAGGATTTGCGCCACCAAAGAAACTGGATATAAGACTCCCAGGCTGTACAACACCATTGGAAGCAGGAAAGGATCCCAGGAAACCAAAGGAACCATCCTGGCTGCCTCCTCCCCTTTGCATCTTCTATTTAAGTCCCTTCCCTGTTTAATAACATACACGATGCAAATATTTATGATATATGATATATCAAAATAGGCACCACAAAAACGCGAAGTTAGCATGTCACTGCCGTTCTAACATCACATAAACATAATGAAGTTAAGACCAGAATCTTATACACCAAACCACAGCTTTGTACAGCAACATCTACTACAGGTTCAAACATGGTGACCTAGAAAATCTGATCAAGATGGTACTTTCACCACTAGATCACAACTGCATTTATTCATTTCGATCCATCCTAGCAACTAGCAAGTATGACAAGTTGACATCAGCAAAATTAGTAAACTACCCAAAATTCATGGATTCACATCCTATTAATTACATGGTAATGTCATCATGTGGCATTCCCTCAATCTACAGCATCCATCTAAGGACACGGTTAGATCAATTCGAAAATTAGATAGGGTCTCAATGTCTCACTGGTTAATTTTTTCAGTTTTATCTAATATCTAGATTTGGTATCGATCAAACCGTATCCAATGATTTTGATGCATTTCTATACTGTGCACTCGTATGTTCCCATCGCTCTACTCCGAAGTTACGAACTTGTTCGTACAACGCACAGAAGCACCCTTCCAAGACAATACTACCGCGATGATCATGGCCATATCACAGCATCAGCATCCAAAAACTGCGTGAACATCGCGAGAAGCGAGATCACCGCATCAAACCGTCAGCTTCTCCAGCACAATTGCGCAAACCCTAGCTGCGATATTCTTCTAAAACAGAGAAGCACCCGAACAATCCTGGGGGAAACCCTCCCCTTCCCACGGAAATAGCCCCCGGATCTGATCGGACGGAAACGCGGCGAAAACTGCCGAAGCAATTGGGAAAATTAACCCTAAAAAATCGAACAACAGTGCCGCAAACTGACGCGCGCGCGGTGTTGTTACGGAGAAGCCGATCGAACCTGCGGCTTCCGACGCGCCGGATAGGAGCGAGGCGGCGATCCGATCGGAGCACGGCGCTGGTGCTGGACGCCGGCGAGCGAGCTCGTGGCTCGGGGAATGGGAAAGCGACGGCGAGGTTGGGGGTTTGGGAGGCGAGCCGGCAAGAAGAGAGAAGGGGAAAGACACAAGAAGCCTCGAGAGCTCTCTACGCGGGCCGTGTGGTCTCGGGCTCTCGGCCTGATAGGAAATATGGGCTTCGGAGCAGTGATGCAAGGCCCGTTTATATTTTTCTTCCCTCCTTTTTGTACGTGCATACTGTATAGAGAGATGTAAATACGGATTTCAGAAATTCGAGCTAGAGATAACTCCATCATACGCAAAGGACAAGTCGTTTTTCATGAGCACAGTGCATTCCTTAGAGCATCACCTGCATCTAAATTAGATCGATCCGACGACCATTTATACCTCCTTTTTACTCTTCATGATTCATCTACATTTTATCTCTTTTGGTTTATCTATTACTAGAGTGATCTAAGTTTGGCCCTATTGATTACGCTCTTAAAGCATGTACAACGGTCCATGTCAACCGTCTAAAAACCATCTATAAGATTTATGAGAAAAGAGAACAATATTTAAGTTGTCGGACTCTGCACAAGAATTAAGAAACTTTGTATAAGGGGAAGCTGCTTATGAAAGCGTGCAACCATCTCTTGAAGGGGAACGTGCATGCTACGCTGGCACAAATTCAAAATTTTCTACGCAAACACTCATGACAATCATGCAAGTAGGGGATCACAGATCGTTACCCTTTACGCACAGAGACAACGAAATAATAATCGGAGAAGCCGGTTCTAATGACACGCGCGTCGAGACACAGGAAGTAGTCTTTCATGTTCCAATCAACACCGAACAGGTCACAACCTAGGTCAGAGACGACCTTCGCATGGTCGGCGAAGCTCTATCGGGGAGGCTTAGCGAACCCCGGGGTCCCCATCCTGCATCATATTTACACATGCATGTCAAGCATCGGCACTTTACATAGATGCGTTCATGCTGGGATTCTATCCGCATGCCACTAATCTGCATCCAATTTTTCTCATCTAGGTAGCTAAATTCTCCCAATTATAGGGAATTAGGCAGATAGCTACCAAGCAAGCAAGTGCCTTTTTTTTTCATGCCCGATCGAACAACGAGCAGCTCCAAATTAAAGCTAGCTAGCTAGTGGAATATGCCCATGCGAGAGTGAGATGAGGAGATGCACAATTAAGTACGTAGTGGAGTGGATATTAATCTGTTTAAAGTTAGAGTAATTGCTAGCTAGATGGGTGCTTAAGTGATGTAAATGAGGAGCTTAATTGGACCACAGTCACAGATCGATGCAGCATGTGGTAGCTAGTGCATGCGCTGGCTGGAGCTAGGAGTGTAGGACGTACTACTACGTAAGAGTCGCGTGTTGGCGTGCAGCCACTGGCACACACATGCACCAACACAGAACATACAGTATTATTAATTATACTATATACTCTCATGCAGGGCTAGCTTCTTAATTAACATCTTGCTTTACTTTTCTTTTGCTGAGCTGGGCTAATTAAACAGCTTTTTAATTAATCACCATGCACTTTCATGTCCATCCACTCATCCGGCAAAAGGAACTATATATGCATGTTATGCATCCTGCCCAACAACTGAAAAAGAAACGGATTAGTGTTATTAATTTGTCCAAGCTATGGTGTGCCTACACATGTTCCGAAACACGCGGAGGCATATCCTGTATCTTTGTTCTTTGTTTGATCAAACATATATAGATCTACAGTGCATGTTTGGCAAGAGCAAAACGTTAGCTAAGGAACAAAGTGGTATTGTTCGCTTTATGGCAGCAGTAGAATTGTTCATGCGTTTCAATCCGACATGCCACATCCACGCGCGAAAAAACAAGGACACCCCCCCCCCCCCCCCACACACACACACACATATACATATGCTAAAAAACAAACGTTGGATAAGGATGATTTTTTTAGAAGAGTTAGCAGGAGCTTTGTCCCTCTCATTTAGAGCAAGTGAAATACAATGTTAATGGTTACAAAGGTAGAGGCGAGAACAAAATGAAGAAAGCTATATACAGAAAGGAAAGGCAGACAATCTTGTCTGTGGTTAAAAACAAATATGATGTATTGCTCTACCAGTCTCTATTCATGGTCATCAGCTTCAAAGGCTAGGTGACGCGACACAGATAGGATGGCGTAAGCCACTACTGCGGATCGGGACTTCCCAAGCGGCTCGTAAGGCCTGTGCAAGCGGTTTTAGAACCGCTTGCAGCAATCATGACGATGCCGAGGGCATCTGCGGCTCTGGAGCGCTTGTGATGCCCCCTCGCAAGCGGTTCGCAGATGGCGATGGCGCGAAATTTGGCAGCCACGTGGGAGCTCTGTGCAAGCGGTTGGAGGTACGAACCGCTTGTAGAGTGGCATCTCATAAGCGGTTCAAAAACGCTTATGCAGACGTAGTAATACGTTTATCACTGGTTTTCATTTCGGTATGCTGGCATAAATAGATATTTAAATATATATTTCAAGAGGAGTTTTTTTATTTGTCGTTTAAATTTAAATACATATAGGATAAGCATATAATTAGCGATCAAACAAGCTTAAATATATTAGATATTTAAATATATATTTCAATAGGAGTTTTTTTATTTGTCGTTTAAATTTAAATACATATAGGATGAGCACATAATTAGCGATCAAACAAGCTTAAATATATTAGATAATATATGTAATAATGTACACTTTATATGCACCGACCAAATTTACAAAGTTTATGATTAATATACATTGTGCAAAATGGACAAAACAGTTCAATGTTTTCTTGCGATTACTCTTCTTGGCGCTCTTTGACGACGTAGAAGTCGTCCCTAGTTCGTCCGTGTTGGAATATGGATCTCGATAATGGAACTGCATACGGGGTTAATAACCTCATCGAGAATGAAGCGAATAGTTGTTCTCGTAATGCGAGCACCCGATGATGTGGTAACACTTGGTGTGTTTATCCATGTCGGCCGCCAATTAAATTAAAGTGAAAATAAATAAATACGTGCATCCATAATGTAAATTAATGGAGCACATAAGAACGTTATTAAGTTGTTGCTAGATGCATGGTTGCGTGCATATATATACGAACCTCTTCAGGAGTTTGAGGCTCAAGCTCGCCGTGGCACATCATTTGGATATAGTGGAACACATAGTAGCCACATAGGTTATTTCCCGCAGATTGTTGTTTTACCTATGGTCGATGCGGGGCAATTACGAATCAAGAATAACAAGAAATATTAATTGACAAAGGGCAATTACGTCGTTTTAGCGTGCCACTCGCTTAGCTTGACATCAATTCCTTCTTAAAACGTCCTTTCGAATATCTTGAAAGCTCGAGAACGCCTTGTTAAGGAGGTTAATTATCCACCGGTATTCCTTTTGCGGTTTTCTCCGTGAATCTTGGGCGATGATCATGCTTTGGTCAAGCTTTATGATTATAAGGATCAGTGGAACCTATTTATATATTGCAAATGATTATGACATGTAATTAAACAATATATAGTGTGCCATCAGGTGCCTTAAGCAATGTAAGAACGAGATGTTAGTGAGGACATCAGCACGTACTTAAAGTTGAATGGCAGAAGTATGTATGGCTTGTAGTGTTGTTGTACTAGTGCATGTACAACGTAGTCGTGGATTTCCTTTGGTTTTCCAGGGTATTGGCCGACTTCCTCGTTGACCAACCAAGGGTCAAGGAAGCCAATCGAGTTCGGCTTCTGCTTTCTAAGTCTTTGTATCTCCATTCTACAGAAAATGGGTTAATTGAGTTAATTAATTATTGTTCTCGACAAGCAGCATGTATAGATATATATATATATATACATCTTGTGGAGTCGACACTCACAGGCACCAGCAGGTCATGAAGGACACGTTGACGGCGTCTGCATGGTACACATTGTACCAGTCTTCAAATTCAAGATTTATCAATTGATCATTCCCTCGATGTAAATGTTCTTCTTGAAACGAGACGCAGCAATGAGCATATCCCCTGGCGGACCTATGTTCGTACCATTCATCTTGTAGCGTCGCATCTTGACCGGTAGTTTCCTTATGTCCTTAGGGTCTAGCAATGGCTGACCCAGCTTAAATGGCCACCTGACTTGTGCCGTTGGAAGATCATCAGTTAATCCACGGGCGGCTTCTATGTTATCAAGGCCGCTTCCTCATGAAGTCATACTCCATCTCGTATCGTTTTGCCTCCTCTGTTCTTTCTTGCTCATGTATGTGCCCCGAGGTTGTTTACTCTTGAAGATGTGCTTTCGATAGTTCTTTGGTAGTCGATGCAGAGAGGCGGTCGGTGCTGAACGGTTGTCGCGAAGAAGTCCGCGATCTTTGGATCAATTCGTTCCTTTGGCGGTGGATTTGTTTTAGCTTTATACCCTGTATCCATGCGTCCTGACTTTTCTGCGACTCGCTCTTGACTCCTCGACGTCATCTCATAAGGTGTTTTTCAGGTTCCTTCATTCTCTGTCTGAATGGGAAGCCGCCGCCTCGCCGCTTGATGTCGTTCTAGCTGCAGAAATGCTCTTTTGCTAGCAAGCTTCTTCTTGGGGAGATGCTGGCTCGTTGTTTCCCTGAGGTCGCTGCTTTTTGCTTTGAATTTGGCGGCGGTGTTGGGCTTCTGCGCATAGCGCTAGCGAGTGGTGGAGTGCTTTCTCACCGGCGAGGCGTTGCGTGGTGGCGTGCTTTGTCTTGGTGGAGGAGGTGAGGTCCGTCTTGGTGGAGTGTTCTCCTCGGTATAGAAGTCACCTCCGCACCATCGAAAACACGATGTACTTCTTCCGCCAGAGGATGATGTTATGGACGGCCTCTCCAAGCTTGGTCACATCGTCTCCTCCAGCAATATCGAGCTCCATATCCTCAAATCCAGCCACCACCTCGTCAACCGTGACCTTGGAGTATCCCGGGTATAGGGTTACTGATGGAATGACCGGCCCGACTCCTTGGGAAGGCCAAAGCATAAGCCACCTTGAGGTGAGGTTGTGCGATTGACGCCGTAGCTCACATTGGCGGGCACGGTGATGTCGCCCACGGATACCGGCTGCAATTCATCGGTCGACACGTTGTTTGACGCGTAGTCGCTTCGCCGACCGGAGCCCGGGACTAACCACGTTGTCCGGAGGCATAACGATAACCCCACTGGTCTTTGAAGATCGGCGATTGCGCTTGCACTTCCGCTTTAGCATTTCGCCATGTTTTCCTTATGCTCCTTGAGCTCTGTTCGATTTCTTGACTCTGTTGTGTTCTCTTACTTTCCTTCTTTCCCGGCTCCGGTATGTGGCTTGATCATTTGAGAAGCCAGCCATCCACGGCAAGCGGTTTCTATCACGAACCGCTTGCATATGCCCTTTCCCGCCACCCTCCCACCTGTTGGCCACGAACCGCTTGTGGCGATCGGGTCGCAAGCGGGTTAAAGCGAGCCGCTTGTGATGGGCCGCTTGTGAAGCCCCGATCCGCAGTAGTGAGCAGCGACAGCTGGTGCGTGACTAACAATGGCCATGGGCGAGACCATACCATCAATGTTGACTAGCTCAAGGTGCCTCGAGCAAATATCTGCTGCTCGGGGACACTCAGAGGGACTGTTTGAGCAAGGACGCTCAAAAGAACTGCTTGAGTAAGGACAAGAACGCTCGGAGGGGGTTGCCCGAGCAAGACCGCTCCTACGGGACGTCCGAGCTGGCCAGCTGGGGTTTCTCGAAAGGAGTTCTCGAGCCACCGAGGGATCAAGGCTGTTTGCGCAAATACCTTGCTCAGGCTATGCCAGCAAGGTAGACACGTGTCATGACGGGACCTCCTGGGCGTGTCTTCCTAGAAAAGCCACGACTCTGGGACCTCTGTCATTTGGAATGATCCGCCTGCTTCGGGAGCTTTGAAACATGCGCTACAAGGATATCAACTTCTTACAGTAGCGTGCCCAGTCACGCCCCCACGCCATCCTCTGATTCATTAAATACACGGAACCCGTTAGCGCTGGCGGCATGATGGATTCAAGCACGGCTCGAGCAGCTATTACAAGCCGCCCTCATCAACAAAAGAGGGGAGGACACACAGAGATACATACACACAAGGGACGGTGATCCATACAAGACTTAGACACCCACACACTTCATAGCACAATTAAAAAGACGAATAACCTCTTTGACAACCATAAGATGCAGTTTGTATGGTGTCCCCAATGCGGGAGCGGTTCTAGGAACGCAGGGCGGCTGCAGTCCAGCACAACTGCAAACTGAGGATACATATGGGTGTTGCTACTAGATCCCTTTGTATCTATCCTAACTCGATAGCCTTTTGCACGGCTAAATTGTTCTAAGGCATTTCAAAGAATGTTACCTCGGGCTATGTTAGATGTTGCATGTATTTATTTTTTCTTGTTCCAACAACCTTTTTGAATATGTTTTTTTTTATGACCTTGAGATATGGTATATATGGTATACTTTTCTCGAATTGTTGGGAGCATGCCTGGTTTCTTATCATCATCATTTCACCTGTTGTTATGCTTCAAACATACAACAATGGTTAAATGTTGCTTCATCTGATTTGATTTATGGCTACACCAAACTCCAGAGACATTGCAAATATTTTTCTAGAATCTTGCACCTAAATCCTTATATCTTGCACTTAGATTAAGAAAATTATGTTGTAACTCCTACCAACGTAAAGAGGGCTACCGGTTGGATCAACATTTAAGCGTTAGCATGTACCTTAAGACCTTCGAAATAACCGAAATGGTTCTGTACTTCAGGGTGAATAATAATTTTTAATTAATCTGATAGTGTTTAATATTTCAATGTTTCTCACTATGATGTTTAATTTTGCGTTAAGAGATGTACAATGCATATCCCTTTGCCCTATCTTTCAAAAGTATCTCCTTGCCTTTCCTTTCCTTTCCTTTCCTTTCTTTCTTTTCTTTGAATAGAAGATTTTTATCCATATAATCTTAATTCTCAAGGGAAACTGAAGTCAAAAAAAAAGAGAAGCTCCTTATCCATTCGAACGCTTGGAGGTGTGCAAAGCACCAAAATAGCTGATGAACTTCGCTGTTGGTCTGTCTGCGCTTTTGCCACTTGTTTCCTCGTGAGGGGCCCCCGGCTAGGGTTGCAAAATCAACTTGCGATTAAGTGCTGCTTATTGCTTAGTTAATCGCATCTTTATTAATCAGATAAAGGCAAGTAGCTAGCTATGCAGGTCCACTTGCCCATCACAATCCTTTAAGTACAAAATGCCTTCCTTTTTGCTTGCTTGCTTGTCCTCCCAGAGCCTAACAGGTGGTGGAGTACCCATGATCAGCTCTCCTTAATTCTTTTCCTCCCCCTTAATTTTATCTATTAGATTAGATTAGATAGATGGTAGATAGATCAGAGTATGCTAGGTTGGAGTAAAGCATGCTATTAGGTCCAACTTAATCAACTAATCCGATTTTTTTTTTTTGGCTTGTTTTGCTTTCATGGACTGCTGAGTATTGACTCCACAGTATAGTGCTAGCTGCATGCTTGCTATCATTAATTATGAATGCTTGCGTCCTAATCCATCATAGGAAATCTTTTTGTTTTGTGGGTTACTAAAATCATTTCTTTAATTTCTTTTCTCCAACACTTGTCATGCAAGAAAATGAAAGGTTTAATAGTATATTTACTATTTCTTTTCCAGGGGAAAAGGCAAACATATTGTAGAATATAACCTCGGTGAGCTGTCTGTCATTGACTTTTCTGTGCGTAATTAGCGTGCGTTTTGATTCTACTAATTAAAAACATCGATATAGATTTTAATTTTATATATTCCTTTTCCCCTCAACTGCTCAAACTTTTGGCCCCTACCTCCCTTGCAATGCGGTCAAATTAATGTCGAAACAGATCAGACGAGCAGACATGACAACGCTAATTTGATGGCTATAGATATATATTAATCTAGGTCTGTCTCAAAAATATAATAATTAAACGGTAGTGTTTTTTTAGAGAGGGCTATTAAGTGAAACACCAACACCTTTTCATTAGGGTAGAATCGACATAAATGGAATATATAAAAGAGAACATGTTGAGTGAGATTGCCGAGCCTGGCCAGCGAAGAGGGGCATACGTTGATCCGCAAAGGTAGCAAATAGACGATTTGCTAAGTCGAAATTACAGACAGCATTACATTGACTGTTTTCAAAGCTAAAAACTTTGTTGACAGTTGCACACGCCGTGCATTAGTGCACCACAGCGACACAGGCACATGAACATGCGTGTATATATCAATAATAGTACAAGCATGACCACGCCACACGGCCTGCCTCCCCGCCCGGCGTCGTCACGACCGTCCGATCGCGCGCGCCGTTCAGATCTGACCGTCCATTTCAACTTTACGTATAAAACAATTTTTTGCGCGGAAGGAACAGCACAGCGGACGAATTACTGGGTTGGCTAGCCGAGCCGGCTCTCACCGCGGAGGGCACGGTTTGAATCCCGGCTAGGCGCCGTTTTTTCCGATTTTTCTCACCGCGCGTCTATGCGTGCGCGTTCCGCCGTCCTCGCGCGGTAGCGCCTCGCCTGCGCCAAGACGGGCAACGACGGCGAACCGCCTCGGCAGCAGCTGAGCGCGCGCCACGCGCCTAGTGTACATATACACACAAACAAACCACGGTTGATGGTTGCTGACTGCAAACTAGCTTTCGGCTTCGTTTGGGAACAAGATCACCTAACAGAGTTGACTACAAGACACACGCACACTCTCTCTCTCTACTTTCTCTTTCACACAGAGACAAGACATAGCTCTCTCTCTCATGTCTGATTAAGCTAAGCTCACGGCCACGGTGGCACATGTCCCTGGAGCAGGGCATGATCTAATGATGGGATGTCATGTTCGATCCTTTGACCACCGACCTGCGGTGCCCAGTGCCCAGTGTGTCAGTGCCCAGCAGCTGCAGCCTGCCCTGCACGTACGTACGTGTGTGAAAAGCTACGCCTGCCATATTGGATCGCGTACGTACGCATGCAGATGCATGCATGCATGCAGGCTACCACCTCGTCTCAACGCTTGCAATCCACGTCGGCATGTGTAGTGTAGCTAGCACTAACGAGCCATGCCCAGCTTTATTTCGACACATGAAAAGAGAGGGAAAAAGCAATGGGTACGCGCCGCGCGCACACAGGAAAAAGGGGCAGAAACAGCGAGGAAGAAAAAGGCTTGATTTTTTTGACCTGCGGTTTGGTTTGATTTTAGATGATTTTTTTTTTCTTTTTCCAAGGTTGAATAGAGGGTTTGTGTTAGTTTAAGCCTGTTTGTAGGTTTAGAATAGTAGGGAGATAAGGATGGGGATTAAAAGATGGTTGCTTTGCTTAGGAGCCGGCTTTTCTTCTTCGGTGGAGAGTTTGGCACATGCAATATACCTATTATTTATTTGTTAACATTTTTGTCTTGTATATGCTTGCAGTTTGGACATAATGCTAGATAATTGATACAATTTAAACAAGGAAATGGGCATGCGCAGCTAGCTCCAACTACTCTATTTTGTCCATATATGTTATGTACATTTGCATACATAGTTTAATACGTTTTTGTTGTAAGCACAACAAAGTAGTGGAAATTTGTTTAACACCAAAAATTAAAATGCTTCAGCAACATATATTGCAGCTAACAGAGTAAAGGACAATTTGCATTCATGTCATTATTTGCAAAATTGCTTGGAGAGAATTTTTGTGTACAACCATGTAAGTTTGCAACTTAGTAATAACATAGATGCAATTAACTCTAGAATAAATTAGTGGATTTTTTACCTACTCACCAAACTCATAGAACCATGCATAGCTACATTTACACTCAGGAAAAAAAAATTAGACGTCCTATATAACGGAACGGAGGGCGTATATCTTTGATGCTTTTATAAGAACAAATCGAGCATCCCTCCAAATTCTTTAACAAGTCGCTACTACAATACATACTACAACAAATGACATATACATCTAAATCCTAGTTCTCTACTACTTATTACTCCCTCCGTCGTAACATATAGGGCACATGATTTTTTTTGAGTTGTTCCATAATATAAGACGTCTCCTTATTATTTTCTTCGGAAAGACGAGCAATTAACTCCTAGTTAAGCTATTCACACTATGAAGTTCATGCTTTTGCTAGTTTTACCTATTAAAGCTATTAATTAAGCGCATGGGAAGAAGATACATGCACAGAAGCAAAAGATTAAAGATTAATTTGTGATGCTTTGAGTAATGAGACATTAAAGATGATTTACTCTCTTAAACACCATTTCATAATCTTGATGAAAATTTTTATACGTCCTATATATTGGGACGGACGGATATATATATATATATATATATATATATATATATATATATATATATATATATATATATATATATATATATATATATATATATATATATATATATATATATATATATATATAAACCAATCCATAGTGTGGGAAACGAGTGTGCACGCTCGATTCCACACCAAAGACTACTCGTGGACAAAAAAATGGAACCGAGCCGCCTCCACTGTGCACTTTGACCCGTTTGACTCGCTGCAACAAGACAACCCCTACCACTCCGAGTGGCCCAATCGCAAATCAACCCATAATCACGGCCTAAATTACCAATTTTGTCTTTAAACCCCCCGATAATTACACTTTACACCCTGAGCGGATGAGCGCAACTTTAAGCGCGTGAAGCCAAACCTTTTCTTCTTTTTTTTCCTCCCATTTTTTTCCCATTCTGCCCCCTCCTTCAATTCAAACGGGCATTTTTCGATTTCCGCATTAAAAACTCGGCCCCGCCATTTTAAATTTCCGGCTTTAAACCGCGACAATTTCGCCCGCATTTCTTTACGGGGGCGCCGCATTAATTTAATACTCCCCGATAATTTAATTTATTTCGGGGGTTTTTTTAATTAGTTTATAGCGCGCCCCCCTCTCCCCTCTCCTCCCTTTTTTGCTTTTAGTTTTGGCTTTTTATTTCCATCCTTCCCCTTTTGCTTGCTCTCTTCCCCCCGCGTCGCTCCCCCTCGTTCTCGTCTTCCTCTCGCCCCCGCGCTGCGAGCTGAAAGAGAGGATTTTTTTGGGTTTTTTGGTGTGGGAATTTGGTGGATTTTTGGGGATTTTTTGGTTTATTTTTGGTTGTTTTTTGGGATTTTTTGGGGGGTTTTTAAGGAGGGAGGAGGTGGTGGGAGATGGGGGTGGTGTGTGCGAGCTCCAATGGCGAGAGCTCGTGGCGCGGGGCATAGTGGGAGGTGGCTGTGTCCGGAGAGCGGCGTGCATGGAGGCCAAGCCGGGGGACACGAGTGCTACGGCGCCGGCCGCCGCGCCGGCGGCGGCTACGGTGAGTTTCCAGTCGCCGGCGACGGCTACGGTGAGCTTCCAGTCGCCGGCGCCGGCTACGGTGAGCTTCCAGTCGCCAGCGCCGGCGGCGGAGAAGGGTAGCTCGAGCGGCGTGCTGGTGTCGCCGCCTATGGTGGCGACGGCGGCGGCGCCGGTGGGAGGAGTGGGCGTGGCGGCGCCGGTTATGAAGGTGGCGAAGAAGAGGGGGAGGCCGAGGAAGTACGGGCCGGACGGGAGCCTGATCCGGCCGCTGAACGCGACGCCGATCTCGGCGTCGGTGCCGATGGCGGCGGCCGTCGCGGCGGGGCAGTACACGCCGGCGGCGGCGGTGGGAGCCGCCATGAAGCGCGGGAGGGGGCGGCCCCTCGACTTCGCCGGCGGCGGCGGCGGCAAGCAGCGCCACCACCAGCAGCAGTTCGGCTTCCACTTCGACACCCTCGGTTGGTACCCATCTCTCGCCCACATTTCTTCCTTCTTCTTCTTCCCAAATTCCCCCACAAAATCCGCACAAAAAATCATCTTTTTGGAAGTCAATAATCCACACACCGCTCCAAAAAAAATTGGATTTTTCCCTCCTAGTTTTGCCCTGAGAAATCGCGCGATTAGAGAATGTATGGACGGCCGGAGAGGGGCCAATGGCAGAGGCAGTAATTGGGTTTGCGGCGTCACTCGCTCCTTGTCATGACACTGTCTGTGTGACTGTGTCTGTCCCTCTCTTATCCGAATATTTCTTGTCTCCTGCACCTCTATCCATTCTTGCAGTCCGTGTTGCCTGATCAGATAGATGGTCAGGGACCTCAGCCCGGTTGGTGCCTTCCGAGATTCGAAGCTCGGGGAGCAAGTGGGGGCCAGATGGAGGCATATCCTGAATCCTCGAGGCCTCTTGTTGCTGCTGCTGCTGTGGTGATGGTGGTGGGGTTCTGCCGTGGTGGGGATGGCATGGTGGCCTGGTGGTAGTGGTGGTGCGGCTTGCTGCTAATTCAGGAACCAAATAGGCAGGTGGATCATGCCAAGATGGCAAATCCTCCCAATTAGGATGGATTTGCTCCTGCCTTGGCACCTCGTCGTCCCTGTCTCTGCTGTGCTGCCGTGGTGATGGCAACGCGTAACGGCAGGCAGGCGATAATATCGTACCGGCATATCTGATTTGCAGGGTTGCTGGTACAGGTTGGAATGGTTGGAGAGAACAAGTCTTGTGTTTGTGATTGAGGTACCAGGATTTGGTGTCAAGGAAATGGCTGTGCAGGCTACTGCAGCGGCATGAATGAATAAATTGCTAATTTATCATCCTTCCTTTCTGGCGAATTGGAGTTTCTGGGTTGCGTTCTCTTGAGCTTTCACTTTGTTTTGAAAATTGTTCTGCCAGTTTGTTAACCATACCCATGTGCTGGCAGGTGACATGGTGGCGTGCTCTGCTGGTGCTAATTTTACTCCTCATATCATCACTGTTGCTCCTGGTGAGGTAGGGATTTCTTTGCTTTCAAGCCTTCAGAGGTAGTTTACAGGCACAAGTTTCAGCAAATCTTAACCGTATTTGAGTGAATAAATATACTGTATTATCGTGCATGTAGCTAGCTTGTTCTGGAATTATACTCTGATTAGATCCATCATTTTATGTTTTACCAGACATTCTAGACTATATATTCTAACTTACAAAAGCAAGTCTGTACATAACATACTGAAGGCGTTACTGCACCTTGAATTTCTTATGCTTTGCTTTAACACAAGTGGAGGGAACTAGATTGTGATCTGCATTGTGAATGTGGTTAAATTTGACTAATCAGATATGCTAAGTGTTGAATAATCGTATTTAGGACTTAAGTTTGAAATCAATATTTCTGATAGACTAACAGGTCCTCCATGGATCCTGTTTAGGTCTTCAAACCTCTCTCCAAACTCTGAAGGCCTTGCTTTTTCTTGATTATTCACTGCTACTATTAAGAATAATCTTATAGCTGCTGCAATGTTCCTTACTTTTCAAACAGTGTGTGTTTTGTGAAAGCCTTGCTTGAATTGTGGCACTTATATTTCTTGCTTGTTCACTCAGGATGTGACTATGAAGGTTATATCGTTTTCTCAACAAGGACCACGAGCTATTTGTATTCTCTCTGCTAATGGTGTGATATCAAATGTTACACTTCGACAGCCTGATTCCTCTGGTGGTACATTGACTTATGAGGTTTGTTAATTCACTTGCACTACACGTAGTACCCTTTATGACTTGATATCACATAGAGCTGAGGTGCAAAGACTGGAGACCGAGGTTTCTGATTTGTCCCATGATTTCCCAACTGATACCCCCCTATTTTGGTTTTAGGGGCGCTTTGAGTTGCTGTCCTTGTCTGGATCCTTTATGCCAACTGAAAATAATGGAACACGGAGTCGGTCAGGTGGTATGAGTGTTTCTCTTGCCAGCCCAGATGGCCGTGTTGTCGGTGGTGGAGTTGCTGGCCTTCTGGTGGCGGCAAGTCCTGTTCAGGTGCTGCTACTTACCTTTCAGAAATATCTGAATGCCTATCGACTTCAGTTTACTGCTAAAATCGTTCATCATGTTTTATAATAAATTTGATTGTTCCATATTGTCCTTAAATCTAAATAGGCTAGCATGATGAGATCACCATATGCTTTGTTGTATATATATCGTGTGAACAATGTAAGTGACAGTTGACCTTGTTCTGCCAGATTGTTGTCGGAAGCTTCCTGCCAAGCTACCAGATGGAGCAGAAGAACAAGAAGCCGAGGGTGGATGCAGTACCTGTCCTTGCCCAGACACCTCCTGCTGTCCCAATCTCCAGCACAGACACACATAGCAGCGAGCAAGGGCAGCACAGCTCCCCCGCCCCAAGAAACATTGTAACCTCGGCGTACAGCGCGGACCAGAGCTGGGTCTCTCCTGCTCAGTCGATACCGGACACATCAAGAACCCCTTCAGGTGATGTCAAGGTTACTGCATCCGGAGCCTGAAGCTGAAGTCCTGAGCTACACTGACCAGGATGATCCATGGAGCTCGCCTTCTGTCACTGCCGCTGCCACGGCCGGTGAAAAATGGTTCATTTCTTTCTGACTTGTAAGCGATGTGTCCTCAATTCTCCACTAGGTTTCCATCAGGATTCAGACAGAGGAGTCTAACTTCATTTGCTGTAGCATCTCAACACTAGCTACTGGGTTAATTAAGCCTTGGGCTGCCTACGTTTTGTAACACCGTGCCAACCATCTTATCGAAGTGTCGATTGTCTAGTTACACTTGTATTAGCAGTGTGTCTTAGGCGTCCTTAGTCTGTCAATTTACTTGGATTATTTCACACACTGGTGTATCGTTATCAAGTCCCTTGAATTAGCGTTAGGTTTTTGTTTCCATTCTTGATGCATTGTTTCCCATATATATACACATAAAAGTCATGTGTTCTCGTCCTAATTTTATTACTGACAGTTCAGGTGCTTGGGACTCACTGAACCTGAATCCTATCCATAAGAACGTGCGGAAGCATTGCCTTAGATATTTGATCATATTGAAGCATCATGTTATCGGATAGTCTTATAAAAGGATGCATTGCATTGGAGGCCGGTAGGGCTTCAAAAACCGTTGCGGTCCTAAAAATCGCCACGTCACCGATTTCGAAAAACCGCTAAATACCGTTAAAAACTGAATGAATTTAAATCAAAAGATTAAATAGGTTGGGAGATTTAGTGGTGGTTTTTGGCGGTTTCCACATGGTTTTGATGGTGTTTTGGGTGGCTTTGACGGATTCTTGAGTAGTTTTGATAGAAAAATTATAGAGATGTGTTGAAGGGATAACAAAATCTAGAAAAATTTTAAAAAACTGAGAAAATTCAATAATATAGTAAAAAAATGGAAGTTTGTAAAAATTGACATGGCATTTGCTATTTTTTGTCAATGGTAAAATTGTTTACCACACACTATGGCATATATGTAGCATACATGTTCATAATCCACAAATGTGATGAAGAAACATCACACTATAGGTCCATATATAACAAAGCAATTAAACAAAGTCCATTAAGAAGTTAAAAAGATTTTTCTATTTTATCTGAGAAAAACCCGAAGAAGCATAAAATAAACATCAATTTAAGTTTTAGCTTTAGTCAATAATTATGAATAATTTAAATTATTTTAGAATGTTTTTGCCAATTTGGATTTGAATTTTTTGCCATCTGAAAACTTGTGGCTTTTGTAAACCGGTAGCCACCGTTTTCTACCAGTTTTTTATCCCATAAAAAAAGTAGTTTTCTAGTATTCCTTTTTATTTGTAGCTAGTTTGGCAGAATTCAAACACACAAAAATGTCCAAATTATGTGACCCAATGGGCAATGGCCTATCTGCCTATGAGGAGACTGCATGCAGAACTTAAACACGCAAAGTAGCAACAAATTCTGCGAGGAGACTTGATGCTCCTCTTCGATTTCGCGAGCAGCCAGGGTCAAAAGAAGCGGCCATGGCCGTCGAAGCAGGCTATGATTAGCCCACGGTGGCAACAACAGCTTACGTTAACTTTCGCTAACAGTAAACAATTAAGCTGATCTTGAGGGCATGCTGAGAGAGAGAGAGAGAGAGAGAGAGGACCAGGAGAGAGAGAGGACAGTGTCCTGGTCTTAAGGGGTTGGGTTTGGCATGTGATGATGAGTGGAGCAGCAAAGCAACAAGGAATTTGTGAGGAGGGAGACAAGGGAGCGTGCATGGAAAAGGCAAACACAAGGCGCGCGTGCATGCATTTGGACCAACCAGCCGAGCGGCGCATCCATGCATGCGCGCGTGGGGGCACGTGATTAGGAGGAGGTTAACACCGTGATTAAGCTGACCAATCACACTCACTCCGTCACTCCTAACGCACTCCTAGTTCAGATCCAATCCAAACAAGGGCTAATTAAGGGAATCTGCAATGGTATATCCAACTATTAGCTATAAGAAAGCTCCATATCATCTATAGATAGCTTGTAGACAACATCTTTAGGAGAGGGCTGGTGCCAATCTAGTTTTCTTGTAATTTAAGTGTTGTTTTTTTGTGCACCCACCCCCCCCCCCTGGGGAGGGGATAATCCCCTTACCCTGTAAAACTTCTCTTTTTGATCAATAGACAGCAACTCTCCTGCCCTTTGCTAAAAAAACATTAATTTATAATAAATTAGCTATAGCATTAGCTATTAATTTTAATATGGGCCCATATGTAATAGATGCAATGCACCTAGTAATCCGCTATAGACGGACTATTGGTTAACAGGCAGCTTTTATCTCTCTACACTTCTTCTCTCCTTCACATAGGCAAAAATATGAGAAACCCTAATTTTTTTTAATATAATCTCGTGTATGGCTCTGTTCAGATCAGGATGCATGATGGCATGACAAGGACTTTGACAGATGTGAGACACGTTCTAGCCCTGGCCAGGAACCTCATCTCGCTTAGTACCCTCGACCTCAAAGGGTACAAGTACTCCGCTTCAGGTGGAGTGTTGAAGGTATCGAAAGGTTCTCTCATAATTATAAAAGGTGATATGAAATCTACCAATTTATATGTTCTTAGAGGCAATACAATCACCGGTACTGCTGCTGTTATTTCCGCTAATGCCGCTTCTGATAATTTCAATGACACTAAACTTTGGCATATGCGTCTCGGACATATGAGTGAACTTGGTATGGCAGAATTGAGTAAGAGAGGACTTATTGATGGGTGCAACGTTGACAAGTTGGAGTTTTGTGAGCACTGTATTTTTTGTAAGTATAAAAGAGTAAAGTTTAACACTTCTATTCATACAACAAAAGGGATATTAGATTATGTGCATGCTGATTTATGGGGACCATCCCGTAAACATTCTCTCGGTGGTGCTTGCTATATGTTGACAATCATTGATGATTACTCCAGAAAGGTGTGGCCTTATTTCTTGAAACATAAATATGATGCTTTTGCTGCTTTTCAAGACTGGAAGGTCATGGTAGAAAGGCAGACTGAAAGGAAGGTGAAAGTCCTTCGTACTGATAATGGGATGGAATTTTGTTCACGTGCATTTAAGTTTTATTGCAGTAGACAGGGCATTGTCAGGCATTACACCATTCCGTACACTCCTCAACAGAACGGTGTAGCTGAGCGCATGAACAGATCCATCATCTCCAAGGCTCGTTGTTTGTTGTCCAATGCTGGTATGGGCAGACGCTTTTGGGCTGAGGCAGCCTCCACCGCCTGCTACCTGATAAATCGGTCACCCTCTAGAGCTCTCAACAAGATGACTCCCATTAAGGTATGGTCTGGCACACCTGCTGATTATTCACAGTTGAGAGTATTTGGTTGCACTGCATATGCACATGTTGATAATGGAAAACTTGAGGCTAGAGCAGTTAAGTGCATATTTCTTGGTTATGGTTCAGGAGTTAAGGGATATAAATTGTGGAATCCTGAAACCGAAAAGATTCTAATGAGTAGAAGTGTTGTTTTCAATGAATCTGTTATGTTTAATGAGAATCTGTCTAATAATGCCTCTGATGAAGGACAACAGAAAGTAAGCGTGTAGGTGGAGCACTTGGATAATGGAGATCATATAATTGATGATGATGATATTGTTGTTCAAACTACACAGGTTCTTGATATTATTTCCTCTGCTGATGACTCAACTGTTATTGAGCACTCTTCTCCTGCTGTACAGCCTCCACAGCACTCCATTGCAGTTGATAGACCAAGGAGGAATATTGTTCATCCTACTCGTCTGATTGAAGAGTGTACTTTTGCTGGCTATGCCCTAAGCTGTGCAGAAGAGGTGGAAGGTAATGCAGAGCCTTCTACTTATACTGAAGCAATTATCTCTAGTGATCGCGACAAGTGGATTTTCGCCATGCAAGAGGAGATGCAATCACTTGAGAAGAATGGAACTTGGAAAATTATTCGTTTGCCTAAAGAAAAGAAGACCGTTCGCTGCAAATGGATCTTCAAAAGAAAGGAAGGAGTGTCTCCAAGTGAACCCATGAGATTTAAGGCAAGATTAGTTGCTAAAGGCTTCAGTCAGATAGCAGGTATTGATTACAATGATGTTTTCTATCCGGTTGTTAAACATAGCTCCATTCGTACATCCTTTAGTATTGTGGCTATGCGTGATCTTGAGCTTGAGCAGTTAGATGTGAAGACTGCATTTTACATGGTGAGCTGGAGGAAGAAATTTACATGGACCAACCTGAAGGTTTCATTGTTCCTGGTAAAGAAAACTTTGTTTGCAAGTTAAAGAAATCTCTTTATGGTTTAAAGCAATCCCCGAGACAATGGCATAAGAGGTTTGACTCTTTTATGCTCACACACAGTTTTAAAAGATCTGAATTTGATAGCTGTGTTTACATTAAATTTGTTGATGGGTCACCTATATACTTGTTGTTATATGTTGATGATATGTTGATTGCTGCCAAGAGTAAGCAAGAGATCACTACTTTAAAGGCACAATTAAGTAGTGAGTTTGAGATGAAGGACCTAGGTGCAGCGACAAAAATTCTTGGCATGGAGATTATAAGGGACAGAAAGTCTGGTCTGTTATATCTTAGCCAACAAAGTTATATTGATAAAGTTCTTCGTCGGTTCAATATGCATGAAGCAAAACCAGTCAGTACTCCCATTGCTCCTCACTTTAAATTGTCATCTTCTCAATGTCCTGACTCTGATGAAGAAATTGAGTATATGTCCAAGGTTTCTTATTCTAGTGCTGTTGGTTCATTAATGTATGCCATGGTTTGTTCTCGTCCTGATTTATCTTATGCTATGAGTTTGGTCAGTAGATACATGGCTAATTCTGACAAAGAACATTGGAAGGTTGTACAATGGATTTTCATATACATGCGTGGCACTTCTAATGCTAGTTTGCAGTTCGGCAAGACTGGAGATGGATTTATTGGATATGTTGATTCTGATTATGCTGCTGATTTGGACAAGAAAAGGTCTCTCACTGGTTATGTTTTTACAATTGGTAGCTGACATGGCACTGGAGATGCCCTAATCAGCAGTAAAGCCTAGACATCCTTGTGATTCTATGAGCGTTTGGATGCTCCCCTGAGTTGTGCACCAAGGCAACGCTGTCTGTGTTAGGACACGGGATTCTCAAACATATGTTTTTATGTTTCATGCAAAATTCAGGGCATGACTAGAACTCGGGATTCTACCACGCTCATACGGAGATCATGCTGCTTTCAGTGCAATTTTAATAGATTTCTAGTAAAATTCTTGTGGCCCGAACTTCAAAAAAATTAATAAAAAGCTAGAGAGCAGCCATCCATTAAAAAATAAGAGGGTTATATCGGAAAGCCCTAAACCAAAGCGACCACCGATCATAGAAGTACATGTAAGGCCTTGTGCAAAAGTACAACGTAAGGCTTCATATTAGAAAGTCGAGGTGTGCTCTGACCCAACCCAAAGACAAATGTATTCTAGGACTTGGTTGAGAAAGATCTCAGCTGAACGTTCAATGTTACGGAATATCCTAGCGTTACGCTCTAACCAAAGGTTCCAATGGTCCCCATATGTCACGGCAGAATTGGCACCAACACAAGTGTTTCAAGGAAGTGGACGTCAAATGTTTAGAGTCCACCATTCAATGAAGTTGGCTTGGTGGGCCCAATTCGCTCAGTTGAGGGAGGCTTTGTTGAGCCGCAATGAGATCTGATGCCAGGCCCAAGTACCGAAACCACGATCTAGGAATAAGTTGAAGAGTGGATTCAAGGTTTTTGCGATAGAGGGGTTAGAAATAACAGTTTGGCAAGTGGTGATTGAGAAAGGACGTCCGCTGTGAAAACACGTGGATGAAAGCAGCCAAGCAAAGAATTTACACTTGACAGTCATCCATATCTTCTAGATCAAGCACGGAGGGAGAAGGTGACACTCCCTTAGAGCATCCACATCAAACACTCCATCCCTTCACTCTATCATTCACTCTAAATTTTCTTCACAATTTACGCTGCACTTTAGAAGATTCCTTCTCTGCAATAGCTACCCTATTCAAAACTATAGTATTAGATGTCTGCTACAGATGCTCTTACCATGGTCACCAGGTCAGGGTTGCAAGATTCAAATACGCTGTAGAGATCTGTAGTTAGCTCCACGAATTCGAGGAGTCCTTACAGGGAGAAGATTAACTTTAAACAATTAATTTTATGCCTGAGCTAATCGGTTGAACTAGCTTAAAAGCTAATGACTTTGAGAGCTTCATAGAGCAACATTAGGGCAGCAGGAATGTTCGCTGTAATCCAAATTAAACTTCTTCTGCACAATTTAAAATGATATTCCCTCCGGTGTAAAAAAACTAGTCGTTTTAGACACAATTTAGAATACCAAGGCCCCTATAAAAGGCTAGTTGATTCATTAATTAGTAGCAATGAATTTATGGAAACTTTTCCTATGGACCAATAGATGCACCTATATGTCTCTCTTTTTTGCTTTTCAAAGGTCTCATCTAATTACTACTCTAGATGAAAGGCTAAAACGATAAGTTTTTTTGGCAGTTTGGATAAAAGACAAAAACGGCTAGTTTTTTGACACCGGAGGAGTAAATCAATCACTTTTGGGAGACAGGCACTAGCCAGGGTTTTTCTTCTCTGTCTTTCTTTCTGCTTACACAGCACAGGGCTGTGCCCCTCTCCCTCCCAGCCCTGAGATCGTTACTTGTGACTTGTGAGGTAGCCGAGGGAGGGAAGAATGGGACGAACACGCTGCGGAATTGCAGGTGCAGAAACCTCGAAGTGGTAGACATGTCTGCTTCTTGGTCCTTGGAATTGGAAACATTGGGGAATGGGAAACAGACAAGAGGGAGGCTTTCCTTGCCCAATACATGCACTTCATGCAATTAATTAAGTAACCTAGAACGCGATTAGCTGCACAGACAGCTAGCCCATCGAGGAGTAGGATACAGCCAGCCGCAAGAGGAACAGCAGCAAGCATCCAATAGAACTATGTCAAAAACAAGGAAGCTTAGATTACCTCCAAGCTGAGGCTGTGAGGACTAATTGCACACTCCTACTATATTCAGATTTCAGACCAATTCACCATGATGAAACTATGAGGGCTAATTAAGGATGCACATGTTCAGAAGTGAAAACAATTTACCATGGATAATCAGATGGCTTCAGGTCCGCTGCAGAACATGGTTTTACTCGGCTCCTGATGCCTTCAAACTGATAATTAGGGATTAGTTATCAACAGTGATCGCCATGGTGCACGCCTCCATGGATGGACCAGACCAGACCATGGTTTGACTTGCCCTGTCAGAACGCAGGCTGCCGTCCGATACAGATGGCAAAGAACCGGGCTGCCCTTCGAGTCGACCAAGGCAGGCATGCATGCATGTGTGCATCAAAGCAAGCCAGGCAGCATGCGCACAAACAGTGGAGGACAAGGCACGCACAGATAAACAAACAAAGAAAGAAAGAAAGAAAAGCTGCGTCAGTGGCATGCTGGAGCCAAGCGCCACCCGCCGCCGCCGGGCTTGATCGAGATGCATGCCGCCGGTGTGCAGACGGCCGGGAGCTTTGCGCCTGACGCTGATGCCTGTCATGTTCTCCGACGACTCCTACCTGGTCAGATCACCTTAGGGTTTAGAGCATAGAGTTTAGCATTTAAGGTCTAAAGAACTTAAACCTTTCGATTTATTAGATCCTTTTTTTTTATTTTTTTTAAATAATAAAATATAATTTCAGTTTCTTTGTTATGGATGTACACAGCGAAAAGGTGGCTAAATAGAAATAGAAATAGCAAGACAAAAGACTTGACACGGCAAAGAGAAACAACTCAAGTCTCTTATCTCACCGAAAAAGAAAATTTCTTTCTAAAGTCGGACGTCTTATTTTAGTAACTCAGTGTTATCAGCTCTTCCAACTACTTTATGACAAACTTTACTCCTTTTCAAGTGGGTAATAAAGAAACTTGACAAGATCAGAAGGATATTCATCTGCTGCTAAGAGGAGTCGAATTGCAAAGGTCGAGCCTTAGTGAATTGGAAGGTGGTGTGCCAATCAAAAGAGTTAGGAGGCCCCGGGCTCTCAAACTTGTTTAGGTTCATCAGAACACTTCGTCTGAGATGGCTTTGGCATAAACAGAAGCACCCACATAAGGCATAGATAGGCACACCCACTCCCTGTGATAATTCAGACTTGAACCTGATTCAGGCTGCAACAAAGGTGGATATCAAGGACGATAAATAAAAGCATACTTTTTAATATGATAATTGGTTGCATGGCTCTGCTTTGCGTTTTCTTACTCCTAATCTGTTTACCATTACCATTTTTTGCTTGGAGCATGACCAATGAGAGAATTAATACAGCCGACGTTGTGGCCAAGAAAGGGTGGACTAGCTAGGCCTTGTTTGTTTCGGATTAAATTAAATTAAATTAAATTAAATGAAATGAAGTGTTGTTATTTTTGTATAAGCCAAATGATGTAATGTTTTGTAGTCATTCTTGTGGGTTTTAAATAGTACTTCTTAAAGTTTGTAAAATATTTTTTCCATAATTTTTTTAACTCGTTAAAACGTATTTTGAGAGGGTCACAAATTTGCTACAGTAAAACGCAACTCTACATTAATCTGAAACAAACAAGGCCCTAGTCCTGAGAACCTCGATCACTTGCCAGCGGATTGCCCCTATTCCAGGGGATTCGAAAAGAGGTCTTTCAAGTGCGCTTTGCTCATGTTCGCCCACCTGGAGACAATTTCAGATACTGGTGGTTTGATGCGGCCCGCTTCATTAGCTCAAGCGAGCGACGCGATTTTAATGGTGTTGTTATCTATACCATTTGGAACATTTGAAAAAAAAAACACAATTGATACATTTTTCGTGCGAAGAGTTGCCCCAGTATTTGGGGGAGAAGGGTTGTGAAAATTCGAGATGATGTGTTGTGTTGGGGTTCGTGTTGGCCATCTTGTAATAACTGAGTATTCGTTTGGGAGTCTTTTTTTGATAAATAACTTTTTTCTCTTAATAAAATGGCAGAGTGTCTGTCCCATTTGTTCAAAAAAAATTTTCATTCTTTAGGCAAAGTTACTCCGGCAATATATTTAAGAGTTCAAAAACCACTAGATAGTCGAGCATTCAAAAAACTACTCGATTGTCGTTTGAAAAACTCAAATCTTTCGACTTACCGAGTCATATTTTATATGGTAGAAGAGGCTTTTGTAAGTTTTCAAAAAACAAGCCGAACAAAATTGGTCGGGTTCTCCAAACTGCTCGAAGAAGAAGCAACCAGGCAATCTAGTCTAGCCGATGAGAAAGAACAAACCAACTGGTGTTTGTTTAAGCAAGAGTTCGTCCTGACATGGACGGCGCAGGGCAGCATCGTCGTGTTCGTCTCCTCCTTCAGTTTTGGTTGTTGCTGATGTCCTTGATTAAAACTGTATTAGCTGTTGTTTTGTAGTGGTTTGGACAAAGCCGCCTGCTAATATATTCTTTTCTATCTGATAGCATGGGGGCACTAGACTAACATGAATGATTACGGCATGAACTATGCTGATCTCTGGAAAAGGCCAAGTTCTTGCTTTTCTGCGGTATCAGCATTTGACCAGAGGAATCTTGGGGAGACACCTCCAAAGCTTTGAGCCAAAGCGAAGCTACATGATTTTAACCTTCTCTTCTCCCGCAGTGCTTAGCTGTCACGGCGCACTCTGCTTGCTTATGCTATATGCTACGGGCCTACGGTAAAATGCTGAGATTTGAGAGGTTCAGAAAATGGCTCCAAGAATTTGAAAGTTAGGTTTTAAATCCTGTTTCGTACCCAAGAACAGCTAGCAAGAGAAATCCAAATTGATCTTGAAATTCTGGACACAGTAACTTCCAAATTCTTGGAGCATAATCTTCAAGCTTTTAAAAGAATTTTTTTTTTCAAATTCAGAACGGTTTGGGATTCAGGATATCACTACCATTGTAGCCCGAAATGCAGAAATTTCAAGAGGAAAAGAGGTTTCTAACGAGGGGGAAAAAACATGTAAACCAGTGTTGCATCCTTGTCCCCTGTTTTCTCCTTTCATTTTCCCTAACACTTGTCACTCTGCATATGGCAATATAAGTAATGTCCTGTAAATGTTGGCTGGTGAGCACCACCACTAATAGCAGCAGAGCTTTATTGGTGTGCCATCACAAACCTCAGACATTCCACAAAAGGAAAAGACAATGAATGAATCAGAACCAGCAGCAGCATAGGCTCTTGCTGTGATTACCAATTACTCTCCCCAGGCCCAAGCCAAGCATCTTGTTGCCCTTGCAAGCTACACCAAATGATCAAGGCAACCATCCCAGCACTTATGTCCAAAGGGGTAAAGCGTAGTAGCCAGATCTGGGCCGGATACTAGGACACAATGCAATGCAATGTAATGAGATGCAGGTGAAGTACATCAGCAGCAAAGGCAGACAAAGAGGCAAAGCTAACGAACCCAAAGAATTTCGCTGCCAGAGAAGGCAGCAGCAAGCAGTACAATCACAGTGGAGATAACAAATCTCGTACTTGAATGCTTAATCCACTGTGCCAATCCACCATGAATGCACTCACACACTACACACACTAGCTAGCACCAACTACTGAACAACATCGAATTCTCCATGTACATAGCTGCACTTTTTCTACCGCTAGGTTTTATCATCTTGTTCCCCGCCTGCCCCCCCTGCGCAGCAGCTCAGCCTTCCCTGGATCTTCCCTTTCGTTTCGCATCACCTCCATTCTTAATCTTAACGGGACATGTCTGAGATTTCTGCTTCATCCTGTCTACAGAATCTTCTATGTACATCGGCATTGTGTACAGAGTGGCTGGATGAATTGTTGTGCTTTCTTGGTTGCTTCGTTTCTGCCTCATGAGCAGGATTTGATCAGGCCAAGGTTAAACAGGTTCCTCTTCACGAGGTTGCCAAGGTAGAAGAGCCCAATGCCGCCGCCATTGCCGTCATCTCGGTGGCCTGGCCCAGCCTTCTGGTAGAGCTGCAGCCGGTGCTCCTCGACGGTGAGGCAGTCCGCACCGACCCTCTCCCTCACGGCATCAATGGCGGAGTGTTCCACGGCCCGACCAGCGGCGTCGGTCACGTAGAACACATTGGACGCCATGTCGCCCTTCGTGGACACCTCTGCCTGCGCCACCAGCAACCCGTTCTCCCGGAACGTCCGGGTGACATCCGACAGCAACCCCGGCCTGTCGGGCGTGCACAGCTCCAACCTCACGCCCTGGAGACAATGAAATCGAACACATTAGCATCCATGAATCCAAAAGATTTCTATTTTAGTAGCAAGATTAGGATCTTAGATGTGTAGTATGTAATCATGTAAATAAATTACCTCGAATGACCTCCGATCAATGGCGTCTTGGAGGCATTGGCTGACTCTCTGTCTCTCGGCCTCTGAGCTGATGGGGCTCCCGTCGGCGTGGCGGATGTAGAACTCCTGGTGAGCTTCGCCGGCGTTGGTGTCAATGGTGCCGTGGAAGACGACGTAGTCCATGTCGGTGAGCGCGCAGACGACGTCGAAGAGAAGCTTTGGGCGGTCGAGGCACTGGACGGTGACCACCGAGTAGCCGCGCTCCGCCCAGCTCTGCACGGACACCGCCGGCGTCGGCGATGGCGACGCGAGCTCGTGGTCGCGGCCGGCGGACATGAGCTGGTGGAGGCGGCGGTCAGCGTGCGCGACGGCGGCGGCGGGGACGACAGTGACAGCGCCGCCTCGGAGGAGGTGACCGAGACGGGCCTCGATGCGCGCCACCCTGCCGGCGTCGTCGCCGGCGCCCTCGCCACGGAGGAAGACGAGGCAGGCGAGGCGGCCGCGGTGCGCCCACGCCTTGGCCTCCACGACGATGCACTCCATGTCAGCGAGCACGGCGAAGACCTCGGAGATGAGCCCCGTGCGGTCCGCGCCGGTGAGCTCCAGCGCCGTCAGCCCGTCGAGCGCCGCCGGCCGCGCCGGCCCGTTCCACGTCCCCAGCGACTGCGCCCAAGCCAAGCCACGGCCGAATCAGCAAACCCCGCTCCTCCCCCAACTCCGGCGAGGCCAAGAAGCAATCGACCATGGCGCACCTGCTCGATGTAGGAGATGACGCTGTCGTCGGTGAGCTTGCGGCCGAGGCGGTCGGTGACATGGAAGACGTCCATGAACCAGCGGCCGTCGGAGGAGACGTACGCCTTCTTGATGGACAAATCGAGGTCGGCGAGCACCTGCACCGCCTCGAGCAGCACCCCTCTCTCCCTCGCGCTGTCCACCTGCGCCCGCCGACGCCGCCGCAACCCGAATCACACCCAAGAACACCCCCAAAAACACAAAACACGAATCAACCAAGAAGAGATCCCCCGGCGGCGCACCTGCACGAGCGTGGCCGTGGGGCAGACGGCATTGTCGATGACCACCCGCGGGGTGTTCATCCTGATCACCAGCTTCTCGTACTCGTCCAGCCACTCCATCGCCGCCGGCGAAGCACGGAGGAGGAAGACGATGAGCTTGGAGGGGAGGGGGAATCGGGGAGGAAAAGGGAATGGGGGGTGGGAATTTTTGGAATCGGAATGGGGGAAGTGGGCGTATTTAAGGCGAGGTGGGGGCGTGGCGGTGGTGGGCCCGGGGCCACATGGGGATGCCACGTGGAGCCTTGGCTTCCACTTGCACGCTCCCGCTCCCGCGCTTTGCGTCCGGTTTAATTCACGGGGCCTTTTTTTCTCCTTCTTCTTCTTCTTCTTTTTTTTTTGCTGCGTTCGTCAACCAGCCGCATTCCGGTTTACAAAACTTTTCGAATATTTTTCGGTTTGCAAATTCATTCGTTATACTACGTTACAGCTACATACGATGAGCAGGGTGTTCCGCGCGTTTGGACCGTTAAATTCATCTCGATGTTTGATATCGCATGTGCTCTTTTTTGTTCCGTATTTTCTGTTCTAAATCTGTGCATTTTTTTTTGTTATGGATATAGTATATGATACACGTCCATGACATATAGACTTGATGAGTTTAACAAGAAGGATATTTTTAAAAGTTTATGAATAAATCTTCGTGATCTACGTCCGTGAAAGCCAAAACTATATGATTTGTATGCTAGATTTTGATTGCTTTGTCTAGTGGTTTGGAAAACTCGAAAATGATGATGGAAACTCGATTTAAGTTTGCTTCTCTTGTGACTTACAGTACGGTTTTAGGAAACAATGTACAAGGTCGCCTTCAACAATAATTTAAGTTCAAAAGTTACATGTAACAATGTCTGGAGCCTCATCTTTTTTTTTAATCTTATCTAACTTATTTTATCTCTACAAGTTATTAAATATATCAAAGAGAACGTGGCCTTAGTTCATACTTAAGTGAAGTAGTTGCACGTAACATGTCTTTAGGCCTGTTTTTTAATTCTTATCTAATTTAATTTATGTAACTTATACTTAACGTAGAGATGCACATCCAAAAATAAAATAGCTAAGTTATGCTAGATAAGTAAAAAAAAAAGGTGGTCTTTATGTATTTAGCCAAGATAATTTTAGCAAAGGTGGCCAGCAACGAAGAGAGAGAGGCGGGAAAAGGAGAGGAGATGTTGCGTTCCGTAGCAACGGATGTGCACAGGCACAGGGGCTGGTGCGTGGGCCACCACGCACCATGGCTTGCGTGGTTGCCAGCTGTCGGGTGGGCCCGGCCCGGCCGCTTTTCTGTCGCCGTTACGGACGCTGGGATCTCGTTGCCAGCCCAGCTCCTCCTCCCCTCCCCCGTAACCGCCCGCGCGAAATGACGTGAATACCCTAATTGATGGCGACGGAGCCCAGGGGTGGATCGGGCATTTCCGCGGGCTCTGCCGCCCCGTCGTGTCGCGTTGTTGTCCCCGGGCCCACCGGACATGGATCCGCATCTTTTGGAGCTTCCAATGCTCGCTTCTCATTTACTACCAGGGCTCCAGGGCTACTCGTATGTCCTCTCCTCCGAGGCACGCTAGCTTCACTTTATCCTACGTGGAAATTCGTGCCTGCCACGTCAGAGGTTAATGTTGGTGACCCTGTGGTTTACGGAAGCGGAGGCGGTCAACGCCCGTTGGACCGAGCCTGCCGTCCGACGCCAGCGTTAGATCTTGAAGAACGTTTGTTTTTTTGCCAAGAAAGTAAAAAAATCAAAAAAAATCAACATCGTAAATATCTTTCTGTCGATGTCGGTCTGGCATATATTTTTATATTGGTATAAAACATTTATAAATTTAGTTTATTCTTTAAAAACGTTTATAAAATGAATATTGGTCATCTTGATCTGAATAAAATATATGTAGACCGACATTGATTAGAGAATGTTTATGATTTTTTGATTTTTTGAATTTTTTACTTGGTGAAACAAAAACAAAATGTCATCAAGATCTAAATTGGCCGTTGAATCGAGATCCAACGGCCAGCGCGGGCGTCGGACGGAGGCTCGGTCCGACGGGCGTTGGACCGCCTCCGCGTCCGTGGTTTACTCATTTCGTTGCCACGGTTAATGGAGAACATCGATCGAAGAATGTCTCTGACAAAACTAAGACATTGTTTGTTTCATATTAATGTAGAGTTGCGTTTTACTATAGTAAATTTATAACCCCTCAAAATACGCTTTAACGAGATCAAAAAATTATGAAAAAAATATTTTACAAACTTTAAGAAATCAGTTTTGCTTCGACATAGGTGCCTGCAAAACACACCTCCTTGCAGACGATTTTTCTTCTCCTACGTTTCGCTCGCTCGCACGCCACTTTTTCTTCCCGTGTGTTTGAGTGTTTCACTCAGCTCGCACGGCGCCTGCATGGGGCTACCTCTGCATGCGCTGTTCCCAGTCGGCGGCTCTGGGAATGCATCGCACACACGCGATCGCTACATGCACGCACACCAGCCTGCACACATGCACTACGTAGCGTTTGTTTTTTTTGTTTTGTTTGCACGGGCTGTGTTAAATTGTGAAAAATGATATTTTTTTCCACTGATTTTTTTATTTCTATTTGATCAGATTGATGTCAATGAGATGTAAATACATCAATAATAAATCATACTTAGTTGCTATGCCTATTTTTTGCTTAGTTTAAATTTTTTGCACTTCTTTTATACTATTTTTTCAGTTGTTCGGTAACTGAAATTTCTATGATGTTGTGTTGAAATTTCAGTCGCCTACGCCAAATGTAAAAACGCAGGCGCCTGCGTTCTAGCTAGTCCCTTAAGAAATACTATTTAAAACCCCCACAAGAATGACTACAAAACATTACATCATTTGACTTATAAAAAATAACAAATTTTCATTTAATTTAATTTGATTTAATTTAATCTGAAACAAACAAGGCCTAAATCATTTGGACCGACAAAAAATGACCATATGTGTCGACGGTTGAGATATCGATCTCAAGTCGCTAAGGTTCTTGAAGATTGAGATAGGAGACACGCCAAACAATGCGAACAGCAACGAACAGGAGACAAGGGTTTTATCTGGTTCGGGCCTCTCGGAGAGATAATAGCCCTACGTCCAGCCTTTCTTATATATCAGAGATGAATACAAGAGGTGGCTCGACGAGACGAACAGGTCTCGGCGAGATTATGGTGTACAAGCGAAGAGTATGCGACAAAGTAATCTTAGATGCCAGATGCGTCTAAGTCGTCCCAGATCGGCCCCTCAACATGTCATGGGGGCCCTATTTATATAGTGCAGAGCAAACCGACCTACCGAGGGAATATCGGGCCTGGCTAACTACGAGATCGTAACGAACTCGACGTGCCAAACATACCCCGAGGTAGATAAGGTATACTCCAAGTCTTGGGGATCACGACTCCTAATCCAATCCGGAAAACCAACGTCCGGGTCTTCACGTAGCCGTGCAGAACTCTTGTTCGAGTCAGACTCAAACACGAATCCTAGGCCGTTACGCACTGTGCCAGCCAGGAGGCTTTTCGGCAAGACACACATGGGCCAGATAGAACCTTCCAAGGAGCTAGGCCTTGGTTGGCTGTCCGATTGGGCCGTCAGGGAGTGGGCCATGGCATTGGGCCATAATTTAATCCCCGACAGCTAGCCCCCGAGACTCAAGTGGAAGGACTCACTAGAGTGGGGTCTTCCTCTTGAGACTCTAAGTCACGAAGAGGGTATTTTCCCTGCTACAAAAGCGTGTAACAAGCGACCGAACAGGTTATGGTTCAACCGAACAGGACTTGTCCGGACCGAATAAACCCGATCGATCTTGAGCAATTCCGTCGCGTCGAGCAGGGCGACATCTGTCCGAAAGCGAACACCCGACCTTGGTCGAACACGGAAAAAATAGCCGTTGGCGATTCCATGATAACTTCTGTCATTGCTAGAGTGAAAACAAGTGACCGTTTTACCTAGCCGTTGCGGTAAAAACTAGCCGCTTTGGGATCGAACCGTCGCAGAGCTGCTCATACGGGACTATAAAGCTCCCAAGCCGCCATGCTGACCACTCTGTTCACGCCTTTCTCTCTAAGCCTTAGATCCAACGCGGCCAAAGCATCAAGCACCCAAACTCCGCCACCGACCACCTTTCGTCCGATCCACGGGAACCGCTATGGCCAAGTTCACGGCACTAGCTCGACCGAGGAGGACCTTAGGATCTGGGAGGAGGAGGCCACATCGACACCGGTGGCTGGAGGGTGCCGGAGAGGAGGATACTCGGAGCACCTGGAGGAGAGTTCGTTAACCCGAGCAGTTCGCTCTGTTGGGTTGCGATCTCGAAAGCGACTTCGTTGAGCCTTCTTAAACATTAGCGGATTGGAGGTGGCGAACCTCAATCCGAGCAAACATCCTCCGGATGGCCGTCTTCGCTTTTGTGCGAAGGCTATCTGGGAATCGATCCACCGGTGGGGCTGTTCCTCCACTATTATACAGTGACGAGGAGCAGCTCCGCCGCTTCGGCGCTGGGGTGCTACTACCTCAAGCTCCGGGCCACCGCCGACGACGCGCCGTACCCTCGCCCACCTCTGCTCGACTCAATGGGCGCATGGTGGGTGAGGTAGTTCTACAGCAAGCGGAGTGGCGACAGCAAGCTCGTCTTCACCGGAAAGGCGCCGGCGAAGGGAACGCCAATGCCTCGGCCGGAGATGTCCGCCGAGGATTGGTACCTGACCAGGAAGATCGCCTCCCTCGTGAGCATCGGGCTCACGGGCAGGGAGATCATCCGGGACTTCACAATAACGAGTCGCCCTTGCGGAGAAGGTCCTATCCCTTCTACAAGATAGAGGATGGGAAGACATCACAAGGAGAGAGCAGGTAAGTGCCTTTAAGACTCAACCTCTTCATTAATCGTTTTCTCCGAACAGAATTTAACGATTCCATCTGCTCAGACGGAGATGCCGACCGCGCATGGGTGACGGCGGGTTGGCGCCATCTTTGGCGGCGAAGAAGGACAGCGAGGTCACCGGCGAGGTGGCCTACACTTGTCCGAGGAATGTGCTCATCCGCATGAGCGAGGTAAATCACTTACACCCGATCTGTGTTGCTAGACTCGCAATGTTGTTTAATGCTAAAGCTCACCCGACAGCGGGAGGACGGTGATCCTTGGAGGGATCGTAGAGGACCTCTCCGGTGCGAGAAGGAGAAGGTGAAGAAGGGCAAGACCAAAGGCGGTCATAAAGCCCAAGATGGCGGCCGAGCCGACTTGAGCTTCGCCATGACACGGCGGTCGCCAAACCGTCGAAGAGACCAACACTGGCGACGAGGCGCATCGAAACAGACCAAGCGGGCCCTTGGTCAGCCCAATGAGGAAGAGACCAAGCCCTCCCTCCTCGCCGAGCAAAGCGGCGAAGAGGTAAAGAACATAGCCCTCGGCTTAGGCTTTACACGCAGACTCACCGGGCCATTTGGCGCGGCTCGAGCAGTCGCCCGGCGAGAGGAGACTCGAGGAGGAGGTTGCGCGCAGGAGAAACTCCTTGCGTTGCGTGAGGAGTGCTCACTCACCGAGAGCTGAGCTCATCGCCTGAACGCCAAAGGCCAAAGCGAGAACCCGCCAAGGAGCCCCGAGGAAAAGGCGGAAAGTTCCGCGAGGAAGATCGAGATTAAGCCCTCCACAGCGGTATGTAGAAGTCGATCTTTTGATCTTTCCACCTTCGACCGCACTAGACTTAACGATCAACTCGTTCATCGGTGCCCAAGAAGAGACCGCCACGAGACGACGTCGAGGAGGCTTCGGCGGTCCGCTTGCCCGAAAGCATCTGCGCGGCGTCCGCAGGCGATGGTGGCGAGCCTCAAGGAGAAGGCGGCGTGGAGCTGCTGCCGCCGGGCTCCAGAGCGGTCGATCGACGCTCCAAAGACGCGTGAAGCGGTGGAGGCAAAAAGTAACGGCGGTGGCGCCACGGACTTGAACCAAGGAGATGGCTCGGGCTGCCAAGCGAGACCAAAGCGGCCGTCTTGCCGAGCACCGGCGAGGGGCTCACCCCAAGCGGCAGGATTCTCCGCCGAGCAAGGTGAGACCCCACTGCCGGGAACAAGAAGAAGCCCCGAGCGAGCCGAAAGCGGTCGTCTGCCGGTGGAAACAACGGCGCCGCCGGCGGAGCGACTCGGCCTCGCTCAAGACGTTCGGCGGAAAAGGAAAAGGAAGAGGAGAAGGGCCTTGAGACGAAAGCGCCGCCCGTCGCTCCAGCTCCCGGCGAGATCGCGCTCCCGCAAGAAGAAGGAGCGAACAAAGGCGGCGGCAGCAAGGACGCGCCCGCCTCATCCCGCATGAGCGGGGCTTCGTGACGCATGGCCTCGAGGACCGCCTGCGTCGCGGATTGAAGCGCCGACTTGGCAAGGTAAACACCAAGACCAAATTTTGCTTAGTTTGAATGTGTTGTCGCAAAGTGTTCTGAGTAGATCTTCTCCCTCAGGTCTTTAGGGATACCATGGCCGAGCTCGAGGATGGGGTTACCATCGAGCAGACGCCCGTCTTGGCGTCCTCAGGAGCATCTCCAGACGGGGACCGAGGCGAGCGCTTCTACCGCCCAAAGCCGAGCAGTCAAGGCGAAGCGAAGAGGCTCAAGGCCAAGCCGACCAAGGAGAGGCATTCTCGAGGCTCTCCTAAAGGAAGCCGAGGAGCTTGTAGCAGAAGCCGTGAAGGCGAGTACTGCTGGAGGAGATCTTGGGCCGCACGAAGTGGCTTGAAGAGCGCTTGCCGAGGCGCCCCCAGGCGGAACCAGCTCATGGAGGAAGCCAAGAAGCTTAAAGCCCGGCTCGGCGAGGAGGAGGCGGACATCCGCGGGACTCAGGCTAGGATCTCAACCACATGGGCTTCACGGGAGGAGATTGAGGAGATCTGTGGGATGGCGGTGAGGCGATCACCGCGGAGAAGAGGTCAAGGAGCTGGACGAGCAGCTCAAGACCGCCGGCAGCCGAGTTGGTCGAGCGAGGCTCGACCGACCACCAAGGGCCAAGACGAAGAGGTCGAGGCTCTCCGTCTGGAAAGGCGAGGCAGCCAGGCAGCAAGGAGGAGGAAGCCGATCGTCTCCAGTGAGGCCGAGAGGGGTTCAAAGCCCAAGGGAAGTCCTGCGCCTTAAGGAAGTGATCGAGGAGCTCAAGGAGCAACTCGCTTCTAGGTAGTCAGAGGGTCAGTAACCGAGATGGACTTTTTGTACTGCAAATTTTGTTAATAAATACTTACCCTTTTCCTGCAAAGAGAGAGCGACAAAAAGACAAGAACGAGCAGGAACTAAGAGAAAAGCGAGCAGCGCTAGGAAGTTTAAGAAAACCGGTAGAGCGCTCGCCTAACTCCGGCCCGTTGTGCATATCTCGCCGAAACACGAGTTTGCGAACCCGAGCAGTGCACAAGAGAAAAGCGACACCCTAGCCCCGATGCAGACGATGCTCGAGAACCTAAGTTTGCGAACTTCGGCGTGTGCGTAGGGAGAAAAAGCGACACCGTACCTTGCTCGATTCGTTCCGTAGTCGCTTTCGTTGGCGTAAGTTAAGCGATTCCGAAAGTAACCGAACAAGGAAAGTGCTCTGCTGCGGGGGGCTTACGAGCGAGCTTTGCCAAGTGGTCGCGCGAAGCGAGAAGTGCCTCCGCGCGGAGGGCTTACGAGCGAGACTTAGCCGCAAGGTGGAAAGGCCGTGTTACGCAACCACGAGTTTAGGAACTTGTCGAAGCGGATCACGGTAGGGAACAATCCTTAAGATTGCGGAGCCAAGAGTTCGCAAGACCGGGCACCATCAAGTGTTACCAGAGAGAAAGTAGTGCGAGAAGACAAAAAGTGAAAAGAACACAGAGGCCACGAGGATTCGAAGAATTGGATTGAACTTTACATGGTGCCCGAGACTTGGACGAACCGAGACGCGAAGTTTACAAAAAGCGCAAAGCTAAGCAAACAAACGAGGACCTACACAAAGAACTTACGGCCGGGTCGATGTTCCAAGTCTTTGGTCGGCTCTCTCTCGTCCTCCATAGCCAGCGTGACAGCCCCGGCGAAAGCGAAGAAACGACCGTGAACGGGCCCTCCCAACGAGGAGTTAACTTGTTGGCATTGGACAAGTTCTCGGACACGGCGCGAGCGAGGTCGCCCGCCTTCAAAGCCCTAGGTCGAGCCCGACTTGGCGGCGTCGGCGAAGATCTTCTTTGGTAGCGCGCCATTCGACTTGTGCCCGGTCGCGTGTGCCTTCGAGGAGATCGAGATCGAGGCGCGCTTGCTCGTCGTCAACTAGGTTGACCGAGCTCGTCTTGAACGAACCGAGTACGATTTCGTGAGCGTGTGCACCATAGACCGTTGGAAAGGAGTTTCCCGATCGCCCGGTGGCCGTAGTCTGAATCGCCAGAGGACGGAAGGAACTTCGTCAACCCAGCCTTGTTGTGCTTTCGAGAGCGCAAATACCGCCGTTTGATACCTGGACTATCTGTCCGTTAGCTCGCTCGATCGCTCCATTGCTCGTGGATGTGCCACGAGGCGAAATGAACCTTGGTACCTAGGCATTCGCATATTCACGGAATAGCTCGCCGAATCGGTACCGTTATCCGTGATCGACTTATGGGGAATCCCGGCGTGACCACGTTGCTTTTGAAAAGCGAACGGCCGTTTTGGCGTGAAGAGGCGACGAGCTCGCCTCAATCCACTTTGTAAAAGTGTCTATGGCAACAAGCGGTGTGTATAGCCCTTGTACCCTTAGGGAATGGGCGGCAGATCCGGACCCATGTGGAGAAAGGCCAAGATGGGGATTGTTTGGAGCTCTTGGGCGGGCTTGTGTGCCTTCCGGCGTGAAATTGGTAAGCCATGCACTTAGTCACGATGTCCGGGCATCTTGTAGCGATGGGCCAATAATAGCCCATGCGAAGCGCTTTGCCGACCGAGTTACGAAGGGCGTGGTTGCCTGAGCACCATCGTGTATGTCCCTAAGAAGGAACACACCTCTCATTGCGAGATGCACTTGGAGAGAACTCCCGAGCACCTTGGCGGTAAGGATACCGTCCACAAGCTTGTATGGAGCAAAGACGCCTTGTAAGCCGGGAACGCTCGGCCGTCGTCGGCGAGGTCCCATCTGCAAGGTACCGGACAAATGGCGTTGTCGATCCATGACTGCCTTTCGATGCGGAGACGGCACCACATCTCTGTTGCCTCGTCCGGAGACGTGATTGAGGGCTTGTGAAGGTGCTCGGCGAGCACCCTGCCGAAGCGAGTTCGCGTGAGGATCCATACTTGGATAGTTGGTCGGCCGAAGTTGTCCTTCACAGGCACGAAGAGCACTTCAAGAATCGAAAATGCCGCCCAACTTCCTCACTTCAACCGTATCGCGCCATTGAGTTATCGCAAAGACCGATACTCCTTGTTAACTCGATTGATGACCGGTGTGAATCTCCTTCACAGTTAGCCGTTGGACACCAAGCGACTTGCACTCTTAGTCGGTGAGGAGGGCCTCGTACTCTGCGGCGTTGTTAGTCGCCGCAAAGTGTAGTTGGATAGAATATCGAGTTGCTCTCCTTGAGGGGAGATGAGAACGAAACCAGCCCCCGAGTTTCCAGTACGCGAGCCATCGAAAAACATGGTCCAAGGGGGTTCATCAGGTTGCTCGGGAGCTCCCTGGGATTTGGGCGGGCAAGTCCATTCAGCGACAAAGTCAGCTAGGACCTGTGACTTGATAGCGATTCGGGCGACAAATAATGAGATCAAACTCGCTAGTTCCATTGCCCACTTGGCTATCGTCCGCTAGATTCCTTGTTAGTAAGATTTCTCCCGGAGGAGCGTGGTCGGGACCAGATTTGATGCGCTTGGAAGTAGTGGCGAAGCTTCCTGGAGGACATGAGCAAGGCGTAGAGTAGCTTCTGGACCTCAGGGTAACGCTCCTTTGATCCGTGAAGTACCTCGCTCACGTAATAGATTGGTCGCTGTAGGCCTTCCCTTTCGACCGTCAAGATCGCGCTCACCGCTTGTGGCGTGCAACCTAGGTACTGATGGGAGCCGCCGCCATCTTTCGGGGTAGTCAAGACAGGAGGGTTGGACAGTATCGCTTGGATCCGGAAGGATCTATCGGCTTCTTCCGTCCACTCGAAACCATTGTGCTTTGCAGGCCTTAAAGAAGGGCAGCCGCGTTCGCCTTGACGGAAATAAACACGCTTAGAGCGACCATCCGTCGATGAGGCTTTGTACTTCCTTTATGGTAGTTGGAGCTGCATATTTTCAATGGCCTCGATTTTTCGGGGTTGGCGTAAATACCTTGCGAGCCAATGACATATCCGAGCAACATTCGGATCGAACACCAAAGGTACACTTCTCTGGATTTAATTTTATTCGATGCTGGTGAGATTACAAAAGTCTCCGCCGGTCTTTTACATGATCTGGAGCATGCTTGCTCTTTACAACTATGTCGTCGACATAGACCTCCGAGTTTTTCAGCGCATTGCTCGGGAAGGTCTTCTCCATTAGTATTTGGGCGTGGCACCGACATTGCGCAGACCGAAAGACATGGTCGATAGCGAAAGTGCGAAAGGGGTGATGAAGGCGTCTTCTCTTCATCCTCGGGAGATGCTTATTTGGTGGTAACGGAGTAAGCATCTAAAAACTCGAAAGTGGCGTCATGATCGCATCGACCATTTGGTCAATACGAGGCGTGAAATTGTCCTTAGGACAAGCGGCGTTCAGTCGTGTGATCGACACACATCCTCCACTTGCCGCCTTTCTTCTTTACAATGGCGGGGTTGGCTAACCACTCGGTGTGATCAACCTCGCGGATGAACCCAAAGAATGAAAGCGGTTTGCTGTCGATCTTTGATGATCCCCTGCTTGAATTCAAAAGCGGCGAAGCTTGGCGAACGAGCTTTTGTCGGCGGACAGACGGTTTGTGCTCGATTACCTCCCTTGAGACTCGGGCATGTCGATGGCTCCCAGCGAATACATCTCGCATTAGCTCGGAGGAAGGCAATAAGCTCGCTTTCCTATTTGGGGTCCGATCGCCCCAAGTGAACTATCTTGGAAGTATCGTCAGCGGCAATGAACTTCCTTGGTTTCTCCCCGGTGAAGGAGACCCTAGGCGTCTGCAGACTTGGTCTGCGGAACTTGAGACCACGCTGGCGGAAGCTGGTCGATCAGGGGCAAGGGATCGCTCGTCGCAATCCAAAGGCAGCTTTGTAGTTGCCCTTGACCGTGATCACGCCGTTAGGACCGGTATCTTCACGCAATGGTAAGCGTGGTGGGACACGACCATGAACTTACCGAGAGATGGCTCGCCCAAGATTGCGTTGTCTGCCGACGGAAGTCGACCACGTCGAAAGTGATCAACTCTGTCCGGAAGTTGCTTGGGTTGCCGAAGGTGACAGGAAGGACAACCTGTCCCAACGGTTTGACAGCTTCTCCCGAAACAATTCCGTAGAAGGGCATTGCGACTTCCTTCAGCTTGGAGCGAGGAATTTGCATCTCATCCAAGACTTTAGCAGAAAGCAAGTCCAAAGCGCTCCCGCCGTCTACTAAGACACGGCCAACTCTCGCGTTAGCGATGGTGGGCGACCACCAGTGGGAGCCGCTGAGGCTTGGTCATCCCAGTGGGGCAATCCTCCTTAGAGAAGGAGATGGAGACCTCAGTCCACTTCATCGATTCAGGCAACCCAAGCAATCCCCGTTCATCTGGATCATCTGGTGCAGATCATCCTCCTTGCCCAGACGCACGTAACAGCTCTGGAAATTAGCAATCAGAGCGTCACAAAGTTGGTTCCATGAGCTGATGGAACCCTCTTGCTGATTGAACAGCCACGTCCGAGCAGCACCCTCAAGGACAGTCGGGAGGTAATTAGCCATAACGAGCTCGTCACCCCCGGCCGCCATGATGGCCGTAGCGTAGATGGAAAGGAATTCCTCTGGGTTCTGAGTCCCATTGTACCTCTCCATGTGACCGGGCTTGAATTTTGAGGGACATCGGACAGCCCGAAGCTCGTCGGAGAAAGCCCTGCAGCCCAGAGCATATGACCGGCCACCTTCCCCGGCAGAACCTAGTCTTGAGAAGACGTTGGTCCTGTTGCGCGGAGGAACTCCTGCTGAACGGGAGGACTCGGCCTGGAGAAACTCTCTCCGGGATAATCCACCACGCTCCTTCCTCGTGGTGGCGACGACGCGCTCCTCACGAGGGGACCGTCCGTGATCATCGCGCGCGCGCTTGCCCCTGTGGTCGCGATGACTACGAGGACTTGGCGAGCGACGGCGACCACGGTAGCCCGCTCATGGACAATGATCCTTCGATGGTGGCGGGGTCACGCGATCGATCGAGCTGTCCGAATCATTCCGGGTAGCTTGGTGCTTGTTGCTGGAGGAGTTGTTGACTTCTCCTAGAGACTTTAGGCCCTCGGCCGGTCGCTCTAGATTAGTCGCACAAGATCGCCCATGCGGCGAGATCAACGATTGGTGGATCTGGGGACCGTTGCTATAGCCGAGCCGTTCCGACTTTGATCTATGGGTCACGGGATCTCGAACCATCCGCGTTACGCCCGACCGAGTCCGGCCACGCGGAATTGACCGAACAGGGAAGCTTCGCGGGAGACTTAGCGTCGGACGCGAGGTGGGTCGCGACGCCGCCGCGCTTACCGGTCGCGAAACCGTGCTAAGGTTTGATTGATGGAATCGTCGAGGTGCGGCGAATGGCGTCTTGCTTTCATGGCGACTGTGCGACCTCGTCTTGATGCCGGCGAGTTAATCTGCCCGACCTCGCCGGCGCCCACGGCCCGTCGCGGGGATCCTCGAGGTTCCTACATCGGCCATGTTGATCTTTGCGGGGCCATGCGAAGGTATGCTAGGCGGTGTCATCGCTGTGTCTCCACGGTGGAATCTACCGACATAGCCTTGGAATCGATAAATCTAAACCGTCGTAAAGATCATCGTTCCGTAGTAAATCGTCGATGGCAGAGTGCGATCCGAGGCTATCTACGCCATGTAAGCGGAGACATCGCCCGGATGCGAAGCGTTCGAGACCGAGCAGATCGATCTGAACTAACAGGGGCGAGACATCCCGTCTTCCGAGTCGTAGCCCTCGGGAAGTATCTCTCAGATCGCCGACGGAGTTCGACATGCTCGATCTGCGTGTCCCCACGACGGCGCAAATTGTCGGCGGTTGAGATATCGATCTCAAGTCGCTAAGGTTCTTGAAGATTGAGATAGGAGACACGCCAAACAATGCGAACGACAGCGAGCGAGGAGACAAGAGTTTTATCTGGTTCGGGCCTCTCGGAGAGATAATAGCCCACGCCCGGCCTTTCTTATATATCGAGATGAATACAAGAGGTGGCTCGGCGAGACGAACAGGTCTCGGCGAGATTATGTGTACTAAGCGAAGAGTATGCGACAAAGTAATCTTAGATGCGAGATCGTCTAAGTCGTCCCAGATCGGCCCCTCAACATGTCATGGGGCCCTATTTATATTGTGCGAGCAAACCGACCTCTGAGGGAATATCGGGCTGGCTAACTACGAGATAAATCTGAACTCGGCGTGCCAAACATACCCGAGGTAGATAAGGTATACTCAAGTCTTGGGGATCACGACTCCTAATCCAATCCGGAAACCAACGTCCGGGTCTTCACGTAGCCGTCTGAGAACTCTTGTTCGAGTCGACTCAAACACGAATCCTAGGCCGTTCACGCCTTTGTGCCGACCAGAGGTCGTTTCATTCGGCAAGACACACATGGGCCAGATAGAACCTTCCAAGGAGCTAGACCTTGGTTGGCTGTCCGATTGGGCCGTCAGGGAGTGGGCCATGGCAATGGGCCATAATTTAATCCCCGACAATATGCCGAAACGATTCTGCCACAATCAAATCATATTGTCTGACTCTACGTGAGCTCAATCTTAATTTATCACCATGAGCTCAATCTTTTAGAAATTCGTATTTACACATAATCAGGCCAACATGAGCTGAGTTGGAGTCAAAATCCCGAATTGTGAGCTTCAATCCAAGCTCGACTCGAGTATGATATGGCCAACTCACTCAAACTTAATTCGTAAAGCGATATAAGAGGATCTCCAATGGTGTAGACAGTAGCTAGTTATAAACAAGTGTCATGTCATCTATATATAGATAGCATATAACCAGCCTCTAGCTATAACATTGTATATAAAGATTGAATATGAGTACACGTGTAATAGATAGTAAATGCATTGGAATTAGTTATAGACTAGCCGTAAGTTAGTAGCTAGCACACCCCCATTCTCTTCTCCACATAAGTAAAAAGGCTGAGTTAAAATCCTTATATCTAACTGACATGATATATATTATTGGAGATGTTCTAAGTCGTCATATTAACTTGTAGCGTTAGTTTTTTTATTAAGTTTTTAGAAGGTACTTGCAAATTACGCACGCTTTGACCCAGCAGCGCAGATCCATTTTGCTAGCAAGTTGGTTGGTTTCATCGATCGATGCGACGAGGCGGTGGCATATATTTGCATGTAGCCAAAAACTAGCTTACGAGGCCGGGCAGCTAGCTAGCAGTGGCATCATACGTATCGATCCTTCCAAATTCGGAGCTCCAAACTTAATTGCAAATTAGGACAAAGCACACACGGAAACAGATCAGCGGAGAAGGCTGCAGATTTTATTGGAGTACGTAGTTGCCGCGCGCTCGAATATGTCGTGCATATTCATCGTCGATTGGCCGACCTCGATCTATAGCTGGCTTGGAGCTGCCGTCTGTGTGCAAATATCGTTGGTAAGGACTGGACGGCCGAACGGCTAGAGGATTAGAATAACGAACACAAACTCTAACTGAACGCTAGTTAACTTTGGAGTGGCTTGATTGGCTGGGTTTTCCGTTAAATTTTTCTAAAGGATAGTCAGTACAATCGTACCACTGGTTGACCCTCTTGCCATCTCACCCTTGGCCTTCTCCCTCTTCTTCTCCGACGAGCTCATTGGTGAGAAAAGCGAGGGGATCCATACTCCTTTATCACCTCTTTCTCTTTCTCTCCCGGCTCCTCTCCTCTAATAACCTGGGCTTAATTTATACATCAGATACAAATCTGGTTGACCCTCGCGCGTGATTCTGATGTCCTTCCCGATGTCAAGAGGAGAGGAGTATGACCAGCCGGCCACGGGTGGAGTGCTCCATGATTTAAGAGCCTCTGCTTCGTTGGTTCTGCTAGCTGTCTTTCTTTGAGCGTGTTTCATTGGGATGTGATGCATCTTTTGTGTCTGAGGTCGTGGCACACACACGAAGCTCCTATGTGCTGTCACCAAATTTGATAAGGGTGTCGGCAATAAGCAGAGTGAACCAAATCTAGATGAGGGCACCAATGGCGGATAATTACAGTGAGTGATAAAAGGATGGTGAAGCACCAATTCCGAGAGGAATCTCAAATTTTACCTTTTTTAGCCATATCCAACAATGGCGATGCCATGGGTGTCATTACCGTGCTATAGGTGCCATTTAGGGGCATGGGACTTCTTCTATTGGTTCGTTGATTTAATTGGTAGTTTTCTGGCTAATTTTGAGTTACTACATTTGGTTTTAACTGGTTAGCGTTAGTACATTGTTTCAACATTGCCCCTGTTTTCAGTAGATTATTTTGGATGGTATGAGATGATTCTGGAATTGGTGCTCTTATAAAATCGCCGAGGGATTCCAGAAAAACCGATGGTCACATTCTATGTAGCAATGTTCAAAATTACAATCGTCAAAATGTTTGGATCGTCCGGCTATTGGTAACATTGTGCGAATTCTAAGCTACATCGGTTTATGGTTTGAAAAGAGAGAAAAATTTAAAACTGTGAATAGAAGGGTACCCAACCACACAATAACAACCTTCTATCGTTCAGCAAACCGACAGGTTTGATCTCGAATTCTCGATCCCACGGATTCAAAAATTTATGAATCAGAATTCTTATCCATTTTGTAGCGACCCCTACCAAAGAGGAGGCTCGGGTAGGCGAAGGCGTGAGTGGCCCACACGCAGAGAGAAAGAGAGGGGGAGAAGGCCCCCATGCGCCGTACGTGACGGGCATTGATGGCGAGATGGGAGATTGGGGAGGTGCATGGTGGTGGTGGACGGATCGTCGGCACGACGACGGGCACCACCGGCCACGTCTCACGTGAGGCATGTGCCATCAATGCAGCATGCGTCCATGCACGCGGCGCAGCGCAGCGCCTTCATTCTCGGCCACAAACACATGACACTACTGTTGCATGTGTAAAACCATGTGAGCCGCGTTTATTACCACTCCACTAACCACTTCCGGAGTTAGTGAGCCGTGCATGCATGCATGCCCACGCACGCCTGTACTACGTGCTCTTGCTGTCTTGCATGGTCTTGGGAACGTTGGTGTGCCGAGCAGGGTTTTAAACCTTCTTTCGACCGCGGCTATTTATCAACTGTAATTAACCAATGGTTTGTTGCGGTTTAGTGACCAGATAGATTTTTTAAGGTTACCAAATTTTGAGCGGCTAGCCGGTGCTATTTGTCGGTTAGCCGTGGTTTGGACCGGTAAAAAATACATGAAATGATGAAAAAAAAGGTTTGATTTTTGAGTGATTAGAATAGTTAATAGTATTTTTTAGAAATCCTATGCAATTTTCTAATTCAAATTTTATTTAGGTAATTTTCATTCAGATTAGCCAGCCAGTTAACCGAGGCGGCCGCCCGCGGATCGTGAACCCCCTGGTGCCGAGTAAGTTTAATTTCTACACTAAATGTAAACATGCTCTCTAAAATTATCTCCAACGACAACGTCTAAAATTATACACTACCCGTATCTCGATATAAGCAGCGTGGCTAAACCTTGTCCAATTGTTTTACTCCATCTCCATGCATGTAGGAAAGTCACACTTATTTGTTGTCCATATTTTAAAAATCTTGAGTTGCTTCTGAAAACTCGAAAAACAAGCAAACATAGTGGTGTAGGCTTTCAAGCAACTAAAAAAGCTCTGAAAATAAGTCTGCGATAGAGCTAAGAAAATCAGCAAAACAAGTGGATTAGTCGTACGTGCTGAACACCGTGGCTGGATTGCACAGGAAATTAAACCAGAAGGATTGTGGATGATCGACGGGCCACCACGACGCGGCCATGACGGCGCCATCGCCATCGCCGTGCATGATCCCTTCACCATCAGCCTCAAATTCTACTTCCAATTCAAACCTCATCACATGGATCCAGCGGTCAGTGTACATACTAATAACATACATAATGTTCTTTCTGAATCTTCCCTCCCCATGAACGAAGGCTACGAAAAAGAGACGGGAAGACAAATGAAACGAAGAGGGACTGATGGGAGATTACGATGCATGCATGTGAGAGAACCGGAGAGACGATGGATGCATGCACAAACACAGTTGGGAGATGCATGCAGTATGCTTAGTATTTTTTTTTTACGGTTTTGCTCGGTGGTAGTCGTCTTTGCCACGTTGCGCGCTCACGGACTGCTAGACATGAGCAAGACGGGCGTGCGACTGCCGTCCAGTCGCTCTGTTTTTTTTTAATTTAATAAAAAAATGAAAACTGATTCTAATTTTTTAATTAGCTAGTCAGCACGGACGGACGTTCAGCATGCATGGAGGGTTGGTGCACGAACTACACGATCAGCTGTTGAAGGAAAGAAAAGAAAAACAGAGAGAGAGGAAGAAGATTTGGTTTTGATCCTGTTCGTGCTTGGCGGCACGTGCGGACCCGATCGACGACGTGCGCCGCACCACCTCGCGCGTGCGGACTCGACCGGTCGGCACGGCACGGCGTCGAGCGGCGACGTGCGCAGTTGTTTTTATGTACGACCGTGCCTGCCTCCCCGACCGACAGGACATGGGTCGGTAACATGCATGCATGTCTCTACAGTGGACTCCAACCCTATGCTGCTATGCATGCATGCCTCGAGCCTCGAGACTAGAGAGTTGCAAGTCAAACCTATGGTTTTTTTTTCACATTCTACGTTCTAATTGACTAATTAAGGCTTAACTATTGCGGTTAATAGATACTCCCTCCGTTCTTTAGCGTTTGACGTTTTTAACTTTTGAACACATCTTTGACCATTTGTCTTATTTAAAAAAATTATGTAAATATCATTTATCTTATTGTAATTTGTTTTATCAATAAAGATACTTTAAACATGACTTATTTTTTTCATGTTTACACTAAATTTTTGAATAAGACGAATAGTCAAAGACGTGCTCAAAAGTCAAAGGCGTCAAACAAAAAAAACAGAGGTAGTAGGATCATAGGAGCTGTGGACCATGCATGGTGGTGTCAATCATCGCGCATTCCGTTAGACCGCCTCTGAGCACTCTTTATAAGCATGAAACGGTTGCATGTCTCTCCTTTAGGTGGAAATAGATGTCGTTCTAAAACTATTTTAAATTATTTTTTTAATCTTTATACCTCTTTTCGAGTGCTCTTAAATTTGCTACACTAATACGCCAATGCAACGATACGCTGAAAAGAACGAGGCCTTAATCTTGCTCTAAAAGCATGCACAAAGGGTGGCTCTAAGCTCTCCCACATGATTAGAGCCTTATAAGTGATCATCAGATATAAGTTGTAAATTAGATAGGTACTCTTTCCGAATCACAAAAAGTTAGCGTTTTATGTACAAGTTCTAAGTAAAAGTCTTTAAACTTTATCAATGTAAAGTTTTTAGACTGGGTACATGAAAATCAAACAATAAATTCGTTATGAAAACAATTTTATAATACCATTTTTTGTTTTATTTTGAATATCATTTGCAATCCATAATGTTAAGTTTTTGTGCTACGCGGATGTCAAGTTTTTTGTGATACGCAGATGAAGTACTAATTTTTGTATGTTTAATTTATTGTTGCCGTCTTAATTTGTGGGTCTCAGTATAGACAGTATTGCTATTAAACCATTGTGAATGTTTTTTAGTTGTTACCAATGTATTTATCTCTAGTCGTACATTCTTTTTAATGACCAAGTAAGCTGCCCCCCTCCCCCCTTTATATGAAATTAAATTGCACGCTTTATATGAAATTATTGGCTTGAAGAGATCGAAGTGCTTGTGATCAAATGATAAAAGAAATGTGCGGCCATAGAAAAATAATGATAAAATCGAGTGTCAAGGAGATAATACAACTTCTTATCAAAGTTTTGACTTTTGGATCTCATCCGTACTGCACAACCCCTTCTATCTATTATCTATTATATATATAAAGGAGGGGAAAAAGAAGCCACCACGTTCGTCCACATCACCCAGATTATTTCAGCCGTTGGATCAACAGTGGGACCAAATTATAACGGCCTAGATTAATAAAAAAATTCTCACATAAATCAAGAAAAAAAGTAAAAGATCTATGCCGTTGATTTTCAATGGCGGGACCAAATTATAACGGCCTAGATCAATTACAAAATTCTCACATAAATCAAGAAAAAAGTAAAAGATCTAAATTCAGATCTCTACTATTATAAAGCAGCTTATGGTGGTGGTGGTGGTGATTTCACCAACTAACGATCTAGACCTTCCGATCCACTATCAACGACTCACAACGTACCTTCCAACACCCACCTGCTTGCCCACTTCCTCCTCACCCGCCGCCCTCCGCGACACACCCAGCCGCTGCCCCCCACCTGCTTGCCCCCTCCCAACACAGCCGCCGCCTCCCAACCCTATCTGCTTGCCCGCCTCCTCCTCCGCCGCCTCCCTCCGCCTCCGCCTCCGCCCCCGCCCCCGCAGACCTCCCCCCGTCCCCCGCCACCTCCGCTCCTCCCCAGGACGCCGCCGCCGGCCACCCGTCTCCGTCTGCCAACCACGGACGTCAAGCTAAGGTGACTCCCTCTTTCCCTCGGACCTGCATGGCAACTCCGGTGAACTCCCCTGCCTCCTCTCTTCCTGTTCAGGTCAGCACCCGGCCCCTAACCTCCTCCTCCTCTCTTCTTGTTCTAGGGTTTCCCCTACCCTTGCCGTGCGCGTGGTTGAGCTAGGGTTATGGTTAGGGTTTGCTTCTGGTACTGATTGAATCCCCCCTTTAATTTTCAAAGTGAATGCTGATTGAATTTGCCGCCATGAGTGTATTGTGAGAATAGGCATTGCATTTTGTGAGAATCTGTGATAGATAATCAACTCTGTGAGAAACAATTTGTTCAGAAGAGCTGTAATTCAGCTTCATGCGAAATCGGTATCGTGAGAAACTCCCTGTTAGTTGCTTTCGTTGGTTCTGATTGTTTTGCGTGCCTGCATCCACAGGAGAGGCAAGTGTCGCGGATGATCAAGAAAACAAGGGAGGCCGAGCGAGGCGTGTGCTGACGACAACCGAGGTGGGTATACCTTCTTCCGTGTTGCTATAGATTATTATTGAATTGATTTTGTTCATGAGAAAGATGGGCATTCCAACATGGTGGCATGGTTAAGACTTGCATCGTGGCATTTTGGACTCGATGGCAACCACGAATCTTCTGCTTTGGGCAATGGCCTATGTTACAAATATGACATGTTTAAATTGTTCATCTCCAAGAAAGGCCAAGAAGAAATTGCCAAGGATTGAGCTTGTGGTACCATTCATTTCTAAATTTCATAAGATTCTGCTACAATCTTTTTGTCCATATCTCTTATTATTAGCATTCTTATGAACTCCTCACCAAGGTTTCCTCTGCATTTTTGATATTGCTTAGACAGTCATTTACATAGTGTAGCGGCAAGCATTTCGCTTCACTTGTACAGGTAATCTCTAAGCAATATCAAGCTGAGCTATTCTAATTTTTCCCTAATATTCCATTTCTGAATATCAAATTTTCATAATGGATGTACCATGCTCGAATGAAATAGAGGTCTAGAACTTCACAAATGATTTAACAATAGGAAAAGCCACATGTCGTTGTTGCAGGTACCTACCAGATAATGGACCCAATGAAGGTATGGCATAGTGCAGACAGAATGTGATCAAGGAACTGAAATGCACAAGTGACAAAGATGCTGCGGTCTTTTAGGTGATTCATTTATGCTCCCAGTGAAAATATGCCTTTTGTTGAGCTGTCTTTTAGTTTTGGTTATATTTCATTCTGCCATGACATTGTAAGTCCTTTTGCTCAATTAGTTGGCCTTTTGCAATCATGGCTTTCATTGATGGAGTGAAACATCATGCTTGCATACTGTTTTAGGTCAGCATATGCTTTCACTAACTGAAGTTGTATTGTTAAACATGGTCGCAAACAATGGTTGGCTAATTTTGTACATATATATACAAAGAATGTTTCACTATATTTGTGAGATGCTCTCTTATCTACTCAAACACCAATGTGTCTTGCAATTTTGTGTAAGATTCTGAGATTTTAAATAGATCAATGTATGTGTGCCTTTGCCTTGCAAATTTTACCTCAAATAATTCATTTTATTGTTTTCTCAAAAAAAATCATTTTATTGCCATGCAACAATAAAGTTATTTTCCACAATTGTTGCAACGGTTATGCTTGATAAGTCCTGCTAATGATCATCCTATATGTTTCATATTGTGATTGCTAATGACTATAAACAAAATCGATATAATTTTCAAATATTTTTGTATGCCATGGTAATTAATAGAGTTTAGATATCCAAATGTATTTTTAGTATGGCTTCATATATAGTATATGGCATGACCACTTTTCTTTGTACTTAAGTTTGTTTTCAGGTAACAATATGCAGTACTAATTTTGCCCCCCCTGCATTTTCTTTTCTTGCTACAATTTCTTTGCATACAATGTCAATGATCTGCCTTTGTTTCATTCATAGTTAAACTCCAGTCGCTATTAATTAAAAGAAGCTTGTTGACGTGCGCTTTTCCTAGATATGTTTTGGAAGGGTGTGAGAAAGCATTTAAATCAATCCATTGCATTGGATGTAGCCTTTCAAATCTTAAAAAGAATTTTGATCAACCTTTGGAATGTTCAAAGAACCTTTGAGTTATCTATGGTGGAAATTTTGGAACAATTTGTGACTGACCTTTATTAGTGTTGAAATCCATCCCATATAACATGTGCCAAGTGCTGGGACCCTACTAGAATAGAAACCAGGTTAATTTAAATAAAACCCAAGGGTTGCATATTTGTTCAGAATTATGCATTCCATTGATTGTCTTGCTATGCATAAGATTTATTGAAAAATGAAACTATATAAGCTCTTTTGATCACATAAATCCATACAAGCTTCACTATATATTAACAGGGCAAACTTACGCTCCGGAGGATTACTTTTCCCCAGGGTGACACTTGCATGATTATTTGTGCAATTTGATATTTAGGTTATGCCGGGAATGAAGGCTTGCCAGCATCGTTATATATTCTTTGATTCATATTCTCTCCCTTGGACTGAAAAATAATTTGTACGTTTTTGTTGCACTAGAAATATTGATTCATACATATTGCATAGAATCTTTATTGATCCTGTCAGTTAGAGCTTCATTGGAAGCACAAGCATTTTTTTTCCTTGGCGCTGACCAACCATGATTTACTACAAAGGTATTTTATGTGACTCGTGTCTGCTTTTTTTCAATTGACATTTGTAGATCAAGGTCATGCATTGAAAGATAAGCTGATGTGTAGTTGCAGCAGAGCGGCTTTAGATTTCATGACTGCTTCATTTGTAGACCATAGTGATCAAACTAAAAATATGTATTGATGTGGTTCTTCTGTTCATCATTGTAAGTAGCATCTGAGTGCCAATATGGTAAAAGAAAAAAAATCTGGTGGCATTGTATTTTTATTTGTTTTGGTTCCTTACCTTTATTTTTAGCAATTGGTCCCCACAATGCACTTGTACCAGCTATAGATTGTCCTGTATGCATACATATTTTAGTTTGATCCGCGCTGATATCTCTGTCTTATAGTTCCATTGATATTTATTACCGAATTTTCTAGGATGTGATATGGCTCAAAGTGCAGCAATAGCTAGGGGAAATTGATCCCAAAAATGCAAGTCACTTCCTCAATGAGGTTGGGCCTTCTTGGCTTACTTGGTAGCTTTGGCCTGAGTTTAGTGCTTTAGCTGAAACTTATTCACCTTAGAAAAAGTATTGAAGCTCGGCAAGTCATATGTTTATGTTTAATGTAATTATAAGTTGAATTCTCATTGCTGTTGAGCTGCGCCAGCGCTGCCGTTGGGCCGATATGCACGCCACCCGTGTGAGGGCTTCCGCGCCGCCGCTTTCAAGGACCTCCACGTTGGCGCCTGGGAGCGCCTCCCGTCTGCCCTAGGGAGGACATGCATGGGTGCTTCCTCTGCTTTCGGAAGACCGGGAGGGCGTCCTAAGACCTCCTCAAGCAAGAAGATGTCACATTGCCAGGATGTCACATTGCCAGGGATATGTGGCTTGGAGTTTTGCTCAAATTATTCACTCGATTGTAATTAAAATTGTCTCTGTAATTTATAATTTTTTACAATACTCTGTATGCTGTACGAAAATTTAGTATATATATTGAAAGATGACCAATTCCAATCTGAATTTTGTATTGACAAATTGCTATTTTCCCCTATTTATGTGGGTATGCAGCAAAGCATAAGAGTCAAGAACTTTGGTATTCAAAGATTTGGTAGTGTTCAATGAATTCAGCAAAACTTCTTGTATGGATTGTATTAAATTGAGATTTATCCAAGAACTTTGGTATTCAAAGACTTGGTAGTGTTCAATGAATTCAGCAAAACTTCTTGTATGGATTGTATTAAATTGAGATTTATGTTTGAAAATCAGACTAAGCTTACATAATGAAATCTGGAGGTCATTGTTGATTCATCAGGCTTTTTGTTACTGTTAATTTACATAAGCATTGCTCATGAATTGCCATGAGTTCTATGTGCAAACACTTCATGCTGAAATATGGTCTTCGACATCTTTTGCAATTAAATTATACATTTATTGAATTAGTATGTCACAAAAATTAAAAATACTTCTATAACAAGCCTAAAACTATCATGAACGGTAGCTCATCAAGAACTAAAGGAACTCATTCAAGTCATTTCAACCATTCTACAAAAATGAAAAAAAATGACCAAACTGTCAGGCGGCCCGGTGCCCTACATTGTTAACTACATGTGAGAAGTCGGAAAAATATCCAAGTATATGTTTTTATTTGAAAAGTAACTACCTATTAGATTGTTACTATATTACCAATGAAATGGTATGGAAGTTATATGATTTTGTTTTATTAGATAATTTTTATAATTAAATATATGATTTGAGTATTTGTAAAACATTCATATTTGTACATTAGTTAGTGTATGTCATTTTTATTTTAACCTCTATATTGTAATAGACATGCATACGCTTGTTTCCTAAACATCTTTTATAATTTTTATGTTGCTACGATTTATGTTTTCTTTTCCTCCCTTTTGTTCCGTGGCAGAGCACGGGCGTTGTACTAGTTAAATACTAAAGCTGATATAATATATTAGAGATAAGCTCTAAATTCGATCTGCTATATTAGAGATAGAATATGAGTTAAAGATAAACTCTGTATGCCAAAAATAAAAAATCTATCCGTCTTAGATTAAAAGAAATATTAGAGATTCATATTAAATACTAAAGTTGATATAATATATTAGAGATAAACTCCAAATCCGATCTGATATATTAGATATAAACTCTATATGCCGAAAATAAAATATTTATGCGGCTTAGATTAAAAGAAAATTTTAGAAATTGAGCCGAAACTGATATAGATATATCAGAGATAAGCTCTAAATTCGATCTGATATATCAGAGATAGATAATGAGTTAGAGATAAATTCTATATGCCGAAACAAATCTAGCAGCTCAAATGCGCAGGCCACCTCGCTCGTTATATATATAAAGGAGGAGAAAAAGAAGCCACCACATTCGTCTACATCATCCAAATTATTTGAATCGTTCGATCAACGGTGGGATCAGATTTATGTAAATCTAGCGGTCAATATTAACCTCTATAACAAACTACTGAAGCTGATCTATATATAAGAGATAAACTCTAAATCTAATATGATATATTATCTATATCTTAACACAAATCTATTAATCCTAAAATCCTAGAAATTCCCACGTTAATAAAAAAATAGTAGAAATTCTCATGTTAATCATATAAAAAAGAAAAATCTGCATCGTTGAATATGGATATTATTATGTAAATCTAGCGGTCAATATTAACAACCTCTATAACAAACTACTGAAGCTGATCTATATATTAGAGATAAACTCTAAATCTAATATGATATATTATCTATATCTTAACACAAATTTATTAATCCTAAAATTCTAGAAATTCCCACGTTAATCAAAAAATAGTAGAAACTCTCATGTTAATCATATAAAAAAGAAAAATCTACATCGTTGAATATGGATATTATTATGTAAATCTAGAGATCAATATTAACCTCTATAACAAACTACTGAAGCTGATCTATATATTAGAGATAAAATCTAAATGTAATTTGATATATTATCTATATCTTAACACAAATCTAGCCGCACAAACGCGCGGGTCGTTATATTATTAAAGTAGCAAAAAACGAAGCCACCACGTTAGTCCACATCACTCAGATTATTTCAGACGTTGATCAACGCTGGGACCAAATTATAACGGGCTAGATCAATCAAAGAAATTCTCACATAAATTAAGAAAAAAAGATATATGCCGCTATTTTTTTATGGGACCAGATTATAACGGCTTAGATTAAAATAAAAAAATTAGAAATTCAGATTAAATACTAAAGATGATATAATATGATTATTTTAGCTATTCAATTAACAGTGGGATCAAATTATAACGGACTAGATTAATCAAAGAAATTATCACATAATCAAGAAAAAATAAAAGATCTATGCGGCTTAAATTAAAAGAAAATTTTAAAAATTCAAATTAAATACTAATAAAGCTGATATAATATACTTGAGATAAATACTTTATCCAATCTGATATATTAGAGATATATTATGAGTTAGAGATAAACTCTATATGCAGAAACAAATCTAGCCGTGCAAACACGCGGACCATCTTGCTCGTTTATATTATTTGATTAGCTAGTCCCTAGTCCCTACTTACATTTCTTTTTATTTTTCAAATTCAAATTATTGTTCTTCATCTCGTTCCTTGAAAATGTATGGACGTATTGCTTCGAGAGAAGCTCGAAGGCTCTATCACTCTCATGTGGCATAGGTTAAAATTAATAGAAAATAAAGCGGAACCCTTGAGCAAATTTAGCAAAGTATGGGTTTGTGAGTTGTTTAGAGATGGTGAAACCACGTAACTAGTGTCACTGTTGTATCTTCGGGCTAAGGGTGCAGGAAGAGAGTGTCTTGTGCATGTGAAAGAATATCAGTCTATATATGCTTTATAGTTTATATGAATTTGTGGACTTTTTTTTAAAAAAAGTTCCTGATCAAAGGATATAAGAAATGTGCGACCGTAGAAGGGACCGGCTAATGAGCGCGCGCCTGACAGGAGGTTTAGCAGCGCTGCTCCTTCCACTCGCCAGCAGAACGCGCAAGCATTCACACCTCGGGTAGAAAAAATTCCACTATCGCAAAACATTTTTTCCAATAAAATGTAATGTGGAAAAAAGTAGAAATTTAGTGGAATTTTTTGCGACTGCACGATTTCTCAAATTATACGAGCAAAAAATCTCTCGATGTGAAAAATAGAAAACAAAATAAGATTTATAATAAATAGAAAACAAAATAATCTATAATAAATAGAAAACAAAATAAATCTATAATAGATCAGACCTCGCGCAAAAAATTCCACTATCACAAAACATTTTTTTCAATAAATGAAAATGTGGAATAACAGTAGAAATTTTGTGGAATTTTCACTAATTGAGTGCTGATTAAATAAAAAAATAGCAAAAAATCAGAAAAATCAGAAAAATAGAAAAATATTTAAAATGGGTTGATTAGGATTTTAGAAGAATTATGAAATTTTTTCTACGCAATTTGGACTCCATATAAAATAGAAATGAAAAAAAGAAATTTAAATGGAAAACGTTGACCTGTACAGCGCCATGCCTGCATTGCGCTTAGCTCCGTGGGCGTCGGGCAGGCGCCTGCGCGATTTGGCTAGGCACAGGCGCCTGCCAAATAGCCATGCCGTAGAAAATAATGATAGAATTATTGTCAAGGAGATAATACACCTTAATTAATCGAAGTTTTGACTCTTGGATCTCGTTGGTATTTTGCACAACCCCTTTTCTGTTATTTGACCTGCTAATCCCTACTCACATTCTTTTTATTTTTCAGATCCGAACTATTTGTCAAAACCTTTTCCCTTGCCAGATAGCGACTTATGCAATTTCCTTCACAACTACATTTCCTCCATCGATCTGGCAACACGTATGTATAACACTATGAACACGAATCGTATAACACTATGAACACGAATCTCCACCGGTTGATTAATTGCTTCACGTCAACGTGATTCACGGACTGGGCGATTTGTCGCTTGTTGATGCTGATAAGGATAATTAATCATGGAGTATTATATGCAAGTTTAAATTAAGCTTAATTGGCTCCTCAAGACTGTGAGAGGAGGTTCAATTTGAGCAATGGCCGGCCGGTGACAGGCGAGGTGGAGCCGGGCGTGGATCGGCATGAATGCGAGGCATGATTGGGATGGAGTGTGCATCAGCATCAGCCCGCCATGATTTGAACGGGAGGACGCGCCGGATCGATCGCCACGTCACCGCAGAATCATCAGGTGCTGCGTGCATGTAATTGGCCCAGTGTTCAAGCGATTGCTGCCCTAATTGCAACTTCCTTTCTTGAATCCTGATGGAGTGATGGTGCTAGCCCTAGTGTGATATAGGGACGCTTCTTCACTCTTGCTACGGTAGGAAAAAGAGGCTGTTCCTCTTTCATAAGGCAAAGTCCTTTGATGCCCCTTATGTGGTCTATATGTATGTTTGGTTCATGGCTAATTCTATCATTCATTGTGTCTTACTAATAGTTTGAATGATCACTGAATGGCTGAAAAGTTTCTAGCCAGTGGAATAGCCAAGTATTGGCAAACAAATGAACTAAGATGTCAAAAAATATCAATTGGGGAAAATTTGCCTGTTTATGAGTTATGACTGAACATATCGTTTCTAGCTGCGTTCGATGATTTGATTCCTAGCTTGCAAAGTAGCACTACTTTTATCGCGACGGAGAAGTAGAAGAAGAGAGCAGGGACGGCCGTCGCCGGCCGGGAGCCGAATCTTTGACCCTCGCCAGCCCGGGCCCACCGGCCACCCGGCTGTTGTTTCTTTTCGCGCCATTCAATTTGCGCGCGAAGCCTTGGCGCCAAAATCGGCCGCGCAAACCGAGGCGCGAAAAAAGATGGCAGCTCCACGTGGTCACGGACGAGAGAGGTTTTGGCGCCAAAAATATCTCAACCTCGGATCGCTCTCCTCGTACAGTCGTACTCGAGATCCAGGAGAAGAAGCTAGCGATACCTGTACGGCTGTACTGCAGCAGTGAAGGCCCATTCCATCTCTTGGCTAGTGGCAAGATGGCAATCGATACAAACCCACTGTGTATCACTGTTCTAAGTTCATACCCGCAAAGAAAAAAAATCTGTCCATTAAAAAATCCATACTCATGATGGGTACGAGTTTTTATCCGTGTCTAGACCTGATCATCTGTCGGGCTTGGACGGGTTTGGGTCGGGTTTACCAAAACTCGACCAACACTCGGCCGGCTCGAGCCCGGCCCAACTCGACGCATCGGGTCACAAATCTGAGCCCGAACACAAATCGAAACCCGAAAACCTAGGCCCGCACGTCTGTTTTTTGCATTTTTACTCAATTGCTCAATAATAGGGACCTGTATGAGAATTGACCAATAGTTTAGGGACCGCCCGTGTATTTTACTCTAGATATTTTTTGTTGAGCCTATTTAGTATTTACTATGGATGGCTGGGTTTTTATTACCATAGGTTTGCGGGTTTGGGTAGTAAATGACCGTATCCATACCTGCGTACCCGCTGGGTTTGTTTTTTGACCTATTAGCAAACCCATGGGTAGAGAAATTATCCCAAGTCTACCCTAATAGAGCAAAAACTCGTCGGGTTACAAATAATGGGTACCTATTGCCATCCTCTGTCTGTCGTAGCCCACACATGACGTTGAGTGTTTGAGTTATTTTTCTCTGTTCTTCGAATTAGTGTCCTTGTTTTTTTTTCAGAAAAAACATTATTGGTGTCACATCGGTGTATGTATAGCACTGGTATTCTACCACTCCGATTGACAAATATTCTGGCCTTCGAGATGAAATCCACGTTGGTTGACCTCTCACTACAGGAAACGTCAACAGTGTCGAGTGCCAAAACCGTTGACACAAGCACACAAGCCATCGGGATAGGTTTCTCTCGACGTCCAGCAGTCGAGAGAAAGTCGTCGAGAGAACTCCGTCGAGAGAGGGACGTTTTCTCGATGGCTCGACCGTTGATACTACTTCTCTCGACGGCTATATAGAAAACCGTCGAGTATACTGCAACAGACACCGTTTGCGCACGTGTGGCACGACAGGCATACTCTCAACGGCCACCTATGAACAGTCGAGAGAAAGGAGAAGCGGGGCGTTGATTAGTCTCGACGGATTCTGCGTGGCCGTTGAGCGTATCATGTCTAGATGTTGATTAGTCTCGACGGCTTCTGCGTGGCCGTTGAGCGTATCATGTCCAGATGTTGTATACTCTCGACGGTGGGCTACCCGTTCTTGCTATAGTTTATAATTTTTACATTAGCGAACAAAATGTAAAAGAGAACTATGCATAAATAGTAAAAAGAACACTATCGAGGGATAACCTGTGAGTTAGTGTTTCGTTAGCTGTGGGAGGCTAGCCTAGCCACGACATGCAGGCTCATCTTGAACCTGGTTGTGGGGGGCGTGTGATTGGCATCACCTGCATCTTCCCAGTCTCCTTTGTATGACCTGCAGTTCAGTTCCCCGCACTGTGCAGCGCGCTAGCCCTGCCTAGCCCTCTCTACTTGTGCCTCTGAAACCAGTCCCCCACAAGCTCGCCGCCGGTGGATCCAACCTCCCTAGAGCTCGCCGCACCCTAATCCGCCATCGACGAAGCTTCCCACGATTGAATTCGTTGTCGACGAGCTCCCCATGCCCTAATCCGCCATAACCGGAGGTCCTCGAGATCAAAGTTTTCGTCAACGGAGCTTCCCGTGATCGGATACGCCGCCGTCGGTGCTCCTCGTGACCGGATCCATCGCCGTCGATGCTCCTCACGACCAGATCCGCCTGTGCTCCTCTCATCCATGTCCCCCTGTGCCCCTCGCATCTGGATCGGCCGCCGTCGTTGCTCCCCGTGTTCAACATCGCCATCACCGAAGCTCCTTGGGTCGTCGATGAGCTACCGTCATCAATCCCCCGCAGCCCCCGCCCATTACTGTGCTAGACTGCGCTCGGAAGAAATGGTCGATCTAGGTGTTTCTCTGGACATAGGCTAGCACAGTGTTTTGCATTGCGTGCTCCTGATTTCGGAGCTACTGCAGGTAACCAAAGGCATGTTGGCTGCATCTCGCAAGCTTGGCCAGCCCGAGTGTAGCCAACCAAACACGCCCATAATAGCACATGCTATATAGCCGACGGGGGAGAGGAGCTTGTTTGTGCCGATTAGTAATAATTAAAAACACAACTGAACATATAACTTTCTGCCTTTCAGTGGGTTTTCACATGAAAAAACCCCTTGGCACTGCAGTGCTAACTGTTACATATGTTTGATTTATCTAACTTTTCTATCCACCCAACTTCTCCATTTTGCCCGTGTCGTTGTTATCGTGTTCACTATATTCACCCGCTCAATTGTTCGCTCTATTCTTCGCCTACAGAAGAGTGACAAGAAGGGCAACATCAAGAATAACGACAATATGGTCTGTTATTTCATAGTTGTTCGGACATCCAATCCCACTATTTATATGGTAGACCCTTTTGTTTCCCAATATATATCTCATTTATACTTCCCTCTCTTTTTACCATTGAAGATGCCCCAATGCCCGGTTTAAAACTGTTCAATTTTTTACAGTTTGCGTCGATGCATGTCCTCCGAGCATAGTGCTGACATATTGTAACGCCGGCCGGTGTGTGCATAACGATTTCCTCGGCGTTTCCAGCCGGAGCAGCGCCATGAATTCCTGGGCCGCTGGTGGTTGGGTTCGCTCGCCCCGGCAGCCTCCTGCTTCTCCGGCCGGGTTTGCAGGCAGCCTGCCTGTTTCGCCGCCGCGGGGGGGACGCCGGCGGTAGGCATGTGCCCTGCTCGGGGCCCCACCTCCATGGCATGCTGCTGCAGGCCGGAGATCCATGGCATCGCACATCGCAGCATGCATTCATGGAGGCGGATGAGGGGGTAGCTACCTACGAGTAGGTTTCTAGTTTGCTGCTGCAGTGGCGGTTGTACTTTGCTGTGCTGCCAAAAGGGGTTGGAATTAAAGGCTCTGGGAAGAAGACGGCCATGGATCGTCTCGCTAACGGCGATTATGCAATCCCCTCCTGTTCTTAAGAGCCATCTTTAACGGCGACTATGTTAGAATCATTTTTTTTCACGGAAAAATTATAGTCTCTTAAGGTATTTCAATAGATTCTCTTCATAATTTTTTTCAGAAGAATTTTTTTTCATGCATTCCGTTCAAAAGGAAAGTCTTTATGTTTCGTTCATAAATTTCTTACAAAGGAGATGTTGTTGGAGATGATGGGAACGAAGGAAAAGAACATGGGAAAGAGAATGAAAAAAACAATGAATAAAAAATGATAAGAGATGGTCTTAGGCCTTGTTTGTTTTAGATTAAATTAAATTAAATTGAATGAAAATTTGTCATTTTTGTATAAGCCAAATGATACAATATTTTGTGGTCATTTTTGTAGGGTTTCGAATAGTTCTTCTTAGAGTTTGTATAATAATGTTTTCATAATTTTTTGAATTTTTTAAAATTTATTTCAAGGGGGTCACAAATTTGCTACAGTAAAACTCAACTCAAATTTAATCTCAAACAAACAAGGCCTTACTCTACCACCTCCTCAAGGGAAGCCATGTGATGCTTGCCGCCAAGCTGACGGCATCATCACCTTCGGCACTCGCTGATGTGCTCCCCTCATCTCTCATGCCACCTCCCCCCTCTCACTTTTGTCTCTCATAGCTCCCCATTTATCTTCCTCCCTCTATTATGCATTTGTCTTTCTCTCGCTATTCACCCTTTCTACACCTTTTCTTGTGATCTCATGCGGCCGAAAATTTGGTGAGCATGACGTCAATTATGGAGCATCATCAGAATTGAAGAAGAGATTTAAGAGCCGATGCATCCCATTTTTTGCACATGAAACATCACATGACATGTATGTACAAAATAATCGGGTTGTCCAGTGAAATATTGTTTGCTTTGTCTATGGTAATTTTTCATACAATCTCGGAACATAATGTTTCAATAGTTATTATGTTATGTTTCATTAGTTCGATTGGCATGTTTCATTAGCTCCATACTGCTGTTTTATAGTTTTTATACCGATGGAGCATGTTTTATCATTATGGAGTATCGTGCATGTTAAGGCAATACTCCCTCCAGTTCTCAAATAATAGACGTTTTGGACATTGACACAGTCTTCAAAAAGCAACTTTGACCATAGAAAACCATTCTAATTTATTTACAAAATGCACTAAAATTATAATATTATGAAAGTTCTTTTCGAGACGAATCTATACATATGAATTTTATGTACTCAATCAAAATAGTTTAAAAATTATCGATGGATAAAGTTTCAAAACTTTGACTTTGGACAAAGCTAAAACGTCTATTATTTGTGAACTGGAGGGAGTACTATATATGGTGTATTTCCAAAACAAGCGTATAGCTTTTCTTATCTATGGGATGTCTGACCCATGGTGTCACCCATGTAATTAATTTGGACAGTTCGGTACTTGTACGTATCCATGAATTCAGATCTTGATTTAAATTGTGCTGCACGCACCTCAATAAAATTGTGGACGTCCCATGGTTTCCAGATTTGGATTGCGTCGCACGAATGACACATAGATACACTCGGCTCGTACTGTACGCGTTGGCCGGGGAGCACATTATGACAACATTGCATTCCTAGATCCAGCCATAAATGTCACCCTTCCGTCCGTCTGCAGATTCAAGGCCAAGTGCCACCTAAGATAGTGAACGTTCTACTCGTGTCACACTAAAAAGAGCATCATTTTCTTAATAAAAAGAGCATTTTTAACTGGTTATCGTAAGCAATTCTTGTGTTGATAATATTTTTTGTTAGTATCTGCATCCAAATATATAGGTGAACCCCGAAGGCGATCCATGCAGTGCAAAGGCTTCAGGCTTCAGGCTTCAGCCGAACTGCCAAGCCCAAAAGCAATTAGCAATTATCTGATTAACACACGCTAACACGCAACAATTAGCCCAAAAGCAATTAGCCGAACTGCACGCGCGCGAGCACCACTGCGCCGCCGCCGGGCACGCGACAGCGTCGTGCCGACGAGCCGTGCTGACGTGCTGTGTGTCTGTGTGGGACGACGGATCATCGGACGATTGTGGTAAACACTAAATGCTCGATCACTTTGAATCCTACTCCGATCTCCAATTTAGATAACTATTATAGGAATCTTATTTAATCAGTGGTAATTTTTTTTATGAAACCGCGGTGAACTGCTCATTGCTGAAGGATGAGAGTTGAGATGTAGGTTTTCTAAGGTCCAAGGATATTTCTTTATACGATGTCTGCTTCAAGTAAGTAGCGTTCTTTTTTTTAATTCATCAATATAGATGATCTTTTATTTATTAAACATGAGATGCCGTTAACATGTATGTTCGTATATTATGCAGGTAAATTTATGAAAAATTTTCTAAAAAGAAAAGCTCCAGAGAGTGTTATCGGCTTTCTCAAAAAATGGTGGAGATAAGGAAACATCTTTTCTATCATTTGGTTTATCGGTTTTCGAAGCTTGTGTTAGTGTTGCCTATTGCCACTGCAACAGTTGAGAAGTGCTTTTCAGCCATGAGAATTGTGAAAACTTATTTGCGCAATCGCATAGGTGATGAATTATGAGTGATATTCTAATCTGTTATGTGGAGAAAGAAGAGATGAAGAAAGTTAACGACGATGCAGTCCTTTCTCGCTTCAATGAACTTGAAAGAACACAAATACCAAAGGTAACGCACTTACTTTCATTTAATTAGTTTATTCTATTTTTTTACATTTTTTATTTAATTTGTTTTTTTTGGACAGTGGGGTTTATGTATGTTGTCACACTTTCATCTACAGTGAAACAATATTATTACCTATTACTAGTGAGCTTCGTTATTTTTGTAAGTGCCTTATACCACTATTGATCTATTATTTTCAAACATGATTGTTGTTTGTTGAATGGTAAACCCCGATCATCTTCGCTCTAGGCCCTCACCTGTATATAAGCTGTTGTCCACTCTGTGCTGTGGGTTTTTGCCTAGTTCATTTCATCATTTGACACAAAACGGAGGTCACGTTAATTAGCCTAGCACTCTAGCAGCATTCGCTGGCAATGCAGGAGCCATGCCTGATCTACGAACCGCAGCTGCAGTACGTACGGCACAGTACGTTCTGCTGGCGATGGCCGATCGATATCGGAGGGGGTGATTAATGGAGGAGGGGCACGAATCACGAGATATCCGCCGTATGCATGTGCTAGGTTTTTACGCCGGCTAGCCGGCCGGCGGGTACCGTCGTGCATGTGCATCCATCCATGTCACTGGCTCAGCAATTAACTGTGCCAACACCTCATGCTTGCAGTGACAGACAGTGACTCAACAGTGAGTGCATCTCAATCCAATCTGATTGCCGAGCTGCTAAGCAAAGCGGAAAAGGCAAGAAGAGGAGCTGGACGTCACCAGGCGCCTGCAGGCCGGCTGCATGCCTGCATCTGCATCTTGAAGCAACCAAAGGGCATACATAACCTGCCCTGGCTGCTGCAGGAAACACCCGAAGTATTCTTTACATTCAATCTGGTGAAAAGAATGGAGTAATATATTTGCCACCGAAAGATCGATCCCTGAACAATGTCTCGAAGCACTTAATTTCTCATGTTTTCCTCACCATCGGCAAGGGAGCATTACCGGCAATTACATATAACAGGGGCAAGCATCTTTCATATTTTTTTTTAATATCGGTTATTAAAAATAGATATTGAGAAGAATAGAAGAGTGTCAGGGACATAAGCACGCACAGCGTTGCCGTCCTGCATGGTGTGTTGCGTATGCCTTAACTAACACTTCTGGTGATCGGAACGACAGAAGTATAAACATTAAGCTACCTCAAAAGGAAGATACAAAAATTGCTTAACATTCAGTTTAGTTGACTTATTCATTCAATTCAGCTACCGCGAACACGTGCTTAACGAGGTGTTTTCTCATTCATATGCATCTATTTATTCTCTTCAACCATCTACATTTATTCATTAACACATGCAAAATATTCTCTCATCTTTCCAGAACAATTATATAGAAATATCTAAGTCATTTTATTTCTCTCCTTTCTTAAATTCATCACCATATTCATCTTTTCTCAAATACACCGTATATTTATCAAGAGTTTGGTAGCAACAGAGCAAACGGCTAGGGGAGTGATTGATGGACTACAGCCACCTCTGCGCGCCTTACATCTCGGCCCAATGGGCTCATAGGATCCGCAGCAGTAGTGCTCGGCCTTTCTACCTCCAGCGACGGCCCGGCCCATGCGAATCCAAGACCCCGTCTCATGCGAATGCAGGACCGGCCCATGAAAGCAAATACTACCAACGAACGCAGCAAGGGGAAGAAAGAAGGCGAGGCGAGATGAACGCTGCGCTGATGACGAGGTTTTAGAACGCTATGTCCGATCCCATGCTCATCGTCCATGTGAGATGCTATCTTGCAGCCCTAGGTTTCGATCGACCCGGCATGGCGGCACGGTGATGGTGAAGAACTCTGGAGAAAGAGAGACCAAGCGCTGCACCCCATGTGTACGTTTGTCCATGTCCCAAGCATGATTGCTAAAGAATTCAGGCGATTTGCACAGGCCTTTAGCTCGGTCACTCTCGCTCATGGGAGGCACGTCGAGTTTCAACTGGTTCGATTTGCTTCGAGGACCGTTCGAGCAAGTGGATTGCAGGAGGACAGGAAGAATCGGTCGAGTTTCCCGAGAACGACGACGTGGCAATCGAGATGAGCTTCAGCCCATGACCGGAGCTGCATGCGGCCTCGCCTCTCCACCTTACCCTGCAAAGTACAATTCACTCGCGGTCGCGCCGTCACCTCGCCGTCGCCGTCGCCCACATCTCTGCACCGCCACCAATCGGATGGGTTATACTGATCGATAGATGCGCCGTAGCCGGCACTGCACACTGCACACTGCACAGTGCCGCATGTGCCACATGTCCAGCCTAGCACCAAGAAACCATGCACCACTCCTAGCAGCGCCACTAGCCCACTTCTCTGCCAAAAGGTGCCGAGCTGAGCTGAGCTCTATAAATGTGCAGCCATGGCTCTCCCCGCTCCTCACCTCACTCTCTTCTTCTACCACTGAAACAGCCAGCTCCAATATTCTCAGCGATTTGATCACTAGCCACCAGTGAGCTCACTGATCGTTGTGGTTCAGTGTGATCGATGGCGGGCAAGCTGTACCAGCTGATGGCGAGGCTGCACCTGGCGAGGGCCGAGGGGCGTCCGCTCGTCGTCGTCGGCGTCGGCGGCGGCGGCGGACGTGCCGAGGGGGCACTTTCGCAGTGTACGTCGGGGAGAGGCGGAGGCGGTTCGTGATCCCGACGGCGTGCCTGAAGCAGCCGGCGTTCGTGGCGCTGCTGGAGAGGGTGGGGGACGAGTTCGGCATCGACCACCGCTGCGGCGGCCTCACCATCCCCTGCTCCGAGGGCGACTTCGCCACCATCGTCGCCGGCGCCATGCCCGGCCGCGGCTCGCCGGAGCGCCAGCTGGCTGAGCTGGCCGATCGATGCGGTGGTCGCCGCCGGCCCCGATCAATAGACAATAGCTGACTAGGTTCGAGGACACATTTGACTGTTCTTTCCGAGGGTAAATTGAGCTACCGGGTGCGCTCGATCCCTGTAAATTAAGATGGAAGTGATAAATTGAGCTGTTCTTGTCAGTTTTGACCATCTCTGCCTGCTCATCATTCGCCCCAAATGGTTTACATTTACAATGCCTCGATGTAATGCATGAATGTTTCACCGTATTACCATCCTAGAAATTAATTCCGCTTATGTTGGGTAACTGTTCTCATTGCTGCGTGTGAATGAAACTATATCAAACTTTATAAAAAAAAACTTTACAAAACCTTAGCAAATATGTAGCTATATTATAAAAACTTTATGGCACCACCTAATGAAACTACGAGAAACTACCTAATGGAAATTACATGGAACCACGTAACAATAAAAATGGATGATCGTTCCTACTATTTCCAATGAACGAGCTAATTTGAATATAAAGGGTTATCGGATTCCTAGCTATAATGAACTTTATGGAACCACCTAATGAACAACAAGAAACTGCCTAATGAAATTACATGAAACCATATATAAAAAAGGAGGAGTGCTTACGGTGCTTGCGAGGTACCTCGGATAGAAGAAAGGTGAACTGTCGATCTCCGAAGGGCATCCACGGTAGTGGGAATTTTATAACCGGTGGCAGTTGGGTAATTACTTGGGGATTAGTTGGGTAATGGTCTATCTGTTCGATGTGATCTATCTGTCCAAAACTCAAATCTGGCGTCGACCGCGACCTCCGGACGCCGGCGATCGATCTGCGCAAATCTGGCGTCGAACGCGACCTCCGGACGCCGGCGATCGATCTGCGCGGCAGTCGATCAGCTACTTTAGCTGTCGTTTCGTCGGGTGGTCCTTGACAACCAAGAACCAACTCCCACCCTCTTGACCGTCGGAGATCGTCACATCCTCGACCGCCTGCGACCACCGCCGGCGCCCCTCACGGGCCCTGACTGTAACACCCCGATTCTTCGAGAATCCAGAATGCTACTAACTCTCCAAAATCTATTAAATTTCGACACATCTCCTTTGTTTATATGGACATCCACGACAGGAAATTTATATCCAAAGAATATATAACCATTTTCCAACAGCCACTAACCATAAAAGAAACTACAACAAGAATTACAACTTCCAATTATACAAGACGATCAACTACTAAGTAAATTTCATAATTTCACTAATTAAGATGTGAGAGGTAGTGAGTGTTCAAGTCCAGGTTCTAATTTCCCATCCCCATGCATGATTGATGTCACTTGTACCTAAAAACCAAATAAAAGTAAGAGTGAGTATTCAGCAATACTCAGCAAAGTATATGTATAAACAAAGAGAACAATAAAACATCATTCATAAATCCGTACTCAAAATAACCTCCGATCCAAAACCCCAAACAATCCACTTTTCATCCATTCGATGCAATACAATGCACATGCGTCTGTACTGTGAGCTCATACCGGTATAGCTAGGTGCGCACCCGTCGATGCCACACCTTGCCCGTCCTTTTCAGGCGGAGACCAATTACTCCACTCCCGTGGAGTTCCTACCAAGTAGGACTTTAGAGCACTCCGGACTAGACACTTTTGACTTTCTCACCGACCTCATCGGACTAGTCAAAAGTGACTTTCTCACCGACCTGGCTCATATGCACATGATGCAATAATGACTCTTCTCTGCCATACAACTATCATAAACATTCATCATTTAACTATAAATCGCAAACATTCAGATTGCATCAAAATAATATAAACCCATCTTCCAACCATATAATAAGAACAATCACAGAGCAATCGGACCACATAGTCATATAGCGTCAAACAAACATGTGTTTAACATATACTTGCCTCTTTTACCGAAGTTGAAAGGGCAAAACGCCGATGTCAGTCTCGAGGTATAACCTACAAGTGCAACATACCACAATCATGACCATATCGCAACATCACCAAGCATCAAGAAGGGTCAAACACTAACCATTTAGTCCTTACTCTTTTTGTCGGGGATAAAATCATGGCCCATTGCCATGGCCCACTCCCTGATGGCCCAATCGAACAACCTACTAGGGCCTAGCTCCCTAGAAGGTTCTATCTGGCCCATGTGCGTCCTGCCGAACAGCTCCTTGGTTGGCACGGTGCGTAACGGCCAAGGATTCGTGTTTGAGTCCGACTCGAACAGAGTTCTGCACGGCTACGTGAAGACCCGGACGTGGTTTCCCGGATTGGAATAGATGTCGTGATCCCCAAGACTTGGAGTTTTCCTTATCTACCTCGGGATGTATTTGGCATGTATGAGTTCGTTACAATCTCGTAGTTAGCCCAGCCCGATTATCCCCCGGTAGGTCGGTTGTTCAACACTATATAAACCAAGCCCCTACGGCGTTTAGGGGGCATTGAATATCGGCCAAGCACCTTTGTGTTCTCGCATACTGCTCGCCGAGACCTGTTAATCTCGTTGAGTTCCACCTTGTAATCCTCTTTGATAAAAAGAAAGGCTGGATGTAGGGCTGTTATCTCTCTGAGAGGCCTGAACCAGGATAAAAATCTCGTGTCTCCCTGTTCGCTCTGTTCGGCGTGTCTCCTATCTCCCCTTCTCAAGAACCTTAGTTGACTTGAGATCAATATCTCAACCGTCGACACTTTTCATATCATATTTCATCTAGGTTACCAATTCCTGAATTACTTAACATCAAGTAATATTAAGCATTAACCAAATATTCTTTAGGTGTTTCTAAAACACCTAAGTTCAACTCTTTGATTCCATAATACTTATCTTCTCAATTGTTTTTTAGATGAATAGTTAGCTAAACCAATTTCTATTAGTGCAATAGAAATTTTAGCTGCAGTCAAAACAGGACAGCAGCACAAAAAACATCATATCTCCTAAACCACTTATCCAAATTACGCGTTCTTGGACTATGGAAAGCTAGAAACGTAGCCTACAATTCTTTCCATAAGGTCGTGCTCAGATTCTGGACCTAAATAGCACGAATTCAACTCACAAGCTACTGCACGTACAGATTGCCAACCAATCCTACAATTTCCAATCTTAGGGCTTGCAATTTATTAGAAATCTCACCATACTCATCATATTAGAGGGCAAATCATAGCATATTACCTCAATTTGCAACTCTTCCCACGGATTTGGGTGAAACCCTAACTCTCCCCTTGCTCTTCTTCCCTTTCTCCTACACTTGGCTTACCCGTTCCTTCTCCTTCCTCTTCTTTTGCTTTGGCCGTCCCATCCCACCGCCCTCGCTGCCCAGGCCATATGTGCCCTACAGCAGCAAGGTCGACGACGATTTTGATGGCGGGGTGACGGCGACGCCGCCGTCCTATAGGAGGCGACGGTGCGGTGGCTGCGACAAGGCGGCGCGACCACTGGGATAGAGGTGCGGTGGCGGCGGCGGCTGCACGGCGCGGTGGCGGCGGTTGCACGATGGCAGGGTGCAGGGCGTGAAGGAGCCAAGCACTAATATCCCTAGTCGTGCCCTATATTGGCAAGAACTGGGCCAGGCTGGGCCTTAGGGGTCTTACACCGACGGTGCGCACGGTGCGGCGGAGGGTATACCTGTTGATAGCCGGCCTCGTCGGGTGGTCACAGACAACCGCCGACGACCCTCACAGGGGGACAGAATTTGTGCGATAAGCGATGATTCACATCCTCTTGTTTTGGTATTGATTTACCATCTTTTGGTGCACACATTGTCATTTACTTGTGCAATTTTGTTTATAGAGATTCTCCTTCTCAAAATTTATATTGTCAAGTGCAGATATGGAGAACCTTATGGAGTATGAAAAAATCGTGACAATGATTTTCAGCAGTGAGGATGAAGAAATTAATTTTTATAAAAGGTATGCCAGGGAGAAAGGATTCAGCTTAAGGAAATCGTATGTTGATAGAAGAAACGCCGAAAAGAAAGCGCGTATCCGAGTGATGGTGTGCAGTAGAGAGGGGTGGCGTCAAAAAAAGCATGGAGAGAGAGACAACAGGATAAGGAGCGCACGAAACATTAGTCGCTGTGGTTGCAGAGCGAAGATGGTAATTCAGCTTCGTAATGACACAGGCACATGGTTTGTGAATGACTTTGTCGATGAACACAATCATCCGTTGGCGCCACCAGATCAGACTTGTTTTCTTCGTTCTCAAAGGTTCATTACCAATGTGCAGAAAGAAGAGATAATAGAGATGGATATTGCAGGTATACGGAAGCACCAGATTATGAATATAATGCAAACTCAATATGGGGGTTATGAGAATACTGGGTTTATTACGAAGGATTTGTATAACTTTTGTTACCGGTACAAGCTTGACACAATAGCCACAGGAGATGCTGAAACTGTTTTGGGCCACCTTAGGACGCGAAAGGAGAGGGATCCAGAATTTTTCTTCAGGCACGAGGCTGATAAGGATGGTCATTTGAAACTACTCTTTTGGACCGATAGTCAATCTCGTCTTGATTATGAAGCTTTTGGTGATGTGGTTGTATTTGATAGTACATACAAGACGAATCGATACAAATTACCATTTGTTCCTTTTGTTGGATTGAATCACCATCGAAGCACTGTTGTGTTTGGTTGCGGAGTAGTTTCAGAAGAAAATATTGATGGATATGTGTGGATGTTGAAGACCTTTTTAATAGCCATGTCTCAGAAACATCCAATTTCAGTTATTACTGACGGTGACCTTGCAATGCAGAAGGCTATTGGGGCTATCTTGCCATATTCTAACCACAAGCTATGCACCTAGCATATTGAGCAAAACTTAATAAAGCGTCTCCATAATTCTGAAGTCGCCAAGGAATTTAGAAAATTTTTATATGACACTTGCAATGCGGAGGAATTTGAGGAAAAATAGGCTGCTTTTAGAGAGAGATACAATGTTTCTACTGATCATTCGTGGTTAGACATGATGTTTGAGATAAGGCATCTATGGGCAGCATCTTACCAAGTAGGTCGATGCTTCTTGGGTTTGAAGAGTAATCAGCGTAGCGAGAGCCTGAATTCCATATTGCATAATCATCTAAATGGTAAAATGACATTGTTTGATATACTGCAGCACTATGAACATTGCTTGTCCAATCTTCGCCTAAATGAGTCTAAGCTAGATTGTGTGGCATCCCAATCAATACCTTTTACTAAACCCAATGCAAAAGAGTTTGAGAAAGATATGGCTGTTGTTTATACCCCCACTGTATTTGTTATGGTCAAGCATGAGATTGAGAAATCACGGAACTTTGTGATTACAAAATTTTTTGATGGATGTGACTGCACAACATATTTATTTCGCTCAAAGGAAAATATAGAGAAGAGGTTTGAGGTTGAATGTGTTGTCACAGGCAGCACTGTGGATAATGCCATGTGCCCTTATCATAAGTTGAAATGTGAAGGTATACCATGTGTGCACATATTTTGTGTGCTTAACGTTTTGCACTCTGCGAAGATCCCAAAGTGTTGTATTTTGTATAAGTGGACTATGAGTGCAAAATCAGCTTTTTCATCGGTGAGAAAGAGCAGCATGCATGATTGGTCAGAAAGTCTGGAGAGGCATCGTGAACTACGTAAGTTGGGTAATGCTGCATCTTTAATAGCATCGCAATCTGACGGAGTGTACATCTCTATGAAGAACTACATGCAGGGCATAATTGAGCAAAATGCTGTAAGCCATGACCCCGAAATGAGAAGGTCTTATAGCCCGACAATACCTAAAATATTGGCTCCGGAAGAACTTGACGGAATGAAAGTTCATGATCCAGTGCCGGTCAAGTCTAAAGGTGCACCCAAGAAGAGAATCGAGTCCTTTAGTAAGAAACGAAGAAAGGTCATATGCAGTCTATGCAATTGTTCGGGCCACAACAGACGTGGGTGTCCCAAGTTGAAGATTATGTAATCTAGTTATGAAACATTTTACAACTTAGAAAATTTTTAATTCGGATTTGTAACTAATTATTTGTCTTTTGTATTCATTGCGTGAGAGCGAGGTATCTATTCCTTCATGGTACTTGCTGCTTGTTTATAGTTCAGAGATCTTGTGGTTTTGGACTTTAGAGATTGATGGTTTTGACGGTTGCTTTACTTTAAATTTTGCAGTTTGCTAATGTTCCCATAGTGCTTTCAAATATAGAATGACATAATTATTTCAAGTTACCAGACCGTCGTATAAAGGAGTTGACAAGGTGCCTTTTTATAGTGCTCAGGGCCGGTCTGCTGTAAAAGAAAATTTACAAGGTTGTCGTTTCATATGTACGGCATACCGGTCTTTCGTGTAAGAAAATTAACAGGATGTCGTTATCATATATTGCGCAGGACCGTTCTGTCGTAGAAAAATATAATATGATAATTACTAGTATAAGTGTAGTTATTAATTATATTCTTTTTGGTTACCATTTATTTTTAGCTTGGTTTTTCCATGGTTGTCATAGATTTTCGTAACGTCGCTGCATCGTCAACAAGTGAATTTTATAGTTCACAAGTTGTCTTTTTATAGTGCCCAGGACCGGTTTGTTGTAGAAGGAAATTTACAAGGTTGTCGTTTCATACGGGAGACCGGTCTTTCGTGGAAGGAAATTAACAGGATGTCGTTATCATACATTGCGGAGGATCGTTCTGTCGTAGAAGGTTTTTACAGATTTTTGTAACGTCGCTGCATGGTCAACAATTGAATTTTTTTCTCACCTACTTGTTGTAAGCTGGAAACAACAGACGTTTTCACATGCCCGGACAGCAAAGAAGACAAGCTTTCACATGCTCGCATCAGCCAATGTAAATTTGCAGGTTTGCTAATCAATGTAATTAATCTAAATCACAAGTTGCATTTAACACATGAAGGAGGCTCCCCTAAAAACACAGGTGGAGAAGGCCAGTTACATCGGACATACAAATTCTGTCAATTTTCTAACTTGCAAACAACATAATACTAGCTGGCACAAATCGTCAATGGACGAACACCAATGCTACCAAGGACACCATGGCTGCGATCAAATAGTCATTTACTTTTACTGCAGCAGGAGGTAAACTTGATGACCCATGAGGCTTCTAGGCCCTAGAAAACAATAAACAATTGAAGCTTTAGTAACTGCGTCTATATGTAAGAAGAGTCTATTATTTATATCACATAACCAAATAGCATACTTTTGTTTATCCTTGAGGAGACCACAGTACAAAATGTTATCTGGAGCCACCATCTCAGTGACATTATAGCCTCCAGCTGGATCCAAGACCTTGATGTAAGTCTCCTGACCAAGATACCACGTGTTGAGATTTTCTATGTGTACATTCCAAATACCCGGGCTGTCAAGTGAGAGTAGGACAGCAGCCCACGCTCCAGGAAATACCTATTGACAGTAATATTATTAGCTCCAGGATGCAGTACTAAGCAATGATGTCAACATATTTGCATCCATTGGCTTATAAATAAATATAGTATGAATATGAACATTAACAAGAACATCAGAGGTAATACTTTGATCATATAGTGCACATCAAAATTCACTGACTAAAACTATGAGTACAAAAGATCCTTTTTTTTTCCTCAATGATGAAAATTGTCTATGAGCAGCACCAACCACTCAGCACTGTAATCAGATTTTCTTTGTCATTGCCTGCTTGCATGTGACATCCTAATAAATATTAGAATGTCCCAAGTTTCATTTCAAAAGAAAAACTAGGTAAAATAATTTCTATTAATTTTCTATATGAAAATCTCTAAATTTTTAAACAATTATTTACATATAAGAATTTATTTTATTAATTATTTTCATTCATTATGATTTACGATTTAGAAAATTTCAAAGTTTACGATTTTAGATACAAAATCTCTCTCCTCGCTTTTATTCGTTCCTCGGTCGGAACCCTGACTTTTGACTGAAACCCTAAAATCCTTTGGTTGAGCCGATCCTCCATCCTCTTCCTTGATTAAAACCCTAATCGGCCGACGAACCTCGAAACCCTAACTCTCTCGACCGAAACCCTATCATGGTCGACCCGACCTGACCCTCGATCCTTCGTGGTCCCTCACCCGTTGTACCTGCAACAATCATCGAGAGCCCGAACCCAAATTCTCCAAACCCAATTCCAATTCCGACATGCAGAAACCCGACACAAACCCAAGCCCAAATTTATCCTAAAGCCCAATTCCACAAACACCTCCAATGCCGGCCTCCATGTACAAGTACCTGCAAACCCTAGCAATTTCTCCCAATTCCCCAAACCCCTTCACACCGCGCTACCGCTCGCTCCCTCACCAAGCCGTCTTGCCGCCACAGACGTCGCGCCAGGCCGTCGCCGCCTTCTTCCTGCCCAGCCCGCTGCCCGTGCCGTCACCGAGCCGCCTCGTGGAGTCGCGCCGCCACCTCCTCCCCATGACGCCGCCAAGCCGCCATGCCACGCTTGTGCAGCCAGCCTGCCATCCCTTGAAGCCTTGCCGCCGTAGTCGCTTAGCGCCGCCTTGCCCAGCCGCCGCCTTGCCCGACGCCGCCCACGCCTTGTCGTCGCCGTCTGAGCGCCGAGCCGAGCCGCCCCGCCTGCGCCCAGAGCTGCCCGCGCTTGCCACCTGCCGCCGCCCGCTGCGCCGCCGTGAGGGACTTCAGCTGAGCCGACCTCGCCGGAGCCGCCATCCCTTTCTCCCCATGGCCGCCGCCATCTCCTTCTCTCTCTCTCCATCTCTCCTGTATGGTCTGTGTGAGGAGAGGTGAGGAACAGGAGCTTTTCCCTTTTAATTTCATCTCACGGTGGGCAAGATCAAATGGGTGCAGTTTCTATGAGCAGTGTACCTTCAACTTTTATTTCTCCCGCACCGTAGCGAATCCTCCAAACCAATTTTGTTGATCCTCGTTTGATCCCTGTTACCTTCCGTATTAATCTCGTATTTTTCGGAATTTCCCTTGCAGCAGCCTCTGCGCGTGTGTCGCGTTTCGTGTGCGGTCATCGTCGACCTCACCGAACGGGCATTTAGCGACGCCATCGAAGGGAAAAATATTCTGGTCGGAGTTTGCTCAAATTCCGATGTGTGTTTTGAAGACCGAGGTACTAATCGTAGTATTTTGTTTATTATGTTTAATAAAATATATTAGCCATGGTTGATTGGTTTGCACCTCGTTTTGCATATAGACCGTATCGATATTTTGCCGGGAATCGTGAGTGCCGATAGAACCCCGAGGAGTCGTCAAGACCAAGAGACGAGCCAAGATATATGTCGTCGTCGACTACGCGGGAGTCGTGGATGCCGACAACCTCCCGGAGAGACGGGGAGGCATGGATTTCGGACCAAGACGTCATTATTGAAGATGGTGGCCCGAGATCATCGATGATTTCTCGAGAAGCGTGCGAGGCCGATCGCTGCCAGGCAAGCACTAGTTGTTTGCATATTCCTGTCTTATGTTTTACTATCTTCGTCCGTCCAAAAATATGTGCTCTCTTGACTATTATTTAGGGCAACAGTCTTTGGACAGAGGGAGCCTAATCGTATTTACTTTTCTTAATTTACCTTTGCATGCATATCAGAATGGTGTGTGTGCCTTATTCATGTTAGTCATCTACTAGCATGACAAGACCTCATGTGATAAACCCGTTACTGTTCCATAGCCTATCCTTTGAATAGATGTGTAGGATTGCATTGGGATTCACTATAAAATGTGCCCTTGTGAGGTGTATGCTTCGTGATGGTGTTTTTGGATAAACCCTAAACAGCTAAAACTAGTGTAGATTGTTTAGGGGAGACCCGGCAGTGATGGTTCCGAGAATGTGGTGGAGATTCGAGGGTCTCCTCTAATAAGGACTCAAGCTTGTGTATTGCTAGACCAAACCTTACCGTACAGCCACTTGTGCCTTCGGCCCTGGCTTAGTACACTACGAAACCCACTAACTCCTGACTCGTAGGTTGGCCGGTTACGTTTCGTCACTATTGCCCTAGGGTGAGGCTCATGACCTTATCTGAGGGGTAGGTGCGTTTCTGAGACCGAATGGCTTAAATGGGGAACGCCCCCGGGTGGTGCCTAGACGTAGAAGGCGCCCTACTGTGGCGGGCACCGGCGGGGCCGGGGAAACCTTAAGAGAGGGCTGGGGAAGTGGTGGGCGTAGTAGTCTGGAAAAGTCTTGTACCGTTTCTCCTAGTGGATGAGACGGGACTTGTGGGGAAATTTGTACACACTCTGCAGAGTTAAAACTATCATGATAGCCGTGTCCACGGTCATGGACGGGGCGAGAGGTTTGCACATGTAGATTCACCTTTTTAATAATCAAACTTGACTAAAATAGGCTGGGATTGGCCTGGTGTGATGATACACCTTCCTTTGATATTTGGCTAGGTGTGATGAGGCACCTTCCTTTGATGTTCAAGATGATCGGATCAATTCATGTATTCAACAAAACATCACTTTTGCTAAAACTTGATTGGTAAATAGATTTTGGTGTAAAATAGCCAATTTTCCCGATCTTTGCCATTGCATACAATTGTTAAGGATTGCTTGCTGGGTAGCCGCGTACTCATTATATCTATCGCGGATAATTTTATTATTCAGGTTACAAGTTTGATCAGGACCAGGAGGGTCCGAACTCAGGTGTGCAGGACTAGCTGCGGGTGGTGTCCGGGTCAATCTGCTCGGATATCGTCATTGAAAGGTCATTCTTTGCTCGATGTTATTTTATTCGTTCTTAATATTTTGTTATATCTGTTTTACTGTAATAGCTTATGATGCTACCTTGTAATACTCCGTTATTTTTGACTAATAATGGAATGCCAGCGATGATAGCCGGTTAATTGTCCATCATGAGGTACTAGTCTGGGCCTAGTATTAGATCATGGTGCTGGATTCCCTGTGGAGACGCAGGGGGTCGTGACAAAGTGGTATCAGAGCGGGTGTTGACCTTAGGATACCGTAGCTAGTTGGCCTTTAAACCTTAAGGATTTATTTTAAATAAAAAAAAAGTTTTGAAAACTTCTTTGCTACTCTCTTCTATCATCTATTCTCAAAGTCTAGTACTTCTTTACCCTGTTAGGAAGTCTGGCTTTCAATCTTTTCTTCTTGTCCTTTGATATTCATTCTTGTCTACCCGTTTACTCTTCCACCTTACAAAAATTTATTCTATCCGCTCCCAAACCTTTATGTTTAGCCTTTACCCATTCGAGCAGATGGAGTCATTTTGCTATTAACATCAACAACGAAGGAGAAGAGACAGTCGCCGAAGAAGATAATAAATAGAGAGAAGTCTAGTCCTTTCCTACTTAGCGTTCTTTGCTTTCATTCTTATCTATTCATTCTCCGAATTTCATCCTATTCTTGTCTATTCTTCGACTTGGCAAATTTTATTCTATCGTCCCCCATAATTCCAAACTTAGCCAGTATACCAACTTTGTTTAGGAAAATGGAGTTATTTTGCTATCGATATCAACAACGGAACAAGCATGTCGATGAAGAGATTAGCGCCGAAGAATAGGGGAAATAGAAGAAAACTTGATGAAGATTCGCTTTCTGAAGATTAAGTGTTAGGATTCGTACAAATAAATTATTTTTGTGTGGAATATACCGTATCAACTTTTGGTTTTCATATTGAGATGCGGATATTCATTAATTAGAAGAGATAGCTATTTATTTGGTAGGAAATTGTTTGGTGTGTTGTTTGTTTTAAATGTTGGCAACTGTGAGAAGATCGAAGGGAAAATCGAAGGAATGATGTAAGTCATCACAACAAGAAGACTGGAAGAAAGAACCACGGAAATCCGCCACTACAAGACTGACGAAGGAAGACGGTGTATGAAGATCAAGATAAGGAGTGAAGATAAGAATAAGTTGAAAAAGGTTTTTGCCAAAAAAAAAAGGCAAAAAAATAAAAGATTTTTACTAAGTTGATTCTTCTTATCTTGATTGAAAAATGGTGGATTCAAAAGATTTATTCAACTTACCTTTAAAAACGACGTCCCCATTTTCAACAAAATATTCACTTCAAACATTGTTAGTTCCTAAATATACCTTGGTTTTATTTAAAGAAAAATAAATAAAATTTAAAAAGAATAAAAATATTTTTATTATTTTTGTTATTGAAAGAATAAAAAAATGTTTTCATGTATTTTGTTATTGAAAACAAATGATTTGCTTTTGGTTTAACCACATAAAGGGTTGTTTTGTAAGCGGTTTCGGAAAGTGTTTTGTTATTTATTAAATTTTTACCAATTGTATTTAATTAGTTGAAAGTTCTTGTTTTAGTTTCAAACGAGAAATCATTTACAAAGGTTTACGCAACTTCTATATATATTTATATGAAAAGTTCAAATCATTTCTCCAAAATATCTGTTTTCAACAATAATTGTTTTCGAAATCCCCAACATTTTACTTTCACTGTTTAGGATTTTGTTTTCTTTTGAAAAGTTCATCAAACTTCTTCGAAAGGGAAAAGTTTTAAAAATAAAGATGATTTTTTTTTTAAAAAAAAGATAAAGAGGGTGCTTAAAAAAAATTACAAAGGATTCGGTTCCATCTACAAAAAAATGCATTTTATTTATATATACAAAAAGGAAAATTAAAATGGCTCAAAAATAATTTTGTTATTGCAAAAAGGTGTTTTTCTAGGAAAAATATGTAAACAAAGAAAGGTTATGTTTCAAAAAAAAAAGCATCTAAAAGAAATGATTCAAAAATAAAATGTTGTTCCAAAAATGTGTTAAAAAAAATATTTACAAAAGCAGCATTTCTCTTTTATAAAAGGAAATGGAAAAGGATTTTTTTAAAAAAAGTTCTTGAAAAAAGCTCTTAAAAAATTTTTTTTTTTAAAAAAGCATTTTTTTAAAAGGAAAATGAAAATGGTTCAGAAAAAAAATTTGTTGCAGAATGGTGCTTTTAAAAAAAAAGATAGTGAGATTTGATTTATACAAAAAAAAAGCGTAGAAAAAAAATAAAGAAAATAAAATACAAAAGATTTTATTTACAAGAAGAAAGGAGCTTTTGGTTTAAAAAAATTAGTTAATAAAAATAAATGAAAAATGGTTCAAAAATGAAATGTTCTTCTAAGAAGGTGGTTGAAAAAAAATACAAAAGATCTGGTTTACAAAATAAAATTTCATATATTTTTGATATATATATATATAAAGAAAATGAAAATACAGTGTTCTTAAAAAAGGTGTTTTAATATAAATAAATATAAATAAAAGAGAGATTTGATTTACAAAAAAAGAAAAGAAAAAAAAGAAGAAGACACACTCCCTGTGTTTTCATAAAAAAAAAGGTTTCTCTTTGTTTTAAAATAGTTTAGTGCTTCACTAAATAACTTTAGTACTCCATATGTATGGAGAATAAGATAGCTGATAATACAGCACTAATATAATCCCTAACTTGTTGCTTGCGTATATAAACCATGTTTGCTTTGGTTTTAAAATGGATAAATCTTTGTACCACCCTCGGTGTGTGCAAGATGATTAAGAGAGTGTTGGATCTTATTCGTTTGGATCTTTGTATTGAGTGCTAAAATTGAATTTCCTAAAGCTATTTTAAATTTAAATTATGTGGGATGTCGCTTAGCCTCTCATCGTTTTCAATGAGTCCGGAGCATGAAGAAGAAAGTAATATCGAGAAGAAAGCAATAGACAAAAGGAAGCAACATGCAAGAGTATTAGTCATTGGTGGATCAAGATTTCTTTCCGTCCTCTTGTCCATTCTCTATATTCTTCCTATGTTCAAAAGTAAAACCCTCTTACCCATTTCCGTTGGAAGTTTGGATCGAAGAAAAGCCGATGCAAGAAGGAAGCAACGTGCGATGTACAAAAATTTCTTTCTATTCTCTATCTTTCTCTTTACCGTACCTCCCTTTTGTTCAATTGCTATTCCCTCTTATCTATTCTTGCTTGAAGATTTGATTGAGAATACCGACGAAGACAAAGAAACATCGAAGACCAGAGATGGCCACTCAAAAAGGTTTAAACGGAGAAAAACCATGGAGTAAAGAATTGTGAGCACATGGATGACAAGTGAATTAAAGATCATACCAAGTTGGGACCATACCAAAAAGGATACTGGATTGGAGCAACCAACAAACTCTATAAGAAAGCCCAAGAAGATAGCGTGGTTGGATGGAGAAAGATAGTATCGTTGGTATTGGAACCAAGTAAATGGAAGCATCAGAGTGCGCAGCTAACGCGTGATGGGTTGTAACCCATGGGCCTAGGATTTTCAAGATTCTTTCAAGACACTTCTCCGAACCGCATTGGATGAGCGAGGTTCCGTTAAGGGGGGAGGAATGCCCGTCTTACCCTTCTCCAAATCTCGGGGACGAGATTCTGTTAAGGGGGGAGGTTTTGTGACATCCTAATAAATATTAGAATGTCCCAAGTTTCATTTCAAAAGAAAAACTAGGTAAAATAATTTTGTGACATCTCCTAGCGCTCGGGCTCATATATAGCTGGAAGCTATGACATGTGGCCCAAAGCCCTGCTTGGTTGCAAACCCAGATGAAGCGGGCCATCGTAGAGGGAGACCACACCAAAACCCGGATGACACGGGCCATCATAGAGTGAGACCACACCAGGTAGTGGCTTGAGGGCCCGGTATCGACTACATCTCCTAGCGCTCGGGCGCATATATAGCTTGAAGCTATGACATGTGGCCCAAAGCCCTGCTTGGTTGCAAACCCGGATGAAGCGGACCATCGTAGAGGGAGACCACACCAAAACCCGGATGAAGCGGGCCATCGTAGAGGGAGACCACACCAGGTAGTGGCTTGTGGGCCCGGTATCGACTACATCTCCTAGCGCTCGGGCTCATATATAGCTGGAAGCTATGACATGTGGCCCAAAGCCCTGCTTGGTTGCAAACCTAGATGAAGCGGGCCATCATAGAGGGAGACCACACCAAAACCCGGATGAAGCGGGCCATCGTAGAGTGAGACCACACCAGGTAGTGGCTTGAGGGCCCGGTATCGACTACATCTCCTAGCGCTCGGGCTCATATATAGCTGGAAGCTATGACATGTGACCCAAAGCCTTTCTTGGTTGCAAACCCGGATGAAGCGGGCCATCGTAGAGGGAGACCACACCAAAACCCGGATGAGGCGGGCCATCGTAGAGGGAGACCACACCAGGTAGTGGCTTGAGGGCCCGGTATCGACTACATCTCCTAGCGCTCGGGCGCATATATAGCTTGAAGCTATGACATGTGGCCCAAAGCCCTGCTTGGTTGCAAACCCGGATGAAGCGGGCCATCGTAGAGGGAGACCACACCAAAACCCGGATGAAGCGGGCCATCGTAGAGGGAGACCACACCAGGTAGTGGCTTGTGGGCTCGGTATCGACTACATCTCCTAGCGCTCGGGCTCATATATAGCTGGAAGCTATGACATGTGGCCCAAAGCCCTGCTTGGCTGCAAATCCAGATGAAGCGGGCCATCGTAGAGGGAGACCACACCAAAACCCGGATGAAGCGGGCCATCGTAGAGGGAGACTACACCATGTAGTGGCTTGTGGGCCCGGTATCGACTACATCTCCTAGCGCTCGGGCTCATATATATCTTGAAGCTATGACATGTAGCCCAAAGCCCTGCTTGGTTGCAAACCTGGATAAAGCGGGCCATCGTAGAGGTAGACCACAACAAAACACGGATGAAGCGGGCCATCGTAGAGGGAGACCACACCAGGTAGTGGCTTGTGGACCCGGTATCGACTACATTGCTATAAAATGCTAGGGGATACGAATCCGGTCCAACTCCCCACCCCATTCGTCACTCCCATCTACCTCCCGAGTCCCGAACCCTAGCGCCGGCCTCCACATCCACGGCGCCTCCACGGCTCCACCCCCTCGCCGGTGAGATGGTATGTTTCCCCCGCCCGCTCTCGTCGGCGCATCCTTCTCATACGTTCTCTCTTGCGTGCGGAGCCATATGTTTGGTCTCCTCCCACCCACGCTGTTGGAATCTTATCGATCTGTGGTTTCACATGTAGCTTCTGCACAACGCTTTTCCTGTTAGATTTGCCGATGTTATCATTCGTGTTCGCTAGAAATTCTGATAGGAGCCGTGTTGGGCTTGTTAGACTTAGATCCAGTATGATGTTGCTTGTTCTCTACTAATTGCATTCATGGGGCTCGGGGCTGAAAGTGGGCACTGCGGAATCCTGCATTACCGTTACTTGATTAGTAAATTTCACCATTTTTCTGTTAGTGAAGTAATTACAGTGGAATATGGCACTCGGGAATTGCTTGTGCTATCACCGAATTGTTGATTATTAGCTATAGCTACTTGCTGCTAATTAAACCCTAGTGAACGGGCCTGCGACGGCTACTTCGCCTTCGTCCCTAAGATCGCCTTCGACCCGAAGACTCTCGCTTGTCTCGAGGGTCCGAACCCTGGCGAGCGGGCCTGCGACGACTACTTCGCCTTCGTCCCGAAGATCGCCTTCGACCCGAAGACTCCCGCTCGTCCCGAAGGACTAGTACTCGCACGGAACGGGTCTACGACGACTCCTTCTGAAACGTGAAGAGCATGCAACCTGAAGAAGCTACTCCCACCCGAAGCGTCGGACCGCCCACTACTTCACCAAGACCGCACCGCATTTGCATGGCACTCTTTTCTCCATCCTGGGTTTTTCCAGGAGGAGTTTTTGATGAGGCCCATGTGCGGTTCGACGGCGTCATGCCCGCGGACGAAGACTGAAGATTCGGATTCCACCGGCCCCCGAAAAGCTGGGCCAAGACCCCAACCCAATGTTAGTTGCGTCTGCCCACCCCTCGGGGACTCGGCACGGACATACATGGGGCTTCTGTGGTAGCATAGGGTTTATGGGTGCCCATCTTTTAGGCAACCAGAATTTAAGGCAAAAAATGATTAGACTACATGTATGTAGGAAAGCCTCCGGCCCATGTGTATTTGGCCCATCATGCATGCGGCCCATGTATGTAACATGCGAATGTACAAACTTGCCCCTCGGGCTCCTAGGGTTTGGGGGCAGTGAGGGTATTTCCCGAAGACCCCCAAAGCTCCACGACCCTGAAGATGTCCAGAATTAGGCGCCTACATCCCGAAGGCCACCACCGTCTTCACAAGGTTCTTTGGCGCCGCCACCTTCCCGAAGGTCTCAGCCGCCCTCGCGAAGGTCCCCTGCGCCACCTAAATCTCAAAGGTCGCTGCCGCCTTCTTGGGGGGTGTTTGGTTTGAGGAATGGGATGGTGAATTGACTTCCAACTTGTTTTGTTTGAGTAGTGTAATGATTCCATCCATCACCATCCCATCTAACAATTAGTTCAAAATGAGGAATGGTGTCATCCCACTAAATTCTTGGGATGATCCCATTCCACTTAGAATGAGGTGGCTCCTCAAACCAAACACCCCCAAGTGTGGCACGCTGGCTTGATGTAGACCTTTGGGGCGGCGCACCGGCTTGGAGGAGACCTTCGGGTTGGAGGAGCTAGTCTTCGGGAAGCGCACGGGACCGATCTGGGGTTCGACGGCAGCAGCGACCCTCGGGTCGCGTAGCTGTCGAGGCCATCGGGACGACGCACTAGGTACCCTTCGGGATGGCGGTGTGAGCCAGGGATCTTCGGGTGGAGGAGGCGCAAAGGATGTTTGTGTGTGGCCCTTTCGTTTTTTTCTTTTTCTTTTTTTGAAGCTCTCGGGAAATTTTTTTTTTGTGGATATAAGGGATTCGTGACTAATTTGCCCGATTCCCCACGGACGGCGCCAACTGTCGTGGCATAAATTCCACGATAGGAGGGGGCATCCTCTACTAGCCCCCATGGGAGAGGAGGAGAGAGGAGGTGCCCTGAAAAAGAGAGAGAGAGTCTAGGAGTGAATGAGGGAATCTGGTGGCTCTAGGCCATGGTGATCCATTTATATAGGGTGGGGGCAAATGGGAAATACGGTCACTGCTCTCAAACCCTAGGAGCCCGAGGGGCAAGTTTATACATTCGCATGTTACATACATGGGTCGCATGCATGATGGGCCAAATACACATGAGCCGGAGGCTTTCCTACATACATGTAGTCTACTCATTTTTTGCCTTAAATTCTGGTTGACTAAAAGATGGGCACCCCTAAACCCTATGCTACCACACTCAGCTTTACTCCTAGCCACATTAGATGTTTAGCTCTTCCTTGATTATAAACTTCTCATTGCATTTTCTGCCATTTACTTATATTGAAATTGCATTTTAGGTTTAGATGGAAATCACATTTCAATATATTTATTACCACCTTTGTTCTAATTCATTGATCTATCCTACTTCACGAGAGGACCAGTTAAGGCTATGACAAATACCATCTAGATTGGTCTATCCTACTCTTTTGTGCTCTGCAATACTGTCTTTTCATGATCAGTTCTGTTTTGTGCTCTACTATTTTTCCGTACCTCTGCCATGCGATATGCATCTTATTTCAGACATGCCTATAGGATGGTTGTGTACAAAAGCTACTACTTTTTTTTTTTCAAATGTTGGAATATTTTAAACGAAAGGATTTAAGAATGTGTAGCTGCCATGGTATTGTTAGTTTTAGTGTCTGTTTGACAATATTTCACAGCTCAACGTGTTTTATTTCTTCGTATAAATTCTACTGTGATAGTAAGAAACTTGGGGAGCCTTTGCCAATATTCAAAGTAATGTTTTAAGCCATATGTTGATCGTTATTTATATACATGAAAAACATCATATTATCGATTGATATATTTTTGTTATGTTACGTTGCAACATCTCAGACATGTCCATTGCATGGGGTGCCATAACATGGATTCAGATAATCAACCTCTTACTCTGTGAAGCACCTAAAACATTGATATATAAATAGTCTAGATTTTGTTAGAGCTTCTTCTCATATGAGAAAATGTCATGTACAAGTTTTGCATTTAGGCCACTTCTTGTGGGCTCTAACCATGCCATTTCATTTGGAACCGTGATTGATGGTTAAATTTGATTTTTCTATAGCTGCATGAATGCTTTGTTGAATTTGTATAAATAACCTAAAACAATATCAGGTATTACATGGTATTTGTGCCCTCGAATTTTTTAGAACTGTGCTAATTCATAGGGTCATTAGATGATGTACTGATTATGCGTTTTGATTTCACATTCCTTGGTAACCTTTATGGATTGACCTGATAGCTAGGATATGCCCCATGGTGCATTTTATTGCTGAACTAAAGTAGTCCTACAGATAACAATCATCCGTTGGTGTTAAATGTTGGAGATTAGGGTTTTGCGGAATAGATGTGTTGTATTGATCAATGGTGGAATATATATAGAGTACAGGAGATGGGCCTAGACTCAAGACCCATATACTCTAACACTCCCCCGCAGTCTGAACGACACTAAGCGGTCTAGACTGATACAAAGCAAACACACACTCCCCTGCAGTCAAAACAAAGTGTCCATCAAACAAAGTGTCCATCACTCCCCCGCAGGCGGAACGGCAGTAGCACGGACGTTCAGGCTGGACCGAAACTCGGTGAAGACCGAAGTGGGCAGCCCTTTGGTGAAGATGTCAGCGTACTGCGATGACGTCGGGACATGGAGAACATGGACCTGACCAAGAGCCACCAGCTCTCGGACGAAGTGTAGGTCGATCTCGACATGCTTTGTGCGCTGGTGCTGCACTGGGTTGGTGGAGAGGTCGACCGCGCTGACGTTGTCGTAGTATACGACGGTAGCCCGACGAAGGGGACTGTGAAGCTCCTGGAGAAGCTGCCGTAGCCAGCAAGTCTCAGCCACACCATTGGCGACGACGTGGTATTCTGTCTCAGCGCTGGAGCGGGAGACAGTGTGCTGGCGCTTAGAGGATCAGGAGACCAAGTTGCCGCCGAGGAACACGCCGTAGCCTGAGGTGGACTTACGAGTGTCGGGACGACTGCCCGGTCAAGATCGGAGTAGACGGTGAGATCAACAGCCTCGGTGCGATGCAGGAACAGACCAAGCGCAAGTGTGCCCTGAAGGTAGTGAAGGATGCGCTTCAGGGCAGCAAAGTGAGGCTCCCGGGGATCATGCATGAAGAGGCAGACCTGCTGGACAGCATAAGTGATATCTGGCCTGGTGAATGTGAGATACTGAAGAGCATCTGCTAACCTGCGGTAGAGGGTCGCGTCAGAGACAGGAGCTCCATCAGCAGAGAGCTTGGACTGAGTGTCCACCGGAGTGTTGCAGGACTTGCAATTTGACATGCCGGCACGGTCCAAAATATCTAGAATGTACTGTCGCTGTGAGAGATGCATGTCACCAGACTGTTACTGAACTGAGACTCCCAAGAAATGATGCAGGGGCCCTAGATCCTTGAGAGAGAACTCACGCTGAAGGGCAGCAACGGTCCTGTCCAGAAGAGCAGTCGAGGAGGCGGTCAGGACAATGTCATCCACATAGAGCAGAAGATAGACGGTGTCGGCGCCACGGTGAAAGACAAATAATGATGTGTCGGTCTTTGCTTCAACAAAGCCCAGAGAGAGCAGATGAGAAGCAATCATGCTGTACCATGCTCGGGGTGCCTGCTTCAGACCATATAATGACTTGTTGAGTCGACACACATGATCTGGAAGGGATGAATCGACAAAACCGGATGGTTGAACACAATACACTGTCTCTGTAAGGGTGCCATGTAAAAAAGCATTGTTGACATCCAAGCGGCGGATAGACCACCCGAGAGAGAGCAGTGTGAGAACAGTCCTGATGGTGGCCGGCTTGACAACTGGGCTGAACGTCTCGTCGAAGTCAACACCAGGGGGCTGGGTGAACCCGCGAAGAACCCAACGAGCCTTGTACCGATCGAGAGAACCATCTGCATGTAGCTTGTGCTTGAAGATCCACTTGCCGGTGACAACATTGGCGCCAAGGGGACGTGGAACAAGGTCCCACGTGCGGGTGGCCTGGAGAGCATCGAATTCCTGGCTCATAGCATCGCGCCAATTGGGATCTGACAGCGCGCCACGGTATGTCTTCGGGACAGGAGACAAGACGGTGGCGTGAAGGTTGAGACGCTCCCGGGGCCGAACGGAGAGTCCGGCCTTCCGACGGGTGACCATATGATGAGCATTGATCACTGCGGGAGGGGGCACATCACTGGCAACAGCCTGTGGAGCAAGTCCAACAGGGACAATGATATGCGGGGGTGACGAGGTAGTTAAGGGCACCCCAGCGGTGACCGGAGAGGACGTCGAGGAGGCCCTGCTGGCAACAACCTGGGTCGTAAAGCCAACAGGGGCAGCAGGGGCGGGTCCGCTGGAAACAACCCGTGGCGGGATACCAACGGGGGCAGCGGGAGGCGACGGGATGGCCGGAGGGGGGACACCGCTGGCAACCACCTGTGGCGGGGAACCGATAGGGGCAGCGGGAACCGACCAGGTGGCACCGCTGGCAACAACCTACGGAGGGGATCCAGCGAGGGGGTGGTGACGGTGGCGATCGTGTTGCGCGCAGCAAAGTGGGCCGACGTGACCACTGGTGGGGCAGAGACAACCGTCATCGCAGGAGTGGCCGACGTGACCACTGGCGGGGCAGAAGTACCTGCAAAGGAGGTCGAGCGACGGACCCCTATAGGCAAAGGAGGAGGGCTGTTGGGCTCTAGGAGAAAGTCGAGATCAGAAGGGGTGGACGGGGTGGAGGTGCCAGAGGCGAGGGGGAAGCTCGACTCGTCAAAAGTCACATGTCGAGAAATGATGATGCGGTTGGACGAGAGATCCATACAGCGCCAACCTTTGTGATCGGATGGATAACCGAGGAAGACACAAAAGGTAGAGCGAGGGGCGAGTTTGTGTAGGGCAGTGCTAGAGAGGTTAGGGTAGCATGCACAGCCAAACACGCGTAGCTCGTCGTAAGAGGGGTGGGTGTGGTAAAGGGCGAAGTGAGGAGTGGGGTGGGAGAGGGTTGAAGTGGGACGAATATTGATGAGGTAGGTGGCGGCGTGGAGGGCCTCAACCTAGAAGGAAGGGGGGAGGCTCGCCTGAAACATAAGGGAACGCATCACATCATTAGTGGTGCGAATGGCGCGTTCAGCCTTACCGTTCTGAGGAGAAGTGTAGGGACAGGACATGCGGAAGACAACGTCGTTGGTGAGAAAGAAGGAGCGAGAAGTGGAGTTGTCAAACTCGCGACCATTATCAGATTGGACACACTTGACGGTGGTGCCGAACTGAGTCCGAACATGGGCAAAGAAATGGGAGATGGTGGGGAAGGTGTCAGACTTCAGGCGGAGGGGAAAGGTCCACATGTAATGAGAGCAGTCATCGACAATGATGAGATAATACTTGTAACTGGAGACACTAAGAACGGGGGATGTCCACAGGTCACAATGGATTAAATCAAAATTGTGAGCAGCTCGAGAGGTGGAAGAGACAAAAGGAAGACGGACATGACGACCAAGCTGACAGGCATGACAGAGGTGGTCAGGAGGATCCTTAGGGCAGGGTATAGCAAACGAGCTAGCTAAACGAGAGAGAGTCACATGGCCTGGGTGACCAAGACAACGATGCTAGAGAGATGTGGTGGAGGTGCTGGTAATAAATGCCTGGGAAGGAGGGGTGGAAGGGTGGAAGGAGTAAAGGTCCCCGGAGCTATTGCACCTAACAATGATACGTCCGGTACGAAGATCCTTGACAGATAGGCCTATCGGGTCGAACTCAACAGAGCACTGGTTATCTATGGTGAACTGACGAACAGAAATGAGGTTTTTTATTGAGCTACATGCCCTAACCAATTCACCCAAAAGCCTAAGCTGATGGGGGAAAGGAGGGCAATTCACTTATACTTCAACACTCCCCGCACGTGCAGGCTCTCCCATGCCTCAAACGTGGAATAGAGTGGGCGACTTATTTAATTGCGCCGGCCAGGACTCGAACTCGAGACCTCTGGCTCTGATACCATGTTGGAGATTAGGGTTTTGCGGAATAGATGTGTTGTATTGATCAATGGTGGAATATATATAAAGTACAGGAGATGGGCCTAGACTCAAGGCCCATATACTCTAACATTAAACTTAATAGTGTTTTTGGCCATTCTTTTCTGTTTGCTTACAGCTGCAAGTTTCATTTGTGTGTTCATTTGTAGATAGAACCACCATTATTTCAGGTTTGTTACGCACATTACTTGAATTTATGATTTGCACACATAAACATTTATAGTCCCATTTTATGATTGCTTATCAACTATATGTTCAAGTTTTCCAATCAATTTACCGCTATAGCAACTTGAATTGACTTTCAAAAGTAGTCTTATAAAGGATGAAAGGATTATAGCCTAGGTCTTTGAATTTTACCATGAGCATGCCTCTTTATTATGTCACATGAGGTTTTAGCTTTTTTAGTTCGCAGATCATATATATATTGCTTATGCACCTTAATGGTGTCAGAAAATTTTAGAAGAGGCTTAGCTCATGAAAGAAGCATCTTTATTTGAAGGCTGAACCAGATAGTTTTAGCTCACCCTTAAATAATAATTTCCAGGTCATCATTTGGGGTTAACTGACACATATTTTCCTCTTCTTTTGGCAGTCCCCAAATAGATTCTCTACCAAAAATCGAGGGCAGACTACAGAGAATTAAGTTGTATTAGCATCACTAAATCTAGAGCGCGCTGCACTAAGAGTTTGAGAATTAGTCAAAGGTACAGTTGTGCTTGATAACATTGTGCTTCCTATTATCTTTGGGAATTAGCAAAAATAATGGAGTATATTATCTTTGGGATGGTGACATTGTGTTTCGTAGAACTATTTCCAAGAAAGCTTTACTGATTTACCTTTTCTTTTTCATGAGCTATTTAGAAGAATTATCTGGACATCGTATTTACTTTTCATCAAAGTATTTTGGATTTGCTAATACTTTTTGGATTTTCTTTATTAATAAGACAAGCCGATCACAACAGCCAACTATGAAGCGCCGACTCCCCTCATGAACCATATGCAGAGACTATGTATTCTCTTTTCTAACTGGAAAGGGCACCGCCTCTTATTTCATGTTCGGTCATATGTTACTATGCTTAAAAATTTTAATCAGCTCAGAAACTTGCTTTGTTCAATGGTTGTTGGTAATTTGGTATACTATTGTGGATTAATTTCTGCTGCTAATTTGCCGTTCATGATGGTCTTATTGGTGCCATTCTCAAGTTTTCTTTTGGACAAAATAATCATCCATGGCTATGCTTAGACACTGCTTTTTTAAATCCTTTAAATGCAAAATATCCTCTTAAGCTGTAAAGAGATCAGGCCACTCGACAGGGATGACAAGGGAGCACAAAGGCCAGAATTGTGTTCAAAGTGGCTTGCTTTGTGTTCAAGGCCAAACGCCTACTTCTGCCAGCTCTGTATGCGTAACCTGGAGACCCCTGAGCATCTCTTCCTCCAATGCGACTTCAGCGTCTTCATTTGGTCTCGACTAGCTATACTCACAAACTCCCCCTCCCTCGACCCGTCGACCTGGAATCAGACCTCTAGCTTCCAAGCTTGGTGGAACGACATCCTCCAGGACAGACCACCGCGAGGCAGGCTCTCAATCTTAGCTGCCACCATCTGGCACTTGTGGCTTGAGCGAAACAACAGGATCTTCCGTGCAACTGACCGCCCCCGCACCATCTTCCTCCAACAACTCACTGACGAGCTGCGGCTCTGGGTGGCAGTAGGAGCCAATTTTGTAATTAATTAGAAAATAGTTTTTTTCCATCCCCGGGGGGAGGGTCCCCAGCCCCCCACCTGTAATCTCCTCACTTTTGATTAATAGATGGCAATTCTCCTGCCCTTTACTAAAAAAAAAAAAGACAATGGAGAAGGCATGTTTCTCTGCTGTTTTATTGGAGGGTAAGCTTCAATTGAACTTTTTTAAAAAATATTTTGGTGTCGACTTATGAATTCCACATGGTTACTTTATCACTCCTGCACAGTTTACCCACTATCAGTTTGTTTCTTTGTGTTAAGAGATTATATTTCTCAATTGTCATCCTTATAGAAGGGAAATCATTGTACCATCTATAATCAATCAAAGATGAATAATCAAGTTCTTATTCCCTATAGTCCTCCTGTATCTTTCCTAGACCTGCTTTTCTAGATCTGTTCTTCCCCAATTGGTGCCGTCCTTCACCTAGCACTGTTCTACCTCGAGTCATTGTTGTTTGATCTCCCTCCAATGGACTCTTGACCCCAACATCAGAAAAGTTCATGGACTGGATTTTGCATGGATAACAGATACTGATTCGGTAAGAGATTGGTATTCTGCACTCTCTTTCAATCATGTAAGTGAGCTTGGTAATTTATGTCTTCCTCCTCTTGGATGTGACAGAATCCAATTGGTTATTGCTTGGATGTTATGAAGAGTGAGGGTGTTAAGTGTTAACTTAATAGGGGGTAAGTTTGTCTAACGCACTAAATCGCTGCAAGTTTACTTAAACATCATTGTCATCTTTGAAATTACTATGGGATGATCTCAATACTGATAAGCAGTCTCGATGTTCTTACCATAGATACCTTAGTTGCAGAGAATTTTATGTCTAGACTAAAGATTGTGTTTGACCGTGAGAGGTTGACCTTGTGTTGGAAAAAATTTAATTATGAGTACCTCCATGTCCGTTACTCCGTTGAAACGGTTCTTCGGCTTCAGTTTGCTTCTTTCTAGAACATTGCCATCATATATTTTGGTTTCCTTTTCATCAGGTTACAGCATCAACAATTCAAACAAGCTACCGGTAAACCCAAATCCTTCTGCTATTCCACTGAAGCCTGCATTGGGACCGAGCGGCTACACTCAAGACGCAAAGGGTGCTTCACCGAATGGCACCCAAATCAACGTAATGCAGCCTTCGGCAAGCACATTGCTGCAGTTAAACAGAAATGCCTTTGTTATCGTTGGTCTGCTATTCCTTGATCTCCTTTCATCCGGAGCTCCTTTTAACCGACACGATAGTTGAAGCTTTTCAAATCCGCGGTCTAGCCTGAGAACATGTCTCCAGATTCCAGTGATTGATCTTTTTAATTTTCATATGCATATGTTTCTGAGAACATGTCTCCAGATTCCAGTGACTGAACTTTTTCATTTTCATATCCATATGTTTGAGTCGTTGCATACAAAGGGATTAGCTGTTTGTGAATGCATCAATACTTTTTAATGGAAACAGTGTGTTCTTATTCTTTATTGGAACTTAATGATAGTCATATCACCCAATCACTGGGAGTTTTATTTAGCATATAGAGCCATGTTTATCTTGGGTTCATTCCTGTCTTTTAGCGCCCTTTAATGATTATTACACTGTTACTGCTAATCTGCTAATCTATCACCTGATTGATTTTAATCTTCGCCTGAATTTATATATGCATTAAATATCCTCATGAGCTTAAGACATAAAATTTATCGCCAAGATGTCTTTTAACAACAGTTGTATCTTCCTTAAGCTTTAGATGAATAATAAATCTGGTGGTTTCCAGACTACAACCTAGCTCTTAGGTGTCTAACTGGAAAGGGCGCCGCCTCTTAATTATTTGATGTTCAGTCATATGTGACTATGCTTCAAAATTTTAATCAACTCAGAAACTTGCTTTGTTCGGTGGTTGTTGGTAAAAGGTAATTTGGTATACTATTATGGATTAATTTCTGTTGCTAATTTGCTGTCCATGATGGTCTTATTGGTGGCATTCTCAAGTTTTCTTTTGGACAAAATAGTCACCCATGGCTATGCTTAGTCGCTACTTTTTTAAATCCTTTAAATGCAAAATACATGCTTCAGAAACACTTCTTTCCATAATATAATTTTACAAGGACCTTTGGATAAAAAGGATTTGCATAGGAAAAAACTTATTAGTAGTATATAAGTATGCAAAGTAACTTTGATCTAAGAAAGAACCAAACTGTGGGCAGCTATCCATAGGATACCTCGAATCATCTCCAAAAATACAAATTATATGGCTTTCTAACAGTAAGCTCTTAACTCACAACAGTGACAACTGACAACGTGCATACTATCAAGAACTGGTACTCGGAGGAGAGGAGGATGTCACCTGCTCAACATTCATCAATGTTTTGCCTCCACATTTTTTTTAGCTTTCCATGTTTGCTAAACTCAGTCATATTGATCTCATGGCTTTGTTCTTTGGTTGAAATAAGCTAGCTTTACATATTTTACTGTTTACATAAACTGTATTGATAGCTGCAAGGATTCTCTACGTTTTGCTCTTCGCTAAACTTCAGTCATGTATTTCAACCGCGTAGTTTGTTTACGGCCTAGCCACGACCCGTTTGCTCGCTTCACATTTACAAATACTAATGGATGTATTCAGCCTTTGTATGATTGTCCGTTGATTTTTGTTATATGCTGCTGTTTTATATTAAAGATGCGGTGTAAACTCGAAGTCGGTGGGCCATAGGTCCGCTTACCTTACTAGTATAAGGCACATTTTGGATCTTTAGGAGAAGATTATGACCAGTGATTTTTTCTGATAAAAAACAGGCGGCCATGTCCTATATTCTTCTCTTCTCACTTTCGCATGCACTTTCCCCATCCTGCCATCCATCTCCCTCTCTCACGGTCGATCGAGTCTTGGAACTGGGAAGGGAATGGGTCTCGCAGAGGCGGTGCAGTGGTGGGACGAGTGGCAGCTGCGCCTCCTCGTCCTGGCCAGCCTCTCCCTCCAATACTTCCTGTTCCTCGCTGCCTCCCTGCGCAAGCTCGGCGTCCCCGGCTGGTTCAGGTTCCTGACCTGGCTGGCCTACCTGGGCAGCGACGCCGTGGCAGTATACGCCCTCGCCACCCTCTTCAACCGCCACAGGAGGCAGGATTGGGTGTCGGCACACGGCAGCAACGCGGCCCTGGAGGCGGCGTGGGCGCCCGTCCTCCTGCTCCACCTCGGAGGGCAGGATGTCATCACCGCCTACAACATCGAGGACAACGAGCTGTGGACGCGCCACATCCTCACTGCGGTGTCTCAGGTTAGCAATTTAGCATGTTCTAGAGCTTGAATTCTATGTTCCTTAATCGTTGCCACATTCTACAGCAGCTTGAATTGGCTGCTAAAGATACTTGGATACGCCCAATTCTCACCAGAACCAATAGTTCGTCCAAGAATATTGTTGCGATGCCAGCAACTCCGCGGGCCTGTTTTCTCTTCGATGAAATCTATTTGTCGCAACCCTAGTCATCAACTCAGCCTACCAAGTAGACCTGATCAAGTCCTGGGCCAGACTGGATTTTGGACTAGGTTAGGAAAAGCTCAGTCCCATAGAACAGGCCCAAGCCTGGCCCGGTCCGCTGCACCGACTTCAAAATCAGGCTTGAGCCCGAAACGAAGCCCAAAAACATGGTCCAAAGCCCGAAAGCCTAGCTCGACACGGACTGTTGGTCCAAAGCCCGAAAACCTATCTCGATGAAGACTGTTTTTGCTTTTTCTCGGGCCTAGGCTCAGCCCAGCCCAACAGTTGAGTTTCAAACCAAGGCTTGAGCCAGTACCGCTTCATTGGTCTAGCTTGGTTGGGCTTGCCGTGCTAGGCTGCCCATGAACAGGTCTGCTAGAAAGCCACTCATTTGTCACTATACATCATCACAAGGTCTCCAACATCAAGGTATATTAAAACATTCAACTTTTCATCATACGACAGCTACCTTCCAGACTGGTGGACCGACGATATCATCAACCGTGCTGCTTTCGGTGTCGCCCGCTCAACCCTAGCTGCTACAGCGTGGCACCTCTAACTTGAGCAGAATAACCGTATTTTCCGCAAAGAAGAAAGACCCAGGCCTCTCTTTCTCCAGTTTTTGTTAGATGACATGCGCCTTTGTGCAGCCGCAGTGGCGTGTTTTGTAATCAGTTAGTTTCCTACTTTTGGCCATATGGGGGAGAGGGCCTTGTTGATTCCTCCCACCTTGTAACTTTGTTACATTCCTTTCTTTTGATCAATAAAAGGTAGTTCTCTTGCTCCTTTGCTAAAAAAAAAAAAAATTCGACTTTTATGATTTTCTTAATTTAGCTCGCAGTATTTTAGGCAATGCTCTACCGGCTAGCTAGCTTATGCTACCGAATTAGACTGTATGGTAGTAAGACACATACTAGTGTGAAAGCAGTGTTGAGAGCGTGAGCCAGATAGAACGAATTTGACAAGGTGGAAGTGAAATGATACGTACTTATTTCTAGTCTTTTGGATAAAAATAACAGAATGATATATTATACGAATCTATGTTTAAATTTATAGGATTTAAGCATCTATTTGCAATGGTCTCAGGTCACAGTAGCTTGCTACGTGTTTTGGAAGTCCTGGCCAACAGACAAGAGATTGTTGCAAGCAGCAATTTTGGTCTTCATCCCCGGGATTCTGAAATGCATCGAGAAGCCTTTGGCTCTCAGGAGTGCTAGCATCAATAGCTTGGTGAATGTAAAAGAGAAGATGGAAACTCACAGTTCGGACGAAAACGGCAAGATCAATTCGCTTGAGGAATACGTGCAAGCTGCACTGAAACTTGTTCATGGCAACGAGCCATCATCTGTAACGGAATCTTCTTTCCACGGAATGGAACGGACGCCCTATAATCTATTCGTGGATCTCCAATATCCATATTCTGTTCGGCTCAAGAACCTGAAACACACGGTGCTGGGCAAGCATGAGGAAGCACATTGGCTGGTGAAATTAGGACTCGGTAAAACGTTCATGCGTCTGTACACCAAGACGGAAATGCTCCCTAAAAGCTTCGCTCGTTCATACCCCGAGGAACAGAAGCCGAAGGAGAGATCTCCGCGGCGAAGTTTCAAGGAGCAAATGCGAAGAGTCAAATCCTGGCTCTGTAGATTTTTTGGCATGTGTTATGACATTTGTTTCAGCAAGGAGCACGAGGAAAGACGGAGAGCTCTGAACAACAAGTTCTACATGGAGGAACTAACCCTAGGCATGATCCTACGCGAGGTGGTCGTGTCCCTGACGTTCGTGTCCATCGGGCTCTTCCACAACAGCCACAGGGAAGACTACGATGGCATCGACGCCAAGATCACCTATACCTTGCTGTCTTGTACTGCTGCTCTCGAGTATCTATCACAGGTTTCCATTGCCGAGATGAATGGGGAGCCCCCAAGGCCAAGGCCTGAGGAATCAGAATCACCATGGGATTCACCTTTGGTCAGTAAGGAGCCATGGCCTGAGCAAGCTGCGCAGTGCAGCCTCATGGGGTGCTTCTACCGCAACAGGAGGCACACCTGGGTGAGGAAGCTGGCGGGCAAGCTTAGGTGCGAGGGCTACCGCAGGACGGACCACACCTGGCTGCCGGCGGTGCTGCTGTTCGCCGAGAAGCAGTGGTTCCGGCTGGTGGACCTCGTGTTCCTCGAGCGGCTCCGGCCCATGGAGCATTGCAGCTTGTCTGGCGAGATCACCGAGCTCGTCCACGGCCATGTCGTCGACGGCTGGAGGCGCCGGATACGCGACGCCGCCACCTACAGGGCGTTCGGCGACAGCCGGGGGCAGCTGACGCTCGAGAGGGAGGGGCGCATTGACTTGCTGGAGTGGAGCCTGGGGAGGCCGTTAGACGAGAGCGTCGTCGTCTGGCACCTCGCCACGGATCTCTGCTTCCACCACACGTCCACAACATCTCCTGGCAGTGACACCTGCCGGCGTCGTCGCTGCAGCAGCAGCAGGGTCATGTCCAACTACATGGCGTACCTGCTGTATGAAAACCCGGAGATGCTGATGACCGGTACCAGGAGAAGCATATTCAGGGATGCCTACGACGAGCTCAACGGCATGCTCAAGGAAGAAACTGAAGAGCTCACCCCACTGGGCGAGGGCGAGGGCGAGCTGGCGAAGAAGATACTCCAGAAGGCAGCGCATCTGAAGGCCAGACCTGCTGCTGAAGCGCGCACGGAGGAGGAGGACGAGGAGATCAGCGTGAGCGTGCAGGAGGAGGAGGACCACACGATAGATGGTCCAGGCTTAGTTCGCGATGCCTGCGCTCTCGCTGAAGCGCTCATGCGTTCGGGCAGTGAGGAGGACGAGAAGAAGGCGTGGAGGGTGGTCGAGGGCGTGTGGGTGGAGATTCTCTGCTTCTCGGCCGGCAGGAGCAGAGGGTACCTGCATGCGAAGAGCCTGGGAAAGGGTGGGGAGTACCTCTCCTACGTCTGGCTGCTCCTGCACTACATGGGGATGGAGTCCCTAACGGAGAGGCTTCACAGGATGGACACTACTTGTGGAGACCACCAGCAAGACCAGAATCGTCTTGTTAGAGACACAAACAATAAATGATATAGCTACTTCGCAGGCGATTGTACCATCCGTTGATCAGTGCATGGAGATCTGTGCAAATCAATCAATCGTGACTATCGTGAGCAAGCTGCCTGCAAGGGAGACTAGTCAATCGCAATCCACTTCCCACCTCACTCCCATCCATCTCTCTCTTTCTCACGTTCCCCATTCCTCGTGGCGTTTGGCTTGGATCTAGCAAGCTCTGCTGGAGGCACCAAATCTGAGCAAAGCAAGCACTCTTGTAGCCTATTTGCTACGGCAAGAGAGAGTTAGTAGCTGCTGTGCCATTCCTTTCTTTGGCTAAGGCTTTCAAGCCTAAATTACTGTAATTTTGGTATTGTTTGAGAGTTCCATTTTGATTTTATTTAGCCTTGTTTGTTCTTAATTACAAGTCCAGATTTACTTGTATTGGCCCGGATTTGGACTTTTTCTTGCCTTTTTTTTTGCAATCATGGATGTGGAACTGTCTTGGTGATATGAGATCCCCCCTTTTTTCTACGAGGAGTGCTACGGTGCTTGCGAGGTACCTCGGATAGAAGAAATTAAGGTGAACCGTTGATCTCCGAAGGGCATCCACGGTAGTGAAAATTTTATAACCGGTGGCAGTTGGGTAATTACTTGGGGATCAGTTGAGTAATGGTCTATCTGTTCGATGTGATCTATCTGTCCAAAACTCAAATCTGGCGTCGACCGCGACCTCCGGACGCCGGCGATTGATCTGCGCGGCGGTCGATCAGCTACCTTAGCTGTCGTTTCGTCGGGTGGTCGCTGACAACCAAGAACCAACTCTCACCCTCTTGACCGCCGGAGATCATCACATCCTCAACCGACGGCGCCCCTCACGGGCCTCTTATCTTTTGTGTATTTTTGACAAATACACTGGCACGCTCGCAAACGCGTTCTCACCGCGGAATTTGTGTGCGTCACATTCATAATATAACGAGCGAGATGGCCCGCGCGTTTGTGCGGCTAGATTTGTTTCATCATATAGAGTTTATCTCTAACTCATAATATATCTCTAATATATCATATCAGATTTAGAGTTTATCTCTAACATATTATATCAACTTTAGTATTTAATCTGAATTTTTTATATTTTTTAAATCTAAGTCGCATAGATCTTTTATTTTTCTTGATTTATGTGGGAATTTCTTTCATTAATCTAGGTCGTTATAATTTGGTCACACCGATGATCGAATGGCTAAAATAATCATATATATCATCTTTAGTATTTAATATGAATTTCTAATATTTTTCTTTTAATCTAAGCCGTTAGAGCATGGCCAAGAGACCCCCAATCAACACCTCAGATTAGCTCAAGACAACGTCTTGATGCTCCAACAAGTCATGAATTTGAATTTGCCACGCACGTAAATTGGGATAGATTTTTTTTTTATTTATGTGAGAATTTCTTTGATTGATCTAGGTTGCTATAATTTGGTTTGTTGATCGAACGGTAAAATAATCTGGGTGATGTGGACTATCGTGGTGGCTCTGTTTTTCTCTACTTTAATAATATAACGAGTAAGTTGGCCCAGGCATTTGCGCGGCTAGATGTGTATCAACATATAGAGTTTATCTCTGACTTATAATCTTTTTCAGGATAATCTGCAACTCATAATCTATCTCTAATATATCATATTAGATTTAAAGTGTATTTCTAATATATTAGATCAACTCGATCCGGATCTTCTCAATATTGACCGCTAGATTTACATGATATTATCCATATTCAACGTGAGAATTTCTAGTATTTTTTTATGAACGTGGAAATTTATATGATTTAATATTAATGTGGTGACTCTGTTTAACTCTACTTTATATATATAGATAGATAGATAGATAGATAGATGAACCACATGCGTTGGTATTTCAACACTTTATCCTCCTGTCAACAAATTTCCTTTAGGCGCATCGAGAAATGGCAATCCGTCATGGGATGTTGCGGCCTTAGACCATCTCTGACCATCTTACCTTTATTTTATTTATTTTTTTACATTTTTCACCATCTTCAACAGTACCCCTTCTAAAAAACTCATCAAGACAACGGAGAAAAATTTCTTTCTAAAGACAATGTACGAAGAGAGATCCTTATGTTCTCAAGAGAATAGTGGAGAAAATCCGTTGGAGTATGTGATAGAAACAAAATCTGTTGGCGGAGCGAATATAGTTCTCGAGGACAAGCTATTTGTTACGGTTATATAAGCTACGATAAACCTCTGCTACACCAAGCGTTTGTAGTCCAACGGTTAGGATAATTGCCTTCCAAGCAATAGACCCGGGTTCGACTCCCGGCAGACGCATTATTTTTTATTCTTTCTTTTCACAATTTACGCCTCTTTACAGCTTAGCTCGATCAGGAATCTCAAGCTCCCCGTTGTAAGCGAGTGTCATCAAGCTGCATGGCCAATCGAATCACTTATATCTGATGATACACAACAGCAGTTAAATCCTTGTCACATTATATTGCTTACAGCAACTCCACATTCCTGAAGATTCCACGGTCCAGGCGGCTTGGAATCCACAATCGTGAAGTATATTGGAACAAGTTTGCCAAGAAATTTGCTAGGTGCGACGCCTTGAGCAACTGAAGCTAATCATTTGTGCATTAGCACTTACTCCCTCCATCCTGAAATAGTTGTCGTTTTAGACATGTCCTAAGTCAATGTTTTAAAATTTTATCTATAAAATACTTCTAAACCATTTAGATTTGAAGCATAAAATTCATATAGATAAATTCGTTTTGAATAGAACTTTCATAAAAGTATAATTTTAATGCATGTTAAAAATAAATTACAATAGTTTTTAGTGGTCAAAGTTGTATTTTGGAGACCGTGTCAATGTCCAAAACGACAACTATTTCATAACGGAGGGAGTATTATATATAAATATCAGCCATCTGATACTGAAATTATTTCGAAAGTATTGCAGCATGTTGCAAGTTTGCAAGGTTTGACAGCGTGAGCTCGGATGCTCTAAGAAGAGGAAGCAGAGTACTTAATAGCAGCGTTTTCATGTAGACTGCATATGGGGTCTCAGACTTTCATGGTGTGTGTCGCCGTGTAAGCATGGAAATTAAAAGCAGCTAGCTCCAAAAAAAAAAAAAAAAAAACCCTGCCTTTTCCTCAAATAAAAATAAATAAAAGAAGCTAGCTCCCTGAAGATGATCTGTCATGTCATGTGAACTCTTCTCCAAGTGATGTATGAACATGATACACAACGCTCGCCAACTTCGTATTGAAGCGCGTGTCGCTGCCCTTCCTATTGCTTAGCAAGTTAGCATGATGGAGTCACATGGGATGTGTCTTGCACAAGACAACATATGCTAGCATCCGATGAAATTTGTACGCATGAATTAGATGCATGACAATAATACACAGTCGGTAATGTGTGAGCCATAACGTAAGGACTAAAATGACAGCCATTAGTGTATTATATATTTGGATCCAACTGCTCAATCCGGCGAATTATCCTGCCCATTTCATTCAATTGTAGTATATTAAAATCAACGGTGGTGATCTGAACCATCGGATCGCGAGGAATGAACAACCCACGTTCGATATATTGTAACTTTAAAAACGCCCTTCTTCCTCAGCACAAGTCACAGGACACACGAACATTAGGACCTGTTTGGCAACAAAGTATTTTCATAGTTTCGAGACAAAATAATAGTTTTGGAGAATACCATGGTATTTTGGCAATGAGGTGTTTGGAAGCAACCTCAAAAACTCTGTTTTGAAACCATGGTATTGACAATACCATGGTATTTTTAGAGTATTGTAGACTCCACTCCAACCCAAAGTTTTCTCACTTGTGCTAGCAAACCATAGTAAAAACTTTGCTACCAAATAGTTTGTAGTTTCTAGGAATACCATGGTTTCAAAGAGGTTGAGTAAAACCATGGTATTTATGGTAACTACACTCAAATACCATGGTATGACAAAACTATGGTTTTAAAAAACTTTGCTTCCAAACAGGGCCTAAGATCCAGTTCTCTACAGTTTATCTGATTTATTTAACTTATCTACTTGTTTAAACTGAGCTGAGCTGAATGAGTTAACCATAACCATGAGCTCATGACACCATGATCAGTTACACTGGCACCCAGCTAGGCTTGATCCTCCCATTATATGGAGCCACTGACTTCCTCACCGACATGTGGGCCCCACCTCGCCTGGCCCCCCATGTCAGCGACGATGTCACTGACAGCGCGAAGGCAGCGGATCTTGATCCGGCTTGGCAACCAGGCAGGGATGCAACTGTTGTCGTGTCAACTGTCACAATATGAAATGGACTTGAACTGTTATCACCAACATGCCCAAGTTCATTCAGTTTAGTTCCTCACAGATCAATGGGGATCACGTCGAGCCGCATGGAGTCACGGGGAATCGACGAGGAACCTTAAATCTTCACAATTACATCAAGTCAGCCAAGTTCATCCTCAGCGACAGTGGCTGCATGCGATGGTATTCACTGCAATGCATTGCACATTCACGCAACTTGACGATCCATCCAAGATCGACCTGTTCATGCACCCCGTTCTGATCGAAGTAAGTAGAGCCGAACAAGTTGGCAGAAGAGTGCCGGATCGTGTACTTGATCTCGCCGGCATGCCGCATGTTCTTGCGGCATGACCCGCCGCGCCGCGCGCGATCGCGATGAGGCGCCTTAGCTGTTCCAAGATCACGCGCGAGCCACACACATTGTGCGATTCTGAAGATTGTACCGACCGACCTGGCTGAGCTCTTGATGCAGCAGGTGTCCTTTGTGATGTACTCACTGCCAGAAACATCTCTAGCCGCTTAGCTTTCAGTCTGAATTCTGAAGATTTTGGTCCCCGATAGGGCTTGTTGGGCCGAAAATTCAGTTGATGGTGAGATTTAGGTCCTCTGATCTCCATCATTGGTGCTGATGAATTGATGGTTGATGCATCATGCATTCCCTGAAACCTCTCTTAACTGCTTTGACCTTTCAGACTGAAAGCTGAAGATTTTGGTCACCGAGAGCGCTTGTCGGGCCGAAAATTCAGATGATGCTAAGCTTAATTTGGGTTCCCTGATCCGCCATCGTTGAAGCTAACTGCTAATGATTGAACTGGTAGCTTTGAATCCGAGGGGGACGAGATGATACTCTATTTGGGGGGCCTCGCCGGCGAGGTTCCCCTGGATGAGGAGGCGGAAGACGCGACCTAGGCCGCCGCTGCTGCCGAGCACGCCGCCTGGTCCGCCGAACAGGCCGCCGCCGCCGCCGCTGCCAATGCCGCCCTGGCGGTGATGTGGCAGTAATTCAATCAGGCTGCGACGGAGATCCATGCCGAGGAGGCCATCGACGTCCTCATCGGCATGCACCCACGGCTGTGGTGCACGAGTGGCATCGACCTTTTCTTGCGGCTCTGATTTTTGAACCGTGGGTTGCTTCCACTCCTTGTTCCGAGGCTTCTTTGCCTCCTTCTTCTTGTTCTTCCAATATGGACGCTGTAAAGGCTCGCCCAACAATTGAAGAGTTCTTTTTATGGTTACGATGAGGCTATCCATATGAGGTTTTGGTATAGCCTCCACTTTCCTCTACACAGGTTTAGGATTTTTACCGTAAAAAGTACGTACCTGTGAACATTGTTCAACTCTTGGCTTAAAGTTGAATACTTCATCTCGTCCATTTATGTGGAGTTGAATTTCGTCTGCGCCAACATCTATGGTCGCATTTACCGTGCTCAAGAACAGTCTTCCAAGAATGAGAGACGTCTTGGTGTCCACCTCCATGTCAGGTACCACAAAGTCCATGGGTACAAGAAAATTTCATATTTTCACCGGTATATCCTCGGCGATCCTGACAGGACGGCGAATTGATTGATCCGCAAGTTGCAGGGTCATGGTTGTTGGAGACAAGGTAGAATGATTTAATTTTTCATAAATTACATTGGGCATAATGTTGACGCTTGCTCCTCGATTGCACAGAGCAAGGTCAAAGTGTTGTGCTCCAATGGAACATCAGATGGTTGGATAGCCAGGGTGCTTCTTTTTCTCTAGGAGAGTGTTCAAGATCTCAGCGTTCAATTCGGCGGTTAGCTTGACGACCATTGTGGTTAGCAACGGGTGTTTGTTGTTGAGGTTGCCCTTCAAGTACCGTGCGTATGTTGGCACCTGCATTGCATCTAGCAATGGAATGTTGACATATAATTGCTTAATTACCTTGACAAATTTGTCAAATTACACATCTGCAGTCGGCTTGCGTTGACGGCGCGAGAAAGGTAGCACATGAGTAGCCGTGAACTCCGCGGGGTTGACTCCAGTCCCCCGTTTTCTACCATCATCTTTGGCGGCTCTTCACATGGTTCCTCGTCAATCTCCTCCTTCTCCTCATCAACCTTTTCGGGGGCATTAGGCTCTTCCCCTGCATGGTTAGGTTGCGGTGGGTCTCGGGTCGTTTTTTTCGACCGAGTCGCGACCGCACCAACATTCACCTTTGGGTGAGGTTCTGGCTATCCCAGAAGCTTCCTTGGAGTAGAAGTGGGAATTAAAGCAGCCAATTGACCTATTTGGGTTTCTAACATTTTATTAAAGCTTATTTGACTTTGCATGGCAGTTAAAAATCCCTCTAGTTTTGAATCTATGTTTTTCAAGATTTTATCATTAGCAAGAAATTTTCTACTAATGTTGTCATTCACCTTTTGTTGAGCATTCATAAATTCATCTAGAGTTGATCTATTGCGATTGAAACTACCAGCATTACCTCCCCGCTGACGGTTGTCGAACGAGAAGTTGGGTTTGGAATTCCACCCCAGAGTGAAGTTCGATTGTGGGCGAAACCCGTTGTTGACGAAGTTGGCATCCTCACGTTGGGTTTCGGTGCAGTTGTCACCCGAATGCCCGTGACTCCCGCAAACCTCGCAAGCCATGCGAGACTCAAGAGCCGAGACCGTCTGCGGTGATGGTGATTCTAGCTTCTTCATCAAAAGGTCCATCTTGGCCGCAAGCATGTCCATATTGTCAATTTGGTGGACTTCTCGTGTGCGGGGCTGAAGACGTTCATCGCCCCAACCTTGACTTGAGCCTATCTTCTCAATGAGAGTGCGAGCAGCACTCACACTGAGTGAAAAGAAAGCTATGCCGAAAGCAGCATCAAAGTGCTCACGGGCCGTGCGGTTAAGCCCATGGTAGAAACTTTGGATGATAAACCAGTCTTTCATCCTGTGGTGGGGGCAAGCTAGTATACACTTCTGGAGTCGCTCCCAGGCGTCCGATATGGACTCATCAGTGTTTTGCTGGAAACTAGAGATCTTGTTCCGGAGGACATTAGTCTTGTCCAACGGAAAATACTTGGTGAGGAAAGCATTTGAGCACTTCTCCCAAGTAGAGACCTCATCCTTATTGGCATAGAACCATTGCTTTGCCTTCCCTACCAATGAGAATGAAAAAAGGGTAGCCAGACAACATCGAGAGGTGCTCCTTTGATGGTGAAAGTGCTACAGATCTCTAGGAAGTGTTGGAGATGAGCATTAGCATCCTCCGTTTGCTTGCCACAAAATGGGCTAGCCTGAACCAAATTGATAAGAGCAGACTTCAGTTCGAAGTCCCCATCACCTACGTACATTGGTGGCAGGCCCAGTGGGGATGTTCGTGCTGGAAGGGGGCAAGAACTGAAGGATAGTCTTCTCAGCAGCTGTCGGGGATAAAATCACGGCCCATTGCCATGGACCACTACCTGACGGCCTAACCGAACAACCTCCTAGGGCCTGGTTCCCTAGAGGGCTCTTTCAAGCCCATGTGCATCCTGCCGAACAGCTTCCTGGTTGGCACAGTGCGCAATGGCCTAAGATTCCTGTTTGAGTCCGACTCGAACAAGAGTTCTGCACGGCTACGTAAAGACCCGGACGTAGTTTTCCGGATTGGAGCAGACGTCGTGATCCCCAAGAATTGGAGGATACCTTATCTACCTCGGGATGTATTTGGCACGTATACGAGTTCGTTGCGTCCTCATGGTCAGCCCGGCCCGATTGTCCTTCGGTAGGTCGGTTGTTCAACACTATATAAACAAAGCTCCTACGGCGTGTAGAGGCCGGATCAGCGCGACTTGAAGTTAAGATCGCACATTACTTCCTGTACACCCAGGATCTCGTCGAGACTTGTTCATCTCGCCGAGTTCCTCATTATAATCCCTTTTTCATATAAAGAAGCGCTGGACGTAGGGTTGTTATCTCCCCGGAGAGGCCCGAACCAGGATAAAAACCCTGTGTCTCCCTGTTGCTCGTTGATTGCTGTTTACCTTGCTCGGCAGGTCTTCTATCTTCCTTTCTCAAGAACCTTAGTTGACTTGGGACCGATATCCCAACCGTCGACAACAACCATCTCAAATGAAGATGGTGATGTTTTGGTGGAGAGGAAAGGATTATTTGTGTGGAGTGGAAGGTCAGAGACACGAATTTGTGAAGGTAGGACTCGGGGTCTTATCCTCCATACGAGTGTCTCTGAATTTTGATGGAAATTCGTCGGAAGGTCGAATCCAGTCATGCACTACTCTGCTAGTTTTACAAAACACAGTCAGAGCAGGATAAGCCCGTTAAGCTAGGCTGGTATATTAAATAATAGAGATATTTTTTTGTATTTAAAATATATTTTTTGAATTATCTTTGACTACTGTGTTCCCCGGCAACAGCGCCAGAAAACTTGTTGGCAATTCTTACGCTTTTCAGAATTAATCCGCAAGTGGACGGATATCGCTTGTAGTTTTCACCCGGGGGTATTCCAAGATATCGAATCCATGGGGAACGAGGATAAAGAATAGTTCTATCTATCTATATTATTTAAGATACCAGCCAGCTAGATAACAGGGGTAAGAATAAAGATATTATAATAAAACCCAGTGACACACACATAGGAGTATAAAAAGATAAAAAAGACTAGATAGTTGGAAGGACAACGAGAAGAGTATAAAGTTTCTTTATTAAGTTTAATCAAATTATCGAGCTTGAGCTAGCAGACATGCAATGAAGGTTTGTTTTAAGAACTTCGTCGGAGCTCGGCTGATTCACTATCACCCGCTATCAGTTAAGAACTCCGGATGATTATGATCACCCCCGATTAGGCCCTACTGTTTCAATTCCTAACACAGTGGATTATGCGTGAGATAACTCGGATGATAGGGTTGTCACCACCTACCACCTACCACAAAGTACGTTGGAATGTGTGTAAACCAAGTCAGATCTAGTACCAAACACCACGTTTGCTATAAAACCGATCACTCCTTCCCGGATCCTAGGAAGACGATCCAAGTTTAATACTTAGACTATTCTAAGCATATGAGAATGAACCCAGACTCGGAACAAGATGAACTTAAACAACCATTCTATTAATCCACACTTCCCACTTAATGCGGAAATATAAATGCTCAGCTCAGATAAAGAAAGACACTTATATTATATAAAGGTAAAGTCTTACAAAAAGGAAAAGATACAAGAGCTATTACCTGAATTCCCGAAGACACTTTTGGAACTCTGAGCTTTCGCTCGACTCAACTCTAACTCCCAAACTGACTACTCTAACAAGTATGAAGTGACTCCAAGTATGGTGTGTGTCATACAAGTGAGATGAGGGGGTCCTTTTATAGCCATCCGCAGCCAATGAGAGGGTGTCACACCATGGGACATGTGTCACCTCCACACCAGCCAAAGGGGAATTCGAGAGGGGATCTAAGGGGGCCGACTCACCGGCCGACCCACCTTTGTCCTCTCTCGGCCGTGGATTTCCCCTAGGATGCTCCTTTGATGGTGTAGATGCTCTCAAAAAGTCGGTTTTGATAGTTGGAGTCGGTAAAACCGTCTTCCTTGTGGGCCCATGGATCCAAGTGTGAAGAAAGTGCTGTCATTCGATCAAACCGACTTGAATGGATGGTGTAGATATCTTCATTTTGTACTTCTTGGTCACTTGGGCGAAATTGGAGCCGGTTGGGTGAAAAGGCCAGGACGGCCGGTCTAGGTTGGGCCGGCCGGCCGGCTTCTGTTCCCGGTTCAGTTTCGGTTTTCTTCACTTTATTCCTAAGGACAAATACTCATCAAAACTTATGAAAAATTTTTAGTTTAAATAAAATACATGTATAAACCTTGATTTTTCCCCAAACTATCGAAAAGTTGGCGTATGTCGGCGTATGAATTTGGCATTTAACAACCGCCAACACTAGGCACTCAATCACACCTCTCAACCCAATCAAAGATGGAAATCGTGAGGATTTTTGGTGGGGGTAGATTTTGGGAAGCTAGAGAATGAACTTAGGGTGTTGAGAGTGAATGCTCACAATGAATGTTTCTTCCCGTTTAGTGTACTGTCTTAGGTGAAGTGGGAAAGCCCGCAATAAATACCCTTGATTCAAACAAGCCATTGGCCAGCTGGAAAGTTCGGATACTGCGAGCTTAAGGCCCTCTTTGATACCTTGTTCTAGTTTAGTTTTTGTTGAGATTGTAACTTTTGTTATTTTTATATACATCATTCATTTTATTTTTTGGAAATAATTTTTTTATAGCTTTGTAGGGTTTTTCTCAAAGATCTCAAAAATATTTTTTTCATAATTTATTTAGCCTTTTTAAACCACTTTCAAAAGTGGTCAAATTTTTCCAACAAAAACTAAACTAAAACTAAACGGGCTACCGAACATGGCCTAAGTTCAGAGACTCCGGTCAAAAAGAAATACCTGGCTGAGCAAACATATTAGGGGTATTTCGGGCACTCTGCTGGAGAAATGTTCAGATACTCCGAGCTTGCGCACGGAGAATCAGGTTAACTTGAAGCTTTACACTGAGCACCCAGAGTTCTGAATCTTCGAATACTCCGAATAATATTCCGGTAATTCGCAGACTGGCCGAGCGCACAGAAAATGGATTTTTTGGATACTCCGAAGGACATTCCAGGTAATTTTTAAGGTTGGCTGAGTGCTCACTTTTGGCAAAATACGGATACTCCGAAAGACATTCCAAAGTACTTTCAAGTAGATTTTTGTGGGGCTTTTGGATGACTATGTGGAAGGTGGTGAGTCACTCAACTTAGTATAAATTCATCTTTTGGAGCACTAGAGGAGTTCTAAATAACTCATTTCGTCATATCCCTCTTTATAGTACGGTTTGTATCCTTAGACTCAAATAAATGAAACAACTGCAACAACTCTTAGGACGCCCAAAAGATTTATCATTGTAGCACATAGTCTCGCATCAGCACCTTCCTTTTCTTTTGTCCTTTTCCTGCTTAATTCTCATAAAAACATTAGTTGTCATTGATCACCAAAATCATTTGGGCGCCTAGATGCACTTTCACCATGGCTCATGTAACCCTAGTGTTTCTCTCTTCCACGACTTGGCCACCCCATCTACAATATATGGCCACTGTCACTGCCATTTAGACTTGGATTTTGCTTAGATTAGTCCGCCGTTACAATTTTTCCGTTTATCGCTTTATGAAACCCCAACTTGTGTGCTTCATTGGTATTTAGTAATTTCAGATTGCATCTACCTTATTCTTGCTTGTGTTCTCGATTCGCATACAGGGATAAGCCTTAGTGGCAAGGTGTAACATCCCAAATTTTAAACATCAAATTTGGCACGTTAAATTTTTCCAAAAGCATCAGCATTAAAATAATTTAAAATCGTACTCATGCATCATGTCATAGTGCATCCTTATTTGTATCATTAATTAAAGTTGTCAACTAGGTGAATAAAAGGAAATTGTGCATTTTAAATTTTGTAATTATTAACCTAGCATAAGAACCTCTTTGAAGCATTGGTGGCCAGCTGTATAAATTGATTTGGGCATTTTATAATATTCAAGAAATGTTTATAATCATTTTTGGAAAAACAACAAAAGGAGAAAAACTTTGGAAATTTTTTCCTCTCTCTCTCTCTCTGATCGGGCCAAAAGGCCACCCCTCTCTCCATCTTGTTGGGCCACGCCCCGGCCCAACTTTCATAATGCCGGCTGGCCAGGGAGCCAGCCTCGCCCCCCTTGTTCAGTCGCTGACGACTGGGTCCCGCGCCCATGGGGCCGTGTGGTTAGGACCATCGTCCTCCTCTCGTCGCCCCGTTCTCCCCTACCCCAAATCGTCCTCTCGTCTCTCTCGTTCTCTGATGTGACCATGCCCATCATGGATATGGAAAACACAACATCGACATGGATTCTATCAGCTACTCCCTCGGCTTGGTCGCCATCGAGCTTTTCTTCAGCATGGTCATTGACGAGCTTTCGATAGACTACTTTATTTTTGACCTCTTCATCTACAACAAGTTGGCGACATTTCACGGCACACTCTACATCGTCTACATTAGCTATGGTGGCATCATCAATTACATGGCATCATCTCCCCCCACCATGGCCAGGTCGATCACACCGTCAACTTTGTGAAACCCCACCTTGTGAGCTTAATCGGTATTCAGTAATTTGAGATTGCATCTACCGTGTTCTTACTTGTGTTCTCAATTTGCATGCAGGGATAAGCCTTCTGGGCGAGGTCAACCGCGTCATGGCACGGTTGATAACCAACGGAGCGGTGGTGTTGTGATTGCAGGTTTCGATCATTCTGGTCGGAAGCCCGGATCGTTTATGTCGAGCTCTCCACAAATCGACTTACCCTTACCTGTCGGAAGATTAGGACCCCCTGCCCTCATCATTCTCTCTCCCGTTCATGCTCTCTCTCCCTCGTATCACACCCCCTTGTCGTTGTCTTCCTCCTCCGGCGGCAGATTGCGCGTGTGTCCTTCCGCCGCACCCGCCCCACGCCCGCCATGCCGCTCTCCTTGCCATCACAAGACGCTGCCTCGCCACAAATTAATTGCTCCGTGCCGCCGTCGCCTTTCTCATTACTCCGCCCTGTGCTCGCTTGTGCCGCTCGCGTGCGCTCTTCACATGCCGTGGCCCCCGGAGACCGTGCCGAGACCCTCTCCCCTCCGCCACTTCCCATCAACGCTCTGGCCACGCCGTCGTGTCTCCTCAGCTATTGATCCACAACAAACATCCCTCGCTGCCTCCCCTCACGCTGTGCTCTCCCGCGGTTTGAAGGTCGAGCCCACCACCGCCGTGCCATCCTCGCCTATAAATAGAGCCCTGCGCCGCTGTTTCTCCTTGTCCAATGCCCCGCCGTGCCTGCCCTCTTTTCCGATGAGCTCGGTCAATCGGTGAGCTGTTCGTCTTCTTCTTCAGAGTTTCTCTCTCACTGCTCTCTCTCCCCCTCCCCGTCGCAATGCCAGGAACTAGAAGTGCCGCCGTGCTGAGGAGCCATCGCCGTTGAGCTCAAGTTCCCGAAGCTCCTCCTTGTCGTCGTCGTCGGAGCACCCGTTTCGCCGCTGCCCCTCGTCGCCGTGCCGGTAAGGCTCCGCCGCCATCGAGACCCCTGCCCGCTTCGCCGTTGTGCCCGCGTCCCTCCCGTGCGCGGAATCGGACCCCGCCTCGCGCCGCCAGCCTCGATCGCGCCGCTGTCCTCCTCCTTCGGAGCCGTGTGGCTCGAGGTTGAAGAAGGGTGGGGAACCTCCCCTGCCCTGTTCCAGGCCGTGGCTTCAGTGGGCCGGCCTGCCAAGGCCGAGAGGCCCATTTCCCTTTTTTCTCCCTAAACCCTTTAAAAGCCTAATTAAAGTATTTTCAAAACAAATATATCAAATGGCATATAAAATTTTCAAGAAAGATTTCTCAAAATGCTTTAACATGTCCTGGACTAAACAAAAATATCACATGAGCTTGCATCCATATAGAAATGCATAATGTGCATTTGGGATGTTGATAACTCATTATTTCATGTACATGTGCATGGCATCCTTTTAAGCCATTTATTTAAAACTCATTGCACAAAATATTTTTATATCTGAATGGTGATTGTGTTTTGTGTTGCACGTGCTGTTCGCGCGAATAGGAGCCCAAGGAATGCTAGACCTGATCGACGTAACCGGCTGCTCCTACCTGACCGAAGGCAAGTCACCTTGATCATGTTGATGAGCATTTTTCCCTTTATTTAAAAATGATTTATTAGATTTGAAAACGAGCATGCTAGTTTAAACTAGTAATGACGTATTGGGTAGATTTAGCTATTATTCCGAAATTAGAAAGGTAAGACATATTGTTAGGTGTACATCCTAAGGACTAGAAAAATAACTCCTTGTTATATATTCAAACCTTGTGGTAGGATAAAACGCTTAAAATGTTTATTCGTGATATTATCGTTGTTCATATGAAATGATATTATGCTGAGAACGTGTTTGAGAAAGGATTTGGAAAAAGTGGTCGGAGAAATATACTGCATCGAGGACGATGCTTGGTTGGGAAAAAGTTTTATTCTTCTCCCCTAAAAACTTCCGACTAGGGAGGAACTTTTGCCGGACCGGTGCATGTTAGGCACTGCTTTTGGAAAATGGGGCAAAAATAAATTCTTTCCTCCCCTAGTCTAAGGACTGTTCATCCAATGAACCTACTAACTGAGCCATAACAGTACAACCTCGAGTCCCGTTTATGGGATGGGCCTAGTTGTTAGCCTTTAGCCCTAGCGGAGACTCTCCGACGGTCGCCGTTAGTGTTAGAGTCTAACGGCTTTGTGGTGAAACACTCCCGGGTGCGTAGCCTCTCGAGGGTAAAGCGTACCCACTCTGCAAAGATAAAGCAATCATGATTGCCGTGCTCGCGGTTATGAGCGCGCGAGGGGACTGTTCATATGGTAGCTCTTCTTTTCTAAAAACCTGGTTTAAGAAAGTGTTTTGAGAAAAAAGTTTGAGTCGAGTAAAGGAAGGATTGAGAAGGATTTTTTTTTATTTTGACTGAGAAACTAGGTGCCACCGGCTTGCATTATGAATTGGGTTCGGCCTATGATGAATTGCTCGCGTGGTTTGGACCTATCCATCTATTCCGAGTTATTTTCCCAATAACGGGAAGAAACTAAGGAAGTGTCTCGCTATGGCATGAGGCCAATTGGCGAGAGCTTTGAGAAAGAGCCCCAACAGAATTAAGAATTGAGTTTGAAGCTTTCTGAGAATTGCTTTTATAAAAACTAGGTAAATTAAAAATGCATTTCAGCAAATAAACCCAAGCATTTTCCTTGTACTAAGCCATCATATTGCACATTTTTCCGACTTGCGGAGTACCCTTATACTCATCCTTGTTTTTTTCCTCCCCCCTTTTAAAACTCCAAACAGCCCACGCGAATCGCTGGAATTCTCGACGGCTAGAGCCGTCGATAAAGAGAGGAAAACCGTCGAGACAGAAATATCTCGACGGCCAGCCGTCGAGATTTGGCCGTCGAGATAGCACGGTCGAGACAGACAGTCTTTCTCGACGGCTCAGCCGTCGTTATTTCACTTTCCCGACGGCTAAAACCAGGCCGTCGAGATACATGAACTGGGCAGGCACGACGTGACTTTGGGTGCTTTCTCGACGGCCTAAAACCGTCGATATTATTCTTAAGCGGGCCGTTCAGTTCCGAGGCCCATTACACAAGTTAGTCACGACGGCCAATAGCCGTCGAGATTTTATCAGCAGGGAACGACGGCTCCTCCAGGTGGGCCATGGAGGTTATTCACGACGGCTTATGGCCGTCGTGATAGACTCTTCCCGGTCGCGACGGTGGTTGACCCGCGTGGGCCATGGAAGGCATCTCGACGGCCATGGTGTAGCCGTCGAGAATACTTTAAAAAGAAAAAAATTTAAAAATTTGTAAAAATCACAATAATTTTGCAGCTGCTACTACACCCAAAGCAGCAAGACTGCAACCTGCAAACCCAAAACAGTCCCGCATTTAATTTTCCCACGATTTCACAAATACACATACCTCCGACAATTTCGATATATCACAAATATCGCATCACAAAGATCACAAACATAAAATCCACATTCACGAACATCTAATTAACATTCACAAACATCAGAACGACAAGATCAACATCATGAACACAATAAAGTAAACATCGATCATGGCTGCCGTGGTGGCGCCTCAAGAGCCGCTCATGAGGTTGGCGGCCATGTTCCTCGAGCCGTCGCCGCCTCGCTGCGGGTCGCCCTGAGTAGGTGGCACGAAGGACGGAGGAGTAGACATCGCAGAACCCGAACCTTCGAGATTTTTCAATTAGTAAGTTGATATATGTACAATGCGATAGTATATTGATTTGGCATAGGAGACTTACCGCTGGATCACGAAACCAAGGACGCTCGACGCTCGGGTAGTTGGGTGTGGGGGCGTGGGCGGCTGGGTCCCGAGGTGCCGGTGGTGCGTCAGTCTGGTAGCCGCCCGCCCAACATAGGTGCCTGGAGGGGCTGGATGGCTACCGTGACACGGCCGGGCACGGTGTAGGGACCTGCAGCCCCACTGACTCGAGGAGCTGCCCGCTAGCCCAAGGTGACCACTTGGACCGGCCTGCACATATATTTGATTTCGTTAGTAGAGATGATAAGATATGCACTATAAAAAGAATTGAATTGCGATTGTGTTACCTCAATGATTTAACGCCTCGGTGTCAAGCCTTCATCATAGTCCCTCTGCTGACTCTCGGACTCTCTTGCATCGCCCTTAACATTTCTCTGTCATGGGCCGCTCCTCCTCGTGTCTCTTCTGCTGCCGCTCTCTCTCCTCTGCAGGCGATCCTCGAATCGGGCGACGGGTCTCACCGCCGCTCAGCTAGCCCGTACATCGGGCATATACTCAAGACTGCAACATGCATAATACTGTGATCAGTTTTGCAATCATAATATACAAGTGTCTGAAAGAGATCTTACCGTAGGTGGTCGCCACCGATCGCCAGCGCCTGTGAGCCTTGCCCCCATGTGTTTATGAATCACATGAGGATCGAGGAGCCTCCTCTCGATTGCTCTCCTCCCGTGCTCCTCTCTATAAGCGTCCTTATAACGCTCCTACATGTCGTGATAGTCAAAATCAAACAAATAACCAAACAAATATAGTTGTATTCACTAATCCTATCGACACTTACCAAACGGAGATAAGCATGGGGATCTAAGGTCGGTTGTCCACAGTGGCGCCTTTTTCGTGTGGGCTGCTTCCACACGTCCATCGGGCTAGGCATAACCCCCGTCTTCGCCAACTAAATTGTAATATGACCGATATGTGTTAGTTCGAAAATCTAAAGTGAAGACGAAGTAAAAAACTTTTTATTACCAGTTTCTTCCCCAACTGTGCGATCGACCACCTCCCAGTGTTTGTTTTGTAATCCTTCACGCCCCTGTTCTTCTTTGCCTTCTCGGACTTCCCCTTCCACTCGGGGCTGTCCCACTTCCTACCTATAGCCTCCCAGGCGTCCTCCTGACACCACTCAGGCGGACTGGTTGTCTTGTTGGCGATCAAGTACAATGGCAAAGCACTGGGCGGTGAGGTTTTTTGCTCTGTCTCCTACAAAAGCAGAAAAATATGAAAATTAGAAACGAACACATAAAACTTAATTGTATTGTGAGGTTAGGTTACTCACCGTGATACTCTGAACGGCCGAGACACGGGCATTGGACATCATGTCTCAGACCCTGCTTCGCCATCCCGTCGATGGCAGAGCGAAGTCCGTCTCTTGAAGTCCCTCATGAGGCGAACTCGGTGAAGTAGGATATAACAGCAGATATAGTTAGAAGATAAAATCAATAAATGAAGCTGAGTTATTTTGTATCTTACCCAAAACTCGCGGATAACTTGATCATGGCGATGCTATCCCATGCGGGCTAGCTCGTAGTCATCCCACCAGTCTGTTGGTCTTGTTATCCCATCCCGGGTTATTAGCCCAGATAGTCTCGCCGCCCAGGTGCCAAGCGCCGTCCGGTGATGCCTCTCGTTGACATCCACCGTAGACATGTTCTTTGCATATTAAACAAAAAATGTGACAGTTTATATAATTAAATTGAAAATGGTATGTAAGTAATTGGCTACAAAATATGTACTGTCATCATTCAATCTGGATCACGGTCGTCCAGATCGGCTGGCGGTGCGGCCCTCACCCTGCTCGGGCCCTCTTCCTCCTACCTCCCCGAGAGGACGACCTCCCCAGCTATCTCCAGCCCGACGCCTTTTCGCTCCACTCTCCGAGTCGAGCGAGCTCTGCCCGGCTCAGAGGCCTCCTCCTCCTCCTCCTCCTCCGCATGTCGGAGGGTTGATTTATCTTGGCGGCATATCCCGCATATGAAAATTAAAGAATAGTTAGTCAAATAAATAATTTAAATCTTGATAAATAATTAAAATTAAGATATTTTAGTACGCACATGTAACCTCGGATATTTATAATATCTAGCAAGAATTATCGTCGACATCCATAATATCTTCGCTTAACGATCCCACGACATCCGGTCTTCTTAAACCTCATGTTCTTCTTCTTCTTCGACATCCGGTCTTCAATTGCTTGTAATTCGTCAAGTCCCGACCCAATATCGACTACCATTGTGGTGTTCATCGGTGATCCTGTTGGACCTTCGTAATCATCGGTTGTTGGGTCTAACAATCGCTCGGCCGACGGACCTTAAACACAACCCACCACGACTTCAAATCTTCCTTAACACTGCCTTTTATAGGTTTTTGGCATGGATAGGGGAGATAATACACCTGTTCTGCCTGGTTTGCGAGAATGAATGGATCGTACCCTTTAAGTCTGGAAGTGTGCTTTACCTCAACTAAGCCAATATCATGTTTACGCCGAACGCCATCATATGGATCAAACCACAGACAACGAAATAGGACTACTGAGAGCTCTTTACTGCCTTCGAATACTAGTTCGATTATCTCTTCGATTATACCGTAATAATCAACCCCATCCTCCCCCTGGCATAAGACACAAATTTCATCGATCGCAAATCAGGTTTTGACCGCTCATGTGTGGAACAACGGAATCAAAACCGTTTATATCGAACGGTTATGAACTTTCACAGATCTCATACATCCACGTGACATTTGACGAAGATCATTATGTAAACTAGCATCAATAGCGACTTGTTTCCAAAACCATGTTAAGAAATTGACGCCCATGTCCAAAGACCCGTTCAGAAAAGTTGAGTTCTATCACCGTTAGTTGGTCGTCGACTTCCTTTCCATTCGACTCGGACAAATTCGCCTCAGACAATTGCCAACTCTTCGATGTTGTCGAATATATATAACAATGCGACAACTCGCTCATCCCCAGATAAGTCTCGGTCGATGCTTACCTACCGCCTGACCTTGCACTGAAAAATTCTTAGCTCGATGAACTCGCGATCGATCGAACGGTATCTCAGTATCTGAATATTCACATTTTATCTATTGCCAAGTATTTGTTAGTGAAATTAGTAATCTCCCGAACATGATATGCCTCGGCTATTGAGCCTTCGACTCGTGCTTTGTTTTTGACACTTGCTCTATCATTTTTAGTCGACGTTCTATAGGATACATCCACCTATATTGTAATTGGTCCCCAAGTTGAGCTTCATAAGGTAGATGCACGAGGAGATGTTGCATTGGATTGAAAACCGGGAACATAAATCTTTTCTAACTTGCATACAAGCACGGCGATATCATCCCCAAGCTTCATCATATCATCCTTATTGATCTCCTTAGCACATAATTTTACGTAAAAGAAACTCAATTCACTAAGAGCTCTCCGGACATCTTGGTACGTAACCTCGTAATACCTACAGTCACGAGATCTCGCATGAATATGTGAAAGTCGTGGCTTTTCATTCCATTTATCTTTCCTTGAGTGATGTTCACGCCACGCCCAAAGTTCGACGCATAAGCATCGGAAACTTTAGACTATTCGAAACCAAAGTAATACCTCCTTCTTCTACGAGGCTTGTTAAGCATAACGCAGCTTTTGGCTTCTTCTTTTTTCCTTCGCCATATTCATTGTCGATTCGATCACATATGTCCCGACAATCTCGCGTGCTTTCGCATTATCTTTACTTTTTTCAGCTATATCAAAGTTTGTACCATATATGGCCTCTGCTACGTTTTTCTCTTGATGCATCACATCAATGTTGTGCGGCAAAAGAAGATCATTTGCATATGGCAAAGCATATATGCAACACTTGTGTGTCCAATTATGTGAGATACCGTAATCTTCATAGGCTCCATTCTGACCCAGCATCAATTGGGAATGCCATTCCTTTATGAACGCAATACCCACACGACCACGTTTTCTCCTTTTTATTGTGGTGTTCTTACGGAATGCATTTTTCTGTTTCCGAAAAGGATGTCCCGGTTTCAAAAATGCTCGATGACAGTCGAACCAACTCGGTTTGCCACCAAATCAGAATCGAATGCCTCTCAGATCATCCAAACACACAGGACAACTAAGCCGCCCATGTGTACTCCATCCGGAGAACATACCATAAGCGGGAAAATCATGTATTGAGTACATGTAGGCAGCCCTCATATAGAAAGATCTGTTTGTTTTTCTATCGTATGTCGGAGCACCCTCTTCCCATAACTCCTTCAGCTCGTCAATCAATGGACTCATAAACAAATCAAGATTTTTCCGAGATTCTTTGGTCCGAGCACGATTAAAGAAAGAAACATGAACTCTTCTTTCATCAGAATTGAAGGCGGGAGGTTCAGAGGAATGCTAAAAACTGGCCAACATGAGTATGATGCAGCCATCATATTGAAAGGCGTAAAGCCATCGATGGCAAGTGCTAGCCGACGTTCCTTGGATCCATTGCGAACTCCGGATACACCCTATCAAAGTGTTGCCACGCTTCTCCATCACCGGATGAACCATCATACCGGTCTTACACGTTACCCTCCTTATGCCACCTCATACTGCTGCGCGGTCTTCTCCGTAATGAAACATCTTTGAGTCGCTTTTAACGGAAAGTACCATGAGATTTTCTCGCCACTTTGGTCTTTCTTTTCTCCACAACCGTCGACGATCTCAATATATCTGGACTCCCCACAATGATCACACACATTTTTGGCAGCCTCATTTTTGTAATACAACATGCAATGGTTCGGACAATAGTCTATTTTCTCGTAAGGCATTCCTGCACCAGCAAGCGCTTTTCTACACTCGTACCAACTTGGGGGCATTTTGTGTCCTTCAGAAAGCGCGTCGCTTAAACATCCTAACAACTCATCAAAACAATTGATAGAGAAGTTATACTTGCATTTCAGAGCCATCATCCGTGTTACCATAGAGAGCAGGGTCACGGTGGTTTGATCATGCAAAGGCTGTTTGGAAGACTCTAACAGGGTTAAGAATTCGGTCATAGTGGTAGTTGCCTGCTCATCATCAAAATCATAGCCAAAGTCATCCATCATATCTTGCATTCTGTCAACTTCATCAAATCCTTCGTCGGGAGGAGTAGGGACGACACGAGCACAACCACTCTCACCGTGATAAACCCAACGACGATAACCGGCCTTAAACCCATTTTTGCATAAATGCATTCCCATATCATACCGTGTCCTCTTTCTACGCTTCCACACTCCGCATAAGGGCAATGAACGTCGCCGTGTCGTGGTTTGGGGTCGCCTTGAAAGCATTATCAACAAATGCATTGGCCTTCTCATACCATTCATCTGAATGTTGTCCGTTCGATCTCCATCCATCGTACATCCACCTCCTCTCTTCATCCATCGGTCTTGACACGGGAAGCTACACGTTAGGGTTTCAGAAAAGGCTTAGGAAGGCTTCTAAACCCACCCACGAGTAGCCGCTTAGACGTGTTCCGCTGTGGCATCGATAAGAACGAGACAAAATTTCGGCAGCATAACCCTATAGTTCTCTTAGTGCAACGATGGCTAAAAAGCTGAAAGCCAGCTTAACAGCACTTATGTTATGCACTAGGAGAACTATAGGGTTATGCTGCCGAAATTTTATCTCGTTCCTATCGATGCCACAGCAGGACACGTCTAAGCGGCTATCCGTGAGCTGTCCACTGGGACGCCACACATTGGCTGTCCACTGGACAATTCGGGGTCATTTTGCACACAGCGTAATAGAAATGAACGAATCACCGTCCAATTTCTTTACGCGTTGTGTTTTACCCGAACGGGTGACGTATGGCTAGGTTACTAATCGGTTCGAGACTTACAAAAATACAATAAAATAGGCATAGCACATAGCAAAGCAAAATTATATCTATAATTAAATAGCAAAGCATTACAATTGCATTACCTAATTTCGCAATTTTATAAATTAGGTAATTTTTTAATAATCATTACTTACAAAACTAATTAACTCAATATTATATAAAAATGTATATATAAGTTGCATCTAAAATTAAATGGTAAAACAAAACAATTGCATTATCTAATTTTCAATTTTATAAATTTTGTTAATTTTTAAATTATTACTAATTACAACACTAATTAAATTTTCGACGGTTTAAGACCGTCGAGACTACACAATGATAATTTAAAAAAAGCGAAGAAACAACACATACCACCGGCGACGGCGGCGGTCGAAAGCTAGGCTAGACGCGACGGCGGCGGCTCTGACGGCGAGGGCACGGCAGTGCGGCGGCGCCACGGCGCTGGGGCGACGGAACGAGGAGGCGCGAGGGCGTAGGGGCGTGAGGCGCTGGGGCGGCGGCGGCGGCGCTGGCGACGGCGGCGGCGGCGGCGAGGCGGCGCGGCGACGCGAGCGACGGCGGCTGGCGACGGCTAGGCGGCGCGGGCGACGCGGCGGCAGCGGCGCGGGCGCGGGGCGATGGCGCTGGGAGGCGAGACGGCGGCGGCGGCGACGTCGCGGACTCAGAAAAATTTGCCTAAGTGCCGCCGCGAAGTTTTTATAACAACTAATCTCGACGGCTTTAGGCCGCCGTGAAAGATCCCTACCGCATAATTAACCAACCAAAACATGACACGTGGCGACCATAACTATCTCGACGGCTTCGCCGCCGAGATTACAGCCGCAACGCGAGACCGCGGTCGTTGTTTTCTCGACGGCTAACGGCCGTCGAGATAACTCCGTCTGTCGGCGTCGCTTTCGACCACGTGTCACATTTTCACAAAGCCACGATCTATATCGACGCCGATGAGCCGTCGATATTATTTAAAGGGTGACGTGGCTGTTTATTTCCTTTATATCGACGGCGAAGCCGCCGAGAAAGATATGTGGTCGGCTCTTGGATTGTCCATATATCGACGGCCAGACGATAGCCGTCGAGATAACTCTATTGCGACGGCTTACGTTGACTACCGTCGTCAATAATGCTCTGTCTCGACGGCCTTTTATTATGCCGTCGAGAATGTGCTCTATCTCGACGGCTAGTGCAGCGCCCCCCTTCGATGGTCAACATAGCTTACTTAATTTTTATAAAAATTTAAAAATCTTTGGTGCTTCTAAATGGCTAATAATGTTTATGACATGATAATATACTATGAAGAAAATTCGTATGCTCAAATTAAATTTGCAAACGGAGTTGCCTATGTAAGTGGTTATATCGAGCAGAGTATGAGTGAACGTTCTATAGAGTTTTATGATTTATGGGTCATGGGGATATCAAAATTTTCAAATAATGCACCATTGTGTCGGAAAACCATTGTATATAGATCATTTCAATTGAAATGTAATAAAATATTGCATTTTAAAAACATTACAATACAATTTGTTAGTTTTAAATATATATACATATATTATACCTAACCTAAATTATAAATACAAATTATTTCAAGAATTAGTATGCAAAAAAATAACACCTTACACCATTATATATTTTCCCAAAATTTAGGACTGCATCAAATTTTATTTTTTATTTAAGTTCTTTTTATTTAAATTGCTAAATAAGCAAATCTGAAAATTATGAAAAATATTTACAAAATGAAAAATTCAATGGGCCAGCCCACCAGTTGAGCATTAACTATTTCTCGACGGCCACCTAGCCGTCGAGATTGATTCATTATGATGGGCCGGCCCATAATCTATTCACGACGGCTGATTGTGAGCCGTCGAGATAGAGTCTTCCCGCCTTCGCGAAAAGCTGGAAAAACGTGCGCGCGGGCCTAAGGGACCTTATCTCGACGGCTTTTCTATGGCCGTCGATATTAGGTTGATCAGATCGACGGCATTTCCTTGGCCGTCGATATTAAGGTCGCTGTGTCGACGGCCTATATCAGGCCGTCGAGAATTTTTCTGGCCGTCGAGATTTCGCGCGTTTCCTCGACTCTCAGTTTGAGGAGGACTCAGACTACGACGAGGAGGACTACGAAGTAGAAGAGTAGGGTTGCGTGTAGCCTACCGCCTTTGCCTGTGGAGTGGTTTAGTCGTGCGAATAAATTCTAGCATGTTAGGCCCGTGTATCATCGTCTGTGCAACTCTGTATCTCGGTGTACGTTTGCCGTGTTTGATGTACTAAATTGTGTCTCTTTTTGGGACCCTTAGGCCCTGGTGTTGTAACAATGTAATCTGTGGCACTGTATCATTTCTCTCAATTGCTAATAGCACTTAAAAAGCATAAAATGTAGAATTGAAATTGTCTTTGATCAAAATGCCATCAGAATTGGATTTGGAATCTATTGAATTCAGGCAACCATCTTTTGATATTTAAGTGTTGTGCAAATGATTATACTTCGTCCTGTTTGCTGGCAGATCGATGAGCATGATCGTGACGAACGCTTCGACTCTATGGCTCTACCTCTCTATGCTATTGTCATCTGCCATGTCGAAAGATGCAGCCTAGTTTGTGCTTCACTGTGAAATAAAGGTCTAATTGGATCTTCCAATTGCTTGATTGCAGTTATACAGCCTCAACTAGTAGCAGTAAACATTATTCTTGTTTCAAAATTAAAATAAAAAATTATTATTCTTGAGAAAAATTATATGAAAAAAACGTATAATTCTTGTGAAAAAGACAGGCTCAAGCATGTGAGCTTATTGCACTGCACCGGCGGTCACTGCTCAAATGCCTTCTTGGCCAGCTCGAAGTCCAGCGGCATAAGCGCCGCCACCTTCCTCGCCGCCGGCCTGGCGGCGAGCTCCTCCCACCACGCCATGACGAGCGGGCATGCCTCCACCAGCGACGCGCACTCGGTGGACATGAAGTAGTGCATGACCGGGAAGTGGCTGAGGTCGGCGAGGCTGACGAAGTCTCCGGCGAGGTACCTGGTCGCCGCCAGCCGCGCCTCGTACGCCTCCAGCACCTTCCTCAGCTTCCCAGCATTCCCGTCGACGGCAGCCTGGTCGGGCTCCGCGCCGAGCAGGGGCTTGGCGATGCACTGCACCGCGATCTCGCCGGCCAGTGGGTTGAGCTGGTGCGCCTCCACATCCAGCCACACGTCCACCATCGCCGCCTCCGCGAGGCTGCCGCCGCCGCTCAGCAACTCCGGTTTGTGCTTCCGGAGCACGTGCCTCGCGATCGCCCGCGATTCTGCAAATCGAAACGAAAAGGAAACGATTTTTACATCTACAATTTGTCTTGATTGCAGCAACGCGAATCGAATTCACATGCAATTTCATCAAGAATTCGTTTTGAGTTACCAAAGATGGTGAGGTCTCCATCCTCAAGAACAGGGACCTGCCCAAACGGCTGAAAGCGTAGAGGGAAGAAGAAGAAGAAGTTAGGCGTCTTCAGATTCAGATCGCACTCATGGAATTTCATGGCCGGAGAAGAGAGGGTACGTACGTTTCGGGCGAGGTGGTCCAGGCGGCGGTGGTCGCCAGCGTTGCGGCTCATGGGGACGAAATCGTAGTCGACGCCGGCCTCCTCCAGGCAGAGCAGCGCGCGCGCCACGAACGGCGAAAACGCCCACCCGTACACCTTCACCTTCGCCACCGCCGACGCCGACGCCGACGCCATGTCCCCGGAGTCCGGCGATATCGATGATATTTTCTTGGAGCTCGAGGCGCACGACGTGTACGTCGTCAGGGCATGGCATGCTCAGCGAGAAGTACTTTGGGTGATTGAGATGGGAGATGGCTAGCTTCGCTGCGAAGTAGCAGAGCAGCTGGTGGTTGCGAATTGCGATCGAGCTAGTGGCAGTAATGGTCTTCGTGTTCGTGGTGAGTTCGTCATTGCTGGCGTTCGTGCGTTGATCACCTCGCCTGCACGAGTTGGCATTGACTTGGCTGTTCTCGTCGCCGTCTGACAAAAAAATCTTGCTGATATCAGCGAGGACCGACTATAAAAAAATTATGACGGTTCAAAATCAGATCATTGCTCGGCAAAATGACATCGCCCTAGGGTAGATTATGAATGCAGGGTAATAAGAGGATGATGGCAATTAATATAAATAGATTATGAATGCAGGGGTTAATTAATTGGTCTGGTTTTAGTATGTTCAACCAATTGTTTCACTATGAAGAGCCAAATGTTTCAGTATAACAATTTTTCAGCAATTGTTTCAGTAAGCATAAACGAATGTTTTACTCCATCCGTTTCATATTATTTGTCATTCTAACAAATTTCACACCAAACAATGAACTGTGGTAAATTACATTGTTACCCTCATTAATACATCCTATTTGTTTTCGTAAAGCAACCATTAACTCTCTAATCCCTCCGCCTATTAGACGGCTTGCATTCTCGATGCATTAGAACACCAAATTCCCAAGTATTGATTAAGAGTAGGGAGGGCATGCTACCTCTAAAAAAGCTTTGGAACGTGAGAATGACAGGTATTTTGAAAAATATTGAATGCTAGCATGACAAATAAACTGAAACGGAGGGAGTAGTAAGTCCAATCGATTGTTTCACTAGGAAGAGTCAAATTGTTGCGTTAAAATAAATTGCACAAACAACGATAAAAAAGGTGAAACAAAAATTGCAATGTTGCAATAGTTGTTTCACTAGAACAATTGTTTCGCAACATTACAGCAATAATAATGCAAAAACCGCAACAGTTGTTTCACTGGAACAATTGTTTCGCAACATTACATCAACAATACTGCAAAAACTGCAACAGTTGCTTTTGTATGTTCACTCAATTGTTTCAGTAGGAAGATCTGATTATCGCAATAAGTGGAATTAGTTGTTGCACAAGACCTATCAAATTGTTGCAGTACTCACCTTTCAATGTTACATGCCAAAAATTTGGGGTTCATCTTCTTCCCCCAAATCCGGCCATTTCCTCCCTAAATCCGACATCTTCACTCAAAATCTGGTCACCTTATTCGCTAAATCCATCAAGACCTCATAGGAAGCACTAGAGAGAGGAGAGAGGAGGATGAGGAGGAGGTCTCATAGTTGCTAGGTATGCAAGAAGCACCTAGAGGGGGGAGGGAGGGAGAGAGAGAGAGAGAGAGAGGAGGAGGAGGAGGAGGAGGAGGAGGAGAAGGCTTCGACGAGCACGTTGGTGGCTCCGCTGCCGAGCAGGTATGACAACTTGGACTCCGGTGGTGGCAATGACGAGGCAGATGGCAACGACGACGAGGAGGAACTCACCGAAGTGATGGAGGTAGGCGGCGGCCACGACGAGGAACTTTGCCTTTTTCTCTCGCCCTCTCTTTGTTTGTGTGGTTGCGAGTGACCAAGAAAATGTGATAAGGATATGGTTGGGCGGTGGTTGGGATCCTAGGTACATCTGTGTTGGGCGGTGGCTGTGTGCTCATGACATCCGATTCCATCGGACACCCAGATCAAGCATTTTTTATATTTGTTTTGTGGCTAGAGCCGCAATATCTGGTTCAATGGTTCTTTTTTTTGTAAGCACAACACCGACCTTTCCGACTCGCTGGCCATGCACAATGATGCACCGCTTGTTGGCCTGCACCTCGATCGATCATGTAGCGAGGAGGGCATGATCACATGAAAGAGCATCACCGCCGCAACTAACTAGGAGGAAGAAGGGGTAGTGCCGCTGAATTTTTGGTATGATTTGGTCTAGCCAAAAATATCGGATCAAAATCAAAATGCATATAAAAATGCATGGAAAGCCGTGGGTGCAAATTTAATTAGCTATTAACCGAATAAATTACTTAATTTTCATCCTATCTAAGAATAAGTAAAGTCAATTATACCATTCATAAATATCATCTTATTTTAAAATCCTCTATACCGCGTAGGATGTCCGTAAACTGCCCATTCGCTGTGGCCACGTCATCCAATTTTTTCTGACCGTCGGATTGGCTCTACCAACGGCCCAGCTCGCGCCACCTGAGTCCGCCCGACCCCCCCCGGACGCGTGGTGCTGCCCAGCCCTGCCCACATGAGCTCCCCCTGCACCCTCCCTGCCCGCGTGTCATTTCCTCAGGATGCCACGCGCTGCCCCTATAAACCTGAGGGCTTCGCAAAAAAACCCTCCGATGTTTGGATTTGCTGCTGAGGTCCCCATCCAGTGGTATTTCCTCCATGGAAATTCCCGTATGCACCCTCCGTTTTTTCCGCCACGTATAATTCGACTCTTTTGGCCTTTCTAAGTACACTTGTGGTTGCATCCAAATTACCCGCAATGCCACCGCACGCAGCGTTTGCTCCGCCCCCACAGCCCGTCCCCCATTCCTCAATCCTCCCGTCTTCCTCTTCTCTCCTCTCCTCTCGGGCGCACGACTCCTCCTCCCTAGCCAGCCCCCGCCGCGCTGGAGAGCCGCCGCCCTTCTTCCGGACCCACTCCTCCCCGTCCGCTCCCGCCGTCGTTGGGTCCAGCCACCGCCTCCTCCTCCTGGCCTGGGTCCAGCCACCGCCGCCGCCGCTCCCTCGCTGCGCCCCTCCTCCCTGATCCGGATCAGGCAACGACGGCCGCTACCTCGCCTCCGCCTCCTTCTTCTGGCCTGGATCCGACCGCCACTGCCGCTCCCTCGCTGCAGCATCTCTTCCCCGATCCGGCTCACGCGACGGCGGCCGCTACCTCACCGCGCTGGCCCTGCCTCTGCCGCCTCCGTCCTAGGTCGTCGCTGCTTCCTCTAGTCCCAGATCTAGCCACGCCGGCCCTGCTGTCGGCGCCTCAGCCCCGACTCTCCACCGCCGTCTTCTACCGGCCTGGATCCAGCCGTCACGGCCGTTTCCACGGCCTTCTCTGTCCCAGGTCGCCGCCTCGCTGCGCTAGCCCTCCCTCCGTGACCTCGGGAGCACTGATCTGATGGTGTTTTTCTACTCTTTAGATTGATTAGTTGGTCTGATGGTGTATTGTTTGAATTAGCTATTGAAAAAAGCCTCTCTTCTACTATCTGATCTGTTACCCATTACATTTGACGGCGTGTTCTCCGTTCAACCACTGCGGATCACACCCCTAGTCAGATTTTCATCTGCTAGCCTAACTCGATCGTTTCGGTTCGATTTGGCGTCGAGCACAACAAGGAGCGACTTCATCAGATTTACCTGTGTTCGGATTCTCATGGGTAATAGTCTCTCTCGCTTGGCCTTATTTCTTTTCGATTGTGGTTGAATGGGGATGTGTTTCTGAGTGTTTGAATGCACGAATGCTAGTGACGTATCTCTCTCCTCTCTCTCCTCTCTTTTATACAAGCTTTGGGGTTTGGAGAGAAGGCAGGAGGTAAGATAATCTGATTCTCAAGATAATCGACAAGACACGGCAGAAGAGATTAAACGCGTCTGCATTGCCCGTGCTGCATGGCTTGCGCCGCCTCGCGTTTCGCCAAGTGGCCTATGACCCGCATGATCCTGCCGGTGAGTCTGCGGTGGGGCCCGCCGCTCCTCCCGACACAGGCGGCCTCCTCAAGCAAACCTTCTCTCACGGTCAATTCTTTCTGCGCCACGATGGCAATTGCTCAATCTGCAAGGGCCATCAGTAGCGGTAATCATTTCTTCATTGTCTATCCGCGCGTGATGTCTCATTAATGCGCCGTCCTTCGCGAAGCGGGAGCCGTCGTCCAAGACTCCTACGCAATGCTCCTCGCGCGCGGACTCCACTTTGACGCGTGGGGCCCTCGCCTCGTCTCAGAGGGGCTCGCCGACGCACCCACTTGGCGCGTGGGGGCCTCGCCTCGTCTCGAGGAGCTCACCCACGCTGTGGCTGGGCCTTGCCCACCCGCTCGGCGTGGGGCCCTCACGGGCCTCAGGGGCTCGCCACGCATTTGGGGCCTTGCTCGTCCGCTGACGCGTGGGGCCTCTTGGCCTTCTCAAGACTTTTTATACCCGGTATTTATTACACCGACAACACTCTCCTTCTGCAGCAGCTCATGGGCTTTTTTTTCATCTCTCGCCTATGGCGTCGTCGTCCCCGCCTCATCTGCTGCTATCTCGCTTCAGTCAAGGTGGTTTTGGGGAGCACAATCTACCCATGCCCGCTGGTTTTCTTTGCTTTCGACTCTGACCCTTGTTGGTGTACACACCTTTGCCCTCCCTTTCCTTTTTTCCATGCGCAAATAACAGCACTCTTCTTCTGCTCGCTGGATATGGTAGTTTTGTGTGTTTATACGCTACCAAAAAGTATTCATAATGGCTATGTTATCACTGAATTGGCGCCTGACCTTCATCATCAGCTGCAAAAAGTGCTACGTATTATATCAGTTTTGGCATTTCCAATAATTTTAAATTAAAAAAACCTAAATTGGATTGGTCTTTACCTTATGAATAAGCATGGCGAAGCTTTCCTCTGCGTATTTTGATTAGTCTTTTTGTCTTTGTTTACATTAAGATCGTACGTTGGACAGCTTTTACATTACATATTTTTTAGTTATTATAATTTGTTATGAGTGCCTTTTAAGAGCAATGCACTATAGATAAGTCAGCCGAACAGCTAGGTTTGGAGCCTATGAATTTTATCATGTTGCTTTCATTTCTATTGTAGGCTACTACCTCTTTCATCTTTCATCTAGATGTTCTCTGCATTTTATGACCAGCCAGGCAAATAGGTTCATCAATTGCTGACAATTGGCAATGAGGAAAGACATGTATACCTTTCAGTTTAGATTATCTATTCATTATTTATTTATGTCCAAAAAGAATTTGAACAAGGATGCATATGTAATTGTCCTTAAGTGTTTCGTTCATTGAGCTTAGCATAGGCATACCGAATCTTTTTTTTTTCGAAAAATGAAAAGAGAGTAGTTCATCACCCTTACTACATGCAGTGCTTATATTGGTAACGGAAAGTTGAAAATAGCATGGCACATTTTGTCGTGAATTACAAAATACCCTTCTTTCACTTATTTATGTGGACAATAAAGGCAAGCATGATTGTGCTCGCAGTGTTTGCTCTATTGTAAGCTATTTTATTGAGTGACACCTTGTTTGTCGACAATGGCTTTAACCACGTGGTCATGCCTCGCTCGAAAGAATAGATTAGGGCTACACACCAGCTGTGATTACAGAACAAACCAAATAGCGGTCCATGATTTGCCAGCATAAAAATGTTGCCTCAGAAGCTCATTTTTTTTTTGTGTGGTTCGTAGTTTGTCGGTCCCTCTATTTTATAAGTGACCGTTCTTTTGTGCAGAAATGGTATAGATAATGCTTAATAAGTGGTGGTCCCATTTTTTATTTACCTTCTTGATGTCGCACTCAAATTTTATACCAAAAAGGACATGGATGCTGCAAACCATTTATGTACCTCATTGAGATAATAAATTGTCGCTGCTGGGTTAAAGAACCCTGATTTGAAGACTCTGCTTTTACATTCATTTTAGCAAAAATGTGTAGTTTGGTCTCTACCCATTATTGAGCAAAATTAACTTTGCTATAGCTACATAAACTTAACATATGTTGTTCATCTGCATGTGTGTTTGGTTTAACTTTTCTGACTATGCCTCTACGGTGCATATAAATCCGCCATTACGTATATGACAGAAGGTGCTGCATGAAATGGAATGTTAAATCATCCGATGTTTTTGGTTTCCTGCAAAATGCAACATCTAATAATTTTAGGTGTCTGGCGCAAAATAAGTCCTAGGTCTGTGCATGTCCATTAAACAAACCACTATGGCATCTGGTGTATTTTAGCACTCCTACCAATTTCTTCTTTCCCCTTTTTAGCATTTTATAGTTAGCAGTTTTCATTTTGCTGATGCAGGCACCAAAAAGATTAAGCAATGCATTGGGACAATCTATTAATGACGCTCTATTCAACTTTGTCGACCAATATGAACATGGCCCATTTGGCTCACCTTGTGATTTTGTATGGTCGGTCAAAATAGAGAGGTCTATTTTATTGCAGACAATACCTTCGACAATGTAGTTACTACACTGTGTTCTTTGGATCAAGCGTTGATTTTTTGTAACGTGAGGGACACTTGGTTGGTAGTATGGACTGGTTTTTGTATTCTGTAGTTGCTAAAATTGCTTTCGTATCTTCTCTATGTAATTATATTGCAAAATTTCCAAAAAAAATATTATGTTCTCAAATGAGATGATCCTTTTTGGTATTGCTATTTTTATTTATAGTGCCTCACGATTACACACTGTCTTATCGTTTTGTAAGAATCTCTTCATAAAATTTATGGTTGTCATATGTATTCCTCAGGATTTTTAATTGCAAATCCAAAACAAAGACTTGAGAGTCTCTTATTGTTGAATTGTATATATATTTACACATTATGATGTTAATATTTCAGAGTATATGTATCATAGCACAAAACTATGCCTTTTCTACGAACAAAATGACGCGCGTGTATCCTCTGGTATAACAAACGAGTTATCGTTGTGCCTCCCGCGCGACACGTGTCTCCCCTCTACAGTGCCTACCGTCCCGGCCGTCCGATTGCCAGCGATGGCAAGATCCGGCCGTTCATCCTTACCATATATATAAAACGATTTTTTCCAAAAAAAAAAACAACCAGGCGGGCTGTTTGCTCACATGGTCACTGGCGTCAGTTTTCAGCTCCGAGCTGTTGGGCCATTTTTTTCGGCCGTCCAATCTGCCTCCTCATCCGATCCTGCCGTCCAGCCTAGCAATTTTTCAACTCAACCCGCAACCCTCCTTTTGCAGCCCAAATGCCCAAACCCTAGCTCCAGGTATCCACCTCGCCGCCTGCTCCGCCTCCTCGTGCGCGTCGATGGCGTCGACCTCGCACGCGACGCCAAGTCCATTATCGTCCACACTGCGCGCCGCTGCATCGAGCTGGATGCCGCCGTGGAAATCACCGGAGAGGCCTCCATGGCGCTCTGGTCGCACCGCTTCTCCGTCTCGATCGGCAACCCGTGGAAAGGTATCCCGTTTTCCCTATTCGTGTTCTTTGTTCTTCCTTTCGGATATGGCAAGATTGGCGGCCACCATTATAAACGGTGAAATCACTGTTATGTCGTATGCTCATCTACATAACAAACTCATCAGTTGTTTTGCTTACAGATTAAGAAGTGTGAATGACTTCTTTTTCTCCTCGGTTTACATTTTCAAAAAATACAACAAAATCCACTATGTAATAGCATACTGCGTTAGGCTTTTGTAAAGTTCATTGTGTCCTGCTATTGTTTTTCCAGGGCTATGCCCTGCTCTTACAGTAATACTTATTTGGTGTTTTAATTATGTTGAGAAGAATATGATGTTCTTTTGGTTGTATTCTTCTAAGCTCTGAATTTTATGAACCGGCCTCTTCAATTTCTGTTCTTTACCTAATCTTCTTCTTATCCTTTGCCTCTTAAAAATGACTAGCTTGCGTAATGTTCTATTGCTTGCTGGTGGTTTACTCTGCATTTTTCTTTTAGTTCTTACTCAGTTCAGCATGCTTCATAAACAAACGTAGGTACACACAACAAATGAGGTTGAAGGCTTGGCCAAGACATTTAGGTCTTTCAGTTCTCAATCAAAAAGGTGATGTCCTGGCAAAAAACCTCCTACAGATTATAGCCATTCCCACAACTGATTGTACCAAGGTTGATTTCTTCTTTCTTTCTCTTTCAGTCTACTATAATGGCCAGTGGTGATAAGATTGGTTTGTCCTTGTCAAATATATCACCTGTCAACGACAGTGCTCATTTTTTAGTATATTATGACATTATGGTTTACTTAGAGTTCTATGTGTTAATTATGAGGATATCTTTTGTATATGGCTATTTGTTTTGTGGGCAGTTGAAGGTAAGTGCAATATTATTTTTCCACCTGATAATCCCCCTCTCTGCGTTCTGTCATCTGTGAAATTTTATATTATAAATTGATACAAGGTGCTGGCCCTTTATCTGTGAAAATGCAAAGGAGGCTCAAGGTTTGTTGATTTTTTGTTTGTTGATTTTTTCCGTATCGTATGACCTGTAACAGCATTATAGAGAAGCAATGTTAATTTTGCACATAGCATTTTTGTGAGCTCACTTTCTTTTTATTGGTTTCCTTCTTTTAGATCAGTCAGAGCCCTGTCCATAACCCTATAATCAAGAGTAGTTGCAAGTAAATATTTTGCTACATGGTTAGATTTATTAAATTTTGTTGGTATGTTGCTTCCATGCTTAAAAGGATTGTCTGATAGGTCTTTTCTGCTAGGATTTCCTAGAGCCTCTATTGATTTATTGTTCTTTTAGCACATGGATCAAAATGATGTTGGGCATATATCTGTACAGTTTGTTGCCATTGAAATTTGATATCTTGTGTACGTCATTGAAGTTACCAGAAACATGTTACCTACGTAGCTTCTTATCAGTTTTGGTTTATTTGCTCAAAGTGCAGTAATTAACCTCAGCCACATTGGTTACGGCGCGCCGCGGGCGCGCTGACCATCCTAGTATATACTATCCTTGTAGTATAAAAGTATAAAAATTTAAGACTACTGTATGCTGTTGGATCAAGAGAAATGGACGGTCCATATTTATTACTCCCTCTGCCCATAAATGTAAGGCGTACTTTGTTTCGTCAGGACAAGACTTTGACCAACAATTACTCTATTAATACATAACTTTTGTGACACAAAATTATTGTTAGTAGATTTGTATTCAAAAATACTTGCATTTGAATATGATTTTGTATCACACAAATAACATATTAATAAAGAAATTGATGGTCAAAGTCTTATCCTAACGAAACAAAATACGCCTTACATTTATGGACGGAGGGAGTAGAGCATCTCCAATGGGGACATGTTAGCAGGCTATAAGCCATCCACATTAGATTTTTGGTTGAGCTGGAAGAGAGAGAAGGCGGCTTGGGCTAGCGCCGGTCGCTTAGCATGCTGCCCGATGCAGGGACAGCACATGTCCTCCCTCTCTCTCTCCCACCTCTATGGCCCTCTCTCTCTCTTCCTCCAATTCTTTCCTTTCCCGAAGCTGCCATCGCCGCGGGAGCCGCCGTCGTCCGAGATGGCGAGGGGAGGGGACGCCGTGTCGGAGCCACCGTCCCGCGGGAGTCACCATCGCCTCCGTCGTCGGAGATGGCGAGGAGAGAGGACGCCGTGCCAGCGAAGATGCCGAGGGGAGGAGAGCGCGCTGGCAAGACAGCGCCCGCCCTTCTCCCCCAATGGTGTGGCGGCGAGTTCCAACAGTATCGGAAAAAAGGACAATCCCAATGTTCCATCTCCCAATCCTAATTACATGAATTTTCTTGAAGAATCGGCTCAGGAGGCTTTGGCCTTGTATTTCTTGGTGGATTTTTAGCCATCCGATCATACTTTTGTAGCAATTGATCGAAAGTTGGTTTAGGTCTTATGATCGGCTTATTATTCCTCCCATGCTTCACTTCACGCTGCAGCTCCTCCTGTGGCCTCATGGATCGGAATTTGAGCTCCGGCTTTTCTTCTATCACAATCCGCTTAGCATCAACAAGCACTTTAAACCGATTAGAGTTTTCTCCACAATCATCGGCTTTTCTCTTCAGAACGTCAACTGTTCCAACAAAACCGATTGGGAAAGGTTCTGTATCAACTTGTGAATTTTTGCTTTGATACCTCAATTGTCCATCCTCAATCGCCTTTTGGATAAGCTGCTTGAAAGTATTGCACTCATTGGTGGTGTGAGAGTATGAATTGTGCCACTTGCAACATTAACGTCTTTCGACTGCTGAATCCATGCATGCATGGTCAAGCACATGAGAATGGATACCCATACAGCCGTGTCCCTAGCCATTGTACACGGAATTAAGATTACTAATGCTAGAACACCACATTATAGCATAGGTTAACACTACTGGACACACTACTGCATGAACACCACTGGACCTTCACTTCATCATACCTTCCAAAGAGCCCTGAATTCTTAGAACCAAAACAACACTACTGGACCTTCACTTCATGAACACTACTTCATGAACACTACTGCATGAACACCACTGGACCTTCACTTCAAATTCAAGTGCTTCATCATACCTTCCAAAGAGCCCTGAAGTTCTTGTTCCGTCTTTTTGTATGCATCAACCACCAACGTCAATTCACCCACTGTGCCTCGCAAGTCATCCACTGTGTCTCGCAAGTCCCCCAACAAATTCGTGATATGTTGAGGAAAAATCGGATCATGCCATAGAAAGAAATCGCATCTCCGTGGGTCAGACTAAATGCAAACAAAAATATGGGTCAGACAAGAAAAAAGAAACAAAAATTGACCAGAATCAACAAAGATCAAACAAAAAAACTTACTGGAGGAATCATGCAACAGTAGTACCTCCTCCCCGGGTACTCACTCCACGAAATGAATCGTCCGGCCTTCTCTCTGGGGTTGCAAAGGCATAGCTGGGCTGGCTCGTAGTCCAATGGATGCTCATGATACAGCGTCGGCGACGCCAGCACGTGAGGTCGTCCATGAATCCTTTCCCGGCGACCGCTTCCCCATCGGTGACCCACTCCCCCCCATCGGCCTCCTTCGATCCAGGTGAGTGGGAAGTGAGTCCAATGGATGCGGCCGCGGCTGGAAGGCACCCCGGCGACGATCAAGGTGGAAGGCACCCCGGCGACTGCTCTCCCCGGCGTTCGCTCCCCGCCTCCCCCATCGGCCTCCTTAGATCCAGGTGTGAGTGGGAGATGATTCATGTGGCATAGCCGACCAAATAGAGGGGCAACGGAGTACCGAATAGAGGTAACATATGTGGAGGAGCAACGGAGTGCCAAATAGAGGTAACATCAGTGCAGGAGCAACTCAGGGCCGCTTAGAGGTAACAGGGGTTCAGGAGCAACGCAGTGCCGACTAGCGGTAACATACTATCAGGAGTAACTGAGTGCAGACTAGAGGTAACAAAGGTGGAGGGGCAACGGAGTACCGACTAGAGGTAACAAAGGTAGAGGGGCAACGGAGTGCCAAATAGAGGTAACATGTAGTTGACCTTTTTTTCTAGGTTTGGCAGACGTGAGTATCCAGACAGAACTTGAGGGTCTTTAAGGCATTGACAGGCTATACTATAAGTCATTTCATCAACACTCTCATCATCTATAAGTTCTTGCATTGCTCTATCAAAGGCTGCATTATCAAAGGCCAACAGCTGCTCTGTGGTGTCCGGTCAGTTGGACAATCTCAATGCCATGTCGTCCGAACTATCTCAAACCTTTTTGTTTCAAATAAATTATTATTTATTTTTGATAGGTTACCTTGTTTTGTCATCATGGTTTGTCTTTTGTTTACCTTATGCAGTGTGGGCCTGAGGCGGGAGCTCACAACCTCTAGGGTAATGGTCTTGCCAGTCAAGGTCTTCATGAATATCTACATTTCATCCCTCAAGCGGAGAGAGAGTAGTGTAGGCCCGAGGTGGGAGCTCACAAGCATTCCACCCCCTCACTCAAGGTCTTCACGAAGATCTACATTCCACCCCCACAGACTATGTGGGCCCAAGGCGGGAGCTCACAACCTCCAGGGCATTGGTCTTGCCAGTCAATGTCTCCATGAAGATCAATGTGGGCCTCAGGCCCGTACATCCTGAATTCAGACCAGTCAAAGATGTTCACAAAGATCTGCATTCCTCCCCTCATGCGGGGGCAGTGTGGGTACCCTACCCTTCTCTGCCAAAAGCGTGCTAGCGGTTCTGAGTGAGAGGATGGAGAGTTCCGCTCGGATGTTGTAGGAGTTTCTTTTAGGGTTTAGGCCTAAAAGAAAATTTAAAACTCGAGGAGGGGAGACGGGATGCCACACAGGCGGGTTTTTGCTGCCTAATTGGTTGTGCCCCAATGATCTTACTGATGAAAGAAATGTATACCTAACTTCTATCTCCAAACCAACATTTGATTGAGGATGAGGGAAGGAAGGGTAGGTGCTCCTTTGCAAATCGGCGATGGCTGCCTTGGCTGTGCGCAAGACAATCTAGACCTTACTCTCTGGCGCAATTTCGGTGTCTCCGCGTCCGCCCGTAAAAATCCCTTGAAAATTTAAAAATATTACATAGACCATTCAGACCTTACTCTCCGGCGTAAGCCCAGTGCCTCCGCGGCCACCTGCAAAAATATCTCGATGCCATTTTTTAAAATTTACCCTGGCCTTCTCTGCCAAAGGCTACTCTCCGGCGTAAGCCCGATGCCTCCGCGGCCACCTGCAAAAATATCTCGGTGCCATTTTTTAAAATTTACCCTGCCCTTCTCTGCCAAAGGCGTGCTAGCGGTTTTGAGTGAGAGGATGGAGAGTTCCGCTCGGATGTTGTAGGAGTTTCTTTTAGGGTTTAGGCCTAAAAGAAAATTTAAAACTCGAGTAGGGGAGACGGAAAATTTAAAACTCGAGTAGGGGAGACGGGATGCCACACAGGCGGGTTTTTGCTGCCTAATTGGTTGTGCCCCAATGATCTTACTGATGAAAGAAATGCATACCTAACTTCTATCTCCAAACCAACATTTGATTGAGGATGAGGGAAGGAAGGGTAGGTATTCCTTTGCAAATCGGTGGTGTAATAAGCAATAAAAAAGCTGATTCGTCAAGCAAGCTACCGTTTAACGAATGCAATGCAAGCAAGGTAGCTTGCTTACTCTCCATCTAGCGTGCGTTGGCGGCAAGGAAAGAGGCATTGGAAAGACTAGACCATACACATTAATTAGTACAAGAGGCGTTCGGGAAGTGACTAGTCGCTTCTGGCGAAGCTTAACCTAGGTTATTACAAGAATTCTACAAGATGTCTTCCTTGATACAGGAGTAATTAAAACAGCAACACAATGTCTAAAGACAGAGACTAGACAACGAGACCACAGCCGCCCTTGTCGATCGCCTACTCTTCACTTGTTCTACAAGCTGTCACTTGTTCTACAAGATGAGAACACACATGTTTAGATAAGGGATAAAAAGCCATAAAAAGCTGCAGCACAAAAATAGGGTTGTTTACTAAGAAATCACGAGTTCATATTGCATTACATCAAACTTGGGCCCAGTATTCAAAATCAAAACAAGTCGGAGACAGAGTCAAAGGCAATGTCAGCAACACAATATGGACTCCTAATGCTTTACTGTATTTCCCTAACACTAAGCCATAAAAAGCTGCAGCACAAAAGCAGGGTTGTTTACTAAGAAATCATTATACTAGTATAATTGCAGTAGTATGGTTGCTATGAACAAATCCTAATGTGCACTGACTGTGAGACGACATCGAAGGCTGAACGCAATCAGCTCAAACACATATATCTTAAGGTCAGCTGCAATTGACCATCTGTCTGTGGAAGGGGGGCACTTTTGGCTGGCCCATTTTATATTTCACAGGAAAAATGAACATAGCTTGGATGCGATAAGGTTGACTTACCAGCAGGCGGGAGCTCAGGAGTTTAGGCTCCTCTCCTCACACTAGCTGATTGGTTGGTGGCAAATTCTGCTCAGTATTCCATCAAAAGAACAATAAGTATAAATAACTGACATGACTGTAGAAGATCTAAAAGAGTTTATTATCATATATGAGATAAATAAGCAGAAAACAAAACAACGGCTTACCTCTAAGACACAATTGGGATCACACTTCAACCTTCATGTTAGTTGCACGAAACTGACCTTTCTTTCCATGGTTGGTAGACGTGAGTATGCATACAGAATTTTAGGGCCTTGAAGGCATTGACTAGCTAGGCTATAAGTCATATTATCAACGTTATGAACTGGATTTAAAAGTTCTGTCAATGCTATTTCATAGTCTTCTCTATCAGAGGCTCTGCCATTTTGTGATAACTCAGGCATATCAATGTCTGAGCTCTTCTACCGAAGCTGGCGGGAGAAGGGCTCATCAATGCTACGCCTTTTACTTGTAATACTATTGTCCCCACTGTATCGATCACAGTTTACAGCATTGAACTCGTAAGTATTAAGTGACTTTCCCTTCTGACGATAGTAGGCTTCAAAGATCCTGTTGAGCTTTTTCTTATATGTCAAAATATGTGTATTTTGAAGCATAAATATTACCAATTTTCTGCAATGGAAAGACTCACTTAGTGGTTCGATTATATAAATGGAGAAAGATAGTGAAATGTTCAGATGAGGTACATACAAGACGCAAATCCTTGAAATGCTCAGGATGAGTACGGCCACCTTTTTCCATATTCTGCAATGGAAAGCCTCACTTAGTGGTTCAGTTCTATAAACGGAGAAAGACAAAGACAGTGAAATATTCAGGTGAAGTATATACCTTTCTGATTGTCAAATCCTTCAGAAGATCATGGTACTGATCCCATAAACTTCTTAATCGTCTAAACTGTTGTTTCAGATCCATTTGATTGAATGTAATATCAAAATCTTGCCTGGACATGGAGTTTCCAAGCGTCTTAAAAAAACTGTTTTCATTCGTTGAATTTTAACCATCCTGAACCATCTTGTAACACTCATCCACAAAATAGTCCATCACGTGTCTATGTCACATTGGCGGTGCCATGACCTCTAAATGATCCACATTAAAAAGGGAAACAACAATGTATCATTAGGTACCAATTTTAAGCTTACGGAAACAACAATATGACTTGCTCACGAGTTTTATGAATGTGACCTAACTCATTTTGGAGCGAACTAACTGTCTCATCTTGTTTCATCTTGTCTCATCTTTCCCTGCCTCGTCTGCCTCCCACCCCTACGAGGCTACGAGTCGCCGTCCCCGAGGATGTTCCTCTTGAGTCACTGACCACAGCCGCCGGCGAGGCTCATTGAAGGAAGAATAGCTGGCCTCCCCCCACCCCAAAATGGAGGATGCTTGCGCTTCAGCTGGTTTGTCCCTGTCCCTGCACGGCGATAGCCAATCTTCTTGCCGGTCCAGCCGACGCATCGCCGGCAAATCTTCTTTCCGGTCCAGCCGACGCATCTTTGCTGGACCATATCCTTGCTGGACCGGTGCCCGGCTCAGATCTTCGCGGACTCGGTCTTTACCGGGTCGATTGGCAGGTAACTACAATTAACGGTAAAACTATTTTGCGGCTAGTTTCATCGTCCATGCAATAGTTTCATTTCTGAACATATCTAGCCTAGATAGTTGCAATATTTTGCGGCTAGAATCTGTAGCAAACTAGAAACCTAAGCCCTTCTTTGAGCCTGCCACCCTGAGCTCACCGACAGTTTTTTATCCATACAGTTAGTTCGCTCCAAAATGAGTTAGGTCACATTCATAAAACTCGTGAGCAGGTCATATTGTTGTTTCCGTAAGCTTAAAATTGGTACCTAATGATGCATTGTTGTTTCCGTTTTTGATGTGGATCATTTAGAGGTCATGGCACCGCTAATGTGGCCTAGACACGTGATGGACTATTTTGTGGATGAGTGTTACAAGATGGTTCAGGATGGTAAAAATGCAACGAATGAAAACAGTTTTTTTAAGACGCTTGGAAACTCCATGTCCAGGCAAGATTTTGATATTACATTCAGTCAAATGGATCTGAAACAACAGTTTAGACGATTAAGAAGTTCATGGGATCAGTACCATGATCTTCTGAAGGATTTGACAATCAGAAAGGTATGTACTTCACCTGAACATTTCACTGTCTTTGTCTTTCTCCGTTTATAGAACTGAACCACTAAGTGAGGCTTTCCATTGCAAAATATGGAAAAAGGTGGCCATACTGATCCTGAGCATTTCAAGGATCTGCGTCTTGTATGTACCTCATCTGAACATTTCACTATCTTTCTCCATTTATATAATCGAACCACTAAGTGAGTCTTTCCATTGCAGAAAAGTGGTAATATTTATGCTTCAAAATACACATATATTTTGACATATGAGAAAAAGCTCAACAGGATCTTTGAAGCCTACTATCGTCAGAAGGGAAAATCACTTAATACTTACGAGTTCAATGCTGTAAACTATGATCGATACAGTGGGGACAATAGTATTACAAGTAAAAGGCGTAGCATTGATGAGCCCTTCTCCCGCCAGCTTCGGTAGAAAAGCTCAGACATTGATATGCCTGAGTTATCACAAAATGACAGAGCATCTGATAGAGAAGACTATGAAATAGCATTGGCAGAACTTTTAAATTTAATTCATAACTTTGATAATATGACTTATAGCCTAGCTAGTCAATGCCTTCAAGACCCTAAAATTCTGTATGCATACTCACGTCTGCCAACCATTGAAAAAAAGGTCAGTTTCGTGCAACTAACCTGGAGGTTGAAGTGTGATCCCAATTGTGTCTTAGAGGTAAGCCGTTGTTTTGTTTTCTGCTTATTTATCTCATATATGATAATAAACTCTTTTAGATCTTCTACAGTCATGTCAGTTATTTATACTTATTGTTCTTTTGATGGAATACTGAGCAGAACTTGCCACCAACCAATCAGCTAGTGTGAGGAGAGGAGCCTAAACTCCTGAGCTCCCGTCTGCTGGTAAGTCAACCTTATCGCATCCAAGCTTTGTTCATTTTTCCTGTGAAATATAAAATGGGTCAGCCAAAAGTGCCCCCCTTCCACAGACAGATGGTCAATTGCAGCTGACCTTAAGATATATGTGTTTGAGCTGATTGCGTTCAACCTTCGATGTCGTCTCACAATCAGTGCACATTAGGATTTGTTCATAGCAACCATACTACTGCAATTATACTAGTATAATGATTTCTTAGTAAACAACCCTGTTTTTGTGCTGCAGCTTTTTATGGCTTAGTGTTAGGGAAATACAGTAAAGCATTAGGAGTCCATATTGTGTTGCTGACATTGCCTTTGACTCTGTCTCCGACTTGTTTTGATTTTGAATACTGGGCCCAAGTTTGATGTAATGCAATATGAACTCGTGATTTCTTAGTAAACAACCATGTTTTTGTGCTGCAGCTTTTTATGACTTTTTATTCCTTAACTAAACATGTGTGTTCTCATCTTGTAGAACAAGTGACAGCTTGTAGAACAAGTAAAGAGTAGGCGATCGACAAGGGCGGCTGTGGTCTCGTTGTCTAGTTTCTGTCTTGCCGGATGCTTGTTGTTGTAAACTTTAGACATTGTGTTGCTGTTTTAATTACTCCTGTATCAAGAAAGACATCTTGTAGAATTCTTGTAATAACCTAGGTTAAGCTTCGCCAGAAGCGACTAGTCACTTCCCGAACGCCTCTTGTACTAATTAATGTGTATGGTCTAGTCTTTCCAATGCCTCTTTCCTTGCCGCCAACGCACGCTAGATGGAGAGTAAGCAGTGGCGGAGGACGGATGAAAATTAAGGTATGGCAGGTTTGGGAAGCGCGTTCAACACAATTACATATAAAAAAAAAATTTAAGACAAGAAGATTATCGAAAAGTACCTCGAACGAAGTTTACAAAATGCAGAGCAGAGGATACATGAAATGAACAATTACTAAAATAACCTGTCAAACAAAGATCAAAGGTAAATTAGTAGTTAAACTTGTGGGATAAGTAATATAAAAGATAGAAGTGGATTGCAAGTTATGAAGTTATACCGATAAGATAATGCAATTAGTTATGTCTAGGTTTGTTGTGCCACTAGAATCTTGACTAAAATAGCTCTTCAAATCTGCAAAAAAAAAAAAACAAGCAAAGCAATCAACCATTACCTAATGCCATTCAACAAAATCGGTTTCTCGATTTACAATTCAAATAGGAGACTTGAAACAAAAAAAAACCACCTCGGCCTCCTCTTCCTCTTCCTCGTGCTACCGTTCCTCCTCTTCCCCTTTAACTTCCCATGAACACTTCACAGTACAATCTTCTCAATGGGAATCCACAACCGCTCTTCAAATCAACAAGTGAAATCGAACATAATCAACATATATAAAAATGGGTCTCCTAACTGTGTAATCTTCAAAAAATCATTAGGATTTAGGAGTTAAACTTCAAAGTTACCTAATTATCTTGGCGACGTGGCGGTGGCGAGGTGAGGCGCCAAGGAGGCGGGCAGGTCGCAGGCGGCCGTGGCCGAGGCGGCGGCTGGAGAACTGGAGAAGTGACAAGGCGGCGAGGCGGCGCCCGGGAGGCGGAGGCGACTGGGCGAGTGGCGAGTGGCGACGGCGGCTGGCCGTGGCCGGGCGAGGCGACGGTGCGAGGCGCCTGGCCGCCGGGCGCTAGGGAGCGAGGCGCCGGTGAGCGGCGGGCGATCACATGAGGCCGCGAGCGCTAGGGCGTGAGGGCGGCAGCGCAAGCGCGAGGTGCCGGCGCGAGGCGCGGAGGCGGCGGCCGCCCTAACCCTAGTCCCTAGCTGCGTGGCGCCGCTTTCGTTAGCTAAATCCTCGCGACGCGAGGGACAGAGGGAGACGGGACTCGGGAGCGAGGCGGTGGCGGGGCTCGGGCGCTCGGCGCCTCGGCCTCTCGGGCGCTCGGTTGGTGGGCTCTGGTCAGCCTCTCACGGGCACTGGGCTGACGGAATTACTAAGGGGGGGGTACCCTGAGCTTGCTGGGCCAAGGTATGGCGCGGGCCATACCTTGCCATAACAGGTCCTCCGCCCCTAAGAGTAAGCAAGCTACCTTGCTTGCATTGCATTCGTTAAACGGTAGCTTGCTTGACGAATCAGCTTTTTTATTGCTTATTACACCACCGATTTGCAAAGGAGTACCTACCCTTCCTTCCCTCATCCTCAATCAAATGTTGGTTTGGAGATAGAAGTTAGGTATGCATTTCTTTCATCAGTAAGATCATTGGGGCACAACCAATTAGGCAGCAAAAACCCGCCTTTGTGGCATCCCGTCTCCCCTACTCGAGTTTTAAATTTTCTTTTAGGCCTAAACCCTAAAAGAAACTCCAACAACATCCGAGCGGAACTCTCCATCCTCTCACTCAGAACCGCTAGCACGCCTTTGGCAGAGAAGGGCAGGGTAAATTTTAAAAAATGGCACCGAGATATTTTTGCAGGTGGCCGCGGAGGCATCGGGCTTACGCCGGAGAGTAAGGTCTGAATGGTCTATGTAATATTTTTAAATTTTCAAGGGATTTTTACGGGCGGACGCGGAGACACCGGAATTGCGCCAAAGAGTAAGGTCTAGATTGTCTTGCGCACAGTCACGGCAGCCACCGCCGATTTGCAAAGGAGTACCTACCCTTCCTTCCCTCATCCTCAATCAAATGTTGGTTTGGAGATAGAAGTTAGGTATGCATTTCTTTCATCAGTAAGATCATTGGGGCACAACCAATTAGGCAGCAAAAACCCGCTTGTGTGGCATCCCGTCTCCCCTCCTCGAGTTTTAAATTTTCTTTTAGGCCTAAACCCTAAAAGAAACTCCTACAACATCTGAGCGGAACTCTCCATCCTCTCACTCAGAACCGCTAGCACGCCTTTGGCAGAGAAGGGTAGGGTACCCACACTGCTCCCGCATGAGGGGAGGAATGCAGATCTTTGTGAACATCTTTGACTGGTCTGAATTCAGGATGTACGGGCCTGAGGCCCACATTGATCTTCGTGGAGACATTGACTGGCAAGACCAATACCCTGGAGGTTGTGAGCTCCCGCCTTGGGCCCACATAGTCTGTGGGGGTGGAATGTAGATCTTCGTGAAGACCTTGAGTGAGGGGGTGGAATGCTTGTGAGCTCCCACCTCGGGCCTACACTACTCTCTCTCCGCTTGAGGGATGAAATGTAGATATTCATGAAGACCTTGACTGGCAAGACCATTACCCTAGAGGTTGTGAGCTCCCGCCTCAGGCCCACACTGCATAAGGTAAACAAAAGACAAACCATGATGACAAAACAAGGTAACCTATCAAAATAAATAATAATTTATTTGAAACAAAAAGGTTTGAGATAGTTCGGACGACATGGCATTGAGATTGTCCAACTGACCGGACACCACAGAGCAGCTGTTGGCCTTTGATAATGCAGCCTTTGATAGAGCAATGCAAGAACTTATAGATGATGAGAGTGTTGATGAAATGACTTATAGTATAGCCTGTCAATGCCTTAAAGACCCTCAAGTTACTGTCGGATACTCACGTCGCCAAACCTAGAAAAAAGGTCAACTACATGTTACCTCTATTTGGCACTCCGCTGCCCTCTACCTTTGTTACCTCTAGTCGGTACTCCGTTGCCCCTCCACCTTTGTTACCTCTAGTCTGCACTCAGTTACTCCTGATAGTATGTTACCGCTTAGTCAAGACTGCTGTTCTGAACCCTGTTACCTCTAAGCGCCCCGAGTTGCTCAGACCGATGTTACCTCTATTTGGCACTCGCTGTTCTCCACATATGTTACCTCTATTCGGTACTCTGTTCTCTATTTGGCCGGCTATGCCACATGAATCATCTCCCACTCACACGGATCTAAGGAGGCCGATGGGGGGCGCAGGGAAGAGCAGGCGGGGGGAGAGCAGGTCGCCGGGTGCCTTCCACCATGATCGTCGCCGGGTGCCTTCCGGCCTGGCCGATCCATTGACTCACTTCCCACTCACTGGATCGAAGGAGGTCGACTGGGAGTGGGTCACCGATGGGGAGAAGCGGTCGCCGGGAGCGATTCATGGACGACCTACGGTCTGGGCGTCGCCGACGGTATCCATGAGCATCCATTGGACTACGAGCCAGCCCAGCTATGCCTTTGCAACCCCAGAGAGAAGGCCGGACGATTCATTTCGTGGAGTGAGTACCTGGGGAGGAGGTACTACTGTTGCATGATTCCTCCAGTAAGTTTTTTTGTTTGATCTTTGTTGATTCTGGTCAATTTTTGTTTCTTTTTTCTTGTCTGACCCATATTTTTGTTTGCATTTAGTCTGACCCACGGAGATGCGATTTCTTTCTATGGCATGATCTGATTTTTCCTCAACATATCACGAATTTGTTGGGGGACTTGCGAGACACAGTAGATGACTTGCGAGGCACAGTGGGTGAATTGACGTTGGTGGTTGATGCATACAAAAAGATGGAACAAGAACTTCAGGGCTCTTTCGAAGGTATGATGAAGCACTTGAATTTGAAGTGAAGGTCCAGTGGTGTTCATGCAGTAGTGTTCATGAAGTGAAGGTCCAGTGGTGTTCATGCAGTAGTGTGTCCAGTAGTGTTAACCTATGCTATAATGTGGTGTTCTAGCATTAGTAATCTTAATTCTGTTGTTTGTAGGATCTAAGTAATTGCTTACACCCCGTTTGGATGTTAGTATTGGGGCCTGGAATCCGGAATTGGTATTTGGCTTGGGCGAATACCGCTGTTTGGATGTACTTGGAATTCAGAATTGGAAACCCAGATGAATATCGTTCGGTATTCCTTTCTGTATCAACTTGTGAATTTTTGCTTTGATACCTCAATTGTCCATCCTCAATCGCCTTTTTGATAAGCTGCTTGAAAGTATTGCACTCATTGGTGGTGTGAGAGTATGAATTGAGCCACTTGCAATATTTCCGTCTCTTGGCTGCTGAATCCATGCATGCATGGTCAAGCACATGAGAATGGATACCCATACGGCCGTGTCCCTAGCCATTGTACACGAGCTGAATTGCGATGAACAACACTTGGGGTCCATCTGTGTTGTCCAGTTGTAGCAGCGGCAGCAAGTTGGCCCAAGAACAAGCCAAGCTGAATTCAGCATGCCAAGCGACGTGGTCTCGCTGCGACGCGAACACACGACAGCCACTAGTTCTCTCGGCCAGGATATTGATACGGCAGCGTGATATTTTCCTGCTCTGTCATATGCGCCTGCATCCCTTGTAGGGCCTGATGTGTCTGAAACTTGCAGCAAACCACTCGACACTGCACCTGTACATTCAGCAACTCACCGATACATTCGCCAAAGAACTGAATATACAAATCGCATATCATCTATCCTATCTGAAATCTGGAGTACAGACGTCGATTCTTAAAGCAGGAACGCAGATTTAGTCAGAAGAGATGACATGAAAGCTCAACTAGCATTAGCATCAGCATTTGAAACAGTATTAGCGTTGAGCAGCATATGCCATCTATTCGCAAGTTGGGAATCTTGGGATGCTGATCAGTGATGATCACACGCTGAACTAACCATAAAACGCCCGCATGGCCGGAGACCCGGGCAGTACTCATCGTAATGCGAAAGCAACGGATGAGAGAACCGTCATGTGACAATGTCCCTCGATCGTCATCTTCATCACCACATCACATGCGCCCTCTGAAAACCGAATGCTACGATACAAAATCCTCCATCTCTGAATTCCGATTCGGGTTTAGTTTACAGCACTCCAGAAACGGGGGGCGCTATATATATAAAGCGACGCCATTGTCGAGCACTTGCGAGCTTGCAACCCTGGAGCATCAGACCGCAGCTAGCTCACATCCACACTGACACTGTGGCACACACCACCATTACTTCGCTTCGCCACTGACACCGATCACTGACCAGTGGTGCTCAGCACTGGAGCAAGCTGATGGGTGGCAAGCTGCAGCAGCTGATGTCGAGGCTGCACCTGGCGAAGGGCGGCGGCGGCTGCGGCGGCGGGGCGAGGGACGTGCCGAGGGGGCACTTCGCGGTGTACGTCGGCGAGGCGCGGGCGCGGTTCGTGATCCCGACGGCGTACCTGAAGCAGCCGGCGTTCGTGGCGCTGCTGGAGAGGGTGGAGGAGGAGTTCGGTTTCGACCACCACTCCGGCGGCCTCACCATCCCCTGCTCCGAGAGGGACTTCGCCGCGCTCGTCGGAAGGCTCGGCTCCTCGCCGCCTTCGTCGTGCCGCTGATCGTCGCCGGCCGCTCGTCGTCGCCGCCGTCGAGGACGATTGATTCGTAGAGCATAATAGCATAGCATGGGGATGTAGCTGCCGCCGTTGGCCAGGACGTTCTTGGTGTCGGTGCTACGGTGCAAAAGGCGACTACAATTCAGCCCAGCCTAGAAGGCCTCTCTTCTCCACATGGGCCGTCCGCAACGTCAAATCCATTGGAGTCGTTTGGAGTTGGAACATGGGCCTGGAGCGCGGCCTGCTCCGTAAGTGATGGGCTGGATGGGTAGGTTTGGTAGGCCCGGTATCTCTCAACCGCTCAGGTCTCAAGGGAGCTTTCCCACAAACGGATTAAGAAATATATTGCATTATTTATTTATTGAAGTTTGGATAAACCATTGCTTCGTCTGGTGTCTACAGTACATATGACTTATATAGTTGTAACTTTTTTTACCAGATCGAAAATTTTTATGTTGAAAAGAAAAATTTATAGATTCAATGCCACATTCCGTAGGTGGGCCTTTACCTGCCGATTGTACAAGTGGGCATGCATGCCTTTTTTTTCTGCTTCAGAATAATACGACCTTTCCAACTTGATCCTGCTTAGGAAATGCTACATGGTTTGAGATTCGAAAGCAGTACATCAATCCATCAACGCAGGTGTTTCTGTTACGCGCGGAGTGATGAGCATCTCGGCGGCTCTGGAAAATATTTTTATCATCAAAAATTTCTTTACGCTTTACAATGCATTTTCAAATTGATTTAAAAGTAAAATGAAAAGGTGCCTTATAGGTCCTCCGATACGGTAATATACTGATGTTGTGATAATTCTAGGTTCTATTTAAAATGTGATAAGTGTAATGTCAAAAGTGCTTCGAATTTTGATTTATTGTAGGGCTCTAGTGAATCGGTCCTATGGCTATAAAACACATTGTCGGTGTCTGGGAGTCACGCTCCTGAAGAGCAGTGGTGCACGGACCGGCAGACAGATTTGTAGTTGGAGTGAGGCCCAACGACGACCCTTCTCAGCAACTCAGACGGCGGCCAAGCCTGCGGGAGGCTAGGACCGCACTGCCTTCCCGGACAAGGGCCCGTGCGACTTGATGACTGAAACGGTCTTTCAGAGTCATGAGAAGGAAAGAAAGAAGATGCGAACTGTAAAGACACAAGCGATTTACCACGGTTCGAGCCCCACCGCTGCAATGCCTCTACTCCATTTTGTTGATTATATGGTGGAAAACAGTACAGAGGTGCCGAGATCGGACCTAGAGGCGCCGATCCCGAGCTTACAGTGGTGACGGTTAAAGGCTAAGGCTACTTGTGGAGGAAGCTTCAGAGGCTAATGTTGCTTGTGCTTGGACCAGGTGGAATCGGATCGGGGACTTCGGGTGTTGAGTTGGCCCTCCCTCGCAATGTCCAGGAATCCTCCTTTATAGGCGCCATGGACCGCCCGAGGCCGACACTTACGGCCATGCGCTAGTCTTTGCTTTAATGGCGAGGCTCTTGTCTTGTTATAAGGTCTGTCGGTGCATCGAGCCCGCAGGAGAAACCGGTCGGGTTAATCTTGAACACGTGTTTGTCTTAACATGCCCTGTTCACGGGAGAACTTCTTTAGAGGAAAGCACTTTCCTTTATCCCCAATATGGCCTTGATCGACCGAAGCGACTCTGCGCCACCCGTTAGGCGTCGCAGAAGAACAACCATCTGCCGCTCGCCAAAGAGGGCAAACGACAAGACGGATTCGTCATACAGATTTTCGGGCAGGGGTCCCCAGGAGATCTGATGCGTTCGGCCAAGTCCGGAGAAAGCATGGCGGGCTATGACGGTTGTCGCCACCTACCCACGAGCGAGCGGATCACCCGAGGACCTTCTCCGGCCGCGGATAGCGGGAGGACATGGTGTCGCACGGTTTGACCTAGTCAAGCGGGACGCCGCAAACGAAGTTAGGGCTTCTTTAGTACGGCCAGAACGGCTTGCTCGGTCCTCTGCTCGCGTGGTGGGCGGTACGGATCGCCCAAGGCCCGCTTCAAGGTGGGCTGCTTATCAATCACCAACAATGACCCCGAGCCTCGGCGGGTCGCAGAACGAGCCGGCCCGAGGTTTAAAGAAGAGGAAAATGCTCACCACGCGCCGCTGAAGATTTGGTCCGGAGCCGAGTCCTAGGCATTGAATTTGATCTCGACAGAAAGCGAGCGTTACCTTCCTTTTGGGCACGATTCCACGGCCTCGCCCTTCTTCTTAAAAAGCGGCGCTCGAGGGGAACTCCTTACCGCAGAATCATCCCCTCGTTTTCTTCTCTTCGCTTCTCAACTCTCCCTCGCCTCTTACTTCTCGCCCCCCGCCATGGTTCTCATTGGAGACAAGACCTTGACGAGGGAGAGGATGAAAGAGCTGAGCGAGACGGCTTTGTGAAGCCGGGTTCGTGGAGGCTCCCAGCGCTGAGCAAGAGTCAAGGCCGAACCCGACGAGTTGGTATGCTTCGAGCTCGGCCATCTGTGGGTTTGGCGTGCTGTAATCTCGATTCATCACCGACTTCTTTGCCTTTCACGAGCCGAGGCGGAGAACCCTGTCCCCACAATCCTATGTTCATCTCAATCTTAGCATTCTGTGTGAGGCGACCGCTGGAGTTCGGCCGACGGTGAGCCTCCTCCAAAGACTTTTTCGAATCTGAAGCGGTCGGCCACCGAGTGGGCAACGGCGGGTTTTCTACGACCGACCGCCGAGCCCGAGGGAGCCGGTCGACACGAGTACGAGGTGAGGACGAAGGTCGATGGTTGGGCCGGCGGTGGTTCTACCGAACCGCTGGGCTCGACCGAATACTCCGCGGCGGCACGGACACGCCAATCTTCCGGTAGAGTAAGCCCCACCGGAGGATCAAGCCACCGAGGTCGACATTAAAGAGCTCGTTAAGGACGGCTTGACGGGCTACAAGGTCGTCGCTGGCTTTGTCGTGGCGGATCAGCTCATTGGGCGCCGGGCGCGCGCGTCGGCGACATGGATGGTTGGGAGGATCCCGACCGACTTCCATGAAGGTAGGCGTGAGCCGCTTTTGCGCGTCGATCTCGAGTTGGGATACGTCGAATCGCCGTCGGCCGAGGCCACGCGAGTCTCTCAAACCGCGAGGTCACGCGGTCGCAGGATGTTGCTACCCCTGGACAAGGCTCCTCGCCGCATACGGTTTGTGAAGGATAAACTATCCGAGGTAAGTGCCCGGCAGGTGTTCGATTGAATTCTCAGTCGTGCGTGCCCTTGAGGTTTTGATGAGGCGCACCTTTTGTTCTGCAGCGGACGTGGAAGATGGTTGGGCAGACCACTCAGGCCGCGGGCTCGAACGAGGGCCTCGCCGGCGGAACGCCGGTGGCATCGGCGGGCGCCGGTCCGTTCCGACGGCGTAGTAAGGGAAAACGGCACCTCGGCGGCCACGGCGGGCTCAAAGACAGCAGGTTCGAGATGCACATGGAAAACGCAGATACCGCGCAGTGAGCTTCCATTCTCCAACACGGGTTGAGTGTTAGGCACAGCTGCCCTTAAGTCTTCATGCCGTGTGTGTTGAGTGGCGCAATACCACGAAGAAGAGGAGGACGTATCGGCCAATTCCAGACAAATGACGATGAGGAGGTTGTGCGGTGTCGAGTCCGCTATCGGCGACGGTCCCTGGCGAGGACCCACGAGGAAGGTTCTGCAGGCGCAGGGAGTGGCCTTGCTCACCTCGAGCAGCGTTGGTGGGGCCGGAGAGCGAGCTCTTTCTTCGCCCCACGCCAGGTGTACGAAGACACCGAGCTCGAACCGGCCAGAAGTTTCTGCGCTACATGCTATCACCCTGTTTTCGTGGTTCCGACCGCCGTGTTTTTATTGCGGTCGCGAAGCGCTAAAGTGGTCACCGAGGTGTTGATTCTTCCACGAAGCGCGGCGGTCAAGATGAGCCGGTCGAACCTACGGTGGAGTGCCTTTGTTGCAGCAATGGAGGCGGTTGGGCTCACTAAGGACTAAACGGCGGGCCCAGAGGAATCAAGGCTCCAGATAAGCGCAGCTAGAGGTCACTGGATCAAGCGAGTCGAAGGGCAAGGAGCAAACCGACCGGAGGACTGTTACTCGCTACGGCGGCGGTCTTTGACGCACCTGCGGAGATTGCGGAGGCGGTGCAAGTCGTCATCGATGATGATCCTGTGGATTACGCCTTGCGGCGTGGAAGGCGACAATACATGGTGGTGGCCAATTGACCTCGGGGGTTACCGATCATTTCAAGACCCGGTGGGGAAGGCGCTTCCAACACCTGATCGGCGGATGCTATTAGTCAATTGACTGGCGGTCCGCGTATTAACGCCGGACGGATGGACAAGGGTAGTGATGCCCAGCGTGGCCCCGCTAGAGTCTGCGGGCTGGATTTCCGTCACCCCAGAATGGGTGGAGGAACAGGATGCTGCCAGGTCGCCGGAGGCTGGTCGAACAGGACTGCCACGTCCAAAACCTCGCCCTATTCCCGGGCTAGAGGATCCACACGAGCTCATGGCGGCTAAGTGGACGGTGGACGAGCTAAAGGACGCATTGATAAGGGCCCGGGCTCAGCTTGGCGAGGCCGTGCTGGCCGAGAGGCGGGCCACCGCATCAAAGGCCGAGCTGGTGGCCAAGTTGGAGGACGCTGAGAGAAGAGCGGCCGCGGCTGGGGCGACAACCTTGCTTCCAGTTACGTTGCCGACGTTGCCGGGCCCCACGCCGCTGGAGGGAGGTAGCGAGGAACCGGTTGGTTGCCAAACCTTGGCGCTGCAGAGCCGCGCTACCGGCTTGGCGGAGCACGCGCAAAGATCATCGCGGGCGAGGACGTGGAACATGCTCGCCATACCGTAAAGGTGGTGCCCTTGGCCCCGCCTCCTGCGTTTGGCATCAATTTCTTGTGTTTTGACTTGGTTTTTCCTGTTCCAGCTTTACACGCTTATCGCTGGCTCGTCTTCGCTGATGGAAGCGATGGGCGGGCAGGCAGAGGATGATGCGGCGAGGATTGAGCGTCTCTCCGCCGAGCTATCGCAAGCCCGGGCTCAGGCAAAATGCGCGGACGAGCTCACCGCCGAGGTCGACGCCTGGCAACTGCGCAGATCACCTAGCTAGCAGTACCGGGCCAAGACAACAAGCAGCGAAGGAGCAGGAGGTCACGACGAGGCTTGCTCGAGCTCGGGAGGTGGAGGAAGCCGTGAAGATTCAAGCCCAGGCGGCTCGCGAAGAAGCGGACAGGGCTCGGATCCTTTTTGACGAGGAGTATAAACGCAGAGAGGCGACCGTCAACGAGCTGACGGCTACCAAGTCTGACTATAACTCCATCGTTCGCGGGCTCGAGGAAACTTGTAGTAAGCTCAGGGCGGAAACTACCACGCTGCGCGAAACTGGGGCGAAGTCCATGGCAGAGTCGGAGGTCTTGAAGAAACAGAGAGAGGAGCTTTGTCAAGTTCGGTCAAATCTAGCGCCAAGAGCGAGCGACATGGCGCGCGAGCCATAGAGTTGCTTCAGTGACGCGAATCCGGATTTAGAAATCGAGCTAGAGAGGCTCAGTGCAAAGATGCATCGTAGTTTGACTCGTCCATAACTCCCGCCCGCGCCACACATTTTCGTATTTTCTTTCGACGCTTTCGCTTAATTGGATAAACATGGCGTAATGTGCGGTGGCGAAGGACTTAGCCATTTCTCTCTTTTTTATCATGTCAAGTCAGACGCTCAGGAGCTCGCCCAGCAAAGACAAAGCCCTGGCGCCGACGGAAGTACAGGTTGGCTTGGCACAGATACGGATGTGAAACCGTCCGCGCCGGTTCATGCTCCCAACCTAAACCACGAGGCGGGCTGTGAGAGTATCGCCGAGCCTTGCCTGCGCGGGTGGACCACACCTACACGATAGGCTCTGACCCGTAATGATTTCTCCCCGCCATCGACGGCGGGGCCAAGACGCTGCGGTCATGCGGCGACAAACGCGTTGGTATTCCGCGAGGCGGCGCGCGCGCGTCTCCTCACTTCGGTAGTGGGTTTTAATTGCTTGCCCCTTCGCGCGCGACGACGCTTCGGGTAACTCGCAGCGCGACGGGACATTGCGCAGCTGTTGGCCTATATTAGAGCGAGGCGCCGGGCGCCAGATCAGATCATGCCCACTTATCTCTTCCTACCTCAAGACAGAGAAACGAGGTCCTTGGTCTGGGAGAGAGATAGGAGAAAATAACATAAGAGAGAACGAGGAAGGGCATGCTCCGACGCCGACCGACGATCTCTTCGATTGACTACTAGCGAGATCGGGGATCGCCACCATTGCCTCCTCCGCTCGGGCCGATCCGGCCGCGGCGGAGGAGTGAATGTACCAAATTTCAGCCTTGGCGAGCCAAGCAAAGAAGATGGCGTCGCCGCGCCTAAATCAGCGCCGACGAAGGAGCGGCGAAGCGTGGCGGCGGCCGCGTCAGAAGCGGAGGAAAACGCGTAGCGGGCGCAAATTGCCGCCGATGCAGCGACGCCGCCGATCTTGGCGGCGGGAAGAGGAAGTTGATGATGCCGCGGTGCGCAGAGAGGCTTCGCCGCATGTCGCGCGACAGAGATTGGGGCGATCGCGGGGGCCATCATAGCGGCGCCGCTTCCATCGCCAGGATTCCGCCAACCACCGTGGCGGAGGAAACGCTATCCGAGCGAGCCGGGGCCCTCGGTTCGCGCCAACTCCCCGACGCCTTTTCATCGTCCGCGCCTTGGCGGAGTCTTGGTCCCACCGGCTTGTCGCCCGGCCTTGTTGGTAGGGGCGATGGAGTAGCGTTAGGCTCTTGGGCGCCGTCGCTTGTTGTAGTAGCGCGGTGCCTCTTTTTATGTAGTCCAGATGGCGAGGCCTCCTTTTGGTTGTAGAATCCCTTTGCTCTCGTAAAATCCTTCTTATGTGGAATGCGTTTTTTGGTGAGTCCGTCACTTTTGGCCCGTCTAATCCTTTCTCTTGTGCAAATTTTGAGTGCAGTAATGCAAAAACCAGAGGAACTAGGTGAACAGTAACGAAGTTCTGAGGAGAACTTAGGAAATCGGAGCAAACTGATCGCTACTTAGAAAGATTTGTTTTTGGTGCGCCTAATCATTCAGCCCCCGAGCCGTGGCCAAGTCCAAGTGCGATCTTGGAGTCGGGCGCGGTCTAGAGATTAGAGTGATTTAGAAAAATTCGCGAAAACTCTTAACCCCCTAGCTCCGTTGGGCTGTGCAAAGGTGGAGGCCTTCCGAAATTAAGGTCTTGAAAAATCATGAAATCCTCACTCGAAGCCTTGGTGGGCACTTGGCGATGCGGGCCCAATGGTTAAGGAGCTCGGTGCAAAGACCTTCACTTCGAAGGCCATGCCCAAGTTAGCCATCCAAACAATCCTGACGTGGGCTTACTGTACCTTTGGGCCACGGGAATTCCACATTGCGCGGAGATTCACTAAGGTGCGAGAGATCGGCTTATCCCGTCGTGGAAATGCTCCGGAATGCTTTATCCTTAGCCATCGGGCTTTTGGCCACGGGCTTGCTTGGAACGGTCAAGACTTAGACCGGCGTGACTCGTGAATGGGGGAAAGGGGCTCTTTTTTTTTTGAATTGGAACTGAATCGAAATGAAGGAAACTTACGACCTGATTACGCGTAGAAGCGTCGCAGAAGGGAAATGTTCCATGAGCTAGGGAGCTCGCCCCGCCCTTGTCGACAAGGCGCATCGAGCCCGCAAGGTTGCTACCGACTACTTTGTACGGTCCCTTCCACTTTGGGCTGAGCTTGTTGGAGCCTGCAAAGTTCAATGCGTCAGAGAACCGTGTCTCCTACTTGGTGGTCCTCGTAGGTACGCGTTCGCGCCACAGAACCCACGCGCAGGATCACGGTAGGCCTTGACCGGAGTAGGGATTGCTCATGGCGCGCCTCAAGTAGGTCGAGGTCAAGCCGCCGCCTCGCCGCTGACCACGAAGTGGCGAAGTCAACGCGATCGGATCCTAGTCTCATTTTGCTGGGAGGATCGCTCCGAGCCATAGACGAGTCGGAAAGGAGTTTCTCCCAGAGTCTTACCGGCCGTTGTTCGGATCGCCCAGAGGATCGACGGTAGCTCGTCGACCCAACCTTGCTGTTTTGCCTTGAGAGTGTCGTAGACTCGCTTTTTGATGCCTTGGACTAACTGTCCGTTAGCTCGTTCAACAAGCGCCGTTGTTCGTGGGTGGGCCACAGAGGCCAAGGCGAAGCTTCATGCCGATTTCTCGCAGAATCGCTGAATTCCCGGCCGTGAATTGGGTGCCATTGTCGCCGATGATTACATTGGGCACGCCAAACCTTGCGACGATGCTTGGAAAAAACGCACCGCGGCGATTGCAGTGATGTTGGAGACCGGCTCGGCCTCAATCCACTTGGTGAAGGTGTCGATGGCTACGAATAAGTATGTTTTGCCACCGAGACATTTGGGGAACGGTCCTAAGAGGTCCATGCCCCAAACCGCGAACGACCACGCTAGTGGAATGGTTTGCAGCTCATACGCGGGCTGGTGCGTCATCCGCGCATGATACTGGCAAGCTTCGCAGCGCTTAACCAAGGCTTCTGCGTCGCTCATCGCTGTGGGTCAATAATAGCCCATACTGAAATGCTTTGCCGACGAGGGTTACGTGTGAGGCGGCGCGCTACCGCAGATGCCCTCGTGGATATCGCCGAAGGTACTTACCTTCTTCTTGGGTAACGACTTACAAAGCACGCCGTTAGCACCCTTTTCTTGACAACGAGCCCCGTGCGCAGACAGTAAGCTTGGGCTCGCTTTTTAGCCGAACGCCAAAGAAGATCCTCGGGCAATGTCCCTCGCCCGAGAACCGGATGAATGGCGAATCCAGAGGTGCTTTGCTTGAGGAATGAGACAAGACGGATGTCTCGGTTTGGGGGTAACAGACGTCCCTTTGCCTCTCCGGAGAGAATGGAGGGCTTCAAAGGTGTTGCACTAGCACCCGTGGGTCGGGTTCTTGTGAGGATCCGAGCTTGGCGAGCCTATCGGCCTCGCCATTCTCTTCCCTGGGAATGTAGCTGATTTCGAAGCTCGAGAAACGCTTCTCCAGTTTCCTCACTTCCGCCAGGTACCGCGCCATCGAGTCGTCAGTTGCCTGAAACTCCTCCCTGACCTGACGGACGACGAGCTGCGAATACCCTTTCGCAACAAGTTGTTTAATGTTGAGCGCAGCGCATGCTCGTAGGCCCGCAATTAGGGCTTCATACTCTGTGGCGTTGTTCGTAGCCGCAAAGTGTATTTGTATGACGGCCGAGTCGCTCTCCGTTGGGGAGATGAGAACGATACCGCATCCCGATCGCCCTACTTTGGTGTGAACCGTCCAAAGAACGAGTCCACCGAGCTTCTCGCCTGCCTTGACACGGAGAGCTCTCTCTTGCTCGTCCTACTGGTCAATTCTGCGACGAATCAGCAGGCACTCGGCCTTGATCGCGATTCAAACACAAACCGATGTCGACCACCCACTCGACTCCCACTTCGCGACCCACCGATGGCCTCCGGGTTTCGGAGAATGTCCTTGATCGGGTAAGTAGTCGGGACAACGACTTGGTGGGCTTGGAAATAGTGACGAACTTGCACGAGGCCATCGACAAAGCGTATACGATTTCGAAGGTCGGGATAGCGCCTTTGGCCGGTGAGTACTTCGCCACATAGTAGATTTTGCCGCCGCTTCCTTCTCGTTCTATCGCCAAAGACCGCACTTGCGGCGTTTGGTGTCACCGAGAGGTATAGCAGAGGGCTTCCCGAGCTTGGGAGTAGTGAGGACAGTGTGGAGGCGAGATATCGCTGAGTTGCAAAAACGCGGCCTCGGCTTCCTCATCCACTCGAAACTATCGTGCTTGCGCAGAGTTTGCGTAAAGGTGCGCTCGCTCTCCAAGGCGGAGATGAAACGGCTTAAGGCCGCCATTTTGCCCGTGAGAGACTGGATGTCCTTTACATGTCGGCGACCTCATCTTTTCGACGGCCTCGATCTTTTCGGGTTCGACCGATGCTTGCCCGCCGACACGTAGCCTAGGAGCATGCCGGACTTGACACCAAAGACGACTTCTCGGGTTTAACTTGACCGGTCTTGTCTCAGTCATCAAAGGTCTCCGCTAGGTCGGACACGTGGTCACGGGCATTTTGCTCTTGACTACGATATCGCCGACGAGACTTCTACGCTTCGCCCTATTTGATCGTGGAAAGTTTTTGCATGAGACGCTGGAACGTGGCGCCAGATTTCGAGACCGAAGGACATGGTCGATAGCAAAATGTGCCGAAGGCGCATACAAAGCGGTTTTTCTTCGTCCTCTTTACACAACGCGATCCGATGGTAACCGGAATAAGCATCCAGAAACTCATCAAAGCTGAATCGCCGTAGCGCCAACTAGCCGATCTATGCGTCGAAGGAAAGTTATCCTTGGGGGGGCGGCGGAATTAAGGTCGCGGTGATCGACACACATGAGCCACTTGCCTCCTTTCTTCGGGCGGACGACCGGGTTCGCAAGCCAATCGGAGTGCTTGAATCCGCGGATGAAGCCGCGCCAAGCGGCTTGCCGAGTGGTCTTGATGATCTTGGCCTTCGATCGGGGACACGCCTCGACATCGCCTTACCGGTTTCTTGTCGTCGGACAGTTTAGTTCGTGCTCGATCACCTCCTTGGGACACCGGGCATATCGGACGGTTCCCATGCAAACGCGCCCTTGTTAGCGGAGGAAGGTAATGAGCTTGAGTTCCTATTGAGGCTCGAGGGTTGTCCCCACGTGGACCACCTTGGAGGGTCTCGACCGTGAGGACGACGGTCTTGGTGGGCTCCACGGCTGCAAGATGCCACCTTAGGGCGCTACTGTGGAGCGCTCCTTGTCAGCTGGGACCACGGGTAGGGAGCGTCCTACCATGGCCATGGTCTCGTCGCAATCGAGGGCCGCCTTGTGGTTACCCGGACGGTGATGACTTCCTTGGGTGCCAGATCTTCAGCAAAGGATAGGCGTGGTGGGGAGACCGCCATGAACTTGGAGAGAGCGGGCGCCCTAAGATGGCGCTAGGGGAGCTCTGCTTCCACCACCTCGAAGGTGATGTACTCCGTCCGGAAGTTGGTGGAGGAGCCGAACGTGACGGTAGCACGACCGCCTAACGGGCGAAGCGACGATCTTGGGACAATCCGTGGAAAGGGACGGTGATGTCCTTGATCTTGGAGCGCGGGACTGCATGAGGCCTAAGACGCTGCTTTTGTGATGATGTTCAATGAGCTCCCGCCGTCCACGAGGACGCGATCGACCCCGGTATTGCCAATGGTAGGCGAGCACCGATGGGAGGCGCTGGTTTGGAGAGTCGGACGATCCGTCGCCACCAAAGGTGATGGCCTGGGCCGACCAAGCGAGATTCCGCCGCTGGCTCGCCATGGAGATGTGGAGGACCTCTCGGGGACGCGCCTTGAGCTCGCGAGAGTGTAGACGACGTGCCGCTAAAGATGACGGCGACGTACACGGGCCGTGGAAACCCCGATCCGCCGCCCTGGGGTGGGCGCGCGCGGCGCGCCTCGGCGGCTTCGGGCATGGGACCGCGACCGACGAGAAGTCCTCCGGTGGCGGGCCCATGTGCGGCGATTACGTAGCTGGCGGCGTGGCGTTGATGAAGCGGCGAAAAAGGCCGGGTCGTGGAACCGCCTCGCCTCGGTTCTTCTTTGTGGGACGGGAGGCCGACCTTGGGTGCCCGCCGCCACGTGGCCTACCCATTTGGGGTCGCTTGCGGCATTCTTTGTAGTGGACGCGCGCGGCGGACGCCGAGGCGGCGGCGTGTTAGCGGCGAGGGCGCGCGGGGCGGGCACTGGCTGGTCGGGCTCGACGGCGGCGATGAACTTAGCGGTCGCTCCTCGCCGCTTCTTCTTCTTCTTGTCCGCCTCGGCTTTACCCGAGCTATCGCCGACCTTGGCCTTCTTCTTCGTGACGGCCCTCTTGCGCTCCACCGCCGAGGCGTTAGCGTAAAAGGGCGGCGGTGCGGAAGAGCTCACTCAGCGGTGTTGACGGGTGGAGCTCGAGGTCCTCGGTGTAGCGCCGGTCCCTCACACCATCCTTGAAGGTCTCGATGATGGCCTCATCTAAGATGCGGGATTGTGTTGCGGGCTCGATTTAACCGCACACAAAATCTGGAGACTCTCATCGTCTCGGCCAGATTACGAGCTTGAGGTCCTGGGCGCCCGAGCGAGCGTAGCATCCCCGAAGCTTCGTGCGGAGGGCATCCCGCACCGTGACCAGTGCGGATAGAACCGGCCGTTGGTTGAACAGCCCGAGTTCGGGCCATGCCCTCGAGCATCGTGGGGAAATAGTTGACCATGACGGCCTCATCTGCCCCCATAGCTCGGATGGCGGTGGTGTAGACGGATAGGAACTCCTCGGGATTCTTGCTCCTCGCCGAACTTCTCAATGGGCCCGGTTTGAACCTCGGGGCCACGGCGGCGCGGAGAGCGCGAGAAGGCAGAGCACCTGGCGCTGCCTTCGGGGAGAGGTATCGGCGTGGGCCCAGCGCGAAAACACTCCGCCCGGCGTCGACGAGCCGCCCGCGAGGAGGCCGTCTGGGTCGGCGCGAACGATCATGGGCGGCGCGCGAAGCGGCTTTGAGTACCATTGTGGTCGGATTGGTTTCGCGCCATGTGTCCGGACGATCACCGCGCTCGCTTCCCGATGTTGGCCGATGCCACGGTGTAATGGTACCCAGTTTTCAGCGATGGCGGACCCAACCGTCATGGTGAAACCACGGGTCCTTCTCCAAGTCGCGAACGATCCGCGGCGATGGCGCGCGCTTTCTGGGCTGCGCAAGAGGGTTGGTCATTGTCTCGATGAGGGGTCGATCGGTGGCAGCCGAAGTGCGCCGGCGACGGTCCTCCTCACGATCCCATCCATGACGTGGCGGGCGGCATCATTGAAGAACTTTCTTGCCTCATGCGGCGACGGCGCGCAGCTGCGCTGGGCTTCTCGTCCTCGGCGTTGTTGCCAACCGCTGCCGCTGAAGACGCAGCGAGAGCGGCGCGAGGTCGGGAACGTCTCGGTGTCGCCGGCGGAGGCGGCGGTGTCACCTGCCATTCGAACTCCATGGAGTCTCACGACATGGGCGACGGAGGGTCGGCTCCCGAGCGACTCCTCGGGCGAAACTCTACCCTCGGGCGAGAGAGGTATCAACCTCCATCTCGTCGGCCCGGCTTCGGCCAAAGGTACTCCTCGCGCCACCGTCGACGATGGGACCACATCGCCCGTGTCATCGCGACTCATCGAACTCGAGGTCCGGGACCTCGTTGTCGCCGGAACCTCGTGCATGTCCGAGGAACGGAGCCGAGGGCTAGCCATGGGCCCCACGGTGGGCGCCATTGTCGGTGTCCGGGAGTCACGCCTCGAAGAGCAAATGGTCCACGGACCGCAGCATGATTTGTAGTTGAGTGAGGCCCAACGACGACCCTTCTCAAGAACTCAGACGGCGGCCGAGCTCATGGAGGCTAGGACCGACCGCCTTCCCGGACAAGGGCACAGTGCGACTTGATGACCTGGATACTGGTCTTTCGTACAGTGCGAGAAGGAAAGAAAGAAGATGCGAACTGTAAAGACACAAGCGATTTACCCTGGTTCGAGCCCCCACTGCCGGGTAACAGCTCTACTCCAGTCTTGTTGATTATATGGTGGAAAACAGTACAGAGGTGCCGAGATCGGACCTAGAGGCGCCGATCCCGAACTTACAGTGGTGACGGCTAAAGGCTAAGGCTACTTGTGGAGAAAGCTTCAGAGGCTAATGTTGCTTGTGCTTGGACCAGGTGGAATCGGATCGGGGACTTCGGGTGTTGAGTTGGCCCTCTCTCGCAATGTCCAGGAATCCTCCTTTTATAGGCGCCATGACCGCCCGAGGCCGATACTGGCGAGCCATGCGTTGGTCTTTGCTTTAATGGCGAGGCTCTTGTCTTGTTATAGGGTCCCGTGCATCGAGCCCGCAGGAGAAACCGGTCGGGTTAATATGAACACGTGTTTGTCTTAACATGCCTGCTCACGGGAGAACTTCTTTAGAGGAAAACACTTTCCTTTATCCCCAATATGGCCTTGATCGACCGAGCGACTCTGTGCCACCGTTAGGGCGTCGCGTAAGCGCGAACAACCATCTCGCCGCCGCCAAAGAGGGCAAACGACAAGACGGATCGTTCAGCAGACTTTCGGGCCGGGGTCCACAGGAGATCTGATCGCGTTCAGTCAAGTCCGGAGAAAGCATGGCGGGCTATGACAGTTGTCGCCACCGCCCACGAGCGAAGCGGATCACCGAGGACCTTCTCCCGGGCTGCGGGATAGCCCGGGAGGGACATGGTGCCGCACGGTTTGACCTAGTCAAGCCCGGGGACGCCGCAAACGAGTTAGGCGGCTTCTTTAGTACGGCCAGGAACGGCCTGCCTGGTCCTCTGTTCGCATGGTGGGCCGGTACGGGATCGGCCCAAGGCCTGCTTCAAGGTGGGCCGTTTATCAATCACCAACACACCTCGTGAGAACTTGTACCTAAATAGCGAGCTTCACATGCCAAACTTTCCATTACCATAATACTTGTTTTCTATAGAGAAAATTACATGTTACCCAAAAGTTGTGAAAAATCTCACTTAATGAAAATTATTTTTCAACCCTAGAACTTGCTATAATTTGCACAATCAAAGCCATAGCAACTTTCAGAGGGCAAAAAAGTATTTTTCAATATTTAAGTGTTAAATGAGATTTGATAAAAACTTACGAGAAAATATGTAATTTTCTCTTCCCAACTACTCCATCCTTTTTTTTTGTTTGCCGCCTTTAACTTTTTGGGACGTCTTTGACAATTCATCTTATTCAAAATTTAGTGTAAAGATGTAAAAAAATAAGTCATATTTAAAGTATCTCTATTGAAAAAACAAATCATAACAAAATAAATGATATTTACAAAAAAAATGAATAAGACGAATAGTCAAAGGCGTGTCTAAAAGTCAAATGTGTCGAACAAATAAAACGGAGGTAGTATTTTGGAAGAAAAATTTGGACACTAAATAGGGATGCGAGAAGATCGAAAAAATTATGACCAAATAAATTATCTTCACAATTCTCTCTACAATGTTTGGAAAGGTGCCACATTTGTAACCATGTGATTTGTATTTGCACTTTTGTGGCGAGCTGCGTGGTCGTGTGCCTTATTCTTTGCAATTCTATATCTAATGGAGTATCAAGTTATCAACCCTCTCCATTGCTCCAAACTTATTGATCTAGAAGAAAAGTTAAACTATTTTGCACTATTTTTTTTAACAAAAATACATAATTCTTGGCTTCTTATGTTTTCAACCTTTGCACATATAGAGATGTCAGAAAAAACCATGCGCCTCTGAAATTCCTATAAAACATCACATGAAACATAACACGCATGAAATTTTTATAAAAACATCACATGAAAACATAACACACATGAAATTTTTATAAAACATCGCACAAAACATCTATGCATTATGCATTGATACCGTATCCGTTATTAGTTAGCATTTTTATAACATTAGAAACACCGGTGCCCTCCGGCCTCCTTCGACAGCTCGTTGCCAACCACCAACAAAAAAAAGGCCACCTTGCAATTCCCGAGTTCCGCCTCCCTCCCGAGCGCACCCCACCAGGCCACCACCGAGCCACCCCAAAACCCTACGCGCAAACCCTACCCGCCGCCGCCGCCTCCTCCTCCTCCGAATGGCCGGCCTCCTGCGGCTCGCCGGCGCCGCCCGATCCCTCTCCCGCGCGCTCGCCCCCGCTCCCCCGCACCGGAGGCTCGCGGCCACGGCGGCGGCCGTGCCCCTGGAGGACGACGACGACGCGTACTGGGAGGAGGAGGAGGAGGCGCGCCGGCGGCAGGCCCGCGCGCCGGCGCCGGCCGCGGAGTCCTGCCCCAGCGGCGGCGGCCCCAGGGACGTTCAGTGGGTGGTGATGGGCCGCCCCGGCCCGCAGAAGCACGCCCACGCCGCGCGCCTCGCCGAGGTGCTCGCCGTGCCGTACATCTCCATGGGCTCGCTCGTCCGGCAGGAGCTCACCCCCGGATCCTCGCTCTACAGGAAGGTTCGGGCTCGCGTCGCTCCAAGCTGCTCGCTTCTCTTGCGGGTCTTCGAATGCTTTTGCAGTACGATTGGTTCCAAATTGAGTTGCCGCTTGTTCCCCTCGATGGATTCCTTGATCATGACTCGAATTTGCAATACCAACCCGGAAAATTTAAGCCGGATTGGCGCCACAATTTTGGGGATGATTATATTTGAACAATTTTTTAGATTTCTCGAGGCATTTTTCATGTTCGTTCTTAATCGAGGTGGCTCTTTTGCGTAATTTGTCAAGAACTATGCGTTTTCTTCAGCACCAATTTAGGCTAGATTCTTTCGTTTTCTTCCCACCTTTTGGGCGCTTCGGGAAACTTCGCGTGACCCGTCTATGGATTCATATGATCTATGTGATATTTGCCTCGTGCTCTCCAAGGCCGCAACATTTCTTTGGACCAGTCAATTTCTTGGATTTTTCCTAATTTCCCACGAGGTATTCTGCAAATCTAACAAATTTTCTTGGGCCACAATTTCTTACTCATCATGTAAAGGACTGGATTAAAACAAGATCACTTAGAATTATTTCCCTTCCAGTTTTTTGATGGTTTCATTGGGTCGCATTAGCTGTGAGTGTGGCAGCCATGTCTTGCTCCACGTCCTCACCTGCGCGACTGGCTGCGGGGGCAACCCCACGGTGTCCACATGATCTTGTGGGGGTAATTCTGGAATTCCACATGGTTAGGGTTTCGTAGCGCTAGTTTGGAACATTCGATGATGGCGTCTTGTGGCTGGCGCTGGCCTGCTTGTGCAGGTTTCCATTTTTGCCCTCTGCTGCACCCAGCATTCGTCTGGCCCTTTGTACTTTTCTTTCAACGGCTGGAGGTATTCGGTAGTGTTTCTTATAATTTCACAAATATGCACTGTTCATTGTATGAAAAATCTGTTAAAAAAATGGAAAATTTCACAGCAACTGCGCTAAGTTCTCTTTGAACTATGTTTGTCCTATACCTTTATTTGAACAGCTGGAAGTATTCGGTGTAGTTCCTTTAATCTCACAAATGTGCACTATATTGTATATCCATAATGTGAATATTCAGAAAATATGGCAGCATATGCCTGCATGTTTTGTAATGTTTGTTCTGTAATGCCTTTTCATTGCGTATGTACAGATTTCTAATTCGGTGAACGAAGGGAAGCTTGTGCCAGAGGACATCATATTTGGATTGCTGACAAAGCGTCTTGAGGAGGGATACTACAGGGGTGAAACTGGTTTTATCCTTGATGGGATCCCACGCACTCATATGCAAGCTGTAAGTTCCCGTGTATCTTGTATGTTTGAGCAAAAGAACTTGCTTATTGGTATTATGTAATAAGTGCAGAGAATTAGAGAGATTCCTTGTCTTTAGTTACTTTCTGCATGAGAACTACTTCTATATCCAATGTTTTCATATGTTTCAGGAGATTCTTGATGAGATTGTGGATATTGATTTGGTTCTGAACTTCAAATGTGCTGATAACTGTTATATGAAGAAGCGTTTCGGGGGCGACATCTGTTCCCATTGTGGACAGCCTTTTGATGCCAGCAATGTGGTGTCTACAGACCGTAATCCCTGCCTAGGGAGCAGTACATGGCATTCTCAGTTACAACCTACTGCTGTTCTAAATCTAGAAGACTCAAGGATGAAGAGAATGCGAGCTTATGCTGAGCAGGTTCTTTCACATTGACCAGATTTTTTAAATGCATTTTTAGTCAGCTTAGAGCATGAACAGCAAGGCCTGCATCAAGCGGCCTGCATCACCAGCAGAGCTTGTGTGCATGGCCGCTGCGTGCGTATGCGGTCTGGCCGCGTTTGAATTTTTTTGGCGCGGTGGCGCGAGCAGCTTGATGCAGGCGCGTGACAGCGAGCCACCTGCTCATGCTCTTATGCTGACAAAATTTACCGCTATGAACTGAGGAGGTATAGAATTTCATATTCAAATTTTACTGCTTGTGTGTTTGTTTCATAGCAAATGTCAACCAATGCTTGCCTTACCTATTTTTGGTGGCGTTGACCAAATTTGGATTGTGTTTGGATTGCTACCATTGATTGGCAAGATTCTCCCCTCGCATTGGCAACTTTTGCCATCTTAGGGTGTGTTTGGTTCATGGCCTATGTGTGCCAATGCTTGACATGCCAATTGTTGGCAGATTTGACCAAATTTGGCTTGTGTTTGGATTACAACCATTGAATGGCAAGATCCCTTCCTCCCATTGGCAACTTTTGCCATCCTAGTTCATTTTTGTGCCATTGGCTAGCCAATTCATTGGCAAAGAAATTGTTAGCATTTGCATAATCATGCCATTCAATGACATGGCAAGTTGAGGCAACTTTGGTGATGAACCAAACACACCCTTAGTTCATTTCTTTGCCAATTGTTGCCAATTCATTTGGCTAAGAAATCTTCAACCTTTCAATGGTTGTGCCAATAATTGGCATTGGCATTGGCGAGGCTGACTAGGGCAAAATTAGCTATGAACCAAACACACATCCGCAGGCTCTCATAATTATGAAACTTGTTTACTTGCAAACATAAGAACCTTGAATTCTTAAATGTACAGTGTTATAATTTTTATTGCATTGTGAGCTTTCATTATGGTAGAAATGTAAGACGAGCTATAATATGGAATTCCAATTTGCAGACCAAGCTGCTGGAAGAGTACTACAAGAAGCAAAGAAAAATTTTGGAATTGAAGACATCAGCCCGGCCTGGAGAAACCTGGCAGGGTCTTGTAGCTGCTTTGCACCTCCAGCATATGGACATACCACCAACACCACACAAACTCACTGTGTAAATATCGTCGGCGCTTCATCTGAGAGAACCCGAGTCTAAAGATCTAGATTTTGATCCTGGTCTGCAAGATATCTAGAATCCCTAAGCTTGTGGGTTCTGGCTCCTGACGGAGTCTGTAGGCTACTATTTTTGGTCTTCTTTTGTTGTTATAGGTAAATGTATGCGATTTTGCGGACGCCCTTATATGTTTGTAACTGAGAATTCTGGACTCGCTAGTGCAAGTGCACCAGTTGCTGTGCCTTTTTTTTGTTTCCCCTTGTAGTTCGTTTCCCCATATGTCAGGCTTCGGCATTATCATGTGCTTTTGGATGTATATCCAGCTATGATTTAACTATTGATCATGGCATATCAAAGTAACATGTATGAAGATGGAACCAAAAAGTGCATGGAACAGTTCTCTAGAGCTCGAATAGTTCATGGAAATGCAATCGCCTTCGTATGATGATGAAATCAGGAAGCTGCACATTTACCTATTATAAAAGTATTGACATTTGCAAGTAGTGTTCGTGGAACTGCACGCCCGCACCATTAGGGAGTACAAGCGAACGCACGTGTAAAACTAAGGACAAAAGATACAAACCCTCAAAAAACATAATGTGTTGGAACCATAGTTGTCACGGTGAGGCGAGCTGAGCTGAGTGAAAAACTGTTTAAAAAAACATTTTTACATTTAAAGTGTGGGTTGAGACGACGCGATAAACATACAAATATAACGTAAAATAATAAATAGTAAATTCTAGAGTTCACATAATAGGCACATTATACATAGTCATCAGGCCCATCGCTCAACAGCCCACTGCCCATCACAGCTGGCACTTAGCCCATCGGAATTAGCACTTGAGCGTGAGCAGAGCGAGGGGGTGGCCGCGGAGCAAGCAAATTACCGGATGAAGGGGGTGACGTCGTGGCGACCAGGGTTCATAACCACCGGAGCGCTTCGACAATGACGCGGTTAACCGGTGGTTCCGTATAATATTCATCCAAATTTAAAATTCCGTCTTACCGGTTTTGTTCGTGGTTGGCCACGGTTTTTGTCGGCTAACCATGGTTTCTAGGAAAAAAAGTCAAAATCGGTGAAAATTGATGAAAATCTTTAAAATATATTTGAATTCTTAATTTTTGTTTTAAGACAAAATGCTTAGAATGAATAATAGTATTTTAGAAATTTTATGTACATTTTACATTCAAATTTATTTAAACGAATTTTTGTCAAAGCCCTAAACCCTTTATCGTCTGTTTACCTAACTAGGCCTTGCGGAGGCGCGGTTAGCCGCGGTTAATCGTTGTTTTTGTGAACCGTGGTGGCGACAGTGCGAGGAAGGGGAGGCAACGACGCAAGCAGAGAGAGAGGGACGACGGAGCAAGCAGAGGGATAAGACTAGCATTACAGATGCTCCAAATTTTTAGAAATCACACTAATGCTTACCAAATTTGACATGCCTAATTTTTAGAAATCACACTAATATACTACAGTACCAAACCTATCTTTTAATCTTTTATTCTTCGTAATAATTCCTTGCATCCAAACATGCCTTTGAAACCCAAAGGTGGCCAAACGGTATGGTTACACTGAATCGAACCGAACCGAACTTGGGCCGGCACCTTGGCCTGTCGGGCCGGCCCTGTTCCATTCGGTTCGCTACTGTAGTATATTAATTTAATTCAATATATGTATTTATATATATTTCTTATGATAAATAATATATAGTTAATTTATAATATAAATTCGTGAAATATAATGGTTTTTCTTAATTTTTATATATATTTAAATAAAATAAACCGATTAAAAAAACTGGATCGACTCGGTCGGTTCGGTTCACTGTGCAAACCGAATCTAGGCCGAGACCAGAGTCTGCTGGCTTTGGTTCAAGATAGTAATCGAACTAACCAGTTCAACCGCCGATTCGTTCGATTGGTTGGCACTCTATTGAAACCACGCAATTTGGATGAAAAAGTATTGAAATGTTACAACAAGTTAAATGCTGCATAAAAACCCACATAAACTTATTCAAAATATGTATTTGTTTTTCTCATTAAAAACATAAATTTTAATGATTAGATATTAATCAATTAGGATCATCTCCGGAATTAATTCCCAACATGAGATAATGAGTCTATTTTGCTGTAATGAAGGGTTGAGCCAAGATGCGAGTGTCTAAAAAATATGTTTAAAAAAGTAAAACTAAGGCATAATAGTAGAGGAGCATTTAGTGTGACTTTTATTTGAGGCATGGGGATATTCCAAAAAGGCTAATGCAAGGTGTTTTTTTTAAGGAAGGGCTAATCCAAGGTGTTACACTCAAATAAATCTGTATAATCCATAAGGCTTTATCCAACAGGCTTTTCTAAAGCATCCTCTATCCTAAAATAGGGGACAAATTCTTCCCCTATGTGTTTTAACAACGTTCCCTATTTCGTTCCATAAAATAGAAAATTTCTTTTAATTCCCTTATATGTAGAGATTCTCTCTTTTTCCCCCTATACAATTCTTCGTATAGGGAACTCTGTTGAAGATGGAAAAAATACAAGAAGATATTTTTTTAAGGGGAGCCTGTATATGAGGCTATATGTGATCGAATTTAGATATTTCTGTTGGAGAGAGCCTTAGCAGTAATTTGAGGTCAAACAAAAACATGTCTACAAAACCCCTCTAAAATAAAAAAAAAGCCATACAACTCAAGCACCTCTAACATTGAATTTATTTTTCCTTAAGAATAAATTCCTATATGTTTTTGTTTAAAGCTCTTTTCGGATAGGAAGCATGGCACCTTTCAGTCTTTCTCTTTCACATCGACCTGGATTCATCAACGGTGCACGTGGCATCCGGGCATGAACCGACGGTCTAGATCACCCCAAAGCAATGCTCCGGAGTATATTTGTCTATAAAAAAAGATTACTTAAAAATGAAACAGAATAACCCCAGCGAAAAGCTGTAGCCTGCAACCGCAACCAAACCCAAGCGGAGGCGAAGGGAAGAGGAAAAGGGCAAAACCCAACACCTCTCGACGCCGGCGGCGGCGGCGATGGAGTCGGTGGAGACGCTCGTCGCGCACATCCAGGGCCTCTCCGGTAGCGCGGAGGATCTGGCGCACCTCCACAACCTCCTCAAGCAGGCGGACGGCGAGTCCCTGCGCGCGCACTCCGACGGCCTCCTCCCCTTCCTCTGCCAGCTCGACCCCCGCGCCCACTCCCTCGGCTTCCTGTACCTCCTGTACGCCGCGCCGCCCTCCCCGGCCTCGCCAATCTCCGACCTCCCCGCGAACCCATCGCTCCGCCCCGCCCCGCCGTCTCCTGCGAATCTGACCGTCCCGATTCGTTCTCTGCAGGGAGGCGTTCGCTTCATCGGCTTCCAATCTGAGGGCGCCCGCCGGCGGCGACCTCCTGGTGACCGTGGCCGATTTCCTCACCTCCTGCTCGGCCGACCAGATACGCATGGCGCCGGACAAATGTGCGTGCTGTGTGATCATCAAATCGGCTCCAGTTCTGATGATGTTCACTTCGTTTTGTTTTGTTTCGCAGCATGCTAAAATTTCTCTCTCTCTTTTTAATCTCTTTCTGTGTAGTTCTGAATGTGTGTAAAGTGTTCAAGAATGAGGTTAGTCAGCTCAATGCACCGATCAGGGGGATTGCCCCGCTGCGGGCGGCCGTCCGCAAGATCCAGACTTCGCCCGAGGAGCTGACCCCCATCCACGCAGACTACCTTCTCCTGTGCCTGTTGGCAAAGCAGTACAGGGCTGGCCTGAGCGTCCTGGAAGAAGATATATTCGATGTTGATCAGCCAAAGGACTTGTTCCTCTACTGCTACTATGGGTCTGGATTCAATGTGTTGATGTGTTCTATGGTTTATGGCTTTTGATTATGCATGATTTGTTTAATTCCTGCCTTCTCTTGCAGAGGGATGATATATATCGGGCTGAAGAAGTTCCCGAAAGCATTGGAGTTTCTTCACAATGTGAGGCATTCATCTATGCACTTTCTGCTACATGTTTGTGGATTTGGCATTTACTGAGATGTTTTTTCAGGCTGTTACTGCCCCAATGTCATCATTGAATGCAATCGCTGTGGAAGCTTATAAGAAGTATGTCCTAGTTTCACTCATTCAGAATGGACAGGTATTTTCCTGCTTTCTGAAGTAGACCTGTACATCTACGGAAAAATTCCTCATGGTATTTGGTTCAGATCAATCACTGCATTTCTTTCTTCCTTAGCATTTGTGAATGGCATTGTTACGTTCTGTTAAAATATGATGTAACGTCATGTTTGTTACCACCTGCATTTGTTGAGGGTACAAGTTTGTTTCCTCACAGTTGTAATGCAAAACTGATACTATATGTAGACTACATATAAAGTATATTTTTAAGATTTGTTAAAAAATGATCTGGATAAAAATTTGTAAAAGAGGTAAAGGCACCAGATTTATCGATGGGGAATTACTCATATACATCCTTTTGAACCTTATGCTTGTGTCGATAGGAAGCTACATTTGCATGCACTTGTCGCTCTTAATTCTTTTGTTGTCATATTTAATTGGACATGTTATTGGTTTGCTAATGTCTGCACTCTGGGAGCTAAGAAAAACTGTTTAATGAGTGGATATATAGGGTTGGCAATGTGTAGGGTCATGGTTTCTATGTTAGTGCATATAAATCCAAACTCATTAGACAATAGCCATTACCCATCAACATATAGGAAAAAAGAGACCCTACAAATTTCTATGCTAGTGCTGCTTACATATTTGTTCGGGAAATCAAGACCCTATAAATGTTCCTCTTGCTTTACCAGCTGCACCTTGATAACATTTCCATGGTAACTTGTTACATTCTAAAAGAGTTCATTAATATTTTATCTGGGATGATTGCAAGTTGAGTATTGAATTTGTGCCACAGGTTCCATCATTTCCGAAGTATACATCTGCAACTGCTCAAAGAAATCTGAAAAATCACGCACAGGTATACTTCCAGATAGTCTTTCAAATTTGTACCATGAAATAAATTATGCTTTGGGACAAATATTTGTTGAATTCAGTGTGGTAATCACCTGTCGTACCTAGTTTGCTTACTAGTTTTGGTGTAATATGTGATTATATGGTAGGGGAATTGATTTAATTCTTGATAGATTTTCATAATGATTCTTCATGTGTTTTAATATCAACTACACTTGTACTGGTCGATATTTTCATACTTGGTATTATGTGTAATTCTACTTTTTAAAGCGAGCTGATTTATTACATAGTTCTAGACCAATAAATTCTCTCAAGATGCTACCATTAGTGCCATTCTTAATAAATATGCTAGGTTTTCTCTTAGTGACAAATTTTATTCTTCAGTTATGTGGCATTCATTTTAGGTTGTTCAGACATTAGAAGATGATGATATTTTGCTCCAAAAAGAAGCCATTGATGTTTTACGTGCTCCCTTTAATATTGTTTTCAGATTTATGTTGATCTGTCTGCGTGCTATAGCAATGGTAGATATTCTGAGTTAGAGGCATTCATCCAGTCAAATGCAGAGAAGTTCCAATCAGTGAGTATTCTCTGCCTACTTTGGCTACCATGCTCTACTGTTACCCTATGTTGATGCTCATCTGTAGCTACCTCCTTGGTGCTGATTACCTCATTTTCTCCCGTGTTTCAGGACAATAACCTTGGACTTGTGAAACAAGTTCTCACCTCAATGTACAAGCGAAATATCCAGAGGCTGACACAGACCTACTTAACTCTTTCACTTGAAGATATAGCCAGTTCTGTTCAACTTAACACCCCAAAGGAAGCTGAGATGCATGTACTTAGGATGGTTGGTTTTATTTTCAGAGTCTGGTTGTATTGAGTATCAACATTATTGCACATTCTGATAATTTTATTGATTCAGATCGAAGATGGTGAGATCCATGCAACCATCAACCAGAAGGATGGCATGGTCAGCTTTCATGAAGATCCTGAGCAATATAAAAGTTGTGAGATGGTGGAGCGTATTGACTCATCTATTCAAAGGTACAAACCTTCTGTTTACCACTATTAACTGCTATATAATCTCTGCACCATTGGGAATTCCTAAAATTTAATGTTGTACTTGCCTTTGCTTCAATCTTGGGCCTTCTCACATTGTGCTTTTGAATAGCGGTTTAGATATTATTGCTAGTAGAATGCGAGACTTGTGGATGGGAAATAGATAACCTCTGGAACAGCCCTTCTTCATAGATGATATATAATGGGTCGGAGTGACAGTGATTTTAGTTACTAGGTTTTCGTATCTATATGGACGATATTTTAGCTTAATAATGAATTATAAATCAAATGAGATGCAAACGAACCTTTAGTTTTGTGCCTGATTCATGCTCTTAACAAATGTTCTCTAGGTTGATGGCTTTGTCCAAGAAGCTGACAGCAATTGACGAGAGCGTTTCATGCGATTCCGCATATCTAATGAAGGTTAACTCAGATCTGCAGGCAGGTTTAGCTTTTCCTTGTCACTGTCTTCGTTGTTTGCTAAGTCCGGAATTTGATGCAGACGGGAAGGGATCGTGGGAGATTTGACTACGACGACTTCGACTCAGTTCCACACAAATATTTTTGAGATGCCCTGTGCCTTGCTTGACTCGAAACTACAATCACCATCAAGCTAGCTATTTCGTAAGGTTATTATCAGTTAAATTGATATATCCAGCGATGTAAATTCTGGCTTTAAAGAATTGGACCCTTGAAGTAAAAGAAACATGGAGTAGAGTTTATGCTAGTTATCTTTTCGAAGGCCTTGTGTTGTTTTGCCCACATCAGCCTGCTGTAATGTCTGCACCGTTGGCCCTTTATTTTCTTCCGTAATTTTGTGAAGGTGTGCCGTGTGCGTTTGCCCTTGATGCAATTGGGAGTTTGCTACCATGATTCCATGCTAGCTTGTTAGGGTTTCAAATTTCGTGAAATTGTGCCATCTCGCGTAGCAGACTAGCAGTGAATTTTTTTTGAAAACGAAAGGTTAGTTTACCCGTTTTTATTTTTTGAAATATAAATTTAGAAAAAACTCGAAGTAAAATTTCAAAAGAAACCTACCGACGGACATGAGGTTCTGAAATTTGAACTCGGACGGTTATCAAGAAAATTCTAACGTGTTTTGAGGAAAAAAAATTGATACTGCCGGAGCGTTAATTTTGACTTGGAAGATAAAATATGAGCTCTATCTGGGGAGACCACCACAAGGACATGAAAAATATGGAATGCGCTTTAAAAAATGTTAAAAATTGTCTAGATAATTTAATGGAAACTCTACGATGCATTGGTGAACCTCCTAAAAAAAGATCGAAATTTGTCGACCTCCTGACTAGAGGTTTTGATTCCATTTTAAATTATGAAAATCAATTATAAATCTAAAATTTATAAATTAAAATTTTAAACAGGTCGGTCTAAAATTTAATTTCAAAAATTGAACATCAAATTTGGAAACAAAAAAGTTAAAATTTTAAAAATAGAAAACCAATCTCTAGTATGGGCGGTTGACAAATTCAAAATTTGAATGGTTCGATTCAAAATCAGAAATTAAATTTTAAAACCAAAAATTTCAATTTTGAAACTTAAAGAATCCCAATCTCCGGAATGAGAGATTGATGAATTCCTTTTTTTTTTTTTTGGTATAGGTCACTCTTTGTGAGAGATCGATGAATTCCCGACTTTTTTGTATGGGCCACTCTTTAGATTAGCCAAACGGTCCAACCCCTCATGCTCTTCTTGGTTCTGCTCATCTGTGTAGTATGCGTTGGTACACCATGTCAGTATTTTATTAAGTTTATCCTCCCAGCAAAATTTAAATGTTAAACGAATTCGACATCCATGTGCACATATGAAAACAGGTAATCTGAAGAAATATTAAATATTCAGCATTAACTGAAGCTATCCTACTTGCTCATAGCAGCAAATTACTAATATTTGATTGTACTGAGAAATCAGGACGGGCATCAAAGTATCTAGACACTGGTTCACATTTTTGCATAGAGATGGTTATCAAATTCCTTCGGTGTCAACACAACCTGAACTTGTCGAGATTTACTACTGGTGACACTGGACTGCCATGAGCTGCCCATCAATAGTAGCTTGTTTAAGAAAAAAGATCTACTAATGGTGGCATTATACTGATATATCATATATGAACTGTCCACCAATAGTAGCTTGTTCACATTTTCTTGATTTCTTCAGTATTCAAACCTTTCGGTGATATATAGTATATACAGTATTAAAACCTTTTGGTGATAAACAGAGTTTATAGTACATTGCTAGTTCTTTTCAGTCGCGACAATAACCTGAATACCACTTTATGCATGCCCGCGTAGGGTATTTCAATTTTTTCGTCCGATCTATTTTAGGTTGATATGAAAGACGGTGTGGATTCTTCGAAGGAACATTTCAATGAAATCTCCGCTGATGAGAGGAGCAAATTTGACGAAGAAACACTTTCCAACGGGGCAATTGCATTTTTGCCAATCCAAACATTGGTTCATACCATTTTGCCACTCTGTTCCACTGTTATAGACACTAGGTGTTCTCCTTTTGTATACTGTTATATATTTTTTTTCAGAAAATACAGTCATAACTAACAAATTACAACATATGTTGCCTAGGAGCACTCTTAAGAAAGGCTGGCCATTATGGGACTACCATATATCTGGCTTCAGAAAGAGCAAATGGTTAACAGTTGAGGCTGTATCACACTAGATTGGTACATGGTGCCACTTCCCAGCAATTGGAATCGGAGTTGGTGCCAGTACCAACATATATGAAAGATGATTTACAATGCGGCTACATTCTGATTGCAATTTTGAATTCAAGGCACTTAAAAAATTTAACTCTTTTGGAAAAATACAGTAGAACATGATTTGTTTTCTCCAGAAACTAACTCCTACACATAACCTAGTTGGCTTCTATGAAATTAGTAATTTTCACCTGGGTCGTGATAGATGTGAGGCTAGAGCCGGAACTGAGACGTCCACATTTCTAGAAATAACAAAGTTTACTGGACTTGTTGTGACGAAGTTATGATTTATGTTGGTCTTGGAGGTCATTATACGGCACGGAGTACCTTCCAAGAACTTTATAACCTCAGACATTTTAGGCCTTGTTTTGCAATTAATTTGCAAACACCACATTGTGAGTTTCATCATCTGGATTACAGAGAGCAAAATGTAACGGAATATATCTAGTATCTCAAGTTTTCCTGCTACCATAGGTTCAACCCATCTTCTTAGTGTTTCACAGAACTTAGAATTTACAGACACATGCAGCTACTAAATATTTGGTGTTTATCAGTCCCTCAAACACCAGATTTGATTTCAGTATGTGCATTTATATGGTATTATTGGATCTAGGGAACATCCGAACATGTTAATTAATATATGCAATATTGAAAGCAAATATATGTTCCAAAAACTGAACAAAACTGGATTCTTTGTCCATTGTGGATCAAAGAAGGTCCACATTATTTTCAGATTCTGGCATTCTGGTAGTAAAATTGAACTCAACACAAAGGAGTTTCAAATTAAAATCGACTCACTCCTAAAAAAAAAAAATTCATTATTTTTGGTTGGGGGAATACAAAAGACAATGGGTTTTCCAAGGGACCCGAATTAAAATCTCCTATCTAATTGGATTCTATAAATTATCTTGTTTCATCTAGGGCCTGATAAATCTAAGGCTAGAGCTGGAGCTGAGAAGTCCACATTTCCAGCAATACCAAAGTTTAGTGGATTCGTAGCTACGAAGCTATGATCGATGTTTGTCTCCACATTCATGGTACCTTCCAAGACTTTGATGACTTCAGACATTTGAGGCCTTCTTTTGCAGTCAATCTGTAGACACCACATTGCAAGTTTCATCATCTGAATTACTTCTTGCTTATGTATGACCATATCAATACATTGTGTGTCAATCAAATCTACTAACTGATCACTCTTAGCCTTTTCTTCCAATAAGGTAATAAGATGGATACTCTCTTCAGAACGGGAATAGTCAAGGTTCTTTCTTCCGCTGATGATTTCCATGACCACGATGCCGAAGCTATAAATATCGGCTTTTTCCGTGATCTGCGATGTCAACCATTCAGGAGCTAAATATCCAGGTGTGCCCCTCATTCTTGTAACCACTTGGCTCTTATCCCTATCAATGAGCTTGCATAGCCCAAAATCAGAAAGCTTGGCATCGAAGTTGTCATCTAATAGAATATTCTGTGGTTTGACATCCAAATGAGCTATTCTCTTGTTACATTCCTCATGAAGATAAGAGAGGCCCTTAGCTACATGCGTAATAATCTTACGTCGTGTTTGCCAATCTAGAGTTGTAGTATTACTGACATGTCGGTAATAGAGCCACCTGTCCAAGGATCCATTGGGCATATACTCATACACCAAGAGTCTCTGTGATTTCTCTGCACAAAAGCCAATCAGCCTCACCAGGTTGATATGATGAATGCTGCCAATTGTCTGAATCTCTGCCAAAAATTCTCTCTTTCCCTGACCAGCTCGATCCAAACGTTTTACCGCGATTTGTTCATCGCCAAGTTGCCCCTTGAAAACAGACCCAAACCCTCCTTCCCCGAGCTTGTCTCTGAATTGCTCGGTCGCTGCTTGTAGCTGCTGAAATGTGAACCTCACCGGCAATCCTTGTAGCTCCCCAAAACCATCCTCCTCAGCTTCCTCCATGTCCTGACGATGGCGCCGTCTTGCTCTTCGGTTACATAGGAAACACAGGATGAACACCACGACGAGCGAAACGAAAACGGGCACCACAACTGCAGCCGCGATGGATCCCCCTCTTGCAGATGATCTCAAGCTTGCTGTCTGCTGGTTATTAGGTGCAGGCAATGGTGCAGTCGGATTGAGGTCGGGGCAGAAGTGGAGCTGGTAGTCGATCCCCGACGGGCAAGTGTAGGTTGCACTGGCAACATCTTGGGGGTAGATGTAGGCGTCCGGGCACATCCGCACAAACATCATCGAGTAGTTGTTTGGCTGACAGCAGGTGTTCTTGCAGCCCCCAGGCACCGTGAGCTCGCTTGGGCACTGCGCCGTGATGTTCACCGCGCAGCGCGGGCCCTTGCTGCACGCTTTCCCGTGCGCCGGCGCCGGCGCCGGCAGGAAGTCCATGGGCAGGTTGAAGCCATCGACGAGGGAGATGTCGAAGAAGTCGTATCCGTTGCTGCCGAAAGAGAACTCGGCATAGTTGGCGGGCAGCTTACCAGAGGTCTTGCAGGCGAGCCGGCCGCCGCAGTCGCCTGTCTGGCACGAGCCGTTGCCGTTGCCGTCGAAGGAGCAGCCGGTGCGCGCCCACAGGCGGCCGATAGTGCCAGCCGGCACGTCGACGCTCCACGTCTGCCCGGGGTCGAGCTGCTTGCCGCCGCCCACCGGCACGGCGGCCGGCCACACGGTGAAGGAACATCGGTTGGTGATGTTCAGTGTGGCAGCGTCGCTGGTGGCCACGAGGAAGACGATGACGACCAGATGAAGAAGCAAGAGGAGCAGCTGCAGCTGCAGCTGCGGAGTAATCACCTCTGCCATGTGTTCTTCGCGTTGGTGCCTAGTATGAGTGGAGACTGGAGACTGGAGAGAATGCGGTCTCAATTTTCTCCTTTGTGATTGGGGGCAGATCTTCCACTACAACTTTCCAAGACTTGCGTGTTGAATCGTTCAACGGTCCACACTTTTTATTACTCATCGACCTAACGCTACCGGAGCACCTGGGCACCTGGGTCAAACCACACAACTCAATACTTTTTTACTACAGCCATAGTGTTTTTTTTAAAAAAAGAGATAATTGTATTTCTGCCCTAATTTTAAAAGCCAATTATGATTTTGTCCCTATTTTCTAGACTTTATGATTTTATCCTTGTTTTTTCAAGCTGAAATCTCCATTTGCCCCCATTCCGTTAACACCACTTAACGGTGTTAACCTAGATTTAAAAAGACTCATTTCCCTTGCAAATTTTCACATTCGCCGAGTAGAGCACCACGTTGTGTGTGGTTACTCATTCAATAGCATTCCTTCGATTAGGGTTTTGGATTAGGTTTCTCTTGCAAAGGAATAGATTTCATAAAGTACTTTAGAAAGGATGGAGCTTCAAAGCAATGATTGCTATCAAAATACAATCAAAATAATGTTAAAATATTTGTGAATTTTATCAAATTTGGTCAAAATGTTGTCAAAAAAATTTCAAATATGTTGAAATGCTTAAGCTGAAATAGGGGTAAAATGTTAAACTCCTCAAACGATTACTATGGACAAATCTAAAAGGGCAAATGTGTCTTTAAAGATAAGTTAACACTATTAAGTGGTGTTAACAGAATGGGACAAAAGGAAGCTTCAATTTTTAAAAAACGAGGACAAAGCCACAAAGCCACAAAGTCTACAAAATGAGAACGAAACCACAATTCGACTTTAAAGTAAGAGCATAAATACCATTGTCCCAAACAAACTTTAAAAAACTATCACACGCAACATCATTTATAAAACTATCACCTACTAAAAGCATAACTAGGATCTATTTGCATCCCTACTATTGGTAGATCAAGCAATCGTAGCATTTATAGGCTCTGTTCGTGAGTCATACCATATCTGGATATCTATGTATCTAATTATTATTTATATATATGTTAGTGTTTGACAAACTAAATTCTTTAAATTATTGATCTCTGTTTTGAAAAATCTTGAACCAACTAATCGAAGTATTTAAAAGAATTAAAAACCAATCAAAACAATTTTTTATATACTTTTTTTTAAGAATTCTTAAAATACTTTTCAGCCCTAATCTGCTCCTATATATGTATGCTTCGTTGTGATGCATGTATCTCCTGTAGCTTTGGAATCTGGAGGCAGCGGTCACTCCTAACTAGGGATGGGAATGAATCAATCTGTGGATCTTTCTGAATCAACTTAATGAACTATATTTACAAAAAAGAAAGGAAGAAATTGAAAAACTAATTTATTTTATTAAACTAGTAAGAAGGCAAGTGCAACGCACGTCAGATAGTACCTCCAAAGGTAGCATTTACGCATAGAAAGCATCGGAAAAATACCAGACGTTCATAGTTAAATTTTTTCAAAGGAATCATTGACAAATAGAAGACGATATGACCCTTTTTATTAAGGAAGCAATGAGCATTCTTAATTAGGAACAAATAAAAACGAAACTGTAGGAAAATAAGATAGTTCCTTACGGCGCAGCGCCGATACATGAAATATTTGGACCACATCCTAATATTTATTTTGAGGAATGGACCATTTCCTAATCAAGATCTATAATTTCAATATCGAGATCAATGAAAACAGAGCGTGGTTTTTTGCCGTGGACTGCCGGTGGAGCAGACCGCACCTTGTGCGAAGACGGTGATGCGTTCAGTCCGGCACGATCAGATGCCCTAGCCGGAGGGGAAGGCGTACACGTCACTTTGACCTCCACATCCGCTGCATTGTTAATTGACATGTCATACATCTGGGCTTCCACCTCATCCTTAAGTTTTGCTCTTTTAGGGGTGAGCGGCTCATGCCTAGCTCTGTAAAACATCATGTTCTTGACGCCGTCCCTAACATGTATAGAATGGGTGTCACTGAGTGACCGACGGATACCTGCGATAATAGGAATGATAATAATTCGATCAATCAATCCCATAATCAGAGATATAGCCATTTGGAAAGATTGCTAAATGTACAGGAATGTTGTTACTCACCTTCCAAGGATCCGAGCCCATGGAGATGGGGTTCATGAATAAAAGACAAGGATGTTTCATTGCAATCAATGAAACGCGGAGGCACTGCATGGAACAAGACATGGCAACATGTATAGATAAACATGTATGTAATCAACATGTAATAGATCACTTTTCTGCAAACCAACAATTTGAAGGACACCCAAATTTGAAGGAGCCGACCCATTGAAATTCTTGTTTTATGAATCTATTATTGGCAAAAAGGCTGCAAGTCCTTGGCAATGTGACGAAGAGCCAGGAGATTATCCATCGTTAAAATAGTGCTTAATAATTGTTCTCTCAAACGGGTTGTAATTGAGTGTGCCATTTATAATTTATTTGATATTTGGAATGGTCTGAAACTAATGTGTGTGTGCTGGTTATATGATATCTGGATATATATTGTGTTTCTGTCTAGACATGTTTTTCCCTCAAACAAGTGAATAAAGTATCTCTGGGATGGTCACTAATTTGGGTGGATCGTAAAATCAGTGGCCAATAAGTTTGCTTGCAACTGAAATAACCCAATTTATGGGAGAAACATGTCTCCTTTCACTAAAATGTTCTCTTAGCTATTGCATTTACCCTCCCTATCTGAATCAGCAACATTAGACCATTTCAGATGCTTAAATGACAATGACGATGAATGTCCGATCGACAAAGACACAAATCTCTAGATTAGAAAAAAGGAGGCAATTTGAATTGTTTTTCAAATAGAGGATTGATTTGATCCATGGCAGAAGTAGAGGGATCACGATCGATATTAATTATATAATTTAACTTTTCTATATAATGCTTTTATGATTATAGAGGGCCATAGAAGAGAGCGCTACAAGGATGCAAACTTATATTAGAGATCATGTCAGTGCAGGATCGGTTAGTATTGTAAAGGCCCTACAGTCTTTTCTTTTTGAGTTGCTATATTACATGGTTGTAACTATGAACTAAATATTCATCACGCGCTATTTAACTAAAAGAACCACAATATTAGTAGCGAATTAGGCACATCACAATGAGATCACTATTTATATTATGTCTTATTCCGTATTAATCTAGCTAAGTAGTCGTTTTCAGAACCATTATTCCCCTGGTAAAATTCGGTACTGAATAAATTTTTTAAAAAGTACAAAATGTTATCCATCTTATTCAGACATCCTGATGGCTTATACATTCAATATCTAGGAGTATCAAGTTTTAGGAAATATTACCGCGGACACTGTATTATCTAGCAATATCAAATCAACGCCTCTATATAAAATCAGTGTCTCTATATATACTTTACGTTGCTTGCAATATCAAATAAGCGCATCTATATAAAATACCCCAAGTAGGTTCCTATATGTCTATTTGCTTTCATACAAGTGAATAAAATATCTCTGTCATGGGCACTGTTATTGAAATTCTTGCTTTTAAACCCAGCTAACACCCTCAATCCCAACACTTCCAACCGAGTGAACAAATATATGATCTGATACGCATATAGATAAACTTACCAGACGTGGAAAACTTAAGGTTCGATGCAACAATGATGGAGTTGTTTTGTTCGGCTTTCACCAGCTCCCCCATGCTCTTGAAGAAATAGGCTCCAAGTTCAAGGAAGACTGTACCACTGTCGTATAAGACAATCAAAGTAAACTGTACAATGACAATCAAGACAATTTCGGTCATATGAACATAGCCAAAAACATATGCAATAAAATATCTCTGTCATGGTCACTGTTATTGAAATTCTTGCTTTTAAACCCAGCTAACACCCTTAATCCCAACACTTCCAACCGAGTGGACAAATATATGATCTGATATGCATATAGATAAACTTATCAGACGTGGAAAACTTAAGGTTCGATGCAACAATGATGGAGTTGTTTTGTTCGGCTTTCACCAACTCCCCCATGCTCTTGAAGAGATGGGCTCCAAGTTCAAGGAAGACTGTACCACTGTCATATAAGACAATTAAAGTAAACTGTTCAATGACAATCAAGACAATTTCGGTCATATGAACAGTGAGAACAGCGATCTCGCGTACAGCAAGAAGATCATCAGGTGCTCCCACGTTGACCACCACCTCGACCACTTCTGCGACATGATTACCATTCGTATTGGTAAAAGAATAATGAAAATGAAAATGAAAATGGAATGAAATTGTGCAGTTGGAGAAGAAAAAGATAGATTCACCGAAGGTTTGCTCATCTCCTAGCATGGGCACGGCAGCAGAGAGTTGTGGGGCAGACATTTCAGAATGCTAAAGCCTATTTCAGTGGTCACTGGTTACACTCAAGAGGAAGATTGTGTGGATGTGTCTAGCTAGCGCAATGCCATACTTTTATAGTGCTGGATGATGAGGTATCCTGGCACGAATTAGAATGTTTCAAATTTTTGAATAATTAACCCATTCAATGGCCCATTAAATAGCAATTACACGTAATGAATATTTGGCATTTATCAAGCAATTAATGTGATGATTATTTTTTGTTACAATGTGTTATTGCAGATTGTTTGAAATTTTTGAATAATTAACCCATTCAATGGTCCATTAAATAGCAATTTCACGTAATGAATATTTGGCATTTATCAAGCAATGAATGTGTAACATCCCAAATTTAAAACCGATTTGGCACGTTAATAATTTCTTAAAATGCATAATTTAAAATGTTAAATCATTTATCATGTTGCATCATGACATCATCATGGCATGCACCCTTCCGAATAACTTGAGCACTTAAAATTTCCTAAGTAAAAGTATTTTGGCAAGATTTGATAAATTGTCATTGCAATACTTTCCTTAAGCCATTCTCTTGTAGGAAATTATTTCGAAATCTGATATTATGTTTTGGGAAGATAAAATACTAATTCTTAAAGTACTAGGGTATTTGAATTAAAATTTGAAAACAGAATACCTTTGGAATCAGGAAATCTAAAGACCTTCTATTCTTCCTCTCGGCCCGTGCTGGCCCAGTCTCTCTCTCCTTTCTCTTCACTTGCCCTTTTTCCTCTCGAGTTGGGCCACAGTCGAGCCGGCCCACTCCTTCCTTTTCCCTTCCCCATGAGCCCCTTCCTCTCGCTGGCCGCCATACTGAGCCGGCCCAATCCATGGTTGCCTTCCTCTCGTCACAAGAATAAGCTGTGTGCCGTGGAGCCACCGACAGTGGGCCCCATACGTCCGTCTCTCTCTCCTCTTCTTCTCCCTGTTTTTCTCCCGCTCACGGTCATCGCCGCTGCTCATCCCTCTCCCGCCACTCGTGGCGCGGTCTCCCATGCGACCACGCGTCCGCCGCTTTCCCGGACCCTTTTTTCCTCGCCTCTCGTTTTGTCGCCGGTCGCACCCGTGACGCCGCTGTCGCTTCGACACGCCACCGGCGGTAATTGCGCCGGCGCTGCCAACCTCGCGTCGCATTCGAGATGTCCCGGTGAGCGCGCTTATAAATGGTTAACCGCTCCCCTTTTTCCCGCCTTGCGCCATCGCCTTGCCACTCGCCGAAGCCGCGCGCCACCTTCGCCGCGTTTTCCTCCTTCCTTCCCTACTCGTCCTCGCCTTTCGGCTTAACTCGAACTCAGATTGCACGCAGGTCGTCCCGGTGAGCTCTCGCCCGGAGGATTGAAGCCGTGCGGTCCGTGCCATTCCCGATGCCCGCCTCGCCGCCGCGCCTTGTGTGGTCTCGCCGCTGCCACCTTACCCGCCCCGGTGAGCTCACCAACGATTCCTCCTTCTCCGCTAGAAGCTATGCATCAAGTAATTGATTTGTGGTCTCGTCTTTCGCCGCGCGCCATGGACACCGTGAGATGTCGCTGTCGCCTTTTTGCGCCGCCGCCGCCGGGCGCCTCGCTCTCCTCTTAGCCACTTGTTTGTGTTGCTGCCTTGTGGGACAGGCGGGACCCACAGGTCAGCCATGTGGTCGTCTCGCCCTCGCTCGCCATACGCCGAAGGCCTTCTTTGGGGCTTGCTTGAGAGCCACCAAGCACTTGGCCCTTTTTCCTTTTCTTTTCATTTCGCGATTTCTGTTAAATCCTTATTTGATGCCCAATTGTACTTGTTAAAAATAGTTAATGCTTGGTAAAAATTCTGTAAAAATTATTTAAATTACTTTAATGGTATCTGGTCTTAGTAAAAATATTTATATGCGTGTTATGCATGTGGCATCTTTTCTAGTAAATAAGTTGACTAGTATGGTTATTATTTCATGTGCATTTGAGAAATGGTCATTTTATTTCTTTAAATAAAGAGTTAATGCTATAAAAGTCTCTGGACCTTGAGAATTATTTATTGCCATGCCATCCATGCAGCATGCATTCATTAGAAGTATTCATGGCCTAGAAATGTCATCTTGCATACATAAATCTTTGGCATAGTATTGTGTTAAATAAAATGCATAAAAATCAAGACTTCTGCTTTATCTTTAAAAACAGCAGGTCATGAAATATTTCTTATGTGTGTTGTATTGCCTTGCATATGCGTGTGTGCGTTTAGGAGGTCAAGCCCCCGAAGACCCGATCGTCGACGTCCCCTTCGCTTTCCCCTGAACCGATCAAGGCAAGTCCCCCTTTGATCATATTGTGAAGCCATTTTCGGTTATTTAGAAAATGTTTATTAGACTTGAAAACATGCATGCTAGTTTAAAAAGTAAATGCCGTATGTGCTAGAATTAGTTATTATGCCGATTAGAAAGGTAAGAAATATGATAGGTGAAACCTAAGGTTAAAAATATGAATTGCTCTTATTTAAATTCCTTGTTGAGGTAGGATAACTGCTTAAAAATCATTTATGCGGAATGATTCAATCATTTGTGTGAAATGAGATATTGTTGAGAAATGTTTGGGAAGGATGATTTAAAAGATAGTGCATCAGGGGTGATGCTTGATAGGAAATGATTTTCCTCTTACCCCCAAAATCTTTCCGACTAGGGAGATATTTTGCTAGTTGGTGCAGTATGGCAAGGGTTTTGTAAACTGGGCTAAAATATAAACTCTCCCCTAGTCTAAGGACTGCTCATCCTATGATCCTATGAACTGAGCCATTACAATACGACCTCGAGCCCCGGAATGGGACGGGCCCGATCGTTGGTCCTCGTGGTTGACGGTCTTGTGGCGAAACATCGTCTGGGTGCGTAGCCTCTCGAGGGTAAGGCGTACCCACTCTGCAGAGTTGTCATGATAGCCGTGCTCGCGGTTATGAGCGCGCGAAGGGACTGATTATATGGTAGTTTTTTCATTAAAAAAAAAACCAATTTAGAAAAGGGGTTTTTAAGCAAAGGAATGGTGATAAGTAAAGATTTGAGAAGGATTTCGTTTGAGCTAGGTGCCACCGGCGATATTCCGGATTGGGTGACGGCCTACCGGAAAGTGTTGCGCGGAATGGACCTAGCCGTTTTGAGAAAAGAAAAGAAGAAAGGATTTTGTTCTCGCTATGGCACTGAGGCCAAGTGGCGAGAACCGTTTGAGAAGAGCCCAAAGAAAATGTTGAGATTTAATGTTTCCAAATCGCTTTGTCAAAAACTAGGCTAATAACTGCAATTTTCGCAAAATATCCTAAGCTCTCCTTGTACTAAACCACATTTGCATATTTCCGGACTTGCGAGTACAATTTGTACTCACCCTCCTTTTCTCCCCTCTCTTTTAAAAATTTCAACAGCTGGTCCATCTGAGTATGGCCCGTTTTCCGAGGAGGAGGACCCGGACTACGTCGAGGAGGCGTATTCTGATGAAGACTATGAGGACTAGGGTTGCGCGTTCCTACAGCTCTCGTGCCTGTGGGATGGATAAGTACCTAGATGTTGTATTAGGCCTATGTCTCCGTGTACTCTGATTTGCGGCCTGCGAGCCATTGTTTGTGTTGCTTGTACTGGACTATGTTCCGTTTGTAATAATATTATCGTTGGCATTGTTCCATTTCTGTATATCTGTGTGTACTAGCCATGATCCTTGGGACTAGTACGGCTTTACGCAGGTGGAATCCGATCTCGTAAATCGGGTGCCGACAGAATGTGCCGATTATGTAGGGATGTTACACGTAATGAATATTCCGTAATAATTCCAATAGCTAACGTTCTGTATTCTATGTCTAAATAACGCATATGAATTGTACTGCAACCAACACAACATCATTCAGCTGGAGACCATAAACCCTAGATTCAAAATCGATGGGATAATAGGATTTAGGGACGAAAGCCATGACCTCCATATGCCGCGAGTTACACCGCCGGACGTGCGCCGTATGGTTGAGTGCAGAACGAACTGTCGCCACCCGCTGGAAGAGGAAGGAGTCGCCGCCCGCTGGAAGAGGAAGGAGCCATCGCCCGCTGGAGGAGGAAGGGGCCCGGGTGTGAGTCAGCGAGGGGCTGGGGCTAGGGACGACGGCGACGTCGCCGGCCGCCGGTCTCACTGCCGGTCTCGCCGCCCGCTGGAAGAGGAAGGAGTCGTCGCCCGCTGGAAGAGGAAGGATCCGTCACCGACTGGAAGGGGAAGGAGTCGTCGCCGATCGGAAGGGAAGGCGTGGGCGTAAGGGATGCGGGGAGAAGCCAAGCCGCGACGGCGACGGTGGGAAACGGATGGGGCTACGACTCATGGGGTGAATGAATGGAGTGTGGTGCGCAAATAGGACAGTGCCTATGTTCAAATCGAGGGACGCGCAGGAGATTCGGTGAAATTGAGCCGTCGGATGAGGAGGGGACGGCCTTGATCGATTGTATCAACACCCCTACTGCTGCTTTTTATAATAGAGTATATAGATGGTCGAATAAAACATCGATTACATTTTACCAAGATTTCCATGTTATTATTAATACCAAAAACACGTAGCACAACTGACTGTTGAGTAAATGTTTTTCATTTTTTCAAAACATATGAGTCATAAAGCTTTTCCTCCTTGACACAGTGATATCATGCCTTATTGCTGGACATTTGTACATAAAAGTCCATGATAGGACTGGGTCTACTCCTGCTCATAGTCTTCTTCGTCGTCATTGAGCTGGGGTCTGCTCCTGTGCATAGTCTTTTTCGTCGTCAGTGAGCCGAGCAATTTGAATGACCTCTTGACGAAGCGGTGCTTCGTTTTGGACATAGTCAATCCGAACTCCAGGTTGTTCCGGGGCCGCGACTTGGTGACCAAGCTGAGGGTGCAGGTGATTCTCCACGAGGCGTCCATGATGCTCCACTGGTTGCTCGATCAAAATACTGATTGGCATATGACGCATAATGGTCACTCCATTTGGAAGTTCATCTACAGATGGTGGAAACGCGTAGACCCTCTTGCGCATCATGTTCATGCTATGTGACAAAAAGAACAAATCGAGGTCAACATAATGTTATGGTAAACAACTGTGAAAGCAATGTGCATGGATGATCACCTCAAGTAGATAATGAAAGATCTATATCATATAATCAATCATCATCATTACGATACACCTCAAGTCAAGAGCCACCGCAAGAGACAGTGGGATGGAATTTTTTTTTCCTAGAACAATACACCGCTGCGGACCGCATATATAGTCGCTCGATGGGTTCATATATTCCAATAATTATGTCAAAATAAAGTGCAATAACCGTTTGTTATATTGATTAATCAATTATATTTATGAGATATTCAATGACGGTTACAGTTCGTCATTTTTCGAATATCAAAGAACAAATTGGTAGAATGAGTCAACACCATATTAATGGCTCATTCATATTTGAATATCAAATTGCAAATTACGTTTGTCCTCTGTAGCATATCCAACTGGTGCAAGATTCGGCCATTTCATTGTTTGAGGATGACAAAAAACGGCCCATATATGCCCATCATTCATAGTAGTTGCTGGTCCATCAGTATGGTGAGATATGGCCCAAAAAATGGTTTACATCACCTTTTAAACATGATCTCTTGTTAGACGAAATAATGCTCGATTCTAAAATAAACCATTGAAATTCATGTTCTTTTTGAAAAACGTTCCATATACCATCGATTTCTCAACGTTCCTGGTTATTTCTTTTTTCTATAATCCATTTGATTTAAATTAAACTTTTTTTTCAAATTTTAAATCAGAAATGATTTCACGGTTGATTTCTTTAGAATCTTAGAATTTTCAAAATTTTCATAAAAACCCATTTGGCTCAAAATTAAAATATAAATTATCATTCTATAATCCAAGTGACATATATCAAATAGGCGGTTTAGTATTTTTTCTATGGTAGCATGCATGGCAAAGAGTTTGAAAAGAAAAAAGTAATTAATGGCATACGTGCAATTTTGGAAAAAATTTGCATATGAATCACCGTGCACGCTGCCATGAAATGTAACTAATAGCTTGCATGGAAAGTAGTTAGGAGGGCATCAGGCTACAAACTAAATCAGATTAATTAATACTATCCATGGAAATCAATAATGTTCATTAAGTAAGTTTCTCTTTCTACTGCCGTGATTTTCATTTTTCCTTCGATATGAAATTTCTGAACATGATCTCTTGTTAGATGCTCAAAAGCTTGTTTCTCAAATAAACCATTCAAATCCTACTTCTTTTTGGAAAACTTTTCCATATATGATCGATTTCTCAAGACGACTTCTTCTTTTTTTCTAAAATCCATTTTTTAATTTAATTTTTTTTGTTAAAATTTGAAACAGGAATGATTTCACGGTTGATTTGTTTAGAACCCTATAGTTTTCAACTTTTTCCTGAAAAATACATTTGATTGAAATTTAAAATGCTGAACTATCATGCAATTTTAACAGAAAAATATGACATATATCATATTTAATAAGATTACAAAATATTTTTTTTCGGATGAATTACTTTTTCTGGTTAACCAGATTCAGTACTAATCTGGAAATTTGTTCATCATCAACACATGACACGTGCAGCTCGGTCGATGTCCCAGTTTCTTCAATAAGCCCATCTTCCAGCTTCTTCTTTTTTTGACCTTGTATGTTTCAGCTTAGCGTAGCGTATCACAATAGCAAAATTTATCTTTTTTATATAGCCTATATGATGTAAAAATTTGTAACAATTTTTTTCACGCTTTTGGTAGTAATCTCAAAGATCCTAAAACTATTTTTAAATTTATTCTTTTAGAATATTTAAACCTATTTTCAAAGTCTCTTAAATTTTACTAGAAACGCTACGCTACGGTACGCTGAGCTAAAACATACAAGGCCCTTTTAAGACACTTCCAGCTTCATAATCCAAAACATAAAGCAAATAGCTGTCAGGACAATTGACATCTCAGCTATTGATAAAAAGGAAAAGTCAAATTCTTTTTATAGACACTTCTAGCTGCTTCTTAGAGCATCTCCAATGATGCAGCTAGCAGCTAGCTATAAACAAATGCCATGTCATCTATAGATAACATATAGTTATCTTCTTCAATGGGACTAGTTATAACATTGACTATAATATTAAATATAGATCCACATTTAATAGATAGTAGATGCATTGGAATCAGCTATGACTACTGCAAGCTAAGAATAAAGACACTCTCCTTCTCTCCTCCACATGCATGAAATTTGAGTTGGAACCCTTATAGCTAGCTGATATGACATTATTAGAGATGTTCTTACACTCCGCCGGCAGCACTGTAGCAGGCGGATGGATGAAGCATCGTCTCCAGCCCCAGTAGAGCAAGCCGCTGCGCTTCATCTCCCCAATCGAGCAAGCCGATGCGATGCTTCTACTCCCTCCCATCTCCAGCCCTAGCGTGGCGTGTGGCTTGTGGATCGCTTCATCTCCCCAATCGACCAAGCCGATGTGTTGCTTCTACTCCCTCCCGTCGCCAGTAGCTACATGGATGGCTCAGATCTGCTTATTCAGCCGATGGGAAGTGCCCCTAAGATTGATCGTTCAATCTTAGGTGGTTCCATTGAGTTTGCTCTCAAAACCGATGGCTTCAAATGCAGATTTCAGGTCGGCTTCATCCACATTTGGAGTTATACCAATTTTTTTTTAATCCGTTATAGCTTGGATTTTCAACTCGATTGTTGAAGGCCTCCCCATGGCTGGCTATTATCAGCATCTCTGGCTGCATCAACTACACAGATAAGTACCACTGTATTGATCAATCACTTATGTGGATGTTTGCATCACTGTGCACTGCAAAGTGATTGTTTCAAATTTAAAATCCAGGAAAATGCCATGAGCAAATTAAGTAAACAAATGTGTGCCACCCACAGTTGTTTTATATGTTGAGTGATTGCACATTCAAATTTTCAGCCATAGTAGATATGCCATTCTGCCAAAGCAATAAATAAATGGGTCCTCTATTCCATTTTTTTTTAAAAAAGACGCATCCTTATGAGGCCTTCAACAAAGCAAATAAAGATCAGTACCAAGCCACAAATATGATGTATTCCAGTATTTTAGCAAGAGACAGAGATAGCACAGATTTAACTTGAAACAAAGATAGGGAACTTATAAAGATAGCCACGGATTGTACCGCTATCTCCATTCATGTTACAAAGATAGGGAACTTATAGACATAGATTTAACTTGAAACAATTTGGTCTCCTTCAAGCACATGCATATACAATACATTAATGAGCACACAATGCTGTAATCATTAATATTATACGAAACTTAAAGATATTATATTGAACACAAAAATATATTGAAGAAAGTGTGCAATACTCGATTCAAACCATATATGATAACCAGATGAACATGTTTGAACCAGTGAACAGGCAATGGACAGACACACATTATATTACAATAGCACATCTGTGTAAACAATGTTTTTTGTACTCTTCCCCTCAGGATCCAATTCAACTTTTGGCCTGGATAAAACCTTTGTTGACTGCCTAGACACACCCCTTGACAGTGCCACATACAGTTGGCCATGCGCAAACATGGCTCCGGTAGATAAATGCCCACATTGGGAATTGTCTGCCCCCGGGCCTTGTTGATTGTCATTGCAAAACTAAGACGTATTGGGAACTACTTCCTTTTGAATTTGAAAGGAAGTGATGCATCCTCAGGAGGGCTCAACGGTATTCGAGGGATAAATACCCTAGTTCTAGCATGTTGCCCACCGATAATTTCAGCATCGACAACATTTTTTGTAAATGCTCTAACCACAAGTCTAGTACAGTTACACAACCCATTATGAGGATCTAGGTTCCTTAGAAGGATAACCGGGCAATGTACCTTAAGGTAGAGTACATGTGGAGGCAGCCCATTTGGTGTGAGGGAGTTCAGAAATTCATTCGGATAGTGGTTCCTTTGGTTGTCCTCAACCGAGTCAAAGCTATAATAGCAGATTTCTTGCCCGGGGAACCTACCAATCATTATCTGATTCAAGTGGTCTACATACTCATTTTTGGTAGAAAGAATGGACCGGCTGCTCATGTATGAGGATGATGATACATTACTTCCAATCGTTGGGAACACCTCGTTTATCAATGTGTTAATGGATTGATCCTCCGTAGTGTATGGAATACATATTTCATCCGGAAGCCTTACGTAGTCTTCTCCGATGGATGTTTCAGTATCATTGCCAATTCTCAATAGATAATCTAAAAACCATGGATCATTATGTACCCTCATGTTCTGGGTGAGGTGTATTTTCCGGACATGAGGCCAGAGATAAGACCTTTTGATGGTTGAATCAGTGATCTGTGCCCTTGTTCCCCGCCTAATTACAGGTAGAACCTGCCTGAAATCCCCACCAAATACCACAAGTTTCCCACCAAATGGTAATGAACAATCACATGCATCTTGAAGTGACCTGTCTAGTGTCTCCACGGTCTGGCACCTTGTCATGGCAACCTCAGCCCAAATTATGAGGGCAGATGTACGAAGCAGCTCAGCAGTACCACTCTCCTTGGAGAAATTGCACAGGCTTGTCTCAGATACATCAATAGGTATCCTGAATCTAGAGTGCGCAGTGCAACCACCTGGCATTATAGATGCAGCTATACCAGATGTAGTTGTCACAACAGCAATATGACCCATTGATCTAACAGTAGCCAGCAAGGCCCTGTATAGGAAAGTCTTTCCGGTGCCACCAGGCCCATCAATGAAGAAAACACCCTCCTTTCGAGAACGTACATGATCCATTATCTCATCGAACCCGAACCTTTGGTATGGATTCAATGCAGAATACAGTGCCTCATGATCATCGTCCACATTGATGGACAACTCTTCCAACACCTCTTGTACGCCGTGGCTGGTAGAGGAAACAGATTCATCCAGTTCTGGTAGCCCATAATCATTAATATCCTTTCTCATAGAATGTAGCAGGTCTCTAATGTCACCAAGAACTTTCTGCTCAATGACCCTACAGTTGTCGAATACCAGCTGGTAGTCTTTTGACATTGAGCTTAGATGTTTCTCCCATAACCCCCTGATATCTGTTACTTCACAATAAACGATAATTGTTGCGAACAATCTTCTAAGTGCATAAGGCATCTGGAAAGTCGCAGTCTCTACCAAACACTCATCTAGACTCCTGTCTGACTCTAGAAGACCCCTTTTCTCAGCTGCAATCCGAAAAGTGGGCCACATGACACCGTCGACAGTACGGAGGTGCTCAAATGAAGTCGCGCCACGTACATGGTTGAGAAGCAGCCGGAGGAAGTATCTGATGTCAACCAAATTCCAGAATTACTTTCTATGTGTCAAAAAACATACGTTAAATCATAAAACATAGAGAGCAATGTAATAAAGCAATTAGAAATTAGGAAAGATCGAGAGTGTAGCACGTGACATGTTGTAGCTTGGATCGTTTAGGTTGAAATATTATTTGACATAAAAAATATTGGTCACAAACCACCACAGTAACCAAATTTAGGAACCAACTAAAGAAACAGTAACCAAATTTAGGAACCAACTAAAGAAATAAAAAAACTAAATCACCTAACACTATGACAAAATTTAGGAAACAAAAATCAAAGAATATAAATTTAAATACTAAAACGACGCTTCCTCTTATTCCTCAACATCCCAATTGAAGGTTGTGAGACAATTGGACTTGAGGTGCATGGATCCAAATCTGCATCTTCAAAACAAAGTAGACGGTGGATACGCCTGAATACCACGTCTACCATGCCAAAGCTTTCTTTTGTATCCTCGAGGTCATCGGCAACATATGATGATCGGACGGATACAAAGATGTCTCCATCGAAATGAACGGCACAACGAAATCCTCCTCTATTATGAACTTTGACTTCCATGACTCGCATTGCATTAAACACATGGTTGTATTGTGCAACCCCTTGTACTTTTATTAGAAGCACATGATCAACCGTGCCATACTCCACTCCTAGTAGGTCGACCATGGTCTTCCCTATCCTTCGTGATACTGCACGTATCAAATATGTAAGTAGATGTATGTTAAACGCAATGCAAGAAATCCAAAAGTGAATAAAATGATAATAAACATACCATTTTCAGGATATGGCATAATACCGAAATTATTGGCCATATATTTAAGATGCTCAGTTGTAGCATTACGCATACCCGTACTATTTCTTATCTCTCCAACAGATGGCTTTTCCACAACAGGAGTGGCGGTGCATGGATCGGAAGCAACACCATTGAATGGAATTATTCGATGTACCCGACAGAAAGTCACATTGACATGTCCAAAACTTTATCTTGTGTCCCGAAGTTCTTCAGCGATATCTAGAGTAGAAACCGACACATATAAATCGCTGTCATAGTGGACGGCAAATTTGAAGCCACCTTTTGCGTTAGTCTTCGCGTGCACCACCATCGTGCAGTTGAAGACTGGATTGAATATTGCAAGTCCTTCCGCCTTCACGAGAAGTACATTATCTATGTTTCCATAGTTCATCCCTAGAAGATGCACCGTTGTCGCACACATCGCGACTTCATAATTTTTTTTTTACAGCTACAGATGACAAATCTAGATTCAACACGTTGGCATTATAAAAAACATGCATATGCAATTAGAGGAAATATAGGACTCGACAAATAATTTGTACAGACCGACTCGACAAATGCCTGTAACATAGGATAGGTCGGTGGTATTCGAAGAAGATCCTCCTTCCATGGAGTCAGAACAGCTCAAGAGTTTGGTTTGACCTTATGAAAAAAATTACTCGTGGCATATATTATTTAATGACAACAGACGAAGAAGGAGGTGGGGGCGCCGTCTCTGTCCGCGCCAGGCTGAAGAAGAGAGCAATACCTTTTCTCAATCAATGTACTGCCTAGCAGATGGCAGATCCAGGTCCGCCACTCAAAAAGAATGGTTTTTTGGGTAGGGGGTTGGCGTTTGATCTGAATCTGCGTTGGGCGCTGCACGTGACGTACGGGAGCACCGTGACTGGATTCCACGAAGACAACGGATCAAATTTACAAAGATGTGGAATTTTGGTGCAGATAGGATTCGAACCGGGTATATGTTTTTAGGTTATCTTTGATTTATAGTTCGGTTGGATTGAACAAAAAGTTGAACTGCAAGAAATGCTAATAGATTAGAGGTGGCCATGATTTTAAACGTTTGGATATACATTGAAATTGGATATGCACTAACATGTAAAAACATTTGTTACAACCTAAACATGGGACTGACCTAGGACTTAATTTCATACACTTGCCTTGTAGTAATTGCCGTGATGAGGATGCAGCGGTGGTGGAAGTGCTATACTGCAACGCAATTAGGCGGCGGCAACGTAAGTCCTATAGAACACTGAGCAGATTGATATCATCTTACTTTGAGGCGCGGCTGCGCGAAAACACCGAAAATAGAACGAACTGATTTGTAGAGACTCGGTTGATTAGAACACACGGAATTGGAAATGGAAATATCATTAATGTAAATACACGGAATTAGAACACGCAGAATTGGAGAGAATCATGGGCTGACGGCGGGCTGACAAGCATTAATGTAATTTGTATTTGAAATATCATTGATGTAATTAACGATGGAGAGAATCACGGGCTGACGGACTGACAGGCATTAATGTGGGTGCGCAGGAGATTTAGTGAAATTGAGCCGTCGGATGAGGAGGGGACGGCCTTGATTGTCTGTATCAACATCCCTACTGGTGCTTTTTAAGGTAGTATAGATATAGATATAGATAGATAGACCTATATGTCATAGATACAGAGTAACAAAATGGTAAAAGGTCATCCAATAGAGTGGCAAAAAAGCAATTTTCTAATTTCAAACATGGAAGGAATTGAGAGAAAGACAAAGCGTCTCCAAGAAAACACATGGCTGCAGAAACGAAAAATAGAGCGGTACGTTCACTTGTTCCATAGTAGGAATAGTTTTAGAAAATTTTGTAGCCTATGTTTCCTTCTTAGGATGCACAGCATATTGCTTACAAGTTCCAACTGAATATTCGTTCTTATTTGATGACACCAGTCCATGACCGATTTGTGATTACCAAACCTTCAGGTGACCATTCTTGTTGCTGCTGATGTAACACCAAAGTTGCCCGAAGCGCTTAGAGCATCTCCAGCAGGTCCTCTATAATGCTACTGTACATATAAAGAGACCACCGGAGGAAAGAAATGTTTAAGTGTAGTAGTACAAATTGTATTTTTTTCAGAGATAGATAAAAGAGGATGCCAATAGAGCATTTCCAGCAGCAGATTCTCTTTGATTACTTGTTTAGTTTTAATTTTATTTCGAAAAATTAATCATCTTTATAAAGGCATGAGGAGGCTAAATAAATTATTTTAAAAATATTTTATAAAATTGTAAGAAAACCCTATAGATTTTTGAAAAAAAAAATCTAAAAAGTGACGGTGGATGGCCCATTCAGGTGAACGGCTGAAACGGATCCCAAGACCACGCAGAAGAACACGCAAAAGACGAGACGGGGGCGAGCTGACGCGGGCCCACGCGCATCATCCCAACAGCTCACGCCGCGCCGCAACCAACGCAAAACCGCCATGCGCCATTAACCACCGCGCCCCCGACGCCATCCGCCCACGCGACGGCCACGCGGGCCGCCGCCGCCGCCATGCCCGGCGAGACGAAGCCCCCGCGCGCCCTCCTCCCGGCGCGCCCGCTCCTCCTCCTTTTTCTGCTCATCCCCCTCCTCTCCTTCCTCCTCCTCTACGCCTACTCCTCCGCGCCCCCTCCTCCTCCGCCTCCTCCTCGCGCCGCCGTGCCGCTCGCGCCGGCGCCGCCGTCCCCGCACATCCGCATGCGGCGCGCCGCCTTCCGCTCCTACGACGACTACCTCCGCCACCAGCTCAACAAGACCCTCGACCCGCGCCTCCGCCGCGTCTGGGCCACCCGCGACTGGCGCCGCAAGGTGGACGCCTTCGCGCGCGCCTTCGCTGCGCTCCGGGACGAGGGCCTCCTCTCCAACGCCTCCCGCGCGCTCTGCGTCGGCGCGCGCCTCGGCCAGGAGGTCGCCGCGCTGCGCCTCGTCGGCGTCAGCGACGCCGTCGGCATCGACCTCGCCCCGGCGCCGCCGCTCGTCGTCGAGGGCGACTTCCACGCGCAGCCCTTCCGCGACGCCGCCTTCGACTTCGAGTTCTCCAACGTCTTCGACCACGCGCTCTACCCGGACCGCTTCGCTGCCGAGATCGAGCGCACGCTGCGCCCCGGCGGCGTCGCCGTGCTGCACGTCGCCGTGCACCGCCGCGGGGACAAGTACTCCGCCAACGACCTGCTCGACGTCGACGGCCTGCTCGGCCTCTTCCGGCGGTCGGAGGTCGTCAGGGTCTCCAAGGTCGACGCCTTCGGCCTCGACACGGAGGTCATCCTCCGCAAGAAGAGGTCACCCTAGCCGCCCACCGTCATCGCCATGCAATGCATCTCTCAATTCTCAAACACAAACCACCACACGATCCAGCTTACTTGCCAAAAAACAGAGAAAAAAATTCAAACCTTTCACACAGTTTTTTTTTTTTTTTTTTTTGTGTGTGTGTGGTCTATTTGGTTTGCTGTTGCAGGTAGATAGGCGATTCTTTTGGTGCGGCCTGTGCATGCATACATCGTCCTTGTTTTTCTTCTTGTACCTAGAGAATTAGTAGCCAAAGATGCGAGAATTCATCATAGGAAAAAAGAATGTTCTTGTACCTAGAGAATTATTAGCAGCATTTTCCACAAGAAAAGAAGTGAAAGGATCCCTTGTTTTCTCTTCTTTTGTTGAATCACTTTACCAATCCTTTTTTTTTATTCCTATCTTTTTAGACTTTTTTAAGAGAGATAGATAAAGGTTCTTTGATTCTTGTGGGGGTGGTGCATGCGCGTGATGATAAGAACACTAATCGAGTAGCAGCTCGAGGTCGAGGGTATAATTGTGGCCGTGCAGGGTTAGAGAATGATGGTGAGATGTGCACCAAACAGTATTAATATCATAGTTGCTCTTGTCGTACGCTGTAAGGACATATTTTTATGGTAGAGCTAATCGCTGTTATAAAAAATAAACATATTATCTCACATATATGTAATACTGTATGTTAGCGTAAATGCATCTTGTAATTGGTTATGGACGGACCTTTAATCAAGAGTCACTGATTTGGCATCGTGGAAGATGCCCTAATGTATTGCTGAGCTAGCGGTAGCGGAGTACGGCACTGCACATTTCAGCTTACCGTGGCGAAGCGTAGCGTTTCAGCAAAATTTAAAAGTCTTTAAAGAGATTTAAATATTATATAAAAAAATCAAATAGTTTTAAGATCTTTAAGAGGACTACTAAAAACCTGAGAAAAATCATTATATATTATTACATCAAATAAGCTGTGTAAAAAAGATAATTTTTACTAAAACGTTACACTAAGCTGAAATGTACAAGGCCTACATTGGGAGTGCAAGTGACTGGAGCTTTATATAAACACCGTATATAGACATATAGTACATGCATGCATGTACCAAATGCCATGCTTCATTGTCTAAAAAAAATGACATGCTGCAGTAGTATTCGTTTTTTTTTAAAAAAAAAAAACTCACATCATTCTCTAGGCTTTGATAAAGTACATGGTCTACCTGCATGAATTATGTCATCATACGCACTGTTTGATTTTTATCTTAATTACAACTAGAGTTAAATCAGTTCAAGGGCAAATCTAGAAAAAATAGGTTATTTGGTCGCTACGACCTATGATAGGTTATAGCTTGACATAAGTTGCTTATAATATGTTCCGCCGTCAGGTTTACATGGGATGTTCCCATAGTTAGTAGAACCACTTGACACTAGCTAGCATTTACATGCTTGACACCAGCATTTATTTATATGCTGAATCTCCCCTAAATTGATCACTCTTGACAATGGCAAAAATGTGCATCAGTTGCAGACTGCAGCTAACTCGGAGGGAAAAGCATCAGCAATAAGAACTACCATTTACTTTTCAGAAATCTTTTTTCTCTGTCGCACTTAATTAAGAGAATCAGAGATTGATAGGTCCTCCCCAAATGGTTGGAATGTCCCTTTCACATCGCGATCTTGTGCTGTGGCAAAATTAAGACCTATGCAAACCATAACGCCACTGATTAACAGTGCATATATATAGGAGATGCATGTTAGGTTTGAGCATTTGTTTTTTCCCCTTAACTATGTAACAATTTATGTATTCCTATAGAAGTGGAGTATTAAGATTAACTGAAGTACTGTGCATACTAGTATGTGAGACAGCATGCAGTCATGTACAAATAGATTAAGGCCCTGTTCTTTTCATCTTAACGACTTATCTATATATTGAAGAGACAAATGATTTGAGTTTTTGGAGTCCATTTTTCCACTATTTTGGATGTGGGCCCTAACGCTTTAAAAAACAAGTCAAATAAAATGGATTCGAATCTCGAGACTACTTCAAAAAGCTCTCGAAATTTAGTAATTTCATCGTTCAGATCAGCTCAAAATAAAAGGACCTAACACAGGTTATTACCCTACTTTTCGTGCTGCGGGAGCCAGATTCCTCCCACTGTAAAGTTAGAAAATAACCACTACTGCAAAATCGCAGTAATTACTACATCATTATAAAATGGGATTCATCGTAGGAATGCTACGATGCCATTGGACTTTAAGCGACTACTGCCCGTACTACTCGCCAGCTAATCACCTCTTATATACTGTATGTCATTATGTTGTGGAGGACTAGTACGGAGAGGGAGCCTAACGCCAGCTCGGGTATTCCACGACCACGTGAAGCTGCCCGTAGCTTAATTAGCTCGCGCATGCTATCCACCGAATTTGCCGCCACGGATTAATTCTTACTTCAAAGACCTAACCCATCTTCCATTCCATTCTCGGTTCATGTTTATAGCTGTTTAAGGCTCCCACAAAGTGTGGCATGCTATAAAAAGTACGGTTAACTACGTGCATGCTAAAGTTTAACAAGAAATCAAGAGTATGACACGGGGCCATATATAGCTAAAAAATATGGCAAGTGTTACCTATAGCATTTAAAAAACACATATCTAAAGTTTTACCGTGGCAAAGTTTGGCATGGAACGAAACGAGACCTTGCTGATAGAGGTGAGGCTCCTGGGCAATCAAGGCATGGCTTATGGTACACAGGTGGGACCCAAATCAAGACATGGCTTAGCCATAAAAAAACAAAATCAAGACATGCATGGCTTACTGACGTTCTAAAAACTACATGTTTTGGTTTCTTGAACCCTAACCTAAACCGTAGAAATTTATCATTTCACCAATTTAGCCCAAAGGAAAAAAGAGCCTATGAAAGAATTGTTTAAAATTGGTTTTGAAGTTTTGACATGGCTACAGAGCGTTTAAGCGTTTGTCCGAAGAAGACAGATGCTTCGCATGAATTGTTCATTATTTCACATAATCCTAAAAAAATTATCAAGTTCCGTGTTTTATATAGCTATAAGTACGTGCTAGATGAGTTTATTTGTGAATTTACGGAGATTTCATTTCTAAAATCACTATTCTTATCATGGGGCATAAATGCATTAATAACCCTTGTTGGACCTAATAAGATCGTTGGGCTGCCTCCTTGGGCGTCCACAACAATAACTAGGACCAAATCAGTGAACTTCGTGAAGGTGGGCTTATCATTGGCATAATACCGTCTGTCCGTGATAAAGCCCACAATCTACGGCTTTCAAATTCATAGGATAAAACTGGGCCTACTCTGCAACCAACAAGCCCACAATAGCACGCAATTGCGTCATGGGAAAACCCGGTTTTTCATCTCGACAAGTGATGGTCGTAGTGATGGGAAAACAAAATAGCCACCAAGGCTATGAAACTTTCCATGTTGCCAGATGTTGTGAAACTTTTTTTTTCTTTCCATCGTGACCCTATTTTGTTTCGTTTCATTTCATCCATTCTCGTGCCACCGACAAAAAAGTCTAAAATCTATTAAATAAATAAAAGTGGAGACAACAAAGCCACCATATTAATCAGAGAAAACCTCACATAAATTAAAAAAAGATCTACGCAATTGATTACTTGATTTTAGTGGACAAGATTATGACGACTTAGATTTCAAAATATTAGAAATTCAAAATTTAAAAAATGTAAACAAGAGTTCATATTAAAAGAAATAGTTCACATCGGCTCCGATAAAAAAATAGAATAGAAATAATAGAAATAATTTTCCACGTCAATTTAACAAAAGAGACCATATCTGGTACAGTTAAAATTTAAAATACACATTATAACGACCTATACAACATAAAATATTATAAGTTAGGAATTAAAATAATAAAAATAAGCGCTTACATCAGTTTTAAAGAAAGAGTTCACACCAACTAAATTAAATAAATTTGTAATAAAAATAGTAGAAATATAATGAGGCCATAGACGGTACAATTGCAAATAAAAATACATAATATAACAACTTGGATTAAAAATTAAAATATTAGAAATTTAGAATTATAAAAAAAATCATGCCGGATAGAAAGAAATAGTCCATATCAACTTCAAAATAAAATTTAAATATAATTTCTATATAAAAAGTCATGCTATTTAAACCAGAAACTGGTGCGCTCACTTCCTAGCAGAGCTTTCTTGGACGGCAATGCTGGAATATAAGCCATACTTTGTACACAAACACTCTACAAAAAGAATATAAGCCTGCTCACCTCTTGACCATCATAGCTGCAAAGTATGGTATTTGTGAGACACATACAATGTATATTGCCCAATAAAGCATGTAACCTTTTTTTTTCATTGAACTCATTTGCATAGGCTATTCCTGTGTACAAAAGAAATAGGATGCATGTATTTCATTTGGCTGGCAAATGGGTTGCAACTACAGTTGGCCAAATTACTCTGAAAAGGAAGAGCAAACGGTATCCAGACAAAAGAGGTCCAATACATGCCGTCTTTCTTTGAGCAATAAATCAATACGACATTTAAATTTGCACTATGTGAGAAAAATGAAGCATGGCTCATGATACAGCAAGGAGGCGGACATGTCTATGTCATATAGCTGCAACACAAACAAGCAAGTAGATAGCAGAATAAAGCTAGAAGACGCTATATGCATAACCTAACGATTTGACATAAGGTCCGTACCCATCGTTGCCGGTGAAGGACCGCACGCTGAATTTGCTTCTGACATACGAAGAAACGGTGGAGTCAGCTGCCGTGTGGGAGAGTCGGAGGCACCGTCAACGAACGTGGAGGAGACGAAGAAGAAGCGGCATGTGCAACGGTGTAGGGAGGTGCTGCCGTGACGGCGGGGGAAGGGGGGATGAGACCTGAACCACGTCGCCACCCACCCTACAGATTTAGGGTTTGGGGAAGGAGAAGGGGAAAGTCAAGGAGAGAGAAGGGGAAGGAGGTACGGGATGAGACACATCGCCGTCGATCTGCTTGCCTGGTGGCCGAATCCGGCGGAGGAGCGGACTAGGTGGTGCGCCGTGGAGGAGCACGGGTCGGAAGGAGGCAATGGGCTGAGGAGAGGCGGCACCGGTGTGGATCACGCCCGTCCCACCGGCGTCGACATAGCAAGGGCGGCGGGGCAGGACTCAGGAGACAGCGGCGGGGGACAGCGGCGGCAACGGATCAGGGGAAGCAGGTCCTCTTGAGAGCAGGGGGCAGGATGGAGGCGGAGCAGGCGAGGCTCGATGGCTCGATGGGCGCCGGTGGGGATCTGGGAGTAGGGCGACGGGAGTCGCACCTACGGGTGGGCCGGGGCAAGCGACGGGAGAGGCGCCGACGCCGCCGCCGATCTGGCGATGGAGAGGTTGAGCGGGCTCGGGAGCGCGGCACCGCGGCGGCTCGCCACGGAGAGGGAGGGCGGCGTGCGGAGAGAGAGGGAGAGGCGGTGTGCGAGGGAAAGCGGGCGCGCGGCTCGGGCAGAGCAGATAGGGTTAGGCATGTGGAGCGCGGGTTGATTACGGGGAAAGTGAAGGGCTTTTTTGCAAAAACGTATCGCTGGGTGAATCCTGGACGCTCGGGCCGAATCCGACGGCCGCGCGAAATCGTGACGACGTGGCCGAAACGGGCAGGGAAACGGGCCACGTGGCCAGGCGGGCTGAGCAACCGGGCTTTGTACTATTTATAGACACAAGTAGCTCACTCATCAGCTCATGTGGTGCATGTAGCTTTGTCACTACATTCGTGCCCTCCTCGCCACGCAGGCTTTGTCTAGTACCTTAATTTTTTTTGGCTGGCTGTTAACCTCCTTGTTATATATTAGTTCTCATCAATATGGGACTGATTCTCCGGTAGCTGTCTACCCTTGTTATGAGCCGTCTAGATAATTTCTGGTCTACGCCGCCCACCCCTCTCAGTTGGAGCTATGTATCCTACCAACCCTAACCCGAACGACGGCTCACGATCCTCCCTCTGTCATCCACCGCCAGTTGACTGTCTTTCAACCCTCCCAACGGTTCCAGTGCCACTTCCAACGCCTCGCCGCTCCCCCAACCCACACCCAACCCAACCCTAGAGCCGGTCCCCTCCCCTAGCCCACAGTCGGCCTCCCTCTGTAAGTCCAGGGACATGGAGAACCCCGCCCTCGAACCCCAAACCCTAACCCGAAGCTCAGCGGTAGCTCGGCCCTGCGGATCACATGTGAACAAAATTGTCTGGGCAGGTGAGAAAGAGGGCTAGTCACCTAGGCGGGTGACTTGCCACCCAGACGACTGTCATTTAGCAAATCCATATACATGTAGTTGCAAAACACATATATTAACCTAGATTGCTAGGCTAATGTGGCATTGTTGTCTGCTTGATCAGGATGGATTGATATATACTCCATGTAAAACAAGCAAGGTCAGGCCAGGTGGTTCTGAATAAGACAATTAAGACGCCATCGCATTTCAATAATGCATGTCACTGTCCTACGTTACGTAACGTAGCTTGGCACGCTCTAATTAATCTTGTTAATTACCGCGCCGGCTGCTTTGGGGAGTTGTCTGTGTTTAATCAAAAGGTCCACGCGAGGTCTGCAACTGCAAGAGTGCATGACGAATACCTGAATAACATAGCCGGCCGGGAAGGCGATATTAGCTCATGGCATGCATGGACTATCGCATTCCATGCTGTACAGGTAGGATTTATGTGTTCTACTATCCTCTATCGTCAGCAAACATTATATATACATGTCATGAGGGAAACCTGAGAGACAAACCATACCCTATATGTATGCCAGCTGTTTGATTTGCAATATTATGAAACCTGCTCGATTTAGATCAGAAAAATCATATAGATTTTATGAAACCCTGTGCTATGGCTCGAATCCATAGTCAATCCTACTTTCGATAGGACCGGTTGACAATGGAATCCATTTTTTCTTTTGTTTCACTATCCATAATACTGTGGAAAGAAAGCCCAGGGGAAGAGTGGCCTTGAGTTTCTCACCCTTTTGCCTTAGGATTCATTAATTCTCTTCCTCCATGGACAGGGAAGGGATATAACTCAGCGGTAGAATGTCACCTTGACGTCGATGTGATTATAATAGTTTGAAGCTAAAATGCGCATGGCGTTGTATGAATGGTCCATTGAAATAGGGTCATCATGCTTACACAAGTGTGGCTCCCTTTTGCAATTTATTTTTATTCTCCAGGTTTGGTGAGAGGGTCATATTATGCTCGCAGCGGTGTCATCTTGTCGTGTTGCTTAGCAAGAGTTAGACAACGTTGTCATGCCATATTTTGGAGTCATTTTGTATGTGGCCTACACCTCCTGTAAATTGATATCTGGATGAGCAGAACACACAACATAGCTAAAGGAGTGAACATCAAGTTAGTTTACCTCTTCCTTTGTTCTATGCTATAGGAGATAGACCACTCCATCCCATTGCTCCAGCATGCGCTGGAGATTGGGAGAGCAGGTCACCGAAACCCTAGACATTGAGATATTGCATAGGGAGACGACGAATAAGGTTTTTGGGAAGCGCTAAGCACGACTGGTCGTTACTGTATGCTTCCACGACATGGGCTACTTCGGCTACGCTGTTGCTAGGGTCTGCTTTTGGCGCTCGGGATTAAGGGAGAATCCTGTAGTGCACGACGGGGTTGTCTTCGTCTCTTCCCTACCACAAGGAAGAATAATACGTGCTACCCGACCTCTGGCAGGTCATTTCTTTGCAGCTCAGGGTCATCTTCTTGCTTAGTTTTAAGTATATTTGAGAAAGTGAAGCAAGATTTTCTCCACTTTGGAACTTTCAAAATCAGGAGCGGATCAGAAGTGAGATTCTGGGAAGATATTTGGTTAGGCAACTCTGCCTTAAAAGATCAATATCCTGGTTTATGCAGTATAACAAGAAGGAAATTCATAACCATTGCAGAAGTTTTAATGTCCCCCCGTCCAAACATTTCCTGGAGACGTTCTTTAATTGGACCAAAATTAGTAGCGTGGAATGATCTATTATCACGTTTAGCTAATATTGTACTAATGCAGGATAGGGATGAGTTTCGTTGGAACTTGCACCAAAATGGATAGTTCTCGGTGAAATCTCTCTATCAAGCATTGATTAACTGTGATGTTCCCAATATTAACAAACGCTTGTGGAAATTGAAAGCCCCACTAAAAGTTAAAATCTTTTTGTGGTATCTTCGTAGGGGGGTAGTTTTGACTAAAGATAATCTAGCTAAACACAATTGTCAAGGTAGCAAAACATGTTGCTTTTGTCACAAAGACGAGACAATTAGGCACTTGTTTTTTTATTGTCGTTTTGCTCGTTTGGTTTGGAGCTTAATTCATTTTGCTTTGGGAATCTCTAGACCCTCTACTGTTTCCAATATGTTTGGGAATTGGCTAGTTGGTTTTAACAAGGAAAATAGAAACCTTGCCCTACTAGGAGCAACGGCCACTGTTTGGTCGCTCTGGTTAAGTAGGAATGACTTAGTTTTTCAAAAGAAATTCACCTTTGTCTCCTTTGTAGGTTATCTTCACTATTACCCATTGGCTGCGTTCTTGGTTTGTACTACAGAAGCAGAAGCTTTGATCTACTATTATGGATGCTTTGTACCTTTGGAGCGGGTTGCCAAGGCCTTTTTTTCCCAAGCGTTTGGGTGGCGTTCTAGTCTAAGGATTGATAGTCACTAGAGTGTGCTTGTTTCTATCCTTGTTAGGTTGTGTGCATCTTGTTATGCAGAGGCCGGGAGAGTTTTTCAAAACTTTGTATCAACTCAATGTTTTGTTCTTGAAAGCAATCTATTCTTCCTTTATCAAAAAAATATTTGAGAAAGATTGTGCTGTGCAGCTACAAACTTACCTTGTTTATACTTGTGCTTACTATTTGGTTAATTATTTGTGTCATGATCTATTAATGGTTCAAGTTGAAGTGATATCCAAGTCCAACACAAACAAATTACTCTCATCGAAGAATAGAGTTAAAAAAAAATCATTATTACAGAAGTCATGATGCACATTGACAAATCAGCTTCTTCATTACTTACGTACATGAGATATACTGGTCTGGATGATGGGAGCGCTACCCACTTACCCAGCCCCTGCCCGTGCAAAGAGGCCGGCGATCATGGCGTTTACGTCCCCCGGCGTCAGCCTCGCCGACGGCCCGTGCCGCCGGTAGAACACCCTGTACGCCGGCACCACCGCTGCCGCCGCCGCCGCCCTCAGCGCCTCCCCAATCTCGTCGTCGGCCGCCACCCACTTGCCCTGCTCATGCATCGCCACCGCCGCCGTCAGCGCCACCTCCACGCCATGAGCCGCCATGGCGCTGCCCCAGGCGGAGCGCACGTAGGCGCCGACGTAGCCGCGCACCTTGCCCCGCTGCGCCTCCGCCCAACCGGGCCAACCCTCCCTGAGGACCCCCTCCATCTCGCTGCTGCCGCGCACCTTCTTCGCCACGTAGTGCGTGTTGTTCGCCAGGAACAGGTACCTCGCCGCCGCTTCCCTCCGGTGCCTCCCCATGGCGCCCACCTTCCGCAGCAGCCTCAGCACCAGCCACCCGATCGGATTCGCCGACGGCGACAAGTCCGGCGAGGCAGGAGATGACTGGCTGTCCGATCTGTATATATGAGCGAGCGCGTCGTCGTAGTCGGCGAGGAAGACGAGGTAGTTCATCACGTAGCGCGTCAGCGGGTGCACCGCCACTCCGCCGCCGCCCTTGTCTTTGCCCTTCTCCTTCTGGATCGCCGCCTCCAAGCCGGCCACAGCACCGCGTGCGGCCTCGCCGACTTTTCCGAGAGCGGCGCGGGCGCGCGTGGCCACCTCCGATCTGTCCCCGAACGCGGAGAAGACGGCCGGCAGTATGGTGCCGGTGAGGGCGTCGTGGACGTCGAGCACGCGGAAGAGGCGCTCCGGGGCGCGGCGCGCCCGTGCCACGCCGGCTTCAGCGACGGAGAGCAGGCTCGTCGCCTGGTCGCTGGCGATGGCCGCGAACACGGTGTCGGCGACAGCCGAGTCGCCTGCGAAGACACGGTCGCAGAGCTCCTTCTCGTCGGAGAAGACGGATTTGAACGCGATGGCTGCGGCGGCGAGCCACGACTGTATCTTGGCGTCCACTTGGTCCCAGGCGAGCTTGTGGAGGTTGAGGGTCCCGGGCGAGAAGGAGAAGCCGAGCAGGCGGTGCAGCGTGGCGGTCAGCGCGGCGCGGCGGCTTGCCTTGAAGACGGAGACGAACTCCTTGCCGTAGCCGGCGGCCAGCATGGCCTCGGCGACGGCGCGTATGTGGCCGGTGATGGCGGCCGCGTCGTGGTCTTCACCATCAACATCGTCGTAGTCGTACTCAAAGTGGAGCGTATGTGGGTTCGCCGAGAGGAGGAGGAGGAGGTGGTGGAGCTCGAGCTGGAGCCTGCGCATGGCGGTGTCGAGAAGCGCCTGGGCATGGACGAGGGCGTCGAGCTGGGTGGCGTCGGAGGCGAAGAAGAGCATGGCGCGGTGGAGGTCGGCGGCGGCTTGCAGGAAGGCCGTGGCCTCCTCGTCGCCGGAGGGGCAGTCCAGGAAGAGCGACGTGCCGTCGTCGTCCGGATGCCACCTATGGACTACGGCAGCAGCGGCGGCGACGTTGTGGTCGACGACGGCGGTGGTGAGAGTGCAGCGTTGGCGTTGGCGTTGCGGGGAGGCGAGAGCGCGCGCCATGGCTGCGGTGGTGAGAGCTCTCTGGACTGAATTTATAGGGAATGGAATGGCGGTTTTGCTTAAACCCAGGCGACCGGGCTCGCCGCCGCGGCCGCCGCCGCGTGGGCCCGGCTCGCGCTCGTGCGTGCCCAGTCGCCTGGGCTACAGCCGCTCCCATGGAATGGAGAGGTCTCTGTTGGAAACAAAAACACAACTCGTGCTATATAGTATTACGTCATGCATGATCCACCATGTGTTCCATGGAGCTTGTCTTTGTCTTTGCCTTTGTTTCCAAAAAAAATGTCAAGGGGAGAAAAAATAGAGGCCCATTGAGAAATACCTTCACAAGTTGCAAATGTGGGTGGCTAATATTGTCCTGTGAGTTCCTGTTGCCAATTTTGTTTTCTACTGATATTTTCCCAAGCGCATAGCGATTTTCAGAGGACATTTGACAATACTAAGACGATATTTGCACCTACATATCATATACTCCATCCCTTCTTTTTTTTTTTTATTTCTCGCTGTTGACTTTTGGACACGTCTTTTGACCATTCCCAAAAAAAAAATGTAAATATCATTTATTTTGTTGTGATCTGTATTATCATTAAAGGTACTTTAAACATGACTTATATTTTTGCATATTTACACTAAATTTTTAAATAATATAAATGGTCAAATGACGTGTCCAAAAATAAATGGTGTCAGATAAAAAAAACAGAGATAGTATACATTAATGGAATATCTCGTCAATTGTCTCTAAATTTTAGAACATATTATCATAAAAAAAAAACTGACGCGGCGGCTACCATGCACCAACCAGCTGAGTCGTAGGAAAATGCACGTTTATGTGGCGCGTATACCTGGAAGCATATCTATTTTCTACTTCTTTAGCCTGTGATTGATATGTGGAGACATTTTTTATTTTTGTTTGAGAAACGGGTTGATGGAGACTTGGTCGTGGATCGGAGTGGACTGGGTTCACAGGACTTGTCAAAGCGCTGAAACTAGCGTCGTCTGTAGACTCTAGAGAGGAGACTTGTCAAGTGGTCAAAGCAGCAACGTACCTCCTCTCTCTTTGAAATTTATACCCCCACGTGTACTCTTCTGTTGCTTCCGACCATCTCTGTTTCTCATGTATCAGTGGGAAAACAATTTAAGTGAAGCGTTTTTTAAACTCTCGTTTCTTTCACTTATTCGAAATATCACTAAAGTAGTGTTAGCTAGATATGCATGCCATCTAAGAGTTGTTGCTTCGTACATATGCTAGCTAAAATCTAAAACCGCTCTCATGCCATTACAAAGTTGTAGACTCGCATATGCTTGCTTATGACCTTATTTTCACAAGAAATGTCCCCCCACCCCTTCTTTTTCCATAAGTTTCCTCCCTCTCTCCTCGTTGTTACTTTTTTCGCCGACCTCACATCATCGACTCCATCCTCTGTCCGCGAACCTGCATATTGCCTCATTCTTCAAGCCGTTATCTCCTTCCACAAAGTTTGGCCATGCCAACGCACAAAATCCGTCGGTGCCAAAAACTCCAACCATGGCGATCACAACCTCCGACCATGCCCTAAGCTCCTCCCTTTCTCATATCCATCTTCTCCCCATAGGCTACCGCTACAAAAGCCAACCAACTTAACCTCCGGATCCCATTATGGTCATGCCAACATTTTTTTTTGAGCAAAATTATGGTCGCTCCAAACATGGCCATCATCACCTCGCCCTGTAAATTTGCCTCTGCCATGGCCACACCATCATAGTTCACCACTGTTATGTTGCTCCTCCAGCATTGGCGCCTCCCCCTCCAAGCCGATGCCACCCGAGGCTACTGCCACCACTGCTCAAGCCTACAAAATAGTGGGAGAAGGAGAGAGAGGAGGAGATTAAGGGGGTCGAGGTATTCTTGTCTCAAAATTTTATAATGGGACGTCTGGTAGTTTTGCTATTCTACAATGGCATGAGAGTGGTTTTAGACTTTACAGTGTCGTATCTCGAGTGGCAACTTTCCGATGGCATGTATCTAATCTTCTATTATATTATTAAAGTAGAGGAAAACGGAGCCACCACGTTAGTCCACATCACCCAAATTATTTCAACTGTTCGGTCAATGGTGGGACCAAATTATAACGGCCTAGATTAATCAAAGAAATTCTCATATAAATCAAGAAAAAATAAAAGATCTATGCCTATATTATTAAAGTAGAGGAAAAAGAAGCCACCACGTCAGTCCACATCACCCAGATTATTTCAACCATTCGATCAACGGTGGGACCAAATTATAACGGCCTAGATTAATCAAAGAAATTCTCACATAAATCAAGAAAAATAAAAGATCTATGCCGCTGATTCGATCAACGGTGGGATCAAATTATAACGGCCTAGATTAATCAAAGAAATTCTCACATAAATAAAAAAAAATAAAAGATCTATGCCGCTGATTTTCATGGGGCCAGATTATAACGGCTTAGATTAAAAGAAAAATATTAGAAATTCGGATAAAAAATCACGTTAGTCAGCTGATGTAATATATTAGAGATAAACTCTAAATCTGATCTGATATATTAGAGATAGATTATGAGTTAACGGCCTAGATTAATCAAAGAAATTCTCACATAAATAAAAAAATAAAAGATCTATGCCGCTGATTTTCATGGGCCCAGATTATAACAGCTTAGATTAAAAAAATATATTAGAAATTCGGATTAAAAATCACGTTAGTCAGCTGATCTAATATATTAGAGATAAACTCTAAATCTGATCTGATATATTAGAGATAGATTATGAGTTAGAGATAAACTCTATATGTTGAAACAAATCTAGCCGCGCAAACGCGCGGGCCACCTTGCTCGTTAAGTTTATAGTACAAGTTTTGGAAGTTGATTGGACAAAGGAGACAAATTAAACATGCACGATCACCTGTGCACGGCTAGCTAAGCTAGGCTTGTTTCATTTGAACCCAGACAAATAGGCAATACTCATGCTCTTAATTCCTCACGTGACGCCTCACAAGTCCTTATCACTACGCGGGTGTTGAGGACTTGCGGCGCCCTCCCAGCAAAGCAAACGACGCCGTCCACGCAATCTTACACTCACTACGATATATGCAAGCATATGTGTATGCTAAATGCATCCGTAAAATAAAGCTGAATAAGTCGATCTCGAGAGTCCAATTTTAATCTTAAGTCTGATAAAATTGAGCTTGATTCTGAGCTCTTACTAATCCCAACCGAGTGTAAACAAATATCATTATACTAACTGTTTCTCTGTCTAAACCAAGTAGCCAAACTAATTTGAGCCAAGCTCAAGCTCAACATCGAGTTCAACTGAGCTCGTATAACTTTATCTTCTCCCTTAAACTAATTAATTAACCTGTTCATCCGAGCCTAACCAAACAAAGTTCTAGCATAATCTATATTTGGTAGAGCTCGGTCTCGAGCTTGATTCTAAGGCTAAGTTCTTTTGGGCTGATCTGAAAGGGCTGAATGTCTGAAATGACTGAACTTTAAGAGCTTCTAGAGATAGACTCGAGATTCAGATCCATCTCGTCTGACTTGTTTTTTAAAGTGTTAGGACATACCTTTGAGACGGTGAAAAACAAACTCCAAAAATTATTAAGCTATTAAGCCGTTAAACTGTTAAGAAAAAACTGGCCTTGGCGATGGTTCGAGCTAAACTTAAGTTTTTCCGGCGAGATCTCGGTCAAAAAAAAAAAAATCTCGGAGTCCATCCTTAATTGCGTAGGCAGGCAGATAACGGTACGTGGAAATGGGAATTGGAGAGCGACGAGAGGAGACGTTAGCAGTGACATTTTCGGTTTTCCTAGCTTCCTGGATCCTGTGAAATGGTCTGACTTGGCCACGTAAATAAGTAATTAAGCTACATCCTTCCTTAGTGCTACTTTGACTCACATATGCATCCATCCGTCCTGCCCGGTGCCGCATACATAATACTTGCAAGTCAAGGCAATGAGTAATTAAGCTACACGTACTACTTTCTTTCTAACGAAGCATCCAAAGCTAGATCGACTCAACTCTCTCCAGTCTCCATAGTCCATATGGAGTATCTGCAGGAAGGAAGAGGAAGAGGAAGAGGAAATTTCTATTGCACATTGTCAGTGCTTGACAAGTTGAGAGAGCTAGATAGCTAGGGCATGCATCACGCATGAACGTACGCGTTGTTGTAAAAGTACCTGCAGGCTACTAGTATATTCTCCTATATTGCTAACCTCAAATACTGCATACTACTGCATTGCTAGCTTAGCTATTAGCTAACCTCAAATACTGCTTGTTGCTGCTTAATTCTAGCTAGGTTTTAGTATGTACATCATCCAATCCAATCCAACCATTACATGTTGCATGCACAACCAGAAAAGCATCCTCACAAGCATGGGTCGACCAACAACGATCTTCCAAGAGCTTATTACGGGGAACATCAATTCATTGCAATCGAATACTAGTGGCATTCTAAAAACCACATGTTTTGGTTTCTTGAACCCTAACCTAAACCGTAGAAATTTATCATTTCACCAATTTAGCCCAAAGGAAAAAAGAGCCTATGAAAGAATTGTTTAAAATTGGTTTTGAAGTTTTGACATGGCTACAGAGCGTCTAAGCATTTGTCCGAAGAAGACAGATGCTTCGCATGAATTGTTCATTATTTCACATAATCCTGAAAAATTATCAAGTTCCGTGTTTTATATAGCTATAAGTACGTGCTAGATGAGTTTATTTGTGAATTTACGGAGATTTCATTTCTACAATCACTATTCTTATCATGGGGCATAAATGCATTAATAACCCTTGTTGGACCTAATAAGATCATTGGGCTGCCTCCTTGGGCACCCACAACAGTAACTAGTACCAAATCAGTGAACTTCGTGAAGGTGGGCTGATCATTGGCATAATACCGTCCGTCCGAGATAAAGCCCACAATCTATGGCCTTCAAATTCTTAGGATAAAATTGGGCCTACTCTGCAACCAACAAGCCCAAAATAGCACGCAATTGCGTCATGGGAAAACCCGGTTTTTCATCTCGACCCGTGATGGTCGTAGTGATGAGAAAACAAAATAGCCACCAAGGCTATGAAACTTTCCATGTTGCCAGATGTGGTGAATTTTTTTTTCTTTCCATCGTGACCCTATTTTGTTTCGTTTCATTTCATCCATTCTCGTGCCACCGACATAAATGTTTAAAATCTATTAAATAAATAAAAGTGGAAACAACAAAGCCACCAAATTAATCGGAGAAAACCTCACATAAAAAAAAAAGATCTACGCAGTTGATTACTTGATTTTAGTGGGCAAGATTATGACGACTTAGATTTCAAAATATTAGAAATTCAAAATTTAAAAAATGTAAATAAGAGTTCATATTAAAAGAAATAGTTCATGTCGGCTCCAATAAAAAATAGAATAAAACATAATGAAATAATTCTCCACGTCAAATTAACAAAAGAAACCATATCTGGTACAATTAAAATTTAAAACACATATTATAACGACCTATACAACATAAAATATTATAAATTAGGAATTAAAATAATAAAAATAAGCGCCCACGTGAGATTTAAAGGAAGAGTTCACATCAACTAAATTACATAAATTTGTAATAAAAATAGTAGAAATATAATGAGGCCATAGACGCTACAATTGCAAATAAAAATACATGATGTAACAACTTGGATTAAAATACAAATATTAGAATTTTATAATTATAAAAAAAACCATGCCGGATAGAAAGAAATTGTCCATATCAACTTCAAAATAAATTTGAAATATAATTTCTATATAAAAAGTCTTGCTATTTAATTCATTAACTCAAAACCCTCTGACAATCATATTAGTCTCTGCCGGCGACGACGTCCTATTGCCCGGGAGGTTTCGTCTTCAGACCCTGCGTCGTCGCGTTCCCTTCTTTGTTGCAGCAGGAAGTTGGAGCGAGGTGGCGTGATGGGAACAAAGCTTCACTCTGTGGAGGCTTTGCTTTTGGAGAATTAGGTGAGTTGGGAAGGTTGGTTTGGGAGACTCCGGCGTTTGTGCCTCTAGTGATGACGACGGTGAATGACAGCGGTGGTTCTTCGGGCCTTGCTTCCGTTTTCATGCCCGCGACGGTCACTTGTTCTTTGACGATTATTGTTGGTATTGACCTCCAAAACCGTCGAATCTGGGGCTGGTCGGTCAAGCTAGCTCGGGTGCTGCGTTGCCATTCGTCGGTGTTCGTCTTGGTGGCCGGCGTAAGGAGAAGGGAAAGCTTCTCTAGTTGCTATATGAGTGGGCCCTTCTGTGAGTTTGTTGTAATTTTCTTTGTCTGTAAGGATCACCTTGTAAGGTTGAAGCTTTGGAATTGAATGGCATGTTTGCCTTGTTCTCAAAAAAAAATCATATTAGTCTCTTCTAATCTCTGCACCTCCGTTGGGGCCATGCGGCATATGCTTGCTCTGATGGCTTTGACGGTGGTCTTATTTTTTAGCAAATACTCACTTCGTTTTTTTTTTATTTGACGCTTTTAACTTTTGGACACGCCTCTATCCATTCGTCTTATTCAAAAACACTCTGTAAATATCAATTTTTTTATGATTTGTTTTATCATTAAAGGTATTTTAAGTATAACTTATATTTTTACACATTTGCACTAAATTTTTTTTAATAAAACAAATGGTTAAACGCGTGTGCAAAAGTCATATGAGTCGAATAAAAAACTGACGTGGGAGCACAGGTGACGTTGGTGATGCCGGCACAAATGGACATGGGAGGCTGCTCCTGGGACACGGCCAAAACCGCTGCCTGTGGTCCCAACAAGAATCGCCACCGACAATGGGGCCCGGGTGGCAGCCACGCTCCAGAGTCAAATATAGGAGTACAACTCAACGAGGCACTGACTGAGCTGACGTCTCGGGAGAACGACTCCCGTAGTCCCGTGACCTGACACCTCTCCATGTATGTGTGATCTCACATGCAGATGCAAGATCCTACATATACACACTCGTCTATATGTGGAGCATATTTGCAGGACAAAAAAATCATATGAATTTTAGAAGAAATAATTTAATTCCTACAAGAATTTGGGGGAAAAACCCGCATTCCAGACAGACCTACAATACAGGTTACAGGCTCGTTTTAATAATACAGGCTCGTTTGGTACATAGAACTTTCAGATAAAAACAGTTTAGTTTTTGCATGGATGAGGAGAAATTCCCAAGCCCCAAACAGGCCTACCAGCTGAGATCATAAGTCCTTAGCTATACGAAGCAGAGATCTCTTACCAGCAGAACAACATTACCCTCTTTGCAAACTGTAAGTCTGCAACTGATCATCCGAACATTACATGACAGGATCATCTGAACAATACATGATACGATCCACGGATGGCAGAAACAGATTCACCATTCACGGGATCGCGGCACCTGACTACCTGAGTGGAGTGGCCTCATGAACTACCCAAGCTCTGTTATTTTTCATCCTACGAAGCACGAGCTACACTGTTCCACAATTTCATCTGCACCTGAAGCTTGCAGTTGCCCAGGGCAGATTGATGCCACAATTGGCTATGGGCGTGGCCGTTTGGGAACCTGGAGATGCAATTTGCTGTAAGTGTCAAGGGCCGTATCAATTTGGGACTAGCTCGATCACTTACAGCGGGAAGGATCAAGGATCGATGCATGTATGTCCATCCATGTGGCAATGGATGAAGGTGCTATGTAGGCTGGAGCTCGCTTCCATCTGTAATCAGGGCACTTTCCTTTTCCCTTATGAAACGGCCCTGCAGTGCAGTGAAGCAACAGGCACGCAATCTGATCAGAACAGGATTCAGTAATAAACGGTGAAGACGTGAACAGTGTGATGTGATAAGTTCATGCACGCCATTACTAGTCTACCTAAAAGTGGGTGTTGTTAGTAACAAGCTAGAACATGCAGAAGTATTTGCAGTGTGCTTTTGCTCCCTGGATCAAGAATGATTTGATGAAAGCAAGAAGTTATGAGCCCTGAAGAGGTGCTCGGGAGATGCGGTAAAAACATATGAATGACAAAGCAAAACTATAAGGCACATTCTGAGGTTCTATTTATTGGAAACTAAAAGAACAAGTAAGATACTAGGAGCATAGTTCTTGATGGATATATGTGGATGTATTTGACAGATCATTGTCTCAATATTCTTGTGGGAACATTTGTTACTGGAACTAGCCAGACAATAACATTGAGATCAATACTAGCATATATGTCTGTCAAGAACTTCAATGCAATATTCTTGCCAGGCAAACTAGGTTTACTCTCTTTTCTCAGTGATTTGGAAAAGGTTTGAGCTTGGTGCAGTAGATTTGAACAGACTATAATCCAGGGAGTATATTCAGAACTATGTCTAATGGCATGCACGGTAATAGAGACAACTCTTATCTATATACCATTCATGTCATCTAGAGATGAGAGTGAAGATAACCTCTACAATGGTTATCCATGAAAAGGTAACTGTTAAAGACATTAACACATGCAGTGGTATTATGTTCAGTTCTGTTTATGCATCCTTCCATTTAGGAAGAAAGAGCTACATACTCTCTCAGCTATGTCAGCAGATATCCTATGTGGCAAAGCTTACTACGAGTTATGACCGACAACGCACCATTGTACATTCCCTAATTATTTTGGACAAAATGTCAAATGAGCACGCGAAGATCTCGTTGCTGCTGACAACTGAGTTGTATAATCTAATAATTGTTTTCTCCAAGTGAACTCAAGCCTAGGTGTATTTCTACTCTGGTGGTTAGTGCCTCACTGACGAACCCAACTCCAACAAGTGATTGTCTGATTGAGCTGAACTGAACTAGTCCAATCCTGATTGATCGGGAACAGCCATGAGATAATTGGACAAATAGTTTGTGCTACAAATTTGAAGCTTTGGCCGGAGATCACTACCGGTTCATCGAGACAGAGCGTCGAAGCTCTGAATCTAGAAACATGCCATTCCACAGTTCAGACATCAGATATGGTGCTTGCAATCAGTTCAGGTATGGGAGATGGATTAAATGCAGTGATGCTGGAGCTGGATTGCTGGTTACCTTCAAGCGCGGCCGCTTGACGGCATTGAGCCGGCGAACCTCGTACCGGATCCGCTTTGCGAACAGCCGGCTCTGCCGCTTCTCCTTGTACCGCCTCACCCTCTCCGCCCTCCCCGCCGTCTCCGGCGAGCTCCACGCGCCCGCCGCCTGGTGAGACGGCGACGGCCCCACCTCCACGAAGACCTGCTCAAACACATGGCCACCGCTGTGTCACGACTCACGAGCACATGTCCAAGATCAGTACGGACAGTGTCATGGGTGGGTTCTTACAGAGTCGAGTTCCAGCTTCGGCGCGACGAGGCCGGCGCCGGCGCCGGCGGCGTCTCCAGCGCCGGCGATGTAGAGCGATCCGCGGCCCGCCCAGGCGGCGAGGATCTCCTCGTAGTCCAGCTTCAGCAGCAGCGACCGCGCGGCGGAGCCGGAGGCGCCGGTGCTGGCCGCGGACGAGCAGGACGACGACGTGGTGGCGCTCGGCGAGGAGCTGCTGCAGTACACCCAGCGCTCCCTGCCCCGGAGAGCGCGCCGCGCCAGGTCGTCCTCCTCCCCCGGGAAGCCGACGCCGCTGGTCACGTCCGGCGAGGCGTCCGGCGACTCCCCGCCGCCTGCGGAGGCGCCGAGGATGTCGGTGAGGGACGGCGCGGCGGCGAACATGGTGGACGGCTCCGGATGAAGCGGGAACGGCTCGAGCTGCTGCTGCTGCTGCTCCTCCGGCGATGGTGGCGGGGACTCCGACTCCGGCTCCGCTTCCACCGGCTGCCGCGCCCGGGCGTCGACGGCCTTGAGGCTGAGATACTTGGTCCTCTTCGCCTTGGCCCGCGACCTCCGGCGAGGCTTCCGGCGCCGGCCGCCGCTCGCCATGGCCTCCTTGATCTCGAGGGGTTTCCCGCGAAACGGGCGAGAGGATTTGGAGGGAAAGCGAGGGGATCTCCCGCGAGCAGCAGCTGCAGGCTGCAGCAAAAGGAAGGCGCTTTTCGATGATCCCGCTTACGTGGCGGCCTCCCGCTTACGTGGCGGCGCCCCGTTGGACGGCTGGATTGCGGTGTCGCCTTGCCGTCGTTGTCGATGAGGTTAGCGCTCTAGCAGACTAGCACCGGCAGCGAGGGGTTTTATGGGAATCACGGGGGTTTTGTGATAGAGGAGGGCATCCACGTCATCGCCGTGATATGGATGTGATTAGAGTTTCTTCTAATGTAGACCTAGGAATTGGGCCGTGCGGCCGCAAGACGGCCCGCCCGTCGTCTCCGGCCGCCATGTATCGGGCCAGCACAGCCGGTCAACGCTTCGGCACGCCGCCGGCAAGACGGACTGCCAAAAGCCAGACATATATGACGGTTCAAAAGCCCGACGGGCACAGATCCAATTTGGCCGGCCTGACGGCAAGACGCCCAAACAAAATAGAGATAAATGATTTTTATAAATTCATACGTTGCTCAAATGAAAAGGTTGTCTATACAAAAAGATGCGTCTCGAAATTCTCTACAACTTTCATGTAGAATATAAATTCATCGAGCACCGGAATATCTCGAAAATGTTAATTTCGAAATGGGTCATGTGGGTTCTAAAAAACCAACAAGACTAAATTTTTTATAAATCCATTCATTGCTCAAATGAAAAAGTCATCTACATGAAAAAGATGTGTCTTAAATTCTCTACAACTTTCGTATAGAAATAAAATTCATCCGAGCAACAAAAAACTACTAAAAATACAAATTACTAACTCGTGCCTCGATTCAGGCCATCTTGGCCCAAAGCAACTTAAATGTTCAAGTCGTCGGGCGCCCGTCGTCTTAAAGTTCTCAAGACGCACTACATTAAAAAAATTTCGTCTCGGGTCAGTGCTTTGGGTCGACAAAATCGAAAGGTTTCTGCCACCAAAAAAGCACTACCAATTCAGGACTATTCTAATGATATGTGATTAGAGTTTCTTCACCCTTTTTTAAATAGTTCTTTGTGTTAGGATATTTGTATGCAGAGAAATAGCTAGATATTTAACGCGAATTTTCAAACTTCGTCGTCGACCATAATCTCTAAAATTCGCTGGCCGATGCAACCGTAAGAAAATTAACTCCTTTGGAGTGTGGTTTCAGGTTAAATTAAATAAAATAAAAATTTATTATTTTGTATAAGCCAAATGATGTAATATCTTGTAGTCATTTTTGTGAGGTTTTAAATAGTTTCTTTTAGAATTTGTAAAATATTTTTTCATAATATTTCGAATACTTTAAGACGTCCTTCAAAGGGTCTTAATTTTTTCAAATTACAAATTGTAGCAACAACAGCTGAAACAACAAGACCTATACCCCCCCCCCTCTAAAGAACTGTTGACGACCCCTCTATCCTTCCCTTTAAAACCCCTTCACAATTTATAATACACTTTAAAAGATTTCTTCCTTTCAGCAACTTCTCTATGTCGCTATATTATTAAAAAATCCGTTAGAAGATGCTCTAAGGCCTTGTTTGTTTCATATTGAAGTCGCGTTGAGTTTTACTATAGCAAATATATGACCCTACATAAATATGTTTTAAAGAATTATAAAAAAATATTAAAAAATATTTTACGAACTCTAAAAAGAACTATTTAAAATCCCATAAAAATGACTACAAAATATTACATCATTTTATCTATAAAAAGTAACAAATTTTCATTTAATTTAATTTAATTTAATCTGAAACAAATAAGTCCTAAGTACGCCATGTTCGTCTCATACTCTCATTTATCTTCTGTTTTTCTCTTTGCTGAGTAGTATATGTCTTCCAAATAATATATGGCTATGCACAGCGCTATAGCCCTTTTTTTTCTTAAAAAAGGCGCAATGTGCGGGCTGCAGAGGCTGACGTGGTGGGCCAGGACCAGGACATACATGCACGCGCGCATGCAGCATGCACCCGTTGGGTTTGGGTACAAGCGAGCGACGACGCTGCATGCCCTGCACGTACAGCAGCCTGGCCCACGGCCCAGGGCCCAGGGCCCAACAGAGCGCTCTTGTCCACGTGGGCACGTGGTGAAAGCCTACATTTTTTACTTCCCATTTTACCCCCGAAGTGGCAAGGTCGTAGCCGTGCTCGATGACGATGAGGACTTGACTCTTGAGGAGGTGAGCGAGTGCCGACTGCCGAGTGGGAGTGACCGAGGTAGAGTGGCTTTTACTGCGTAGTACTTGCAAGTACTACTACTCCAAGTCCACTCTACAACTGGGCTCTGGAGTCTGGAGTAAAGTTTCGCGATGCACACGCGTCAAGACTCACAAGAGGTGCGTTTGACCTTGACCACGCAGTTTATTTACTGTCATTTCACCTCTCCTAGCCTCGAGAGCTGTGGTCGCAGCTGTTTTCAGCGACAGAGCTGATCACTGGTTGTTCCGATAAATAGAGCCAACCATCAATTTTTTTAACAAATATCTAATGTTCTTAGATTTTTAGTCTCGAAAGCATAATTTTAGCCGCTAGTTATAAATATAGCTTATCTATAAAACTACTAAATTTATAATATTATTAAAGTATTTTTTAAAACAAATCTAGCCATGCTACCTGTATGTAGCCAATCTAACTAGTTTAAAGAAAAATTTATAGGTCAAGTTTTAAAGTTTTGACTGGCACGTATCTCAAATGTCAAGTATTTATGATCGGTGGAGTGTAACTTGTAAGTAGTTGTAACCAAGTTCCATGCCATAGATAATACTCCCTCCGTTCCACAATGAGTACATTTCTAGTATTAAAAATTTATCACACAAAGAGTGTATCTTTACAATGTAAGGTCCAAACGAAGTAGACCATTAAAGCAATGGGCTAAATCTCGTGCCCTCCCCACATGGCAGCACATTACTCCATCCCCCAACCACGCCACCCCTCTCCTCTCTCTCTCTCTCCCTGAAATCTCCCCAAATTCAGTTGCCCCTCTCTCTCCCCCTCTGCATTCCTAGCCACCCTCTTCTCTAGCCCACCATCTGTCGCCCCTCTCCTCTCGCCCGCCAGTGTGCAACCCTACCGGCCCTCTCCTCTCGCGCACCGGGCCTAGGCTCAACCAAGAATTTGTTTACCTTAATGCCATCGCTTTAGATATTCCTTGGACGTCATCATCACCAAAACCACAAATATTGACTGAGAAATACCATAGGGGTCTTTTCTCCTTACTATATGTGTGTCACTGGTGCCAACACGTCTCTCTCGCATCACGCATGTTGATATATGACCACCATCATTTACTCTTTCTCTGTTATTTTCTTTTTCTAGCGCACCACAAGCGTGTCACCAATGTTGTGATCTATTTAATTTGCACGCTGACATGCATTTTTCATTCCCTTTTTATCTATTTCATTCAATAGCCATTGTGTTCTACACGCATCTCGTGTCACACACCATCGCCACCATTGTTGAGCCCCTGCCTATCTTTAGGACCATTTGAACTCATTTTTTTTTGGCTTTAATTCCCATAGACACTGGTGGATAAGTTTAGTTAATCCATTTTCTTATAGCAATCAGTATGGCCTTTCATCTCCTTTGTGTACCTAATATTGGCACTATCAAATTACACGTCATCGATCTAGGTTTGACTACATCCTCCCCCTCCTCTTCGACGATCACCTGATTGTGCTACCGTCTTCTTCTTGGATCATATTTGCGTCACGGTTTCAAATGCAGCTACCTTAACATTTGCTATCTTGATATAGCTCCCTCCTTGGCTATGGCCACGCACGTCTCACTCTCGGCTACCTCACCATGAACATCAATTAGGCTATAATCCATTTGATCAAACGTGTTAGTTTCTGTCCGATCTAAGCATGCATAATACTCTCACTACGACCATAGAGTGCTGTCAGCTTTCTCCCAAGTTTGGGAGTGTGAGGTTGCTGATACGGCCATGGGTGATGTTATATTATTATAACAGGATATGATTTGCTAGCTAGGATTGAATAATTGCAATCTCTTTTACATGATCCCGTATTTATCTCTGGTTTGATTGTAATAGAAACCCATATATCATATATAGGAAAAAGTATAGATTACCCCTATGAACTATTGCCTTAGTATAGAATACCCCCTCAACTCTAAAACCAGAAATTTAACACCCTAAACTTTGTAAACCGGATAGATTACCCCTTGACTTAATTTTCAGCTGGTTTTGGACAGATAAAAACTATACATGGCAGCAGCCATCCAATGCACGGTATGCACTAAAGTTTTGTCTCCAATTTATCAAACAGAACATGTAAGCCACACAAGGCACATAAATAATTAGGTTCATATAAGCAACATATTTAAGCAATTACGTGGAGATTTAAGCTCAAAACTTTAGTGCATGATGTGTAAAATATTGCTTATTTATGCATTGGATGGGCTGCTGCCATGTATACTTTTTTTGTCCAAAACCAGCTGAAAACTGAGTCAAGGGGGTAAACTATCCGGTTTGCAAAGTTCAGAGCGTTAAATTTTTGGTTTTGGAGTTGAGGGGGTATTCTATACTAAGGCAATAGTTCAGGGGGTAGTCTATACCTTTTCCATCATATATATATGCCATGACTCGTGAGGCTCGATACGATCACATGGATCCATTGTTCGGTTAGTCATCTTTTTATACTACTCCCTTCGTTTTTTTTTGTTTGACGCCTTTGACTTTTTGGCACGTTTTTTACCATTCGTCTTATTTAAAAATTTAGTGCAAAGTTGTAAAGAAATAAGACATATTTAAAGTACTCTATTGATAAAACAAATCACAACAAAATAAATAATATTTACAAAAATAATTTGAATAAGACGAATGGCCAAAGGCGTGTCGAAAAGTCAAAGACGTCAAACAGAAAAATATGGAGGTAGTATATGTAAGGGCATGTTTAATAGAAGACTCTTTAAAATAGTGTTGGCATAAGAATGGATCACAAAAAGATCTACCATTAAATATTCCCTGAGCATGGTCTCTCGGACCCTCTTTGATTCGTGATTGTGGTTTGGTTTTGATGTGCTTCAAAAAGTTGAGTCCTTTAAAAAGAGGTGAACAGAGGGGGCCTCTTCTCCTTCCTTCGTGTATCCCAACCCCTTCGGTCTCCGTATTGCTGGATCAGACCTATGGAGTTCAGATTTACTCAATGAACTCGTATTTTAATGTTGAGTCCCTCTGGTTCCCAGGTCCCGTCTGTGAGACGAACAAACATGCCCTGCCGCGAGAGATCGAGATTCGAGAGTCGACAAATATATCCATACTGCAAATCAGTATGGTGGCGAGAGTGACATTCACGGTTCATTATCCTAGTCAGCTTCGGATGATGAGCAATCCGTGAGCAGCTAGAACTTAGTGAATCAAAGCTGAAAATAAAAACCGGCTTTGTTTCGATGCACGGCTACTAAGTATTGCACTAAGTTACACGCATTCGCCGTGGAATTACCGTGTAATGATTAAAATTAAGACGAGGGTTAAAGATTTTTAATCTCAGACCTGAGGGGGAATTAAAAAGCTTGGCAATGGGAGGGAGAGCGAGAGCTGTACTGCTTCTGTTGAAGAGACGTACATGATCAGAAACGCTAGGCACACGTACGTACACCATGCACGTTACTACCACCACCCTGCGTACACGAACGCGCACACACGCGGACATGGCCGGCGGCGGCGGCGCTTAGTCGGACCGCATGCGGTTGAGCTGGTTGAGCGCCGGCTGGAGGATGTTGAAGAGGACCCAGGCGATGGCCGGCAGGACGACGAACAGCAGCAGCAGGCCCCGGTTGTCGCCGCTGCTCTCCGCCGCCGCCGCCGCCGCGGAGGCCTCCGGCGCGAGCGCCAGGGCGGCGGCGCCGCCGACGCCGAGCCCGGCGACGAGCACCTGCTCGGAGCGCATGCGGTTGAGCTGGTTCAGCGCCGGCTGCAGGATGTTGTAGAGCACCCAGGCGATGGCCGGCGCGAGCGGCAGCAGCAGCGCAAGCCCGCGGTTGTCGTCGGCCGCCGCCGCCACGTCGGGGATCTGCTGCGCCGCCACAGCCGCGTCCGACGACGCCAGCGCGGAGAAGAAAGCACCGGCGATCGCCGCCGCCGCCGGAGCCGACGACGACACGGAGATGCCCTTCTTGCTCGCGCCCTCCAGGCTGCGCAGCAGCGACACGCTCGGCGCCTTGCCGCTCGTCGACGGCGACGGCGACCGCGCCAGGATCTTGGCTGGCTTAAGCATGGCCATCGTGGCTATGGTCGCCATTGATGATGCAACCTGACACCTCGATCGAGCTCACTGCACTGGCAGCTATGGGTGGAGCGAGAGCCTAAGCCTGAGCCTGTAATGCCACTCACTGCGTTTCTAGAACCACCATGGATGATGGATGTGGCTTATCTGCAGCGGTGGTGTGTGCTCCAGATTTGCAGGCTTATCTCGCAGCTCGCGACGCCATTGGTGGGGGGCGACATGGTGGCTCCCACATGAACGCACCCAGTCATCAGAAAATAGATTTTCTTTTGTAGAAAAAAGATCCTGTGGAGTACTAGGTTGTCCCTTGGCATCAATATCAAAACCTATCATTAAGTTTTCATCAACTTTTGTGTATGAAACTATCCCCAAATCAAACATTTAAGATGTTAAGGGTTTTGTTTACCAAAATCATATACTTTCTTCGTCCAAAATTGATCATCATATAAGCAAAAAATAAAAATCCAGAATTGATAAGCGTCTAAGCTGTGGGAGTAAATGCTCTGCATGCATGGACTTGCTCCAATCTCTCTTTTTTACCGCAACCACCAATCAAAACAGGCGAGTAAATGCTTTGCATGTTGATCAATTCGCATGCAGACAGATTACTAGGGGAATTAATATGGAGAGTAAATGGAATATGGGGAGTTAAGTGCTTCTTGGTGTTGGTAACAAATGCTTAAATGATGATCAATTCTGGATGGAGGGGGTAGTTTAGATGTTAAGGGTTTTTTAGAAGTACCGCGGATCAACTTTTTTTAAGAGTACTATATGATCCAATAACTCTGTCCCACACTATAACACACCTTCCCAAATTTTTAATGCCTTTGTGGGGAACTAGGGATTTATCCATGGGGTGATGGGCTTCGCAACCAAACACCTTAGCACACACCTTCCCAATGCCTTCGTGTGATTTGAACCTGAGTGATCCTTACCACCTGTCTATTGGCTGGCTCTCATTCAGATGTTAAGGTTCTCGTTTAGATGTTGAGGTTGATATAGCTAAGCTGGAGAGGTGATTAGAAGGCTGGGTTTATGGAGCCTTAGCTCGAGATCGATTGGTCAAGGATTTTCACCTTTCCTACTGATTCTCTCTTTGTAAACTAGCTAAATGATCAGTAAAGCAGCAAACTCATTAGGACTTTGTATATTTCAGCTTAGTGTAACGTAGCGTTTCAGTAAAATGCTGAAAAGAGATGCAGGGAGCGACAGTTGACAGAGCATGGATAAGCATATTTAAACATCCAAAACAACAGCCACAACAATCCATAAATTAATTCATGGGCGAAACGATTAGATACAGCGTAAAATAAAAAACACGGTAGCAATTATTCACTCCCTGAAAGATCCCTCCGTCTGATGGAATTGGAAGGCATCTGAGCAGAGAGGCCGAGTGGGGAAAATATCCGGCTATCCAGCAATTATTTGTCAGTTAGGAACCACGGAGCAAAAGCAAATGGCGACTGATTACAAATTTTGACATGAAGTTTTATCTCAAATTGGGAGGTCTGCTGCTAACTCAGGCCTCCAGCTGCAGCTTCTTGATAGTGTCGATGTGTTTCGCCGGGTTCAGGCCCTTGGGGCAGGCATGCGTGCAATTCTTGATGGTGTGGCAGCGGTACAGCTTGAACTCATCGTTGATCGAGTCCAGGCGCTCCTTTGTGTACTGGTCACGGCTGTCCTGTATCCACCTGAGGCGAAGCATGGGCGTTTATGGCACATTGGAATAAATGTGCAAAGGTTACAAGGTAAACAGAGGGTTGAACTTAGCACAGCAAATCAACCAAATAAGTTGAATTGAACAGAAAATCCTGGTACAGTCAAACCAGACCATGGAACGAACATCTAATGCAATATTTCAGCATGGTTAAAAAAACTTAGAACACTCATCACTACTGATGTACTAGTCCAGAAGGTAGAGGAAAACTTGTTGGACAAGAATAACTATCTACACACAAACAGCTTGATGGCAGCAAAAACTGTTAATGGACTCAGGTTTACTATGGAGGAGGTTCAGCACAATAATTTTTGTTGGTTTATGGGCAAAGGTCAACTTTGAAGGACTAAAACCTACAACAATGTTAGAATATAATACAAGAGTTACATCTACTGAGGTACTATCCCAGAAGGTACAACAAAAATTGGACAACCATCGACAAAATAAGCGATTTCAATCTGTTACTGAACTCAGGTTTACAACGAGGGAGGAGGGTTTACTACTTCACTTTCATTTGTTCCACAGAAAATGTCAAAGAGACGAACTTTGAAGGGTTCCAACTTACAAGAATGTTAGCATGCACAATATCAGAGTTGAAATCTGATACAAAAGCTCACTGTTCAAAAAAACCATCAAGGCGCACATAGTTATTCAACTTTAGAGCTCACAGGCTAGACTTATTGAGAATCATATTTGTCTTGTGAACAATTGTATGTTTAAATAGACTGCTAGAATGTACTAATCATTTTTTAGACACAAGTGAATTACAAACATAAACATAGCAGCACTAGAACATCCATCGTTCGAGTACAGTATGCTTGACAGCCAAAAAAAACATTTCCAGCTCACCACAAGATCACATCCAGAATACCATGTCAAGAAACAAAAGTAATATATTCCGAGCCTTGTAACTTCATAGATGCTCAATACCAAGAAAAACAGCACAGTACAGTGGTTCAACCAAATAGTTAAAGACAAAAACACATTTGCCGCTGGTCAAGAACTTAACAGATAGTTTCAGGGGTAAAACACTGAAAAGATTGCATGCAGATAACCTTATTTTTCTGGACTACTGCATATCTAGTGCTTTGTCCTACTGGTCTGTTATCATCTACCAAGATGCTTTCTTTATGCCCAACACTTCACCCTTGTTTGCCAAATTGCGGAACACAATACGAGACATGCGGAATTTCTTGTAGACACCACGAGAGCGGCCTGTAAAAATACAGCGGTTTATAAGACGTGTCATGGAACTATTTCTTGGTAGCGTGGACAACTTATAGCGAAACTTATCCCGCATATCTGATGGAAGATCAGGATCCCTACAGACAGCCTTATAAAGCTTTCCTTTCAGCTCATATTTTGCTGCCAGCAATCTACGTTTGTGATCCGGCAAGTTTCTCTTCTCTGATACCCCACGATATCCTCGAGCTTGGAGGTGCATGAACATGCTGGGTTTTGGTTTGATTAGCGTCCCCAACAGCGGAAGCCTAAAAAGGGTGAACGTGTCATGGACTTAGCAACATCCTAAGCTTACAAAAAAATGGTAATCATATTAGACAGCTATCATTTAGGAGGTAAAAAGTGACAGACAAATGCACACCAAAAAAATCCTTTTGCATGTCAAGTTTGGTAATCATGAGGCTGTAATTTACTGGCAGTAGGAGAAACTACTGTTTTCTAATCTCTATCCTGAAATATAGATCAGCACTACCACAAAAAAAACTATCTAGGGAAAAAATTCAACACAATAAGAACTGAATCTTAGAATCATACTACTAAAGCAATCTACACACGTCAAACTACTTCCTATGTTTAGATCATCTTCCTAACCATTAAGTCAGCAGAAGAAGCAGAATACTTGCCGTTCCTGATGCCTTACAATGTCTAAACAATCTGCAATACACTTCAGCCACCAGCTCTGATGCATAATCAGTTCATATTATCCACCCATGGCAGCTTTGCAGAGAAGCAGCCAGCCAACCACACAAAATCAACATGTAAAAGGCCAAAAATGGTCAAACAGTTCATGACCACGTCAGACCAATGACAAGTCCTCCTAAATCACAAACATTTCCGCAATCGAACTCCTAAGCCAGCAGCCGGACCAAAAACAATTCACATCTCTCACACATCAAGTCATCAACCCACAACTGTTCCCCAATGCGCAGGGCAGAATGCACGGATCGATCAATCACCCCATCACCCTATTCATCACACAGATCTGGGACACCATCACGGGATCAAGAGCGTACGAGGGAGGCGAAGGTATACCTGTTGGCGTGGAGGAGAGCGGCGGGGCCGAGGTACTCCTCGGGATTCCACCAGTAGGACGGGCAGGATGTGGAGCAGCAGGCGCAGAGGATGCACTCGTACATGCCGTCGAGCTTGGCGCGGTCGGCCTTGGTCTGGGGGACCTCCTTCCCCGGCTGCGGTGGCGGGTCCTTGCGCTTGAGCCACGGCTCGACGCTCTTGTACTGGTTGTAGAAGTTGGTCATGTCGACGACGAGGTCCTTGATGACGAACATGTGGGGGAGCGGCGAGATCATGGAGGCCCCCGACGCCGCCGGCGAGATCTTGGTGAGGCAGGCGAGGCCGTTGTCGCCGTCGATGGTCATGGCGCAGCTGCCGCAGATGCCCTCGCGGCAGCTCCGGCGGAAGGTGAGGGACGGGTCCTGCTCGTTCTTGATCTTGATGAGCGCATCCAGCACCATGGGCCCGCAGTCGGCGAGGTCGACCTGGTAGTCCTTGAGGTGCGGCTTCGTCGACGGCGAGTCGGGGTCCCACCGGTAGATCGAGAACGTCTTGGTGCTGCCGGAGGAGGGCGGCGCCGGCGCGGAGGAGTGGGGCTTGGAGGCGACGAGGCGGGAGGAGAGCGCGGGGGACAGGAGGGCGCGCGCCGCCGGCGAGCGGCGGAGGAGGGCGGCGGCGGCGGCCATTGCTGCGGGATTTAGGGTTCGCCTCTCAGTTTTTTTCTTCTCCTCCTTTTCTATTGGGAGGTCAGAGAGAGGAGGGGAGCGCGTGCTCGCCTCAGGCGCGGCTCGGTATATATACCTCCGGGGGGTTGATGGGTGGATGACATGTGGGGCCAAGAGCCGGAATGCTGGTGCCTTCTAGGAATGAGAGGTGGGCTGGCGGGTGGATGACATGTAGGGACGGGAGACAGGAGGACGAGAGGGTGGCATGTGGGGCCATGAGGGGTTTGGGTTTGGGCCTTTGAGTGGGTGGGAGTGCGGAGATGTGGCCAACTAATGGGCCGCTGGGAAGATGTCAAGGCGAAGTTGGCCTGGAAAAAAGATCTTCGAGGAGCATGGATTGGGGAAGTCCATTTTAACTATCTCAGCTACCAATAAAGTTCCAGTTTTATCCCCTCGATTTCAAAATCAGGTATCTAAACCATCCAAAAAAATTCATACCATATAAAATACCGCTGAACTGAATCTACCCCTTTTTAATGGTGTGTCGTCCTGGTCAACATGGTTTTCATGGATATAAATTTTAAAACTTTGTAGAATGTCATAGGAAGCTTAGAAAAATAAAATAAAATAACTTACAAAATAATTTTTTTGTGTGTACTTATATGAGAAAGTTATTTTTTCTTAGAACATCTTTTATTGGTTAAATCAATAAAGTATTTAGGAAAATTTTGTTTGGCTTCTAGAGAGGAAAATTACTTTACTTTCTCGAATGTTGTATAAATTAATAAAATTATAGGATGTTATTTAACCTTCAAATTTGAAAAATTTAAATTTAAATTAAAATGTCAAACTAACTTTAAATTTGAATTTATAAATTCAAATTGAAGGAAAAAACTAACACCCTTATATTCTTCTTAGTTTCCTCCAATTTCTCACAATCCAAACTACTTTTTTCTAAATACTTTATTTATTTAATAAAAAAGTCCTTATAAAACAAATATATTTTTTGCGCATAAGTTTCTATAGAAATATAATATTTTTATTGCATATTTGGGTTCTAAACCTTTTCCTTATTCTATATACTATTTATTATTCTAGACTTTATATGATTTTATACATATTTTTCAACATTTATTTTCATAAAACTGACTTGGACGTCTGGTGGTGGTCTTGGGTGAAGGAGGTATTTTGTCTGATATTAATAACACAGGGAGGTTGATCGCCTTGTTTTGGACTTGGCGGGGAAAACCGAACTTTGGTGATAGTGGAAGAAGCAAAGCGGACTTTTCCCTTTTGAATTTAATGTCATGATGATCCGGAGATGTACTTGGAAAAAAAATGAGTTTGCCAATGGTATAAGAAACTGACATTGAAACTATGGAATTTGTTTTTCCTAGAGAAGTGATAAGAATTTGCATGTGACAAAAGATACTCTTTCATCAAGCCATGTCTTTCCTTGTCGTGAAGACAGGAGACGATATACAGTGTCAGGACTCAGGAGCACCCTAGCCACAACAAATGGTTCAGCCTGATTAATTGCGAAGCTTAAGGATTTTGCAATGCTCACTGTAATTGGTTGTTACATTTCCAACATTGGCGGTAAGGCAGCGTCTTAATCAGGTGTGGTTTTCTAGGAACTCTAAAAACGAAGTTGTGGTGTCCAGTGTCGAAAAAGAAAACGATTCAGCGTGATTCCAGGTACGGCCCAAAAATTAACTGAGCTTGGAAGGCCTGCCCATCGGATCTCAAATGCTCAACGAGCCCACCTTGCCCAACTTCTGCAAAGCACATTATACGGCCCATTTCGCATGAAATGAAATCTCGTTAGGAGCCATGAACCGGGCTGCAAAATCGCCCCCTCTTTCAAAAGGTAAAAGTAAAAGGAAAAAAAGTCTATTTTATCATTGGCAAAGTTTAATTTTGCCCCCCCCCCCCCATTTCGAATCATCTAATAGTACAAAGTTGAACACGCGCGTCATCCGCACACCACGTGGTTGGCCTCCCACCTTGGTGTGCATGACACGTCCGTCCGTCGCACCCGGCCGTCCGTCCGTTTTTTTTTACGTATAAACGTTTTTTTGCATGACTCCTAGGCGGTAGGCGATTGGCGGTTGGTTAGCTGAGGCCGTTCGCCAACTGGGCGGCCCGGGTTCGAATCCACCTCCTTTTTCCTCGATTCGTGCGTTGGGCTCTCATGTATTGGCGCGCAAGTGCATCTTCCGTCGCCCGCCCAGCGTCTTTCCACACACCGTCGCTTTTCCCGCTTGGATGCACTGAATGCACTCCGATTTGGATGACGTGGCAAGCATGGTTAAAAATTTGAAAAAATCATAGAAAGTTTAGAAAGATAAAATAAAAATATCCACAAAATAAAACAGTTCAAAATTCAAATATGCAACAAATGATAATGTTTGTGTGCATAATTATATGAAAAATTATCATATAACATTTATTAAATGATTAACTCAATCAAGTATTTAGGAAAATTTTGTTTGGCTTGTATAGAACAGGAAAAAATATTTTACCTTCTGGAATGTTTTGTGAAATTAATAAAAATGTAATGATGTTATTTTAACCTTCGAATTTAAAATTTTAAAATTACAAATAAAAGGTCAAACTAACTTTGAATTTGAATTTATAAAATCCAAATTAAGGTAAAACTATCATCATTTTATTCTTCTTAGTTTCCGCCAATTTTCCCACAATTCAAACTACTTTTGCCTAAATACTTGGTTTATTTACTCAATAAAGTTTTTGTAAAACAAATATAATTTTACGTACAAGTTTCTACAGAAATATAATATAATTATTATTTCATATTTGGATTTTACACTTTTTTATTTTGCGGATATATTTATTTTATTTTCTAGGCTTTATATGATTTTCTACAATTTTTTTTGAAATTTATTTTTATGGAAACCATGCTGACTAGGTCACGTCATCCAAAACCGAGGTGGTCTCAGGTGAAGAGGTTATTTTGTCCGGTATTGATAGCATGGGGAGGTTGGTCGCCCGATTTCAAAGTTGAGGCGGCAAAACCGAACTTTTGCGATGGTTGAAGGGGGCAAATTTGATTTTTTTTTTTCAAATAAGAAAAAGGAAACAGCAGACACTTAGACTATAGTAAGAAATCTTTATTTTTCAAACAAAACTATAGATCGTTAGAATTATTGTGCTTTGGTCCATATATTTAAGAATAATTTCTAAAAAATCTTAAATGCCTGCAGGGACGAGAACTCTTTAGCCATATTGTTAGTGCATGGGAGGAGAGCAACACCAACCTAATATAGTGGGATGTGTTTCTTCATGCTAGCACATGTATGAGAGAGAGAAAGAGAAGAACTCACGTGTGCGCACGGCGTTTACGTGAATAGTCCATCGAAACCAGGCCCTCATGCTTTTGCAGACGTAACTCCCTTTTACAGTTATTTCATTTTGCTCTTTGGAATTTTTGGTAACACTGTTATGAGATATGGAATCGTGGATTCGATCGCGACACGATTTTGTGTCACGTTCAACCATCGATTCTTTATATAAACCGCACGACACCGGGATAAAACACATCGTAAATACTAGGGTTTTGCCTCCTCTCTGTTGCGCCGTCATCATGGATACTACGTTCCAACGTTCAGTGTGCACCGGGCGTTAGGAGAGCAGGTCTTTGGAACCCTCATCGTTGCGATCCTGCATCGGGAGATGACAGATGGGGTTTTTGGGAAGCACGTCACGCGACTGCTCGCAATCTCCTTCTTCTACGTCCGCAGTGATCTGCTATGTCTACTTCATCTACATCACTGTTGCCGCCTTCGTCGCCTTCAACACCACAACAACAGGGTCATCATCGTGCTATCTCGGTTTCGAATCCGAGGAGAATCGACATGTATTCCTTGCCGCACTATCGACAGTTTTTCATTGTTTCAATTAATGAGTATATTAAGAAGACGTATGGTTTCTTTGTTATCTATGTCTACAATATATTAATGTAGCTTCATATTGATCATTAATCAGTCAGTGCTCATGAATCATCTGCTAATTAAATTAAATTCAAAAGTGGTGATTTTTCCATTATACGCCGTTGGTTCAACATGTACGACCAAGGCAAATTCATCATGTTAAAGATCATTGTGCCATTGGATCAATAGAAAATGTTTGTTTCACAACATTAGTTGGGTCTTAAAACAATCCCAAATAAACTTTGCTAGCAAGCAGGTGAAGCTGCATCCTTTAAATAATACTGTAAAAAGAAAAGCTCCCATGCGTCAATTTTCCAACAGGACATGCTAGTGCTGGGATAGCTGTTTCCCTCCCAAGTCCTTAACAATCTCGTAATGGCGTATCATATCTGGTCTTGAATTGTTGGGGGGGAAAATCTTATGTTTGGTTGCTACATTGGCCCATGAATAATTCTGAGCTCGCAAGTCTACCCTCGCCTTCAATTGCTTCTCCGGTTCAAGCGCTGCGGTACAGTACCACACCACCCAGCCAAGTGAAGTACTCCATTGAGGCATTGATGGGGGTGTTTTTTTTTTTGATAACAATTGATGGGGGTGTTTTACTGCCATAATCTTTCATCTCCTGCACCATGGAGATCTGTCCTAGTGATGTGGCACTGTGGCTTCAGTAATCGGTACTGGCACTGCTACTGCTACTACTTTCCTCTCCTTGGCCAGCTAGGGCTCGTGCAATTCCGCACAAAAAGGCAGCAGCAGCAGTAAACACCAGCAGGACAAAGCCAGGGGAAGAGAAAGAGATCACATGAGACACTGTTCAAGGCATAATGGTGTCATTGGTCTCGTTTGTTTGAACTAAAAGCTGCTGAAAACTTTAATCTAAATAAGTTATGATCACTCGAAAGACGTTTTAAAGAGTTCAAAAAATTATTTAAAAAAATTACAAACTTTAATAAGAACTATTTAAAACCCCACAAAAATAACTACAAAATATTATATCATTTGGGTTATATAAAAATACCAAATTTTCAACCGAAACAACCGATTCCATTGTCTATTTACAATTGTCATTCACTTTCTCTGATTTTCTTTTCTCATTTACTTCTCCAAAGAAGATACACATACATACAGTGTAGGAGCATGTGGCAAGAATTGTTGCAGCATTTACATGCTGAATCTGGCCTTGGACACCATGCAGCGTAGGAGCATCAACTGTCAACTGTGCATCAGTTCGTCTGAGCTCTGAAAGTCTGAAGACTGAAGCTTTCCACCCTCGCAGATCTCGTCTTGTCTGCTTCCAGAGGCAAGGCAACACGTACAGCTCGGCTTACTGCACGGCTGCTGCATGTGCATCCGGTCTCGCGGCAAGAACGAAGGAGGGGGAGCTCTGAATCTGACGGGTTGCTTCGGATTCTAAAATTCATATGACCATGCATGATGCCTGCCGCCAGAGCAGCATTCCCCACCGTGTAGTTTATAATTAAATTTCTTGTTTTTACGCTCGAGCAGGTTTTTTTTTTTTTGAAAACGGTAGAAACCGGCGGTGTCTCGCGAACTGGTGTCTACTGGTTTACGACAGCCACCAGGTTTTGGGTGACGAAAATTCAGATTCAAATTTATAATTGTAAAAAACATTTTAACATGGTATAGAAAGTATTTATAATCTTTTGACCTAAGCCAATTTTTTAGTTGATATTTTGTTTGTACCCTTGGATTTTAAATGGTAGGCCTGAGCCGAATTTTAAGTTGATATTTTGTTTGTACTGTACCCTTGGATCTATGGAGCTTTTCTTTTCTTTTTTTACCTCAAAGTAATTTCTCAGAGCTCTAAAAATTAAGTCAATGAAACAATGTGGCCTCTCGAAGGCACTTTGAAAAGGCCCTTAGCATTTTAATAAATTAATAGCTTCAACAATAGGAAAATTAGCCTAGCATAGGAAAATTAGCTAAATACTCCGATCCTTACCTCCAATGCTCTGCCGTGCTCAAACGATATTTGCCCCTATGGTGTTATAAGCTAGCTCCGATGCAGGTTAGACGAAGAGTCAAACCAAAAGTCGAATCTTTTCAGAGCGACCTACCAGGCTATTACGGCAAGCTACACTGTAGCTGTTAGGCTAATAGCTAGGCAGGGACTAAACGTCAAGGAAGAATGCTTAGCAAACAGTACGTATGGATTATATATGGTGTACGTATTTGAACTTTTAGAACTATCATCGGTTTAGATGCATAGTACTTAGAGCATGGACAACAGGGACGTTGTCATCCGGTATGCCTGAATCATAGGCCGGCAACTTGACGGAGACGGACTGCACACGCGCATGGAGGCGAAGTGGACGGAAAATTCAAATCCAGATGTGCCGGGGATGCTAATTACTGTAGCAACAATAATTTGAGGAGAGTGTTGGGATGCTCTTAGGATAATAAATTTGATCAAAGTATTGATCATGGCAAAGGAAGAGAGGTTAGGATGCTCGAAAAACTTTAAACTTAGAGTGAAATTTAAATTACTAAAAGACAATGGTTTCTACCGAGAGTAAGAGTTTTAAATATACATAATTTCTTTATATAAACACCTTATGCTGTTAAAAACAATAGTTTTGTTTGAAATCTATCAAAATATTTCATTGCCAAACACAGTCGAAATGATTTTTTGACAATAGAACAAAACAAATGATTTTTTGACAATAGAACAAAACACTGAGTCAAGAAGATGGCCATACAAAAATAGACTTGCGAAGCACAATCATCGCATCAGAAGCCGGATGAATTGGGGCATTATGGTGCCATCATTTCTTAATGCAGTGGCCTAGCCATCTGTTTCAGCCGTCCCGAGTGATTCGAGTTGTTGACAAAAACATTAGGCTGCCATGACACTCCCTACGCCTGAGCAATCACTAAACAAATCATGATTAAGAAAACGGTAAACAAGTCGCCGGAGCCAACTAATCTTGGTCCCCTCCTTGTCGATCGATCGTTCGTCTCTACCGAATCCTCGTGAAAAGAAGAGAGGGGGAAAAAATATGGAAAGAAGGTCCCAGTCTCCCAGATATCCATCCTGTCAGAAGAGACGAATACTTAAAAGCAAGGGCAACTGATGGGCTGATGGCCAAGGTTTTTATAGGTGAAAGAAAGAAACAGCTGAGAAGCATTCCAAGTACATTTGTCTTATTTTCTTCCAAAAAAAGAAACATGGTGCTATTCATTACTTTGGAATTTATATCCATGTATCGTGCATGACAATAACATGATGGCAAAGTACCACTGTCGGGTTATTTTGTTTGCGACGTTGAATATATATGGCTTTTCTTAATCTAATGTTAACATAGGTCCAATGCGATGATATATTTAAGGAAATTAGTTTATGTTTGATGTTAAACACTTTAGGGTATTTATATAAATTATTTTAAAATTGTCACTAGTGTCCCTAAGCTAACAATATAGGTAAATGACGATGCTTTACAAAGTGTAATCACTTTAGGGTGATTACAAAGTCGTTGTTGAAGCATGGTGCACAAGCTAGCTTTACAACACAAGGGGAATTTATTTTTAAGGAAAACAAGGGAAAAAAATATTAGTAGCTACAGACTCTATTGCCCTTCTAAACATTGTCTTACGTAGAATAGCCTAAAGATGAGACCATCGCAAGTGTCCAATAGTGAGCAAAAACCAAATTTAATGCCCTACGTACACTCCTACAACCAATTTTCTCTAAATATTTTGTCTATTAACACAACATTTAGCACTGCTACTTCATAAAAAGGTATCATGGCCATCAGTAAAAAAATAAAAGTATTTCCTTTGTTGTTCAACAACTATAATGGAAACCCTCACATCGAAGTGGTTTGGCGTTCCAATCAATTCCAAATTTTCAGCACGATATTTCTCGGGATGAGAAAACAGAACTGCTTATAGCGCTGCATGTCATAATTCATTGTAGCCTGATTCTCATCCTTCACGTAAAAAAGGAAAGAATCTCTAATATAAAAATATGATAAAGCCAAAACTAATATAATATAAATATGCTCCGATGCAATAGCGAGGAATTACTCACTCCGTTGAAAAATATAAAGCGTAGGAAAATCGATACCCTTTCTTAGCCAGAGAAACGTAATGCATAGTGATTTTATTCTCCGTTTGAAAATAAAGTATTTTCAGAGTTTTGAATGAAATCATGTTTTTTTTTCAAAACATGAGGTGATTGGGTGTTTTAAAAAATACTCTATTACAGAACCATGGTTTATTACAATTCATGGTATTTTTAGAGTATTTAAAAGTATACAATTAACTAAAGTTTCCATGATTTGGTTCTCACTAGCTCGTGCGTTTACCATCCTAAAATATTATGTATGTAAATAGAGATAGTTCTAAAAAACACTATGATTTTAGAAAGCGGTTGCATGGCATGCGACTGCCACCATGCACGCCTTTCTTGGGTCTAGCTGTCGGCGAGACGCATTCGTCTGTTAGCGAGGAAAGCCGATAATTTTAATGGAATTTGGTGAGACCATGGTGTTTATATGAAAAAAATTGCAAATCGCAAACCATAATTATGAAATATCTTATTTTCAAGAAGGCCTTTACCTAAAAAAACACATCATGTCTTTTGATAAACAACTCCAGCTGAATCGTGAAGCAATCTAGCTGTAGATAAAAGGTTCCTTAAAACCAGCAGATAAAGGGCCTATTTGGTTTGTTGTTAAATTTAGCTAAGTTTGTCACGCCTAAGGTGCTAAACCCGTCTAAGGTTAGTTCTTCAATTTGTCCTTCACACTTTAGCACACCTAAGGAAATCTTGCCACACTTTATCATACCACTTACATGCGGGACCCGCGTAGAAAAAGAGGAATATTGCCACAAGTGTGGCAGTGAACTAGACACACGCCTAACTCGGTCAAACTTACCTAATGTTAGACGTGGCAGGTTGTGGCAATTTTAGGCGCGAACCAAACAGACCCAAAATATAAATGACAAAAAGAGGAAACACAAAATAATTTACCAGTAGAAAATATAAATGAGAAAGAGAGAGGAGGGTAAAAAGAAGAGTAAAAGTAGCAGCGGTGGGGTCACGAGGCCTAGCACACGCCAAACAGTAACCCTTGACGTGACCCCTCTCTTCCATGACGCCTCTCTTACTCGCCGACACGTGGGACCCGGACCCACCTGTCATAGACCATCGGCATCCGCCACCCCCTCGCGCCGCCCCCACTGCCCCGTCCGTTACGTCTCGACGGAACTATGCAGCCGCTGCGCGACGAAAAGACGCGGGTGCCCCTGGCTCGCGCCCATATTTACCGGCGGATGCCACGCCAGTGCCATCACCCATCGGTGGCCGTGGTGGTGGTGGCGGTGGCGGCACAGTGCACGAGGCGAGGCGGTGTCTCCCCTCCCCGCCCCGGACAGGTCTCGCGCGCGGCGCACGCTCCGGCGGGTTTAGCCCTCGCGTTGGGGCGTATTCGCCGTCGCTGCCACTCCGCCTCCGTCTTCTTGCTCGTGTTGCTTTGCGCCTCTGGGCTCTGGCTCGCACTCTCTCTCTCGTTCTGCTATTAATGTGCTGGTGGTGAAGAGAGGGAGTGGAGCGGGGCGCGGCGCGGCGCGGCGGTGGGATGCGGCGGCGGTAGTGCCTCTTCGTCCTTCTCCTCGTCGCCGTCCTGGGGGTGGTAGGTGCAGCCGGCCGTGATCCCCATCTGAGTTCCTCTTCGGTTCTTTGTCTGGGCTTGGTGTCTGTTCCTTCTCTTGGATTCTTGCTTCTATCCTTATTTTTTCCCCTTTCGTTTTGGTCTTACGAGGTGCATTTCTCTCTGGGGAATTGCGCGTCTTGTTTCTCTTCTCCCCCGCGAGGTTTTTGTGTTCCCGCTTGTGAGAGTTCGACACAAAATCCCAAAATTTTCATTTTTCTTGTTTAGTGCCGGTCTTTCTACTCCTGGATGAATTTCGCATTGTGTTTGACGGTCTTTTTTCTTTGCAAGTTTTTTTTTTTTGTACTGTGAGATTGATTGCTTTTTTTTCCCTCTCGGCAAGCTGCTTGCATGACAATGCTGCTTGGGGGGATCGCGGAGGGGGTTTGTTTATGCAGATTCTGCAACCTATGGCCTGTGCTTCTTGTTCTTAAAGTTGAAAAAGATGGAATTTTTTGTGAGAATTCGTGTCATGTTCCAAGAATCTATCGAGCAATCAATTCATATTATATTCTTTTCAGGGCTAAATTGGTGCGCAACACTGATCTGCATTGCAGGACTCAGCCGGCTTGAGCTCAGAACCTGAGCAAAAATTCAATCCTGGTAATAGGCTGTGAAGTTCCATTGAAAGCTTGCAAGATGTTTGAAGGGAGGAGGCATTCCGTGGACATTCCGATTTCGAGGGCCCTAGTGGCTGTCATGAGGTCTAGATCTCTGAGGGACCCTGACACCAACTCGCTGGCCAAGTTCTCGGCCAAGAAGACCATTTGGGAGGGCTGTTCACTTGAGGAAGACGGCTTGGAGGAGAGCAATTATGGCAGGCACAGTTTTAGCTACAACATGTATGATCATCTCCAGAGGAGGAGGGAGGAGTTTGGGGACAGTGCAAGGTCCGGCCATCTACTGAACTCACCGATCAACATCATCAAAGCTAATGCGAGAGTGAAGGCGGCGCTACATAACCAGAGCTGCTGCTCGGCAATCTCTGGGATGTCGAGAGCAGCAACGGACAGGGCTTTCTCTTTGCTGATTGAAGGAGAAGAACTGGGTCGGAGGGAGGTCAGCACATTTCAGGAGAGTGCAAGAAGTTTACTCCAGAAGTACCGGCCCAAATCTTTCTCTGAGTTGGTTGGACAGAATGTTGTTGCACAGTCTCTTTCAAGTGCTGTTTCGAAAGGAAAACTTGCTCCTATCTATCTCTTCCATGGTCCTCATGGCATCGGTAAGACATCTGCAGCTAGAATATTTGCATCGGTGCTGAATTGCTACTCTCCTGTTGGGAACCAACCGTGTGGGCAATGCGAGGAATGCATGGCCATATTCTCAGGGAATAGTAGCAGTGTGGTAGAAATTGATGCTTCCAAACTGGATTGCAAATCTAGAGTTGCTGCCTTGCTCAGGAATGCCTGTGAAGTTCCTGCTTCCTCGCACTTCAAGGTTCTTATTGTAGATGATTGCCAACATATGGATAAGGAGGGATGGTACTCTATCTACAGTAGCCTTGAAGGGATCCCTGCCAGCTCAATCTTTGTCATGATCACATCTGACATCGATAAAGTGCCAAGCAATTCAATTGGATGGTGCCAGAGCTACAGGTTTTGCAAGATTGATGATGCAGATGTTGCCCGCCGATTGAGCAAGATTTGCACAAAAGAAGGTATGGAGTTTGAAGCTGAAGCTCTGGAGATTCTTGCTCGCAAGGCCAATGGTTCCATTCGAGATGCGGTTCAAATGCTTGACCAACTAACTCTTCTCGGAAAAAGGATCAGCAAATCAGTAACATATGACCTAGTAAGTTGTTTCTTGCTTTCAAATGTATAGCATTGTAAAATAGAGCAGCCTTTTCCTTCTTTGAAAACTAGGCATTAACTGATTATTCAGCTCAGCTTATTCATTCATCCTAAACCTTTTTTTTTTTTGTGTGTGTGTGTGTGCAGATAGGCGATGTCTCAGATGAGGAGTTGCTTGACCTCCTTAATTTGGCTATGTCATCAGATGCTGCTACAATTGTAAGGAGGGCTAGGGAGCTTTTGAGTTCAAAAGTCGATCCCTTGCAGCTATTAGCTCAGCTTGCAAATCTCATCATGGATATTTTAGCTGGGAAGCAACAATCAGATTCTTCGGAAGTTAGAAAAGTTACCGGTAAACATACATGTATGTGCCGTTTCCTCCTTAAATGTACTTCAAAGTTGTGCCGACTTCACATGGAGCAGCCACAAATATGTTATCATATTTTTCAATAATTTTTAGCACCATAATTGTTGTCTTCCACTGATCCTTCTGGTGCATAAACTTTACTTTAAACATGAGCTATTGGCTTAGCACTACACTATACAACATGATATTTACACTCAATAGTGTAGAGAATATATTGTTTCCATGTCCATCTAACCTTTTATATCTAACTTCTCAGCTGCTGAAGTTAATGTGCACAAACTGAAGAATGCACTGGAAATACTTTCTGAAACCGAAAAGCAATTGAAAACCACAAAAAACCAGTCTACATGGCTTACTGCAGCTCTGTTACAGTTTAATATGAGAGAGCCATACTGCCTAGATGATACTGCAGTTTCAAGCATGTTCACAGAGAGTCAGACAGGTAACAGTGTCCTCTGCGTCCCATATTTACTATGATTTTGATTCCTCTCCTGAACAAGATATACCTAAGTTACTGTTCAAACCTCACAAGATTATTTATATTTATTATCATTATGAAAAAAAAATCTTGGTGGCCTACTCACTCATGTGCCTTTTCACTGACAACAGTTATTTCATTGTGCAGATGATGGGGCTGCTATCTTGAAAGATGAAAGCTTAGAGACCAGTTCAATTCTTTGCTATCAGAACAAAATTGGCTGTTTGGATATGAATTTAGGAGATCCTGATGTACTGGAGACAATATGGATGAAGGCTCTTGAAAACTGCACATCTAAGTCACTTCATAATCTGTTGCGAAAAGATGGCAAGTTGTCGGTCCTGTACACAACCCAAGGTAATTGATCTGACTGTTCAGTGCACCTTTATCTTCTGTTTTGTTTGGAAAATATTCATTTGTCACTTCATCTATAATGCAAACAACATGTCCCTACTTCTATTTCCTTGCTTCCCGCTGATCTAACAAACTTCTTATCCAGCCAGTCGCTTAGATCTGCATTCCAGAATGCACATGTTTGTCTGAACATATGTATCATGTAGCAAATAGGTGTATATGCCTATAAATAAGCTAGTGTTCTTGATGAGGTGGTACATCATGGTCGCAGTTATTTTTCCCTTGACGCACATCATGCTCAGAGTTGTGATCTTCTGGAGTAATTAGCATTCGTTACTGGCCATGAGTCCAAAACCACACAAGTTACCATTGCATGCGCGCACTGAGCATTTTTCAAGTCAGATTTCATTGTGTTTGGGTTGCAGGTGTAGCAGTTGCTGAGCTACAGTTTTGCCGTCCTGAGAATGTACCTACATCAGAAAGCTTCTGGAAACCACTTGTGGTTTCCCTCCAGAACTTGCTGAAGTGCAATGTGGATATCCGAATCAATCTTTCTCCGATCTCTGTCAGCAACAGAATTGTATCCAAGAACTCATCTGTCAGCCTGGTCATGCAATCGAGAGAAGATCAAGAGGCGCAAAATCCATCCACCACTGATTGCAGAACCGTAGCATCATCCAGAAGATCCTACCCTTCTCCACTTGCAGGTCAACCCAAAGAGAAACCACCGTCGCACATTCTGGGGTGCCTCCATGGTGCAGATGGCGATACAGTAGATACCGAGTCAAGGATCTTGAGCTATCAAAAGATCTCCGTTGTACCTGAAGCATCCACCCCTGGAAATGTTTTCTCAAACACCGGTGGACACATGCCAAAGGTTGATGAGGACAGAGTTCGCCGTGGCTGTTTCTCCAATATCTGCGGAAAGCCCCAGCTGCACGATAACAGCAGAGCATTGCCTCCCAAGGGACTGTTCAGCTGCTGCTTCTGCAAGATAAGACCAGACTGCAAGACCAAATCTGATGCAATGTACAGGACAGAAGCTGGGGAGGCGTTCCATGGGTAAAGCATGGTGTAGTCCAATGTTGGTAGAGGGGCAAAGTGAAAACAAGGCTGATGATAATCTTTAAAAGTAGTCCATTCTTATACACTTCGTTTTCTGGTTGGTCATGGATAGTCAAACCATCTGCGTTAGGGCGAGGCGTGTTAGCATGTTAACTGCAGCTTGCTTCTGAGTTCTGTCTTGACACAGTAGTTTGTGCATTACTGACATAAGGTTGATGTCAATTTAACTATTTAAACTCGCCTGTAGGCGTAGCCCCATGGTAGATTAGCCATTGGATAACATCATTTTGCCGCGTTAATGAACGATGGCTTATTTATCCTCGTTGCACTGATGAAACATGTTTTACGTCGAAAATGGCTCAAGACTAGCTGAAGAAAACACACTTGTGACTCTCTCGCTTACAATAATATATATATCGAATAAAAAATTCTTTTGAATTAGAAGGAAGATTATATTATCTGGTACGTAACCAACGATGATTCAAGAGTTCCCAAAATAAGAAGAAATTCCATTTGTTCAGCACAAAGTGATGTAGCTCGTTACTGCTGCAGCAAATCAAACGAAAACGCCCGAATCCAACACAAATTAAACCTATCTACAAAAAGCGTTCGGGCAATATCCATTTTCTTACTAGAGAGGTAGTAATAACGAATATTATTTGTATTCTAAAAGTTCAGTTGCATAGCAATTTATATGGGCCTTTCCCCTGCCCGTTGAAGCCATTTACTCTTGCAACTAAAACCCATGCCAGCCTAGCCGACCTGACTGCCGACTGGAATTACAACATGCACCCGTGTAACATCCTGAAACATTTTGAGTTTAAAATATCTTGTTTTAACTGAAGTAATTGCAACAAATACAATTTTCATTTTTCCTGTAATTATAAATAATCAAACCATCGTTTTTCTTATTAACCTAGAGCTTAAGATAATTAAATAAGTAGAACTACAAGTGAACAATGTTTGATAATTTTTTTCTAAGCTCTAGATGCCTTAGATAATTCTTTGATAATTTTGTTATAATTTTCCTTGGTGTTTTGGTATTCTTAAAGAAAATAACACCTTAATTATCTTATTAGAAAACTAGGAAAAGAACTTTTCTTTTCTTTTCTAGAGAGAAGCGACACGACTCTGTCTGAGCCGTTGCTTCGGGTGCTTGGCGATCGTTAGGTGAAATAGCTTGTGTTCAGTTGGCAAGCCATTCGGAGGTGAACCGTGCGTGCACGAGGCAAGGAGGAGCATGGAAAATTTTAGGATTCAGTGCAGGAGACAATGGAGATTGAGGAGAGGTGAGATTCGATTTTTTGAATAAGGAAGCAGTGGGCTGTGGAGGGGAGGGAGGGGGCGCTGTGATTGGGGAACATGGGCGGTGGAGGATTGAATAACATCCAGCAAGCCGATCATGAGATATCGCGAGCGGAGGCAAGGACCGTCGGATGCATAATACATGGCTGAGATAAAAATGACGCTCCACCATGTCACCGCCGCAACCATTTTAGAAACAGAGATAATATAGATTTTTTAATTCTATTCGTTTTGTTTTTTTCAAAACTTTGTCCTTGTTTGTTTCAGATTAATGTTGAGTTGTGTTTTACTGTAGCAAATCTATGACCCTTCAAAATACGTTTTAACGAGTTTCAAAAAATTATGAAAAAAATATTTTACAAACTTTAAGAAAAACTATTTAAAACCCCACGAGAATGACCGTGAGACATTACATCATTTTGCTTATATAAAAAATAACAGATTTTCAATTAATTTAATTTAGGTCTTTATGAAGCTCCGTGGGTCCAAATCGAATCAGCTATTGGTCAACTCTGGTAATAACGAATGGAGTTTGATATAATCTGCCTCGCCATGTACGGCCCGCAGAATGACATGTGAGTTTAGCCGCTTCCGACCTTCCCCTCCCCTGATCCATCGGCCGTAACCGTAAACCTCCCGATCCCCCTCCTCACCGCCCTCGCCTCACCAACCTCGTCGTCCTCCCACCGGCTACCCAGCGCGCGGCGGTGTGCTCCAGAGGGCGGCGTCGAGGCTGGTGCGCTGCGGCGAGGCGAGGCGACGGCACCGGGTGGGCACCTCTTCCTCGTATGTCGGGGTGGGCGGTGGAAGGGGCGCGCGCGTCGGTCGGAGGAGGCGAAGCCGGCGGTGGTAGGGCGGGGGAGCGCGAGGAGGCGGGATTGGCGCTGGGGCGGCGCGCTGGGATTGGGTGAGGGGGCGACCCGGAGATCTGGATCGGGCGGGGTGGAAGGGAATCGGGTGGAGCGTGGACGCTTGATTGGAGGGCGTGACGCGCAGTTCATCACTCGCCGTCACAAGAGGCTTTTCGAGTAGTAGAGATATGCGATAGGCGTTGGTAGATCTGGGATGGTTTTGCTATTCCCCATTTGCGCTTGCTGTTCAAGTGAACTTGCTCATTTCCCCTCCCCCCACAATGGTGGCTGCACCTTAGGTATTCATGTGGTTTTGCATCATATCCTGTAGGATTTAACTGCAATTCCTAGCAGTGTCAAGCCATGGGCGATATCAATGCGCCGAGGGTACGCCCAAGTGTCATCTATTGTTGTCAGATGCATGACATAAAAGTTTTGATATGGCATTGCTTATGTTGGTCAAAGTGTTGTCTTCGACACTGGTTAATAATGTGAAACTTGAAGTAGCATTCACATTCACATTCTGTGTAAACAAAAGTTATGCAGTTGATAATAGGGGCAGCCCATTTGAAGGATTTGTCCACACTAGTCATTGTTCACAATCACGTCTATGGAGCAGGGACGTCCACTGCCTCATGATGAGTACTTTTGGATTAAACTGCCTGCCTTGTGCTCATATATGATGATCTTGCAGGTTTGCTCATGTTTTCTACACTCTGAGATCAATTAACTCAGTTTGTCAATTATGGAACAACAACAAGTCAAACCATCTCCTCCGCAACCGGCTACTACTATCGATAGCAAGGATTCATCTACTTCTCCTGTTACTTCAACCGATTCTGTTCCTCAGGCCACTTTAAATGATTCTTCCAGTCAGGTTGCCGGTTCAGACCCTGTTGTTCCTTCACCTTCTCCTGCTCCAGCTGCTGCTCCCACACAAGATGCTGCAGGACGCGAGGCACCATCATCCATATTTTCTACACCTGGATTATCTTCCTGGGCTAAAAACCTGAAAATCCCCCAGCCCTCTTCAGGTCAAGAATCACCGACTGGAAAAAATACCTTTTCCCGCCTCACGAGTGGCCTTGGATTGCGTTTATCCCCAAAAGCTTCACAACAATATGAGAGTCCCGAAGGCAGTACCTCCCCAACAACAGGACAACCTGGTGTTTTTGGTTCTTTGACAAAAGGCATAGTGGATTCCTCTAAGAATGCTGTTAAGGCAGTGCAAGTCAAGGCTCGCCACATGGTGTCACAGAATAAACGACGATATCAGGTACATTTGGATGTGCTTGTTATCTTAAGTTTAACTGTGCTCTTTGATCTTCAAATCCATTTCTTCTATTGTTCTATTCTTGTTGTGTAGCATCAGGGCATAAACATTCACATGTTGCCTTCTCTGATTGAATAACAATTTTGTTCAACGTTCCTCCACTTTATTACAAGACCTGATCAGAATTTTGTCTTGGGACAGCTTTATGCATAATATTTTTTGTCAGCACAGTTTTTAGTTATGTATATTTGTTTACCTTTTTCATATTTAACATCCATATTACAATAGCAGTCATTTTATGAAAAAAAAAGTATTCACAGTTTTGTGTTCCTTTGTAGCTTATCATGTTCAATGCCCTGTGCAGTTATGTGGATGGTAATGCCTTAAGAAGTTATAGTACTATTTTGAGAGAGGTGCAAATGTTAACAGCTAGTGCTATTGTTGGATTCATCTAAAAAACTATTGTGGATTATAATCTGAAAAGTTGTGGGTTTTTGTTTGGGCACTAGGAGAAGCCAAGCCAAAAAAAAAGGTTTTGAGGGCCTCGAGAAGAGGCACTAATATATTAAAGAAACAATTACAACTACAAAGTACTAAAGCGTTATGAACAATATTTTGGCTGTAGATTATAATTTATTTAATCTGAATCAAACAAGGCCTTACATTTTTTAGATCCTTGGAAGTTGGACTGTTGTTTTCAGCACTTTAAGAAATTTTGCTGCAAACAATTGGCATAATAGTCTACAGTGTTTTTTCATTCCAGATCTAGTCCTAAGATAGTAATTGTTGATGTGGTTCTCTTCCTGTGACAGGAAGGAGGGTTTGATTTAGACATGACATATATTACAGAGAACATAATTGCTATGGGTTTCCCTGCTGGTGATTTGAGCTCAGGGATTTTCGGATATTTTGAGGTCAGTGCACTCATAAGACTTCAAAATTCACTTACAGTTTGCTCCTTTTTTATCTGTCTCTTGAAAAAAAAGGTTGTTACTTCCGTTGCAGGGCTTCTACCGCAACCACATGGAGGAAGTCATCAGGTTCTTTGAAATGCACCACAAGGTAGCTTTCACTCTCTATTGAGTTTCTTAACATGTGCTACATGGATAATACATGTTGATTTCAGGTTTTTCATGAGTAATTTATGGATAATTGGCTCATTTTCTCCTGTTTATGCATCATATGGTCTGTGGTATCTTGACTGCTTCATCGACTCGTTAATTTAAGTGGGCTTATATTTTCTGAAGAAAAAGTTAACCTTAAATTATACTTGTCATGGCTTTGGAATAATATCTGAGGGATATTTATCAATACCACAACAATTAATGACTTCGCATTAATTAACTAAAGATTCAATTTGTTCAATATTCTGTATCATGATGGTTATGCACATTAAATAATATGCACTTAAGGATTTCAGTGATTTGTAGTCCTTAGTGGGTTAACTAGTTTTCATTATTTAATCCAATTAAGCCTAAACTTACATTATTGTAAAAGAACATACATTTGTGGGTTTATCTTGTATGTAATTTATAATATTTATGAATCTACTTGATCTATTTATGTGTTTTCACCTCTTAAATCAATTTATGTATTACAGGGAAAGTATAAGGTTTATAATCTTTGCTCAGAAAGGCTTTATGATGCATCCCTTTTTGAGGGAAAGGTATGTGCGGCTTGCCTTATCCAAAAAAAGTTCAGTTTATAGTTTTGTCAAGCTTCCTTGTCTTCATACCACTAGTAAGTGTGCACACGGAATTCATGGGGAAGGGGATGATTGATTAGACAGGAGGTATTGTGGGTTAGGAGGTATAATTTCTATAATTATTTGTAATAACTCCATACAGGATTATAGTGGGTTTGGAGGTGTCATTGTGGTAATTATTTGTAATACTTTCTGGTAGGATGTGATTAAATCTAGTCTTTTAGATATGGAACATGAATGGCTCAAATTCACCATGAGTGGCAGGATAGGGATCATCCTTAGCTGTTGATGCCCTCTGTTGAGGTCTAGGAAAGTTTTTGTACACAGAATTGTGGATGTTGGAAAGAACATAACTACCTTTTATATTAGTATAGATCATAGATATGATATGCACGTACACTCACAAAAGATAAAGGCAAGAGTCCCAATGATACATCTGGGGACACAAAATATTCTTTTCTGTTGTCTTAGCTTCCTATACACTTTGGCAACTAGCTGAGTTCTCGTGCTTTGCTACGAGAAAATCCAAATTCTCCCATCGAGACTATGATAGAACTCGTCTTATGCATTCGGCTTTCGCACGCGAATGACATCTTGAGTGCATTTTCACTGCATGTCTGTTGCTTCCGATGTCATGGTTGTTAATTTTAGTGGATTAAATGAATTTGTCACCAGGGATGTTATGGTATGTAATTTTCATGGATCAGATAGATTTGTTACAGTGAATGGCATGTGGATAGTTTTAGTTAAATGGATAAAATGAATGTTACAATGGATGGCATGAGACGGGTATTTTAGTGGATAAGATGGTTTGTTACAATGGATGCATGATGGGTAATTTATGCATTTGCTACAATGGATGGTATGATGGGCAATTTCATTGAAGTGTGATGACAACCACCAACGACCAGCACTTGAGGCTTTTTAATAGTAGAGATTAATAATCCATTTTGTTGGTGCATTCAAATTTGATGCCCTTGTTTCAGGTCGCATGCTTCCCTTTTGATGATCATAATTGCCCTCCGATACAACTTGTCATATCATTTTGCTACAGTGCCTACTCATGGCTGAAGGAGGATATAGAAAATGTAGTGGTTGTCCATTGCAAAGCTGGAAAGGCAAGGACAGGATTGATGATCTCTAGTCTTCTACTACACCTAAAGGTTAAATTTGTTTTTTCATTAGATGGTAGCCACAATAAGTTCCACCTTCGAATCTTCACCAGATTTTCTTATGTCTGAAGCTTGTGTATCATATGTAATGGACAGTTCTTTCCTACTGCTGAGGAATCCATTGAATACTACAATCAGAAAAGATGTGTAGATGGAAAAGGGCTTATTCTCCCAAGTCAGATTGTAAGTAGCTCTCAAAATTATAAAAGTTTATCTATACAACTTATTTGGTATGTTGTTCTGAATGCGTACAAAAATTACAGAGATATGTGAAGTATTTTGAGCGCGTGTTAACATACTTCAATGGTGAAAATCAGCCTCCACGCAGGTCATCATACTATTTCCCCCATAGTCTCAGTATGACCTGCATGTATCACATACTTCAGTTATTTAAGCATGTAGTTACACTTTCAGGTGCATGCTTAGAGGATTTCGCCTTCATAGATGCCCCTATTGGATTAGGCCATCAATTACTGTGTCTAATCATAACGGTACATCCTTTCATTTTGATTGAAACTGAATTTCCCATCTAATGATATCATAACGTACAAAAAAACTTTGCTATGTTTTGGGATTTTCTCTTGCATTTACTCATTGAGTAATAAATATATCATGCAGGTGTTCTTTTTTCTACGAAGAAGCATCCAAGAACAAAAGAGCTAATGGTACTGCTTTTCATTTTGTAAAGAATTGTTGTTTTCTGTTCAGTTGATTTTGCTATTTTCTGTACATTTTTCTTCATCTGCATAATTTGCATAATCTCTTAAGTTAGTCAGTTGATTATTGTGAACATCTAAATAGATTATTTACATTGTAAATTCTGTCTACTTTGATGTCTGGTTCTTTATAGTTTGTAATGGCACTCATGTATTGACAAATATTTTTTTTATGCATCAATGATTCAGTCATGATTTTTAAGGCATCCTTAAAGCAATTAATGTTTAAGCGTCGTGGCGGTCGAGAGCAGCTGTGGTGGCCGACGTGCTGCCTTGGTTGCCTATGGTGGTGTTGCTGTGGCATCATGTAAGCGTTGCAAGGTTTCTAGATCGCTGAGGCATGCGCCATAGGTGATGAGTGAGGGGAGTAGAGAGAGGGTCGTGTAAGGAGGGATGACTGGGTGAGCATGAGGACATAACTCATGATTTGGGCTGCTGCTAGTGCAAACCCTTGCTGTCATTGCCACATATTGAAGTCTGGTTGCCATGGATTGGTGATTTCTAGCCATCGCCGGGTTAATTCTGCTGTTTCTCATGCCTCCTTGTCTCCTTTCGTTAAGCAAACGATAAGAAAAATTCTGAGTCTATTCTCCTTCTCTCCTGCCCTTGCGATGTGAGCCCTTAGCCCCTTACTGCTGGCCATGCCATGATATGACCTATGGAAGTTTTCTACTTTTTTTAGAAGCGTTTTGTACTACTTTGGATATTTGGCTTGTATGCTAAATGCGTGCATTTTTTTATCTCCTGGAAAGTAATTTGATATCATATTTTCAGCCAGAAGACTTCTGGTTTAGCGCACCAAATAAGGGGATTATGGTTTTTGCACTGCCCGGGGAACCTGGATTAACTGAGGTTGCTGGTGATTTCAAGATTCATTTTCATGATCGTCAGGGAGATTTCTATTGGTGAGCTCCATTGCCTAATGATATTGTATTATTTTGTAGACAGAAGTATCTGTGCTTGTGCTTAATGGTTTCATTTTCATTTTGTTGAGATGAGTTTGTCAGTTGGAGATATATACATGTATAAATAATTTAGATTGGATGGCAACAAACTTTTAATTTGGATACTGGAAAGAAACATGGTCTTAATTCTTTGTTCCACTTGTTCACCTTTCTTCTTCAGCTGGCTAAATACAACAATGATGGAGAACAGGGTGACATTGAATCCAACTGATCTTGATGATTTCGACAAGGTGACTGCTATTTAATTTTGATTTCATTCATATGGATTGGTCTGTTGAGAACTAACATCAAAGACCAAACTATACTTCTTAAAAATTCAAACTATACAATAAGGCACACCTCTAAATATCCAATTTCAATAAGGTCGCTCTTCTGAAAACAATTCAACTGTGGTAGTCAAACTCAGAAGTGCTATAGCTAATTCAGATATATCCATCTGCATCTATCTACGTCCAGGGGCATTATCTGCAGGAGATAATGGATACATAGCCCTTCATATGGAGAGGCTGAGGCTGAAACCTAAATATATACTTCAATCCTAACTAATGAAATATTAGTCTCTCTTCTAATCTTTAACTACCTAATCTGCTATTAATGGGCTGGGCCATTGTTAATACCGGCTGAGCCCACAGGGCATAGCCCATGACATCTGAACAGATAAAAATTATGAGAACGTGAAAAAAATGACATTGCAGTATTGCACCAATGTTGAGTACTTGTGCAAGGTTTGCAACTTCTGTTGGTTGTTGGTTATTGGCTTATTGCTGCTATTTTGCAATTCTTTTTGTTTTAACTAACTGACAGTTATATTATCCAGAGAAAATTACCATCACCTGGGTTCCAGGTTGAGGTTGTTATGGTAGATTATGATGGTTCACAACCACCAAAACCAAAACCAAAACCAGTTGCTGAATCTGCTGATAAGTCGGATGCTGATTCCTCGAGTACCGTTGTGAAAGAAGATAATGCTGCAGCTGCAGAGTCCAACAAGGGAGCTGGGAGCCACGACAAAGACGACGTCTTCTCTGACAGCGAAGCAGAAGATGGTTCATCCAAGGGTAGGAGGGAGGGCCGTACTAGAAATGCTACTAAAGCATCTGAACCGAGCACTGTGCAAAAGGAGGCATCAGCTGCCGCTAGCAGAATCGAGAAAGTATCCATAGCCAGCGAGCAAGGAACTGCTAGGGTTCCTGATGCTACTTCTCTAAAAACTGAAGTTAGCAGCAAGAGCAGCTCCACCACAACACCACCACCTGCTGTGGTTGAATCTTCCAGCATGAGCGAATTCAAGGCAATTGCTGCAGATGCTTCGGTCTTCTCATTTGGAGATGAAGATGATTATGAAAGTGAATAATTGATTTTGTTGGTGTTCAATTCACCACTGTATAGTTTGGTGCTTCTGAGACCATAATGCCACTTCGAAGCAACTGGGTAGCAAGGTTCAAAAAGAATATTAGTTCCTGCATTTTGTGTTTGTAGCCTTTTATCAAGCTGCTGTATGCCCAGATAAACATGTAACTCAAACGGGTCGGAACTGTGTTAATACTCTACAGAATTTTTCTTGGAGGATATTTGTTGGGATGATTTGTGTTGTTGCCTAAACTTTTCTAATGTATCCTGGCAAAACAAAGTTGAGTTCCGTAGTCTGTTCTGGGTTGAGCTTTTAAAATTAGAACATTATATTTTTGGAGGATTAATTAAAGTACCAAACCAAGACAGCTTTTGCCCTAAACCCAGGATTTATTGCTGGTTTCATATTTCATTTCGAATTTCCAAAGGTTGCAACCGAAGCTTGTATAATGTGTGGCATTGCACATGAGAGGTTTCTAGCAAACACATGAGATGACGCTCTCGAAGGGGAGTGAGTACGAGAGATGATGTAAGAAGAGAGGACGTGGGATGATGTAAAGGACGAAAAGGAATTGAGAAATGGTGTACATATTGCACGTGAGGTGACCTAAAGGACAAGGTACAGTCCCTACTAAAGGCTGGACATTCCTCTTCCTACAAGAGGTTCGTCACGGCGACGACCCAAGCTGCCAAGCCCAACACCGAGGACTTCTTTGGTGAAAATTTTTTATTTTTTTATTCATTTAAGCAAAAGTGTATTTTTGTTTCACGATCAAGCAAATCTAGCCCCTGTCACCCTCTCAGATGGCGAAAGGACCCTATCATCCTTTCAATTAGCGATCGAACACTCTATCTGTTAGATCGGTGCTCGTCGTTTGTCATGGAGCGAACTATCGCCCCTTCAAAGGGCGACAAGGCCCGCTGAATGGCAACAGGATGATCATTGAGGAGATGATCAAGTTCAAGTTAAAGTTTCATCGGACTTTGTCTGATGACCATCAGACTGTGTCTGGTGCGCTCGGCCCAGACGTGATCCAAAGGGTTGCCGAGTGCGTCCGGCGGCTGCTTTGTGTTTCTCCGGATGGTGTACGGTCGTCACCGAATTGGGTTTGGTGGACTTTTGTGCTGTGGTTTGTCCGAGGAAGGGGTTCCTTCGGATGCAGTCCGGTCGACCCTGAACCTAGGGTTTGGCTCCCACCGGACGTTGTCTGGTGGGCACCAGACTGTGTTCGGTGGAGTTTGTTTTTTCCAAAGTCTGTTCCTCTGATCGCTATCCGATGACTCTGGACTGGCGTTTTGTTGCTTCACCCGACGCTGTCTAGTGGTCGCCGAACAATGTTCGACGGAGTCTCAACGCCTAGTCTTTGTCCCTAATGGCTAGTCCTCGCGTTGGGACGTTAACATTAACCTATCTCCTTTTTAAAGGGCGACAACAACCTATCGCCCTTTCAAAGGGCAACAGGGGAGTGCCCACGGTGCCCTCCTTAGGCACTTGATAGCAGGTGACGGCGAGGGCATATCGTCTTTCCAAATGGTGATCGCCCCTACAAAGAGTGACAAGAACCTAGATTTTCTTATTCCCAATACAGAAATACATTTTTGCTTAAAAGAAAAGAAAAGAAATATAAAAAGCTAAATTTTACGTCTTTTGGTTGATGTCCAACCTTACCATGAGTTCTATCACAATAGTTTTGACCACATTAGCCAGATGATATGATAAATTTTGTTAAGTTACGAAATCAACCAAACAAACTCTTTAACATCTAGTTACACCCTCTCATTAACACCTTGGCCCAAGTACATGGCATGTTTGCTGTTTTGTAGTTAGCCTTCTAAGATAAAGTACATTTTGCATCCGGAACCATCGATTAAATATAGTTTTCCTCCCATAATTTTGAAACTGGATATCCAAACCCTCAAACTCTTTTATATCAGACAAAATACCCTCTCACTGAAAACCACCCACTTTTGGCTGATGCGGCATCCTAATAAGCACGGTTCTTTGCTAAATAAATTTAAAAGATCTAGTGGAGAAAATCATACGAAGCTAAAAAAAAAACATCTACAGATTCAAAAAATATGAAGAATCCAAATCCGTAATAAAAAAATATATTTATGTACAAATGTATACGCCAGAAAATATATTTATTTTATCAGTTATTTTATTGATTAAATAAATCAAGTGTTTAGGAAATTTAGTTTGACTTGTTGAAAAGTTGTAGAAAAATAATAAAAATAGAAGGATGTGAGCTTGACCTTTGAATTTTAATTTGTAAAAAAAACTACGAAAAATAGAATGATGTTAGCTTAACCTTTGAATTTTAATGTTCAAACTAGCATCCTTCTATTTTATTAATTTATCCAATATTCTCATAAGCTAAAATATTTTTTATATTTTCCCAAGAAATCCAAACTAATTTTCCTAAATACTTAACTTATTTTAACAGCAAAAGACACTAACATAATTTTGTTTGCATATAAGTTTACACACAAATATCATATTTATTGTATGTTTGGATTCTACTCATTTTTTCAATTTATAATTTTTTTAGCTTCCTATGCTTTTGTACAATTTATTAGATTTTTAAAAAATTATTTTATAGAAAATCATGCTGACTAGAACACCACGTAAATCAAAACAAAAGTGGTTAATGTTGAGGGTGGTATTTTGTCCGGTATAAATATTTCGAGGGTTTGAATGCTTGGTTTGGGAGTTAGGGGAGGAAAACGAGTTGATATGTTTTTTTATTCGGAAACGCTATTTCGTTCTCCAGCTCCACCACCATCGTCGTCGTCTCTGGCCGCTGGCGTCGCCCAGGTTAGGATTAGGGTTTGGGGAGTGGGCGGTTTTGTGCTCCCCGGCCATAGATTAAGTGTGTGTGGGGGAGGTGGAGGTCCGGCCGTTGGTCGGGTTCGAGGCGACAGCGATGGCCGAGCTGGAGCGAGTGAGAGATGGCGATGGAGCCGGCGACGGAGGGTGGATCTGGGCGGCCGTCATGATTAGGGCGCGCGGCGTCGGCCGATGGTGGGTGGACAGGAGACGGAGCGCCCGGTGACGAGGGGGGAGATGACTGGAGGCGGTGACGAGGGGGGAGATGACTGGAGGCGACGGCGTAGGAGGCGCGGAGCAGAGGGAGAAAAAAAGGGATCAACGGAGGCGGGGGCGGAGCCCGAGGAAGAAGGTGGGGGTGTGCCTACGCAATAAGCCCAATGCTAGCGGCGCATGGCAACTAGCACCTCCCTTTTTTTACTTTGGGGGTGGGGGTGAGGGGAGGCATGATCTTTACCTAGCCCTTCAAGAGTGTTAGCAATTTAGAAATGATGATCTAGCAAAGCATGAAACTCAGAATATAGACATCTTAGAATATAGACATCTTCCTGGTGAAATGGAGTCAGATAAACTTCCAGTGGTACTCACGACTGTTTAAACTCTCGAAGATGTAGCGCAATGGTGAAATCATCTATCCTCTGTCACCGTACCATGTCGGAAACATTCCTTTCTCGCGTCAAAAACGGCTTAAAGATCAGCTTAAGAAAATAAAAATATGTCGAATGGATGCTACATGGCCAACAATAGTCCAACATTTTCCAAAATAACTCCATTGGTTCAGCATCACCAGAGGTTTACATCTGAAAAGTAAACCCTAACCGATCGTCGAACAAAACCATCTGGATAACAAATCCTAATGGACCGTCGAACAAAAACGATGATGGTTCACAGTTGTTCCCAGGTTCCCAGCTGGTGCCGCTATTTGATGACGTTTGCCTCCGGCGATGATCAGGCAACGCGAGCGCACAAGCAGCAAAAGCCAATGCAGGGGGGCACGACCGCACGAGCATAGTAAAACTTTTACATGACAAGGTTCTCTTTTTTCTCTGTTTTACCTGATGTAACGAACAGTCTATGCAGAGGTTAAAATGGAATGCAACAAGAACAGCAAGGGTATGTCAGAGATGCAACATCTGGACAATAAGCCACACCCACAAAGCAAGAGGGGCTCGCTCGCTCCGCTACCTATGCGCAAGCACGACGACATGCATCAAAATAGGAAACGCAAACGCAAATGCAAATGAACACTTGGTGGCCTGTGCCTTTGGTTTCGGTCATCGGTACAGGTTTGGATGGTTTCTTCCTGCTCGTTCATGTTGAAGACGAGACGGCGCTGAATGAGGGCAGAAGCCATCCACTCTTCTTCGCACGCTCCACATAGGAGAGGAACTTCTCCCTGGCATCAGGAATGTCAAGAGCCAGATCATCAAGTCCATCCCTAACCCTTGAGAACCCCTTGGTCATCTGGTTGATAGTTATGATGCCTTCACCAAAGCACTCCTGCAGCAGATCTAGGGTCCTCTCATTCTTCTCCATCGCCATCACAAGGGCCTTCTTGACCACTTCATGGTTGAAGAAAGGCATGTCCAGCTCACGTATGCAGTTGCATGCTTCTCCGACGTCACCCCCGCTCTCATATTCCTCCAAAAGCTTTGTTATCTTGTCCTTAGAGTCCTCCACCGCCCATCCTGTTCCTCCTCCCCAGCATCTCAGAAGTCTCTCTCCAGCATGACGGGCTGAGGCGAGCGAGCGTGCCATGTTCAATGTTTCAGCCCCGCTGCAGTTTGCTGGAAGCTTTCTGCTAATCTCGTCCAAGTTAAGAGGCGCAAGCACATCATCAATCACAGCCCTGGCCAGGAACAGTCCCAGCTCATCTGAGGCATCCAATATATCTAGTGCAGTATCTTCTGCAGATTCAAGCAGCATTATGAATCCCTTGACAATGTCTTCTGTAGAGAAGAGTTCCATGCTTAATGAAGATAGAAGAACCGATGCCATCTCTTTCTCCCTGTTCTTGCGGTCCATAGCAATTGTTATGAGCTTCTTGATAAAAATTGGATTGTACTCTGGAAAACCAAGCTCTTTGAGGCTGCGAATTAGCTCTGGAATATCATCAGAAAGGAAGTACTCATGTATCATAGACACAGCCTCTCTCTTGTACCTCATCAGCTTCTCATGTTCATCGTCTTCGACATTGCCGTTGGAACCGGAAGGTACATATGAAGAGTCAAGCCATCGCTCAGAAACTGCTTTAGATACCAATGTCTGGAATTGAGACTTTGCAGATGGTATATCAAGAGAGAGATCATCAAGACACTCAACAACACGAGAGAATCCCTTCATCATCTGACTAGAGCTTATCAAACATTCTTTAGATGCTTCCTTTAGAAGCTTGGTAATAAGAATTTCTGCAGCTGGACTCTCCATTCCAAGCGTTAGAGCTCTCTTGACTACTTCATGGTGGAAAAATGGCACCGCCAACTCTCTTATGCACCTACAAGCCTCAGCTGTGTCACCATTCTTGATATATTCCTTGAGAAGATCAGTGATTCGCCTCTTTACCTCCTCTACTGTGATGCGAGTTGAACCACCCCATCGTCGCTCAAGTAACTCTGCATGGTGGGGTGCTGAAAGATAGCTCTTCTCTGCTGTTTGTACAACCTGCATCCCCTTTGAAGACTCTGAGAGACTCCCTTTTGCCTTGCTGAGAAAAGCAGGCGGCAGAATGTCATCAACAACTGCTCGTGCAATGAAAAGAGCAAGAACATCAACCGCATCAGGTATGTCAACAGCTAAATCATCAACAGCCTCTAGCAGCATCACAAAGCCTAGTCTGATTTGAGTTGAACTGATCACATCACCATAAAGAGATGATAACAGCACTGACACCATCTCTTTCTCCTTGTCATGCCTGTCCATTGCCATGGAAACAAGCTTCTTGACAAAGTAGCGATGGAACTCATCATAACCCAGTTCTTTAAGATCAGAAGCAGCCAATTTAACATCACCATTGCTGAAATATTCCTCAATTATTGGGACAACAGATTTCTTGTAGTCATCTAGGGGGGTCGAAACAGGGGCTTCAACTAGTTTGTATGGCTCCTGATTAGCCAAAAAAATCAACATGAATACCCATGTTTGGCTGGATACTTACCACATAAACAACATATTTAAGAAAAACTAAAAAATGAGCCAACCTTTACCATTTTCTTGTGACAAAATAAATGTCAGACAGTCCATCATTACATAAAGGGCAAATGATTGGGGTATATAGGTCAGCAGTCAAAACCATTAATTATTACCTCATCACTATCATAGTTTGGATCATTACGGTCAAGACATGCGTCTGTATCAGCATCAATAAGCTTTCCCCAGGTGCCTTTGCCACCAGCACCATCTGCAATAGGAAGTTCAAGTCAAATATTTGTCATGTGGTGACCTGGTGGGGTGGGGGATGGGGTGAGAGACTTAAGTTTTAGCAATTTCCTATATCAACAAAAGTAGAAATGAACAGATAGTAAACCATGAAACACTGGGAGACTACAGATATTTCCTGGTGCAATGTAAGAAGTCTTGAGAGAGAAACTTCCAGTGGTACTCATGAGCCGAATTACAACATCTACGTATTGGACTTAAATCAAGGCAGTGCCACTAGTCTATGCATGAAAGCTTGGTGTCATGCTATCATGTATCATGATCAACAGTCATGCACTGCCTTTTAAATAAAACAAAAACAGCATTCCCGTAGTACAAAATTAAATTTCAGACATACTTGCATAGTTGCATTCCATACCCAAACCACATGGCAACTAGGTATTACAAACCAAAATTAATGATTAGATGGATCCATTCTAGTTTCTTATGATAAAAGAGCACAGTCAAGACAAAAAGTTAAACTCGATGTTAGAAAAACAGCCTAGGTTGAGAGCTGAACTCACTGGAGTTCAATGGAGTGGTGCTGACTATCTCTTTTAGTACAAATATACACACACACATATAGAGGCTAGGATCTTCAGCCTAGTTAGTTCTAGAATATTCTTATAGTACCCTACTTTTCACTCTAGTGAGAAGTGACTCTAGAACACACTAGAGGTCAACTAATTCTAGGACACTTTGCTGTACAATTCTGGACAGCAACTAGACTACTAGATTCTAGAACATTATATAGCTCTAACACAAGGATCATGTTGTCAATTCTCCCCCTAATCCTTGTGTTATCTTTGCACCTATCTTAGTTACCCCTATTCTTGTACGAAGGTCTTGGAATTTGACTTGTCCAAGTGCCTTTGCCTGGATTGCTGATCTTCAGTGCCAATGAAGCTAGCATTGATGCTCCCATTCTCCATCTGCTCTCGTATGAAGTGATAGCGAATGTCAATATGTTTGCTTCTCTCATGGAAAACAGGATTATGGCTTAAAGCCAAAGCAGACTTGTTGTCTATATTTAGCTCAAAGTTTGCTTCCTTGAAGTTCTCCAAGTAATCGAGCTAACCAAATTCCTTGTGTGGCAGTGGCTGAGGCAGCGACATACTCTACTTCACATGATGACAGAGCCACAACCCTTTGCTTGATTGACTGCCAACTCACCAAACTTGACTCGTAGAAGAATATCATTCCAGTTGTGCTCTTCCTTGTGTCAATATCACCGGCAAGATCGCTATCGCTGTAGCCGATCAATCGTGCTTCTCCTGTTCTTCGCTCATAGCGCAATCCATAATCAATCGTGCCAGCGATGTAACGGAGGATTCGCTTCACAGCAACCATGTGCTCTTCAGTGGGGTGTTCCATGAATCTGCTCACCTAACCGACTGCAAAGGCCAGATCTGGTCGTGTATGGATCGTAGACTCCCAATTAATCGTCGAAAATGTGCAGCATCCACCTCCGGTGCAATACTGTTGTGGCTAAGCTTGAGCCGCTCCTCCATTGGAGTGGCTGCGGGGTTGCAATTCTGCATCCCGCCTAGTTTCAATATGCGCTTGGCATAATGTGCTTGGCAGAGTGAGATGCCACTGTCATCTTGCTGAATCTCCAGCCTAAGGTAGGAGAGAGGACCAAGATCACTCATCTTAAATTTTGCGTTCATCTCCTTCTTGAAACGCTCTATCTCATCGATAGAAGACCCTGCGATGATTAAATCATCCACATATACTCCAATCAATAACAAGGTATTACCTTTCATCCGCCGATACATTGCATGATCCAACTTGTTTTGCTCAAAGCCAAGACCCTTTAGTGTGGCACCTAACTTGGCATTCCATGCACGAGGTGCTTGTCGTAAGCCATACAGTGCCTTGCGCAGTCGCAACACCTTTCCTTCTGCACCTGCAACAAGAAAGCCTGGCGGCTGTTGGACATAAATTTCCTCCTGAAGATCACCATTAAGAAAGGTTGTCTTCACGTCCATGTGATGGACAGGCCATCCTTCTTGTGCAGCCAATGCCAACAACAGTCGGATAGAATTCATCCGTGCGACCGAGGCAAATACTTCATCAAAATCAATCCCCGGCTGTTGCAAATCCTTTGGCAACAAGGTGGGCTTTATGCTTTATCACTTTCCCAGCTTCATCTTCCTTTACTTTGAATACCCACTTGAGCCCAATTGGTTGATGTCCACGAGGTAAATCAACCATCTCCCATGTTTTATTATCTAGTAATGCCTTCATTTCTTCTTTCATGGCTGCCCGCCATTCCTCATGTTGCTTTGCTTCAGCAAATGATGTTGGCTCACCGGTGTATGCTAAGTGCAGCTCTGCACCTTCTAAATCTCGTGGTGCTAATCCTAGCAGGGTAAGTGCACCACCAAGCACATTGTCCATTGTGCAATAACGCACTGGAGACTCCCCATGGTGAGCATCTAGGCGGGTGGTGGTGTCGCAAATTCTGGTGTATGGATCGGAGATAAGTCCCTATGTGGAGGTGTTATTGGACTCTCACCTAGTAACGAATCTCCAGCAAGACTTGGCTCCACCGACTGGTACATGTGAGAAACCATATACTCCACCTTGAAGTCGTTTATTGGTGCAGCTTCTTCACCTGCTTCTTGCTCCCAGTTCCATCCAGCATCTTCGTTAAAAATAACGTCCCGAGATACATGGACACGCCGAGTGCTAGGATCAAGCAATCGGTATGTCGATGTGCCTTGTTGATGTTGAGCAAGAAGGCTGCTGTACTTACAGCCTCCCCCCCCCCCAAAATTCAGCTGGCATCTTCCACTGTTTCAGCAATGCTCATGTGGTGGCGACAATCGTTTGATTCCGTCGCTCAACCACACCATTCTGCTGAGGCGTATAAGGAGCGGAATATTGTCGTAGTACTCCTTGATCTTCACAGTGGCGTGCGAATTCTATTGAAGTGAATTCACCACCATTGTCAGTTCGAAGGATCTTCAATTTTCTTCCACACTCGACCTCTGCTGCTGCCTGAAACTTCTTTATTGCTGTTGCTGCATCGCTCTTGGCTGCTAGCAACATTAACCACATGTGGCGGCTAGCATCGTCCATTAGTAGAAGGAAGTAGCGGCGACCACTGTGTGTTGGAGGTGAAATTGGACCACAAATGTCGCTATGAACAAGATCCAGTAGGCCTTGTGCTCTGTTCATGGCCTTAGAGGGAAATGGTGCTCAACGGTGCTTGGTGATGACACAAGTATCACAAAGCTGCTCCACATGTTTTATCTGTGGTAGTCCACGCACCATCCCTTGACTGGCCAACTGATGAAGAACTCCAAAACTCAAGTGACCGTAGCGAGCATGCCAAAGCCAAGATTTATCCTTGTGCACAGCAAGACAAATTGGGCTAGCAACCCCTAATCGAAGTATATAGAGTCTGTTGTTCCCCCTACTCACCTTGGCAAGTAGTTAATGCTGATCCCAGATTTTCAGCATACCATCTTCTATCAAAACCTTCGAGCCATTCTCATCCAGTTGTCCAATACTCACAATGTTATTCTTGAGCCGAGGGATGTAGTAGACATCGGTGAGTGCTTGATGTTCGCCCGGTGAAGAGAATGGTTCCACGGACTTTATGTTGACAACCGACCCATCTCCGAATCTGACAGTGTCGGCCACATTGCGATCAAGCTCGGCGAAAAAATCGCTGCGGCCAGTCATGTGATTTGTTGCGCCGGTGTCAAGATACCAATCTTCTTGGTGGTCATCTTCTTCAGCTCCAAGGAGTGCTTGTGCATAGGTCTCATCCAAATGGATTTGTTCGGGTTTTGGCTCTGTTGTATTTGAGACTGCAACCGACTGGGCCATCAACAGTGTTGGCTCATCGTCTTCATCTACACAGTGAGCCAAGTGTGCCTGCTCCTTCTTTGGTTTACGGCAATCCCTAGCCCAGTGGCCAAAGTGACCACAATTTTGACACTTGTCACGGGAAATGTCACGGGTTCCCTCCTTTGCATTGTTCCTGCCTCCGCTTCCATTCTTTCGAGGCGCTTGGGGGCGTCTATAGTCGCCGCCATTGTTTCTGGGTGACCTTGAAGAGCCTTCACTGCGCTGCTTGTTCTTCCATCTAGCCAGCCATTGGTCCTCTGTAAGGAGTAATTGGCCTCCAGTCTTTGGTGATTCACTTAGTATTGCTTCTAGTGCCATGCAATCCTCCTGGAAATCAGATTCACCGGTCTCCACTGCCTCCCACAAGCCTCGTGCTTGCAACATCACCTTCATCAGCAAGCTCCACTGCTCATAGTTGGTATTCGTGAGAGTCGGGTAGCTGGCCGGGCCACCACCTCCTTGATCACCCTGCTCAACAACTTCACGGGCACCACCGTCACGATGCCTTCGTACCCGAGTTGGGATTATTGAAGGCGAGCGACGGCGTTCTTGGCGCGGCGGAGTCCTGGACTCCCCACCGCGCAATGGAGTCCTGGACTCCCTCCCGTGTTGCTCGTTGTCAGCCATCTCACTTCCTAACTCTTTTTAACACAGGCTCTGATACCAAATGTTAGAAAAACAGCCCAGGTTGAGAGCTGAACTCACTGGAGTTCAATGGAGTGGTGCTGAATTTGCTAGTGTCAAGTGAAATCTGAAAGGAGTTCTCTATCTCTTTTAGTACAAGTATACACACATATATATACAGGCTAGGATCTTCAGCTTAGCTAGTTCTAAAATATTCTTATAGTACCCTACTTTTCACTCTAATGAGAAGTGACTCTAGAACACACTAGAGGTCAACTAATTCTAGGACACTTTGCTGTACAATTCTGGACAGCAACTAGACTACTAGATTCTAGAACATTCTTTAGCTATAACACAAGGATTATGCTGTCACTCGATCTACAAATATCTCTAATAGCTGGTATTTGGCAACAGAAACTAACATGTCGTCAATGTATCAGTCGCACCATACACATTCCATTGAGGCCTGGAAGCAAATATGCCTCTTTGAAGGCCATAAATACCAGAATGCACATACCGCAAATGGGATCCAAACAAAAAAATATAAGTAATAAGGTATATCTAATTCAATGCCCCAAAATAGCAACCTAACATTCCAGGTTACCAACATAATTTCAATGAGAAACTGGAAATATATGAGTAAGCATGTCCAATTAACCAAAAAATCCATATGCCCAAATTGCATTAAAGCAAGTCATAACACATCAATTATACAATCATTGTATAAACCCATGTAAAGGACAGTCTACACAAGAACACATGGTCAATGTAATGGCAAAGAATATCGATGAAGCAAGATATAAAAGCAAAACTGTGCGCCAAACTAAAAGGGTTACTACTTCATAGTCTGTATGCAGTAGGATTTCAATATCAGCCAGTAATAATAAGAAATATGTAAAAAAAAAATGGATCAGATGAGTTCCAGCTATAATTAAAAAAAATATATAGCATAGAATTAACACAAAAAGTATCAAGATGATTGGCGTGCACTAGAAATATGGTTGTCGTCTTCCCTGTGCACAGCACAAATCAGTGGTATCGTCTAAAAGTTAGTTATCAGAATCAAACAGAATCAGCTTTACGCAGCCATATTGAATCTTAGGATCTTTACGCAACTATACATAAAAAGTGCAGACTATGATAAAGGAAATCCAAAAGAGTAACGAATGCAACCAGAATACAGTTTAACTAATCTAACCAATTTATAAAAAACTACTACACAACCAAATCATATTGTTGCCATTCGACAAAAAAACATTCCCCTATAAGCACTTATGCGGCTCAGAACCACCCATCAACACGTACACGGAACCCCTGATTCGCACCATGCATGCAAAGCTAGCCATGTACGTACCAAATATCAGAGAAACATAATCAAAATGTAGCTCTTCACTAATTAATCAACCTACAACAAACAATTCATTTCTGCAGCAAAGAAAAAAAATGATCCACTCAATCAAATTTCATCAATGCTGTCCGATCTGTGCGCCACAACATGCAACCTGAGTATAACAAGACCCCAGCGTCCATGAAACACAAACTAGCACCACAATTGCACTGCAACCATAAAATTTCCAAATTAGCATCAACATATAGATCAGTTGAGCTGCTAAACCTACATTCCAATTGCTGAGTTCGCTAAACAAAACAATATAAAATTATACAATCCATATATGGCATCAAGGTAGCAACAATTAGCAATAGCAGCACTAGTCGCATCCTGCATCCTAATCAAGCATGTGAATCTCTAGAAGCACCCCAGTACCCATCACGAAGCTAATAAACAGAGCACGGGCAGATCGAGCCAGCGGCCGCCAACTCACCTTTCTTCACCTTGATGGCCTTCCCGGAATGTGTCCGTCGCACGTGCCTCACCCCACCACCTCCCGCTCCTCCTCCTCTCGCGGCAGCGGCCGCCGCCGCGGCCGCGACCCGCTGCTGCTCGTACTGCTGCAGCAGCGCGGAGGTGGAGCCCCCCGTCGGGGAGCGCGGCGACGCGAGCGACAGCGTCTCCGCGTTCTGCACCGCGATCCGCAGCTTCTCCCGCTGCTCCTGCGTCAGGAACCCGTCCTTCCTCGGCGACGCCATCCCCGCCCGCCACCACCGGCCCACCTGCAACAACAACAGCAGCAAGCCACCGAATCAACGCAGCGCCGTCACCGCGCGCCCCGAAATGGGGTGCGATTCGAGCGCGGGGAAGCAGCAGCAAGGCGGCGCGGAACCCTAGCCCCCCATACCTAGGGTTTCCGCCGCGGATCGAGCCCGAGCCCCCAACCAGTGCGCGGCCGCGAGCGACTGGTTGATTTCGATTTTTTTTTCTCACCCTCTCTCTCTAGCTTTGGGTTCGTGCGGGAGGAGAGAGAAAGATAGGGGTGAGGCCGACGGGGAGGCAGGCAAGTCGCGGATTTATACCGAGGCGCCGTGGGCCCCGGGGACACGTCGCGCGCGCCCGACACGCCCGCGTCTGCGTGGGGCGTACTCCCACCTGGGCCCGCATGTCATGGGCCGCGCGCGGGCGGATCGCGTGTGGGCTTAGCCTCTGACCGGCCCGCTGGTTTGGGCCTATCTCCTATCCTTCCCACGTGGCCGCGGCCGTTTCCCCTTGCCCAGTGCTCGCCCCGTGCACCTGCGGTAGGATGTGTTGTTTCACTGACAAGTGGGGTAGGCAGTAATGTTGGTCCCAGTGGTCGGTGCGTTTGTAGGATGTTGGGGGGAGATTTTGCTGGGTGGTCGGTGGGGGTTGGATTGGCCCGTAGGAGCCGGGGTTGATCATGAGGGTCAGGATCTTCTGTGGCTGGGCGGGTTTAGCGGATGGCGATCGGTATGCGGCCATGCGGGTGGTGAGTGGATAAGGCGGATGAGAAGGACGCGTTGGAATGAAGTCAAGATTCGTGTCACCTCCCGGTCATATCCATTATCTGGCGCTGCAAAATCCACTTGTAAAGAAAAAACATTTCATTTCATGGTTCAACGCAAAAGCATTTCATATCTTTTGAGAAACTATTTGTTTGTTATAAATTACGTACTAATATAGGTGAGGAGTAACCTGGCGCTTAGACGTTGCTTCTGTTTTCTTTCTTTGTGTGAGGCCAACCTAGCTTGAGATGTAGAACGTGAGATTTAAGACTTGATGAAGGTCTAAATTATATTTATCCTGTTCTATGAGATACAAAGTTTTCAAACTTTATCTATAAAAACCATTTTGAATTATTTAGATTGGACACACATATTTTAAAACTTTATATAAAAAATATTTTGAATTATTTAGATTAGGCACACATATTTGTATTAAAGGGTACTTTTATAATATTATTTTTTTAGTTATAATTTTATTTGATTTATAAATAAAATTAGTAGTAACTATTGATTAAAAACGTGGTAGTTGGTCTCAACATCCTCCTCGTTGAAGTATTGGGTAGGGTTGGTACCCTTAGTCCCTAATCTGTTCGTAAGCTAGTCGGACTTTTTCTCCCCTATGGTAGGAGTTTTGTTTTGGTTTAAGGCTAGTTCTATATTTAGTGTTTTGAAAGTCAAAGGTAGTAATGATCCTCTAGGTGCTCCTAAGGCGCACCTAGAATTGGCTAGGTAGATGAGAAGAGATCTGCAAAGAATGGTGGAGAAACCAGAATTTGGGTGTTTGAGTTTTATCTTTGGCAAAAAAAAAAGACATACCCCTCGGGGAGTGCATTAATACCCCTAACTTTGTTCCTCATAGCACAAGTATCGTACCACATGTCTACAAGTTCTTTATCCTGACAACATGTTCTTCGTACCGCTTCTAGTAGAAGGCATTGGGTCATTGTGTAGAGTTGTATTGTAAATGTTATACTATAAGTAGTTGGTTTTTATATAACTAAAGTGCCATGTTTTTTTCAAAAAAATAGAGCACCCGAGAATTTCAGACATAGAACAACACCAAATAAACAAATACCACGCCTTGCGATCATCCAAATATAAAAACAATTAAAACAGACATGGCAATACTCTACCACAAAAAACAAGAGTGTGATGGGCCGGCCAGGCTATTTTGGCCCAATTAACACGGGAGACCTGAACCGCTTATTTTTCGTCGATTTGGCCGATGAAAATATGCCACGAAAATGCATACAATTTTTTTTTAAAAAAATTAGCTTCAACGGACTTGGCTAACGAATATAGTTCAAAAAATTTGAATTTCTGTGAGCATTGACTATGGGCTGTATTTTCACCGGCCTATATAAGAAAACCGACCAAAATAATTTTTTATTTTTCATATACAAAAATAGGCCTATACAAAAACAGGCAAATTTTTCTTAGGCAAAAAAAGGTTATAGCCAGGTCAATGAAAATGTATTTTATTTTTGTCGGCTTTCGCCGTGCCGACGAAAACATTTGTGGCCAACAAAAGAATGATAGTTTCTTGTAAACTCTATACCCTAGGCCATATATAAATAGGGCACGTCTATTCTAACTTGCCATGACGACATAGCACATAGTTGTAGTACATATAGGGCCTGTGGGGTCTGTGACCAACATATAGCTGTGCCGTTGGGGATGAGCGTCTATAATCAAAACCCAGTAGATGTAGGCAGTCGTGCTAAACTGTGTAACCAAATATCTTTCTTCTGGTGTCGTCAAAGGGTAGATTGTTGAATTTGATCGCACATCGGCTATTAGTAGTGGGAAGCACAACTTAAAAGACGGGGCACATATGACCTATTAATTAGACTGGTCTTTAATTTGGGTTAGGTGGGCTATAGCCTTGTTTGTGGCTCCAATTGTATCTATGGGTGTAGCAAACTGCAGACCCAATGGAACTTTGACCTTGGTCTCGAGGGGAGCCAGATCACCGCAGATCGTAAGATGATTAAATCACATTAAATTACAACGTAGATCTATCTTTGGCGAGGAAAGACATGCACCTCGGACCAGAGTTTACTGGCATTCTATCTCGCCATGACGACAAAGTTGTAGTACATATAGGGCATGTGGGGTCCATGACTGGCATATAGTTGTGCTGTTGGGGATGAGCGTCCATAATCAGAGCCCCGTAGATGTAGGTAGTCGTGCTGAACTGTGCAACCAAACATCTTCTTTCTGGTGTCGTCTAGATCTTACAAAACGATTAAAATTCTAACAAGTGATATCAGAACTTTGGGTCTGAAATTCGAAATTCCTCCAAAGTCGAACTTATAGTCATCCAATTTGTGATAGGGTAGATTATTGGATTTGATCCCACATCGGTTATTAGTTGTGGGAAGCAAAACTTAAAAGACGGGGCACATATCACCTATTAGGCTGGTCTTTAATTTGGGTTGGGTGGGCTATAGCCTTGTTTGTGGCTCCAATTGTATCTATGGTTGTAGCAAATTGTAGACCCGATGAGACTTGACTGTTGAAGTATAAGTGAATTGTCCTCCCTTCCCCATTAGCTTAGGCTTTTGGGTGAATTGGTTAGGGCATGCAGCTTAATATGGTATCAAAACCAGAGATCTCGAGTTCGAGTCCTGGTCGGCGGCGCAATTAAATAAGTCGCCCACTCTATTCCACGTTTGAGGCCTAGGGGAGCCTACATGTGCGGGTAGTGTTGAAGTATAAGTGAATTGCCCTTCCTTCCCCATCAGTTTAGGCTTTTGGGTGAATTGGTTAGGGCATGCAGCTTAATATTGACCTTGGTCTTGAGGGGAGCCGTATAATGGAGTTCTATCTTTGGCAAGGAAAGACATGCACCTCGGACCAGGGTTTACTGGTATTGCCACAAACTAAAAACAAATACAATCAGTTTCCATTATTGAAAAAATTACACGACCGACCACCGCACTACGAGTATTAATAACCATATATAAAGCATTGGAGGAAGCCAGGTAATTAAGGTGATTGGAGCTAGCGAGGCAATTGGAATGAAACACACAATAAAGGAAGGGAGCGGCTGCATGGCAGGCGAGTGCCCGCGCGGGGCGTCTAGCCGTCGCCGAGCGCATGGTGAGACGCAGTCGCCTGCCAGCGAGCAAAAACCGATAAAGGAATCAATAGGTGCCTTTCTTGAGCGAGAGGATTGTCTTGAAGATTCCCACGAGCACACTGGCGATGGACACGAAGGCGACGATGAACTTCTTGTGGTTGTACAAGAAGGCGTAGAGTCGGACCCGGTAGTGCCTCCGTCTCCGGTAGCCCTCGATATCTTGCAGGATGCGGGAGTAGTCCTTGCAGCCGGCGAACCTCACCCGCTGGCCGAGCTGCTTGAAGAAGCGGAGCGTCTCGTCGTTGCTGAAGTGGCTGTGCAGCATGCGGTTGGCTCGCAGCTGGTGCACGTCCTCCTCCCTGTCCATGAGCATGGCCAGCAGCGACACGTACGAGCTCACCCTGCCCAGGCAGTCGCCCACCCTGTCCGGCGGGCTGCACTCCTGGTACGCCGCCGCGTTGACGAAGAAGGAGGCGGCGAGGTCGTCGAGGAGCGCCGGCGTGACGGAGAGCTTGGCAAAGAAGAGGGGACAACACCGGTTGATCCTCGCGTGGCAGGGCCACCCCTCGCTGCTGCGGGTCAGGCAGATGCCCAGCTGGGCAAGCTCGACGGCGCTGGTGGACATGGCCGGCTGCGGCGAGGAACGGCGGTAGCTGTCGGCAGGAGCCATGATAGTTAAGCAGAAGAGGGCGAAGAGATGCGGAGGCTTGTGCTTGTGCTTGTGCCTCGCCATGTCTGCCAACTTCGAGGCAAGATTATCAACCAACAAGATCCCATATTCATCGCCATTGTGCTTGTTGGAGATAGATGGGAAGAGCCTCTTCATGATCATGACGACGAACTCGAGCACGTCGTCTACGGTGGTGTGCGTGGTGAACCCGAGGAGGGTCTCGAGCACCATCCATGGTATCTGGTTCTCCAGCAGCATCATGTCCTTGACGATGCTCTGGTTCCACAGATCATGGTTCATGTCCGACGGCATGGCCCCCAGACTCTCCGGGTCCCGGCTCCTCCTACTCCTCGTCGCCTTGCCGCCGGGGGCGCCGGCGTCGAGCTGCATGTACCGCACGCACTGCAGCAGGAAGCAGCCGTCCAGCAGCATCATATGCGCGAAGTCGTCGTCGCTGAAGCCGTCGCCGTCGGCGTAGCAGCGGCGGACGGCGCCGACGTCGGAGCGGATCTTGTCGATGATCTCCTCCACCTCGTGGCCGGAGTCCTTGATGAAGTGGTGGGTCACCACGTTCTTCGCCTCCTCCATCTTGCTCAGCCGGTAGGGGTGCAAGCAGGCGCGGGCCGGCCTGCGTGCCTGCTAGGCCTGCCTGCAAAAAGGGTCTTCGTGGCTTCTGCAGGATCCTGTGAAAACTTCGTGGGCTTCAACAGGCCAGCCCGCAGGGCCTGCTGGGCGTTGAGCTGAACCCGCACCGGCCTGCATCGCTTTCATCGCTGGCTTCCAGCCTTCCATCGCATCGCTTCCCCATGGACGAGGAGGCGCAGCACCAAGATCCGTTCGCCGCCGCCTCCGCCTCCACGCCGCCGCCATCCCCCGATAGAGCCGGGCCTCATGGCGAGGGACCCGAGCTACAACGTCTACGTAGGTGAGCCCCCGCCTTCGCGTTCTCCTCCCTCCTACTTGGACTCCAGATTTTGGTGCCCGGGCTCGAGGTTGAGCGCCCGAGTGCGGCACTGCCAGAGCTTTGGCCGTGAGCAGAACCTGCCGCTGTGGGATTTGTATTGCGACTTGAGCTCGTCGATGTAGCTGCGCACATTCGATTCCAACTAGTATGTGACTATTTGTGACTTATTTTTTTTCAGCAGTTATACCATGGCAACAATGCCATCACAACCTGACCCACAAGAAGTCGGGGGACCTTCAGCTAGTTCATCTTTATTGAGCTCCTCAGCTAGGAAGCATAAAAGACCTTCACTGATGGATCATCAAGTGCACCAGGCTACAAAGCGGGTGATTCCAGCGGCAAATCGGCAGAACTCTCAAACAAAGTCCCCATCAAAGAGGCCTCTACAAATAAGTCAACAGAAACAACCATATGCAAAGCGATTCAAGCCTCCAATGGCTACAAGGTCTCCTGTGGTGACAAGTTCTCCAATGATGAGGTTGCTTGTGTCTCCTTTGGTGATAGGGTCAAGGTCTCAAAGCAGCCCGCGGAGCTCTCCGTGTTGCCATCACCCTCGATGAGAGGTCCGATCCCTCACGCATCACCGCCACCTTCAACCTCACATGGCCACAGTAATTACAAACCAAGCGTTGATTTGAGCTTTTGTGTGCTTGTTTGTTTAATGATACTTGTGTGATTGTTGCCTCTAAGCTAATCCAGTAATTACATTAATTATATAGGTTCCAGTTCAATGAGACGTAAACCACGGAAACTAACATCGAAATCGGAAAGACATGGAGCCTATTTACCATGGTGGAAATATCGCACAAGGCGATGTAAACATTGCAATGAGGTATTCTCGCTACACGTAATTAGGGAATAATCACATACGTAGGCATTTGAAAGTTTGTGAACCAAGACTTAGAATGCATGATATGGTTGAGAAGTTGCGGTCTTGGGACTATCAGCAGAGTCAGGTGTTCTATCAAATTGGAAGTTTGATCGATACATATCTCGATGTGAGCTTGTTAGGTTGATTGTTCTTCATGAGCTCCCTTTCTCATTTGTTGAATATGATGGATTCCGTAGCTATTCAGCTAGTTTGAACCCACTTGCCTTTGAGTTGGTATCGAACAACAATAAAAGAGAACTGCATAGAAGCTTACAAAATCATAGGTTAATGCTAAGAGATATATTTGAGGACTGCAATTGTAGATTCTCATTAACGGTGACCTTTGGACCTCTAATCGAACACGGTTATATTTGCATAACTTGCCATTATATCGATGAAAATTGGAAGGTCCAAAAGAAAATAATCGATTTTACGTGATAAAAACACCACATGATTCCTCCAATATTTATAGTATAATGTTGAAGACCATCCGTTTCTATAATATTGAGGACAAACTTTTCAGTATTACATTGGATAATGCGAGTGTCAATAAATCAATGATGGACCTGCTCAAGGAATATTTGTTGCCAAAGAGTTTGTTGCAATGTGATGGTGATCTGTTTCATGTGCGATGTGCTGCTCATGTGCTTAACCTCATTGTTAAAGATGGCCTGCAAGAAATTGATGGCATCATCAATAATATAAGAGAGAGCGTGAAGTTTATTAGAGGTTCTCAGTCAAGAAAAGAAAAGTTTGAGGAGATAATTGTAGAGATGGGCATACACTGTGGGAGTCGCCCTTCACTTGATGTGGCAACACGTTGGAACTCAACATGTGACATGTTGAGTCACTTTTCCTTTTAAAGATGCTTTTCAAGAGCTAGGGCAACAGGACCCCAACTATATGTACTCTCCCTCCACTCAAGAGTGGCAAAAGGCTCATGTGGTATGCAATTTGTTGAAGGTCTTCAAGAAAGCAACAGAAGTTATTTCTGGTTCAACATACCCAACCTCAAATCTTTATTTTCATGAAATTTGGAGTGTGAAGCAAGTACTGGAGGAGGAAACATCAAGTACAAATACAACAATTGCAGCTATGGTTGTGGAAATGAAAAAGAAATTTAACAAGTATTGGAAAATATCATATTTGACAAATTGCATACTGTTATTCTTGATCCTCGATTCAAGTTTGCTTTCATTGAGTTTCGCTGAAACAAGCGTATGGAGACCAAAGGGTGTTCATATTGCTAAAAGTCGATAAGGCCATGAGAAGCTTGTTCACTGGTTACTCTTCTCAAATGGGAGCAGCTTGTTCTACTCCTAGAAATGGCGAGCAAGTGCAACAAAAAGCCACTCATGGTGCGATTGGAGTCAACACATGAGTGGCCAAAGAAATCAAGTAGCGGTGAGCTTGATAGATATCTTCATGATGATTTGTTCCCATGTGATGTTGACAATTTTGATATTACGCTTTGGTGGAAAATGCATGAATCAAGTATCCAATAGTGGCTCGTGTGGCTTCGATGTCTTGGTCATTAGGGCTTCTCTTGTGGCATCCGAGTCCACCTTTAGCACAAGTGGGCGAATCATCAATGATCACAGGACTAGGCTAGCCGGCAACAACCGTGGAGGCCTTGATTTGCTTTCGAAATTGGCTTGGCCGCGGTATGTTCATTGTCTTTCTTTTCTAGTGGTTTACATTGTCTTATTAACTTCTTAATTTTGTAGGCTCTTCATACTTGGACATCATATCAATCACCACTCCAAATAGCATTACTTGATGTAGAGTTCTCTCGGTATTCATGTATACTTAATTACTAAGTAGCTTAACGGTATATTAATGGAAATGCTACAATTTTACGCAATATGCTATACTTTTCTTTGTTTCTCGCTAGTAGCTATACTAGCTACTCCAAATCATTCCTTTCTCGAAAATGCTAGAGCATCCTGTAATCTTGTATACTGATGGGTTCTGTCGGGGATTAAATCACGGCCCATTGCCATGGCCCACTCCCTGACGGCCCACTCGAACAGCCTACCAGGACCCAGCTCCCTGGAAGGTTCTATCTCGCCCATATCGCCCCGCCAAATGACTTCCTAACTGGCGTGGTGCGTAATGGCCAAGGAATCGTGTTTGAGTCCGACTCGAACAAGGGTTCTGCACGGCTACGTGAAGACCCGGACGTTGGTTTCCCGGATTGGATTAGGAGTCGTGATCCCCAAGACCGGAGTATGCCTTATCTACCTCGGGATATATTTGGCATGTCTTGAGTTAGATTCACGATCTCGTAGTTAGCCCGGCCCGATATTCTCTCGGCAGGTCGGTTTGCTCAGCACTATATAAACAGGGCCCCTATGGCGTTTAGAGGGACCTGGGCATTGAGTTTTACATCTTAGCATCTAGCTTAGAGCTTTGGCGCTTATACACGCATAATCTCGCCGAGACTTGTTCGTCTCGTCGAGCCATCTCTTGTATTCATCTCTGATATATAAGAAAGGCTGGACGTAGGGCTATTATCTCTCCCGAGAGGCCTGAACCGGGATAAAACCCCATCTCTGTTGCGTTCTTTGTTCGTGGTTGTTCGGCGTGTCTCCTATCTCAATCTTAAAGAACCTTAGCGACTTGAGATCGATATCTCAACCGTCGACAGGTTCTCCTTTTGCACCTGAATGTAATTAGCATATATTAACTTGGAGAGGCAGATTGTTTATAATTATAAATATCTGAATAGCTAGCTCACACACCATGAAGTTGGTCCTGTTGGTCAGCAGTTTATAATCATTCAACTTTGGGTTCTTTATCCCTTGAAAGCACAGGGGCTTTCTGCCCACTCAATAGTTACAGAAAGCTGAGTTTCCACATTTGCTTTCAACGCATGTTGTTGTGGATGGATTGAAGCAAAATATTGCCATTACATATGTAAATCTTTGAAATTGTGCTCAGTATGGTGTTTGTAGCTCCCAGTCATTATAACTGGCTAATTCTCACATGTTTTCTGAAACACAGTTGCCACATTTTTTAGACGATGAAATTACTTACGGCCTCTACATCCGAGGTCGAGGATGTATCTGACCAAATGTTTTACAACTTTGGTTGCAACACTTATTGATTGGCGAGATCATGTTTAACATCTGTATGGTTTGGGCTTGATATAACATGCCATGTCTTCAAAATTTGTTTTATTAGATATAAATGAGATAATTTCATAAGGTGCTTAGTATTTTATTGACTCTTTGTTACATGATGGTTGAGGCACGACATTATTACCAATGGATCTGAATGATATTAGGATTGAAAATGGATCTGAATGATATCGGGCCTCCCGTAAAGTGACCAAGAACCCTTCATCTCTAGGCTTTTGTAGTCAAGGTATGCGGTTCCAAGCCTAAAGACCTCCAAGAAGCTTGATGTTTACATTATGGCTACCTACAAGGTGAAGCTCGTCACACTAGAAGGGCAAGAGCATGAGTTTGATGCTCAGATGACACCTACATCCTCGATGCACTGAGACCATTGGTGTCTGTTGCCATACTCGCTTTGTTGAAGACAAATGTTATCTTCTGGTTTGGATTTATGTTTACATCTTGTATTTCTCTAGCAATCTCTGCTGAAACAACAAGTGATGCTTTCCTTCATGTTTCATTAATAATCTGGGCTCCAAAGACACGAGCCTTTGTGCTAGTACTTGACTACTTGTGAGATTCTTGAATAGTGATAGTGCTATAATTCACATGTTATGTTCTTGTGAGGACATTCCCTTTGCGATTCTTGTGAGGACATTCCGTTGTGCAGTTTGGTCATGTTTCTTTGGGATTCCAATGTGTTAGATTTCATCAATTTCTTGATTTGCATGGTATGCGAGGCGCATGGAGAGCAGGCTATGGTTCTTGTTTGAAATAGTTCACCACAAACACACCAAAGAAAGAAAAGAAAAAGGAAGAGCGGAAGTGTGTGGGTCTGCAGGCTCTGCGAGCCCCGCAGACGACTGCATCATCACAAGGCCGGCGGAGTTATGCGGTTGTAGCCATATCTATTTGGTGGGCTCTGCGGGCTGCACCAAATCGTTGGTGGGTGGGCGAGAACCTGCGAGCCCGCCCACTTACACCCTTATCAGCCGGGGCAAGCCGTGGTGGTACGGCCCGATGGCCAGCACGCTTGGCGCCACGTACCGGTCGCCGCAACCGCCAACCACTCGTAGGGCCTGAGGAATCCTAGGGATCTGGAACTGAAGGATCGCCATTTTTTCTATGAATATCGTCCTATTCCTCTCGATCTTCTTATCTATCCGCACTTCTACATACATCTCTTTGTGTATGATCGATATTCCTCTCGATCTTCTCCTCTACCCGCACTTCTACATCTCTTTGTGTATGATCTCTTTGGATGGCTACTATTGTGTCTGGATTAGGGTTTTCAGCGCTCTTGGACACAGTGTCCACCATGGCTGGCTCTAAGCAGTAAGCACTGCCGCTGCTATTTAATTAGATATATAAAGTAGTATAAATGATAGGCACAAGATCAAGTGTGCATGCATGGCGATCGATGCCTATTGGACCATGTATATATATAACCTTGGCCTGCTGCATGCATGCATATGCAGGCAGGAACAATATTCTTTCCTCGCCCCCAAGGAAGATATCAAAAGCACGCTACAAGCCAATTTACTCATCCTTCACGAAAGCACACAAACACAGAACATTATCGTTAAGTTACCAGATTAATTAGTCCTTGCATCGATTCGAACCATGCATGCATGTGCCATACATATTATTCTCTCTCTGCATGCCTGTATGGCTGTAATTCTTTTCTCAGAATCTTTCTCTATGTTTGGTTCCTGCCCAGCTAGCAGAGTCTTTTTCAAACATTTGTTGGATGCCCACGCAAAGCAATCGATCAACGCAACACCGTTCGTGAGGTTTTTTTTCCCCCATTAATGGTGGACTTGGAATGGATTATTAAATCCACCCTAGCATATGCACGCGTCTAATTACCGCGGCCGAGCCTCGAGCTCGCGATCTAAAGGTGGGTCGGCATACACCTCGCGCCACTGACCAACTGAGCAACGCTCGGCTTGCCAAACAGATATATAACACGTAAGTTGATGCATGATACGCAACAGATAGATAGATAGATAGACAAACACAGGAAACAACAGACGGGTCAATGGCCACACATATGCTTCATTTGATTTCCCAGTTATTCCTCTCTCACCTGGAATTAATGGTCTGAAAGCTTGCGACCCATTTCAATATTTTCCCCATTTTTTAATCTAATTTTCAAGCTCCAGTGTGGTAAAAAATCAATTGAATATTTTTTATTCATCAAATTCCCAAACATTTTAACATATAAATTCAATCTTTTTATTGTGAATTTGGTAATCATATATACTTTGAATTTGACCTAGAAAATTTTGAATCCGCTGCGATTTCTAATAGGAAGTTCACTCGATTTTTCTTATCAAACTACCTATATCGTCAACTTTCGCGGTGACCGGTCAAAAATTGACAATCCTGTTTAGAAGAACATTGGCATATATATGGAAAAAAAAAGTGTGACCTATTGAGGTTCTCTCGGTGTTCCTTGAAGGTGAAATTTACTTTTGTCCATTTATTACATCCAAGCCGCCAAGGCTAATGGTGGAAACGAGCCAAGTTCGAGCTCGCTCGCTCTGGCTTGTTCGTGGCTCATGAAACATCCGAGCTTGAGGAGAGGCTCGGCTTGTGTTCATGAAATGCTGCGAGCTGGAAACTCAGCTTGGCTCGGGCTCGGGAAAGGCTCGAGCTAGCTCGTGAGCACTTGCGACCTTTGACATATACAGCGAGGGGAGGGGGCGACGAGGGAAGGGAGCGGCGTGGGGAGGAGCGGGGAGGATGCTGCGGCGGGGAGGGAGGAGGCGGGAAGAGGCGCGTGCGAGGAGGTGAGGAGCAGGGAGGAGGCGGCGCGGGAAGGGAGCAGGGAGGATCACGATGGGGAGGGGAGGAGTAGGGAGGAGGCGCGTGTGGGGAGGTGAGGAGCAGGGAGGAGGTGGCGCAAGGAGGCGATGTGGCACGAGGAGGAGGCGGCCTGGGAGGAGGCATCCCACGGGAAGGGGCGGGCGGGGAGGCCGATGGTGGCGGGGCGACGGGGAGGGGATGGCGGGGTGGTGGCCGGCGGGCAAGGGAGGCCGGAGGCGGCGCGAGGAGCAGGGAGGAGGCGGCACGACGTGGGGCGGGGGCGGGCGGGGAGACCGATGGCAGTGGGGGCAACACACGGAAGGGGATGACGGCGTGGGGATGGTGCGGGGAGGGGGACAGCGACAGGGGTGGCCGATGGTAGCAGGAGGTTGGAGGCGGCGTGGCTTGGGGCGGGGAGGTGGCGGCCGTGGGCAGATCTGAGAGAGAGAAAGGCAGGGAAGAGGGAGGGAGGTTGAGTGGCTGGCCGGTCCGTGCGGTGGCTTGGTGGGTCAGTGGGTGGTGGGTGGTGGGCTAGGGTGTTAAATTGGCTGGCAGGTGGCCTGTGGGCTTTAGGGATGTGTTGGATGTGGAATCACTTGTTCAACTCGCGAGCTACTTTTGAACGAGCTGGACTCAGGCTTGGCTTGGATCGTAAAAAGTCACGAGCGACAAACGGAGCTCAGATCGGCCTCGTTTTGTAACGAGCCGAACCCGGGAGCAAGCCGAGCCCGAGTTGCTCGCAAGCCTCGAGCTCAGGTTCCAGCCCTAGCCATGGCCCATGGAAGACCCCTTAAGTACCAAGGCGGAGTACAATTACTTAGAAAATGGAATTTTCAAATATCCAAAATCATAAAAAGGCTAAAATTTTGAAAACTCATAAAAACCAAATAATTTCTATGAGTTCAGAATATATATATATATAGATATCCTAGATTAGGCTAATCTACACCCGAGCCATTCCCCACACCGAACGAACCGGCTTTGAATGCCACGATTTTGACAGTAATCCAAAGTAATCGAACAGAACACCTTTTCAACACTGGCAGTAATTCGTGTTTGTATATATACCGCAAAAGGTGGATCGGTTTCACCCCACATCCTCCCCGTCCCCATCCCCCACCCGCGTGCACCCCCACCCCCACTCTGTGATTACGCCGCGCCACCCCACCGCCGCCGCTGCCCCTTCCCCGCCGCTTCGCTTGTGCCCGGCGCCGTCTGAGCCTCCTCACCGCCGGGCCAGTCCTCCTTCTTGCGCCGCCGCCGGCGCCGCCGAGCCGGGACACCATCGCCCTTCCTTACGGCGGCGGCCCCACCTTCGAGATCGAGCGCCGCCGTTCTCCTCCACGGCCAGCGCCGCCTCGCCTCCCTAGCTAGCGCCACCCGACGCGACCGGCGGCGTGCCGCCAGAATCAAAGCACCATCTCCACCGTGCTGCCACGGCGCCGCCTCGCCGCCGTCTTCCTCCACGACTCCAGATCTGGGGCCGCCGCCCCGTAAGCCGCCGCCTCTGCCATCCTGACGCCGCCCCGGCTCCGATCTGCACCGCCCCGGCCTCCAGATCGGCGCCGATTTGTCCATTACCTTTGATTACTGAAGATGAATGTAGATAGTAATTGAAAGTAATCATTCTGTGATGTATTTTATCCTTTTGTGCAAATGTAATTTTGGAAGTAATGGAAAGTAATCAATTTGGAATCACAATTTGTCCATTACTGTTGAACAGTGGAAAAAAAGTTTGAAACAAGCGGTTAATGAATCCACAATTTTAGGATATTCTCTCCCACGTAACACGGATCACATGCAAACTCGAATTATTGCCAGTCTTAAAACACGTTTATTTCGATTACTTCCGATTACTGTCGAATCCGTGGCATTTTAAGCTGGCTCGTTTGGCCCCAAACCGACCCTGCTGTAGATTAGCCTAATCTACATGCAGGAGTAGTATAGGAATGCTAGCGTGCACCCCAGAGCACGGATCTTTCCGTGCTCCCAACGCATTTTCGAAATCCGAGATACCTAACAACCGATCCGAACCGTTGATCTTGTTCGTCTCACTGAAATGTAGCCAGCGACCAAGTTTTGTATTTTTTTTGAATTTATTTACTATTTGTTTTCTATTTTCAAAAATCAGCTTTTTTGGACGCACCACGACTAATTGGAAGGCTGATTTTTGAAAGAGTAAATTACACTGTTGCCCCTTAAAGTTGGTCAAAAATCTCACTTAGCCCCCTAAACTTTGTTTTGTCCGCTGCGCCCCTTAAAGTTGTTTAAGGTGTCACGCAGTTAATTTTTTCAAAGACCCAAAGCCAACTTCCGGGGTTGTGGTGCAACAAAATCCAACTTTCTGGGGCTTTGTGACACCCGGAAGCAACTTTAAGGGGCCGCAGCGGACAAAACAAAGTTTAGGGGGCTAAGTGAGATTTTCAACAAATTTTAAGGGGCAACAGTGTAATTTACTCTTTTTGAAAATAGGAAACAAATAGTAAATAAATTCAAAAAAATACGAAACTTGGTCACTGGCTACATTTCAGTGAGACGAACAATATCAACGATTCGGATCAGTTGTTAGGCATCTCGGATTTCGAAAACACGTTGGGAGCACGGATCTTTCCTCTCTCCCTCTCTCTCTCTCAGAGCGAGAGAGCACGGATCTCTCCGAGAGAGAGAAATGCTAGCGTGCTCCCCAGAGCACGGATCTCTCCGTGCTTCCAACGCGTTTTCGAAATCCGAGATGTCTAACAACTGATCCGAACCGTTGATCTTATTCGTCTCGCTGAAATGTAGTCAGTGACCAAGTTTCGTATTTTTTTGAATTTATTTATTATTTGTTTCCTATTTTTAAAAATCAGCTTTTTTGAACGCACCACGACTAATTGGAAGGCTGATTTTTGAAAATAGGAAACAAATAGTAAATAAATTCAAAAAAATGCGAAACTTGGTCACTGGCTACATTTCAGTGAGGCGAACAAGATCAACGTTCGGATCAGTTGTTAGGCATCTCGGATTTCGAAAACACGTTGGGAGCACGGAGAGACCCGTGCTTTGGGGTGCACGCTAGCCATTCTCTCTCTCTATATATATATAGGAAAACGGAATGGGACTCCATGGAATCAGTGCTCCATTCCTTGTTGCCGTTGGATTACATTAAGATTCGTGCACACAAAGTAAATACATGCAAAACAATATTGTCATTTACCATACAAATGTGTGAATGCAATAACTGTACAATAAATAGTTTCCAAACCAGGTACGGAGCACAGGCTCTATGGAGTCCCAAGTATTTTTACTATATATATATATATATATATATATATATATATATATATATATATATATATATAATAGCTAGTGTGAACTCGAGTGCACAAATATATATATATATATATGAGGATCCCCAATATGCTCTCAGCCCGTTTAAAACTAGTCATCAGTGACAATATTCATAAATCGTCCTAGAATAACTACCACGATGTGCCCAGTCATGATACATAGGCTATGTTTCTTTGCGCCGGTGAACCGCGTTTTGCGGTTCCCGCGCGTTTTCCGGATGGGCTGCGCTGCAGTTCATTTAAACACGCAGCATCAGAGTAACGCAAGGAAGCGAATCATTGAACGCAATTGCATGCGTGGAAAGAAACACACCAATAGTCATTTGTGCTAGTTTATACTCCTTCTGATACAAAATAGTAGCTGTTTTGAACACTGATACGGTCTTTGTCGGGGGATAAAATCACGGCCCATTGCCATGGCCCACTCCCTGACGGCCCAATAAAGCGACCTACCAGGCCCGGCTCCGGAAGGTTCTACCGAGCCCATGTGCATCCTGCCAATGCGACTTCTGGCGGCACGGGCATGAATCGGTCTAGGATTCGTGTTTGAGTCCAACTCGAACAAGAGTTCTCAGACGGCTACGTGAAGACCGGACGTGGTTTCCGGATTGGAATAGGAGTCGTGATCCCCAAGACTAGGAGTATGCCTTATCGCCTCGGGATATATTTGGCATGTATGAGTTCGTTGTAATCTCGTAGTTAGCCCGTCCCGATATTCCCTCGGTAGGTCGGTTTGCTTTGCACTATATAAACAGGGCCCCTATGGCGTTAGAGGGACCCTAGCCAAGAGATTTTCGCATACTACTCGCCGAGACCTGCTGATCTCGCCGAGTTCCACCTTGTAATCCTCTTTGATATAAAGAAAGGAATTTGGACGAGGGCTATTATCTCTTCCGAGAGGCCCGAACGGGATAAAACTCATCTCTGTTCGTTCTGTCGTTAAGTGGTTGTTTGGCGTGTCTCTATCTCAATCTTCAAGAACCTTAGCGATTTGAGATCGATATCTCAACCGTCGACAGTTGGCGCCGTCCGTGGGGATACGCAGATCGAGCATGTCGAACTCTATCAACGACCAGGAGATTCTTCCTGAGGACTACGACTCGAAGGCGGATGTCTCTTCCCCGCCAGACCGGATCGATCCTTCGATCTTGATCGCCTTCAGATCTGGTTCCCAGCTCCGTGCTCGGGATCGGATCACAGCGCCGGGGCTCTTCGCGGCGGCGCGTCTGATCCCGCGACGAGCTCCGTGCTCGGGATCGGATCTCTTCAGCGGGCAGCTCTTCGCCGGGCGCGTCTGTCCCCACGATGAGCTCCGTGCTCGGGATGGATCAAAACTCCTTCCGGATCCCGGGCGTTTCGCTGGCGATGGATGACGGAGAGAGTCGACCAAAGACTTGGAACATCGACCTACCGTCGGTTCCTCGTGTAGGTCTTCGTTTCCTAGCGCGCTTTTTCTCAAATTCGCGCCTTTAGTTCGTCCAAGTCTCTGACTGCCATGTAAAGTTTAACCCATTGAACGGTGAATGCTCGCGGCCCCCTGCGGCCCTCCTCACCACTTGTCTTCTCAGACTACTCTTTCTCTCTGGTAACACTTGATGGTTGCCCGGTCTTGCGAACTCTTGGCTCCGCGATTTTCAGGGTTTCCCTGCCCGTATCTGGTTTCAACAAGTTTCTAAACTCAGAGTTGCGTAACACGGCATCCAGCCTCGCGGCTAAGCCTATTCTCGTAAGCTCTCCATGGCAGAGGCACTTACCGCTCACGGCACAACCACTTGGCAAAGCTCGCTCGTAAGCCCTCCGCGCAGGCACTTTCCTTGTTCGGTTACCTTCGAATCGCCTAACTTACATTAACGAAAGTTCCTCGAACGAGTCGATCAGATCTGGTGTCGCTCTAACTCTCTACGACGTGCTTGAAGTCGCAAGCTCGAGTTTTCATGCATCGTCTGCACGGGGCTAGGGCGTCGCTCTTTCTCTTGTGCACTGTTAGAGTTCGCAAACTCGTGTTCTCGGCGATGCACAACTGGGTGAGTTAGGCTAAGCGTTCTACCGGTTTTCTTAAAACTTTCTAGCTGCTGCTCGCCTTGCTCTTGGTTTCCTATTCGCCCTTGTCTTTTTTGCTCTTTTTTGCGTGAAAAGTCGCTCGATCCGACTCTCGCTCGATTCAAGCGCCGCTCGGTGGTCTTGAGTCTTTCGGCGGCTCCTCTGAGGACCGCTTCTCGGTCGATTGGACTTGAGCTGAATTTCGACAACCCGATGACGTTTTCAGTTTTCAGCCTTTCCTTAGCGTTGGTTTTCCAAAACCTCGTTGGTCTTTCGCTCCCGTAGCGCTCCCCGCGTACGAGCACGTCTTTTTATCTGGCAACGACCTGTACGGCTCCGGTTAACCGAAGCGGTGCACCACCGATGGAGTTCTGCCCACCGTAAGCCGATTCTTATCGCAACGGGCATGCCCACCGTAAGCCGATTCTCATCGCAACGGACACTCCTAGCGCTGGTTCCGCACCCGCCGAGGCGACACCAACGCTGCACGGGTTCATGCCCGGATAAGATTTCGCCTCGCACGTTTTGCCTGCGGCTAAGGTCCCGATCGCCTTCCCTGGTTAGCGGTCTTAGCCACAGCGGGGCTGCACTTGCCCGCACACGTCTTCTTTATCCATGCTACATCCTTCCTTGCACGGTAATCCGGAGCAATGCACCACCAACGGAGTCCTGCCCACCGTAAGCCGATTCTCATCGCAACGGGCACTCCTGGCGTCGGTTCCGCATTCGCCGAGGTGACACTAATGCTTTCAAGGGACGTACCCGAAAAAAATTATGTCTTGTGCGGGTAGGTCGTCTTTTGCGTATTTTCCAAAACTCGCTTTGCTCTTCTTAGAGCCTTTTCTTGTTCTCTTTTTCCCCTTGCTGGCTTGTTTCTTGTTTGTCTTTTGCAGAAATGCAGAACGGGAACGCCGACCGGTGATGGTCGTGGCGAGGTTCCGTGCTTCCCCGCCAAAACCGATGTCGCATCCTCTCTTCTCGGGTTTGCTCCGCGCATGCCCGGGACTGATTCACTTCACCCGCGTATGATTTCTTGCCTTTGCTCGGCACTGACCTTCACAGTTTGGCTAAGTCAAGGCGATGCGCCACCAATGGAGTCTTGCCCACCGTAGTCGATTCTCATCGCGAACGGGCATGCCCATCGTAGTCGATTCTCATCGCAACGGGCACTCAAGCGCCGGTTCGCACTTGCCAAGACAACGCTTTGTTGCCGAAGGAATACGTCATAGGCAAAGCGTTGATTTCACACGTTCTCTTGCGGCTCCGACTGCTTCGGGTTGTGATTCACCTCGCACCGGGCAGTTCTTCGCCCGGAGCGCGCATCTGGTCCCCGCGACGAGCTCCGTGCTCGGGGGTTGGATCTCCTTACCAGGGCCCATTGACTCAAGCGCGGGCTCCTACCGGGTACGTCTTCGCTTGGTCGCACTTTCTGGTTCCTTTAACGAGCTCCGTGCTCGGGGACTAGATCTCCTTACTTGGTTCCTTTGGCGAGCTCTACGCTTGGGGACTGGGTCACCTTCCCCCTCATATGTATTGTCTGCTCCTGGCACACGATCTACGTCTGGGGGCACATCACCTTCGCTCCTGAGCACGACGTTTGCTCAAGAGCGCAATCTCTATTTTCTCGGGTAAGCTCTAGCCCGAGAGGTGGTTCCCCTATCTTTTCCTAGGCATCTGAATGCCTGGATACAGCAGCACGAGTCCGTCTCGCGACTTGCTATGTTCACTCTCCCGAAAGATCTGATCTTACCGGATACGGTGGTACGCTCTTCACTACCAAGAATCCAATCCCTCCTTGACGACATTCAGCCTCAAGGAGATGATTCACCTTACTTCTTCCGATTTCTGTATCGAGGGCTGAGTACTCTGCTCGGACAGATATCGCTCCCTGTTCGACGCAACAGAGTTGCTCGGCACCGGGCGGGTTTGTTCGGTCCCGAACAAGTCGTGTTCGGTTGAACTATAACCTGTTCGGTCGTTTGTTGCAAGTCTTTGTAGCAGCATGCTTTCCCTCTTCGTGACTTTGAGTCTCAAGAGGACGACCCCACTCTAGTGAGTCCTTCCACTTGAGTCTCGGAGGCTAGCTGTCGGGGATAAAATCACGGCCCATTGCCATGGCCCACTCCCTGACGGCCCAATAAAACAGCCTGGTAGGGCCTAGCTCCCTGGAAGGTTCTATCAGGCCCATGTGCATCCTGCCGAACAGCTTCCTGGCTGGCACGGTGCGTAACGGTTTAGGATTCGTGTTTGAGTCCAACTCGAACAAGAGTTCTGCACGGCTACGTGAAGACCCGGACGTGGTTTCCCGGATTGGAATAGGAGTCGTGATCCCCAAGACTAGGAGTATGCCTTATCTGCCTCGGGATATATTTGGCATGTATGAGTTCGTTGTAATCTCGTAGTTAGCCCGGCCCGATATTCCCTCGGTAGGTCGGTTTGCTCTGCACTATATAAACAGGGCCCCTATGGCGTTAGAGGGACCCTAGCCAAGAGATTTTCGCATACTACTCGCCGAGACCTGCTGATCTCGCCGAGTTCCACCTTGTAATCCTCTTTGATATAAAGAAAGGCTGGACGTAGGGCTATTATCTCTCCTGAGAGGCCTGAACCAGGATAAAAACCATGTCTCCTGCTCGTTCTTTGTTAAGTGGTTGTTTGGCGTGTCTCCTATCTCAATCTTCAAGAACCTTAGCGACTTGAGATCGATATCTCAACCGTCGACAGTCTTCAAAATAGAACGTTGACCATAATTTTTTAAAATTTATTTATAATGTATTAACAATATAATATTATGAAAGTTATTTTAAAAACGAATCTATCTATATTTTTTATGTTTTCAATCTAAATAGTTTAAAAGTTCTCTATGGATAAAGTTTTAAAACATTAACTTAGAACATGTCTAAAACGACTACTATTTCATAACGGAGGGAGTTGTTAGAATCAATACATTTTTTGTATAATGGAATATATCCGGCATTCACATCCGAAGATGTGCACAACCCACATCAATATTTCAAATTATTACATGATCATATGGCCTCATTGAAAGGTAGCAGAAATTTTAAAAAAGAGAAGTCTCATCGTAAAGTAATTCTATTACGAAATATCCTGCCAAAATGAAAAAAAAATGTAGTTATAGCTGCAATTTTGAATGACTAGCCAACTCGATGAAATATCTCTTTCATCCTCCAGCTGCAATAATGCCCAATGCCGAAGCTATTATGAAGCCCCGAAGATTATCTATAAAAAAGTCCTGATAGTTGTTAAAAAACACTCGGGATTAATTTAATGTTCTTAACTTGTTTAATTCCATGTTGGAGGAACAAAATATTGTTGTCTGCATATTGTAGATAGACAAGCCATCTTGTACCAAATATGGAACCACACCCTGGAAAAGCCCATGTTGTTTAGCTCTAGAAATCAAGATTGCCAACATATCAGAGATTATGTTGAAAAGTGTCACAGCCCCCTGCGTCTACACAGGGAATCCAATACCATGATCTGATACTAGGCCCAGACTAGTACCTCATGATGGACAATTCAATGGTTATCATCGCTGACATTCCATAATTATTTAAAATAATGGAGTATCTGAAGGTAGAATCATATGCTATTACAATAAAACGGGTGTTACCAAATATGAAGAACGAACAAAAAGAATATCAGAGCAGCAACAACCTTCAAAGACGATATTCAAGCAATTGATCCGTACACCCGCAGCTAGTACTGCACACCTGAGTTCGGACCCTCCTGTTACTGATCAGATTTGCAACTTGAATAATAAAATTACCCGCCATAGGTATAGTAAGTACGCGGCTGCCCAGCAAGAAATCCTTAACAAATGTATGCAATAACAAAGATCGGGATTCGGCTATTTTACACAAAGATCTACCCACTAATTGAGTTTTAGATATATTTTGTTGAATGCATGAACTTGAGATAATACCAACAATCATCAAAGAAAGGTGCGTAATCACACCAGGCCAGACCCAGCCTACTCTAGTTAGGTTTAATTAATAAAATGGTGGGACTACATGTGAAAACCTCTTGTCCCGTTCATAACCGTGGACACATCTATCATGATAGTTTTAACTCTGCAAGTGTGTACACGTTCCCCACAATCCCGGTATCATCCCGAAGGACATACGGTACGAAGCCTTTCCAGCCTACTTCGCCTACCCTTTCTTTTGCTTTCCTCGGCCCCGCCGGTGTCCGCTGCGGTAGGGCGCCTACTACTTCTGGACACGGCCCGAGGGCGTTCCTGAATTAAGCCATTCGGTCTCAGGGACGCACCTACCCCTTAGGTAAGGTCGCAAGCCTCACCCTAGGGCAATAATGACGAAACGTAACCGGACAAGTTGCGAGCAAGTGGTTAGTAGGTTTCTTAGGTTACTAAGCCAGGTTCAAAGGCACAAGTTAATATGAGGACGAAAGAAAATCGTAATATGACAAAGATCATCTCAGACGAATCTTGGAAGCTTGTTCACTCATTTTTAGTTTAATTTATTTTAATTCCTTTTTAAAGAAAAAAGGGTCCCAAGTTTGAGGAAAAAGTGTAAGCCACATTCTGTTCAGAATGGCTTCAAATAGAGTTTTTAACGTAAATACCCAGTTATATAATCCTGCTAAAAATACATGTCATTTGAGATGCATGCAAGCTGAAATTTAAAATTTTACTTATTACTATATTTTGATCCATTTAGATTGAGCGTCTGAAATCATACGAGCAAATTCATCTCGAAGAGTACTTTAATATTAATATAATTTTAGTAGTTTTTATTACTAAATTTAGTAGTAATTAATAGCCAAATGTGTACACTTTAAACGCTGTCAATTTCCAAAGCGACATTTCATATGACCGGAGGGAGGAGTCCAGTGCGGGTGCATGTATCAAGCTAGCCTGTTCAGGCTTGATTTTAATCTTGCATCCGCCATCGGCTCTACCACCGTAATGTTGCAAGTAGCGGCCACACAAACGATGATCAACATTTGATATGTAAAACCAAAATACATATGGCGATATACATGTAGGGAAAATATTTGGTGCAAAAGTTTTTTCAGTGCACAAGTGCAAAACCTCATCATGGTTCCTTAGATCCAATTTGGACGTACCGTCTAGATACAATGAGATGGAACTACTCTCTCCCACTAATGCAATTGCGTAAAACCATGGTGATTGTTTCCCATGTTTGTGTGTTTTAGCTGGACCACTGAGATGAGATCCAATAGACAAGATCTGCTGTTTGCACTTGTGCACTGAAAAATCTTTTGCACCGAATACTTTCCCACATATATGTAATCCACATATATGCCACCAACCATTTCAACATATATATCCATCCACGGCACAACCAAACAAATAAAATGACAAACATTCATATGCACACATGTTCATAATTTTGAACCTAAAAAAATTATTGGCAAGCACTTTTTATAGAAAATATATATAGATTATATATAATTTTGCTCTCTTTGAAAATCTGGAAAAATGGCTTAGGGTAGTTTTTAGTCCTAAAAAATTCATAGTTAATTACTTGACAACTGATTAAGAGAAAACAAAATAATTAGAACTCATCAATTTTTTAGGATGTTACAACACATCATGGAGAGAGAGATTTCATGCAACGGCTTGTTTGAGGCCATTGAGTCTGTTGTCGTACCCTCGAACGGTTGATTTATGATGTGAAGGCCTTTCCTCGTGGTCAATTTTTCTGTTGTTTTGTGTAGTGTAACAATCGAGAAATTTCTGTAGTTTGATAAGAAAAATCGAGTCAAATTTTCAGTTGTTTCGTGTACGTGCCTACATTCCTACTCCATCCTCGAACCATGCATGCATGTGCAAGTCAGGAGCGGGCGTTTGATGTTGTACATGTTGTAAACGCATAAGACACGGTATGCCGCAAGACGGAAACTGTGGTTGTGTGGCTTAAGACGCGCTCCATGATGGATCGACTGCTATTTTCACAAAGTGAGAATAGGTATCAAGTAGCCGAATTGATGAAATACATCAACATAGTAGCGTGCTTCATGAAGTAGGCCGATAGCCGGAATTTCGGTATTGCCGAATCGGGCGTTGCTCTAAAAAATAAGACTTAAGATTTCTTGAGTCCTTTACAATCTCTTTTCATATTACAGGAGCAATCTAGTGAACCAGTTGGTAAGACATCTGACTTGATTGCCAAGCACTCGGGGGCTACTGTGGACTACATGGGCCTCGGGTATCCTCATAGAAGGCCCATGAGGTAACAATTGTGGGCGACCTGAGCCGGCTGGATAGAGATGATAACCACTCGGGCTACATGTAACTTGGACACCAAGGATGGTCCAGAGGATAGAGTTTAGCTCCATGTGATTAGGAGATTTGTACCTATAAATACCAGTGCATGTCATGCGCTGGTATAACAGAATTCGGTATCATGTACGAGATAAGATCATGTAACCCTATCCCCCGTGCACTATATAAAGGGAGGGGTAGGGACCGTAGAGGCATATAGATTCTAACTTCCTCATAATTCCAGAACGCAGGATTAGGGTATTACCTCAACTGTGAGGGCCTGAATCTGGATAGACCCTTGTCTTGTGTTACCTTAAAGCTCGAGATCTAGCGCGTAACCCCAACTAAATCTATTGCCGACGATAGCCGCTGGTTAGCTATTCGTCGACAAGGCGCTCGCTAAAAGGCGACTGCAAAAACAATCAGAAAAATACAAAATAATTGCTGTAGGTAGAATAAAATAGTAGAAGGCTAGGAAAATTAGTTCGGAGTGAATCGGACCTTCGGTTTAGGAGATGGAAATTGGAGAAGTAATACTGTTCACCGTGAATAATGTTGGATTGGGTTTTGACCCAACCGTGGGGTCAAACAAGGGAAAATCCCACTCTCTACCCTCATTGCCACACACGCATAGAAGAGTGAGAAGAGAGAGAAAGAGAGAGAGGGAGGCCGGTGGGAGAGGGAGATGGTGTGGCGACGGCTCCGGCGAGGGCCGGCGCAGTCTCGACGGCGACATCTTGGCGGCGGCGGCTGCTGCACGGCAGGCGGCAAGGTGAGGGGGTTGTGGTGGGTTGTAGGGTGGTGGGGTGCACGACCGTGACACCTGCACTGCCAAGCGGGTAGGGCTTGAAAGGGCACAGAACAGTGGCGGCGGCGGCTGGCTGCACGGCGGCGAAAGGGCGGCGATAAGCGGTAATGGGGAGGAGGCAGCGGCTTCGGCAGAGGGAGGGCAGCGCAAGCTCTCGATGGTGGGCAAGCACGGCGGGCAAGCGGCGGTGGTCAAGAAGAAGTCATGACTCCGTGCAAGCGCACAACAATGGCGTAAAGGTGGAGAGGGGCAGCTCCCAGGAGGCGGCGTGGGCTCGGGCTCGGCAGCGGGTGGTGGCTATGGTGGATGCGATCTTCTTGGGGTAGGGTTTTGCAGGTTTATATGGGAGCCAGGGTTCTGAGGTAAATCTGGGATTGGGCTTAGAGCCCAATATGGTTGGATGAGGTCCTGGGTCGGGGTTGAATCAGATTATAGTTTGTCATGACCACGACTCGGTCTTAAGATGACCGTCGGTCGAACCAGGATTAGGGGCTGGCTAAGATGGAAAGGGTTCGGAGAAAGGGAGAAAGGGGGTGCTGGCCAGATAGGAAAGGCTGCAGCCAGAGGGAGAAGAGATAGGGTTTCAAAGGGCGTTGATCGAGAGGGACGGACGTCCAATCGGCTAGGGTTTCAATGCAGGTCAACCGAAATTAGCGTTTCGTGTTGTTAGGCCATGGTCGGCCAACGAAGGGCATAGCTTGGCCAAGCTGCAGGGATAGGTTGATCAATTCGGGTTTAATTCGAGGAAAGGAGGGAAGACGACTCGGGCTTGGCTTGAAGGATGCAAGGGTTTTAATCGGGACACAAGCTTGGGCTTGACCGAGGGAGGTTAGGGTTTCGGCCAAGGAAGGGGATGGATGGCTGGCTTAACCAGGGGGTTTTAGGGTTTTGGTCGAGGGTCGGACTAGGGTTTCGATAGAGAGAGAGATATATGTAAATGATAGAGTAAAAGGCAGGGAAAGAGCTTTTGTATGTAAATTTGGAATTTTTTAAATTGTAAATTATAATGAAAATAATTAATAAAATAAATTCTTATATGTAAATAATTATTTGAAAATTTAGGGATTTTCATATAGAAAAATGATAAAAAATATTTTACCTAGTTTTTCTTTTTAAATAAAACATGTGACGCCTAATAATTTTATTAGGATGTCACAAAAATAATAGGAGACAGAGGATCGCCTTGTCTCAAACCTTTTGAAGTCCGGAAAGAACCCATACAATCATTGATTTTAATTGCAACACTGCCCGCTAAGACAAAATTCTCAATCCATCTACACCAAATTGGTGAGAAGCCTTTGATCCAAAGAGTTTGCTATAAAAAAGGCCACTTAACTTTATCATAGGCTTTCTCAAAATTAAGTTTAAGGGTCACATCATTTTGCTTTTTAGTGTGTAATTCATGGATGGTTTCATGTTTACTTATCGATTTTTATCGATTTTTCCCGGGCACCCCTAGCTCTCCCTCTCCCCTATATAAACCCCTCCCAAGACATCTCTCCTCCCATTTTCTCTTCTCTCCAATTCCGCCCGAGTAAGTGACTATTCTCCAATTCCTTTGAGTTCAATCCTGTTAATTTACCTTCCCCTTGATCTATCTTGTCATTAAATGTAAGTAGATTGCCGACAAACTTGCCACGATCAGACGCCAGAGCCGCCATCGTCCATCTCATAGTTGCCACTGCCACCCGTTAATCAGGTGCAAATGTGCAATCCAAAGGTATACCCACCCTCTCTCTCCCTCTCTAGCCTCCCTAGGCCCAAAGCAGAGCCACCACTACCCTCATCTTCCCCACGACCGGCTACGAAGCACCACCACCTTGGACACCCTCTCACATGTGCGCTGCCTCCACCATCTCCCTCTTGCACAATATTTTGTAGTTTGTTTTCCTTCATTTATTAGCATTAATTAAATTTAGATTTGTATAGTTTTGCTAGACATCAACTTATTCGGGTGACAGGAAGTTATTTATATTGTGAATTGTTATTCCATCATACTTAAATTCTTTACAAGATAGATGATTATAATTAACAAAACCTAACTTGTTTTGTCTCTTTTATAAGCATGAATTAAATTTAGATTTAAATGGTTAAAAAAACATTGTGTTGTGATGGAGAAATTCAAAGTTTGAGGATGTTTACTTTAGCTTCTATATTTCGAGATTGTATCCTTTTTTAGTCTCTATTTTGAGACCAAGTTTCAATGCAACGCACGAACGCCACCCATTGTCTCCTAAATCACCCTTTATAATTTCATATGTTAATCTGAACCTTTTTTCATTTATCCCTTTGTGTCCTTTTGTAACGCACGTGCATTTGCTAGAGATTATGAAGTTGCAAAAGGAGCGAGAGAATAGCATGATATATATCACTATAAATAATTGCTTTGGAAAGATAAAAAGATATATACTTTGTGCGGTTGCCGATGAATTATATGTTTACCGGCTTGACATCAGGCGACTGAGAAGTCTTAGTTGATTTTCTAGGCTATAGATCAAACACAACCATATGGCATATATAAAAGATCCAACGAGAATATCTAAGTATGTGAGAAAATCGAATGATAGTTAAATAAGTCTTAGTCGTCTAATCATTAGCAAAAGTGATTATATAGATGATTCAAAAAACAACAAATAAGGAGGGATGCACCTTATTAAGATAACATTCAATTCACACATCATATTTTAACAAGTCTCGGCTTCCCGGCGGAGGGAGAGCATGGATGCTGTGGATACAAATAGCAAATTAATTGACACAACTAATTATCGATGGCGATCGAGCACATATAAACGAGTCCCTCGATGCCATTGATAACGATAGAAGCATGCATGCGTATGTATATATCACCGTCAGGTGCAGTAGGAGATTAGGAGGCCGGCGGTGATCCTGTTTTGCCCTCGATGGCTGTCTTCAGGTCATCTTTCTTGGCACCAACGACGCGATCCTCCTCGGCTCCTTTCTTCATCAGCAAGAACGTTGGCATCGCCTCTACGTTATAGGAACGTGCCACCTCCTGCAAATTAATAAAAAATGTTAATTACTGACGGACTGAATACTTACTAATTATTAATCAGGTTTGGTTAATTTTCAGTACTGCCCGGCAGGCTGGCTGACAGTCCAAACTAATACAGTACGTCTAGGGTTCGCATGCACGAGCAAGCAGGTGCAGATGACGTAATAAAATTATGAGGTATATGTATCGCTAAAGAGAATTAATGAGAATAGTATTATAGAAAAATGTAAAATAAGAGAAAAGGTGCCACTAAAGTAGAAGCGGAGCTTACTTGGGCCAAGATTAGATCCTGACCTCCAAGGCCCCAATAATTATGCAACCTCGTGTGATCATCACAGCATCATCAATTCAGAGCTAACTTCACCCCCAACACTATATATTCAGCCATTATCCGTTGCATTTCTTTCTCTTCTATTTTATTTTGTACAATATTTAGACCCTTGCTTAGTACGTAGTAGTATTTAGGATGTTTCAGTGATAAACAATACAATTAATGGTCCGCTCTTGATATACCAATTCATGCATGAATGATTGTTGGCCACTCTTATTCTAGCTCTGCCACTGCACCAACTGTGTCGTCTTGTTAAAACAATTCATCAAATCTACGTACAAATTCACCGAATAAATAAACAATTTTACAAATAATTTAATTTGCAGCTAGATGTCTAGCTGAAGCATTGGGATATATAACATCGTTTCCCTTTCTTTTTAGTTGAAAAGCTTTGAGAAGAGATATATAGGCATGCAATGGTAGAAAAATGAAGTTAATTATGGGCCTTTGATAAGGGTTAATTTGGAGATACAGATTTTTTTTAAAATAACATCAAAAGCTTTAAGAAGAGATATAGTTCTAAAATATAATCGACAAAGTACTTAAATATTTGACATGGTAAAACATAGGATACTCTCCTACGGAGTATATTTCTAGTTATGCGAAATGCCTTGCCTTGCCGTACTAAGAGCTACGCCCGTAACGCCCCTGCGAGCAAACTTCTTGCATGATTCGTGCATGTGATGGAGGACGTGGAGTGAAAATTCAAGAGACCAACTTGTTTTAAGATTGTTGCGAGCTAGATGCAAGGTAAGGTAAATAAGAGATACAAGAGGCCACGACTCATTAGAGTAGACCCGGTGTATTGTAGCTGATCTATACATAATTAGAAAATAAGGAGATGCTAGCCAACGCTATACAGTTGGGAGCGATCCCAACGGCACAACAAAATCATGTAGTTTTATATGGTATCATGTGCTTTCGGTTCTATTCTTTTGAGCTCATTCGAACAACTAAAATGACTGAATTTCAATAGCTTTTCGAGTTAGTCTTAATATTTGGATCTATTTTGTTTGACTTTTATTTTAAAGCGTTAGAGCCCACCTTCGAAACAGTGAAAAAAATGACTCAAAAAACCCAAATCATATATCTTTTCAAAACTTAGATAAATCGTAAATTGTTAAGCCATTAAGCAGTTAGGCCCAAAAGATCAGAGCCGAATCATATAGGCCTCTCTAAAAGTTTTTTTTAGCCACTCAAAAAAAAAAATTTAAAAAAAAATAATCTTCATTTTTTACCCCTTTTTTGGGGCAAAAAAAATTGAAATCCGTCAGGTTTAAAATTACCACCCGATTGTCACACCAAAGCATAGACAATTCATCGACCCCCGAAGCTAAAAATGAAATCCTGCACTTACCCTGAGCTCGTAGTCGTCGACCTCGATCTTGACGAAGGCGGCGCCTCTGCTGCTGAAGCTACTGGCCATCTCATTGAACGGCTCCTCCATGGCCTTGCACGGCCGGCTCCACGACGCCGAGAAGAAGATCACCAGCTTCAAATGTTTAATTTTTTGTGTGGTTACATACATATATAAGCGAGCAATCAATCAATCAATTAACCAAGACCTATATATCGAGATCAACAAGGCAGAACATGATATGCACACGCATGCATGGGCGAAAGAAAATGCATCAATTAAGATGGATGCATCATGCATGCATGGATGGAGATTGGAGATCGATCAAGGCAGGCATATACGAACCAGAGTGTCGGTGTTCTTGTATCTTTCCAGCAGTGCGTCCCAACCAGCCTTGGAGACGATCACCTCTACTTGATCGTCGGGCTTCCCCAGGATCGTGCCCATGCTTGTGTTGTGTCTATGGCTTATGCACCTGGCTAGCTAGCGTTTAGCTGACCTGCAGCTGGGACTTGCTGCCTACTTATACGCGGCTTGAATTGCTGCTGGGTTTGCGAATTAATTTGGTTAATTATCTGTCAACGAATGCCGGTAGTCCGGTACCGATCAAAGAATATTTCTTTTAGGTAAAGCACCGAAGAATATTATGAGGCAATGGGCATCAAGTAAAGAACCTAGCTAGCCGGCCGATATATGCTTTCACCTTTGAAAAATTCTGGCCCCACTTGCTAAGGATGACACCAAGTTGCCATGGTATTCTTTTCGCCTCTCGAAGCCTGAAGCGGCGGAGCTAAAATTAGTGACCACTTTAAAGATGTTGTATGTTTAATGACTCTCCGACATCTCTTTTTTTTTTAAAAAAAAAGAGCTAGGTGGCTCACGCGTTTGCGCCGCTAGATTTGTTTCGGCATATAAAGTTTATCTCTAACTAATAATCTATCTCTAATAGTATATTAGATCGGATTTAGAGTTTATCTCTAATATACTATATCACCTTTAGTATTTAATCTGAATTTCTAATATTTTATTTTAATCTAAGCCACATAGATCTTTTATTTTTCTTGATTTATGTGAGAATTTCTTTGATTAATGTAGGCCGCTATAAATTGATCGAACGGCTAAAGTAACCATATTATATCATCTTTAGTATTTAATCCGAATTTCTAATATTTTTCTTTTAATATAAGCTGTTATAATCCGGCCCTACAAAAATCAATGGCATATATTTTTTTCTTGATTTATGTGAGAATTTTTTTGATTGATCTTGGCCGTTATAATTTGGCCCCACCGTTGATCAAACGACTGAAATAATCTAAGTAACGTAGACTAATGTGGTGGCTCCATTTTCCTCTACTTTAATAGTATATTTAATAGATAAGAGAAAAACGTACAGCCTCAAACAAGTTGCTTTGCACTGTACAATAATTCATGCTCCCTTATCCGGTGATATTAAACAGTCAATGTAGGGAGGGCCAACTCTGCCCACTGCCTGTCCATGCACGTAGCATAGGTGATACGATAGACATACGTACCGGCAATACATATATGGTTGGCTGGTTGCTCCCCCATTTGTTCAAGAAAAAAAGTAGTTTAGGTCCGGTCATCCGGTGCGGCTTAATATTTTTTTGCTCGGCCTTTTCTGAAAGAGATTATTAGTGCATATTTGTCCGATAGTTGATATTCATTGCTAGAGAAGTGGCCATCATTATCGATTTTAAACCGGCTACGGTTTCAGTTTGAAACCGGTATTAATTAGCCAACCGAGAGTGATACTTTAAGGATACTTTAAGTATTATAAATGATACTTAAAGTACCTTTAATAATAAAACAAATCACAACAAAATAAATGATAACTTACGTAGTTTTTTGAATAATACGAATGGTCAAAAACGTATCCAAAAATCAACGGCGACTTGTTTTTACGACAGAGATAGTATTTGCCATACTCTTGAAACAAACTATTGCAGCTCTTAACTCCTCCCTTCCCTTGCTCTGTTCTGAGCTGACGACAAGATGTATTCAAAAGACATTTCCCTTCTGTCACACACACGTACACACTACGTAGACCATATTGTTGTATGTAAAGACGCATGAAGGCACATACCAAATGATGCTCTCACTCCTCAAGCAGGATCAAACGCAATTGAAAATGACTTCCATATATCTTTATGGACAGAACTAATCTCTATCCAGGATTGACACCAATAAAGAATGGAGGAATAATTTCAAGCACAACTTTGCACTTGTTAAATCTTACTTCAGTAATTGATCACTTGTTTTCTAAGACTTGCTTTAAATATTTTATGGGAAATGCTTCCCATCGGACATCCGCGGCCCAGCAGCGCGGCCCAGCGAACCAAAACGCATGCTAACCATATTGTTTCAACAGGCTAAACAAATTGTTCCACGAGGATAACAAATTGTTTCAGTAACTTTTTTATAGCAACATTGGTCTTGTTTTGTTCGTAAAAATGCGAGGAACGCAGCGGTGCAAACGGTTCGTGCATTGGAGCAGCTAGTCAAAATCTATGACCGTCCAAAGAGAAAAATGAATCATCACTGATGTCATTGCATGCAAACAGGGAGCGCTGCGGCAAAGTTCGAAACAATGACGGGAGAAATTTTGTTTCGATGGGGGCACAGAGTTGTTTCAGCTCTTGGACGCGTTGTTTGTTGTGTTGGACTGGGCCGGCGCAGCGTCCAATCGCTCACGCGCGTCGGACGTCCGTCCCCAAGTCCAAGCCTTTTATTTGTTTGAACCATATGGTCATATGGCCATATGTATATCTCCGATACCGAGACCGAAACTTTTCCATTATGATCTAAAAAGAATGACACAAATATATAGATTTCATATAATAGGTGTAATGACTCAAGGCTGTAATCAACATCTTCTCAATTATGTAAATGACATCGAATATATGTGTTGTAGGGGTGGCCACCTACCCCGTGCGACGGGACTTGGTACTAAAACTCCGGCGTCATGCGTCCAGGAGACCACTATGGATTGAAACACCGCGCAAGTTCTTTCTGGAACGCCATGCGGCCCGGAGACCACGAGAAAATTGAGTTTTTGCCACTCAAAACATAGCCACTCATAAATTTCCACTCTCAAAAAAGCCACCGCAAACAATTTCCGCTCGCATATTTGCCATTTTGGGACATTTTCGGCTAATACACGAGCCAAATACGCAACAAATACTGGGAAAATACATGGGGCCCACATGTCATCCTCCCGCCTACTTCTTCCTCCTCCTTCCTCCCAACCTCCAACTCCGTGAGCCAGCAGCCATGCATGATTCGTCATTGAGCTCATGGCAAGTCAGCCATGCTAGTGGCTGCCTCCTGTGGCCTTGCCAATCCTCTCATGTGTGCGCCACCTCTGTGCCATGGGGCCGCCTCCATGCCGCCCACACATTGCTGCGCCGCCGCCGCCCTCAGCGCCTGGCGCCACCCTCTGAGCACAGGAGTGGAGGTTGAAGGAAGAAGAAGGAGGGGGAGAGGATGACATATGGGCCCCACATATTTTTCTCGTATTTTTTGCGTATTTGGCTCGTGTATTAGGCGAAAATGTTCCAAAATGGCAAATGTGTGAGCGAAAATTGTTTGCGGTGACTTTTTTGCGAGCGTCAATTTGAGAGTGACAAATTTGTGAGCGACAATGTTTCAAGTGGCAAAAACTCAATTTTCCCGGAGACCACTTCATGCCGAAGTCCTACACAGGGTCCTTTCCAGAGAGGCATGCATTCTGGGGACCGCTCTCGGCCGAAGCACCACGTGAGGTCCTTCTCAGAGAGCCACGTGTCATGGAGATGCTCTGGGCCGAAGCTCCATGGGGAGTCCTTCATCAAGACGGAAGTCCACGCAAATGCTCCATTAGGCAGCTAGTGCGGTTGCCCCTTTGGCGGGAAACTTGATATTCCCGCCCAAGGTGGCTACCAGCCAGAAAAGAAGCCCGCAGTTCAAAGATACTTTGTGCCTGCCAAAAGGTGTCGACAACAACAACTACTACCAAACGAGGGAAAGAATTGACAGTATCATCAGGGACAAAAGAGAGGTCTACAAAGTGAGTCGTTGTTTTGTTTCCAGGCGCGCGCAGGCGCCAAAAGAGAAGCGAGTGAGGAGGAAGGACGGGCAGACCCCTGCTTGAGCGGTCCGACCAAGGCAGACAGGGGAAGCTCGACTAAAATTACCATCGTACCCTCTTGATTCCTTGTACCTGTAGGGGTATGAACCAGGGATTACATAACCGAGCCGATAGCAAAAACCGGGGGAGGTCCGGTTCGGCTAACCGACCGGTTTTCGCGGTTAACTGGAAAATTTCGTAGAAAAACCGACAAATTCAAATTCATATTCAAAAAACGGCCCGGCCGGTTAACCAACCGGTTTTAGTAGTTAATGAAGCCGGTTAGCTGGCCAACTTGGTGCAGTTTAATGAAAATAGAAAAAATAGAGAAAAAAATTGAAAAATCAATTTAAAAATAGGAAAAATTATAGGGACATACAAATGTCAATTTGTCTATAATTTGGAACTAATTATACTATCGGAAAAATTATAGGGACATACAAATGTCAATTTAGGACTAATTTGGCACTAGGGACATACAAAAATTATAGAAAAAATAGAAGAATTGCTATAATTTGTCTATAATTTGAAAAATTAATTTAAAAATAGGAAAAATTATAGGGACATACAAATGTCAATTTGTCTATAATTTGGAACTAAATTTTACTGTCGGAAAAATTATAGGGACATACAAATGTCAATTTAGCACTAATTTGGCACTAGGGACATACAAAAATTATAGAAAAAATAGAAGAATTGCTATAATTTGTCTATAATTTGAAAAAATTATAGGAAAAATAGGAAAAATTATAGGGACATACAAATATCAATTTAGCACTAATTTGGCACTAGGGACATAAAAACATTATAGAAAAAATAGAAGAACTGCTACTAAGTTCTTTATTTCTACAAAATTTCGACAGCACCTTCCCTATAATTTGGTCATCCACTCAGCAGACAAAGAAACATAATTTACATATTTCATAGCATATATTATATATCCACCATCTTATTATTTCATACATAGTTCACAACTCAAGATGTCATAGCGCTGAACTTTTTATCAAAAGCTTACCTCAAGCGTATTAATCAGGAACGATGAATGGAGGGAGGCAGTGGCACGCCGGCATCTACAAATGAGACATAAAAAAATTACACATGCATATTATAAAGGAATATATGTAAGTATACAACGGGAACAAAATATTACCATTGTAAGTTGTATCTAATATCTAGAATATTGAAGTCCAGATTCAGGGTATGCATTGCAGTACTCCTCTGTAGACATGACTATTAGACCATGGTGTTTCATTAAGTCTATTTTAAAATATTCCCAACTTTGACCTGTGGTCCGGGCAGTGGCTTGCCAACTTTGATATAGACTTGCATAATAATCTGGCATTTCCTATTCATATACTTTCCTCATATGTGGATTAATTGGTTGAGGATATGGAGGAGGAAAAAAAAAATAACCCCTATAAGTACCGCTCGTAGAGCTTGAGCTCTCCTGGTCTTGCGGATTGTCTTGCTTGCCCCTTCTAGACGTGGATGGCCTGGGCTTAGTGGCTCCCTGCGAGATAGGATGTAAACCATGTCGGTAGAATTTGGTCACAGGTTGCAAGCCACCCCCACCCTCGTCACCACCCTCGTCATCACCCCCGTCATCAGTGCCACCCCCACCCTCACCATCACCACCCTTATCACCTCCATCCCCGTCATCATCCCCATCATCCTCCCCATCATCTGAGGATGAACTGTCGTTTGATTCTTGGTACGTGGGACTTTTTGCAATTTCTTCCTCGCTTGCATCACTATCCTCTTTATAATCATCTTTCGTGGACAGCCTCTTCCCCTTCGTCCTCTTCGATAAACGCTTGATAGGAGGAGGCAAGCGAGTCTTTCTCTTACCAATGTGTGTGTCTCCCACATTCTGTTCAGCCCACTCGTCCACACCTTTACCCTTGGTCTTTTCTTGGATAGTGGCGGGGTCTTCTAGGTTAACGACAAATGTTGATGGCAGTGGGTTGTCAGTGTCAGTGCTGTCCTCATCTAAAACTGGAGTGGAATTTGACCTACAACAAAAATAACAAACATACCATGCAAATTAGATTTTCATGACCTATGCTAGAATTGGGCAGAACAAAAATAACAAACATACCTTCCATTCTCCAACCAATCGAACATTGGGCTGTTCGTGCCTGTAATTGAAAGATGTAAGAGTTGATCTGCAGGGTCATATTCTACATCCCTCGTCTGAGTTTTGACCCGCTCAAGACGAAGTCTTGAGTTGTAACAAACAAAAACAAGCTTGTGCAGCTTTTTATATCCAAGTTTGTTACGGGCCTCGTGTGAATGAAGGCGAAGGTGCTCCAATTTCTCTCACATCCACTAGAGGCCGCGCACTGGCTCACAATCTTTTTGGCAAGCATTTGAAGCGTTGGCGTGTCCGTGCCAAACATGCTCCACCATTGGCCTACACGTAACAACATACATTGATAAACAGTCTGCTCCACCACTATTGTTTCATGGTAGATCGCAAATTATAATTACCTGGGTTAATTTTTTCATGTATTGCCATTTGATATGCAGTCTGCCCAGCGAAGGAACCACCCTTTCTCCTCCACACATCTGCTTCCACCAATGCTTGGGCAGCGGTAACACTGTCTGTCATTCTATCAAATGCCCATCGCAGATCTGCTAGCATGGTGTCAGTAGTGCCTCTACTATAGTGGAGGGATGGGCTCAAAGCAGCAGCTGCATGGAAAAAATACACAATTCAATAAAAACAAATTAATAAAACAAATCAATAAAACAATTCAGTACTAACCTGCTCCAATAAAAGTGTCATACGCCACATCTCTAAACCTGGTATCAAGAACCGTTAAGTAGTGCGTACGATCGGGCTCTTGGATGTCTCTGAACATCCATCCACGGACATCATGGTACATTGGTAGCACGTTGCATATGGTTGGAATCTTGTCTTGGTCGGCCATACGAAGAAAAGAATACAAGTATTCCACTGAATCGACGCACTCTTTAACCCTAACCCACCAACGTAGATCTGACAAATTTTGATGTGTATATTGTCCGTCCGCAGACTGGCAGTAAGAGGTAGCTTGGAACTCTGCATTTGCCATCCACCTCATGAAGGCACTCTTATGCTTCAAAAAGCTTGCTAAGAAAGTGTAGTTGGTGTCAAATCTAGTGGCGTTCCACTTCGCTAACTCTCCGCCAATGGCTTGTTTCATCATAGCATGAAGCTTTCTAGAGTTATATAGCCATCGGCATATTCTCTTTGCACTATCAATGATTGCTTTATTTTTGGGGAATTCTCCAATATCCTTCAGCATCAGATTGATAGTGTGAGCCAAACATGGCTGCCAAACGATAGACACGCATTTCTTACTTAGTTTCAAACACGCTGCCTTATAGTTGGCACCGTTGTCCGTGACAATCTGGACAACATTCTCCACCCCTACCTCTTTCAGCACCTTATGTATTGTCTGCATGAAAAACAACAACAGCTGGTTCGTAAAACAACAACAAATAGACGGTAATAGAACGTAAAACAACAACAAATAAGACGAAATATACCTCGACGAGGAATTTAGTGTCCTGCGTCTGGTTCGTTGCATCTACTGATTTGAAGAAGTAAGTTGTGCCGTTGCAGTACACCATGAAGTTTATAATACTCATACCAGTAGGCCCCGTCCAAGAATCACACATTATAGTCACTCCATAGTGACCCCAATCTCTTTTCCACACCTCCATCTCTCTTTTGATCTCTGTCTCCTCATCGTCTAGATATATTCCATCAATATCGCGACCAGACGGTGATTGCACCGCCTCTCCTACAAAAACAACATATGGCATAATAATATGATTAGTTGGCAACAAAGTAGTGCATAAAGTAAGAAAAAACAATTTTAACTTTTTTTTACCTAGTCTTTGTGTCTCCCTTACGACAGCGACAAAGTAAGGATTATCGGCTTTCCTCCCAGGAATGCCAGACGCGTGAAACCATCTGGCCCACCCCATGCCAAGCAAACGTTTCGCCTTTTTGCCTTCCTGTGACACTGAGAACCTGCCTGTGTCAATTTTTGGCTGAACCGTGGTTGAGGCATCGATAGGTCGAGATTCCCTTTGTGAGCTCGACCGCGAGAACATTCGCCGCAGCTTCCCTTGTTTAGGCTTAGGTTCACGAGCACCACCCCCACTGCCACCGCCATGCTCATACCTTTCTCCTGCTCGCGCCCGAAAGTCTGACTCCATCCTCGACGCAGCCATGGCCCGTTTATATTGCTCTTGTTCATTGTAACCCCCCGTGTACTGTTGTTGCCATCCTTGTTTACCACTCCCAAAAGCACCAAGATCAGGTGTCCCGAAACCCCCGGTCATTGGGTGCGACCTGGGGCGTGGTGCACCACTGTCATCACCCGGTGTGTCCTGCCAACCATAACCCCCCATGTGGTGCCCCTGCTCCTGCCAACCGCCTGCACCACTACCATAACCCCCCATGTGGTGCCCCTGCTCCTGCCAAGCCCCTCCACCTCTCCCTGCCGATGCTGCGGCTTCTTCCAATCTAAACCGCTCTCTAGCTTTCTCGGTCTTTTTTTCGGCGGTTCTATCCAGGTACCGTCGAAAGAAGTCCCTCACCTCAGGAGGGACTGATTTACAAGGTTTCACATTGCTGCCACGACCGGCCAAGTGGTGCTTAAATCTGCTTGCGCCACCCCCCGCTTTGGTTTCTTTGCAGAAATTGCATTTGAATCCCGCTTTCACTTTCAAACCATACTCCCAAACTGGATCGCTAGATTCATCCGCCATTTGTTCAGCGTCTCACTGCATGGCAACACAAAATCTTTTCGTAATAACCCTAAAATAACACTAACCCTAACCCTAACACTAGCAGTGTATTTATCAAATAAAAAATTTGCAAAAATCATAATCTTTACCTAATCCTAACACTAGCAGTGCATTTATCAAAAAAAATAACGCAGGGCGTGTCACGCCATGGCCACGGCCACACCGGGGGGCTAACCGACCGGCTAGCTCGGCTAACCGCTGGCCAACGGCGGCTAGTTGCTGGCTCCTCGCCGGCCAGCCGCCGGCGCGAGCCCCGCCCCGTCGCTCACCTCGACTAACCCACAAACCTCGTCGATTAACCGGCCAGATCTCCGGCTAGCCGCCCGAATCGACCGATCTGCGCCGGCTAGCAGCTTGATCCACCGGCTAACCGTTCGGTTTGCCCGGAAAACCGTGCGGCTGGCGGCACTCGGAGGGGAGATGAGCAGAGGAGCTGGGGGAGTGGGGAGGGAGGCTCGCTGCGCTGGGCGCTCGGTCTGGGGTCGGGGAAAGTGTCGGTCACGGGTGAATGAGGCATGTAGGAGGCAGGACACGACATATATATGGCATATTCCCATATTCTTCTTTTATTTATTTATTTATTTTTATTCATATCAAACGAAAAACACATAGAAATTTTGAATTTTCATATTCTGTTTCAGCCAATAGTCATATAATAATGTTTACTATTTTATGGAATTGTTTCAGATTTTTTCACGGATTTTCAAATTTGAACCAAATTTAGATTAAATTCAAACCAAACCGGCTGGTTTTCCAAAAACCGCCCCGCACCGGTTCACCGGTTAACCGCGGTTTTCGACCGGTTAACCCCGGTTTCGTAATCCCTGGTATGAACGGCTAGAGAGCCAAGCGTATATAAACCGGGCAACACACGCAGACATGCTCAATAAAAATTCCAAAAATTGCCAATTCATCCGTATTGTTCTTATTCCGTGCTTCCCACCTAGGTTGCCCTATCTGTGACTATTGCATCTATGTCACAAGAGGGACACCTTCCTCAAAATTCATTGTCCGGGTCGTCCTAACGATAGTTTGCGTTGTTCATGGGGAGCGCCGACCTCTCAGAGAAGCTCGTCCGGAAAGAGACGGCAACCGATAGCGAGCGGAATATTGAGCAGAAAGGATATGGACGCTTTGATATTGTACCATATAACAACAAATCACAATGACAAATAGCCATATTAGTAAAAGCAGATATGTAAAACACATCACACACACGCTTGGAAGGCTAGATGAGTGAACATCTATGCAGGCACATGCATGCACACGGGCTTCATGGCTGGTGCTGGTGTAGCTTGAGAGAAACGTAGGAGGTGTGCCGGATATGCTGTTGCAGACATGCAGCACAGCTCACGCACACGTCCTCCTCCCGGTTGATATGATCAGCTGCGCCACGACAGATGATGTGGTGGCTTGAACTTGTTGGTTCATGTGGACACAATCGCCGGGGAACCAACGTACCGGCCAGGGTATCTGGTTCTCAAGCAGCATAATGTCCCTCATTGTTAGAGTATAGACGTGGTACCATCGTACGTGTCATTCTTTGTGATCATGCATATCGATGACTCCGACATCCTTCCTGATCTTCACGATAATATTCTATAAATTGTTAGCTGAGATACACATGAAAGGGTTCCGGTTATATATATATCGGTTTTGCTTGTTACTAGTCGCCTGGACGGCAGCGTATCGACACAGTTGATTTTTCCGCCGTTCTCAGCCGCTCGTTGTGCTTGCATGAAGATTCGTGTTTTCTATTTGAATATTCTTTTCACATTGGGTTGCGCGCCCATCAATCTGCTCCTCTGAAATTTTTAATTTGCCTAAGAGAAATGAGGGAGGCCAAGGGCTGCGACCGTGAGAGCAAGGGTGATTTCCATGGCGATTTCTTGCGTTGAACCCGTCGCCGCAGCAGCAGTGAGATCTCCGTGGCGAGGCGGTGCACCGAGACCCTGCAGTCCCCTGCAGCACGAAGTGGGGACTCATCGCCGCAACACTGCCGACATCCTCGATGAGGGCAAGCCGGGATTCCTTGCAGCGCGAGGCGGGGAAGCATCGGCGCAACACCAGCAACATCCCCGACGAGCACGAGGAGGAGATTTTTGTTGGTGAGTTAATTTTTTTCGCGATCCAACACAGCGTGTGCTGTGTGTTTTTTGCGTGATTATTTCTAGCGTTTAATATTTTTGAGGTGTGTTTTAGAGGTTGTGATAGAGGGAGAGATTTCATCAAATTAGGTCATGTGCAAAATTAGATCATGCTTTGTGGATTTTGAGACACACCAGAGAGGGGATTTTTGTGTGTTCGGTGTTCATTGAAGCATTAGTGATTTTTGTTGTGTTATTTTGTTATTTTTTACCGGTCTTTTTGGATGTTCTCTAAAATTCTCTGAGCTCATTCCAACAGAGCCCAACGAGTATTTTCTCCAATCTACTAGCATCATCGCATAGCCAACCTTTTCTCATATCTGCACAGCCCCAACCTCTCCCACACGTCATTCATCTATTTTTATATCTGAATTTGATTTATTGTGCCCAAATGTAGTAATGTTTGATTTATGCCCTCTACCTATTCGATGAAATGCATGGCTAACCTGTGCATGTACCTCTTCTGAGATCATACCATAATCCTTTTGTCCATTTGATCCGTTATTTTATTAATGTTGATTCCTTGATGACTTAGGGGCACAACCACCTACTGAATTCATTTGCCCTATTTGTGAAATTAAGAGCATTACAGATCTTTATTAAATTCATTTATTTCAGAATTTGTTTGTTAAATCTGAGTAGCCTGGAGCTTATCAACATGATGTCGTTTTAATCTTAACCACTAGCTGCTTAGTAAATACCTAATTGTTCGTGCATCAGAAATTGAGTTCATGCTTTTTTCATATCAAGTATGTCTTTTTTTCATTTTCACATGATGCGAAAATTATGACCGATAAAGTTGAAATTTTTATTATTTCTAGATAATTGTATTCTTTTCTCCACCCAAAAATCAATGCTAACATAAGCATCTTTGTGTATTATGTGACTGTCTCATTGCAAAGGACCTGAATAGATTATTAGGTTTTTTCAAACTGGATTACTAGAGTACTAAGTAGTCATTTAACAGTTATAAATGACTAGCTGCAATCGTCAAAACTGTTATGTCATTGTAATTAGCTAATTACTTTATTAGTAATGGCTTCACACTTGAGTTAACTTTTTCATAGTCTATATGCATGTTTTTCATTTTATGAGTTATAAACTTGATTTTTTTTAAGATTATTATCATATGCATGGATTTTTTTTATATGAACGTTTTTTACAAATATAATATGCAAAGGGAAAACACATAACTAATAGCATCAGACACATTGAGGTTTTTTGGGTGTCATAGACGTATGTTTTTGGTTTTCTGAGTTAGTGAATTTTTTTGTGTCTGTGTTACTTGATTTATAAGTAGTCAGTAGGTTTGCTGTTTATGAAGTTGTAAGTTTCTGCTATATACACAAGAATACATTTTCTTTTACATGTCAAACACGTGTTTTTCATATGTCACACCAGTGAAATTTACTTTGAGTTATGATGAAATATAACTGCTATGTGGGGGTATTGGGGGTGGGGAGGGAAAGGGGTGTGGGGAATAAACACATAGTAGTTTAGTATTCTGAGAATGTGCTTGTGCTACCTTAAGACAAACGGAGCGTTTTTTATAAAACAATAAGTTTCAATTAATCTTTTTTGAATAAAAAAATATTTTCTTTTTTCTCTATGAAATTGTTGTACTCCTCAAGATTATCTGACAATACACTTAATTTCACTCTCCATTCGCACATCTGTTAATTGTTTTTATAGGGGATGGGTGGTATAAGTGAGAACAATGCCAGTTTTATTTCTTTTTGGCCTTACCATATAACTGTACAACATTAGATGGGGGTGAAAGGGGCTATTATCATGCAAAATACCTCTGTTGAGTTGTTCATCGGCTTCTCTTGCTCTGTCATTGTTTCCTCATCTGATTTGTTGCTTGATAGTTCAGCCATCACGAAATGTAGCTATCATGCACAACAACCCCAGAGTAAATGTCTTGAAAGAGAATTCAAAATAATATTACACAAAAGGATATACATATTTTTTTTGGTTTTTTCATTGCATTACTAGCAATGCATAGACCAATTAGTGCTTAAAATAATATTGCACACAAGAATACATTTTCTTTTACATGTCAGACATGTGTTTTTCACATGTCACATTAGTGAAATTTAATTTAAGTAATGATGAATAAACTGCTATGTGGGGTTGGGGGGTAAAAAAAAAAGGGATGCAGGGAAATAAACACATAGTAGTATTCAGGTTGACAAATAAACAAGATTCTTTTTGCTCATCTTATTGTTCTTATTTTGCCTTACTAGTAAAATACACAATGATGGTGTTGTTAATTTCCTAGATGGAGAAATTTAAAAACATACATTAACTTGATCAACAGGATATTTTTCACATGATTACATGTAAAATACATCATCATATTTTTTTGGGGGAGAGGGGGGCCTTTTTGAGGTGTTATGCACATATTTTTTGGGGGCAAAGGGGGGCCTTTTGAGGTGTTTTGCACAACATACATTCATTACACAGAAAATAAGTAGAAAAATGATTGGTTTTTTATTTTCCCAGGTGGTCAAATTCCAAAAAAAAAAAACAAGGAGGATGAAAAAGAATTCTTGAACAGAGTCAGGGAGGAGCTTGAGGAACCTCAAAAAAAATCTGATTGTAGCCCATCTAACGAAAAATGATTTTAAGAATGGTAAGCATCCGCACTAGCTGATCCATCTATGTTTCATCCTCTCCCAAGAGGAATAGCTGTGAAAAAAATATATGATGTATCCTGGCGGAGAGAGGTTGCTCCTTTTTTTAAAAAAAAGTGAAGGGACGGCACTGCATATGTGTGGGAGGGGTTGGTCTTTTTTTGCTGTTGAGACTAGGGTTTTTTGTATTTTGTATCCTGTGTGAGCATTACGGGCCATATTTTTTCATGGCCCAAAGCTAAAAAAACAACGCAAAACAACAGCCTGTTGCAGTTTGTATGAAAGAGAGAATTTGACTGGGCTTGTCTTCAACAGAACAGTCAACTACAATTTACAGCCCAAAACAACAAAAAATCGCCTGTGCTGTTAATAAACAAACCAGTCGCCTGGACAGTCAGAAAGAAAAACAGACGACTGCCGTAGAGACAGTTCCGGTTATATATATATATATACATTGTACTCTGTCCTCTCTTTTGAAATTAAAGCGACAGCTAGTCCTTAGTTCTTGATATCAGAATCAGGTTCTCCTGTACTCACCTTCTGCGAACCCTAGCCGAAGTCATGCCTTCCTCTCAAGACACCGGCCTTACTGGCGTTGGCACTGGATCTGACGTCGTCCTCTATTCCTTCTCTTTGGCCTCTCCTTATGTAATACGGCATTTAATCCTTGTATATATATATAGTGCAATAGTGCAGGCCCGAAAATCTTAACTGATGCTTGCTGGCATCCCACCGGCTACAATAAAGAGAGAGAGAGAGTAGCTCGCAGAGAAAGTTAATTAGAATGAGAGCTTACAATGAAGCTTGCCAGGAAAAGAATCGAACTTTCGGAAACGCTTCGGGCAAGGAATTCCGAATAAAGAATAACGGTTTTGCTCCTTTGTAGGCGCCTGCGTTTGGGGAAAAACGCAGGCGCCGCCGCTTCCGTCGCCCCGCGCCGCCTCGTCTCCAACTCCGGCCGCCGCCGCAGCTAGTTCGGGTTAGGGTTCGGGGTGGGGTGGGTTTCCTGTGTCGCCGGCCTTAGATTCGTGGTCGGGGGGCCTTAGATTCGTGGTACCCAAACGCAGGCGCCGCCGCAGCTAGTTCGGGTTAGGGTTCGGGGTGGGTGGGGTGGGTTTCATGTGTCGCCGGCCTTAGATTCGTGGTCGGGGGGCACTACCAGGGAAAAAGGCTTCTCACGGAGCATCACAACCGCTTGTAATAGAGTGTAAAAAGGCAAATAAATATTGGGGGAGTTGGGATTTGAACCTAGGACCTCTTGACTCACACCTCACCCAGCTAGCCAACCCACCCACGCGCATTATCTGATAGAATAGGGGGAGCTTTCCTTTTATCTATTCAAAAAATGGGTCTCTAGAAACGGTTGGGGCTATTAAACCGCTTGTAAAGCCAAGCATCCTAAGCGGTTCGTGTTCCCAACCGCTTGTAGAGGTATAGCAGCGGTTGGGGACACAAACCGCTTAGGATTTTAGGTCTTTAGAAGCGGATCGTGCCCCCAACCGCTTCTAGAGGTTATTTTTTGGTTTGAGACTGTTTTGAGGCATTAAACCACTTATAGAAGTTTGATCCTTTTTTTTGAACCGCTTGAGAAAGCTTGTTCCCTAGTAGTGGGGAGGTGGTGGCCTGGCGGTTGGTTGGGATTGCGAGGGCGGCGGCGGAGGCGGCGGCGCCGCCGAGCCGGGGTGGGGAGATGGCGGTGGGCGGCCGACGGTGGGCGGATCTGGGCTCGTCGTCGTCTTGGTTAGGGTGGGCGGGCAGCGACGGCGGTAGGAGGTGAGGCGGCGGGCGGCAAGGCGGCCGCGCGCCGCCATGGGCGGCGGAGGAGGAGGCGGGGGTGGAGGAGGAGGCGTGCGGAGCAAAACCGAGAGAGAGGCACTCACCGGCGGCGGAAGGAGTGGTGGTGGGGCGGCGAGGCGGCGCTCGCGCCGGCGACGGAGGAGGCGGTGGAGACAGAGAAGGATGGCGGCGCCTGCGTTTGCCCCAAACGATGGAGATTATTATGGTGGAGTCGTCGTCGTCGACCAAAGGAGGAAGAACATATGGCGTCCAAGGAGATGCGCTCAAGAAGGCGAAGGAGAAGATCGAGGATCACATGTCGGAGATCAAATCCAAGATCCATAGGTTCCCTGTGCAGCTGCAAGGGATCGGCAGAAGCATGGATTACATAGCCCCTCGGATGGTGGCCATCGGCCCTCACTACCATGGCCGGCCCGAGCTCCAGGCGATGGAGGAGCTGAAGCGGATGGCGGCATGCTGCTTCTGCGAGGGCTTGCCCGGCCGACTCGCCGGAGCAGGTCTACAATAAGATCCTCCCCGTCGCCTCCCGCGTCCGCGGCTGCTACGTCGACGCCGACGCTCTCCAAGGCATCAACGACGATGACTTCGCCGCCATGATGTTCTTTGACGGGTGCTTGCTGGTGCAGTGCTTCGCGTCCATGTTCACGCCGGAGTACTCGCCGCTGCGGGATGTGATGCACAACAAGGGCGCCGGCATCATCCTGAGGGACGTCATGCTCCTAGAGAACCAGGTGCCATGGCCGGTGGTCGACCTCCTCACCACCCTCAGGGACGACGTGCCGTTGGAGCAGTTCATCGGCTCCATGATCGCTGAATTCCACCACAAAATATTCCTCCCCACGCTCATCCGCATCGACAGCAGATTCAAGCCGCCGCATCTCCTCGGCCTCATCCGGTTCTACCAGGTGGGCGCCGGGAAGATTGAGAACATAGCGAAATGGCGGAGGAGAGTGAGAAATCTCTTCTCGTCCCCAAGGAGGAAACGAAGCCCTACGCAGATGCTCGCGAGGACGACGAGCGCGGGGGAGCTCGCGGAGAAAGGCGTGAAGCTGAGGCCGAGCCTCTCGGACATGAGCCTCTCGGGGGGTCCCCTCTTCGCGACGCTCTCGCTGCCGCCATTGTTCCTGAACAGCGTCACCTCCTGCTGGTTCGTGAACATGGCGGCGCTGGAGAAGTGCACGAGGAGCTACGGGCGGGACGTGCTGGACGTGAACTCGTACCTCTTGGTGGTGGCGCAGCTGATCAACCGGGAGGAGGACGTGCAGGAGCTGTGCAGCAGCCGCATCCTGCACACCTCCAACGGCCACCACCAGGCGCTGCACTTCTTCAGCGCCATCAACGAGAACCTGTCGGTGGGGCACAGGGCACTCCTACGCCAGCATCCTGGGCGATCTCGAGCAGTACAAGCGCCGGCGCTGGCTCTGGCTCGCCGTCTACAAGTTCGCCCACAACAACGCCAAGGCCATCGCCGCCGTTCTGTCCATCGTCGGCGTGCTCGTCGGCATCTTCAGAGCCCTCCTTTCTCTCAAGCTACACCAGCATGCATGACCAGCCATGAATGAAGCTCGTGTTCATGCATGTGCCATGGATGCTCAGTCACCGAGCCTTCCAAGCATGCGTGGGTCAGTGGGTGTGCGTATATATATATGTTATGTGTTTTATGTATTTGTCTTTCTTAAGATGGTTGTTCGTAATTTGGATTTGTTTATTCGATACGATGTTTTTTAGGATATGTCTATTTAACAGTCGACTTAAATTTATCGTTTTTTCGGTCGATATCTACGTCGTCGGATGCTTTTGCGTTGCGATTCTCGCTCGGGTGGGGTAGATGTGTGTTTTCGGGTTGGTCCCATAACGTCTTGCCCGAAATAATATTTTGTATCCTCGATCCGCGCGCTCCTGTTGCTGTCTTGAGAGGAAATGAGACCGAAGAGTGCGAGGGGGAGGGCAGTGTCGGCGACGGGGATCTTCCTTGCCGACCGGAGGAGCTCGTCGCTTTGTCGCGGGATAGCGACCAGAGGAGCTCATCGCCGTTTTATTCAGCTCAGCTACGGTGATCTTCTTCAGTTGAAATAGGCGCATCGATATTATTTGAACAAGGTTTTTCGTCCTACCTCGTGGGGGTAGTTCATTTGTTCTATGATGTGAGTTTTGGGGGTATGGCAGCGTGTTGGGTTTTTCTTACTGTTTTCTTGTCGGTGGCGATACAATGGAGAGTCTATTTGTGAGTTATGTTCCTATTTACTATGTTCGTTTTACTGCAGATCTAGGGGATTTGTTGGCGGGGAGGGGAGGTGTTGGGGATGCGTGCTCAGGGGTGGAGCCAGGAATTTTGCTCAGGGGGGGCCAGCCCGACATATCGCTATAATGGGATGGCCAACAAATAGAAATTCAATGTATATATATTCCACATAATATTCGCTAGTCATAACTAATGTATGCACTAAGTATTTCTAACACAGCAAATTATAATTCCATTACAAACTAACATTTTATTTTAGTCGTACCCTGCATGTCCTTATATCATAGAAGCCATCAATCAGCGCATCTGTTGTGAACTCTATAGCGATCTCTTTCTCAATGTAGATTACCAAGCAATCTCTTAGAAAACCATCTCCCATTTTATTTCGAAGCCTTGTCTTAACAAGCTTCATTGCAGAGAATGCACGCTCGGTTGTTGCAGTTGAAACTGGTAGAGTTAGAACAAGGCGAATCAACCTACAAAGGAAAAATTATCAGTATATGCAAATTGAAATAATGAACGAAACAACTAAAGTAAGGATGGTATAAAACCCGTCGATCAAATAATAATCTTCAGATTTCCTAGTTTCCACTAGCCGATGACAAAGATCAGCAACAGTTGATAAATCTTTAAACTTCGGATTTGTAGGTACATCAAGCTCATAATGTTGTAATTGATTTCTCAAGTTAATTATTTCTTGCTCTGAAAAATCACCAGGATAGAACGTCGAAGCTAGCAAACAAACATCATCAATTTTCAATGATTTGAATGAATCCTTAGGGTCCAAAGAGGTGCACAAAATGAGAAGCTCTGTAGCTTACTCACTGAATCTGCAATTCAACTCATGTATTTGCTGGTCAACAGCAACTGTGAAAATGTCATATCTATAGTGATGCTCAACAGTTAACTGATCCTTTACACGAGATCGAATAAAGTCCGCATAAAAGGCATTCACATCTGGAATTCCAATTCCATGTTTATTGCAAAATGATGTCACATAACTAATAAGGCTACTCCAACCTGGGACTTTTGCTGTAACTTTTTGCAAAGAAGATCAGTAAAACCCATGAGTTCTTTCATAACATGCATAATAAAGACAAACTCAAAAGACATCATCGACTGAACAGCACCAGCGGCCTTTGCTCGTGCAGAAGGTGAAGTTCCTGAACCTCTAGCAGTAGCAATATCTTTCAATACAAGATATGTTGGATTGTAAAGCTTTAAAAGGCTGCAAACTGAATCATAGTGCGAGCTCCACATAGTATCACCAGGACGCTGCAAGGTTCTAATTTGGTTAGCACCACTTCCGGTTTCAAGTTCATTAAGCTCAATTAGATGCTCCATTTCAGCAACTTGATTGGCATGCAAATCATCATTTCTCTTACTAGAAGACACAACGGTATTGACAACAGTAGCTATATGTTCAAAAAAATTATGGACCTCAGTTACTTCTTTGAATGCATCAACAAGAGCTAATTGTAACTGATAGGCGAAGCAGTGAACATAATATGCATAAGGACACTCTTCCATAAACTTTGCTTGCAGCCCATTCCACTCCCCACGCCTGTTACTAGCACCATCATATCCTTGTTCACGTATACTTTGAACATCCAATTTATGGAAAGATAGGACAGAGCATAATTCATGTTTAAGAGTTGCTGAGTATGTATCATTGACATGAATAAGATCAAGAAAACGCTCTCTAACAAAACCATCTTTATCAACAAAACGAACAACAAGTGCCATTTGTTATTTTCTTGATTCATCTCTTGATTCATCAACAATTATACAAAACTTAGCATCACCAATTTCATTGCGAATCGATGTTTGTACATTAGAAGCCATGAGATCCAATATTTCTTTTTGAATTTGTGATAAGGTGTATTTAGCATTCTGTGGAGCATTACCCAATACAACTGCCTTAACCTCTTCATCATACGAAGTTAGAAGTTTTACCATTTCAAGAAAGTTATCTTGATTCTTTGAATCAATAGATTCATCATGTCCTCGGAAGGAGCAAGCTTGGAATGCTAACCAGCGAATTGCATCGATTGATGTTCTGAGACGCAGGCTGTTCTTTCTAATATCTTCATCTGATTGCTTCTCCACTGCATGTTCTATATGACATTGTTGATTCTTTAAATTATCATAACACTAAATTGAGTATCTGTGAGCTGAACCACAATCACTTCCCATGTGAGTCAAAAAGGCACACTCAGTTCCGTCATTAATCTTTTTCCAATTCCTGAACCTTTTAACCGTAAATACAGTAGATCCTACTCTCCCAACTGGTTTCTTGAAAAACAGAAAGCATGGAAAGCAGAATGCAACATCTTTTGTAGGTGAATATTCTAACCAAGGAAAAGCCTTAAACCAATGAGCTTGAAACCTGCGTGGGTGTTTCTTTGAACCAGAAGGAGGGTATACCTCCTTGACATATTGATATGGACCATGCTTCATATATGCTTTCACAACTTGATCTTGTTTATTAGGAGGATATTCCCAAATTTGGCAACGTAGGCCCGGATCTCGTTCAACTTCTAGAACACTAGTACCTTCATGATCGACTCTCCGAATTTTAGGTGGTGGCTGCCTTGGAATTTCTTCTTCTTGATGTTCTTCTTCTTCCTCCTCCTCCTCCTCCTCTTGTTGTGCAGCAAGCCAATCAGCAACTTCATCTGGTACATCAGCCACGGTTTCTTCCTTCTTGTACCAATAATCAATTGTAGTCCTTTTCAATTTCATGATTATCCTACAAATAATAAACATTTAATAATTAGCTTGATTATCCTACAGGCTGCAATATGCAGTGGCTAATGAACCTAGTGGTCAGTGCCTCAGTGGTCAGTGGAACTCTAAAATTTCTTTAGTTGTGCTAAAAAAACTGGAATTGCAATTTAAAAATAAGGGAGCATAATGGAAACTAGAGAATACAATGCAAAGTAAAAGGCAAGTACCTTGCTCTGCAGTCTGCACTCGGCGGAGCCAGGAATTTCCGGAGTGAAGTAATCGGTGCGCCGCGAGGGCCCGAGGCCGTAGTGCACTAGTGCGTCGTCGAGGCCGTCGTTCGCCGTCGTTCGTCGAGGCGTCGGCGCGTCACGCGATGATCGCGTCGTGCAGTACCAAGCGCCCAAGCCAGTAGGGTTAGGGATTTTTTTATTTTTGGGATTGGGATTTGGGAGCCAGGCGGCGATGCGGAGTCTGCGACGTATTCCATAATCCTCCGTATCCACTCACGTACGCAGCAAAGGCAAAGAAAAGCAGGCCGCGGGCCCGCAGCCACTGGGTGCTAGCCAAGGCCTCGCTGCTGGGCGCTAGCTAATAGTACATAATTACATACACATAAAAAAAAATTCGTTGTTTTGTTGGGGGGAGGTGGCACACCCCTGCTGGCCCCCTGCCTCCGCCACTGTGCGTGCTCATAGGTCGTTACTGGTTGTGTTTGCGTCTCAGATCAATCTCTTTGTGCGAGAAACAGGCAAGCTCGCGTGTCGCGTCTGTCGTTAGATGGCTGCAAATATTGTCTAGCTCGGATGCGTTGTCATTTTCTTTGGATTTATATTGCAAACACAAGCATACCACCGCATGTGGTTATTTTTGTTGTGTTTGAGAGGTAGTTGGTTGGATTTTGTCTTTCAAAACAATTTGATAAATTTTTGTGCGATATAGAGTTCAGATTTGTGGGATTCATATGCATTTTGAAATAGTTTTTTTTTAGGTTTGTGCAGATCTGGCTATTCAGTATTTTTCGTGATTCTTACTGCAGATCTAGAGGGATGAAGTCACAGTTGTGCTTATATAGACACCGTGGAAATTTACTACATATTTGGGAGTAAGTCATTTGTGTTTTTCATTTTGTCAGGACTCAGGACCAATCGATTGTACATACGGGACCAGGAAGGTTTGTCATCTTCATTTGTTGGTGTAACACCCCAGCCCAACTGGCTCGAAGTATTACTAACTTCACAAAAAAATTACAAATTTCGGCATCATCTTCTTTGTTTATATGAACATTCACGACAGGCAGTTTAACAAACAGAAGCACAATTATTATCCTCCATCGACAACAAGATCATAATCGACAATAACATAAATCCCAATCATAGGACCACCTCATCCCAATTGGAGCTAACATCATATACCAAACCACCATTACCTTTAACGACGGCGACGGAGATAATAAACAAAGAGCAAACCATTTAACCAATAAACAAAATAAACATCCATCTCCACAAGACAAGAATAATGAATAGTCCTCTAACTAGCCTAAGAAATGAGATAACTCAATTTAAATCTATCAATCATAATAATTTGTGGGTTCTTGTGCCAAAATGATCTGTTCTACACCCTCCCATGCATGTCGCTTTCAAGGTCACCTAAAAATCAAATAAAGCAAGAGTGAGTATCGAAGAATACTCAGCAAAGTATATGTATAAACATAAGGAGCATCCAGATCTCATCGACAATTACAATAAAAGAAAACAACTATTACATCAACCACTCCATCAAACCCACTCTTCCAACATCCGATGCAATGCAATGCACATACGTCTGTACTGTGAGCTCATACTGGTATAGCTAGGTGCGTACCCGTCGATGCCACACCTTGCCCGTCCTTTTCAGGCGGGGACCAATTACTCCACTCCCGTGGAGTGCTTAGGACTTCAGAGCACTCCGGACTAGTCACTTTTGACTTTCTCACCGACCTCACCGGACTAGTCAAAAGTAACTTTCTCACCGACCTGGCTCATATGCACATGATGCAAAAATGCTGTTCTTTCATATAGTCCACACATACTTCCATCATAACAATAAATATCGAAAATACTCAACTTAATCATCATAGCATTAAAACCATTCATCCATAGGTCAGAGTTAAAGAGCATAGCACTATTTCGACAATCAAATACACTATTCGTTTAACATCTATTTGCCTTTAACCACGAGGACCAGCACGATCAATTGGCGCCGAATTCGTACCACCACCTACGGAAAATAATAAATCTCAATGTAGGGCTTCCATTAACAACATTAGAAATAACCGAGGTTGCCCCCACCCACAACTCGTACTCCTCGCCTCTCAAACTACCTCCATAACTCCATCCAAAACTAGAAAACCAACAATTCTTCAATTTCTGGACAGCAAGCACTAAAACAACAATATCTCCAAAACCGCTTACCCGTTCTCTACGTTCTTGTACTCGAAATGAAGATAAAACATAGGCGCACAATTCCTTTCATATAGCCATGACCTGAATCCCAACCGAACTAGGTCAAAACTTCAATCGAACCTGCTGTCTAAGGTCAACAATCTAGTAATACCTCATCCCTCCAACCTAATCCTCCCATACCCACGATGGCTATCATCTAGTACAGGGAACTCGCGAGAGAACATGACTAATTTCACTTTCTAATCCTACAATAACAAGAATCAGGTGCTGCCTAGGCCTCCCCTCTCCTTCCTCATCTCTTCTAGAGCACAAACCCCATCTTCTTCCCCACTGCCTCCACAACCCTGCTCAAGAGCAGATCGACGACGGGTGTCGATCGGGGTGGTCGAACATAGGCAACACTAGGGAACGGCGGCGGTTACCTCGAGCAAAGAGCGACGACGCAGGCACGGCATCGACAACGGTGGCTACACAGCACGGCGGCCTCGGCTGCACGGCGACGCTTTGGTCAAGATTTGGGACGGCGGCGACGACGACCACGGGGGCGGCTCGGCCACAAGATTTACGGCGGCGAGGGCGCGCCATCGGATGGAGGAGCAGGGCGGCGGCGCTGCCACGAGGCGGCGGCAAGGCGGCGGCATGGGCGGCTCGGCGGTGGTGGGCGCTGCAAGCGACGACGGCGTGGCGTGGGGGTGTGGGGCGGCGGCTAGGTTTCCTTCCCTAGGAAACCGTCGGTCTCCCCCCACCCTATGCCTTATACTTCCTTTAGATGGGCTGGGCTAGGACAAGGCCCAACGGGTTATTACAGTTGGGGCTCCTTGTTTTAATATCCCTTTGTTCTGCTTATCTGCTATTCATATGCTATAGTTTCATTGTCTTTTTTTCTGGCCTCAGGTAGAACCTTAGGAGTTGTATTCCGATTAATAGTGTCATGAGCATGCTTGCTCTCCTTTAGATTTCTTTGGAGCTTTAGATTTCTTCAACTGCTTCCCGGCTTTAGATTTCTTTGGCGCTTCAAGGGCACAAACGATTTGTGCATTAGGATCCAAGACTAAACTAAAAGGTTTTTTCCTTTAAGAAACTGCTGGAGAAGAATCCTTTCCTATCATGACCACCATCTTTCACATCCTCAGTTACATATAGGTCAATCACCTTCCATTTGTTCAGTTTTCAAGTCTCCATCATCACATGATTTTACAGTAATGTCTGAAAGGTTTTCATTCTGATCAAAGTTTGACCAGGTAACACACGGGTTGCACCTTTAAATGATTTTTGGTAGCTCATCATAGGCCTTGCAGATCTCCACCACAGCTTCAACAAAACTATTAACATTTATATCATAGGCCTTGCAGATCTCCACCACAGCTTCAACAAAGCTATTAATATTATTTTTCAGAGCATCGCTTCTCCTGAGGTTGTTTTATTACCTCACTCTTTGCCTTTTTCATTAAACGGTTGAGGATATGCCAAAGCTATGAAACCACTGCAGGGCAGTTTTCATCTGTTAGCAGTCAAGTGATGCTAGTACTTAAGAGTGCAAAGATTATAACAATAAGCTCTTCAAGAAAAAGAAAACGGTCCAATTCTGAAGCATTACCTGATGCCTATTAGCATTACGTGCAACAAGTGAGATGTTTCCCTATGTTTTTGTTATATTGTCATTTTGTGCTGTAGGCATTGAATAATGGTTTGATATTGTGGTGTAGTAAAGCCCATCGATCTACAGGCTATATATTGGTGCTTACCTTTTTGAGCATATAGTGTTACTGCTTGAATTTATATATTTTTTAAAAAAGTTTCCTTGATGTCGAAAAGGAAAAAATGTGCTCAACACATTCTAAGTACCTTTATGAGAATTCAGGCATATTCTTACTTTTTGTTGTTTGGCTTGGTGTTTGAGTAGCTATTTTTGATTAGCTAAGTGGCTATGGATTAGCTACATATGTCTTATGGAAAGCCAGTTAAGGCCTTAAGGGTAGTAAGGACTCTGTATTGGTACATTCACTTTTTATCATGTAGCTTACCCTGCTGGAAAATTAAATTCAATTATAATCAAAAGCTAGTTGAGTTTTCATTTTTTTTGTACCAGAAGAATATGGCTTATCTATCTGCTGTTTTTTTATTTTCTTCTAGCTGTAATGCAATGGAACTAATTAAATTTTCTTTCGGTTTTGGTTTGTTTATGTACTATGTTTCAGAAATAACAGTATTAGGTTTAAGTTTTAATCTAACAACTGACAAAGGTAAAATTGAAAAGGAGCAAGTCCAAGAGGGAAACAAACTTTCTTTTTATGTATTATGTTTATGTTAATATGTTTCAGTATAGTCAATAACAATATTAAGTTTAAGTTTATTTCTGAATGTTAGTATGTTTCAGTATAGTTAATAACAGTAATGTTTCAGTATAGTTAATAACAGTATTAAGTTTAAGTATAAGTTTGAGTTTGAGTTTTAAGTTTGTTTTAGTATAGTTAATATGTTTCGGTTAGGTTAATATGTTTCAGTTTATTTATTTCATTATTTCATTTTTTTTCAATTACATGTTCATGTTCGAAATGATGAATGTTCAGGTTTAGTTTGTGTTATGTTTTTTTTTTCCAGTTTGTAGTTTATGTTTTTTTGTGTTTCAGTTTTGTTAACATGTTTCAGTTTGATCTTCCGTTTGTTGCGCTTTTTTTAATTAGCCACGCAAAAAAATGGCCCATTCAAATTGCAGCCTTAAAAATGGTCCATTAAATGGCCCATTTATCCTGAAAATAGGCTCCTTTAAATAGCCATTTAACAAACCTTTTTTCTCACAGATTCAATTGCAGTCCATTTAATAGCCCATTCTCAACAAAGCGCCATACAAAAAACGGTACAGAGCAAAAAGACCGATACAAAAAGTTAATCGACTGAAAAAACAGTCGACTGAAATCAGTTTTTCCAGTCAACTGTGCAATAGACAGTCCCTATTTTTTAACATAGGGTAGGAGAACTGACACCTCAATGATGTTAATGGCTAATTACAAAATGCGCTCCTGCAGTCGCCCATTGGCTCTATAAGCCGTTGGAGGAACACTAAGCGCGGTTTTTTCGTTGAGCGAAATAGATAGTTATTTCGCTCAAGCCAGATGGACCAAATTGTTGCTGAAATGATGGATATTGTGCCACGATGGGATTTTATCATAGAAAGTCATCGATCCACCAATTTGAGAGGCGTGAGCTGTGATGCCAGCCTGCCGGGTCGAGGAGCGGGATGTCGAGGAGAGTTGCCGGTCGCCAGGGTTTTTATATCGGCTGATAGGAAAAATCGGTCTCCAGAGATAAATCCAAAATTCGTGGAATTCGGAAATTTCGACCTAAATATTGGACAGATTTTTCCAGACTTGGGTTTGAAAATCTGTCGAGTTTGAACAAAAACCAACCAAAATTTCGGCAAAATTTCGCTCTCTCCGGAAATAAACTTTTGAAATTTTCAGTTTTAGAAGCTTAAAAAAATTGCATGATTAAAAATAAATAAATTTTATGCATCTCGCAAAAAATGAAACAGAATGAAGATTTGATATGTGTCAAGCATAATGTGACTTTAATGTGTGGATCTGTACAATGCACATTTTGCTGAAAAACTACAAACATAAATCTATTTAGCTTTGAACGTCTTGTAGTCACCAAAAGAAATGTTCAAGATGAATATTTTTGTATACAAAAGCAGTAATTAATATAATGCCTTCAACATTTGGCAATAAGCAAACTTGCAATAATAGTGCAGTAAACTGTAGTAACCCAAGCATAACAGCAAGAGCAATAATCAAGAGTAATCAAACATCAATCAAACAGTACATCATGCATATTAAGATGATCTAACCATAGTACCACACTAACAGAAGACATGATGAGTTTATGACCATAGTCCACAACTCCAAAAGTCCAAATATGATAGCATATGAGTACATGACCACAAAGAAAAATCTGCATATGAGTTCTTATGTTTCATGCATTAAGTTGTTAACATTTTTGTTAACAACTAACTGCTATGTTATACATGTTGCATAAAAACTGACTGCTATGTTATACATGTTGCAGGTCTTCAGAGTACATGCCCGAGGTTCGGGCTAGCCAGAGCGGGGGTGAGACCCGTCGCCAGTTCGAGGAGCGCCTGCAGAGGGAGAGGGAGCAGCAACAGAAGAGGCACGAGGAGAAGCAGGCCCATGATAGAGGGATGATAAGGGCCACGCAGGAGAGCCTGAGGGCAGCGTAGGAGGACTACGACAGAAGGCTACGACAGCTTGAGGTGTTCGACGCTGAGGTAACGCATTCGCACTTCAATTCATTTTTATAGATGCATATCTTATCTGTGTACCAACGAAATCAAATATATGTGCAGGCCAGTCCAAGTGGTCACGCGGGGCTTGCAGGTAGCTTCTCGAGCCAGGTGGGGACTGCGGGTCCCTACACAGGTGGCTCGACCGTCTATGGTAGCCACCCAGCACCTCTAGGCACCTATGTTGGCCAGGGCGGCTACGCTGGACAGACGGCACCACCACCAGGCACCTATGGGACCTAGCCGACCTTCGTCCCCATGCCCAATTATCCGAACGTCGAGCGTCCCTGGTTCCGTGATCCAGCGGTAAGTCTCTTGTGTCAAATCAATACACTGTCGCATAGTATATATATGTCAAATGCCTAATTGAAAAATTTCGCAGGGTTCGGGTTCTGCCATGTCTACGCCTTCGTCCTTCGTGCCACATCCTAAGGACGACGCGCAGCAGGGCGAGGACGCCTCCGGAAACATGGCCGCCAACCTCGTGGAGCAGCTCTTTGGGACCCCACCACGGCAGCCGTGATGTCAGCGATATTGTGATTGTGATTGTGATTGTTATTGTGATGTTTGTGATATTGAGATTGTGATGTTGATATGGTCGGACATATGGTATTACTTTGTGTTATATTGAAATTGTTGGATCGGATATATATATATATATATATATATATATATATATATATATATATATATATGTGTGTGTGTGTGTGTGTGTGTGTGTGTGTGTGTGTGTGTGTGTGTGTGTGTGTGTGTGTGTGTGTGTGTGTGTGTGTGTGTGTGTGTGTGTGTGTGTGTGTGAAATTGTGGAAAATTTAAATGTGCGGGCTTTTTGGGTGTGCGGGTTAAATTGCTTCTTGCTCTGGTGCGATGTATTTGCAAAATTATTGTGATTTTTTCTAATTTATTAATTTTTTTGCTGGTCTTCAATCATTCTCGACCGCTAGGCCTTGGCCGTCGAGAAAGGTATCCATGGCCCACCTGCCAGCGCAGGGCATGGCCTGGACCAGCTGCGTCCGAATAATTATTCTCGACGGCCGTGAAGCCGTTGTGAAAACCTATTGGGCTAGGCCGCGGGCGGCCTGCAAATCATCAATCTCGACGACTGGATGCTGTCAAGAAAAGCGCCTCCAGCACGTCGCGCCTGGCCTGCGTGCATTTCTCGACGGCTGTCCCGAAGCCGTCGAGAAAGATAATCTTGACGGCCAAGCTGTCGATAAAGACCTTCTCTCTCGACCACGTTATCTCGATGGCCGTCGAGATTTGTCTTTCTCGACGGTTACCGTATCTGTCTCGACGACTTTGGCCGTCAAGAATTTGCGCGATCCGTGTGGTGACGGTGCCGACGTTCTTCGTAATGACGAACTTTTCGTTAGGGAGGAGAAGCTCCAATATCAAGCCCCGAAGGTGAACAAAACCCTGAAGGCTACCGATATCGTGGATATCCCAATTCCACGGTGTCAACATATACTCCGCTCCAACAAAATCAAGACAATGGTAATCAAGACCGTCAACGTCAACATCCAAACCCGGACACGCCGAAATATCTCCGATGACACCAACAAGCCGTCTACTTCAATTCTACGTCAAGTGCAAATCTGTGCATTCTACCAAGTACAACTACACCAACGTGAAGCCTGAAGACATAAATTCAAGCAACACGGGCGGGCATAGTCATACAACGGCTGTGCTAGGCACTGCGTGGGCCATGTGTTACCCCATGTATCCTGCCGTCGCCAACTACACCCTACATCCACCCCATCACGGTGAAGCAGAAGACAAAGAGAAGAAGAAGACAGCCTCACGGCTTAATCGGAGGTGTTCCACGTATCCACGCGCGGATGTAATTAACTTGATAGCCTTCCGTGGCACCAGGATCCAGAACCATCACAATCATCTACACTAGATTGCCAACCAACATGGCTACGGAGCGCAATCCGGCAGGAACTTATATTTTATTGCGATAATGAAATGTCAGCCTTTTTTTGCCCTTCTTATGTGCGTTTTTTAATAAATGCACTGGCACGGCCGCAAAAACGGCAAATTTGTGTGCGTCACAATGATGACCTAGCTTTAGCGTGGGATGTACAGAGGTCAGTGGCCGACCTATGGTGGCGACCCGAATGATCTATTGTGTTTGTACTTATTAGAAAAGAAGTTTTGTGGTCGATCCATTTGGCCGATATTGTACACCACCTTTAAATTCACGTGATAGAGAGGCTCACTAAGAAATTAAGAAAGTACTAACAGCCAAAGAATTTGTTGATGTCGATTCGTTCCGTCAATCGTGGGAGAGGTTGATGAAACCACAAGTATTGTTCACAATTGGGCTTGATTGCTTGAGAAATCAAAAATGATTATATAGTATTATATCATTTGGCTTATACAAAAATAATAAAATTTAATTTAATTTAATTTAAACTGAAACAAACAAAGGCCTCATCCATGGCCTGAACTTACTGCACGGTGGATCTTAATTCACAGCTAGTGTCGCTCGCTCGAGAAAGAGCGGAGTGCATTAAAGATGTCGACCAGCACACCCGCGATGGAGGAACGAGATCCTCTGACTTTGGTTTGCCACTGACATGTGGGCCACAGTACCACATGGGCCCACATGTCAGTGACTCAAAGTCAGGTGCAGTTAAGTCAGAGGATTTGCTTCCCGCGATGGATAGCACCCTCGAGAGAACATCCTGTCTCGAGGGTTTTACCCTCCGTAGCTCTCGACGGACAACACAATATATTTGAAATTTTTAAAAATACAAAACATGTATGTTGCTGTTCATATGCATTTTTTGGACTTTTATGCATCAAATACATTATCGGTGAAAAAAAATACAAATTTTCAAGCATCCAATGCGACGACAGCTACGTAAGTGGGTGTTTTCTGGATAAGTTGAGGGTTATCGTACGGTACCGTATATTTCGTTCGTTACTATACCCAATATTTCAAGCCAAATTTCCAAATCTCAATGAAAATTCAATTTTCCATTACAGATGTGAAAACACAAATTCATTAAATAAGTTTTTCTAGTTTCTAAATAAATTAACATCCATAATACTCTAATTTACAGCAGAAGCTAAATATTAAAATGCTTACTCTCAACGGCTGACGGTTGGCCGTCGTGACAAACCGACGCCGTCTCTGTTTCTGGCAGACGTTGTAGCACACTCGACGGTTTCGTTTGTATCTGTCGAGAGTAACGGCCCTGCCAACAGTATCTCGATGGGAACATGTTGGCCATTGAAAGTAATGAAAGTATGTCGACGGTTTTGATGTGGCCATCAATACAATTTTTTGACACTCAAACACTATAGATTTTTCTGGTTGTTGCAGAGGAACCTGTAGATTGGCGATCGGGATCCACATGTAATTCTTGCACTATGCAAGGCGTAGCAATACGATGCCGATGGAGCCCCATGCTGGCCATGGTCTCTCTGCCGCCATTATATCTGAACGATGTCACCCACCCCTTGCTGGCTTGTCAACCCGGCGGCGTTCGAGCAGCGCGCCATGGCCGGTGATGATGCCGGCGAGCTGGGCGTCAGCTTCTACCTCTGCGTCGTGTCGCAGCTCATGAACCGAGAAGACGACGTGCGCGAGCTCTGCAACAGGGGCTACCTGCATACTCCCTCCGTATCAAAATGTTTGTCACTTTTGACTTTTGAATAAATGTTTAACCATTCGTCTTATTCAAAAAAAATTATATAAATGTTATTTATTTTGTTGTGACTTGTTTTATCACTAAATATATTTTAAGTATGACTTGTTTTTTTACATATTTGTGCTAATTTTTTGAATAAGACGAATGGTCAAACGTTTGTTCAAAAGTCAAAAGTGGCAAACATTTTGATACGGAGGGAGTATATAGCACCCACGGTCACAAGCAGATGCTCCGGTTCTTCACCAGCGTGGGCCCGTTTCTGTTAACCGGCCAGTCTCACGGCATCGTATTGCTACGCCTTGCATAGTGCAAGAATTACATGTGGATCCCGATCGCCAATCTACAGGTTCCCGGCTCGCGGTTTATAAGCTGCGCCATGATGGAGAGGTACGAGCTGACGGCGAGGTCGTCGGCGCCGCCGGTCGCTGTGCATTGCTCCAACGCCGCCATGTTGACGAGCCAGCAGGAGGTAACGTCATACAGAAACAATGGCGGCAGGGAGAGTGTGGCGGAGATGGGGCCCCTTGTGATGCTCATGCCTGAGAACCTGGACGTCCCGCTGGGCTTCAGCTTGACCCCAATCTCTGCGAGCTCCACTGCATTCGTGGCTTGCCCTAGCCCTAGCGTGTGCCTTGTCTTTCTTCTATCATACTCCCGCCGGTAATTAGTCTTCCCCTTGATCTCCCTCTGGACACATGCTTGGTAGAATCGGACAGCGCCAAGGAGATGCGCTGGCTCACAACCTTGGCTCATGTCAACAGCAGCTTGTTCAGCCCTGCAGAAATCGAAACGGGAAATCATACGACCAATGATCTCCGGTAGATACAGGGCCTTAAGGCCGGCGAGGAGCTTGAGCACTGGCCAGGGGATCTGGTTCTCCAACAGCATGATGTCCCTGATGATGCTGCTCCTGCCTTTGGAGTAGATCACGGCTCGCAAAGGCGACTGCGCCTGTTCTCCAGAGGTTGGGAACAGAGAGAGCAGACACTCCACCAAGAAGCAGCCATCCAAGAACATCATGTCCGCGAACACATCCGCGGCGAAGAATTCAAGCACAGCATTGTCGGCGTAGCGGCCGCGGGCCTCGCCAACGACATGGGAGATCATGTTGTAGACTGCCTCCTTTGAGCAGCCCAGCCCTTGACAGAAGTAGTCGGCAGCCATGCGTTTGACCTCCTCCATTGCTTGGAGCTCAGGTTGGCCATGGTGGTAAGGACCGATCGCCACCACCCAAGGTTCTATGTGATCCATGTCTGTGTCGACCCTGCGTAGGTGCGCAGGGAACCTGTGGATCTTTGAGGAATGGAGATCTTCGGCCCTCTCCACTATATCTGGTTCCCCAACATTAGCAATTTGCGGCGTATTATTGATATTCATGATATCAGAAATATCTTCTTCAACAATACTATATTGAATCTCGTGGAGCTCCCGTCAGAGCTGCTCGACCTCAGGGGCAAGGGTATCAGAGGGATCTGTGCAAGGGTTCAATATATTGCTCGTTAGTTTCATGTCTTCGGCTTGGACTCGGATAGAGACCACCGAAAATGCATGTGGCTGCTGGGTGTCGCGTAAAAGTTTCGGCTACAAAATTTGTTATTTCTATGCAAGTTATATATAGTATGTTGTAATAGTTTGTAACCATTTCTTTGTAACGATTATTATAGGCATATTTGATATATATCTTTCATATCTACTTCAACACTCAGCAGTACACCTTCGACTTCATAATCTTCCTTGAATTCGGCCTGTGCTTCGTCAATCTCGTGGGTCTCCCGTTGGAGCTGCTCGCCTCCAGTGGCAGGGGTACCAGAGGGATCTGTGCAAGGGTTCAATATATTGCTCGTTAGTTTTATGTCTTCGGCTTGGAATTGGATAGAGACCACCGAAAATGCATGCAGCTGGGTGTCTCGGGTAAAAATTCGGCTACAAAAGTTGTTATTTTCGTACAAGTTATGTATAGTACGTTGTAATAATTTGTAACCTTTTCTTTGTGACGATTATTTTACCCTTTTAGTGTAAGGTATTTCTAAGAACTTTCAACTTTACTCACAGTAAAATGCTACCGCTATGTACGTAACACCGACAAGAATGCACACACACGCCAGGAAGAAGGTACCTTGTATTCTCTTTTGGTACCTCGTACTCTTCGAGTACCATAGGAGAATACTCTTCTTGAAACAACTGTCTTTTCACTTGTTATGCAGCCGGCTCATCCCTTTATTGGGAGCCGCGTATCTCGTTTCTGCATATACGACGCTTGTTTAGAAAGGAAAAAAAAGATACATCGAGTGCCTTTATCCATACGATTAAATGGATACTTGACCCCAACTCGAATCCAAAAATTGTTTGGCTTGGCTTCAATCCGACAGCTATCCGATCAAATTCCGAACTCAAAAAAGGTTAAATGAAGCCAGAAATGTTCGATTTACTCGTGGATGCCGAAGGTAAAGAGCAAAGACGGGAAGCTTGAAAAAAAAAAAAAAAAGGACTGCTTAAAAAGAGAGTAATAAACGCATGGTACCAGCTGACGACATGTTCTTGAATCTTTGGCCCTCTTGGGGGTTCGCCGGCGAAGGCTTTGTGTTGGCCGGCCGGTGGTGGTGAACTGGTGAAGAACCACGGCACGGGGACACCGCCGGCTGATGTGCAGTGAAGTCCACGGTTTAGGTTGGAATGGGCTCCGATTTCATAGACTAATGTTGTACAACCTAATTTATAATGGTGCAAGAAAGAAAGGACAACCTTGGTACTGTGTGTTACTCCCTCTGTTCTAAAAAAGAAGTCATTGTTCACTTTTAAACACACGTTTGACCATCCGTCTTATTCAAAAAGTTATGCAAATATCATTTATTTTGTTGTGATTTGGTTTATGATTAAATGTATTTTAACTTTTAAGTATGACTTATATTTTTACATATTTGCAATAAATTTTTTTAATAAGACGAATGCTCGAACATGTGTCCAAAAGTCAATATCGACTTTTTTAAACGGGTAGAAACTTTGCCATTTCATTAAGTATGAGAGAAAAACAATGTGAAAGAGAGAAGAGGGGGAGAGAGGACGACGACCTGGCCAAGGGAGGAAGAAAAAAACCTGGTGCAAACGCACCAAGGGCCCACCATTGCGCAAGCGCCACGGTATAGCATGCCACCACATGCCCACCTTGGCCAAGAAAACACCTCGCCGAAGACGACAATTATAACGGCAATGTCCTGGGACCACCGGCGACGACAACACAGCTAACAAGGGACAGTAGCAGTCAACCACTAAAACCAGAGACGACGCCTTCAGCAAGATAGCGACGTAGACGCGACGCCGTCACACGAGAGTTTTCACTCGAGAAGCTTCAAGGGCAAGGCAACCACCACGACGATACCTCTAGGGAGGGGAACGGCGTCGAGGCATCGCTATCGCCGGCCCAGACAGGAAGCCTAGGTAGAGTTTTCACCCGGAGCACCTGCCCTAAAGCCACCCTGGAGAAGGATGAAGCTATTAGCCGACGAGAGAGCGCGGTCGCCACACCACACGACTTCTTTTTGAGAATGGAGTGAGTACAATAGTTGAGACAACCATGTATACATAAATTTTTTTTTGAGCAGGTATACATAAATAAAATTATGGGATCAACTATGTACAAGTTAACTAAAAAAAAGTGTCAGACTTTTTTTATACAATTGCACTACAAATACAATTTTAGTCAAACAAACATACCATCTTTTAAGACCGCCGGAGGGGAGGTGGACGTTGGGTCCAGATCAAAGAATAAAAAATGGGGTGGTTAACAGTGGAAAGGGAAAGCGTGACGTTGTGGTGTTTAATAAATTGGAGAGAGAAAACAAGAAGCCAGAATTATAAAAGGTTAATCGCAAGCAAGTTTGAAAAGGACATCATTTCTAAATGTCAAACGATGGGCCTCAGAGAGTTAAAAAGACTAAAAATGCTATTTTAAAAACTTTAAAATAAACCATTTAAAACGTCATAAAAATAACCACAAAGCACTATGGCGCTCCTTAATTTGCATTTGTGATTTGGTTTTGTTTGTAGTTGAAAATGTTAGGCCTTTAAAAAGAGATTTGAGAAGGCTAAAAACTTCATTTAATTTTTTTAGATATTTGGAAAAAAACACAACAAAGACTCAAAAGGTCATTACAAAATGTTACAATAAATGATCTGCACAAAAATAACAAATTGAACAAAAGAGGTCCGACATCGTTTTTTTTTAGCAAGAAGGCGGGAGTTCTACCAATCCATTAATAGATAGAGGAAAATACAATCATATTTACAAGGGAAGGGCGAGCCTCTGGCCTAAACTAGCCTGGATCTATTGGCATTGAATTCCACAGTAGGTAGTCGGCGGCTGCGTCTCGTGTTGTGAGCGTCGGTGGTTGGAGGTTTGGTGAAAGATTCGACAGTTGCGTTCCTTCTGTATGTTCCAAAGGGTGTAGATCATATTGCCATTTGGATCCTTACGAGGCGTAGGGGTAAGCACAGATTGCATGCAGTCCCACAATTCCCACAGAGCAACCGTCGGGGCAGAAAGCGGCGCGAAGGTGAGGTTCCAAACTTCCACGGCATAGTTTGACCTGTACTAAGTTTAATTTTAATTTAATTAAATTTATGCTCGAAGAACGAGTACACAGTGCCTTCAAATAATTTGTACAGCCGATTGGCCACCTACAACGTCAGTCATGCCGCTAACAGTTTGCTGAGCCCACAGAATTATATCCCCTGACATCCTAGGGGAGCCGTAGTACCCTGACACGCTAGATTTGTTTTTCCTCGCACAATGGGTGAGAAGTGGTCCATGCGTTCCTCTTTGTCTTTCACTATAGATTGGGTGGGAGTCTCGTCTCCTCATCTGTTAGAGTGTATTTGGTTGGCCCATCAATGATCAACCAGGATGGGATCAGGGATGGGATGGATCTGTGATATGTATGGACCCATCTCTTAGGAAGTGTGTGGTTTGGGGCTTGGGGCCTCCTCTGCTCTGCAGCTCTCCACCTCGGCATTGCCGCCCCCCACCTTGGCTTCCCCGCCATCGTCGTGGCTACGTCGCCACCTCCCTGCAGCTTAACTCTGCCTTTGTCTCCCAACGACCCAACCACCATGGCCCATAGACTGACACCGCCCACGACACGGCGGCCCTTGCTACGCATTGCCCCGGCTTGAACGTCGTGGCACCGCTGGCGCTTTCACTCCCGCTTGACCCACCCACCGTTACTGCCGCCGACCGCCGCCATTGCTGCCGTTGACCATGGTGGCGCCCATGGCCGGCACGCCACGCCACGACGCCGCGCCCCACTGGCCGATGCCACAACCTCAGTGCCACCCTCGCCGACCGCCAAAAACGACCACTACCGCGCCAAGAACCTCCGCCCCGCGCCGTCGAGTTGCCCCCTGCCCAGTGCCGCTGGTCACCGGGGAAGGAGGTGGCGCGGCGGGGAAGGAGGTGGAGGGGATGAGGAGGCCGCCGGGGAGTGAAAGAGGGGAGGAGGAGAGGAGGAGCGTCGGGGGAAGGAGGAGGTGCTTCGGGACCGGACGGGACATGCAGGATTTACCTTTCCGTAAAGGACAAACAGGACCACCCTAGAATTCTATGGATGGATGGAGATGACTAGGACGGATGGATCCAACTTTTGACAACCAAATAAAAAATGATGTTATGCTGGACAGGACCATCCAGGACCCTAAAACCAAACACACTGGTCTCCCTAGCTAGCTCCACGGTCGGCGTCGCTGCTGCTCATGTATCGTCGTTTGTGCGAGTGTCTCCGTGCGTGGCGGCTTCTCACTCACTTTGCTCTTCCTGCCGATGGTGGATCCGACCATCAATGGCGTACGATACCTTGCCTACTTCCTCCTTTTTTGTTGCTACTTATGGTTTCCATGTATAAGCTAGTTGCATGCATGAGATCACGAAAGCATCCAGGATCCACCATATTACGCACGCCTCTAACCTGCTCTTTAGAGCATCTCAAATAACCCCTTAATGAATATTGTTTTACAGAAATGTATAGAGAAATTGTTTAAAATGTTCTTATACCATGATTTATATTATACAAGCCATGGCAAAAGCAGTACGATGTACGCGAGCTGTGCAACAGGGGCGTCCTGCACAGCACACACGGGCACAAGCAGATGCTCCAGTTCTCCATGGTGTTGTCCATCGCGGGTGTGCTGGTCGGCATCTTTAAAAAGCACTCCTCTCTCTCTCTTGAGCGACACTAGCCGTGAAACTCCACCGTATGTGCAGTATGTTCGTGCCATGGATGTTCAGTACTTTAGACACATAAGCCTACGAAACTTGCGTGTGTGTACGTGTGTGTGATGTGCTACCATGCCGTACCTGTTATTTTACTTTTTTTCCTGAGCTCAACGAGTGTACGTGAACATTCTGCTGAGGAAAGAAGCTCCAACAACATCGAGACGATGGTCTCCGGGACTTCGGCGAAATCACTGGCCTTCGTGCAAACTTCTCCAAAAGCCAGGTGGTTCCAATCAACTGCGAGGGTGTTGACCTCGCCCTCATTCTCCAAGACCTGCCGGCGGAACTGACGTCCTTCCCCCTAAAGTACCTTGGGATGCCTCTCTCCGTCCGGCGCCTCAAGCACGTCCACTTCCAACCACCAATCGACAAAGTGGCCTCAAGGCTAGCAGGGTGGCGCGGCCCTCTGATGTCCAAAGGTGGGCGCCTCACCCTGCTAAAGGCAGTCCTCACCGCTCTCCCGGCCTTCACTCTCTCTGTCATCAAGCCACCCAGCTCGGTCATCAAGAGAATTGACTCCCTCAGGCGGTCCTGGCTCTAGAAGGGTTCTGATTCTCCCGGGGGTGGGCGGGTCAGCTGGTCCGTCGTCTGCTCCCCCACCTCGCTTGGTGGGCTTGGGGTGCTCGACCTCACCCGTTTCTCTCGGGCCTTGAGACTTCATTGCTCGCTAAGCCACAAGACTTACCCAGCTTGGGCCTCCAGTCCCACTCTACTCTCGGCTGACTCTAACGTCGACCTGCTCAGGGTCGGCACCTCCGTTATCCCGGGGGATGGAGCCACCACTTCCTTTTGGGATGATTCCTGGCTGTCCGGCTCGGCCCCAAGGCACCTGGCTCTCGGTCTTTACGCGACCTCTGCTAGGAAGAATAGATCGGTGCGTGACGCTTTGTCCAATGCGGCGTGGATCTCGGATCTCAGCCGCAGCCTCACCCCGCACCTCGTGCAGGAGCTTGTGTCGCTTCTTCAACAAGATCCTTCAGGTACTCGCTGCTGGCGTGTTCGATAGATTGCCGTGGTATTTCGCTCAAGACTCATCTTCTCGGTCAAGACCGCATACCAACTCAATTACCGCGCGTCGCCAAACTGCGCTTTTTCGGGTGTGGAAGCTTTGGGCTCCTTCTAAGTGCAAATTCTTCCTGTGGACGCTGCTGCAGCGCCGTGTCTTTACGGCTGATGCCCTACTCAGGAGGGGCTTGCAGAATGAGTACTTCTGCTCCCTATGCAAGCGCAACCTAGAGATGCCAGAGCACCTTTTTCTTCAATGTGCCTTTACCTGTCACGTCTGGTCCAGACTGGCGACGCTTCTCAACGCTCCTGCCCTCAACCCTTCGAGCTGGGCTCGTGCTAACAGCATCGTCTCCTAGTGGACCTTCAACCTCCTCGACGTCAGGCCCTGTTCGAAGGGTGAGCTCTCCTTCGTCGCCGCCACGTTATGGCATATCTGGCTGGAGCGCAACAATCGAATCTTCCGGACGGTGGACAGAGGGGTTGCGATCTTCCTCAACCAACTTCTTGATGACCTGCGCCTTTGGGAGGCTGCGGGAGCCCCTTTTGTAATTAGCTAATTTTGTTGTTTTGGCCCACGGGGGGAGGGGCCATTTTCTCCCCCCCATCCTATACTTTCTTCCCTATTTGATGAATATACGGCAGCGCTCCTGCCTTCACATCAAAAAAAACATCGAGACGATGTTGATCAAGGCCGTTAACATCCATATCCAACCATTAACACACAAAAACATACCCTAAAACGAGTGCTAGCCATGCATTCCACCCAAGTATAACTACAAACAATGTGGAGCTCGACGACTCAAGTTCAAGCGACACAGGTGGGCACAACCAAACCTACAAAGATTGTGCTAGGCACAGCATGGGCCGTGTACCTCATGTATTCTGCCGTCGCCAAACAACTATATCCACCCCAACATGATGAAACACAAGATGAAGAGAAGAAGAAGACAACTCCACGGCTTAATCGGAGGTGTTCCGCCTATCCACGCACGGATGTAATTAACTGAATAATCTTACGAGGTCTCAGGATCCAGAATCATCATAATCGTCAACATAGATGGCCAACCAACATGGCTACAAAGCACAAACCATTCGAGAACCTGTATTTTATTATTGATTAATGAAATATCAGTGTTCTTCCTCTTCTTTCGTGTGTTTTTGATAAATGCAGCATGACCGCAAAAAGTTATCCCCGACTTAGGAATTTGTGTGCGTCACAATAATAATGGATACGAATAGATATATGTACTTTATGCTTAGCATCTTTAGCTGTAACTAGTTGAGTAGACGGGCCTGTGGCCTGCCAATGCAAGTTTAGTGAAGAACAAAACGTAGAAAATCTTTACAACTATCAATGCAATATATGTGAACAACAAAGTCTGTAAAGATAGATTATTTCAACCAATGAACAAAGATATGAAGTCGATATGGCTGAGTTTAGCAAACAAGGAAATATATGAATAGCTCAATATGTTAAATTCGAAATCATTGTGCTACACTGAAAAGATATATTGAAAGTGTAAGGACACAATCCATAGGAACTACAATTTGTAAAGAAAGGAAAAACAGAGTAGGAAGGGCCACGTAGGAAACTGCAATATGCATTTTCAGAAATTAAGTAATCTAAATTTGAGGAATCAATAGCAACGAAGACATGGTGAACCTGAGAAACAAACAAATTTCATGAGGACTTATCTTTCGAAACGTATATGTATTCAGTCGAAAGAAATCGCTCAGCAACCCCACGTGTTGCCCTCAGCTGCCTGCAATAGATAGATATATTTATTTTAACTTATTATGGCAAAATTATATGCCTTCCTAGGTGCCACGTTGACACTCATCACTCTACATGTGCGCCCAGCCTCTTCTCCATTTACAGGATACCGTCAGACATCGTCTAGGTCAAGATTATATCATACACCCGTTAAGTGAGAAGAAATATGTTCAAAACTTTTAATTTTAATGTTTCTTTGTGGCCTAACATAAATAAAACTGAGAAGTGGAAAATTGGGAAGAAATATGTTCTTATCAAGAAAGAGCTAACTTTTGTGGTTTTTGATGTAAAAAATTTTCAATTAATATCAAATTTTTTTTTCTGAATGTTCTCTGTGTATGCATGGTTTAATTTTTAATGTTCTCTGTGTATGCATGGTTTAATTTTGAAAAACTTTCTTTTTTTTTCATGATTTTTTTGCGGCTTATAAAAAACGGAATAGTAATGGGTTAAAAAAACTACAACAAAACCGGCCACACTGGGGTTCGAACGGTGCTCTCCAGTGCAACAACCTGCGCTAGCAAGCTAAGCAAAGCCAGCGAGCTGCGTTTCCTCGTGCATAAAGTTTATATCATTTAACAAATGGCCACCGGAAAAAATAAGCAAAAAATGCCGATGCATGCGGGATTCGAAACATGGTCTCCAAGCTGAAAGCTAGCTCGGCTAGCCAACCGGACAAAGCACCCGCATTGCTTAGGGCTGTGCGAAAGAAATGATTTTACATTAAAGAATAAATGGACGGTCGGATCTAATCCTCGCTCACGATCGGACGGCCACGAGGCACAGCGTGCGGGGAGGGCAGCCACGTGTTGAGCGCAAGCGACCTAAACTCGGCTTTGTACTTCTATTGACTACTAGCCTTGGGAAAGTATTCTTTTGCTATCAAATCAGCTATTTTCTTAGAAAACTATAGAAAGAAAAATAATCTAAATCAACTGGATCAACGTCCAGATCACTCTCATAGCCATTGTTTTCTTCTCCATCTTTCACACTGAACCTTCGGTGGTTAATTAGACTATTTGCAAAAACTTGACACATACACACAAACACTAGATAAAACCTCGGTTCTCTTTCTCTTTAACTTTAGTGCCTCTTGTTTTCACTTTATAGATAAGTTCTTTGACAGGGCGGCCTTGTCTGGCTCCAAGGGTCCCAGTTCTTTATTCTACCACTATTCATAAGTTTATCAAGACAGGTTGCATACACGAGATGCAAACAGACATAGCCTTTCTAATTTCCTAATGTCTACTCCCCAAACCAGCCCTTGTTATCAAAGTTAGTTTTGCTGTAGTAATCAAGAAACCATGGACACCAGGCACCAATACAAAAGCCGGCAAGTGTCGATTTGTTTGGTGCCTTCTGGTGAGGTTGCTATCTGAAAATAACTCAAAAGTGCTGAGAAAAACTTAAAAAGAGTAAATTATACATTTGAACCGTGATTTGGCAGTTTGGTGCCCCATCAGTATAATACTGTAATGTCCATATGTATAATAATGTTGCAATGCATGTATATAGACACATGAGCTGCCATGATACCTGAATATTGTTTCTAAATTGGACCTAGAAAGGTTCTTTCATTAGGACAACATTGCCTGGATTTCTGGCAGGTAAACTGGCACACCATTGCGTCTCTCTGGCACTACAAGTTTATGTGGTTCTGCCCATGACAAGTCGAAAATACTCAACCTCCACTCTGCAGCATGAACTGTGTGAGCTTCTGTGAAAAATTCTGCTGCATTGTGCTCACTGCAAATTGGAGGGATGTGAAGGGGCTTAGGCCAGACGCAGGGCAGCTGGCTCCATACAAGGTACTGTACAATTGAACGAAAAACAGGGCAGAGTGCCAGAATCCAGATCCACATGGGGTTTGCTGGGTTAAAACAACTTGTATCCCATACTGCCCGTTATCTGCTGCATATTGCAAACTTGTGTGGGCACTGGGCAGTGTGTGATTTCTTTGCAAATCACCGGGTAGATTCTTGTGCTTGTTAACACTGGTTGTTTGGAATCTGCTCGTGCATCTCCTGGCACTTTGCATGAAAAGAGACGATTTCTTTGAATAGAGAAATGGTTGAGGATTTCAAGGACATGGGAAACTGTATTCTAGGTTTTTAATTTCTTCGGCTGTTGTCGGTATGGGTTTGTTCATCATCGAACACCAGCATATCCAGCTGACCTGCTACGCTATGGCACATTGAAATCGTTTCTTTGACAACATGGCAAGCAACTCTTATGCTGAACAATGGAGCACTGTCCTGCTAACCAGGTGTAACAGCCCAACTTTGGGGCACTTTTAAATCTTGGTTGAATTCAAAATTTTGATTGAATTTGAGCCAATTGGATCAATTTAAAACCAAAGATTCAATTTCATAAGCAATTGAAAATCACACCTCTTTCTCCTCTTATGGGCATTTCATCGAGCACCTCTCAGGCCGCTCTGTCTCTCTCTCTCTCTTCTCCCCTCGGATGCTTTGTCCTGCCCGGGTTCTGCGCGCCGCCCGGTCCGCCGCGAAGGACCTTCGGTCCACAGCCATGGACCGGCTAGTCGTCAATGCCGTACGAGCACGCGCCGTTCGGCCACGCCACAAACATGTCCGTGGCTCCGAAAGTCCAAAAGGCTACCCCCTAGACCGTCGCGTCGCCCTGTCATCCCCGGTGCCTCGCCATCATGGCCTCCCGGCGTGCCCCAGCCGTGTCGTGTCGCCATTACTCCCTAGCCATGCCGCTCAGTGCCTGCTCGGGGCTCACAGCACCACGTTCCAGTTCCCTAAAACCAGGGCCGGCCCCCGTTGGAGCGTCCCTCCAAAAATCCCCAAATCCTAGCGAGGCTCGGACCCGTCGATTGGTGAGCTTCCGAAGCGATTCCCGCCCGCTGGAGCATCCCGGTTATGCCATAACCCTTTTCCCCTCCTTCCCTTGTAGCTGATTCTCGTCGGGGAGACCTGCTCGCGGAGCTCGTGTTTTGGCCGCCGTCGCCGCCTACGTCGCCGGCCACCTCCATGCCTCCTCGTGCCCTCCCATTAGCTCGGTGAGCACCTCCGCAACGCCCTGAAGCTCCCACGCTACTTAGAACGTCGAAAACATCTATACAGTAGGCTCGCTTACCTTGCCGGATAGCTACTCCGTCGCCGCTCGCCGCGCCGCCGCTAGGGAGCACCGCAAGCTGTGCCGTGCGCATCTTTGGTGGAGGCTCGTCAAGGCCGTTCCATTTTTCCATATACCCTAAGCCTTCGTGCCCTCTAGCTCCGGCTAGCCGAGCGCAGCCGGGCGCTCATGGCCGCCTGTGCGTGCGTCGGGAGGAAGACGAAGCACAGTGCTGGGGAGGGCTGAGCCGCTGACAGGTGGGGGCGAGTTAGAATGTGTTTCCAGGAGGCTGACTGGTGGGCCTTGGTCCCACTTGTCAATAAGTGGAAACGTAATCTCTAGAAATACGCCTTCAGTTAAGCTGTTGCGCCTGGGCTCAAGCCACGTACAGCCCAGATCGGGCCGAGGACAGCCCACGGCTGATTTGCTATTTAAGCCCGAAATCTGTTATTTTATGTGTCATAGCGCTTTGTGGGATTTATTTAAAATAGCAAACGACATCAAAAAAAAATTATGAAATTTTGTACAAAAATACTAAAGTGGGTTTGCAACCTGGGAAAAATATCAAAATAAATAGTGTAGTTGAAAAATTGGATTAATAAAATCGTATAAAGCCCAAGGGCAATCGTTCTTTCTTATCTTTTACATTAGGATTTCATAATTTATTTAAAACCATAGACACCTCCTAAATTATTAACAAAGTTATTGGTAATTACTAGAGCCCATCACAAAATTTATCATAATGTTAGCTTAAGCATTGTCCTTAGAATTTTTCTGAATAAATTATGTAATTAACCCCATGGTACCTTTCCATATAAAAGGGGGACCGAATCGGCTTGCTTGCTAATGAATTTTAGAGCTAAATCGGTAAAAGGGGATTATGTAAAGTATAAAATACACTTATAAACCCAAAGGGAATGATTGAAACACTAAAAGGGATTAATTGTTTAGGTACTGATTCAACCATTTAAATAATTGCAAGCACATCTAGGGATTTAATTAAAATAGCTAGAGGCTCCCGAAAATTCTAGAAAAATTTAGATAAAAACTAGATGAGAATTCTGATTTTATAAAAAGGATAAAATCAACCACTGTAAAGGGAAAATTGTCATGGTTGTTATTTAAAATGTAGATTTACCGTTATATAAATGATTAAAGAAATGACTAAAGAAAACTTAAGAAATTGAACCCAAATATTGGTTAGAAAATATATGGCTAGGCAAATGCCTTAATAAATTTAGAACATTTTAAATTTGCCTTAATTGCTTAAGTGTATGCATAGGATTATTTAATTGCTAAACCCAACGAATAATTAACTCATATCCTATTAAATTATTTAAGGATTTGAACTTAGAAAAGAAGTTATTAATTGGTATAACTTAATATTATCGCTAAACACCTAGTGGATGTCAACTCCAATAATCCTTACCCATACATAGGTTAAATTCAAAAGACGTCCTCTTATGTCGCCTAGAAACCCTAATCACCTCATTACGATCTTATCGCATTTAAATCGCATTTTGGGAATAGTAAATTACTATATTGTTAAATACTACTTATTAATGCACTCGACATCCATAGCCTATCATACGAAAGGTAGGTTCGCTAATCGATTAGGGCAATATGCCAATGAGTGAACTTGCACAATATTTTTCTATATAGAAGGTAAACCGTAATGATTCGCTTGTTAACAAAGAACTAGAACTACGAGGAATGGATGTAGGAGAATTACGATAAATTATCATATACCTAGAATTCATTAATAGCTAGGAACAATTCCCATCGATAAAAATCGTGACTAAAGTATGATACACACCGCCTCGTAAGAAATCCATGACAACTATTAAGAAGGATGATAACGAGCATAGGTAATATAATCCAAATTATAACGCGACACCTATTTACAGACGGAGATTAAACCTCGGCAAGGAAACTTAACCGGCATACCGCACCGTGAGCCCCTATAAAGTTTACCTCCTTATAGAAACTCGAGGGAGACTCTTCGTAGGATTAACATAGAGATGCTAGGGTAGCCTACGTAGACTCTATTATGCTCGTAGGAGCGATTGCATATCATGTACCATGTGTTTCATGCAGCATGGTATTTATCTGTGTCATTTGGTTCCTGTCGGTAGACCCCAAGGGTTTAAGGAGGATCTCGGGGCGAATCAAGATTCACGGTTGGGATACAAGTTGTCCAGGCGAGTTAAAACTTACTCTTTAGATGTGATCTGTATTAGGGAGAGACGGCGACTCTCCTTAGTGCGGATTAACATCGCTAATATCATGTTCATTACCCAGTTTTTCTTAAACTATGTTGTTTACTTATTAAAGATGCATGCTTATTAGAATGCCTAATTGTTAATCATGTTATACTTATACATGCTCGCCTTTGAAATGTTTAGCCTTAATGACCGCTTTGATTGTCATTGCTCTTGTTAGCCTAAGATTAGTCTGGTAACCACTTTAACCCTACCTAATGGGTAAAACTTGCTTAGACCGCTTAGGCTTAACAAATTTTCAGCTAATCGCCACGGAACGGTGAACCGATATTCACCGGACATTCATTAGTCTCATTTAATATGATATGACATATGATGATTAGAAATTGGTAGATGCATGTTGGTGATTGTGTTTGTGGGTATGAATACGGGATACTTGGTCGGTTGGGTGGTCGGTTGGGAAAGTCCAAGTGTGTGATATGGTGTGGTCGATGACCGTGGAAGTAGAGAAAGAATGGTGGGTTGCCCTAGTTGGATTTGGACATCGATGGATGATTTAGGCACGAGATGCCTAGTGCCGGGTTTAGCTGTGGCTTACCCAGAGGAGCGGATAAACACGCCAGAAGCGAAGATCGCCGCCTGTGTTGGTTCCAACACAACGCGGGCCATCGCGCGGAGCACCGACGTGGATCGCCAGAGTGGCGCTCTGGAGGCCCTCGGGACCGGCCTCGATAGGGGCGGAATGGGCCATCACCGAGGGTGATAATGGCCACACATCCCGGGGTGACGATCGGCTAGTGAGGGCCGCAACCCTACTAGGTCGGGTGATCATGCCATGGCATGTGTGGTCCATGAACGGATTTCGCCAAATCACGGAATGATGGCGAAACTAGGATTGGTTGGGGGCAACCAGGAGAAAGTCTGGTTGGGAGCAACCAGGAGAAAGTTCCCAGGGAACTGATAAGCTGGTAGAAAGTCTGGTTGGGAGCAACTAGGAGAAAGACTGGAAAGTCATGGCTGATATGGTGATTGTGTAAGCTGGATGAGCTGATGATTGAGGATTGGTCAATTTGTGTGTTAATTGTGTATAAGCTGGTATGGATTGTGGTGATCTGTTATGCTGGTTATGGTTTGGACAAGAGTTGGTCGATTGTGGGTTGTGTATTTGGATGAGAGTTGGTTGATTAAGGGTTGGTTGGTGTTCATGGTTGGTTAATTGTGTTTGAGTGCATTGTTAAGATGGAAACCCTTGACTGGTATTAATAAGATCCAATTCTAGTTGATGCTAGTTAGGATGTTTCCAAAATCTTATAAATTTAGCTTTACGCAAATAAAATAACCTCACCCCCAAATAAAGCCTCCTAAGCACTATATGCATTAAGGGAAGTGTTAACTAGCCAGCGTTTGGATGACGCTGACCTCGCATATTTTCACTCTTTTAGATTAACCTTAAGGAGAAGGATTTGCTCGAGTGCCGCAAGGGAGATATGACTTGGCTATGATGGCCATGATGCGGTTTAGGGTTTGCTCCAGTCGCCTGCAGGATTGCATAGCCGTTGGAAGAAATTACGGTTAAACCTATATGCTCGGCTGACTTTGATGGTTTACCTTTAACCATCGTCAGGCCCTTCGGCTTAATTAATATTAAGCTTGCGTCATACAGTCAGGTATGTAATTCTTTGAATAATGAAACATATGTCTGCATGATACTCGGCTATGTATTGCACGCACTAGAGTACTGATCCAGGGTCTAGTGCATGTGTACAGCGGCTCTCTGGTAAGTATAAAAATGAGGGCTGACACCAGGTGACTCATATGAACCAAATTCAGATTCCCTGTCCAGTCCTAGGAACCCGTTTGATTGAATGGCAGTAATCTCGCAGTAAATTTGGATCATCATAGTGTTTTATATCTGTAAATCATTTCTTTATCATAGTTGTTTAGTGCAACGGTCGGTGGCGTCGAGCCGATGACGTCAAGCTCGGAGGCACGCGCAGGCGGCGAGCTAACTCGGGCTCGAAGCTCTGGGCGCGCCGAGCCAGAGATACAAGACGGGGTAGAGGAGCAGAATTTATTTTTTTATTCTTTATGCAAAAATACATCCCAAGTTGAACTAGACCCCTGTCGTGCTTTGAAACCGCGATCATACGGCGGTCGCTCATTGAAAGCACGATAGCTTGCGATCGCAGGCTAACAACCAACGACGTGTAATGGACGTTACGACGATCGCTCTACCAATTAACGATAGGATGCTGTTGCCTACGATGCGGCGGCAGGTACGTATGCATGGCTAGTTTTAATTAATTTTGATTCTTCTTATATCTATTAATATTTTATACCATATCCAATTTACACGAAACAAATTTTAAAATTTATGTAAAATCCTAAAGAACCCATTTTTAAAACTTTTAATTTTTATTTTTAAAAATTTTGATTTCAAAATCAATATTTCATACAAACTCCAACTTACAGAGTTTTTATAATTTTCATAAAATCCATAAAAAATCATTTTAAAAACTTTTTAGATAGAAAGTTTTAAAAAATTGTTATGATTTTTTTGAAAATTTAAAAAAGTTTGCAAGTTGGACTCTATATGAAATATTGTTTTTGAAATCAAAATTCAAAAAAATTAAAATTGAAAGTTTTAAAATGGATTCTTTAAGATTTTACATGAATTCTAAAATTTGTTTCGTGTAAATTAGATATGGTATGAAATATTAATAGATATAAGAGGAATAAAAAATCAATTGAAAAACTAACTACATATGCATAGATACGTATCTGGATGTGCCTATCGTCAATTGGTTGAGCGATCGCCGTCTGTTAAACGTCGTTGGTCTCAGCAAGCTATCGTGCTTTCAACGAGTGACCGCCGCTTGATTGCGATTTCAAAGCACGATAGGGGCCTAGATCTGTCTAAAGTTCAACTCGGGATATATTTTTGCATAAAAGAATAAATATAAATATAAAAAAAATTTCTAGAGGAGTAGGGGAGGAGGCAGGCCGGCTAGGCCTTTGTGGCTGAGCCACTGCCGATGCTGGGCTGGGCTGGTATAAGCTGACAGAGAAGCAGGGGAAGGGCGGAAGTGCTGGGCCCAAACCGAGAGTAGGCCGCAACGCAAGAGAGAAGGGGAGAGCGGAAGAAATGTAGAACAGTCCCAAATGACAAATTGCTAACTTCCCAGCAAATTCAAACTCAAAAACAAATTCGAATAGGATGATCCGAGATTGGGGCATAATTGGGCCTCCAATCTTGATATCTCCATTCCTCTTCGTTGTCCCGCCTTCAGCCCACCAACCAGTTTCCATCAATCGCCGGCGATCGCCGCCGCGTCCAAGATGATGTTACCCGCCGCCGCAGGAGTCCTCTCACCCTTCGGCGGCAACAACCCGTCCTCGATCCTCTCCTTCCTGCGCCGATCGCCCTTCGCCTCCACTGTCACCCTCTGGGTCTCCGCCCCCGGCCCGCCGTCGACATGGGGCAGGGTGCCGGCGGCCAACCCCAAGTACCACAACGCGAAGGCGGACGCCGGCCCGGGGACGGGGATGTGGACGGGGACGAGCTGCTGCGGCTGTTCAGGCGGGAGGTGGCTCGCTCTGGCGTCATGGAGGAGATCAGGTGGCGGCGGAGGCACGAGGACGCGCGGGACAAGCGCAAGCGCAAGGCACGATCCGCGTCGCGCAGGTTCCGCCGAAGGTGCGCCCCCTGCTCCATCGGTTGCTTCACTTCCATGTTATCGCGCAAAGCAAATTTGATCCGCAGAGCAAATTTTTAGTATTGTACCTATTATCTGAAGCAGCAAATTCTTGCAATAAGCTTTCCACTCCCAGGAGAATCGCCCGGCTCTCCTCTGTTTGCTTGGGAAGCTATCCGTGCGGGTGACAATGGATGAGAGCGATGGGGTGAGAGTGATGCACGGGAGGGCTTATATATGGGCGGTCCCCCCCTTGGCGCTCTCGCCGAGAGCGCCCAGCCCCTAAGCGCCCTGGCCGGCGGCAGTGAGCCCCCACCAAGACCCGCCTCACTGCACCCGGCCCCACCTGTCCCCTAAGCGCTCTGGGCGGTGGCGCCTAGGCCCTTGGCGCCCTGGGTGGTGGCGCCTAGGCCCTTGGCGCCCTACGCTGGGGCGCCTTCGCCTTTGATGCCGCCCTGGCCGAGAGCGCCTAGGGGGCATTTTTGCAATTGGGCGTAAACCTTGGGTATTTTTTTGTTTGCGTGATTTTTTATGGGTAAACAGTAAATTTTTTCTCCGTCAGAATACCATGGGTACGGTACTTTCAATCAGTGTAAGGTTACTAATTTTTCATTATGTTGCACACTTTTCCAAAGGAAGAATTTGGGAGTATTCAATGATCCTTGCCAGAGGTTAAGACTTGGGTGTTTTTGTTTGAAGTATTTACAATTAGTTCCATATCTATGATGATTGGTGTTGCTTGTCGATCATGCTTTCATGTCAACAATGTGCATTCCCCATCTGTACATTTGGAGGTGCCAGATCGATAGCCCATTGTAGAATTGGCAATGAAACCTTTATACGGAACTTAATAATATGAAATAGGATTATACTAAGTGTACCTAGAGCTTAATTTTTATTGTCATATGCCCCTGATGATTGCTCCTAACCATTAAATATTGCCGTTACTCATCAACAGCATAATTTGCAAACCATCACGAAGGCCATCAGGCCAACACATAAACTCCTTGCGAAAAAAAACTCAACTTTGTGGACACTGAATATGGCCCATTAGGCCATCACATGGCAAGAACACGTAAAGCACAGTGGTACTAGCTGGACTAGAACTCCAGAAGTTCTCATCAACGATCTATTAACAGACCACTACATATATAATTCACAAGAGTTGCTATATTTAATTCTTGTATGAATTCATTTTAGTTCACAACTGCACAAGATACTGATTCCTTAGAGCAAGCACACAACCACACAGCTAGAAAATCAGTAGGCTCACAACCTGAAATACAACATTCAGATTTCGCAAAGTAAAGTAGATGCCAATAGATGGATTACAAGCAAAGTAGGCGAGCTTAGGAAAAGGTAAAGAACGGATTCGCAAGGTAACACATCACACACACCCACATACACACGCAAGATTCGTAGGCTTATGTGACTGAAGTACTGAACATACATGGCATGAACATACTGCAGGGTGAAACTTCACGGCTCGTGTCGCTCGCGCGGGATAGAGAGGAGTGCTTTAAAGATGCCGACCAGCACACCCGCGATGGACAGCACTGTGGCGATGATTCTGCCGTTTTTGTAGAGGAACCTGTAGATGGCGATTAGGATCCACCTGTAATTCTTGTACTGTGCAAGGCGTTCCAACACGATGTCGTGAGACTGGCCGTACGCCCACAGAACCGGTCCCACGTTGGTGAAGAACCGGAGCGTCTGCTTGTGCCCATAGGCGCTATGCAGGACACCCCTGTTGCAGAGCTCGCGCACATCATCTTCTCGGTTCATGAGGTGCGACAAGACGCAGAGGTAGGAGCTGACGCCCAGACCACCGTCATAATAACTGATGATGGCGCACTGCTCGAACGCCACCATGTTGACGAGCCAGCAGGGGGTGACATCGTTGAGCAATATCGGAGGCAGAGAGAGCGTGGCCAGCAGTGGGCCCCTCACGAGGTTCATGTCCGAGAACCTGCACGTCTCGCTGGGCGTCAGCTTCACACCGATCTCCGCCAGCTCCGCTGCACTGGTGACGACTGAGAAGTCCATGTTATTTTTCTTCCGTAATATGCGGATCGCAGTCCTCATCCAATCTGGCCAGAAAGACTCCCTTTTCGTCACTTCGATGGCGCCAACCTGATAGAATCGAACGAGGCCAAGCAGATGCGGAGGCCTGAAATTTTCGTCGATGACGATACGTGGTCTGTCCAAGCTTTTACTGAATTGTGTCACCATTGTACCAATAATCTCCGCCATCGGCACGACGTTGGGCTTAAGGTCTATGAGGAGCTGGAGCAGCGGCCAGGGGATTTGGTTCTCCAGCAGCATCATGTCACTCATGATGTTAGATATCCCTTTCGAGATGATTACATTGCGCAGAGTCTCATTATTATTAATATTAAGGTATACCAGATCTGACGACGCCTTCAGGCATTGCAGCAGAAAGCAGCCATCGAGGAACAACATAACCGCAAAGTCAGCATCGGAGAAACTTTCAAGGGCATCCACATCGGCATAGCATTCGCGGGCATTCCTCTCTACGGGTTGGATCCTCCCGTATACTTCGTCTGGCGAGAGCTCCAACTCCTCACATAAGCTGTAGGCAGCCATGCGCTTCACCTCCTCCATTTCTTGGAGCTCGGGTTGACGACGATGATGGTAAGGACCAATCGCCACTACCCGAGGTGCGATGTAATCCATGCGTCTCCCGAACTCTCGTAGGTCTGCGGGGAACCTACGGATCCTTGATTCAATATTGCTGAAACGAACCCTGGCTAGCTCAGTTCCGGCCCTTAGTACTGCTTCGAAGCCAATTTTTTCTTCAAGGTCGCCCACCAAACGGGGATTTGTTCCTTCAGCTTCAATGTCGTAAGAGACCCTTGTCGGAGACCGTTGGAGTAAGTCGTCAGACACCATTGCCGGAGCTGTTACAGTCATTTTAGAGACCTCGTATAACGTGGATGGTGGTGGCCTAACTAAGGGGCAGTTTAGAGGCGTGCATATATAATAACGTGGATGGCCGACCGATTGTTCCCTGCTCGAGCATCACAGCAAAAAAAGGAGTAGGAAAATTAATAATAAGTTCTTTAAAGTGGGCAAGATCAAAGCACGTACGTACGCCGCTGATGGCCGGATCCTCCATGAGCAGGAAGGGCACAACCACAACTAGCGAGAAGCCGCCGCGCACGGAGACACGACGGGATGCGCATGCATGCGATCATGCGAGCGGTGGCGAGGCAGGGAGATAAAAGGTGATTACCGCCCAATTTACTGTTTTTTGCGAGAATCACTTTCAACCAATGGGTGGCTCTAGAGTAGCGTAACTCCGCTGCTATGAAGAGTAGATAGTGTACCGTGCGCGTGTGTGCAGGTTGTGATGGTTCTAAGGAATTGGGTATGTAATTGTGTGGGATATTAGATTTTTTTCACATCAAAATTGAGATTTTTAAAATTACATCAGAATTTTTTTGAATACTATATATGTCGTTGGTCTCATGGTAGGCCGACAATAGAGAGTGGTGCAGGTTGCATCCCTAGATGAGATCTCTATGCACCGAATAATCTTGTGGAGATCACATGTCAGATTTTTATTGATGTTCCCCCAACCAATGGACCCCATAGGATAACACTGTGTCGTCAGCTTCTACGGAGCCAACGACACAAGTGCGACTCACGGGGTCCACATGTCAAAGCTGCATGAACGGAGGGTTGTCTTTAGGGAGTGTGGCTATGTCATCGGGCGGGTTGGGCTATGTCAACTGAACTGTGTCGGCCGACAACATAGCTCTATGTCGAACCTTTATAGGTTTCTATCGGTTTTGAGGTTTCTACCGGTTTGGTGAACCTTAGTTGGTTTCTACCGATTTGGTGAACCTTGGTTGGAGGTGTCTTTGTTTCGTCGAGTCATCGTGCTTCAGAGGCAATGTCATCCATGGGGCGTCGAGGTGACATAAAATGTTAGAATTATTGGACTTTGACCTACATGTTCGAGATTTTTTTGAAAAATCTCAAAAACCTATATATGCAGGGGATGTCAGAACTCTTTAGTACCATATTGTTCCTTGCTACCAAATGTATGGGAGAGAGAAAGAGAAGACCACGCGCGCTCTCTTGCCTCGCTTGGCTCTGGCTCTGGGCAGTTCGTGCGCACGACGTCTGCGTGAATGGTCCACCAAAAGTGTAGTTTTCTTTTGCTGTTTATTTTCTTGAGAGGTTGGTAACGCGGTTATGAGATATGGAAATGGTGGTTCCCATCGCGGCAGGACTTCATGACGCGTTCGACCACTGACTTAGTATATAAACCGTGCGTCTACACTGAGAGAAAATAGAATGAAAATACTAGAGTTTTATCTCTTCTTCTTTGTTTCAGCCAGTGTTTTAAATCTCCGGCTATGGAATTTAGTGTTTGGCTTCTCCAAACCAGCTATTGTCGGCTAAATGACGTTATAGCCCGCTAATAACCCGTTATAGCCAACTGTTTTCAGTAGCTGGACCCTACTCAAACCGCTATAGTCTGCTATAGCGTCCACTATAGGCGGAGATTTAAAACCTTGGTTTCAGCAGCCCATTATATATATTTAGAATAAGTTGTTTAGCTTTGAACTAAGCATATGATTTTTTAGCTAAGATCGAACATCCGATATCCGTGGGGGCTCCGAAATGATATCTCCGATCTCGTAATAATTTCTTGGATGTCATCCCTAAGCAACCTTCTGCATCCGACATTCCGACTTCACATGTGTAGTACTGTATATGTGTCATTTGGACCAAACGTATCTGTTTTTGGAGTTTTTTAGCACGCAGCCCAATTGTTTTTTTACCATTGATCTAATCTGATCCAACAGTGTTTACAAGGTCTCGGCCCCACTTATTTTGACTTCTCATTGACTTAATCCCATTACCAGTCTATTTTCAAGGGTATAGGTCTATTCCCAAGGGTCTGTTCCTATTAAATCGCCATTTATTGCCCAACGCCTAGTCTATTTGGAGCCATGCGCCATGCATTGAGTAATATGCAGATTTAAGGAAAGGAAAAAGTCCACTTACCCCCCCTGAACTATGGTCTTAGGCGCACATAACCCCCTAATGTTTAAAACCGTCTAACTAGCCCCATCAACTATTAAAACCAGTGCACATAACCCCCCGTGAGCGGTATTAAGGGTGGTTTTGCCCACGTGGCAGCTGACATGGCATTCTGATCAGCATTTCTTTATTTTTTCAAATACTATTTACATTGGCCCACATGCCAATTATATCTCTCCCCTCTCAAGATCTTCTCTCTCTCCCTCTCCCCTCTCAGCAGCGGTGGAGGGAGCCTCTCTCCCTCTATCCAGCGCCGCCGCTCCCGCCGCCGCCACGCCTTTCCCGCCGCCGATCGGATCCGGGCGCCGCCGCCACCTCGTCTTCCCCGCCGCCATCGAATCCGCGTGCAGCCGCCTCTTCCTCGTCTTCTCCACCGCCAGCGGATCCCACCGCCGCCTCGCCTTCCTCGCCGCCGGACGGATCCGGGCGCCACCACCTCCTCGTCTTCCTCACCGCCACCGGATCTGGGCACCACCCGCGGCCGTCCGCTGCCTCCTAGCCCCTCGCCGGCCGCCGCCGCTACCCAGGCGGCCTCCTAGCCCCGTGCCAGCCACCACCGCCCGACCCTCCTCCTCACTCCGCGCCGCTCGCCGCCGTCGCCCGGGAGAGAAGGGGGAGATGAGAGAGAGAGTGTGTGTGTGTGTGAGAAGGAGAAGAGGGTGAGAGGAGGCTGTCATGTGGGCCAAAATAACAAAAACAATTTAAAAGAAATGAAAACACCATGTCAGCTGCCACGTGGTCAAAACCACCCACAAAACTGCTCCAGGGGGTGATTTGCCCGGTTTTGCAAAGTTTAGGGGGTAGAATACCCGGTTTCATAGTTTGGGGGGCTAAATAGATGGAGGTAAATAGTTCAGGGGGTGATGTAGACTTTTTCCTTTAAGGAAAAAACTCGCGCAGCCAAACAACACCTAACATGCCAATTTTTGTTGCCTCAAAGTACCTCGGGAATCGTGATGCCAATTTTTGTTGCATGCCTACGTCTCTACGTGTATTTTGATACTAGCATCCTGCATGCACCTGGCTGCACGAGAGCGGCTGTTGTTTTTTTCCGACTTTGCATTGCGCTGTTGTTTTGGCCCAGTTCTTTTCAGCTTAACGGCTTAACAGCTTAACGACTTATCTACATTTTGAAAACATATATGATTTGAGTTTTTTTAGTCTGTTTTTCGCTGTTTTAAAGGTGAGTTCTAACACTTTAAAAAGGAAGTCAAATGAAATATATCCGAATCTCGAAACTACCACGATAACCTCTCAAAGTTTAGTCATTTCAGCTGTTCAGCCGTTCAGCCGTTCAGATCAGCTCAAAAGAACAGGGCCAAACTTGTTTCCGACTTTGCAGCGCCGAGCGGCAAATGCACGCACGAAGGGTGGCGCCAAGGCGGGAAACGCACGCAGACGAGGCAGGAAATGCACGCACACACGCACGAATCTGCCCAGTTCGTTCAAACCGCCGCACAGGAGGCAACTCGCCAGTCGCCAGGGGATAGCTAAGGGGAAGGAGGATTTCTAACCTTAATGTTATTCCCAAACATGCATTAGGATTCTATTCCCAGTGGATCATCTTAGGCAATCGACATCAGCCGTACGACGGACGATCTATGGTCAGTAATACTCTCACCCCTTTAGGGGTTGAAAGAGAGTACACTAGAAGCCCCCATCTTTTTTTTAAGGTAAAAAATCTTGCGGAAAAGTTGTCATACATGAGGTACTTATAATCTTAATTTTGATCTTTTGATAAATGTGTTGTAAAATAATATATAATGTTCCAATATGTTTAAAACATAAAGTAGCAATGCCGAAAAATGTAAATCAAAATACCTTATTTTTTAATGTAATTATTAGTGTCGGCGCTTTAGCTCATGGCCGCGAAAATGAGCAAGGGGGCTACTAGGGGACAGGATCCCGTCGCCCTAGCCCCCCGACGGGATCACTCCCCACCCCCCCCCCCACCACGTGTCCCCACTCGCTCGGCCTCCACTCCTCCGCCCGCCCGCGTCCGCCTCGCCCCTCGCTCCTCGGCGCGTCGCCTGGCCTCCACCACTTCCCGCTCCACCACCACCACCCGGCCGGTGAGGCGCCGCCGCCTCTCCGCTCCGCCCCGCCTTGTTGTGCCACCCGCCCACCCTAACGGACGGGACGGCGTGATCCCCGCCGACGCCGCCCACCCGTCTTCGCCCCTCCTCGGCTCGTGGCGCCACCGCCGCCGCCGCCGCCCGAGCGAACCCCAACCACCGCCGATCCGCCGCCTCCCAACCTCCTCTACACCCCGAGCAACCCAAAATATTCCCTAACCCGAACCCTAACCTGAAACGGCGGCGGCGAGCTCGATGGCGAGGTCGACGGCGGCGGCGGCGAGGTAAGCTCCTCCTCCTTCCTCCTTTATTCCTCCTCTGCCGGGCGTGGTCTTCCTCCTCCCTTCTTCCTCCTCTGCTAGGCGCGGGGACGGATCCCGCCCGGACGGGATCCCGTGGGAAAGCATTTCCCATGAGCAATGGTAACAGCGTACACGCGCAGGGGCGGAGCCAAGGCCCGGCCACCCCGGGCCCAAGCCCAGGCTCCCGGCCCAAATACCACTTACCAGTACCTTGGTATATAGAGATGTTGAGTATTTTCGGCCTTTGTAGCCTGGGCCAGAAGGGCAAGGCCCACTCGGGGAGCCACCGAATAGGCCAGAGGCCACACCAGACGCGCCTCCCGGCTCCTATCCAGTCCAGGCAGCGCGCGCCTCCCTCTCAAAGACAAGATCACTCCAGTCTCCAGGTCTCCAGACTCAGCCCTAGCCGCCTCGCAGCCTCGCCTGCTCGCCGAGACGCCGCCGACGCTCGCCGCCTGCAGACGCCCGGCCTCGCGCCTCCGCCTCGCCGCCCGCGCCGAGACGCCGACGCGCCGCTGGCAGACGCCGACCTCCAGACCGCCGCCCGATGGCCCGCGCCCTCGCCTCTCTCTCTAGGCAAAGGATGATGAGGTTGGTATTAGGTAATGAAGTAATGGCTTTGTGCCTTTGTCCTCTTTAATGTCTTTATGCACTCAGGCAGTTAGGCTTAAAGCCTTAGAGTCCCCTAATTTGAACGGATTTAGCCATTTAGGGTTTATTTGTAGTCTTGCTCTTATAGAAATAAGGAGATATTTGGTCCCCCGCTTTCCTTCATCGGCAGCACCATATGATTTTAAGTTATACGATGTGAAAATACTAACTCATATGATTTTTATTGCAGAGTCTCTATTTGGACTTATTCGAAGCCTCTTTTATGTGGTTGGCCTCTACTAATTTAGGTATTTATTATGCTTTTTCTCATTTTATTCATGTGAAATGTTGTTAGACAATGATTTGAGTGAAAATTGACTATTATGTGCCTCAAATTCGCTTGTGTTATATATATATGATGTGGTACCATTCTTTAGTAGTCCACGCGTCAGTTTAGATCGTGCCCAGGCTCTTCGAAAGTCCTGGCTCCGCCACTGTACACGCGGGCAGGTGGCAGTAGTGACGCGGCCGGCGGCTCGGCAGTGAGAGAGAACGTACGACAGCGACCTTTTGTTGCTGGGTGTGCGCGGAAGGCAGTGGCGGCGTGACGGCAACACCATCATGGCCAGGTGAGAACCACGCATGTAACGGTGCTCGTGTCACCGCCGGAGGCGGCCGGTCGTGGCGGCGCCATATGCGGCGGCGGCGATACAAGGCTACCCTAGAAGAAATAGAGAGCGCACTAGCATCCAGAGAGGTAGTGGGTGCTCAGCGCGATGTCGGAGAGGTTCAGCCTGACGACGTGGAAGCCGAGCAGGGGCGGCGGAGTCCTCACTCCTCAGTCCTCACGGGGCCGGCGAGCGGCAGGCAAAGACAAGAAGGGCGAAATCAAATGTCAGTGATGCTCGAGCAGGGAACAATCGACAAATCAAAAACCTTACCGGAGGAGAAGAGCTAAAGGTTCTGGCCGGCGGCGAAGAGATGTTGGCTCCCGGGCCGAACAGAGCGAGACAGAGAGGCCTCTTAGCTCGGGCTCCCTTCTTATGGGAGGTGAAGCTCCGACGTGGGCCCAAGCTTCAGCGACGGAGGGAGAGAGAAGACATGGCCCAGGGCAGGTTAGCCGTCTTTTCTAGGAGTCAAATAGGTAGGTGGAAAAGATGGCGACGAGCAGCGACGGGCAAAAATAATGGAGGAGGGAGGACGGCTGCCGGAGTCCGGCGCGACCATGGCCGTCGGATCGGTGGCGTGGCGGCGATGCTATGCGCTGCTCCGGTGTTGGCGTCGAGCGGGTGACGTCAGGGTCGGAGGCACAGAGTGGCGAGGTCGGCACGGCACCTGCAGGCGGCGAGCTCGGGCTCCACCTCTGGGCGCGCCGAGCCAGAGGAACAGGACGGGGTAGAGTAGCAGGGGAGGAGGCAGGCCGGCTAGGCCTTTGGTGTAAGGTGGTCACGCTAATTTTGGGTGGGGCGTGCGTGAGGCAACGAGAAGCACAAACAAGGGAGGAAGTGCTGGCCCAAACCGAGAGCAGGCCATAAGAGAGAAGGCGGCAGCAGAAGAAATGAAGAATAGGCCCAAAATGGCAAATGGGAAATTTTCCAGGAAGTTCTAACTCAAAAACAAATGGAAGAAGCCCACATTGCCTCCCTTAACTATTGAAAAAGTTCACTTTTCCTCCCTCTGTGTTAAATGGGTGAGATCTGGCTGCTCAATCTTACATCGAACGGCCACAAATGAGTTGAGGGAGAAATGAACTTCTGCAATAGTTAAGGGAGGTAAATTGGACTTCGTTTTAAATCCGAATAGGATGCTCCGAGATTGGGCCATAATTAGGCCTCCAATCTCGATATCTCCATTTCTCTCCTTTGTCCCACCTTCGGCCCACCAACCTGTTTCCGTTACTCGCCGGCGTTCGCCGTCGCCACAACGTCAAGATGATGTTACCCGCCGCCGCCGCGGGTGTCCTCTCGCCGTCGCCTCCCCTCATCGGCGGCAACACCCCGGCCTCGATCCTTTCCTTCCCGCGCCGATCGCCCTTCGCATCCACTCTCACCCTCTGGGTCTCCGCCCCCGGCCCGCCGTCGACGTGGGGCGGGGTGCCGGCGGCGAACCCCAAGTACCACAACGCGAAGGTGGACACCGGGGGCGGGGACGTGGACGGGGACGAGCTACTGCGGCTGTTCAGGCGGGAGGTGGCGCGCTCCGGCGTCATGGAGGAGATCAGGTGGCGGCAGAGGCACGAGGACGCGCGGGACAAGCGCAAGCGCAAGGCGCGATCCGCGTCGCGCAGGTTCCGCCGAAGGTGCGCCCCCTGCTCGATTGGTTGCTTCACTTCCATGATATCGCGCCGAGCAAATTTGATCCGTTCGTCTTCTCATTCTTTTATTTTGCTTGTTGCAATTTAGCTGTGCTCCCTTACTCTTTTGCCTTCTATTTGATTACCATGTTATGATGTTCAGAGCTGACTAACATTCTGGCGTGGTGCTCTGCAAAAAGGTCATCTTTTTTTCAAAGCGGATTGTATGTTTGTGCTTCATTGTAGCCCCGTTTTGCCCAGTGTCTGCGTGATGTACCTATTATCTGAAGCAGCAAATTCCTGCAATTTTAGATCGCTACATTGGTTTCATCATATCGGGTAACAACACTAATTTTTCAGAATATCAACTAATTTTTCAGAATACCATGGGTACGGTACTTTCAACCAGTGTAAGACTACCAATAGTCATGCTCGCAATGGTGCGAGAGTTTATGTTGCACACTTTTCCAATGGAAGAATTTGGGAGTATTCAATGATCCTTGCCAGAGGTTAAGACTTGGGTGTTTTTGTTTGAAGTATTTACAATTAGTTCCATATCTGTGATGATTGGTGTTGCTTGTCGATCATGCTTTCATGTCAACAATGTGCATTCGCCATCTGTACATTTGAAGGTGCCAGATCGATAGTCCATTGTAGAATTGGCAATGAAACCTTTATACGGAACTTAATAATATGAAATAGGATTATACTAAGTGTACCTTGAGCTTAATTTTTGTTGTCATATGCCCCTGATGATTGCTCCTAACCATTTTATTGTTGCAGGCATTTCAAGGGTCCATATCCATTTGATGAGGAGCAGGAGCTAAAAGAGGGAATCAAAGACGATGATGAGAAAGACAATTGGGAGCTTCCTGGAGGCGCGTTCCCTTCATACAGATGAATCACGATGTTTTTTTGCTTGACTGAGAGCTTTGACACTTCCTAGACCAGCTCTTTTTTTAGCTAGAGCAGAAAATTGAATAGATCTTACCTCCACAATTCTAGGCTTCTATGTGATTTGGGACCAATGCAGTGAGACACGAGACACAGTGAATGTGCATTCAGAATGTAAATCTTTTCCGAAATCTGAATGTTGTGTTTCAGGTTGTGAGCCTACTGATTTTCTAGCTGTGTGTTTGTGTGCTTGCTCTAAGGAATCAGTATCTTGTGCAGTTGTGAACTAAAACGAATTCATATAAGAATTAAATATAGCAACTCTTGTGAATTATATATGTAGTGGTCTGTTAATAGATCGTTGATGAGAACTTCTGGAGTTCTGGTCCAGCTAGTACCACTGTGCTTTATGTTTCTTGCCTAATGGGCCATATTCAGTGTCCACAAAATTAAGTTTTTTTTTGGCAAGGAGTTTATGTGTTGGCCTGATGGCCCTCGTGATGGTTTGCAAATTATGCTGTTGATGAGTAACGGAGTTGCTTAACATCTTCTGGTAGAATGGTACTAATAGTATGGCCTAATATGCGCGTGCTGGCAGAGCTGAAGTAATGACATGAAGAAAACGATAAGAAGAAGCTGTTACCTTGAAGAGTGAAGAGAAAAAGAGTGAGATGACTGTACAGCAGCCTTGGGTGTTATATACACTCAATATGCCAATATGGGCCTCATGGGTCTGGACCTCTATGGGCCTAGATATATCCTTAACACCCCCTTCAAACTCAAGGTGGAAGAGGAGGATTCGAAGCATTGAGTTTGAGTAGATGAAGACGATGTTGCTCTCGAGTCTGTGGTTTAGTGAAGAAGTCCGCCACTTGCAATTCTGATGACACATACTGAAGAGCAATGGTCTTCTGATGACAATGGGACCGAGTGAATGAAGCATTAACACCAATATGCTTTGTAAGCTCATGTTTCATCGGATTATTAGCAATCTGTATGGCTCCAGTATTATCACATAGAAGAGGTGTGGGAGTATCACACGGTACTCCTAAATTAGCTAACAACCACCGTAGCCATACAATCTCTGAGGTGGTAGTGGCTAATGCTCGAAGCTCTGTCTCAGTACTGGATCGAGATACAGCTGTCTGCTTCTTAGACTTCCAAGTCAGAGGAGAAGTGCCAAGAAGAACACAATAGCCAGTTACAGAACGATGATCAGTCGGATCACTTGCCCAAGTGGAATCCGAGTAGGCATAAAGCTGAAGAGGGCTAGATCGAGCATACAACAAACACTGAGATGATGTCCCCTTCAAATAGCGTAAAATGCGGAGCAGATGACCATAGTGAACTGAAGTAGGAGCACTCACAAATTGACTCAAGATATGAACTGCATAAGCAATATCAGGTCTAGTAACAGTGAGATACACAAGACTGCCAACAAGATGTCGATATCGAGAAGGATCCTCAAGAAGTGTTCCATCATTAGGACGTAGCTGCAAGTGAAGATCCATTGGTGTTGCAGCCGTGTGATCATCAGAAATGCCAGACCGAGCAATAAGATCTTGTATGTATTTGGATTGAGAAAGATGGTACCCCTTCGTTGTATTGCAAACCTCAATACCCAAAAAATAACTGAGAGGACCCAAATCTGACATCTTGAATTGTTCACCAAGTTGATGCTTCACTTGGGCAATATGCTCCATATCATCCCCCGTGATCAACATGTCATCAACATAGAGAAGAAGCAAAGTTCGACCTCGCAGAGACAGGTGAATAAATAAAGCTGGATCATGATCACTCTGAAAAAAACCAGCTGACTTTATCACCAAAACAAACCGCTCAAACCAAGCACGGGGAGCTTGTTTGAGACCATATAAAGCACGTCGAAGTCGACAGACATGACCTGGAGGAGCATGAACACCTGGTGGTGGATGCATATAAACCTCCTCATGTAGCTCCCCATGAAGGAAGGCATTCTGAACATCCATCTGAGATATAGACCAAGAGCGAACAGCAGACACTGCAATTAGAGTACACACTATAGTCATGTGGGCCACAGGAGCATGTGTCTCATCATAATCACGTCCTTGAGTCTGCTGAAAACCTCGAGCCACAAGGCGAGCTTTAAATCTTTCAATTGAACCATCAGACTTGGTTTTAATTTTGTACACCCACTTGCATGTTATAGGTTTGACATGAGTTGGGAGTGGAACAAGATCCCAAGTGCCCGTACGATCAAGTGCAGCAAGCTCTTCAGACATAGCAGATTCCCACTCAGGAATTCCTGAGGCATCATTAAAATTAGTTGGCTCAGAAATAACAGCAGCACTCACACGGGGAAAACCCAACCGATCTGGTGCCTCAATGGTAGCACGATCACGAAGATTATATCGGCACTCAACAGGCAACTCATCAGAATGATCAGAATCATCAGAAGCTGAAGCGTCAGGACTGGCCGAGGGTACATGAATGGACACAGGATCAGAAGGACGAAGGAAAGGACGAGTATAGACCTGTGTGAAAGGTGGATGCACCGGAATGGAAATTGGAGGAGAAGTGGTTGTGGTGGGAACAGGCGTGCATGGTGGAGAATCAGGAGCAAGAGTATCTGTGGTATGAATAGGGTTAGGAGCAGGAGGATCAGTACTAATGGGAGGAAGACAAAGAAAGGAGGTGGAATCTATGGAAGATGAAGAGGATGATGAATGAATGGAAGGATTATAAAAGAAAGGGCGACTCTCATCAAAATGCACATCACGAGAAATTCGCATGCGGCGAGCAGAAGGATCATAACAGCGATAACCTTTATGCTCAAAACTATACCCCAGGAAAACACATTCCACAGATTGAGCAGTCAATTTATTCTTCTCACGAGGGGCAAGCAAAACATAACAAGTGCATCCAAAAACTCGAAGATGATCATAGTTAGGAGGAGTACCAAAAAGAACTTCCCCAGGACACTTGCCAGCTAGTTTAGAGGAAGGTTGCCGGTTAATTAGATAAGCTGCTGTGGAGACGGCCTCTCCCCAAAAATGAGAAGGAACAAATGAAGAAATAAGGAGTGTGCGAGCAGTCTCAATAAGATGATGTTTTCGCTCAGCAACACCGTTTTGAGCATGAGCACCAGGACAGGAGAGCTGAGGAAGGGTACCCTCAGAAATGAGAAACTGGCGAAAAACAGATGACAAATATTCACCACCAGAATCAGAACGAAAGATTTTAATAGCAGTAGAAAATTGAGTATGCACCATGCGAACAAAGGACTGGTATATTGAACATAACTGAGAACGACGTTTCATAAGATATATCCAAGTATATCGAGAGTGATCATAAATGAAAATAACATAATAGCTATGACCACCCTTTGAAACAAAAGGGGCAGGTCCCCACACATCCGAATGAACTAAATCAAAAGGTTTAACAGAGACAGAAACACTAGTGGAATATGGAAGTTGAAGCTGTTTACCAAGCTTGCAACCCTTACAATGAAAATTAGACTCAACAGAAATAGGACCTAAACGACCCTGCTGAACTAGAGTGGATAGACCAGATCCACATAGATGACCAAGCCGATGATGCCACTTGGCGAAGGAAGAAGTGGATGACGACGTGGTGGAAGCCACACGAGGAACAGATGCATTGGAGGATGGAAGACGCAGTGTGTCCATGATGTAGAGGCTTGGAGAACCTCTACGGCGATGGCCAGTCCCAATCACTTCCCCGCTTTGACGATCCTGAATAAAACAAGATGAGTCATCGAAACCAACAAAACAGTTTAGGTCAGTAACTTGACCTACTGAGAGAAGATTCATGGATAAGTTAGGAGCAAAGGAAACAGCGGGTACTGAAAAATGAGAAGTACAAAGAGCACCCTGATGGGTGATATGACAAGAGGTATCATCAGCTGTCTGAACAGATGCACCATAATTGATCGGTTTGCAAGCAACCAACTGAGACTTATCACAGAAGTCACATGAAAGGAGGCACCAGAATCCAGAACCCAAGACTTAGCAGTAGTGTCCGAAGACTGAGATGCAGCAACAACATACACTGAACCTTTGTTGGCAAAAGGAATCCCACGACCTCGGGTAGCACGACGAGCACGATACTCAACCAACTGTTCTGGATGAAGAGAAAAACATTTGTCTGCACAATGACCAACCTTCTTACAATGAGTGCGTAAGCGACTCGAGGTGCCACTTTTAGGCCTTTGGGAAGCAACCAACACACTATCATGAGGAATCGAAGAGGTAGGCGATAGAGAACGAAGATCGGTCTCTTCAAAGAATCGAGGCGGATAATGCTTCTGTAAGAGATGGAGTAGTGAGATTATTGAGTAGCTGTGTACGAACAAGCTCAAATTCTGACCTTACTCCCATAACAAACTGATACATGAAGGAGTTGTCCAGAAATTTGTCCTTAGCATTACAACCCGCACACGCTGAAGTACTCTTGGGCACCATGGATATCAAAGGACCCATGAAACGATTAAATGTTGTATAGTAGTCATCCACAAACATATCCCCTTGCTGAATACCATGAATGCTTTTCATGAGAGTGTATTGAAGAGCACCACTCTCTTGAACATACCTCTTCTTGAGATAATCCCACATCTCCTTTGCCGACTCATGATATTCCAGACTCAATTCTCATGGAATGCTCAATGCTAGTGACAATGGCACTCATCACTTTACCATCATCCGTATGCCAATCCTTTATTGCTTTGGCCTCAGAAGTAGATGGAGCATCCTTGTTAGCTGCAGTAGGCAGTTCATCAGTTAGATGAGAGGCTAAGCCATAGCCTCTCAACACAGTTTTGACAGAGAACGCCCATTCACGATAATTGTGCCCGTCAAGCTTGATGTCAATAGCAATAACATTGGACTGAGATATCCTCAATGGCCAAGATAGGGTGCTGTCCACTGTTCTCTAAATTCCAATCTGGCCGGCAACGAAGTAGGTGCAAAGCAGTACCTCAACCTTGACTCAGACAGAAGATGAAGAAATCCGGAGCAGGAGGGCCTCAACCTTGACTCAGCAGGGGCAGAGTGCTGAAGACTCACTGGAGACTGAAGACGGGAGCAGGGGTCGACGGGAGGCGGCCTGAAGACGAGGGCCACGGCGAGGGCGGCGAGGGCAACCGCGACGGCGACTGCTATGGCGACCCGCGACTGCGACGGCGTTGAGGAGACGAGACGACGAGGAGGCTCATGACGACGAAGACGGTGACCGCGACGGCGGCTCGACACGGCCGCGACGGCGGCTTGAAGACGTCAACGACGGCGGGACAACGACATGACAAAGGCGGGTGATCATGACGGAGACGGCGATCGCAGACGGCGATCAAGAACGGCGATCGTGGATGATGAGCGGCGATCATGACGGCGGTTCGACGCCAACCGCGACGGTGGCCTTGCAGACGATGTGGATTTGGATCGGATTAGATTAGAGAAGCCCTAACCCTAATCTTAGTCCATGCTCTGATACCATGTTACCTTGAAGAGTGAAGAGAAAAAGAGTGAGATGACTGTACAGCAGCCTTGGGTGTTATATACACTCAATATGCCAACATGGGCCTCATGGGCCTGTACCTTTATGGGTCTAGATATATCCTTAACAGAAGCAAGGAGAACAAACACAAGAACTCGTGGGCTCTCCTATATGCATGTCCATCTGCCACGCGGAGTTGGGTATAATCAGGCTCATGATTGAGACTTGTTCGTTCCTTCCCATTTTTCTTTTCAATTTTTCGTTGAGTAGGCAATTATTTGCGAATGCTTGCAGAAAGCTCGACTGCTCCAGCACAGTAGCGAAAAGTGTAGATTGCTTCTGGAACTAGTGTCAGCAATGCAGGAGCATCTGCTTCCCTAGCTTTGGACCCACCATTGCACCAGTATTGTTTTCCTCTCTTGTGAGTAATCTTCTTTGGGATTTTTAGGAGCTCAATATCCATAATAAAGAAATTATTTACAGGTATAAAACACTATGATGATCCAAAATTACTGTGAGATTACTGCCATTCAATCAAACGGGTTACAAGGTCAGGGAATCTGAATTTGGTTGATATTAGTCACCTGGTTAGCAGGTCAGTGCTCGATTGTCCAACATAAGAACTACTTCTGTTCACTTGCTTGCCCTGTGGTCAAAGAAACGATCTCAATGTGTCAGAGCGTAGTAGGTCAGCTGGTCTTCGATGATGAACAAACCCATACCGACACCAGCCGAAGAAATTAAAAACCCAGAATACAGTTTCCCATGTCCTTGAAATACCCAACCATTTCTCTATTCAAAGAAATCGTCTCTTTTCATGCAAAGTGCCAGGAGATGCACGAGCAGGTTCCAAATAACCAGTGTTGACAAGCACAAGAATCTACCCGGTGGTTTGCAAAGAAATCACACACTGCCCAGTGCCCACACAAGTTTGCAATATGCAGCAGGTAACTGGCAGTCTGGGATACAAGTTGTTTTAACCCAGCAAACCCCATGTGAATCTGGATTCTGGCACACTGCCCTGTTTTTCGTTCAATTGTACAGTACCTCGTATGGAGCCAGCTGCCCTGCTTCTGGCCTAAGCCCCTTCGCAACCCTCCAATGTGCAGTGAGCACAATGCAGCAGAATTTTTCACAGAAGGTCGCACAGTTCAGGCTGCAGAGTGGAGGTTGAGCATTTTCTAGACATGTCATGGGCAGAACCACATAAACTTGTAGTGCCAGAGAGACACGCAATGGTGTGCCAGCTTACCTGCCAGAAAACCAGGCACTGTTGTCCCAATGAAAGAACCTTTCTAGGTCCAACTTAGAAAACAGTATTCAGGTATCATGTCAGCTCATGTGTCTATATACATGCATTGCAACATTCCCCTGCGCTATATAGCGCGTAGCGCCCCTGCAAACAGCGCCGTCGGGCTGGCCACGTCGCCTGCTGATCGTGGCCGTGCCTCGGCTCGCATCGACGCCCCTCTTTGATCCACGCCGCCTTGCTTCACTTAATTTCCGACCTGGGCCCACCTCTCGGACGTGTCGTTTGCTCCTCGTCACACGTGCTGCTCCCTGCTGCTGCTGGTGGTAATGCAAAAAAGCCCCTGTAGTTTCTGATTTTCTGTCCGCATTCCCGTGGGGTCGCATCGAGGTCCTTTCCAGCCTATGTAACTTTCTGTTCGCCCCCTCCCATTTTTCCTCTACTCGCAACGCTGTTCTTTTTGGCTTTGTAGATGCACCTGGAGTTCCGAGGAAATTACCCGCCTTTGCCACTCAATATAGCTCTAAGCGAGAGCCTCACGCCCGTGCTCCCGTGCCCTAGCTCCCGTGCCCCTCTCGCCTCCCCGCGGCGCCACCTCTTCTCATCCCCAAGCCAACTCCCTTCGCCTGACGCCGACGCCGCCTCCGCCTCCTTCCACGTCCGAGCGCCGCCGCGTCTGCTCTGCCAGGCCTCGCCTCCTTCCATGCCGCCAGCCCTCCTTGCCCCGCGCGTTGTCGCCGTCTTACTGGATCCCCCCAGATTCGGGCTTCCATATCCCCCAGGTCATGGACCCGCCGCCATCTCCTCTTCCACCGCCGCCGCTCTACGCCGTCGCCGTCTCCGTCTCCTTCCTCACAGGGACCCTCCCCCCCGCCTCTGTTCCTCCCGCCCCGCCTCCTCCAACGTAGGTGCCTACCCCGCCTCCTCCTCCCTTCCCTGCCTCCGGAGCAGCTGCTCAGCTGTGTGGCCGCCAGGTCCGGTCACGGTGGGCTCAGGTCGAGCAGATCCGGCGGAGCCGGCCCAGGGCAGGCCCGATCCATCGCCTGGTCTCCCATTTTCCTCTCCGTCAAGGATCGCCGCCCCTCTTCCCGATGTGGCCTTCTGTGCCTGCCGCCACCGTGAACCCTATGGCCGTCTCTTCTCCGGGGAAGAGGGATGCCAGATCTGCCGCCCACAGGTTGAATCCCCTTTGTTCTAAAAAGCTGTTATGGATGCTAACCAAGTGCGGGAATTATTTTTCATGTCCATAAATTTTTTATGATCATGCTTTTCGAGTTATTGTCCACTGGGCAGTGCTACTTAGTACGTACTAAACCCCGAGGTATTAACATCTTTCAATTTAAAATGTGTTCATTGTTGTTATATGACAACACACCTCCTTAATGATAGTTTGGCTTTTAAATGAAAGCTACATAGCGCGTAGTGCTCACTGTGGTGCAACAACCATTGTGTTGGATTATGCACAATATGATTCTGATCCATATTTTCATGTCCTAGATTAACAAAAATTGATCGTTGCCTCATCATGGATTTTGTTGAATCTGCAGTATAACCTCCTATTCACACTTCTGTTCACAAGATGTGAAATATCATTGGAGGTTAGGTTGCCCCTAAAAAATATCATTGGAGCTTCAAAAGCTTGATGCAGGCTTCTTGCCAGGTAGTTTCATTTCGCAATATCACACATTTGTTAGATTCTTAGTCTTTGTTGAATCACTCTTTATACGAAAATCTCACCCTAATAATGTTTTTTAATTTAGTGGAAATGAAAACCTGCCACCAAGTGGAGAAGCTGACCGACTTTATAAGAAGCTAAAGAATTGCAAAGTTCCATATTTTAGAAACAGGGGGTGATAAACTACTATTGGTAAATAATATCATTTTTTTGTTTGCACCTGTTAAATGTCCTAATGCATTGATTCTAATAAGTACGTAGCTGTGCTCAAGACGTTATTTGTGCCGGGCTACATACATGATATATCTACAGATTTAGAGGCTGGAATATTTTGATTATCTAAAAAATTATAGTTATGCGAATGATGCATTATTGTTTTACCTCCTGTCCAGTAAAATAATTATGACGGCCCTATGACACTTCTACAGGAGGATGGCTTTAATATGCTAACTGTCATAAAAGGAGCCAGCATGTATCGTCATGGCAGACAATGAGATTTTGTGACCGATTTCTTGCCACCTATATTAGGTGAATTTAACATAACATTTGGTAAAGATTACAAGTATGTATTAAAATTTGTGATGATCAGTTCTACTTTCATGTAATAATTGATGCCTATGATTAATAAGTAAGTTGTTAGAAACACAGAATTCCAGTTCATATGCTGAACTGTATTTTTATGTGAGCGTTTGTTGAATTATCCCATTATGTTTTTTTCCAGAATGAATAGAGTATTGTCCGAAGGTGCCCGTAAATGTAACATATATTATGTTGGCCCATGTACCAGATCATAAGAACGATTTTAGTAATAGACTGCATATTAATCTCATGATCATTCCTGTTTTAGGCTTTTCATGGAGATGCTAATCTGTATTAGATATGGTCTGACGTGAATTGTTTTTCCCTGTGGTTTTATCTGCGGTATTCAGAGACCTGCTGAATTATTGACATGGTTTTATCTGTACGTTTAAACCAAAATGTTGACATGGTTTGATATCCACTGCTCCAAATAGTAATGTTTTTTTCCCTGTGGTTTTATAAGCATTTCGTTTTGGCAATTTTGCCTGATTAATTTATCGAATTGAACTAATTCAGGTATATAGTTCTATCTTTGCTTTTCACAGGGCTTGATATGTATTAACATGTTTATGTTCATTTACTAACATCATAGGTCACCAGGTCACCTATTGATGAAAAAGGAAGAAAAAATTGTAGTATCTTTTGGGAAGGATATTTTTCAACTATTGTAATTAAACATTTATTTTGTTCAAATTTGTAAATAATTTTGTATTTGCATGTAACTGCCTAGCTTATGTAATTGTTGTGTTGCCATTGTTGTCAATGTTGTTCTCTCCGTTGCAAAGCTACACGGGGCTTATTCAAGTTGGTGTGTCTTCAAGACAGATGCAGCTGGCCAATTCTTCGTGTTCTTCGTGTTCAATCGGTTAAAGAATAGGTTATTGACATTAGTGCTTCAGAATTCTTGCTTTTAGGTTGTCTGAAGTTCGATTTTAGTATGAAATCGTTCATCCAGACTAGCAGCTAGAGCTTCTGATGAACCTATTGGTATAAAAATTGAACTAGTGCATTATTCCTGTTGTTTCTATCAATATTGTCTATCGATGTTAAAATTTTAGAGCATTGATTTTAGGTGGTGCTCTGATTTGTTGCTGCTCATGGTCGGATGTTTTATTCATAAAGTATAGTTGCAGCCTTTGGTCCATTAACTGTAGTCCATAGTTGCAGCCCCTAATTCCATACCACTTCTATATACACTGCATTGGTATATACAGAATCTTGCCTGAAGGATCTTGCCCAAAGGATTGACAAGTGTTCAGACACTAAGGAGAGTTTTACTACTACATGTTTTTTTTGCTAAGTGAATGACCATGCATCTTCTAAAGCAAATGGCATGGGATTTTTCTCGATTAATGTGCAAGACCTGCTAAATTCCTCTCTGGTTAGTTTTGATGGTCATTTCTTACACCTGTAGCTTCATGCATTATGATGTTCAAAATTTTCGGTGAGCTTAATAATTACCTACTGCTTCCATCTATAGACGTATCATGGACTTATATTTTACGCAAGTTCATAAAAGCATGTGAGTTCTATACATGGTTTCATTAAGGACCCATTTCCATAGAAACAATCTGATCATTTCATAAATATTTATAAGTGGATTGGTCATGGATTGGTTAGAAGAGCTTCATTTTATCTTGGAGGATTGCCTTTAATGCAAAATGTAATATATGTTCCTTGTAGATTCTTCATGGTCAAAATTAATCAGAAGCCTAACGAATGAGGATAAGAGCTTTGCATCTAACATTTATTGAATAAAAAATGTAGCTACCCTACGACTAAGAGCTTTGCATCTAAATATAGTCCTTCACAAACAACGACGTGAGCGCGTCAAGGCACATGTAACAACGGAGCGCACTTCAGCGCGGGCCTCAAGTGACAACGAGCGAACGGACAAGCTGGGAGCACATTCTAGCACCAACGCGCCACGGGCGCGTTTGCTTGCTAGTTATTATACATGTGGACATTACAGTATTATACTGATGGGGCACCAAACTGCTGAATCACGGTTCAAATGTATGGTTTACTCTTTTTAAGTCTTTCTCAGCGCTTTTGAGTTATCTTCAGATAGCAACATCACCAGAAGGCACCAAACCAATCGACACTTTCCAGCTTTTGTATTGGTGTCTGGTGTCCATGGTTTCCTGATTACTACAGCAAAGCTAACATTGATAACAAGGGCTGGTTTGGGGAGTAGACATTAGGAAATTAGAAAGGCTATATCTGTTTGCATCCCTTGTATGCAACCTGTCCTGATAAACCTATGGACAGTGGTAGAATAAAGAACTGGGACCCTTGGAGCCAGACAAGGCCATCCTGTCAAAGAACTTATCTATAAAGTGAAAACAAGAGGCACTAAAGTTAAAGAGAAAAGGAACCTAGGTTTTATCTAGTGTTTGTGTGTATGTGTGAGGTTTAAGCAAATAATCTAACCACTGAAGGTTCAGTAATGAAAGATGGGGAAGAAAACAATGGCTATGAGAGTGATCTGGATGTTGATCTAGTTGCTTTAGATTATTTTTTCTTTCTTTAGTTTTCTAAGAAAATAGCTGATTTGATAGCAGAAGAATACTTTCCCAAAGCTACTAGTTACATCTAAAGATGCTAAGCATAAAGATGCCATCATGTAAATAACTGAATATAAAGTAAGAAATTGTAAAAGAAAGCAAGCAGCATATATTGTCCGGGTGTGATTTTTTTTTTTCGTGAAAAGCCAAATGTTCCCCGAGGACCACTACAGCAAGGAAGGTGTACGATCCTTGTCTGCGTCACAAACTGCCAGCTAACCATCTCCAGTTACTGAATTGAGTTGTATACTTGTATCCTCCACAGCAAATCTGTTTGCATTTGTTAAATTGGCGACCAGCAATCAGACAATGAAATTCAGTTCTTATCCATCAGTGGAGGAACATCAAACCAAGGTAAATGACTGAAGAAATAAGGTCAGGTACTTCATTGAGTTCAATGTATGCATTCTTTCTTTCACCAGCCAAACTTACAGTAAATCATGCTACCTATCTGTATCTACAAAGAATCATTTTCCTCTTAGATATGTAACAAAAATGGATGATTCTAAATGAACTAAAAGAAGTAAACCTTCTAGAAAATATACTAAAGAGCAAATCACTCTTTCACCTAACCCCTTTCATGAATCTTCTTCCCTGTTTGTGTCACCCAGACGTGTATCATGTCCCATGCCAGATCAAACGCAGTGCTTACCCATCTACCATGGAAGATTTCCAGTTTGTGGATCTATGAAGATTTTATGCACAAATTCCTTTAAACCAGTATCGTATACTTCACAAAACCGGTTTGGCCAATCCTTCGGTTCCACTGGTTTGGTCCCTAGACCAGGTGCCCTATCCCTGGATCCAACATTCTCCTCGTCTTGCCAATCTGCGACATAGGTTGCGACACGTCCGAAGAACTTATCCTTGAACACCTCCCAGACTTGGTACTTGTAGTGGTTGATTAGCATCACTCCTTGCCCAATGTTTGCATACCTCATCCCTTCCTTTAGATGGAAGTGGTGCACCACATTGATGAGAGATGGATTCAATGCGTCCGGCCTGACGATCGATTTGTGGCGCTCTGGGGCAGCTAGCCGGCAGGTGTAGCCTGTTGTAACTCCTTTCCTGGGAACCTTAGTACGGCCTGATGGACCAAAGCTGTGGCATGCAGTCCTGAGCTCACCAATCCGCGGCTTGCTGGAGTAATTCCGGAGGACATCTTGTAGAGTTCGGTTGCCAGGAAAATGCAGGAACTCATCAATGTCAATGAACCCGACCCATTCGCAGTTCTCTCGGGCCCTGAGAGCACAATGTGCAAATCCAGCCTCTTGAGATTTCAACCATGGCCACAAGTAGCGTGTCACATTGTACTTGGATGGATCCATGGTGTTGAAGACTTGCGCAATGTCATCATCACTGTTGTTGTCATAGATGAACCATCGCTGCACACCAATGTGCGAGTGGTAGATGATCCATTCCCGGATGAACCGTGCTTGATTGCGCATCATGGTGCATACACACATTGAGTGCGCCTTTTGCCGCCGATGCCTGCTGTGCCATTGTCTGTTATACCGAGGAAGTGGCTCTGGTTGCGCAATTGAGGGAAGTGTAGAGCTTCCACGGCCCTTAGTCCTGATGGAAACCAGAATAGGCTTGCCATCACTGTCTCTATTGTTGTTGCTATCCATTGTCATCTTGAGGTACCGGTGAATGCGGACTGGTGTCACACACCGGAATATCTCTTGTGCAGCAGAAACCACAGGAGAGGTGACAACAAGCTTCGGCTTTGAAAAGTCCCGGCCGAAGACACACTCATACCGTGATGCCACACCAAGACGGCCTGGACGGAGGTTCATCCCCTTCGCAAACACGACAGTGGAGTTGTCACGCCCATCAAGAAGCGCGGTGTAAGCCAGCCTATCCCATTGGAGAGGCATCACCGGAGCTGACTGGGACAGCGTCAGGGAGATAAGCACCCCGGGGACCCCAACAGGGCAATGGACAAGGGTGGGTCCATCCAACGAGGTGGCAACAGACAGAGGCAGGCGGCGCACCAGCGAGGAGTTGGCCGGAGTGTACAGGCACTCGAACTGTCCCGAAGCTGGTAGCAATGAGCCTTCTCTGAGTATTAGGAGAACACGATCCGGCAAAGCCACAGCGTGCCGGATTTGGACAGACGGCAACACGGTGCCGGTGCCTACAGCGCCAGCTTGGACCTCTCTGCGCTCCGACGAGACGGCGTTCAGGGTGCTGGACGGCCACGCCGTCTTGAGCACTGGCCGGAAAGATGCTGCATCACGGGACAACAAAAACACGAGATCAATCACCAAAACATGCTCACTAAAAAAAGGAGAGAACGAAACGAATTTTTGAGCGCCTGAATTCAGAGACAACGACGCAGACATTCTTCATGTGACTACATGACCTTTTCTATTCCAGTATCAATGAGTCAAAGGCAGCAGCAACACTAGCATAGTTTAGTCCAGTGACAAGAAGTACTCAAATTACGCAACTACAGTTTTTTAAAAAAAATTACGACACTACCAAATGATAAAAACAGCAAATTTCGCTTGATATGGCAACACCCAATCAGATCTACCAGGCAGCACCCTCGCAGCCTCACGACCAAAAAAGACCACCTTTTTCCACCTCCCTAACAACAAACACTAAGCACCACCCAGAATTGTATGATTTGTATCTACAAATGCAAACTTTTCCCCGCAAATCATTTGAACGAGTCCAATTGATCCCACCACGCTCCAACCACAAGATTTCCATGAGAACATAATTCTGTTGAGACCTACCTAAACCCAAACAAGATCCAACTTACCCCACGGGGACTAGACGAGAGCAAGCTAAAAAAGAACAAAAATAATGGAGGAAGAAGCGGGGTGGAAGCTCACCTCCAATGACATGCACGGCGCCGAAGCCGACGGCGCCGGCGCAGAGGAGCGCGAAGAACGCCGCGAAGAGCCGCCGCTGCGTCCCCGCCGCCGCGCGCTGGCTCCTCGCGCCGAAGCTCCCGCCTCCGCCGCCGCCGCTCGCCCCCTTGCTGCTCCCGAGCCTGCTTAGCTTCCGCTCCTTCGCCGACATCGCCATGCCTCGCCTCACCTCACCTCACCGGCGCCGCCTCAGATCCACGGGCAACGGCGCCGAGAAGCATTGCAGCCGTCACGGAGAGCTCTCCCTCCCTCTCTCTCTCTCTCCGCGGCGAGGCTGCCGTTAATGGCGAGGAGGCGGAGGTAGTGAGCGGTGACGCCGCCTACGAATCCGAAGCGGTTATTGCGCGAGGTGAAGCAAGCAAGGGCGCAAGGCAAGCTCACCCAGCGACCCCGCAGCGGTGGCGTTTATACCCGCGCGGGCGCCTCTGACGGGTGGGCCACCCGCACCCCAGCTGGCCCCACGCGCCGGTGGCAGAGCGCCGGCACGCGACGCGGGCCAGCGGCGATGACGCGTGGCTTCGTGTGTGTGGGGGCAGGCTGTCAGTGACCGGTGGGGTGGCGTGCAACGGCACGGGCACGCCCGGCCAATGGGGAGGCGGGTTCGTTGGGCGGTTGGTTTTGGACGGATGTCGACCCTCTGACCGGTGGGTCCGATCTGTGTGGGGCCGTGGAGTCAGTTGATGGGGTGGAGAAGGGCGTCGGTGTGAGTGCTTCGAATGGGAACAACAACTATTGGGGTGCACATGGGGAAGGAAGGTATCTCCGGTAATTCCGTGTGGTTCGTTTTATTCGGGGCATTTGTAAATTGTGGTGTTTCCATTTCCTTTCACTTTTATGGCCTTTGTTTCAGGCAAATTAATAAGCAATGGAGCATAATTTAGAGGAATAGATGTTGGGATTACGGAAGTGCATCCTCTCCGGTATGCTAGTGCCACTAACATGTGGGCTGGCACATGGGGTCCACATGTCAGTGACTCCAACTACAGAGAAAGAACTGCAGAGGATGCCCTTTCTGTGTAGCACTGAAACTATGTACAAGGAGGGTGTGACCGACCGTGTGAAAGAGTGCATGTCTCATTCAAGCAATTTTTTTGGATCTATTAGATTTTAAATATAGGGAAATGTCATGTTTACGAGCCATGGAATTTTCTTTGATCTCTGTTGAAATTATTCTGCTTCTCAGGAAAATCGTTCAGGATTCCTGTAATCCAGATTCTAGACAGGTTCTTAGTTCAAAATGTTTTAGTTCTTGTTTTTGAAAATTAGATAGCTAAAAAATTGTATGTTTTAATTTTTTTTGTGTTTAAATTTAATTCTAGTGCAGATTTTGATTGGCAGCGCACACACGATATCAATAGATGATTTGTTTTATTTTTTGGCTACAGGAAAAATGTTGAAGTTTTCAAGCTTGGTTGGCTAATCAGAGAGTAACTTCTGGACAACAGGACAAGGAAAGCTTCTACGTGTGTTTTGGTTTGTGGTCACGAAAATCCTTTCCTAGGACCATCGGGTCCTACTTGATTGAAATTTCTTGGCATTTTCATACTAACATGTGAAACCGTGTTCCTTCTTACCTCTATATGCCAAAAAAAAAAAAACTGAATTCCACTGAATCTGAATTCTCACAAGGATTACCTATTTACCTTTCATATTTACTATTTTCAGAACCTTATTTATTTGTTTATATTTGATTGTACGTGTGTGATTAACCCTCACATAAATGCCACATTCTGTACATAAACTTCAACCCAGATTCGACTAAAATACAGTATATAGCGCTGCAAGATAATTACTAGGTGAGTAGGTGTTGAGTTGTAATTCTAAAGTTATTCTTAGGGTTCATCTAGCCTAGGAATCTATGGCCAAAACGACCCTCCATCAAAGGGCACAGCAAAGTCAAATGTGGTCCACAAAGGGCCATCATACTAAACTGTGCTTTAACCCTTGCTGGGGATGGTTTATGTATGGGAGGTGCTATCCTAGAAACCTACCAACAACCAATCTGGAGCCCATGCCAAAAAGATATAAACAAAGATAATGTCCTAGTAATACTTTATTGACCGTCCTGATGATCCTGCATCTATTCTACCTTTTTGTACAATGTAAGACACATGGGCTGTAGGACTTGCAATTCTTCAGCTAGTCTGAACTCTGAAGCAGCATATAAATAAATGAAAGATTCAGAGAATCACTTGTTTCCTGTAGATGCTAGGACTACGTGTTCTGTATGAGTAGTTGTTGTCCATATAATTTATTGGCATTGAAATCTCATGGTAAAATAGCTTCTTTTAATAGGGGATCATATAACAGTAACTTCATATATGATCTTGCCTTATACTATACATTTGTATTACATTGAAAATCCAGCATATATGATTCGTGAACACTCATAAAACGTCTGATCTGTATGAAGCAGAAGTATCTGAAAATGCACAGGAATAACAAGGGATGTTTCTGGTCAGAGTTTGTTAGAAAGAACAACCACCTTTCGTATCTTTTTGGTGAACATGCACAAGTCATGTTAGAGAATAATGCAAGAGAGTAACACAGGAACATCATATTGAGCTAGTCTATAAAAGGCAGTCCCTCGATGCTTAAATATTTCAGACCAGTATACATGATCTAGCTCCAGGAGTTCAGTTTTCTCCAACAGCGAGGCAGAGATGTGGTGTGCAGTGTGTTTACCCAAGCTAGGTAGTAGGTATCACAATCAAAATCTTTGGCAATTGAATTTGAGAGTTGGATGGAACCAAATCATACTCCAGAGTGAGACAGGATTTGGTTTCCTCCAATATCTCATGCTCAGCTGTCAGACAATTAATGGATAGTGCAATTGGGGAACTTTACCTTCTCTGAAGAACTTTGGAAGCTGAACGTGAGATTTGGATGGGACCAAATCTTCAGCTGCGAACTATGGCACGAGATTTGGTTCCCTCCAATATCTCATCTTCAGCTGTCCCAGAGATGCACCACGAAACTTGTCTCGAGGTTTATAATTCATGACACCTATGACTTCTGGCTCAGCTGTTTCTCGAGTCTTTCTGATAATAGGAGGTGAACCAAATCTTTATAAACTGGTTTGGTTGCATCCAAGTCTAGACAAAAATTTCATCTACGAACCATCCCCAAATGACTGTAACAATGAATTCACTCCCTGCACGACTGAATTCACCCACTCTCGCTCCATCTGATCCGATGCTTCCTTTAACAGAAGTCATTTTCTTCCTACCCTTGTATCATTCCTGTATCCGTTTCTTCTCTTGATGCATAGCTGCAAGTAGCATTCTGCAGTGACATCTCTTGTCATTTGCTTCTGTTTGATACCTCACAAATCTGTTCATCCAAGATTGTTTCTCACAAGTGGCAATGCAAGCCCTTGCTCAGTCCCATTCTTCTCTACACATCTACTGAAGCAAACACCATGTACAACTACCGAAGACGCCGCAGCCGGCCAACCTCGTCAGCACGAACAGGGTTTCTGTCTGTCTGGAGACCTGCAAGGAGACGCCATTGACGTGCACGTGGTGCGGTGGTGGTGCTGGTGCGGTGGTGGTGCCGCGCCGCAGGCCTCCGTGATTGATTGGTTCACCGCTAGCGCTTCCCACTGACATTTTATATGTCTATGCCAGGGCACAAGCCTCTTGGAGCCATTGGTCAACGTGCACCTCAAAGGCGGCCGTCGCCGATCGCCGGCGTTCCACCTCCCTCCGGCGCCGGCCTGTAGCATGATTCATGTTGCCACCATCCCAAACAAATTGTGAGCTAGCTCAATGCTCTTCCTGCTGTAGCTAGAGATCATAGATTTCCTTCAGGCGCATTCATCACTTCCTACCTGCAGAATCACAAACTGTCTAAAGCCAGCAATTCAACGCATCGACCAATGCACTGAAGCATTGCTCGAATCCAAATTTCTGTATACATCTACTGAACCAAACGCATGTACACCCCAAGTACAAAATGTCATAACAAGACTTGGAAGTTATTCATTCATACATAAAGCATTACATTTCAGCAAAATTGCCATGAACAAGAAGAAGACCCTACTCTACTTGTTACTCTTTCATGTACTCCTAACCGTCCACGACATCAGGACACTGAGCTGCAAGTTGCGCGTTAACCTGCCGCACATACTTCTCAGAAAATCCAGGGCAGATAATTGGTCTCCTTTCCTTTGTCCCTTGATGATGAAACTGATTTTGTGATCACACAACTTGGCAGAACTCAAGAGAACAAGAGCTCTGTTAAAGTTTCAGTCCATCATCTACCTCAGATTTACGAGCCAGCCTGTAAACTGTTCAGGACCAAGTAACAACAGGAACACAGCCATTCATGAGCATTCACAACAGTAATCTGCCCTGATCCTTGAAAGAGCTGATCATATGCAGTCAGCAAGCGAGTTAGGTAGAAGAACTCCGATGATGAACTATTGCCTCAGGATGAAAGTGTTGCCTCACTGTGTAGAATTTGACATGGCTATTTCTTCTAGGCGCTTCCATGTAGACTCACGTTTTGACCTCACTGCAGTTTCTTGTGCTTCATCTTCCTCAAACTTCTTGAGGCACCCCTCAAACAGTACAGGATCATGGTCCAGGAATATTTTGCGAACATTAAGACTCAAGCTTTGAACTGCCTGGTTCCAATGGCTTTTTGTATTTCGTTCTAATGCAGGAAGAATTATGGGCAATAACACCTTGCTGTTCTGCTTGATCAAACCCTCAATGTGATCATTGTTCCAGAGAAACAAAGCTCTCTCTGCCACCTGCAAAATGAAGGAAGAATAGATGCATCATTCCGTTCTATACTGAAACACAAAACATTACAAACATAGTTTGATTAGTTACTCAAAAACAATTGTCTAAACTGATATCAACAGGCAAAACACCAATCGACAGATGATCAACTTAAGTATCAAATGGAAAAGTGCATGTCATGACACACCCAAATGGCCTTTTTTTTTTAACGAACTTAAATGGCTAAATTGAAAACAACTATCTACCTGTTAGCAGAAAGTTAACAGTTAGGTATGACAGCTCCAGTATGTGTTTGGAATAGAATAGCGTAAATGGGATATTACGAGTTACAAGTTACAACAGACATGAAAAATCAGTTTTCACATGGTAGGAATAACACAGGAGCTCAAAATGTAATTTCAAACTTTTAGTGGTCAGGATAAATGTAAACATGGCTGGTTATGCTGGCACCATAAGGAAATTTTCAACACATGAAAAGGAGTCATTAAAGGACAGAAGAGTTTGAACATGCTCAAAGAACATGGTGTACATGTGTCAATAAAGCAATAATAGATGGGTGTAGAAGGATTCTACGAAATTAAATTCTAGGTTCTGCATTATTACACTCTATCTGAAAATGAGTAATGCTAGCTGTGTTCTCATGAAACTGTGTTCTCAATTTCTCATCAACAAATAATTATCCAACTGAAATATACTGTATATCAAGTTCTTGTGAATTGTAAGGATAAGTTTGAAGTAACTAAAAAGAACAAAGGATGTTTTTTGGGCCCAGTTAGATCAACTGCCAAACCCAATAATGAACAGTTAGAAGAATAATTGGTCCAACTTTGTTGACAAATACATCTTACTGGTGGGAAGGAAATAATCATGGAGTAATTGATATGAACAGGAATGAGCTAATATTTCTTTCTGTATCAACTTGAGCAGAAATAGAACACGCTTTGTACCTGTCACTCGCTACAGGTTAGTTGACTTGCATTGATGAGTGACAAAAAAAGGGGCAAACCATAAGCACACGGTGGATCACAAAACCAAACCATCGATAGTTTCGAAGACCAGAACTTCCATAAGCTATTTAAAAGAGATATTATACATTTATCAACAGCAAAAATTCTGCAGTAGCTTTTTACCTGAAAGTGAGAACTGTTTAAACAGCGGGCAATCTGACGGAAAAGTGGTACCATACATCTCTGGAATTCCGCTGGTTGTGTAGCTTCCAAGACCTCCTCTAGCTCACCCAAAAACATCACCTCCTTTGAGCTATTCGTGATGGGCCAATACTTGAGTAAACCACGTATAACAGTGTCCGCAAGCTTGCAATCTTTCTCAACGAACTGAGTGACACAATATGATAGTTGCTGATGATACATGCCAACGCATTTTGGTTTGTGGAGTGGAATCAATGCTCGGACAAGAAACGATTTGTGTTCTTCCTTGAGTGGCAAAGCGAAACCATTGATTATACTTCCCAAAATCTCTAACAGCTCTGCAATCCCATTATGCTTTTCTGTCTCAAAAATAAACCTGTAGAAGATATTATTTATTGCCTTCCTGATAAATGGGCGGTGCACCATGAACTTGCCATATATCCTGTGAAGTATTGTCTTCAAATACTCCCTCTCCCTAGGATCCTCTGAGTCGAAGAGATCCAGCAGTTTGAGAATGAAACCGTGATCAACATATCTCTTGGCCATTTTCGCATCAGTCTCAGGGGACTGAACAAATCTTAAGAAAAGTTCATACACGATCTGCAAGTGTGACCATGCCGGGTCCATGACAGGCTCTTCCTCCTCCAAATCAAATGACTCAAGTGCCTTGTTCTCCCTTGGGGCAGGGGTCATAGTTCGGAACAAGTTTGTAGACACCATCTTGACAACCTCCTGCACCACAAACTCTGGGAATTTCCCGGTCGCTGAGGTAACATAATCCACGAGCTCAAGCAACGTTTGCCTCTTGATCTCCTTTTCTTTTACATCCTTTGTCGGGTCTGTGAAGTCAAACACCACACAGCACATCGCCAGCTTCCTCAGGAACAGGTTAGGTTTCTCTGAAGCTGGCACATCCCGGAAGCTCGGGAGAGCTTCATACACCGGTGATGCCAAAAAACCATTGCTCACACCCGCGCCAACGCCGGTGTTTTTGATTGCGTAATTCTGGCCAGTATTTGTGACAGTGGCAGCGTAATTGTTTGGATTGCTAATCCTACTAGACATGGTCAAATCTGTCGTGGTTCTTGCGTCAGATGTCGGACTAGGCAGGGATGAGCCTGCTCCGGCCAAATCCTTCTCCCCGGACTTGGCCGGCTTCTTGGGAAGCCGGCCCAGGATTTGCTTAATCATACCGAATCGCCGAAACAAAACTCCGATCAAACCGCACTAAAGAAATCTCCTCCTCAAATCCATCATTTATCTATCTGATCGAAGTAAACAAGGTAAGATGCATGAAAAAACATCCACGCATAAACATGAAGCAGTTGTGGGGAAACCGCACCTTCGGATCAAATCGACACCACCGAAAGCCGAATCCGCGATCGAGGCCCTCCCAAACCGCGCGTTCCGACCAGAAACCCAATCGGCGACACCGATAAAACAAGAACCGGGAGGGGTCAAAAGCCAAAGGGGTCAGAGGATAAAAGGAAAAGGCGAAAAAATTGGGCCTTTTTCCCAAATTTCCACGCGAATTGGCCCGGGGGAAGGGAAAGGGGGCGAATTGGATGGATTCCCGCATAAACTTGTGGGGATTTGGGTGGAATTCGTGGAGGAGGGAGGTGGCCAGGTGGGGTGGTGGTGGTGGTGCAGGCGTCGGGTTCGTTCGGGTCTCTTCCTGGGGGCGCAGTGGGGGAGGCAGTGGGTGGGCGAAGCCAAATTGCGCGAGAAAAATTAAAGCGGAGGAGGCGGCGAGGAAAAATCTTTTCTTGGACCAAATCCGAAACGGATAGCTTCGGTCGGTGGTAAATATTCTGGTGCACATTTTGTCTGCACACAGCACAATATATGTTTCCATATTATATGGACGGTAACTTTACACTGGCCACCGGTTAAAAATATTTATTTTTATGAATATTCTTTGTGCCATTTTCTAGTTTGAATCCATCAAGATATGCTCTAAAAATACAATACAGTGGACACAAAAGCTATTCATGTGGCGGAAATATATTAGTATGTGCAACTAAGATTGCATGTAATCACCACGTAATAAAATTTTAGAAGACATTACGAAAAAATCTGAAAAGATTCGAGGACGTAATTAAGAAGCATATGAACTTGACATATAACATGTAGACATATCACTCCGGCTTTTTCTCATGCATGACATGAGAATGTAACGCCAAAATTGTTTTTCACAAAGACAATGGAGTCAAAAAGAAATTCGAATACGATGGATTGTTAGCATTAGACCCTTGTCATGATCACATTGTAATTTTTTTTTTGTGTGAGGACTTTTATGTAAGAGGGACATTAATATTTTAATGATAGGTCTCTTTTCTAAAAAAAATTGTTTTTCACGTGTTTGATGCAAAAACATCCCGTTGTTCATGTTCAACCTTATAGTGTAAACTCTCCAGTGTGACAGAACAAATATACCCCTTGTGTTGTTTTAAATACAATTTTATAAATACTTGCGTGAATGAACTGGGTTAAAGAAACCTTTTGTTCAGGTAATCTTTTTGCGTGTCCACAAAAAGAAGGGCAATAAATTATTAGGATAATTGATAGTGGTAACTCATGTGGAGAAGCTAGAAAAAGGTTGGGCGCCAGGTCCCGCGGCCACTTCAAACCATTGCTGGATCTCTGACTTGAGTCGTAACTTCAACCATCAGCTCATCCCCGAACTCATCTCGCTTGTCCAACTGATCGGCCAAGTTCATTTGCTGTCAAACACTCCTGATTCTTTCTCTTGGCGATTTGCTGCCAATGGAGAATTCTCGGTCAAGTCGACTTATCTTCTTCAATTCTCGGGCGTGTGCCTAAACCGGCGTTGAGCGTGGTGCGGAAGATTTGGGCTCTCCAAATGCGAGTTCTTCTCGGATGCTCCCGCTGGCGAAGTCTTCACCTGCGGATGCCCTTCGCATCGTCAATCGCCTAACGATTACTTTTGCCCCTTTGCAGCGCAACTTAGAGACACCGGAGCATCTTTTTTTGCTTTGTGATTTTAGTCGTTTCGTTTGGATGCGCCTCGCCGCGTTGCTTTCGCCTTTGCCCCACCTCGACCCTCGCGGTGGCCACTCTTCACCGCCTCGTTGATTGGTGGGCTTTCTTCTTTCGGGTTACCAACGCTCGCGAGATTCTCCCGGTCGCCACGGCCATTATTTGGCACATCTAGATTGAGCGGAATAACCGCATCTTTCGACTAGTTGACAGACCTTCATTAGTTTTCCTTACCCATTTGATTGATGACTTGCTTTCTAGAGGCCGCAGCGCCTTTGTAATTAGTTAACCTTAGTTCTCAGACCCGAGGGGGGAAGGGTCGAAAGCTCCCCCCACCTTGTAAACTTCCTCTCTTTTATTAATACATGGCAACTCTTTTGCCTTGCTTCAAAAAACTCATGTGGAGAATATGAAAGCAAGATTAAATACTATGAAAACCAATTAGCTAGTGATGCACTGGCCCAGCAGCTGATAAACTTGTCCAAGAAGTCAACAAAACCACAAGCGTGGAAGAGAATACCAGATGCAGTCAAAATCAGATGCATACTTGTATGGAATCACCATTTAAGACGGCCAAATCTCTCAAAAAACGACCGTCAAATCCCAAATCAGATTCCTTGGTCTCCAGCAAGAGCAAGAATTTAGAATCGACCACGCACTCTGGACTCTCGAACTTTCAGTCAAAAGAAACCTGATTTACCATGCCTGTTCTAACAGCATATATAATGAACCATAAAACGCGAAATTAAAATGCACTAGTGGATAATAGATGGATGGTGATTAGCGCAGACAGTGAGACAGCGAGTTGAGGTGGGAAAGGCGCCAAAAAGTGGTTCGCTAAGCTGCCTCTGGTGTCATTGTTACGTCCAGAAGCAGAGGCAGCGAGATTAACAAATTAATGGCTGAACAAAAGACAGGATAGCGACATAAGCTACAGGCCTTGAGGGCTTGAGGGTAATGTGATAAAGCAAAAAAAAAAAAAAAAGGCTTGTTGTGCTGTGCCTTGGTTGCCTACCTGTCCATCTGCTTGTGCAAGCCTCTTTTACCTAATCCCTTTGCTTTGCTGTACAGTACTGCAGCAAATATTTACTCTTGCTAATACTACAGTACTTTGCTGTGCTAGCGGCATCAGAATTCAGAAGGAAGCTGTGCTGGTTCTCTTCAGAAAAGAATTCAGAAGCAAGCTGTCATCCAGGCAAACGATCGATGATCATCAGCCTGACCACGAACATATATGACAGATTTCCCATAACTCTGCGATCTAATATCCAATTTACCATTTAATCCAGGTACGAAAAGAAAGCAACTTGATGCTTTGGGCTTTGTCTCTAGCTGCGGTTGCGGCTTGTCGAGGGAAAGGAAGAACAGTAGAACACAGCACGTATTTCACGACGAGCTGAGCCTGAACACTCCCAATTGAGCTCCGTTTCTCAATGACACCGATCGCTGTCGAACGTACGTAGGTACACGCAAAAAAGAGCCCAGAGCACCGGGCCAGCATCTAGCTAAATAGCTAGTTGCAGCAGGATTTACCGCACACTATTTTTTTTGCGGATTAATTTATAAGAACATCCACACTCGATACTCTATTCCTTCACTTCATTTTAGTACTATTAACCATTGGGAGTGGTTGCGGGACAGTCGTTTGCCCATGTCGACGCCTCCCGCGGTCCAGCTGCCGGCCGGCCGTGCGGCGAGAGCTCTAAACTTCCTTCACAATTTACACAGTGTTAGCTTTTGTGTGAATATGTGTACAAGTATGTTACATAAATTCTGTGTTGTCATATGCATGCTTGGTTTACAGAAGTCGACTCTAGCCAGACCTCCACAATAGAAAAGAAATGCAGTTCTGGTGTAACCAATGACAACGACTGCATATATAATAGTATTAGCACATGCCTGAGGAGGTCAACGGTCGACATGTGGCCATGACCTGTGCAGTTGGTATGATGTGATATTATGGATTGGGGAAGAGCGCCCATAACCAGTGCCCCACAAATGTAGCCGAAAGCTGAATCGCGTTACAAAACATTGTGTCTCTTAGTGTCGTTCGTGATCATGTATTGGCTTAAATCCTAACACACTGCATTTTAAAAGATTCTTTTTATTAAATCGATCGGACACTCTATATAAAATCACAGTGTTTTAAGTGACCGCATGGTACAGATGCCGTAAACTTTGCAGCTAGCGGGAGGATATATAGAGAGAGCGAACTAGCTACCAGCCTGTCAGGCAGTCACGGCCGATGCCGTCTCGTCTTTCAAAGGAGAGAGGTCAAAAAGAGGGAGGAAATCAGGGAAAGGCGAGAGCAAAAACACGCATTATCTGGCGGCGATATTGCTTTGGACATATCCATCTGTAATCTTTCGTTGTCCCTGCCAGTCATCTGTCATCGATCACACTCATCTTCTCAGCCATCGCCTGTACGCAAGTGTCTGCAGCGAAAGACAGAATCATGCATGCATGTACATGAGTGTATACTCTCGATCGATCATCGAACGGCGACTGATCGATCGATGGATGGATCGAGCAATCAGTGAGCCTGCATGCATGAGCTAGATTGATACATACATGCATGAAATTAGAGGCGCATCAGAATGTCATGGACTGTTCTACAGCTGTGTGGTTATTAGCAGCTGGAGCGCGAGGCGAGAAGAATCCATTGTGCTCCACTGCTACAGCTGGTGATCATGCATCGATGATCATGCGTGCGTGCGTCTAGCTAGTCGTCGCACGTGTGTGGTTGCTCATCGCCTCCGGTTCCGGCCGGCTCCATCAGCAACGCGACGCTGGATGGCGGCCGGCCGGCGGCCGCGTGCGAACACGACGACGGTGCCGCGCGCGGCGGGTAGTCGTCGCTGTCGCGGCGGTGGACATGCTGCGGCGCGCGCCATACGTGTAATCTTTCCAAATTTTACATTTTTTTCACAATATTTTTTAAGAGGTGGTCGCCTAAAAAAACCACTTTGTCCGCTTCATTAAAGGGATCCCTCACATCAACTATTGCCAAACTCGGTTTTTAACCCACCTCCATGTAATATCAATTAATATCAGATAAAACATCGCCTTCACCTAAATTCTGGATGATGTGGCGTCAGCATGGTTTCCGAGAAAATAAATTTCAAAAATTTAAATAAATTGTAAAAATCATATAAAACTTAGAAAAAATAAAATACAAATACCTACAAACCAGAAATACATGTAAAATCCAAATACACAACAAAAATATATAGTTTTTGTTTGTATACTTACATGCAAAAAATATTCTTGAATTATAGTATCTTTTGTCGATAAAGTTAAATCAAACATTTAGGAAAATTTTATTTGGCTTCTAGAAAAGGGAAATTTTATTTTAGCATTTGTAATGATGGGAAAATTAATAAAAATATGTGAGGGATGTTATTTTACCTTTGAATTTGAATTTTTAAGATTACAATTAAAGGTCAAACTAAGTTTCAACTTAAATTTAAAAATTAAAAGTAAAAGGTAAAACTAACATCCTTCTATTTTTTCTTAGTTTCCTACATTTTTTGCAAGTAAAAATATTTTTCTAAATATTAATTTATTTAATCAATAAATGGCCTTGTAAAACAAATATAATTTTTGGCATATAAGTTTCCATACATATATAATATTTGTATTATATACAATTATATGAATTTATGTTTATTTTCATTTTTATTTTTGACCTTTCTATTACTTTCTACAATTTATTTGAGTTTTTAAATTTAGTTTTAGAAAATCATGCTGATTAAGATGCCACGTCATCTAAAACCGGGATGATTTCTAGTGAGAAGGGCTATTTTATCCGATAGTGATAGTATAGGGAGGTTGGGCGTCCGGTTTTGGTCTCCCGGTTTTGGAACGGAGGGGGAAACTTCGGCCATGGTTTAAGATGTAGAAGCGACACTTTTTTCAAATAAATATCAAATAAATATGAAAAAACAGACACACAGACAAATTAAGTCTACTTGTAAATTGAACCGAGCCTTAAATTTGTTTTCGCCGCGGCCCAACTAGCCGCACCCTTTTTCAGCGTCCTTTTTTTCTCTGCCATCGTCTAGCAAGAGAAAAGATTAGGGGGAGGAAAAGATGGCGTCTTTCTGCCGCTCCGCCGCCGCCGCCGTGAGGTCAGCGGCTCTCCGGGCTAAAGCCCCGACGGCGAGGCCATTCCCGGTGACGAGGTCGTCTATCGCGCAGCCGTGCCTCCGCAGGTGACGCGCAAGGCCCTGGATTTCTGTGTGTCGCTCCCGCTTACTAGATCTTTCTCGGAGGTATCGTCGTGCCAATCTTGATGCTGCTGTTATCAGGGCCGTCGTGGCGGCGGCGGCGCTGGCGAGCGCGGAGTCTCTGATGCCGCTGCACAGCGCGGTGGCGGCCGCGCGGCTGCGATCGTGCATTGCCGCCGACTCGTCCTGCTGGAGCTGCCTCTCGCAAGGTGAAGCCTTTGTACTATGTTCGTTGTGTTTCTGCATCTGTATGTGAAATTCTCTGGTGATTGGTTGCATTAGCTCATTGTGTTTCTGCAACTGTATGTGAAATGATCAGTTGATTGGTCACATTACATTAGTGTAGTGACTTGTTGTCTAATACTGAAAAACACCTACTCTGTTTCTGAGAATTGGGATTGTATTGATTTTGTGGCAAACTAGTCACTAAATAGGTAGTGATGTGACATTATGTGCTTTCAAAAACTCAATTTTGTATTGTAGTGTAAGTTGGGATATAGAAACTGACATGGAATTAGTCTGACAAGATGTTGGATTTATAGTACCATTCTGATGCCCTTGGAGAAATTGTCATACTTGTTTTGTTGTATGACAATCTCTCTCGCTGTGTGTTGTGTAGTGTGTTCCCTGTGAACCTGGAGAAGCATATTCTCAAGCACTAGTATAATAGTTTTGTAGCTGTTTATTTTCCTTGCTTAAGTCAAAAAGTGCTTCGACTGGTACACTTGGTGACATAGTACTGCATAGAAGTTGTGTAGTTTTGTTGGATGTCTAAATCTCAACTGTTGGAGATGACACTTATGAAAGTGTATTATTTTTAACATGCATTTTATTAATACTTGGCAATTTAATTCCTAACATATATTGACAATGAACATATCACTGATTTGGTAACTATCCTGGTAGGTTTGACCAAGCGCATCTGATCATGGCTAGGAACATAATATTAAAGAGAGCGGATTATGTGCTTGTGTGCCATGTTTTTTTCTTTCAAGATATTTCTTATATTCTCTAAGGGGTAGGTTATGATGGTGTGGTAAATTTTGTTAAGAAGATTGCAGAGGGAATCGACTAATGACCCTTTGAAAGTATTGTTTTTAAGTTCATCTTGATCATTCTATGCAGTAAGATACATGTTGTAGTTGCCATGCCAAACTTATGAAATTAATTTTCCTTATTGTTTCTTCTGTTATGTATTGATCTGATCTTTGCTGTCCTCTTCTCTTACATTTTTTTCTTTCTTGATTGGGTTTCGTTCTTCTGTTCTGAAACAATACATTAGACTTTGCTCTTCCTCGGTGACAGAAGACTGAACAAGGCACGTATCTGAAAGCACTTCAGACTTCCGGTTCTTTTTTTATTCTTTTAATGAATGGGCTTCACTCTTCTGTTCTGAAACAATACATTAGACTTCACCCTTCCTTGGTGATTCCTCGGAGCCTGAAGATCGAAGAAGGCACCTACCTGAAACAGCACTTCAGACTTCTGGTTCTTAAATTTTTGTTAGATGCTTGACTGAACAAACCCATGGCTGCAGAGAAATTAGAACTGCATTAAACTACTTATGTTTTTCATAATTGGATGCACGGTACATATATGTTGTGTCTTTTGTGGTGATGTTGTCATGTCGTTCCTGGAGACTGAAAGGTATTTGACAATTGTGTGTCCTCTGCTGCATCTTCACCCCCTTATCATCATCAATTTTTATATTGACCACAGATCGGCTGCTTGTTTGGTTAAGCATATATGCATAATTTTCTTATTTTGGGTTTTGAAAATGTAAGCATTTTGATATTTGGAGTGCCTTTTCTCTTTCAAAGATGTGTCTCAAAGCTCTAAAATACAAGTCCAATGATGTGGACCAAACTCTCAGAGCACCTTCAGAAAGCTCTTGAAATTTAGCATACTTCAACTTGAACCTTGGGTCAAAAATCACAGGAATGGATAGTGATTTGTATGGCTTCATATAGTACCTGATGAATTTCTGTTTCATGCCTTCAACTATCTTACCAATATCAATGTCCACAATTGATTCTTCCCTTTGCAAGACCAACTTGATGTTCCTCATCTCATTAAAATATAGGTTCGAGGTCGGGTACTTTGTTCCAGGAATTGTTTAATTGGCATCATAGAAGACTTTCAGCAATCTGCACAACGCTATAGGTCGGGTGCATGGGTGTACTTTCAGTCTTACAAATTTAAGAAATCTAATATCCTTCTATAGAGAAGGGATGTCTAAGCATCAAGTATGTAGAGTTCCAACGAGTAGGAACTTCTAGAGAGGGTCTCTTGTTAATTTTGCACGTGATAGCTTCCTATAGCATAAATGATTGACCATAATGATGCCATAATTAATTGGTGTAATCCGACTAACATGAACCTACATTTCTATTAAAATTTGAGCATCAACCAACCTGATGATGAAACAAACTGATGGCAACGCATGTCGGCAATGATGCTAAGACCAACAGGAGAGCAATGGGTCTCATAGTTTAAAATAGATAATTTGATTTGATATGGAAGGAGTGTCATGAAAAATATCATCTGCTAGAGTATGTGTATGCACAGTAATTAATAGTCCGTATTTGAAACAACATTTTGGATATGTATGATGCATCACCCAAACATCTTACGGTTTCACTAAAATAGCATCCAATTCGGAGCAACCAGATGCTACTAAATAATCTACCCAGAACGAGGAATTAACCATGGGGAAAGAAAATTGCATCTCTGTATGTCGTGTTGCCTAAAGTGCCAAAAACACAGAATCATTCTATCAGGGCAAGAAAAAAAAAAGGGAAAAAAAAGGGGAAAGGATAGACCGTTGCAAGATGGGAGGTCGCCGGGCTCTCCGACGGCGGCCACCGCTAGTGGCGGCTGGTGGTGGTGGGCGTAGCGGGAATGGGGAGGCGACCTGCGCTGACGTTGTTTGGCGTGACGGCGGCAAGGGTTGGCGACTTGTCTTTCTTCGCCGGCGCTGGCGTTTTTCTTCTGGTTCGGTGTTTGTACTTGACCTGCAAGGTGCAGCAGCGGTGCAACGGTCGGATCGGGTTCCGTCGTTTCCCCGGCGTCGTGGTGGCGTAGGGGGAGTGGCAAGGTTCCTGATGTCGGCGCCGACGTCGAGGGGGTTCCGGGGTTCTTCGCCGGGTTGTGGTTTTTCTGTTTTGTTAAGTTTGTGCTGGTCCGCAGATGGTTGGTGGTTGATGCGGCCACATTCTTAGCAGATTCTTCGCATTGTCACTTGTTGAGTGCTTATTGCTTCCTGGTGAGCTGATCTAGTCTTATCATGGTGGTTCATGGGTGCGCCACATCTTCGATAATTCAGGATTGATGTCTGTTGTAGCTTGTGTGTTCTTAGAGTAAGTTTGGAGTGGTCTTGTATTCTCGCCCCTTTTGATTCGCTCTGAGTACTTATTGAGTCTGGGGTCTTCTACACCAGTTCTCCCCCTGGTTGTTCGTTAGAGTCTGTACCTAAGGCTTCTTCTGCAGTGTGGGTCTTTGGGGTGATTGTAAGAGTCTGCTTGTAACTTATTCTTTGGTGAAATGAAATGTCGACCTTCTCAGAAAAAAAAAAAGCTTGACCTCAATCTCCTTCTCCCCGTCATCGTCGATGCCGGTGTTTGGTTGATGCGGTTGTACTCATCCCTTTTACCCACCTAGTTGTTGGAGTATAAGTCGGGTTCAATTTCCGGTTCTCATATTTTTTGTAGTTTTTTTATTGAAAAATATTAGTAGTGGGTACGCACATGCATATATGTGTGTGTCTTGATGCTACCTACTTAGAGCATCCTAACAAGGCCTCTATTTCACTTCCTAAAAACTATTCATGTGACCATTTACATACATGAATAGTGTTTTAGGGGGTGAGATAGAGGGGCTATTGGGGATGCTCACTTTGCAGTTTTCGGCGTGTGTTCAGCATGCCAATGTGTGTGACGGGATGAGTTTGTAAAATCCTTAAGTGATGGGAAACCCTCCCGCACGGTTCGGCCTTAAGCTTTGGAGGATGGATGATTTTAGAAGAAGTTGCACAATGGGAGGTATTCATTGGGTTCGAGGCTGAGATGAGCGTTGCTCTCCAACATAGGGATCCTAGAGCGAGACGTAACAACAGCTGTAGGACCAGTCTGATGGCATGTGTGGCACGTGTGACTACACGGGGCCTCCAAACTAAGAAAACTCATTAAAACCATCTCACAAGCATAGCATAAACATTTTTTTATCAATCTCCTACGGTTATTTATATCCACACTATTTTTTCTCTAACGGACTTTTGTGCCTATTGCAATGTTATATTTTTTTTAAGCCAAATTTTAAATTTTTGTTGTAAATTTATACCGAGGCCAGCACTGAGCTGCTGCACGGTGATCCTCTCGCCGGCGACGGCCACGATGACCAGGTTGGCAGGATTGCTGGATGACGTGTTCTGTACAATCATCTATCGTAGTGTGGCACATCAGCTAATTTGCCTGTATTTCTTCTTGCCCTGAATACTGTTGTCATTTGGTAGCATTTTATTCATAGCAACCATACAAGATGAGAGTACCAAATTGGACATTCTCATAGCAAACGTACGAAGTGCTTATCTAAAAATGTCCCGAATATCTAAGCCAACTAGTGATTAGTGATCAGAACCGTGCATGTCTAGCTTGTGACTGAATGTTTGGCCTAATTACTTTACAATGTGGGAGGCTGAAAGCACGTAACGTTTAAAATAGCAACGATTTGGCATATAATTCGAATAGGCACGAACTCAGATGGAAAAAAAAACACTTGAAAAACTGGTAAATGTATGATAAGGTTCAACTGAAAAAAGGACATACGACAGTACAGGAGTCGGAACAAGGACCAACTAGTATGATGGGAAATATAGAATTCCATGAATAATAAACCAAAGAACAGCCTGATCTGTTCTTCAACCACCTGCCTGGTGCATATACGGTGTTATCCTTCAAGATGAGCTCTGCCCACTACAGTCTCCATGAAGCTCTCCAATCATGCAGGGAGTGTACAGGAATGTCTCATATATACCATTTGTGTGGTTTTGGTAGTAACACTTAGGGCGTGAGTAGCCCAGATACTGAATCCTTGAGCTATTCCAATGATAGGCCGCCGTTTTGAATGACTGATCCAAGAAAATAACTTTCTTGTAAGGATGAAATCCAAGGATGTCAAAGTATGCATAACTGTTTCCGTCATCTCCAACTTCAACAGCAAGAAAATCATCATTTTCAGAGTCCCACTCAAAATCCTCTTCTGATGGAGTCTCCGTGTCTTCAGGCGTATCAATATTACGTTCTTCTACAATCCAAGGTCCATTGGTCAGGTTGCCACCATATCCGAGTAATTCTACTTGTTTGGCAAAGGGGCCAAGGTCATCTTGATAATCTAAGACCCACTCCATCTGTCCACCTGATTCATTGAGGATCCAAATTGATAGCCGGCAATTATGAATCATTCCAAAGCACACACCATTCCCTGATTTCCCTAGATATGGTTTTTCATATTTGTAGTTCACAATATTTATTGGTATTTTAAAGACCTGGTACTTGTCATTTGACAATGAAAACCTGAAAACAGGGATAAATTTACCACGAATAAATAATTTATATGATATCTTACAACTTAAATTGATCTACTGTCAGTTTGCAGTACCATACTTAATGAAATAAATTAGTTTACATACAACAAACAAGCACAAAGAACACAAATAACAACGATAACCGAGATGGAATACTTACATGCACCAAATAGGGACTAGGATGTTGTTTTCTGAAATATATCATCTATATAACTGTACATCAATCTACTTCTTGCATGCAAACAATATAATGATATGTGCATCAAATCAGTAAAAAATATTAACTCAAGGGTTCACATACAGGTTTGACTCAGCCAACAGCCCAACTAACCCGAAACCCCAATACACACTCCCTCTCATCGCAGCAGTTCTATCTCACAACCCATGCATTGCAGCAGCACCGCACTACCTCATTCAAATCGACGCAAGTGGAAGAACGACCGCCCTCTTTGTTGTAGGGCTCAGGGAACTTAACCTTGAAGCCCAACTCGAGTGAACCCAACCCAAGAAGTGGATGACAATGGCCGAAGCAACAGACCAAAGTTGTATGTACAGTTTTGAATTTACACTTTTTCACTCTGGGTCTCGTCTCTGAAGATCGGCCGATTGCTCTTATCCTTCCAAAGCGGAAGATGGCACAGCTACCGCACTACGTTCCGTTGATTTTGATTGATGGGAGTCTTTCACAACCAGCACAAGAGACAGTAAAGCCAATTGTTAAGCAGTCATAGCATTGCAGGAGTCCCAAGTTACTGAAGTTCATGAGCAGAATTTTTGTTGTATCCAGGATAACCTATGCTGGTGTAGTAGTTATTGATGGTTTAACCAAAACATACGAACCGAAATTGCACGCGAGCAACATGGGAGTCATGGCCTCGTAGGCTGGTGATGCTTACCTCGTAACAAAAGCACCTCGACAATGCACATACAGTGCTCCCTGCCAGTACACGCTGTACCCTTGGCGTGGCCCCCGATATTCATATCCCAATGGTAGCATGTCTTCGATCGTTGTCACCTGCTCGCCTTCCCTGAAAAAGGCCTTCTCCTCCCACCGTCCGGTCCTCGACGAGAACACCTTCAGATTGTATGGCGACGGCGGCCATTCCATCAATCGGCTGGGGTCATCATCCATATCAGATGCCTGTGCAGATGGTATTGATGGGGACTCCACTTGCTCTTGAAATTCCTCCTCCTCAGCGACGTCCAGCGATGAGAACAGCGTGGCCAGCGGTTTGCGCCGCTGCACTGGTGGCTCCGGCTTCGCCGGCACGGGAGGGATCAAGAAAACCTCGTAGTGTGGCGACACGGCCGGATCGAACGCGAGATAGGCGCCGGCGTAGCGTGTGGTCTCCATCCGCGGAGGAAGCATCGCCCACCGCCGCGTCGCGGGGTTGCCGACGCAGAGATCATCCCCCCAATCGAAGTCGCAGAGGAGAAGGCCGTCGCAGTGGTCCAGGACGGACCACCAGTCGCTGTCGCCGTTGGGCATGAAGGAGAGCTTGCCGTCGATATTGAAGCTGGCCGACGAGGAGCAGGGGCGGGAGAAGAGGTGCGGGCGGTCGTGGTCGATGTAGTTGACGAGCACGCCGTGCACCGAGTGCGGCAGGAGGTGCGGGAGCAGCAGCGAGCGGCCGTCCACTACGGCGCGCCACGCCTTGCAGACGCACCGCGCCGCGGCGAGGGCCCGCGCCGGCAAGCGGCGGAGGACGTCGGCGAGGGCGTCGTCCGGCACCCGCGCCGCCGCTTCCAGATCCATGGTGGATGGAGAAGAGAGGCGGCGTGAGGCTGCGGTCAACGCTGGCCACAGATCTGTGGTCCTGGGCAGTGGCGTGTGCTTGGTATATAAGCAACCAACAGAGTGCAATGGGCCGCAAATGGAGCACAGGCCCACGATAAAAAGAAGAGTTTTTGTACTGCTCTTGATATTATATGAAGTCCATTTTACCTCCCTTAACTATTGCAGAAGTTCATTTTTCCTCCCTCAACTCATTTGTGGCCGTTCGATGCAAGATTGAACGGTCAGATCTCACCCATTTAACACAGAGGGAGGAAAAGTGGACTTTTTTAATAGTTGAGGGAGGCAATGTGGACTTTTATATTAGGCGAGCGCCAGTTGCAAGATAGGCTAGATGTGCAGTTGATCATTTTTCAATTAAATTTCTTATTTTTGTATAAAATTAAAACGGTGTTTAAAATGCATGGAATAAATTTCATAAATTTTTTAAAATCCAGAGAAACCCATTTTAAATACTTTTATTTTTTTTTAATTTGTTCACTTTTTCAATTTTTTTGATTTGAACCTAGGAGAACCCCACTTATGAAACTTGACACGTATACTAGTGAAACTGGGCCGTGTGCTAATGAATGTTGGCTCACGTATTGATTAAGGCGAGCACCAGATGAAACCTAATGAAACTTGTATGAAACTTGGATGAAACCTGATGAAACTTGGATGAAACCTGTTGAAACTTGATGAAACTTGGATTAAACCTGATGAAACTTGACAGTTCAGCAAGTTTAACGAGTATGAAATCCAAGTTTCAGTATGCGAAACCCAAGTTTCATCAGTTAACTTTGAAGTTTCAATAACTTGAGAACCTGCCATGAAACTTGAGAATTTATTGATGAAACTTGATGATTTACTAATGAAACTTGAGAAAACCCGATCAAAATTTATATAGCAAAATACGTCTTGTTTTGTTCGTAAAAATACGAGGAACGCGTTGGTGCAAACGGTTGGTGGATTAGGGCACCTAGTCAAATTTTATGGCCACCAAAAGAAAAAAATACTTGTGGGACCCCACCCCACATGGCTGCAGCATGCCCCCACTGCAACGTCTGCGCGTCTCCGACGCACGCGCTCGTGTGGACGTTTGAACAGTAGCCTTTTTGATTATATTATCCATGGGAACATATCATATGCAACCAAGCTTACATTGCAATCACCGTGCAACTGAAATATCAAAAGTTATAAAAAATTCTAAAAAAATTGTGCACGTACTTCATTGTTTACTCTACTTATGTATAAGTTTAAAAGTAAAATTAATTTTATATTAAGAGTTATAAAAAGAAAAACTAACAATTTTGATGAGTTCAAAATTGATAGAATTTTATCTTTTTTGTAACTTTTGATATAGGATGAATTTGAACTTGAAATTTTATACGGGTAGAGTAAGTTGAAGAGTAAACACAAAGCCGTCAGGAATAATTAGTCTCGACGACCGACCGTTGAGAAAAGGCCATCGAGTTATCTCCGTTGAGAGAGATGCACAGTTTCGACAGCCCAGCCGTTGATATTATTAGTATCACCGGCCAAGACTCTGGTCATCGGGATTGCTGACCCAGACTTCGTTTTCGACCTAGCAGTGTACTCCTAACGGCCATTACCAAGCCGTCGAGTGAAGCTATCGTACTTCCAGTCTTGCAAATTTAAGGAATCGAATACCCTTCTATAGAGAAGGGATGTCTAAGCATCAAGTATGTAGAGTTCCAACAAGTAGGAACATCTAGAGAGGGTCTCTTTTTGTTTTTGCAAGTGATAGCTTTCTATAGCATAAATGATTGACCATAATGATGCCATAATTAATTGGTGTAATCCGACTAACATGAACCTACATTTCTATTAAAATTTGAGCATCAACCAACCTGATGATGAAACAAACTGATGGCAACGCATGTGGGCAATGATGCTAAGACCAACAGGAGAGCAATCGGTCTCATAGTTTAAAATAGATAATTTGATTTGATATGGAAGGAGTGTCATGAAAAATATCATCTGCTAGAGTATGTGTATGCACAGTAATTAATACTCCGTATTTGAAACAACATTTTGGATATGTATGATGCATCACCCAAACATCTTACGGTTTCACTAAAATAGCATCCAATTCGGAGCAACCAGATACTACTAAATAATCTAGCCAGAACGAGAAATTAACCATGGGGAAAGAAAATTGCATCTCTGTATCTCGTGTTGCCTAAAGTGCCAAAAACACATAATAATTCTATCAGGGCAAGAAAGAATAAAAAAAAGGGGAAAGGATATAGACCGTTGCAAGACGGGAGGTCGCTGTTAAGCTTGACCTCAATCCCCTTCTCCCCGTCGTCGTCGATGCCGGTGTTCGGTTGATGCGGTTGTACTCATCCCTTTTACCACCTAGTTGTTGGACTATAAGTCGGGTTCAATTTCCGGTTCTCATATTTTTCTTTGTTTTTTATTGGAAAATATTAGTAGTGAGTACGTACATGCATATACGTGTGTGCCTTGATGCTACCTACTTAGACCATCCCAACAAGGTCTCTATTCCGCTCTCTAAAACACTATTCATGTAGGGGGTGAGATAGAGATGCTATTGGAGATGCTCTTACTTTGCAGTTTTCGGCGTGTGTTCAGCATGCCAATATGTGTGACAGGATGAGTTTGTAAAAGCTTCAAGGGCCTCAAGCTTTGGAGGATGGATGGTTTAGAAGAAGTTGCACAATGGGAGGTATTCATTGGGTTCTAGACGGAGATGAGCATTGCTCTTCAACACAAGGATCCTAGAGCGTAACAACAGTTGTAGGACCAGTCTGATGGCATGTGTGGCACGTGCGACCACACGAGGCCTCCAAACTAAGAAGACTCATTAAAACCATCTCACGAGCACAGTATAAACGTTTTTGATCAATCTACTACGGTTATTTAGATCCACACTATTTTTTCTCTAACGGACTTTTGTGCCTGCTGCAATGTTATATTTTTTTAAGCCAAATTTTAAATTTTTGTTGTAAATTTATACCGAGGCCTGCACTGAGCTGCTGCACGGTGATCCTCTCGCCGGGGACGGCCACGATGACCAGGTTGGCAGGATTGCTGGATGACGTGTTCTGCACAATCATCTATTGGACATTCTGATAGAAAACGTACGAAGTGATTATCTAAAAATGTCTCGAATATCTAAGCCAAATAGTGATTAGTGATCAGAACCGTGCATGTCAAGCATGTGACTGAATGTTTGGCCTAATCAATCAATCAATTCAATGTTATACTAGCAAATATGCCCGTGCGTTGCAACGGGAGAAATAAAAACCAATTAAACATGTAGACCTAAAGAAATAATTTCAGAGTTTAACCAACAAGGTAAAACACTAAAACCAAGAATAATTGATACCACCAAGTAGTGGCAACATGCCATTGCGCTTGGGTACTACTCCGGCTGTGGAAGAAGCTGGATAACATCAAGAATTCCATGAGTGGCATAACAAAATAGTCTGCCTATAACAAGATAGTCTGCCTTAATAACAAAATTGCATTGTAACCTGTCATAGCAAAAAAAAAAGTATAACTAATCCCCATGAGCGCATATCCATGCTTCACCTATTTCCGTGATGAAATTTAACAAAACCACAATCGATCATTAATAAACATAGATAATGTGCCAGAGCTAACCTAGCTTCTTTTGACTGGCCAGTTTTTACAACACTCTTTAACAATCCCTGAGCCTGCCAAGGAGGCAAAGACCAATAAGAAAGTGCTATAGTGTGGGAAGAGAACACATTTACTATGAGTGTAATTTTCTACAACCTACCTCCTCGAGTTGGTCTTGATCTTTCATTGAATCAGATTTGTGTTCCTGTTGATTTTCTATGCTTTCTGGTGAATCTGACAAATTATCTTCCTTTGATTCCTGGAATTTGCTAGAACCTTGTATATTGGGTGATTCAGAGATATTTCTCTCCAGAATAACAGCTGCAGGTGTGTCTTTCTTGTCCAAGTTAATAGCTGAACCAATATCGATGAGTCCGGTTATTCTTTGCTAGGTTTATTTCTTACATCCGAATTGAAGTTGCTGATATTTCGACGGATATGATCCGTGTTGCTTTGCAAGAAGCCTCCAAATCGCTTAGGTAATCAATCACCAGCAAATCGTTAAGCAGACATAGCCCCTGTAAAAAGAACGAGAGGAGAAAGAAGAATCAGCAAGTAACTGAGCACAGTGACAGTGATTGAATTGGATTGGCTCCAGTGATGATCAAGGCACAGCAAACACTTGCCCAATTAATTAACTGAGCACATTGATTGAATTGGATTGACTAACTAAAAGAAAATTACATTGTAATTTAGATGCACTTGTCTGAAAATGTTAATGGAACATGATAATTTCTGAAAATCTCACTGAATTTGTCACGACCTAGGACAAATTATAGTCTGGCACAAATAATATAATCTTTGACATAATTTATAATCTAGAACATTGACACAAATAATATAAGCATTGCTCTAATATTTTACTAAACTACTTGTCCTAGGTGAAATAATATGAGTAGATGAACAACACCTAAAATTTGGAATTCATCACATATAAAATTATCTTTAGAGACGGATAATGGATAGGAACCCATGATTAGAGGGACAACATAAAAATGACAGGAGGATGAAATTTGCACCTTGAAGTGTCAAACTTGTTACCATGCCATCTTCTTTTGAATATTTGCACGGGCACCTCAATCCACAAAACCAATCAGTCGATCACTGAGTTTATGTAGCAAAAGTTAGTTTACGCAGTCTACAGAAACGTCGAATTTTTCAAAAGATACCTCATCTCACATACAACTTGTGAATAGTTCCAATTTTTTGTTCATGAGGAAGCTGGACCAAAAGATCCTGAAATCTTACCCGTTGAGCAAGGCAGAGGCAGGAGATGGAGAGACACTCCACCACTCAAGTGATGGTAAGAGTGGGCGGGGAGGTCTGGGTTGACGGTGCCGCAGTGGGAGGAGCGATGGCGGCGCCCTCTGGTACCTCTCTTTGCGGCTATACGGAGGGGATCTTTGTTAACCAATTAGAAAAAATTCCAAATAGCGCGCCATGACAAATTGCAAGAGAACGAATCAAAAGAATGCATATTCGTTGTTAAACAATTAAAAGAGGTTGCAGCTAATGAAACTTTCTTTTTCAAAAAGAATGTTACAGATAGCAGGATACAACTCACCAGATTTAAGGATATAAAAACAATGTTTATAATGGCAGGGCACAACTCATTGGATTAAAGGAAAACAAAAATAAAACCATGAAAATAATGCAGATTCAATGAGTAGAAGTTCCTGCAGCCTGATCAAATTAACTTTTCCTAACAAATTGAACCAATTAAATTGATAAATTGATTAGTATATACCTTATGTGATAAATTTTTATCCAGTATCCAAAAAGGTAGCACTACAAGGAGGAAGGATGAGGGCAAAGGGAAGCATCGAACAGAACAGAGCATTCTTCTACCTCGTCTTCTTCTTCCCCAAGCTGTTGCTTCTCTTCCCCAGATTCTCTCTCTTTGATTTCCCCTACCTCTGCTGTGCTTCTCCCAAATCTCACCTCTAATCTCTCTTATTGTATTCCAAGAGCTTTACCGGATTGATTGGTGAATTGTGGCTGTGATCGATTGCTATTTGGTGTTGACTTGGTGTTCATCCGGTTGGGGACATGACAGTTAAGCAGATGGATCTCGATGCCGGTGAGACTGACGGAGAGAGAGAGAGGGGCGTGGCAGGGGGGAGAGAGAGGGGCGCGGCAGGGCTGGTTCAAGTGGAGGCCCGATCCGGGGCGGGAGAGAGAGAGAGAGAGAGAGAGAGAGAGAGAGAGAGAGAGAGAGGGGGGGGCCTTACCGTAGGGAGGCGGCGACCGGCGTGGCGCGGGCGCATCGGCGCCGGGATTGGGCGGGCTTCGGCGGTGCTGCCTGGTGGCACGACGTGGGGCGAACTGCGTGGTATGATGTGGCACGGGGGAGAGGCGATGGCGGGGAAGGGGCGGCGCGGGAGGAGCGGCGATGGCGGGGGGCGCGGACGCTGTGAGGCGCGGCGTGGCGGCGTCGTGGGCGGTTGGGAAGGAGGTGGGGCGTGGGAGCCAAGCGAAGCGAACCGCTGTTGAGGCGGGCGGAGTGGAGACTCACCGGCTCGAGGGCGAGCGGCTCATCGGCTCGGGGGAAGAGCCGACGCACGAACTACTCTATCTTTAAAGGAGTAGAGACTACAAGGCGCGGACAGGCCGTTCCTCTGTGCGACCACGTCGATGCTTCTCCTGCGCGCACGTTCTGGCCTGTCCACATCGTCGGCAGGCCCTTGCCCGTCCGATCGCGTCTCCCAGCTAAATCCGGCCGTCCATCCAAACTGTCCATATAAAAGAAAATTTACCGGCGAAAGGAAAGCAAGGCGCGGCGATTGCTCAGTTGGTTTCGAGCGCAAGCTCTCGTGTGGAAGCCCAGGGCTCGAATCCGGATAAAAATTCTATGCGGGGGGTCCGTATTGGCGAGGGCGTGCGGTGCCGCTTTGGATGGACGACGCGTGGCCTCCCGAATCGCAGCGCACGGGCGAGCTCCATCTCCCCGATTCTTTTCTGCGATCCCCATCGAGCGGTCTCCTAGGGTTTCGCCTTTCTCCCCGGTGCCGCCTCTCACCCAGCGCCGTGGATTCGCCGCCACCCCTCATCCCACGCCGGAGTCACCGGGCCTCGCCGCGTGCCCCTCCCCTCAACAATGGCGCCGCCATCCTCGCCTCGCCGCGCCCCACGGGGCCATGGAGCGCTGCCACTGTGTTGCGCCGACGAGCCGCAGGACGCCCTCCGCCTTCTCCTTCCGTCGCCGCCATGGAATCGCCGCCTCACCGCGCCCCCGCCTCTCACCGCGCCGCCACCACCGGCAGGCCTACTCCGCCGTGCGCCCCTCCCCTCCCCACTGGCGCCATGGAGGCGCCGCCTCTGTGCAGCACCGAGGAGCCGCCGTCCCGGTCCTTCAGCGTCGAGGAGCCGCCGCCCCCGCGTTCCACCATCGTAGCCTGGCGCAGGACCGAGCCAACTCCTATGGTGTTCATGTGTGTTCAGATCTTATGAAATAGTTGTATGTATATGTGTTTTTTTTTGCAGGCATTTGGATGAAAATTGTTCAGATTGTAACTTATCAGATTGTAATTCATATTGTAATTACTCAAATTGTTCAGAGGAAATGAATTTTGTTCAGATTGTATGACACTGTTAGCATGGTTGAAGTTGTGCTTTAGGGCAATTGCTGCTGCCATGTGGAATTGCTGAGTTGCTAATTGCTCTGTAATTGACATGTATGATTGTATCTCCTGTAATCTTTTGTGTATCTCCTGAATATATGTGCATTTTCAGTGTAATTTACAGTTCATCACTTGATCAGTTCTGAACATGCTCTGTACATCTTCTCATTTTCAGAAATGTACAGGCTAATGCACCTGATCAATTCTGAATGCCAATGCACTGCTGAAGTTTATAAATAAATATGCTATATCTTCAGTTTTTATCAATGCTGCATAGAACTAGGTAATTCTTCAGTTTTTATCAATGCTTCTGGAAGTGCTTTGAGCTGATTGAGAACCATCTGGAGATTGCTGTAAGCCAGATAAATTTCAGATTATGAAATTGCATCTTGCAATTTCGGTTTGAAACCAATGTTCAGCACAAGTTAATTTCTGAACCATCTGAACCATGCTGTTGTCATGGGGAAATATACAACATGTACACTTCTGAAATCATGGAGGCTATTTACAAAGAAAAATTCATCCTCTCTCAAGAACATGTACACAAACCATTGAAATCATGAAGGCTCATCATTTCATTAATCTGAAAATTATATATAGGTCACATGTATACAATCAGAATAAATTTCATACAATCTGAACATTTTTTATACAATCTGAAAAAATTCCAAATGCATGTAAAAAGGCACACATATACATCAAACAAATTTCCTCTAAAAAAACACGTTTTCAGAATTGACACAAGTGCCCTACAATTTCAAATCAGCTAATCAATTTCAAACAAGCTCGTCATTGCCAGAGATGTGGCGGCGCTCCATGGCGCCGGTGGGCGCGGAGAGGCGAGGATGGCGGCGCTTGTTGTTGGGAGGGGCGAGGCCCGGCGACTTCATGCGGGATGAGGCGGCGGCGAATCCACACGCCGGCCGAGAGAGCGCAGCGTGAGAAAGCCTTGAGGTGAGAGGCGGCGCTGTGGAGAAAGGCAAAACCCTAGGAGAGAGTTCGATGGGGATCGCAGAAAAGAATCGGGGAGATGGAGCTCGCTCGTGCGCTGTGATTCGGGAGGCCACGCGTCGTCCATCCAAAGCGGCACCGCACGCCCTGGCCAATACGGACCCCCCGCGTAGAATTTTTATCCTCGAATCCCGCCTACTCTTCGTTTTCCGGTTTTTTTTTTGCCGTTCGATCGGCTTTGTATGATCGATTAGCGTTTCCGCCGGCGAACCCCCGCTCCACCTCTCGCAGGTCCCGCAACCCGTTCTATCCATCCTCTTTCTCTCTCTCTGTCTCGCCGCGACGGCGCAGCTCTATTCCTGCCTCCTCCTCTCGCTCCGCCGCAGAGCCATGTACCCCTGCATGATCTATCTCACTGGCGCCGCCCCTTATCGTCGGTCTACCGTTCCTCCCCAAGCTTTGCCTGCTCAGCTCTCTACCCAAGGCGCTGCATCCCACACACCAAGCTAAGCTGGTGATGACTGCCACACTCCGCAGCGCCTAAGAAGATGGAGGCGGAGCATTGGTTCTGTTCTCAACCGACCTATTGATGTCGCCTCCCTCTCCTCCCCTTTCATTCGTCCTCCGCCTCAAGAGATCTAGGGATCCACCTCCCTATTGGTCCTGCCCGTCTTCAATGGAGCACAGTTGTGGAGCCATGACTCCTATGGAGCGTGGCCTATTACCAATTTCTACTAGACACCGTGAGCCATCTTATCCCCACAAGCTGCAGCTCTTGCCCATGGGGATGGATCTGTTTTTTCAAACAAGGCTAAAGGTTTGTTGATTTTCTTTGTATCGTACGACCTGCAGGGGTATCATATAAGCAGCCGTGGGATTTGTCGAAAACAGCCAACTGAGTACTTCTTCTGGTTTGCTGCATGAATCGGTGCTCCCATCGAGTTCAACATCAGGTACTGATGTGTTTGACCCATTTATATTTGATGCTACTACGAGTGGATTCTCGAGTAACATTTGTCTGCTTGCTTGCCGTAGATAAAGCCATCAAGTTTGTAGGCTTGGTTTGGTTATTGGTGCTTGCAGGTTAATGGTACGAAAAAAATCCTAAATCGGTAGATAACCACCCAAGAAAGGCCTTTTGATGTTCCTTGAATCTGTAATCGAGGAGATAGGAGAGGTGCCTTGAATCGTGATGCTGTAATTCATTGTTTGATAAGGTTTTCTGATTTGCATCTTGCAATAGGACTGTGGTTCATACCGCATACCAATTCCCTTTTTTGATCTTAAAACTTGTTTTCTTTCTGAAAATCATCTGCAAATTAGCATATCACCTCCATGGTTGGCCATACCTTTAACCTCCTTCCATTGGGGTAATTTTCTTATAGATTATGCAATCTCTTCCTTTTTATTTTCTAACTATTTTACTTAATTATTTTGCTTTACAGATGCACAAAATCAGTGTATAAGAGTCAGGATTTTTTATATGTATTTTTTTATGTCTTATGAGATTTATAATTATAATGAAGAGGAACACAGGGCCGTATAATGTCACCAAAGATTTTTAGCTAATTCCTTTCTGGCTTATGTCACCTACTGAACTCAAGGATCGTTATGATAGTCCTCTTTGTTTTGTTTCCTTATTACTGAATTTTATGCTTCTCATCAATTCTATTTGTGGTAAGAATAATCTTTGTTTCTGCCTTTTTTATGCAATATGTTAAGAGACACCAACTAATTTCTTGAATGATATCTAAGTCAAGATAATGTTGGTTTTTTTAGGAGTGAACAGAAATTAGATGGAGAGCATGTCTGCTACTCTAAGGGGATTTGATATGAGTTCCATGCACTTTATCAGCCTTTATCAGCTCCGAGTTTCTTGAGTTAAGTGACTGCGGTATTTGATGTGAGTTACATGAACTTTGTTGGTTCCAGGTTTCCTGAGGTAAGTGATTAATAGTGGCTGCAAATCTGCTCTATGATAGGCTACACCATTGTTTACAATTTTACCAGTATTTCATTCGCATTTGCTCAAATTATTATTGACTAAGATATTTGCCTTCATCCTCTCTAGCAACCTCCTTCCTAGTCTGCTCTCTATGACATGCCTCTTGTGTAGCAACTAATTGCCATGCTCTCTCCAGTAAATACCAACACTATGCATGAGACTGCCATCTGTTTGATGAAATGTCACAATGATTACAAATTCCCTTCATGAGGAGCTGTGATATTGGGAGTTGAATTGTTGTGAAATTTCCTGTCTATATGGAGCTAGGATATTGGGCGTTAGGTGGTAGTACCTATATGGTCTCCCTTATTTGCATTAATAATCTTTGTGACATTAGTGCACGTCCATGTGTGCAGCTCACCCATGATGCTCGGTCCCCTTCATCACAGTGATGAAATATCTTCATATTAGTTCTCTCTTCTTGTCTCGCTCAAGTTGCTTGCTCTAGGTAAGCTTTTCCTCGCTTTTATCTTTCCGTTCATGTGACTTAGCCTTTTAGATATCCCGGGCCATCAGATATTGCTGTTTTTAAATGTTTAGATCTCTTATATGCTTTAGGGTATCAACTAAGTATTTCAACAATCTTACGGATGGCTAATCCTTCGTGCCTTTCGTTTTTCATCGTTTGGAGTTGCTCTAGAAGTTTTCAGGCACACCAAAGATGGTGCAAAGACACCTGATTTTTTTTCCCGGTAGGACATTCTCATCAAAGATGCTATGGCGTTTGCTTAGGTGGTTTGTACCATTTTTTGTTATTGCTTATTGATTTTACCATGCTTTAAAACTAGCTATCCTGAAACTCTTACCATGTGTGCAGGATTTGCTTATTTTGTTTCTTACTGGGCTATCCTAAAATTGATTGGCTGGTGTATGAAAAATATATAAGTTAGTTCACCGTGAAATGAGAACACTAATCATATATAACCTTTGAAGTGCATACCCAAACCAGTGAGCACCTTATTTAGAATTTTGCTTTTGCTCTTAGTTAGGTTTCATGGACAACACAATTAACTACAATATTTTACACGAATAGTTTGAAGGGTGCGATGAATTTTATTTACCGCTAAATACCAACTTATTGTTGGTTAATAGTTCGCAACTAGATTTTGTTCGATTTTGGGATCTCTACTTTGTTTGATTTTTCCTTCATAGCAACATGTTTTTACTACATCACCTAACATGCTTTGTACGCTGTAGGGCCTGACCTTTTACTTGCTTCACATGCTGCAAAAATGTGTAGCAGAATATTTAGATGATAGAATGATCTGGATCGTTTAATAATCCCAGCATGTTTAGTTAGATCATCTCACATGTCTGATTTCAATATGCAAATCTGTGCTATGCTTCTTTTTCCTATTGCTCATGGTGCACAACCCTATGTTTATTCATGGTGTCACTGTAACAGGGAGCAACAAGTGGTCTTGGCGCACACTAGCTTTGAGTCAACCACATTGTCAATCGTAGTGGTAAAAATTGAAATGGTAAGATAAACATGATGTATTACCAGGCTATTTGATATTCTACTAGCTATTAGCTTTGGATTTGTGAGTCCTTTCTACCAACAGTTAGTTTTGGATGTACGGGGAATTTGTTTGGTCTGCACATTCCATCCAAATCTGCTACATGATGGAGTGTAAAAATCTATTTATTTTGAGATACAACTGTATTGTTACATTAGCTGGATCAAAAAAATATATTGCTGCCACATTGTTAAAAATATTGTCTTCATGGCTTCACAAAATTATGTGACCTTTTTTTTTATTTCTGTTGAATTAAGTTTATTATTTTTGGCTTGCTAGGAAACGTTGTGTTGCTAGCACATGGTCATGATCATGGATAGAGAGTGGCACTTTATCCATCTCTCTTCTTTTATTATAGTTGTTCAACATGAAATTTTACAACATCGGTATTTTTTCCCAGATGATTGTCATTTATATCTCATTTTAATAAATAAACAACAATGCAAATATCAGTGCTTTCTAAGAGTTTCTATTCCCACACCTATATTTCTGCACCGCATGTTTAAAATGTGAACCAAAGCCGAATGCTTTAGGTTTTTATTCCCTGCTGCCGTGTTTTTCCTACTAATATATTTTTGAATCAACATCGGTGTCACCCAATCCTAAAAGGGAGAAAATATGTGCGCGCCCGGCGCGCACTGACTTCGCTAGTTACTTTACAATGTGGGAGGCTGAAAGCACGTAACTTTTAAAATAGCAACGATTTGGCATATAATTCGAATAGGCACGAACTCAGATGAAAAAAAAAAACACTTGAAAAACTGGTAAACGTATGATAAGGTTCAACTGAAAAAAGGACATACGACAGTACAGGAGTCGGAGCAAGGACCAACTAGTATGATGGGAATTATAGAATTCCATGAATAATAAAGCAAAGAACAGCCTGATCTGTTCTTCAACCACCTGCATGGTGCATATACGGTGTTATCCTTCAAGATGAGCTCTGCCCACTACAGTCTCCATGAAGCTCTCCAATCATGCAGGGAGTGTACAGGAATGTCTCATATATACCATTTATGTGGTTTTGGTAGTAACACTTAGGGCGTGAGTAGCCCAGATACTGAATCTTTGAGCTATTCCAATGATAGGCCACCATTTTGAATGACTGATCCAAGAAAATAACTTTCTTGTAAGGATGAAATCCAAGGATGTCAAAGTATGCACAACTGTTTCCATCATCTCTAACTTCAATAGCAAGAAAATCATCATTTTCAGAGTCCCACTCAAAATCCTCTTCTGATAGAGTCTCCGTGTCTTCAGGCGTATCAATATTACGTTCTTCTACAATCCAAGGTCCATTGGTCAGGTTGCCACCATATCCGAGTGATTGTACTTGTTTGGCAAAGGGGCCAATGTCATCTTGATAATTTAAGACCCACTGCATCTGTCCAGCTGATACATTGAGGATCCAAACCGATAGCTGGCAATTATGAATCATTCCAAAGCACACACCATTCTCTGATTTCCCTAGATATGGTTCTTCATATTTGTAGTCCACAATATTTATTGGTATTTTAAATAACTGGTACTTGTCATTTGACAATGAAAACCTGAAAAAGGGGTAAATTTACCACGTATAAATAATTTATATGATATCTTACAACTTAAATTGATGTAATGTCAGTTTGCAGTTGACCATACTTAATCTAAATTAGTTTACATACAACAAACAAGGACAAAGAACATAAATAACAATGATAACCAAGATGGAATACTTACATGCACAAAATAGGGACTAGGATGTTGTTTTCTGAAATATATTATCTATATAACTATACATCAATCCACTACTTAACATGCAAACAATATAATGATATGTGCATCAGATCAGTGAAAAATATTAAATCAAGGGTTCACATCCAGGTTTAACTCAGCCAACAGCCCAACTAACCCGAAACCCCAATACACGTTCCCTCTCATCGCAGCTTCTATCTCACAACCCATGCATTGCTGCAGCACCGCACTACCTCATTCGAATCGACACAAGTAGAAGAACGACCGCCCTCTTTGTTGTAGGGCTCAGGGAACTTAACCATGAAACCCAACTCGAGTGAACCCAACCCAAGAAGTGGATGACGACGGCCGAAGCAACAGACCAAAGTTGTATGTACAGTTTTGAATTTACACTTGCCAATTGTTAAGCTGTCATAGCATTGCAGGAGTCCTAAGTTACTGAAGTTCATGAGCAGAATTTTTGTTATATCCAAGATAACCTATGCTGGTGTAGTAGTTATTGATAGTTTATGTAGTAGCCAAAACATATGAACCGAAATTGCCTGCGAGCAACATGGGAGCCATGGCCTCATAGGCTAGCTGGTGATGCTTACCTCGTAACAAAAGCACCTCGGTAATGCACATATAGTGCTCCCTGCCAGTACACGCTGTACCCTCGGCGTGCCCCCCGAAATTCATATCCCAATGGTAGCCTCTTCAGCAAACATATAGGTCTATACTGCTGTATTGTTGCTGCATCCTTTATTTTAGGAAGTAGGGTAATAATGCCATAATTCATTCTAGATACATCCAGTTTCTCTGCCTGAAAATCTGAGAAAAGCTGAACAATATCATCTTTAATTATTCCCCAACAACTCTGATAGATACTATCTGGCCCCGCAGCTTTGTGTTTTTCCATCTGAAACACAGCATTTTTAATCTCTGATTCAGAGAAGGGCTTACATAATTCCTCATTTTCTTGTTCAGTGACCCCCTCATCCCCTGACCATACGCGCTAAGGCACGCTCTCGAAAAAAAAGATGCACTCAATGAAAGGTGACAACATCAACAGTCTTTTCAGTGAGGTGTTATCATGGTCGGTTGATGATATTTTAAAGCAGAAACAGCACCCTTTTAAGGGAATGAGCCCCTCCCATCAGGCAACAATCTTTATTTTGTACCTGAAACATTCCATTTCAAGGTTGCCATGTTGTTACATTCTTTATTTTGCACCTGAAACATTCCATTTCAAGGTTGCTATGTTGTTACAGGTGGAGACAATTCCCGATGAATTTAAAAACCGCGTGGACTACAGAGCAGCATTTCACAATCCAACACTAGAGGAGGTCAGGTATCAAATGGACTGTGGCATAGATACCAGTTCCAAAGGCCTATATGTTCGATGCTATAAGAAGATAGCTTCTAGAAGTCCAAATGAGTACACACTCACTTTAAATGGTGGGAATGCTATTCCAAGTAGAGGAGATCTCATGTTATTGTCAAAATGCGGATTGCAATCTAGAGACCAGATTATCAATGACGGCTCCTTTTTATTGTGTATGCTGCAGGTTGATGGAGAACAATTCGCAGATAAAGGAAATAGTTTAGAGGGTGCCTATGCTGGTTTTGAATTGAATGACTCACAGATTGATGCAGTAGCAAGCTGCATTTCAGCCTCTAAATGTTCTAAGAAATCTTCTGTAAGGCTAATTTGGGGCCCACCTGGTACAGGTAAAACTAAAACAGTTTCAGTGGTTCTGCTTATGCTTCTAAAGTTTCCAGGAAAACATAGAACTCTTGTATGTGCTCCAACCAACACAGCTCTCGTGCAATTGGCTTCTCGACTTGTTTCTCTAGTTAAAGAGTCCAATGAAACAAGTTTACTTCAGCACATCATTATCTTTGGTAGTGAAAAGCTTAAGAAAATTGGTAGTGGCCTGTCAGAAATATTCTTGGATAATCGTGTTGAAGAAAGGAAGCAAAGGGAAGAACGCTTGCGAAATGCAAAGCTTGATTGTGCTGGAGAAAGGAAGCTAAGGGACGAATGCTTGCGAGATGCAAAACTTGCAATTTGCACTCCTTGTAGTTCGTCTAGGTTGAAAAATCAGCGATGCGACACCTTGGTTATTGATGAGGCAGCTTACCTTAAAGAATTCGAATCAGTGATCCTTCTTGCGGCCAATTCGGCGCTATCATAGTATCCGCTAAGTTCACGGGCTGGAGATAAGCGGACTCGAACCGCTGACATCCGCCACAGGGTAAACCACCGCCTCTCAGGCCTCCCCGACGGGTTCTACCATAGAGGCCAACGATAGACAATAACTCCCCCCCGAACACAGCTTACAACTTTCATCGTTGAAGGGATAAAACACGTGGTGCTTATTGGGGATGACAAGCAGCTAGAATCATTGGTAATGAGCCCGGTATGTCATCTTTATAAGACCATTTCAATGTATCCTTATGTTACCAATAATTATTTCCTAATTACTACTTTTCTCATAATTTCTCCTTTCTGCTCTCATAATTTATAGATTGCTAAAGAGGCTAAGTATGGACGAAGCCTCTTTGAGAGATTGTGCAAAATTGGTTACCACAAGAAGTTGCTAGATAAGCAATATAGAATGCACCCTTCCATCAGTAAGTTTCCAAATGAGAATTTTTATGATGGAAAAATTGAAGATGCCACTGAAGGCATGGATGGCATATTTCTCGGTCATATTTTTGGTAATTTTTCATTCATTCATGTTGAAGATGGTATAGAAGAGCACGTTTGTCAGAGTTTAGTAAATATGGTTGAAGTTGAGGTAGCAACCAATATTGTTCAAAGACTTTCTGCAGCATGCACCAAGATGGAGGAGAAAACCAGAGTTGGTGTTATCTTTGAACAAATGCAAAACACTACTCAAATTAAGAGAGACAAATGTCAGTCATACACAATCATTATCTTTAGTCAATATGAGATTGAATATTTCTGGACACATACACAATCATTATCTTTAGTCAATATAAGATTGAATATTTCTGGACTTTTGTTGCGAACTCTCGTCATGGCTTCCCAACTATAGTAAAAAGTTGTCAGATTTGCCAGGTGCAATACTTGGTAGGAATTTTGTTCATTCAGATTGCCCCCATATGGCAAATGTGATAGCCTGACATCTGCTAGAATAGTATCATTCTTCTTGGTGGTGGACATAACCACTAGGATGGTGCAAAAGGAGCCGTCATTGATAATCTGGTCTCTAGATTGCAATTCGCATTTTGACAATAACATAAGATCTCCTCTACTTGGAATAGCATTCCCACCATTTAAAGTGAGTGTGTACTCATTTGGACTTCTAGAAGCTATCTTCTTATAGCATCGAACATATAGGCCTTTGGAACTGGTATCTATGCCACAGTCCATTTGATACCTGACCTCCTCTAGTGTTGGATTGTGAAATGCTGCTCTGTAGTCCACGCAGTTTTTAAATTCATCGGGAATAGTCTCCACCTGTAACAACATAGCAACCTTGAAATGGAATGTTTCAGGTGCAAAATAAAGAATGTAACAACATGGCAACCTTGAAATGGAATGTTTCAGGTACAAAATAAAGATTGTTGCCTGATGGGAGAGGCTCATTACCTTAAAAGGGTGCTGTTTCTGTTTTAAAATATCATCAACCGACCATGATAACACCTCACTGAAAAAACTGTTGATGTTGTCACCTTTCATTGAGTGCATCTTTTTTTTCGAGAGCGTGCCTTAGCGCGTATGGTCAGGGGATGAGGGGGTCACTGAACAAGAAAATGAGGAATTATGTAAGCCCTTCTCTGAATCAGAGATTAAAAATGGTGTGTTTCAGATGGAAAAACACAAAGCTGCTGGGCCAGATAGTATCTATCAGAGTTGTTGGGGAATAATTAAAGATGATATTGTACAGCTTTTCTCAGATTTTCAGATTTTCAAGCAGAGAAACTGGATGTATCTAGAATGAATTATGGCATTATTACCCTACTTCCTAAAATAAAGGATGCAGCAACAATACAGCAGTATTTACCTCGGTAATGCACATATAGTGCTCCCTGCCAGTACACGCTATTACCTCTTCGATCGTTGTCACCTGCTCGCCTTCCCTGACAAAGGCCTTCTCCTCCCACCGTCCGGTCCTCGACGAGAACACCTTCAGATTGTATGGCGACGGCGGCCATTCCATCAATCGGCTAGGGTCATCATCATCCATATCAGATGCCGGTGCAGATGGTATTGATGGGGACTCCACTTGCTCTTGAAATTCCGCCTCCTCAGCGACGTCCAGCGATGAGAACAGCGTGGCCAGCGGTTCGCGCCGCTGCACTGGTGGCTCCGGCTTCGCCGGCACGGAAGGGATCAAGAAAACCTCGTAGTGTGGCGACACGGCCGGATCGAACGCGAGATATGTGCCGTCGTAGAGTGTGGTCTCCATGAGCGGAGGAAGCATCGCCCACCGCCGCGTCGCGGGGTTGCCGACGCAGAGATCATTCCCCCAATTGAAGTCGCAGAGGAGGAGGCCGTCGCAGTGGTCCAGGACGGACCACCAGTCGCGGTCGCCGTTGGGCATGAAGGAGAGCTTGCCGTCGATATTGAAGCTCGCCGACGAGGAGCAGGGGCGGGAGAAGAGGTGCGGGCGGTCGTGATCGATGTAGTTGACGAGCACGCCGTGCACCGAGTGCGGCAGGAGGTGCGGGAGCAGCAGCGAGCGGCCGTCCACTACGGCGCGCCACGCCTTGCAGACGCACCGCGCCGGCAAGCGGCGGAGGACGTCGGCGAGGGCGTCGTCCGGCACCCGCGCCGCCGCTTCCAGATCCATGGTGAATGGAGAAGAGAGGCGGCGTGAGGCTGCGGTCAACGCTGGCCACAGATCTGTGGCCGTGGGCCGTGGCGTGTGCTTGGTATATAAGCAACTAACAGAGTGCAAATGGGCCGCAAATGGAGCACAGGTGCACGATCAAAGAAGAGTTTTTGTTCTGCTCTTGTGATGGCCCTCTTTGATATCTTGTTTAGTTTTAGTTTAGTTTTTGTTGGGAAAATCGTGGCGTTTGAAAGTGGCGTGAAAAAATTTAAATAAATTATTAAAAAAATATTTTTGAGATCTTTGAGGAAAACCCTACAAAGTTATAAAAAAATTATTTTTAAAAAATAAAGTGAATGGTGTATATAAAAATAACAAAAGTTGCAATCCCAACAAAAACTAAACTAAAACAAGCTATCAAAGAGGCCCATTATGTTAGGCGAGCGCTAGTCCGTCCGGACACGAGCGCCGGATCAGCAGCGACCGTTCGATCAGCCATCCTGTTTGCGCGTAAGGTGGCTAGATGTGATAGATGTGCAGTTGATCATTTTTCAATTAAACTTCTTATTTTTATATAAAATTCAAACGATGTTCAAAATGCATGGAATAAATTTCATAAATCTTCTAAAATCGAGATCTACCCATTTTAAATACTTTTAATTTTTTTTTTTAATTTTTTTGATTTTTTATTTGAATCTAAGAGAACCCACTTATGAAACTTGACATATATACTAGTGAAATTTGGCCGTGTGCTGATGAACCTTGGCCCACGTATTGATTAATGCGAGGGCCAGATGAAACCTGATGAAACTTGAATGTAACCTGATGAAACTTGGATGAAATTTGCTGAAACTTGATGAAACTTGGATTAAACCAGATGAAACTTGAATAAACTTGGATGAAACCTGTTGAAACTTGGATTAAACCCGATGAAACTTGATAGTTCAACAAGTTTAACGAGTATAAATTCAAGTTTCAGTAGGTGAAACCCAAGTTTCACTAGGTATCACTGAAGTTTCAATAAGTAGAGAACCTGCTAATGAAACTTGATGATCTACTAATGAAACTTGAGAAAATCCGGTCAAAATTTATATAGCAATATATGTCTTGTTTTGTTCGTAAAAATGTTGGTGCAAACGGTTGGTGGATTAGAGCACCCAATCAAATTTTATGGCCACCAAAATAAAAAAAAAGCTTGTGGGACCCACCCCCACATGGCTAGGCATGCCCCCACTGCAGTGTCTGCGCACATCCGACGCACGCGCCTGTGCGGACGTTCGGACTATAGCCTTTTCAATTATATTATCTATGGGAACATATCCTATGAAACCAAGCTTACATTGCAATCATCGTGCAACTGAACTATCAAAAGTTGTAAAAAAAAATTAAAAAAATTATGCACGTACTTCATTGTTTACTCTACTTATGTATGAAGTTTCAAAGCAAAATTAATTTTATATTAAGAGTTATAAAAAAGAAAAAAACTAACAATTTTTATGAGTTCAAAATTAATAGAATTTTATCTTTTTTGTAACTTTTAATATAGGATGAATTTGAACTTGAAATTTCATACAGAGATAGAGTAAGTTGAAAAATAAACACAAAGCCATCGGGAATAATTAGTCTCGACGGCCGACCGTTGAGAAAAGGCCGTCAAGTTATCTCCGTTGAGAGAGATACATGGGTCATCGATATTATCTATATCACCGGCCAAGACTCTGGTCGTCGTGATTGCTGACCCAGACGCCGTTTTCAACCTAGCAATGTACTCCTGACGGCCATTACCAAGCCGTCGAGTGAAGCTATCGTGGGCCCCACCAGTAATAGCAGGCCAGGGTACGTCGTAGCCTCAACGGCCGTAGACTGACCCGTCGAGAGTGAGGTGGTACAGACAAAAAAAATTGTTTTAAATCATATGAATAATATAAATTGCAATACCTACTATTAGTAGCAGCTGCTGCTGCATCTGCAAACCCAAAAGCCCACATTTCACATTATCCCCAATATCGCACATATGCGACCGTAATTGCACATTCACACAATTATTTGCATAATCCACGACACAAATCGATCAAGAACAACGAAATATGTAACAAATATATACGTACATTCACTTTCAACGATAAACATCCACATTGTTCAAAGGAGTTCGAATATCGAAAGAAACAAAATGGTCGCACATATACAGTAGACTTAAGGATCCCTCAAAGGAGGCTGACTCGACGGGGGAGGATCAAATGGGTAAACAATGGCGGGGCACCGTCGAAGAGGTTGTTGACGAAGACGGCCTCCTGGCTATCCGATGTGTCAACTCCCTCTTACTCGTGAGCTACTGCGAGGGCGGCTGAACCTAAACCCTAAATGCAAATATAAGCTTATTGGTTAAAAAGTTACGTCGAAATAGAATGTACAACATGATTTAAGTTGCAGTGACTTACCGCCTCAATAACAAACAGAAAGCCACCCTCTAGGCGAGGTAGGCCCACGTACTCACCTGGTAGGGAAGTCGGGCTGCCATAGAGAACTTGCTGGGGAGGCAATGCACCGTACGAACCCTGCCCACTAGGCAGGAGTGGCGGGGCCCCATAGTTGCTCTGGTAGGGAGGTGGTGCCCCGTATCCACTATGATACAAGGCAGACCCTCGTAAAAGCCCTGGCTGCCACTGGTACCGCTTGGGTTAGCCTAACGATGTTCATGTCATATATAAATTTAATACTAATTTGCATGTGGATGAAAATTTAAAATTTAGAGACATTACCCCAGCCAGTCGAGATAGACTCTCCAAATATGTGAACCTAGCCTCGAACTCGACTAGCTGTCGAGCAATCTCCTCCTCTTGCCTCTTTTGTGCCTCCTCCTCCGTACTCAGGCTCTCCCCCGTTGCCTGCATCATCTTCCTATTCTCCTCCCTAACATGCTTCATCTCCCTCTGGATTCTCGACTCGAAGGCGCGTCGACTCTCAGTCTAGGTGACTTTCAATACGAGTTGTGCCGTTTCCGAACGGGTGACGTACAGCTTGATGACTTTCAAATCAACATATATAAACATATTTCATTTTCCAAAATTATCATACATTCATTTTTGAACTAAACAACAAATACAACGACAGTTTGTGGGGTGGTGGCGGTGTGGGAGGGGCACAAATGTGCCCAAGTCCCAACACCCTGAAACCTAAGTCACAGGCACACTCTCGACAGCTATAGTAAAGCCGTCGAGAGAGCCTACAATGTGCGCCGCTAGGTCCAGTCTCTCTCAGCCTGCTGTGCGCGGGCGTTAAGAAAGGCTCTCTCAACAGCTAAAGCTACGCCGTCGACAGAGATTCCTACGCGTGGGCCGTTAGGCCAGTATCTCTCGACGGCCCCACATCGGATTGTCAATACAAGTGCCGCTCTATATCGTCGGTCGTGTGTGCCATCGAGAGTGTCTATCTCCTGTGGGCTTCTAGGCCACGTCTCACTCGACGGTCGTATTTTAGCTAGCCATCGAGACTAAGTAGCCTCAAGGGTTTTTGGTCAACACCCTCGAGACAGATATCATGTTTCGACGGTTTTTGCTATGTCCGTCGAGAGATGGTCCTATCTCGAGGGTTTTTACCTCTGCAACACATTGATGGTCAACCCAATGTATTAGAATTTTTAAAAATATAAAAAAACTATGTTGCTGGACAAATGCATTCCACTGTCTATTATGCATTGAAACACGTCTCCGATGAAAAAACTAGAAACTTCTGAGCATCCAATTCGACGTCCCCCCTCTAAACTAGGTGTTTTCCGGATAATCTCTAGGTTATCTTAGCATACGGTGAGATATAATATTTTCATACACCCAATAATCCATTAAAAATTCAAAAGATAAATCAAAACTCAAATTTTAAATTCAAATGTTCTACCAAAGGTCAAATTAGAGGATTTGTCAATTTTTATATAAATTAAATCTATTATGCTCTAGTTTACAAATAAAAATCTATGTTGTCTCGACGGCTGACGGTTGGTCGTAAATATTGATTGGCGCCGTTTCCTTTCCTAATAGACGATTGATCATCCTCGACGGCTCCTTTCTAAGCTGTCGAGATTAGCAATCCTGGAGATTGTCTATCAACAGTTAATTTGTAGCCATTGAGAGTAAATAACCAATGTCGAGTGTTTTTTGGTGGCCATCTAGACGTTGAGAAGAATTCGAGACTGCGGCCATTTCCTGATGGATCCGACAGAAATGACGCAGTATTTGTCAACTCCGCGTCATCTCCTACTCCCTCCGTTCCAAATTATAGGTCGTTTGACTTTTTTGACACGTACTTTGACCACTCGTCTTATTCAAATAATTGGTGAAAATATGAAAAAACTAAAGTCATTATTAAAGTACCTTTCATGATCGACTAAATCATAACAAAAATAAATTATAATTATAATTTTTTTGAATAAAACGAATAGTCAAAGTACGTGTCAAAAAAGTCAAACGACCTATAATTTGGAACGGAGGGAGTACTACTAATCCTACATGTACATCCATAGACCATCGGCTCTTTATGTTTGTCCTTATCACCATCATTTTCTTGGCCGTAGTGGAGTGTCGGGCTGGTCATGGCATCATCAATTCAGAAAGGGATTGAAGTAGAATTATTCTCGATCGTCGTCTTTGTACAGTGGAATCGATCTCGGGCGTAGCATTAGTTTTTGCGCACAGATCATTCTATTCAATTCGACCATTGGGCGCCAAGAGTCGTGCACTGACTGCTCCGGCTAGTCTGCTCGACCAGGCGCGGCGGCGCCGGCGCCGGCGCCGGCGGCGATGGCCGGTTTATGGATGACTGAATCAGCAACGGTTGCGTGTGTTCTCCTGTTCGTCTCCTCGACCTACCTTCTTCCTCCTGCCGGCTCCGTCTTCTTCAACTACTCCAGCTTCAGCCCGCAGAACCAGAAGGACATCAGAATCGAAGGCGATGCCTCGTTGAGCGACGGGTGGATCGACGTCAGCGCGAACCGGTACACGGGCATCAGCGGCAGCACCGGCCGGGCGTCGTACGACCGGCCGGTGCCGCTCTGGGACGGCGCCACCGGCGAGGCGGCGAGCTTCACCACGCGCTTCTCCATCGTCATCAACCCGCCGCCCCCTTTGGGGATCACCAACAAGGGCGCGGGCATGGCGTTCTTCCTCGCCGCCTACCCGTCCAGCTTGCCGGAGAACTCCCTCTCCTACAACCTCGGCCTCACCAACCAGAGCCCCGACGCGGTGGCCGCCGGCGACGCCCGGTTCGTGGCGCTGGAGTTCGACACCTACTACGACACCTTGGTCGCCGTCACCAACAGCACCTACGACCACATCGGCGTCGACGTCAACTCCATCCTGTCGCTGGCGACCTGCCCCCTGCCCAACTTCACCCTCACCGGCAATATGACAGCCGAGATCAAGTACGACAACGTGTCCACCGTCCTGGCCATGAAGCTGTGGCTCGGTGATGGCCGGGGGAGGACTTACAATGTTAGCTCCAAGGTTGACCTGAGGAGGGAGCTGCCGAAGCAGGTCGCCGTCGGCTTCTCGGCGGCGACGTCCAAGAACGTAGAGCTGCACCAGGTGTTCTCTTGGTACTTCAGCTCGTCGTTGGAAGCGAGCAGCGCCAGCGCGCCGCCACCACCCCGAACGTCGCCCAGGGGCGCCGGAGCTATAGCCGGTGGCATCGCCGGTGCAACATTGCTCATCCTGCTCTGCGTCATCGCAGCACTTGTAATACATCGCCGGAACGACACGACGAAGAAGAAGAAGAAGAAGAAGATCGCTAGTGAGGAGGAGCACGACGACGATGGCAATGGCTCGGAAGAAGACGACGGCGAGCCGATCGTGGAGATCGAGATGGGGACGGCGCCGAGGAGGTTTCCGTACCATGATCTCCTGGACGCGACGAGGAGCTTCGCGGTGGAGGAGAAGCTTGGGCAGGGTGGGTTCGGCGCGGTGTACCGAGGGCGCCTCCATGAGAATGGCCTCGCCGTGGCCATCAAGAGGTTTTCCAAGGATTCATCGATGCAGGGGAGGAAGGAGTACAAGTCGGAGATCAAGGTCATAACCCGGCTGCGCCACCGAAACCTCGTGCAGCTCATTGGCTGGTGCCATGGCCGCCGCGAGCTCCTCCTCGTCTACGAGCTCATGCCCAACCGCAGCCTCGACGTCCACCTTCACAGCAAGGACACACTCCTGACATGGCCAATGAGGTAAGCACATGTGTAAATGTGTCATACACTAATACTAACCATATCCTATCATAGCCTAATTTTATCCCAAAACAACCCTGATCATAGTCTAGCATTTATATCTCTTTATATGTTGGGACCGGCTTGACATGAGACGAACTCTCGGCCGCTTGATGATTAGCAAAAAATGTTACTCATATTTTACTTCGATCTTATTTTTCGCTATTCATGCATAGTCCTATTTGTATGGTGAGGAGATGAAATAGGCCACCATTACGCATGCCTTGATCACCATGTTGTATATATTTACCTTGTGAAGAAATTGGTATAGTTGGGCTGAAATTCAAATATGTATATGTATATATATATTATTACACGGTTTCAGGGTGAAGATAGTTCATGGTCTTGGCTCTGCATTGCTCTACCTCCATGAGGAGTGGGAGCAGTGCGTGGTGCACCGTGACATCAAGCCGAGCAACATCATGCTGGACGAGTCCTTCAACGCCAAGCTCGGCGACTTCGGGCTCGCGAGGCTCATCGACCACGCCGTCGGCGTGCAGACGATGACCGCCGTGTCGGGGACCCCCGGCTACGTGGACCCCCAGTGCCTCTTCACCGGCTGGGCCAGCGCCGACTCCGACGTCTACAGCTTCGGCGTCGTCCTCCTCGAGGTCGCGTCGGGGAAGAGGCCAATGGCTCTCCACGGCGGCGGCGTCTTCCGGCTGGTCGAGTGGGTCTGGGAGCTCTACGGCCGCGGCGCCGTCCTCGACGCAGCCGACGAGCGGCTCGGCGGCGGCTACGACGCGGCGGAGATGGAGCGCGTCATGGTCGTCGGGCTCTGGTGCGCCAACCCGGACCCGGGCGCGCGGCCGTCGATCAGAGCCGCCATGGCCGTGCTCCAGTCCAGCGAAGCCGTCAAGCTGCCGGCGCTGCCGGCCAAGATGCCCGTGCCGACGTACGCGCCGCCGGTGGCCTCGCCGGAGAAGCTCCTCTCGCTCGGTGCTTCGTCTACGACTACAGGGATGTCGTCGTCGTCCTCCAGCGTGACACAGTCGTCGTCGACGACGACGAGCGGCTCCGGCGCGCACACGTCCGGCTCCTCCCACGTGGTCACTTCGAGCTCCACTGGCTCAAAAGACTCGTCGTCGTTACTCAAACATCAGTACTAATAACGCAATTGATTTGTTATTTGCAGTTATTGATTGAATGTGACGACGCTAATAATGTCGCTGATTTGTTCACTAGATTTGCTTGATTTTTTTAGTAACCAAACAAATCAACTCAGGTTTCTTGCCATTCGCCTTCAAACCAAACTGCCCGGCTACTTCCTCTGTTTTACGTTTCTAGTCTCCAGCTATGATGATTTCGCTATCCCATTGAGAAAGAACACCGCTCAATCTTAAGATTAAGGTCGAGTAAGAAACAAGCTTGCATTTTCCCAGCAAGTTTTTTCGGTCGAGTAAGAAACAAGCTTGAATTTTTCCCTGCAAGTTCTTAATTTCGATGAATGGCACGAGCTGTACCATTCATTTCAAAAGAAAATACTCCATACAATAACCGACTCGTTGAGAATCAAGAGTATGCGATCACATCAATCCGACTGACCCAAACACCAGACATGTTGTATGGCTATAGAACACCAACAACACTGATCACACCAACACCAACTTGTGTCTCTTAGAAAAATAAAAGTGCGTTGTCCACCCTTCCCTGGCATCTTAAACATTTGAGAAAAGTATAGAACATTACGCAATATTATTGTAAAAAAACAGAATTTTCTTGAAAATTCTTGCAAATAACCAATTGGTGGACTAGATAGATGGATCCATATGTATATAATTTGATTCGTTGATCTAAGTGTTTAAGGGGCTGCTTATTTTTTTTTGGAATAACCATAAGTAGTTGCTGACTTGATCCTGAGTTCTTGACATTTCGACACTGGATTATTGTCGTTTGTGTTGAGTTACATAACTGCGAAAGAAAATAATTGCTCTCATGCACATGTTTTTGTTTGTGCGGTGAATCATTGTGTCATTCATTATTTAAATATAATCGGTAACTGCTCTATGCGAGGGGGGAGCTTATTACCGTTGGTTTTCTAGCCGATAGTGATAAGGTGCCCATCAGTGCAACTTATTCTCTGTCGGATCCAGAACGGATAGTGTAGCCCGTTTCGAGCCGACAGTAAAGGGTTGTCTTGTAGTAGTGAGAGATGACCGATGTGCTATTGTAAATTTCACTTATATTTATGGACTTAATATTTGTTTTGCTTTTTTTTGTCTGATAAATTTAATAAAAAGTATGAATAACAAAAACCACTTACAAAAAAATAAATACTTACTTTAAAAGGAAAAATAAAGATTCACGAACCCTATAAAACCTAGAAGCAAAATAATGCTAATATATGTGAAACGTATGGATATAAAATAGGGCACGACTTGGGGACAGACATCCGACCCTGCCCGCGTCCGTCGGACGATCGCGCGGCCCGGTTAGCCCACCAATGTCCACCCGCTGAAAACAACTCTGCGCCCCACCGAAACAAACTTCTCCCGCCATTGTTTCGAAAGCTGCCGCAGTATGCTCGTGAATCCCTCCCTGTTTGCATGCAATGACGTCAGCGATGACGTAAGCGAAGAGATTGCACCGCACGAACCGTTTGCACCAATGCACGAACCGTTTGCACCGCTTACTCGCATTTTTACGAACAAGGCAAGACTAATGTTGCTATATAAAAATTTACTGAAATAATTTGTTATCCTAATACAACACTTAGTTTAGCCTGTTGAAACAATTACTTTTGCCTAGTGAACGTATAATCAAGTGAAACAGTTGGTTAAGCCTATTGAAACAATATATAGCATGCTAAAACAATTGCTTAAGCCTATTGGAACAATATATATAGCCTGCTGAAACAACTAGTTTAGCCTATTGAAATAATTTGTCTAGCCTGATGAAATAATTTGTACAGCCTATTGAAACAATATGTTTGGTATGTTGAAACAATTAGTCAATCTATCTAGTCTGTTGAAACAATTGATTTAGCCTATTGGAACAATATTTTTGGCCTGTTGGACCAATTAGTTTAGCCTACTGGAACGATATGTCTAGCCAAGTGCAACAATTAGTTTTTTCTATTGGAACAATATGTTTAGCATGCTGAAATAACTAGTTTAGTCTATTGAAAATAATCTGTATAGACTGTCGAAACAATTTGGTTAATGAAAAATTAAAAATTTTAAAAATAAAAGTATTTAAAATAAGTTTATTAGGATTTTAGATGAATTATAAAATTTATTCTATGCATTTTGCACTCCATATGAAATAGAGACAAAAATAAGAAAATTAAATATAAAAAATGAAACGCTCGTTTGTTTCTGTATAGCAGCGACAAGCCGTGTGTTGGACGCTGGGCCGTGCGGTTGGGCCGCGCGCGAGTGTCCGACGCTGGTCGGACGTGCGGCTAGAAATATTACCCTATAAAATATACAATTATTTTAACCCACGTGGATGCAAATTAAATTTAACAAACACTACAAAAGTTAGCAGAAACCAATAAATCTTTTAATCTGACATATAAACAGTACAATTGTAAAACAAATTTAGGAATTTATTACTGTATGATCGTAAATTTAAGCATGCAACTTTCTCATAGAATCCCCGATACACTGTAGACTGTAATAGCACATACATGCAGAGATGAGAGATTCTTGTGGATGGAATCTTTTAAATTTTGCTTCATGCGAGGAGCACCTCCTGGATGAGCTTGTCGACGTTGCGCACGGACCGACCACCCGGCAGCGCCGCCGCCGCCGCGCTCTCCCTGAGCTCCGCCGCTCGCCGCCGCATCTCCTGCCCCTTCTCCCCTTCCATGGCCTCACGGATCGTCGCCTCCACGTCGCGCCGCCCCACGTCGTCGCCGATCTCCAGCCCGATCCCCCACTCCGTGCGCTTGTACCGGCAGTTGGTGTACTGCTCGGCGAAGAAGGGCCAGCACACCATCGCCACGCCGGCGGCGATGCTCTCCAGCGTGGAGTTCCAGCCGGAGTGCGTCAGGAACACCCCCACGGCGGCGTGCTCCAGCACCTCCTGCTGCGGGCACCACGTCGACAGCATGCCCCGCCCAGCCGTCGCCGCGGCGACCTCCGGCGGCAGCGCCGCCTTGTCGCCGTCGACGACGAGGTCTCGGCGCACGTTCCACAGGAACGGGTAGCCGGCGCCGGCGAGCCCCCACGCGAACTCGGCCAGCTGCGCGCCGGACATCACCGTGGTGCTCCCGAAGTTGACGTACACGACGGAGCCCGGCGGCCGGCCGGCTAGCCACCGGAGCGGCGCCTCCTGCTCCGTCCACAGGTTGGACCCCAGGCCCCGCACCGGGCTCGCCGCCGGCGTATTGTTGCGCGCCGTCAGGTGGAGCGGCCCCACCGTGTAGAGCGGCGGCAGGAGCTCGGCCATGGCGTCGAGCAGCGGCGCGTCGAGCTCGTCGAAGGTGTTGATGAGCACCGCCGCCGCCTGCGACATGCCGGCCGTCTCGTGGACGAAGTAGTCGAACATGGTGACGTCGAACGGCTCGCCCGTGCGCACGTAGCTCGGCACGTCGCGCAGCCGCAGGTCGCGTGGCATCCCCGGGATCCAGTCGATGGTCGTCTCCAAGTTTCCATTGCTGCCTGCAAAGAACAAGCAGCCACCATAAGCCATTGATCTTACCCAACCCAAAACACGAGCTTTCTCGTAGGACGCGTGCCTTTGGGAGGGTAGAGGCCGCGGTCGACGAGGTGCTTGTAGTGGTAGTATCCCAGGAAGCCGCAGGCGCTGGCTGTCCAGAGCGCGGCGCAGCGGAGGCCGAGCTCGTGCGCGGCGCGGAGGCCGAAGGTCATGGTGCCGTCGGCGACGACGCAGGTCACCGGCGGCGAGGCGCCGCCGGAGGACACGGCCTCGTCGTTGAGCCTGGCGATGAGCTCCATGAACGGCGCCAGGCAGGTGGTCATGGTGGAGTAGCAGAGCGCGTCGACGGCCCGCTGGGGTTGCTTGCTGACGTCGTCGCCGTCGGGCGGCGGGAGCCCGTCGGGGATGGCGGCGAAGCGGAACCCCGGCGCGCCGTCGAGCGCGGCCTGGCCGCGCGACCGGAGGAGGCGGCGGTGGTTGAACTCGCTGTTGACGAAGGTGATGTGGAAGCCCCTGGCGTGGAGCAGCTTGGCGAGGTTCAGCATCGGCGTGACGTGCCCCTGCGCCGGGAACGGCAGCATCACGGCGTGCGGCCTAGCCGCCGGCGCCGACGACCCCATGGCTGGCTCACCGGCTCACAGTTCTCCAACTCCAAGGATCAACGAGCAGCAAACGCGATAGATATAGGTGCAGGCGTGCGCGCGGTTGTTCAGGTCTCGCACTCGATCTCGCTGTGCTCACATTACTACATTAGGCAGGACCGCAGGGGGACACGAAGAGGTCGCTCCCTTGAGCTCCTTCCTGTCCAGCCATTCTACTTACTCTTCGCACGTTACAGTTCACGTGGACTTTTTATTGCAAATACGTGAAAATAAACCCTTAATAATAAAATAAAATAAAACAAAACAAATGATACTTAAATAGTCTTTGAATAATATGAATGGTCAAAGAAAATATCAAAAAAATCAACGGCGACAAATAAAAAAGAACAAAAGGGAGCGATTGATATGGGCCCCGTACATTTTAGCTTAGCGTAGCGTTTCACCGTAGCAAAATTTATCTTTTTTTAATATCCTATTTGGTGTAATAATTTGTAATGATTTTTCTCAGTATTTTTAGTAGTCATCTTAAAGATTCTAAAACTATTTTTCAATTATTTTTTACAATATTTAGACATCTCTTTAAACAGGGGCGGCGTCTGCACGGTAACTCCGAGCACCTCCGCTGAAATTGAGGAAGGGGGAGTTTTAGGGAGGGTGCCAAGAGGCTTTGAGCGGAAGGAATCGGACTCACGCTCACGCAATCGTCAAGGTTTTCTCCGGCGCCGGCGCGGTGGAAAATTGGGGGAAAAGGGGAAAGGACGGGCCGGCGGAATAGCGTCCGGTTTTATAGGTGCCGGGGGGTGCTCTGGCCCGAGGGCGCACTTGGTGAGGACAGGGGCGAACGACGCCATGACGGACGTCTGTGCGGTGCAGGCAAGAGCGTGGCATGGCAGAAGCAAAACCTGGCCTTGTGTGCGATGGTGGTATGCATGGCGCCGGGGATCGACAGTCTGTGCGGGTCGAGCAGGTCAGCAGAGTGAGCCAAGCGGCGGCCGGGCCACACGGCAGCGAGAGGGAAAGAGAAAGGAGAGGGAGAGAGAGAAAAGAGAAAGAGAGAGAGAGGCTTAGGGGTCCACGTGTCAGCAACAAAATTTGAGCAAAATTTGTGTTCAAACAATTTTGATTTTGTCCCTCAATTTGGGCTGTTACATTGCATCACCGTACAAATCGTGCCCAGGAACCCTCAAATGACATGGTCGTATAGCAATGCAAATGCAGGATCATCACCGAAACAACGGCAACAAAAAAAGACGCTGCCAAAAAAAGGCTCTTCCTGCTCGAAGAATAGGTTTGTGTAGCGGCACTATATATATATATATATATATATATATATATATATATATATATATATATGATTTGCTAATAATGTGCTGTAGCAAACCAAGAGACTTAGGCCCAGTTCTTTTCAGCTTAACGGCTTAACAGTTTAACGACTTATCTACGTTTTGAAACACATATGCTTTGAGTTTTTTGAGTCCGTTTTTTCGCTGTTTTGAAAGTGGGTCCTAACGCTTTAAAAAGCAAGTCAAACGAAATGTATCCGAATCTCTAAACTACCACGAGAAGCTCTCGAAGTTCAATCATTTCAGTTGTTCAGCCGTTTAGATCAGCTCAAAAGAATAGGGCCTAAGTGTTTGTCCGTCTGCGTCCGAACCGGTTCACACAACGCCACCAAGCGCACCAATATACTCAACATGCCCGCCGTGTTCAGTACTGCTTATATGAACAGACAATGACAATGCACGCCATCAAACAATGTAACCAACCCGTGCTATAATATGGTATCCCGTACTATTATGCTATGTAAGATATATATGTGCGTGTTCTTATCTTAGTCACTGCAACATCATCATCAGTTAATATATGCCACATCCCCACCGTTACAACATCTAAAATATATAAATAGCGTTCTTATCACAGTTACTGCACTGTAATGATATCATCGCATGCTATTCATATTTAGTTACATAAATGGCAGCAGAATATCGCAATTGCTATTTTGCAGGCGCTTGCAATTAGCCAAAACGTGCAGGCGCAAAAATTTCACTTTCTTTATACTGTTTTTTCCACATTTGCATTTATGGAAGAAACGCTTTCGCGATAGTGGAATTTTTTGCGTTGGTCGATTTTTGTATAGATATAATTTCTTTTATGTTTATTATAGATTTATTTTGTTTTCTGTTTATTATAGATTTCTCTTATTTTCTGTATATTATAAATTTTGTTTTGTTTTCTGTTTTTCACGTCGAGATATTTTTTGCTCGTATAATTTGCGAAATCGTGCAGGAGCAAAAAATTCCACTAATTTTCTACTATTTTTCCACATTTCCAATATTGAGAAAAAATGTTTTGCGATAGTGGAATTTTTTTGTGCAAGGTCTGCACGCATGTACACGGCATGTGCCTGCACAAATGCTGAAATTACAGGCGCTTGCTAAATAGTGCCTCCCGCAAAATATTGTATTAATATTTCGCAATTACCAAAGAATGATACATTTCCTGCAAATAAACCGACGCGGTACCGCGCGTGTACCCTCTAGTCATCTACATAGGTGGTGTATAATTTACTCTTCATCGGACATGTATTAGAAAATGCCTTCTCGAGGTGATGCTCCTGTTCTTCATTATCATCAATTATTCCACATACCACGCGGAAGAACTTATTTGAAATGTATAACAGTTTGCGGGAAAATCGGCGTAATCATATTCAGTAAACTCTGTACGCAGGGAGAAGTTTTGGCCTGAAAGCCTGCATGACCCTGCTATGTAAACTCCATTCATCATCAATGAACCGGTACCCCCAATATGTGACTGTCATGTCTCGAGTGTTGCATCTACGTATGAAAATCCACAAGAGCTCATGAAAATCCATAAGTTGCAAACTATGGATGTTACGGCAGGGGTCTCTTTCACCTAGGGATGCAAATGGGTTGGTCGGGTCACCTTTGATCCTCTCTATTTCATTTGTTTGTCGAGAGAGCCAAAGATGATCCTAGGGTCGACCCATTTGCATCCCTACTTCCACCTTGGTTGCAGAGGGTAGGCAGCTCAAAATCAAGGTTGAGGAGCCTCACAAATCTCCTGAAGTAGTAGCTATTATCGACGATGGAGGGGATCGATCATGCCTATGCAAGGAAAACACCCTAGTGAGGTTATATCCACGTTCTTTGCAGTTTAAATTAAATTAAAATTTATCATGCAATTTTTTACAAACAAAATGATAAAAAATTCATTTTTTTAGGGTTTTGAATGGCATTTCTTAGAACTTCTAAAGTAATTTTTAAAATAATTTGTAGGCTTTTTTACAGACTTCCGAAAGACCATAACTTGTTGAGACTAAAATTTTCGATAACTTTTAGTCGGAAGAACAAATTTAGACAGGCTAGCATGTGCTTGAGTTCTAATCATCATCATCATATCATATATTATCATATGGTTTTGCTTACTCTTGGCTACCTGCATTCGCGAGGTTTGTGCAGAAGCGACGCCTTGTATGACGCCGGCGCTTGTCATGCTTCTGCTTCTTGACGCCGCTACGCTTATTGCTTATTGCATACAGACGGCTGCAGCCGCCATCGCCGCCGCCGACGTCGCTGCGCTTGTTTCGCTGCCGCCTCGCCGTCGGCGCCCTCCCGACGCTGCCGACGCCATTGGTGTTGCAGCGTGCTTGCCGCCGACGCCATTGCCTTCATTGCCGTGCTTGCCGTCGGCTTAGACGCCACGCCGCTGCTTCTTCGCCGCTGCTCGTTTTTGACGTCGCGTGGGCGTGCACTCATGGGCAACGCTTATCGACGCCGCGTTGGTAGCTTACTGAGTTTTTTCACTTTTTTATCTTTGTTTTTTCAATCTTTTGTGCGGTGAAATTTCGTATAATCGTAGTGAAATTTCAGTATAATCGTCTTGAAAAAAGAAATACCGACGAACGCAAATCGCAGACGCGCGCGACTGTAGTCGGTCCCATTATCATATCTATCTATCTATCTATTCTATAGTACAGAGCGCGTCCCGGCCGCTACAGTTCTCGCCGTCCAGGGTGGCCACGTCGCCCGCTTTTCCCCCCGCTGTCCACGTCGCCCGCTTTTTCCCCGCCGCCCGATCGCCTTTCAACGTTGATTACCGCAGCCCACCTCCTCTATTCCCCAACCCGCGGCGCAGTCGTCCCGCAGCCCTAGCCGCGCCCCAGCTCCCTTCCCCGAACCGCCCTCGCCGTAGCCCGCGGTCCGCCTCTCCCGGTGTCTCCACGCCCTACCCCACCGCCTCCGCCAGGTCATTCGTTGCTCGCCCCGCCGCCGCCGTTTCGTCCCCGAGCCGTCCTCTTCCCCTTGCGCCGCAGCCGTCCTCTCCCCATGCCTCCGCCCGCGCCGCCGTCTCCCGTTGCGGTCCTCCTCTCGTCTGACTGACGCCGAGGCTGAATCCGGCGCCGCCGGGCTCCGGCGAGCCCGGATCCGCCCCTGGGAGACCGGATCTGGCGACGGCGGGGCTCCAGCCTCCTCACTCGCCGCCGTCCATCGTCCCCGGATGTCCCGCCACCGGCGCCGTCACACGCTTCTTTTTTTCTATCTTCTTCATGTCCATGTACTTAATTTGGGCATGGATTTTGCAGGTAAAAAGATTCGCCCGCTGCTCCCTTGTCTCAACCCACGGTGCAGGCTCCCCGCACATAGTCGTTGCTGCATCCGCAGCCGTCCCTGCTCATTCTCCTCCTCCAAGCCAGCATGCCGCCGAGAACGCCTCTTCCCTCACCACCGTTCTGGTAAAGCTGCTCCTCTCCTTTATCTACTCTATTCTCTTCCTTTTCCGGTGATTTGCCTATTAATCAGAAATGCCGTGTGCTTGTTTATTGCGCGCACCTAATTATTGGGTTCCTTTGTTTTGCGTTATCGGCAAAAGAGCCATGTTCTTCTCGATGTCGATTATCAACATATAGATTTGCAGCCATTTCTGCTTGACTGATGAACTGTGTATTATGATTGATATTTTTTCTCTGGTTCCGATCAAATTCGTTATGTATATGTTACTAAAATGGAGCTCTAAACCACCATATGGTCATTGATCGATCATTTCATGCTATCATGAATGTTTTAGGTGGAGAAAATTTGATGTCCTAATGGAATTCAAAGTATGTTTTTTGTGTGCAAGTGCATATGGATGAATCGCTGCAGTGCTCGTGAATGGCTACATGCCTTTTGTTTTTTACTTTTCGTACCATCGTGAATGTTTTTGCTGGAGAGAATTTGATATCCTAATGGAATTCAGAGTATGTTTTTTACTTTTTAATGACTCATTTTTATCTATGTGAATATTTGAATTCTGTTTGAGCAGAGTCAACAAGTGCATCTTGTGCTACAAGGAATCCCCAGTGAGTGATGAAAAACATATATTTGGTTCAAGTGAGACAAATTCATTATGCACCACTAAATTCAGTTTTTCTTTCCAGCATATCATGTCTTATTGAGTTGTATTTGACCTTCCTAAACATAGCTCATGCTTATTTATGAGTTGTATTTACAGCATGGCCCTTTTACAGAATTTAGGATGTGATGTCTTTACACAACTGCATAGTGGTTTGGTTGATTGTCTATTACCTTTTTCGTGTTAGCTGTTAATCTAATTTAAGGTTAGAGATGCATGGGCTAGCTCCTGTCTTGCCCTTATTCCTCGCCTGTATTTGTGGCCAGACAATGGATCTTCCAATTTAGTGTTCGATGACAAGCAAACGTGTACCCATAATATCTTATATTCTGAAGAAAAATGCTTCTGAATTCTTGGTGATGTTGTATATAGAGTCAGAGCTCCATAATTTCTACTGCACATTTGGTCTGGTATTCGATTGCTTCAGTTATGTTATTTAACTGCTCTAAATTAATTGTTGCTCCTACTCTTTTTAGGTTGGCAGCATTGTTTTGGAGTATAAAGAGAACTGATGATACATTGTCCTCTCACTGATTTTGTCTTCCTGCTATGTATTACGAATAATCCTCCTACCCAGGTTCAATTTGTCAATGGATGTTATGTTTATCTCAGGTCTTTTTTTTTTGTTTTTGCAGAATAAGACCAAGCAACATGTAGTAGCTACATATCTTTTTTAGGCTGGAATGAGCATCGGTTTTTCTTTCTAATTTTTAGACTAAGTGCATGATCTTCTTGCTCTATCGATTGTTTTTCAGGAGTTACAGGTACTGCATTATTGTTCTCTCATTTAAATGGTTTAGTTAATTTTAATTAGGTAAGAAAACAATATGCCTGAAGTTGATATCTTAAAATGCAAACATTGTTGTTCTCTCGTAGAGATTAGTCCACTATATAACCTTTTAATTTGTTTTAATTTCTTCTTGCATTTTTGTATTACATTTTCGTGCCCATATTTCTATGTAATGGATGACAAGTTTATGTCATGTAGTGTTTCTTCATATGTTTGTCTTTATTCTCAGAGTTTTAACTATTAATTATTTTTAACAGATTCCTGAAGCATTACAGGATGGATTCCCTAATGCGGTTGAAGTACCACAACATCCTGTAGCCGTGCTCTCATGGTAAACAAAACTTTTGTTTAGTGATCAAATCACTCGACAGAGCTGACTATTCTATCTAGCTGATAATGCATGATTGCACTGGTCGAAGAATTTCAAAACCCATTTATGCTTATAATAATTTCTTGTTATAGTATCCCTAGAATATTTGACACTTCTAGATTGTTACAAAAAAAACATTCAAAAGTTGTCGTTAGTTAAGTTAAATGTTTTTCGCTGTAAACGGACGATGCACATTTTAGAGTGGTAATTGATTCATGCCTTCTCACATCCTAGACATAACAAAGACTTCCATAGTAAATATTTTCTGCGACACAATATCATAGATGAAAATTTCAATCTCTTTGATGATTTGAATTTAGCCATTTAGGTATACTTGTTCAAAGTTTAAGCTATTGGTATGGTAATACAACATGATCACTTGACTCATTGTTACGCAGGTCTATAATCAATTTTTCAAGGCAGTCTCTACAGTCTAGATGCAGGAATTAGGGCAAGGTACTTCATTTCCCGACTCAAGGAGGTACTTTTTATACTGTTATCCATCGCCTTCATCTTCTTTACTTAAAAAGCTCCCTTTTCTGTTCCGAACCAGTTTTTTTTTTTGCACGGTTCTTTGGATTTGTTATTCCCATCCCTAGAGTTCCTGGGGATTTTTATTTTTGTCTTTTATTATCTCTGATGGATATTTTGTTTTAAATTTTCAATACTGCAAATAGTAACGCAATACTTTTACAGCTTATTTACATGTGCATATCTTCTGTGATGTGTAAGTTTAGTGTGCAATTTTTATGTTTTTTGTTATTAGTTCTGTCAAGGTTACATTATAGATGTCTAATATAGTAACCTTACATCCAAGAATAAACAACACTTTTCTAAAATTTTGAAAACAGCAGAACTCAACTATCCACTTTGAAAGACATAATTGCATATCAGAATACTCCATGGAATTTCAAATTTAAATTTGGAGAGGTGATTTTCTTATGTTGGTACATCTTGATGTTCTACAGGATAGTCAACTTAGCGCACCAAGGGTGCGCTTTTCTCAGTAGTGTCAACATATTTCTGTAAATCAAAATCCGGATTAACATGACAATTGAACAATGAAAACTTCGCGCCACGCGCCATAGGCGCGTGAACCTTCCTATCCTAGTAAATAGTACAAAGTTGCTAGGGAGCGTCCTGCGGCCGACACGTGGCTACTCTCCGAGCGCCCTGCTTCGTCCGCGCTCCGTCGCTCGCCTCTCCACGCGCAGCACGCTCGGGCCAAGCCAGTGCAGCGTCTTCTGCAGAAGAGGCCCTATGGTTCGCTTAATTTACGGTCATTGCCATCGAGCCGGGCGCAGCGCGCTCGGGGAGCGCAGTGCAGAAAACTCTTCACGCTGAGGCGCCACGTGGCTCTCAGCTCCCCGCTGCCGCTCCTAGATCCAGGGCTGTGGATTGCATTATTTACGCCCACTACCACTTGCTTCTATCGTCCGATTGAGCTCGAACAGGCTAGATTAAGCGGCGGTTTTGGGGTTCACCACATGACTCCTAGCCCCATCCATTTTTCCCCATCAACCATTCCCGTTCCCCACCGCCGCCTGGATTGCTCCGTCGCCCCTCCTGGTCCCCTCCCTGTCCCTCTCCCTCTCCGATGAACTCGAGGGTTGTCGGGAGTGTGGGGCATCTCTCCCTTCCCCCCTTCCTTTGTAAAGGGAAGCTCAGTCACGCCGTCGGCGATGGCCTCCCACGCCGTCGAAAAGGGGGTGTTGTGGGGCCAACGAAAACGGACGGCGGGGTGGCCGGATCTAGCCATGGCATGGCCCGGGGTTCTCGGCTTCGCTGGCGACGGTGCGACGATGGTGTGGCTGCCGCACCAGCAGCCACAGCCCTACCGGATCCGGCCACGACGAGCCCGGCCGTCGCGAATCCTCACCGGAACAGCCGGCCGCATGCTCAGGTGGTGCAGTTCCTCGGCAGAATGGCGGCGGCGACCGCTCTGGACGGTAAGTATTAGCGCCAGGGTGATGGGTTCACGACTACTCTTCTCTTCCTCTTTCCTCCACTACTCATGCCTGCTCGGCCTCAGGCCGTGCTTGAGCTCGCGCCTTCCGAGACGCTCTCTGTGTTGGGCCCCGACGGCTGGCCGCTCGGCGTCGGCGCCTGCTCTGTCGCGGACTCCGCCGGCGCACTGCCCTTTTCCTGATTCCTGCCCGAGTTTGCACCTTCCATGTGCGGTCGACCTTCCATATCGAGGTAAGGAAATGATGTGGTTTGGGGTTTTCAATGGTTTTTCTGTAATTGCGTATTATGGCAAGGCTACTATTCTTCTCTAATTGCATATTGTGGCTAAGTATAAGTTTTTAGGCTTTCTTGCATACAGTTGAGTTTTGTGTTGTTGTGATGTAGTGCTTGTGAAAGGTTAATCTCTTTTCTTTCAAAGTTGAATTCGATTACACTGCATTGTCTGAATAAATCATGGTCAGCAACTCTGTATTGACCGTTTAATTGCATTGCATGAGAAATTAATTGGATTTCAGTACGAAATAAATCATGATCAGCAACTTCGTATTGACCGTTTAATTGCATCGCGTGAGAAATTAATTGGATTTCAGCAGGTCGGCCCGTCTCTGCATGACATGATGGGACGCATCGTCTGGAGGCATGGCTGAACCGCCACAGAGCCGCCGCCGCTTCTGCATCTTGGCCGGCTGCACATCCCTGGTGCTATGCTCGGGCCATCTTGCTCCTTCAGCGCACCCCCTTTGTCCATCGTCCAGGTGATGTTACAGCTTCCAGTCCATTGTCCAGCCAAAAATATTTTGTGGGACTGACCACTATTTAGATTCCATCCAATATTAAGCTCTGATATATCATCTGTGATCAATTTTTTCCATTATGCATGATCTGTGCTATATGGTTGGCACCACATTTTTGGTATTATATCTGCCGAGACCCAAGTGCCAATCCACATCCACATAGTTGCCATGGAGGAACTACTACGTGGAAAGGAACACCATTTATTGTTATGAATGTTTTTGCTCATTTTCTCCAGCAATGGATCGTATCAAGGTGTTACATGTTTTAGAAATGCAATTTCTTGCTCTTTGGCAAACTCTGCATGATTGCATCCATTAGCCTTTGCACATTCTTCTGTTCTTTCAGCTAAAGATGTAGCGCAAGTTGTTTTTAGTAAAATGTCTCTTTCCATTCAACCTATTCTGAATGATGGTATTATTGCCTTATGACGTATGCAGATAATAGGGGTCAGCTTCCTCCAAGTTCTTGGTAGCAAAATAGCTAAAAAGGCGAACCTGGAAGGTAACTCATCATGTATTTAGAGTTTAGATACTTAGACATGTTCTGCATCGCCCTTTGCTTTGTATTTTACCTTCCTTTTTACCAGGTATGGAGGTCCTAAATTGCTGATAGGAATCGACATAGCTATAGTTCTATGGACATGGAGAATCCATCCAGGTAATGCTGCACATGGTAAGACGGCAATTGCTCAAAAGCCATGCCTTCACATATGTTACCTAGAGTATCCAAGTTTGTCCTTTAACATTGTTTGCTGTAGCAATAAAAAAGGCAAGATTTTATGATATGCTACTAAAGATTGTATAATTTTCCTATTCATTTCACATTTGACCCTTTTGGTTTTTTTTTCTCTGCATATACTAAGGACCGTCAGATTGTATAACTCTTCTGTTCTGAAGTGTGTTCATGTTGATTTTTTTTTCTGAGTTGAACGCTGCTACAACTTTCCTTCAAAAAATGGCATGGCACAGGTTAAAATGATAGATCCTTTTTGCTCCATGATGGATGTTGCCAGCAGAAGGAACTATTGATTATATACAAAATTGAACTTGGTCCTGTTTTTTTATAGATCATGTGCTAAAAGGAGTGGCATGGGCTATTTTTTGTGATGATAAAAGGTCAGTTCAGTCTTGTGGATTTAGTGGTATTTTGTAGCCTTGCTTGATAGAACTATTGGCCTGTAGGGGTTTTGCTGCTACTAGAATAAGCAACAAAGATTCATTTACTACCTGACAGTTTAAGCTAAGTCCATATTTCTCTTTGATGTCATTTTTTTTGTGACTGATGATGGAACTTATTGAAAGTTGTTAAAATTTAATTGTTGATTAGTCTTTTGTATGGAATTTATCCTTGCAATTACAATAATAGATGTACATGTATGATAGTTCCATGGTCATACAACCATTTTTTATTTAATAAAGTCTGCTTCCTTGAAAGGACTATTATCTGATATGTTTTGAACAATGTTTCTCTTCTCGAATTGTCACAATAAGTATGCATTTACCCTTTTGGATAATTACCTGCGTTGTTTTTTGGTGCAAATAGAGGCGTGTGTTTATGAAAAGCAACAATTAACTAGCTTTTCATCGCTTTATGTGCCCCATGTGTTTCTCCTGTGCTCAATGCATAGGCTCCAAGATCTGAAAAGATGTACTAATCATGCAGGTTTTTACTTCCACTGCCTATATAAGAAAATATCTTTGTTACTATTTATTTTGGTGACAGTACAAGGTTACTAACGTACCAAATGTTTGATTATGACAGGTTTTACCATCTAGCCTTTCTGTAAGGCTAGCTTAGTTCATGGTACAGGTTTCTTACGAGTTAAAATTGCAATTTCTTCTTATTTTGGCCATCTATAAGGTGACAGTGCAGCCATCCAGGCTATTGTATTGCTGCATTGAGTTGTATATATCTGTTAATTAGTTTGGTCCACTGCTGTTCGGCTTACAATTTCTTCATCTTTTTTAATCATACGCCGTCGGAATGTCTGAGATGCTTTTGTGAATTTTTTCTCTTTTTTGAGGCATTCTTGCCTATGATGATTATAAAGTAGAGTTCAATGACGTTCTGCATGGTATTCAGGCGAATCCGGCTACGGCTGTTCTTGTTGTTGGCTTGGCAGTGAAGGAATAAAATGCTAAGATTCGCTGTTGTTGTTTTCCCTCCTTATCAGCGTTTAATTGTTCTTTGCATTTTTTGATTTGTGTTTCTTTCAAAATGAACTGCTCATGATATTGTGTTTGTTTCACCTTCTGCTCAGGTATGCGGTGAGCATGAGATTCACGACCCTTTACGTTGACCCTTCTGTTCCTGATAAGCTGCTCTCCTGCAAAGGTGAACCTGTTACAGCTTCGTGTACATCACATTGTTTCTTTATTTTTCAGTATTTCATCCTGATGGCTCAAGATTTTAGATGTTCATCACTTCCACACCAGATGATGCACATGACCAGGAGCACTGTCACCCAGAATTTATACAGCAAACAATGGCACAATTTTATAGAAAATTACATGGTCCCTATATTCAAACGCATAACCTAAAGGCTGTCCAAGAATAAGTAGATACTCACCTATTGTTTGTGTACTATATGTCTATCCTATCCTGTCAGTTTTGAACAAGGATAACCAGAAACACACCGCTTTGTTTTTAGCATGTTGTTTTAAATGGTGTCAAGAAATCTATGCTATTGGTGTCAATAGTGTGCTTATTGTTGTCTCTACGTGATTTTAAATTCTATGAAAGTCATATGGCCCCTGTGTTCTTATGTATATGCTGTAGTTATTACTGTGCCATAACAATTACACCTAAAATGCAAACCAATGGGTGTTTACTCTGCTAGCCCATGAAGATTTTGTTTGTGCAAACCAATTTTCATGTTTATGCAATTTTATTTTTGCAAATATGGCCCTTAGTAGACCGCAATGGGTTGAATTCGTCGTATATGTTCTTTCATACGCCTTTCACAAAACTACATGCTTAGATCAGATTAGGCCCAACCACCAAAGCTTTGTCCACTTCTCTTTTCCTCAAACACAGGAGCAAATTAATGTAGACTCACAAATATATAGTCCTAGAAATCCTTGATCACAGAGTTAATCTTTTATGTGGTAGCAGATTCATCACTTCTTTCAAGTTTTTTTAAATTTTTTTACATGATAAGCTAGACTGGCTAATTCAAATTCATCGGTTCTTTCAGTTTTTTTTTTTAAAAAAATTACATGATAAGTTGGACCGACTAATTTACCTAGATTTGTACTCCACATCGCAGGTACATCATGTCATAGCAAAGGTATATGAACTTTGGTGATGATGTTGCTTCGTATATTCTGTTATCCCATTGCATGGCTAGGTCAACTAATATAACTAGCTTTGCATTGTCCCCTGTTTAAAACAGATATGAAGCATCAAGGACTGGGAATTTGTGCTATAGTTCCTGATTCAGCAGACCTTTAACATTGATGTGTTGTAGTTAACAAAAATGTTTTTTTTTTTCAGAAAGAGAAGAGATGTTTTCTTTTTTTCTGTCCTAAATATTTAGATGCTAAGCGTTGCTCTCATTGTGTATTGGCTACGGCTGTCTTTACATTCTTTACATGAACAACTCATGGACCATTCGCTGCCCTGGGCTCGCGCGCGCTACGGGCGCGCAGTCTCAACTAGTGGACTCAATGATTCATCCGTACCAGTGCCTCTGGCGGTGGCCGGTGGTGGCAACAGTATTGGATGGTTCCCGTGTGTTCTGTTCATGGCCTTGCCTCAAGCAGTTTTCGAGGTGCCTCCTGAGACGGCTAGTGCATTCTTTATTTCCAAAAAATATTAATAGTGGGTATATACAAGCATTTACCCTTAGTGTTAGCTTGCAGCTTCTGGTGTGTTTTTACGTGCATGTGTGTACACGTGTGTGGTGTGACGTGTGGTGGAGTAAATTTATATACACCTTTCTTGTACCTCCATAAATTTAAATAACGGTTTTGCTCCCCCGCGGGCGCCTGTGTTCGCGGGCTCATGTAGGCGCCGCCGCACGTAGGCGCCACTGCGCGCTCGCCGCCGAGGACGCTGCTCGCTCGCCGCCGATGTGGCTAGGTGCTGCGTCGCCAACGTCACTGCTAACATCCCTTTTCATCGGCAAACGCGGCGCCGTGCACGGCTAAGTGCTTGCGAACACCGGGCTGCCCTGCTCAAGGCTGTCGTCGTCGTCTGCTCCGACGGTCCGTCGATCTACTCTTCTCTACCTCTCTAATTTGCTCGATTGGTAGCTTACAGAGTTTTTTTACTTTTTATACTGTTTTTTTAGTACTTCTGTACGGTGAAATTTCTGTACAATCGTACTGAACAAAGGATCGTCTACACGAAACGCAAAACGCAGACGCCTGCGTTCTAGTTGGTCCTTAAAAATAAACCAATTCTTTCACCGAACATCTCTCGCAGGACCACGCAATTTACATGGCCTTATAGTCAAAAGCCATAGCATTCTCCAACTGCATGTGCATATCCACGGCATGCATCCTTCACTTTGCATGCATGTCACGTAAAACCCATCGCCAAGGGTCTCCAGGGAACACCGACCACCCCCCGTTTTGCTCCTGCCCCGCGTGTGGCTCTTGATAATGTATGCAATTAATCAAGAAACTAATCAGCGTCGTCTCCTGATCCTCTGATTGTACTCGACGCTTCCAGGATTCAGGCTGATTCAGCATTAAAATTTCAGTCATTTGTACTTGATGGATGCATCCACAATTCTGGGTTGATATGGTTAAGCATTAAAATTTCAAGAGGTTGCTCGCACCCCACGCATCGATCCATCACGGATCATTCGTCTCCTTGAGGCTTCAGATGGAGAAGCCATGCCCATAATTCTCTATAAAAGGAACAGAAACAGTAACAAGAACGATTGAATCCACATGCAATTAACCAAAGCATCATCTTGCTGGTGCATAGGATCAGTCATAGAAGGGGATCGGCAGCCATGGAGACGAAGATCGAGAGGAGCAGGGCGAGGCGAGGCGGTGGAGCTGCGATGGCGGTGATCAAGAAGAAGCTGCTCAAGTGCAGCAGTGGCAAGGAGCAGGGGAGGTTCAAGCGGAGCTACTTGGCCGGCGAGCATGGCGACGACGCCAGCTTCTTCTACCTGGCCTGCCTCGCCTGTGCACCGCCAAGTGCCAACCTCTCTCTCAGCGACCACATAGCTTACCGTCGATTTGGGACCTCTTAAGTCCACGGTTTGATTTGGTCTTGTTTAGTCAAAATTTGTTATTTTTCTACGTACTATTCGGTGTAATATTTTATAATAATTTCTCAGGGTTTTTGAAAGGTTTCACTCAAAAATCTCGAAAATATTTTTAAAATGTTTCTTTAACCTTTTCGTATCTCTTTTTTTTTTAAGACTCTCAACCTTTTTATTCAAACAGACCTAGCTCAACTGAAAAGCGAATCAAAGAGAGCCAGGTGCCTACAAGCATGTACAATGGTATACCTTAGCTGTCTCTAAATCATCTATAAGACTTGACACGTAAGATGGATAATGGCGTGGAGGAGGAAGAAGACACATAGAAATTTGGGGTTTTTCAATACAAGAGTCGATTCTATATGACAATTAAAAAATTTATGTGTGAGCAAGTTGTTTATAAAAACATATTGTCATCTTTACCACTGTATGAATTGTTTCCAGTGTTATCTCTAAGTGACATAGCAATAGCTTAAGATAACTGCTTTTCAATCATTGAGCATACTCTAAATGTCCTCGTCGCATGTCCAATGTTAATTACCTGCTTTAGTGTCTGTGTAATTAGGGCTATCACTAGTTAGTCAAAATGCTCTTACATCTTTCGTTAAAAAAAAAGTTCTTACATCTTGGGAGTTTTGTCCTGTGTTTGAATCGTTGGAATAGTTGAATGGCGAAAATTTGAAATCCGAAAGCTTCAAGAGCAGCTTCGAGGAGCTTTAACCTTTGAGAAGCGACATAAGTTTGCACAATTGGTTAGAGTCGGCTTTAAAAATCACCTTTAAAATTTTTGAGAAATGACTTCGAGAAGATAATTATCTGCAATGGCTTATAACTTATAAGGCCAAAAATCCGAGATTTGTGCGACACAGGTTTGGAACCCGAGAGAACAGCATGCACACCTAGCAATGCGTCAGTGCTAGCGATATGAGCAACTCTGTCACATGACGAACTTAGGTCATTCTCAATGCTATCCTCTTTTGTCTCTCATTTTATCTTCAAAACACCGTAGCACTAGGTAGGGAATAAAATATAAGAGAGAAAAATGTTGGAAGAGATAAGGTAATAATAGAATAGTAGATGAATAGGGATGAGGTATGGAAAATTTGGAGGTATCATTTGTTGGAACTGAGCTCACAAATGCTCAAAGAACTACCGAACTAAACCACTCAGCTCACGCAGTGTACACACACGGATTAACACTTGAGCCAACACACGAAGAAGAAGAAGAAGAACACGTAGGGTCTTGCGGCACAACACAGCCGTGCCTTTTTCTGTTTCTTTCTTCTTAACACAAATGAACTGGTTACATGGCTTAAATAAACATGTCTCACACATACGCTGCGCTGCATGATCTGCATGACCAACAAACTAATTACATGCATGCCCGAGTCTTCTGGCGGCCACGAGTTCACGTCCTCCGCGTCGTGCTATCCAGGGCCTCGGCCTGACAACCACGTCTCACGGCCACGCGTCCCTACACTCCTGAGGACTCGGCCGGCCTTCAACTGCATGCATGTATTTGCTAGCTCCATGCCTCCATCAAGCAGACTGCCACAACTAACTAGCACTACGTACATATGCAAACACACGCACATACACTGAATGCTGGACTCATCTACATGCAACTACTCAACTAAGTGCAAACTTTAAACATGAATACTAATACAACAAGATTAATCCCAACATCATTGGGCATGCCCTTAATACTGTAATTAACTTACGGATAATATTGTTTGAATTATGTAGTCAACATAAAAATATAGCCCTTAATTTGGTGGAGGCAGGTTTAAATATGTTTGTGGTGAGTAGCTTGCTGATGAATATGCAAATTCAAATGTAGAAATCATTGTGTGTTTACCCATTTTAAATGGAGTTTTTTATAGTACAGTTATGTTCGTCTAGGATGGTACCTTGGTCTTTTTTGTCTTGTTAATATTTTGACCAAATTACCAATTTGGTCCCTGTCTACTTGACCATTTTGGTCCACAAACCTAAATACTGGGTTAGCTCGGTGCCGGAACTAGAAAAAAAAAGGTCAAAATGATTCTTTCATTGGTCAAAACAACGGTTTTGGAATTTTTGGACTAACATTAGCTACGCTACTATATAGCGCGTATCGCTACCGCTCCACTGCGAGGCCACGTCGTCCGGAATTCCTCGGCCGACGGATTGCTAGCACAGATCGCGATTTTTTTCTGAGGCAGCAAATTAAAGTCGGATGTTTGGGCTCAGAGATTGTTTTGATGGCACCAAACAGCTCTCTTTTGTTTTCTCAAAAGCTGATTTTGCTCCCCGGGGCCGCACATTATGCTTCTGTGAGATGACCTTGCTCCAGAAGTTTCAAGAAATAATATGGATACCATTCCTAATTATATTCAATTCCCAAACGTAATCAAGACCATAACGTGGAAGCTCTAGACTGATGGAATAAAGATCATAATCACAATGTTCCGTCGCACGGTGAATCGTCTTTCGTGCCACGGACACATTAATTCTTAATAGTTTCCAAAGCTAATTGCGACAAGATTAGACATTCAGTCATTTTTAGGCTATTTGGTTATCTGCATTTACAGAGATTTGCATCTACAGATGCAAAATCTTACTTTTTTCTTATGTTTGGTTGCCTATATCTGGTTTTGAGCCTGACTCTGTGGATGCAAGATTCTCCATGCAGTCTTGCTCTAAAGAAACATAGAAACTGGGCGTTTCTCTAGATGCAACGCATGGTGGCCTCGTGTTCTACACATGGGACCATAGTCAGTCACCATATCAAGCCATGCATGGACTACTACGTGGGAACGTGGCAGGTAAGTTTTTCTTTTTTTGTTTGTATCTTTTTATTAGCATATCTGATTACCAAATCGATTATAAAAATAGATTTCTCACATTTTTTCGAACAAAACTAGACCACACTAGCTATATAAATTTCAAAATAATTAAATTTTAAAATATTCGCCTACTAAACACCCAACCAAACACTTTCTCTGCATCTGCACATCCCGTATCCACTACAGGAAAGTTGATCATTTTAGACGGCCTGAGCCGTCTACCATAGAAGGGAAACCGTCCACCGAAAGTATACTCGACGACCGACCGTCGACCATACGCCGACGACACTGCTCCGTCGACCATAAAAATATGGTCGACAGCAAAGCCGTCGAGCATACTATGGTCGACGGCATCTATAACGACCGTCGACCATATATGCGTAACGGCCAAATCCGTCCGTCAACTTATGGTCGACGGCCCGAGAAAGCCGTCTACCATAACCCTTGAGAGGATTTATCGCCACGTGGTTTATGGTGGGCGACCTCTATTCGTCCGTCTACCATAATATTATGGTCGACGGCCTTATAATTGTCGCTCTACTATAATGTGCGACCTCCGATTATGGTCGACGGCCGTTATAAAGCCGCCCACCATAAATTGGCTACAAACAAAAAAAATTTTAAATAATTGTTAAAATTCCAGAAAAACACACACATTGCACACATGAGGTCGAAATTGTGTTGATCTATACAGAAAATTCCCCACAATCTCCAATATTTCCCAAATATGGCCATATGCCCACATATAGCCATATTTTCACACAAATGCACATTAGACACATATATAGCCACAAATTTCACATATACATGCACATTCCAACACAATTATGCATCACAAAATACACACATTGTCACATTTCACACATATTCAACAAGAGACATGTAACAACATACATTCATCATCACGAGTCCGTTTACTTAAGAGAGGGGGAAGGTGGGTGGTTGCGCAAGCATATCATCGACAAAGTTATCGTCGGCTAGGCACAGAGCCACCGGTTGCATCATCGCCATGCTGCACCTCTTGTGCTGGGGCAGCTGATCCGGATCCCTAAGTAGCAATTTTAATGAAAGAGATGGAATTGATCAAGTAAGATTCAATTTGCCATTTGAGATTCTAAAATTAGATGAATTACATCTCCGGAGGTTTGTGAAGGACCAGCTTGCTTGAGTGTAGCCTTGAGGTGGAATTTGCCACATGTAGGGGCTTGGCATCGGCATATGGTGTGGTTGAGAAGGTCCAGGAGGTCCATATTGCCACATGTAGGGATTTGGCATTGGAACCTGTGCAGGAGCAGATCCTGACGCCTACAAGCAAACAAATTGAAATGTAATATATGCGGTATTGCCTAAAATGGATCACTGCATGGGAGTTAAGAAATTTTACCCCGTCGTGGCCAGGAGTAGGGATAAACGGCCAGAAGCATGGCATCGGTGGACGAGAAGGATCCACGGCAGGGGCTTGAGTTGGAGTAGCCGATCTGTGAAGCACGCAAGGAGCATTATCGATTGTGGTATGTCGCACTTCATGGCTAGACAATTAAAACATTTACATCGACTTACCCGTCTCGGAGGATTAATGTACGAAGCTCCTTGTGGCGGAGGGTAGGACTGCAAGGTAAAGCACAATTAGTGCGTGTTAGACCAAATATGGAAATTAAAAACATGGCATGTCGAAAAGCGAAATCCTACCGGTATCCAACGCTCGATGAACGCAAGTCTGGATAGGACAGCTTGGTTTGTTCTCGCGTCCTCCTCTCGCTTCCTAGTTAGCTCTCGATCTGTTGTTGCAACATGCGGTTCGGTCCTCCAACGACGTTGCCTCAAGGAAGTAGACGGCCCGAAGCCTTCGAGCCGCCTCACCTCGGGCATGTACTCGGAAGAGCAGAGGGCATCGTTCCCGAACGCCAACCGACCGTGAGCCCTCCCCCCCATACGGGAGTGAATGATGGCTGCGTCCAAGGGTGCCTCAAGAGGAGTGCACTCAGGCCCGTGCACCTCAGTCATTGCGTCCACGTAACGATCCTGCGGTCAAAGCCTCTTCATTAATAATGGCCAAATTAATCCTATGTACATGCGAACGCCAAAACTTAGAACTTACCAATCTCTTTGGTGGGCCCAAAGGTGCCTGTGTGCCATCGGTGTTTCTCGCCGAGTGTGCCTTGGTGTAGACATCTATGTAGCTTGGATCCTGGCCGGTTTGTTCTCTCTGCAGTGTTGTATACAAAGTCAATTTAGCTAACTAGAAAACATTAAAGTAGAGTCATCTTACCATCACTTTGGCAAGCTGAGCCATCGACCGGCTACCGAGATGGGTCACACAAGCATCTCCGGAGGCAATACGATTTGCCTTGTTCCTTTCTGATTTCTCTCTCCACTCAGGACTGTCATACATGTCAGAAAGGTACCTCCAAGCATCAGGGCACTTGTCGCACCACTCAGGTCGACACGCAAAGTACTCATCTGGCGTGAGAAAATGGTCTCGAGAAGTGCCATCCTTCCTTGTATCAATCCTTTCCTCTTGAAGTGTCGCCGACGGCCTTTCACGCGAGCGAGTGAAATCAACTCTCGCACCAACTTCGCGGCCTTTCTTTCAATAACTTGATTAGTGATGTTTCGCTGTCGCTGAGTAAAATCAAGAGGCAATTGATACCTAGCCAGTATAGAAGGTGAAAAGACAATTGATCGTGCATTAGCAAAATACATCGAGTTTAATGAATGAAAAGATTGTTATCTTACCCGTAACTCGTCAAGTACACGCCAAGAACGGAATCCACTCGGTATCCTTAGCAAGTTTGTAGTCCTCCCAACTAAGCGCCATACTGTGCTCATTCCCACCTCCATCATCCTGGGTAGCAAACCCAGTAGAATCGCCCTCACAAGCAGACTGGCTCTTTCACGCCAAAGGTCTTGATTGCCACCAAATTGCTAGAAGAACACAATAACAACGTGAATTGATCATTTAAGTGTTAGTAAGATTGATGATGATGCAATTGTTGAACGTACACATCACGGAGTATTTAAAGTAAATTACGCCGTTAGGATTGACAAGTGGTCGCAGGAAGCTTATTTATCCCTCGGCCTTTTCGTTGTGTTGACGGCCTCCTAACGGATCCCTCCGCTGACTCCTCATCTCCCTCGTCAAAGCCCCCCGACTCGGCCTCCTGAGCCCCTCCTCACCTCCCTCCTCGCCATCCTCACCTCCCTCCTCGCCCTGCAGGCCTCCCTCCTCGCCATCCTCCTCTCCCTCCTCGCCCTGCAGATCTCCCTCCTCGCCATCCTCACCTCCCTCCTCGCCCACCACCACCTCCTCCTCCTCCTCCTCCTCCTCCTCCTCTCGACGGGTGAAGAGGCGTCGTGCAACGGTTTTCGCAGTTTTCGTAACTGCGGCTGCCACACCTTTCTTCTTCCTGGGGGCATCCTGCATAGTAATAAATAGTAACGTTAATAGAAAATAAACGTTGAAATAAAAACAGAATGGTAATAAATAGTTAGCTGCAAATGGCACCTACAATCAGAAGTAAGCATCATCTTGGATATCATTCGGGTCTGTGCTGACTATTTCAGGTTCAATATCATCATCGTCATCCGAAGTGTCATCCTCTTCCCTCTCCACCTCTTTGACGGGTTTAATTGCTCCCGCCATGTTCAAAGGTTCAATTTCTTCGTCCTCAATCAAAGGTTGGTTCGGTAGGTTGTCAAGTCTTATCCCAATATCCACATGAATCTCTCCTGGCAAGCTATCCTCTTGAAACGGCACATCTACTATCGTGACACATGGAATATCCTCATCTGTCAATGCAAGTAATTTATCCGGAGGATTGGTTTTGAATACAACCCACTTAGAACTGTATTTCGGGTTTGGATAGGTGAGATAGTACACTTGCTCGACTTGGTTAGAAAGAACGAATGGGTGAAGCCAACATTCGATGAATTGTGCTCGACCTCAACAAGACCAAGTTCGAGTACGCTCGATTTTAAACTGGATGAAACCAATGGCAACGAAACAAGACTAGAGATAGATCATTGCGACCGTCATAAGATATCTCTATGATTTCCTCAATTATCCCGTAATATTCCATCACATCTCCGTTTTCCCCCACAGCATAACTTACCACACCCGTATTTGATCGTTAAATTGGCTTTGGCCGCTTTACCGTTCTAGAGCGAAATCGGTACCCACTAACATCATAGGTACCATATGATCTTATGGAACGCCGACATCCTTGAGACATCTGACGGAGATCGTTATGTATGCTAGGATGTTTTCGACACTGCAAAAAAATTGATAGGTTGAACAATATCTCTATGATTTTACAAGACGCACTGAAGTTGGAAATAATATTGCTTACGTTGTAAAAAACTAGGTTAAGAAATTCCGCCTCCCGCACGCCCATGACGTTTCAAATGCTTAACTGGTGGGATTAGGTGAACCCGGTCGTTTCACTCCTCTTGTATGAATTATGCGTCTGATGTGTCGAACACGTACATAGAAATAAGAATGTATCTAGGGATGAGAATAAAAAGAATTAAGTGCACTTACTCGACATATCCTTCTATTTCCTCCATTTGATCATAAATATATATTTGTGCAACAATCTTCTCGTCGGTGTTAACTCACGTGAAGTACTTTTCCCCTGGTATGCCTTGACCACCAAAGACCTTGAGGCTCGTCGCGACTTCGGCGATTTAACTTTTTATATCTTGGTGCATGGGCCTTGACATTGTTCTTCTCGCGAAGTATTTCGATGTAAAATGTGATATCTCTTGAAGCAAAAAGCCTCGCAATACTTCCTTCGACACGCCTTTGTTCTTCACCTTTGCTCTCTTTGTCTTCAACATACGTTCCACGAGGATACATCCACCGATATTGCACGGGGCCTCCAATCTTCGCTTCATATGGTAGATGCACGAGAAGGTGCTGCATAGGGTTGAAAAACCCTGGGACATAGATCTTCTCCAACTTAGTTATTATCACAACTATGTCCGTCTCCATATCTCATCATCTACATATCCACGAAACACCACAGGAATGAGACGCTCCATGAATATGTGGTAGTCGTGACTTTTCATACCGTTTATCTTTCCTTGAGTAAGATTGACTTCTCTTCGGATGTTTGCTGCATACCCATCGGGAAATTTAAGATTGGTCTGAAACCATTGAAGTACCTGCCTTCGTTGTGCTGGTGTTAAGCAATACCTCGCCCTTGGTCTCCGCTGAGATGTATTGTTCATCTCCATTTCAGGCCTATCGCATAGCATAGCACAATCTAAACGTGCTTTCACGTTGTCTTTCGTCCTGTCTGTGATATCAAAACTTGTGCTACTTATAGACTCGCCCATGTTCCTTTCCTGATGCATGACATCAACATTGTGAGGTTGCTTCAAATCCTTTTGCGTCTGATGGCGTAGATGGAACACTTATGTGTCCAGTTATGCTCCACACCAAACCCCTCGTAGCCGTCATTTATATCTTTTAATCTGTCATGCCAAGCCACAATGTCTGCAACCCCTCGACGCACAGGTGGATCATCCCTAACCACTTTACCTTTTCGAAATGCATTCGATTGTTTTCTGAAGCGGTGGCCACGTGGAAGAAATCGACGATGGCAGTCAAACCAGCATGGCTTACCACCGTGTTGAAGCTGGAAAGCATGTGTGTCATCCAAGCAATATGGGCAGGCCATGCGACCGTGTGTGCTCCATCCTGAGAACATGCCATACGCCGGGAAGTCATGGATCGACCACAGATAGGCGACGCGCATCTTAAAAGTCGTATTTGTTGCTCTATCATATGTGTCGACCCCATTTTCCCATAGATCCTTCAACTCCTCAACCAATGGCTTCATGAACAAGTCCAGTTTCTTACCGGGACTACTAGGACCAGAACAATTAGAGATAGAAACATGTACTCTTGTTTCATGCAAAGTGACGAGGAAGATTGTACGGATCTGAAAATCGCCCGCAAGAGTACGTTGTGCACTTGTGTTGAATGGCGTGAACCCGTCGTCGCAAGACCAATACGGACATTCCTTGGATCTCGAGCAAAATCGGGATACTTCCTATCGAAGCTCTTCCAAGCTTCCGCGATCGAAGGATGGACCATAAGCTCGCCTCTTACGGTGCCCACCTTATGCCATCTCATATGCTTCGCATTTTCTCGGACATGTACTGCCTTTGTATCCGTTGTGAATCGGAAATACCGTAAGGTTTTCCTCGCGATCTTGGTCATCGCGATCGCACCATCCTCATTCTCCACTTCAAAATATCGAGAATCTCCACAGCGGTCACAATGGGTCTTGTCGGCGTCACCTTTCCAGAATAACATGCAGTTGCGATGACAATAATCTATCTTAACGTACGGCATTCCTAGACCTCTGAGAAGTTTCGAAGACTAGTACCAACTTAGTGGCATCTTGTGGCCTTCAGGAAGAAGGTCACAAATTAGCTTGATGATGTCCTCGCAACAGTCAATTGAGAAGTTGTGCCTTGACTTTATTGAGATGAGACGCGCCATTGCGGCGAGGACAGACACCTCGGTTTTCTCATGCAACGGCTCCTGGGCGGCCGATAAAAGACCGAAGAACTGGTCTTGTGGTGGGATGAGACTCCTCCCGATCTTTGGCTCGGCATTTCATGATGTTGGCCGAAATCATCAAGCATCTCATTCATCCTATCCACTTCATCAAACCCTTCATCAGCATCAAACGGTACACCCACATCTCTAACCGATCGTGTCCGCTTGCCCTCCCCATGATCAGTCCACACGAAATAATTTGGCTTGAAACCACGCTTGCACAGGTGATTCTCAATCTCCTCCCGAGTCCTCCACTTCAGGTTACCACACATGGCACATGGGCATCTCACTCATGTATCGTGGTTCGATCTTGAATGGAAAGCATTCTCACAAATTCCTTAGTGTTCACTGACCCACTCCACGAATGTCTACCATTCTTACGCCAACCATCGTACATCCAACTCCGGACGATTCCATTGCCTAAGCTCCATGAACAATGCATGTATGAGGTCTAGTGTTTATAGGTCGATAGGTCCTAAATCCATCGACGAGCGGGCCCGTTCGAGGCGATCGTTGTGGTGACGTGGATTTGAGGAGGAATTTCAGCGGCAGAATCCGGTGAACCCCACGTGCACGCGTCACGGCCAGGCCTAGCCTAGCACTTATGTTGTGCACGCAGAGCTCAACGGGTTACGCCACCAAAATTCCTCCTCAAATCCACGCACCACAACGATCGCGCGAATGGGCCCGTTAGTCGGCTGTCCAAAAAGCGTGGACAATTCGGAAGCGTGATCACTCCTCGTAATAGGTTCCAACGAATCACCGTCCGGAACCCTTACGAATCGTGCACTCCCGAACGGATGACGTACGGCTGTACATGACAAACGTGCATTAATCAAAGCCGACGGTTTAACTATTTCAACAAAAACCGTCGACACTACCATATAACAACACAATAATTAACTTAGGTCGACGGTTTAACTATTTCAACAAAAACCGTCGACACTACCATTATAACATCACATAGCGAACGTATAAATATTACGACGAGAGATGTACCTTACTCTCTTCACGAACCCGCCGGATTGGGGCTTCGGCGGGTCAAAGCGCTAAGGCGAAGCTAGCTAGAAGGCGGCGAGGCGAGTGGCGCGTGGCGGTGGCGTGGCGTGGGCGAAGCTATGGCGGCGGTGGCGGAGTGGCGGCGGCGGTGGCGTGGGGAAGCTCTGGCGGCGGTGGCGGCCGGCAAGGGCGGCGGCCTCCAATGAAGCGACGGCGGCGGCGGCAAGCGGCGGCGGCGGCAGATGAGAGCGCGGGTAAAAACCTAGCTAAAAGCAGCAGCCGCGCCAAAGATGGGGATAAGGACACGCTATGGTCGACGGCCTAAAGCCGTCTACACAAGTATGGTCGACGGCGGCTTTAATGCCGTCGACCATAAGCTTGACTCGTCAAACACGATCGTACCCTCTTATGGTGGACGGGAAAAACAGTGGGCCGTCCACAGTAGGGCAGAAAATTGGTCGACCATAAACTGAAAAATTAGAATTTCAAATCTAAATATCCAATATTTTCACAAATTTACATACTCCAATGCATCAAAAATAGTTACCACATTGAAGTAGATCATAAAAAGGAAAAAAGAAAACAAAATCCTAGTAAGACACATTTTTATATACGGTAAACATATAGCATATGGCTATTGCGTGAGAATGGTAGGGTTAGCATAAAGATAATCGACAAAAACCCTCTAATGCCCTAATTGTCATCCTAAAATGCCCTAATTGCCATCCTAAAATACCCTAATTGCCATCCTAAATACCCATATGACACTCATGACAAAAATAGCCTTTGCAAAATTTTAATTAATTACTACATTCCAAATTTACCCAAAAGCTAACTATCATATAAAAAGTTAGCCTTTTAAAATTTTTAAATTTACCTTGCAACATAAAATACGCATGTCATAAAATACTAAATGCCACAACCAACCAATTTACAAATAATATTACTAATATCTACAAAATACACACATGATCCAGCACAGGGAAAATCACATGAAATATTAAATTGAAGCTATGGTCGACGGCTAATAAATGCCGTCGACCATAAGAAAAAATTTTGGCCCAGTATGGCTGGCTCGAACCCGAGACCTCGGTGTACGCATCAGCAGCTTGTACCGGTAGCCAGTGGGGAAAGATTTTTGTTCAAACTATAAGGGCGCCGCGTCTTTTTGACCTTGAGCCGTGGCAACGTATGGTCGACGGCCCGATCGTTACCGACGACCATATGTGGGTCCTATATGTCATTCGCGCATGGTGCTATCCAAAGACATGGAAAATAAATCAATTAGCTATGGTCGACGACTAATCGATGCCGTCGACCATAACTTAAAAAAGGCCGAAGGGCGCGAGCGCGCTCGAACCGGGACCTCGGGTGTACGCAGCGCGCTGCGTCTGCGGTAACCGGAGGAGGAGGAAGTTTTAGTTCAAACACTAAGGGCGCCGAGGCTTTTTGACCTTGAGAAGCGGCAACGTATGGTCGACGGTGATTCTTGACCAACGACCATATGTGGGTCCCGTATGTCGATCGCCTTTCACCGCGACGTTGTGGTCTTTGCACGGTAGCGTCATTAAGCGGCCATATCGTGCTCCATATGGTAGACGGCTTTTCCGTTAGTCGTCGACCATTCTCGCGTGACGGATCGATGGGCGGCCGTGTTCGAGGTTATGGTAGGCGGTACGTGTTTCGACCGTCGACAATTATGTTTATGGTGGACAGCAGCGACTTGGCTGTCTATACTATATTTGGCCGTCGACAATGAATGATTTTCCTGTAGTGATCTCACCAGCCTGGCTGAGTCGGATGGGCCAAGCTCGTGAGAGAAGGCAACCAAACAACCTATTTACGCACCCAACCAATTAGTATCTTAGGTTTTATTTGTTTCGGCTGGAAGTTGCTGAAATTTTTAATTTTAAAAAGTTGTGACCCTTCGAAAGACGTTTTGGAGTGTTTAATAAATATGGAAAAAATTATTTTAAAAACTCTAAAAAGAATTATGTAGGATCGTAGACGCTAAATACCCCTAATTAGCCGAAGCAAGCTGTCGGGGATAAAATTACGGCCCATTGCCGTGGCCCACTCTCTGACGGCCCAATCAAACAGCCTCCTAGGGCCTGGCTCCCTGGAAGGTTCTATCAGGCCCATCTGCATCCTACCGAACAGCTTCCTGGATGGCATGGTGCGTGGCGGCTTAGACTTCGTGTTTGAGTCCGACTCGAACAGAGTTCTGCACGGCTACGTGAAGACCCGGACGCAAGTTTCCCGGATTGGAACAGACGTCGTGATCCCCAAGAATTGGAGTATACCTTATCTACCTCGGGATGTATTTGGCATGTATACGAGTTCGTTACGTTCTCGTGGCTAGCCCAGCCCGATTATCCCTCGGTAGGTCGGTTCAACACTATATAAACCGAGCCCCTACGTCGTGTAGAGGGCATGTCAAGAGATCATGGCATACGAGTACATCTTGTACACCCATAATCTCGCCGAGACCTGTTCGTCTCGTCGAGTTCTTCTTTGTAATCTTCTCTCATATAAAGAAGCGCTGGACGTAGGGCTATTATCTCTTCGAGAGGCCTGAACCAGGATAAAAACCCCTATGTTTCCCTGTTGCTCGTTGATTGCTGTTCGCCTTGCTCGGCAAGTCTTCTATCTCACTTTCTCAAGAACCTTAGTTGACTTGTAACCGATATCCCAACCGTCGACACAAACGATGAAAGTAGATATTCATGCAAGATTAGAAAAATATTACCAGAGATACACATGTTTGATAACGCAGTTCGGCACCTGCCTACATCTGCGGGGCAATGATTCCGGGTGCTCCTCCCTAATCAAATCCTTTTACAAAGAAGTACAGATCTGCTCTTGTATAAGTTACCTTCCTCTGCAACAAGCCAACAGCTCTTGGCTACGCCTCACACGACGTCTACTGCCCTGCTACAGCTTCTGGAAGCCTAACACAACCACTCGCTCATCTGCCTCTCTTCCCTACAAACATCTCTTCTAATCTTCCTCTAATCTCTCTCTAATCTCCTCTAATCACCTCTGAAATTTTTCTAATTTTCTAGGCCGTCATTAACACGTGGAAACCTTAAAACTCCTCTTAATCCCGAGCCTCCTCGTCCCTTTTAGACCATCTCCAACCATATTCCATTCATTTCATTCCCTTCTTGATTCTTTTCCCCACATTCATTCCCTTCATCTCCTATTATCTCCAACAACATCCCTTCGAAAAATTTATGAAGAAAACGAAGAAAATCTTGTTCTAAAGGGAATGCAGGAAGAAATTTCTTCTGACGAGAACCACAACGAGATTCTGTTGGAGCATCAGAATTTCTTCGTGAGGGGATTTGGTCTCTGAAGCAACTCCGAAAATAAATCGAATCCAACTCGGGCTCGAATTCTTCCTCTTCCCGGCCTTCGGCGTGCGCCCATCTGACTCGGCCCGGCCTGTGCCCACCTGGGCCGCCTGCTGCCTAGCATCCTGCGCACCGCCTGGGCCGCTCCGCCACTTGCGCGCGCTGACCCCAGCCCATGCGCCAGCCCACGCGTCCTGCGCCTGCTGCTCTCGCTGCGGGCTGCCTGCATGTGCATGCACACACGCGCAGCACCTGCATGTGCATGCACACACACAGCACCACACGCACTGTGCATGCACACCTTTTCTCTTTCTTTTTCTTCACCTTTTCTTTTTCTTTTCAGCTCCTTCTTCCTACCATTCTAACAGCTAGATAAGCAATAGCATGTATTAATACACAATTGGAGGAAAGACATGTAGTACAGTCTTAACTACATAATGTGCAGTCTTAAGGTTGAGGGTCTGATTATGAATGTAACTGCTGCTGAAGAGGAGATTAAAAGATGGAAGATGGCAGTAGAGGAAGAAGCTGAAGCTGGTAGAGCAATCGAACAAGAGTTAGAGACTCAGGTGCTTTGTTAGAAACACACTTCCATAATTTTGCATGTTTTATGCTGCTAGTGTGTTCTTTGTGTTTTAGTGAGTTAAACTATATGGTTTCGTCTATTTCACTCTCATATTAGATTATATAAGTATCTTTTAGTTATAATGGCACAGTGTACATTTTTTGGTTGAAACAACCAGTATTCAGGAGTGTTAGGATTTCTTTTCAATGTTTCTGCCATAAGGAACTACAGACAGTAAAAAGGAACTACAGACTAAAAAGGGCACAAAGGATAACTGGCATGTTTGCAGCACCTAAAGTAGCATACTCAATAACCTGGGCTATTTATTTTTTAAGCAATTCAGGCTTAGTCCTGAAGGGTCTCTGCACTCTGGTGCTGTTTAGACTGTTTAGTGAAAACATCATCAATGTTGATATACAGTTAATCTAGGCACTTTAAAAGCAGTACTTTTCTCTTATGTCAATGTAAAAATAAAAAACATCCGCAAGATGTTAAATCATGTGTTTTTGATGTAATCAGCAGATACCATGCTTGGAAAAGCTCTACTTAATATTGTGGCAGGCTCACTGCCCATTAGGCCATTACTATTATGGCTACATTGCTGCATTTATATATTTGCTTTTATCATTCACCACTTTCAGAATGACTTATTTGGATTTTATGGAATTTAATGTTACTTTCTATACTTTACCACTTTCAAAATGTCCTTGCCAGTTTGGTCTTGTTGCCTTGGTCATTTTTTTTTTTGAAAAGCAACAAATTCAATCCCTATGGATGAAATTTACCTTCTGATGTGCAATAGGCATAAGGAAGGACATTTACAATTGGTGGTTGCAGCAAATGTAGCTGAGTATCTTCTGTTAAAAGAGAGTATCTTCTGTTGATAATTGATAAGTTGATCTTGTTCTAATCAAGTTCTGTTGCACAGGTATCTTAAGTTGATCTTGTTCTAATCAAGTTCTGTTGCACAGATATCTTCTCAAGGAATTAAATGAAGCAAAGCAAGCAATGCTGGAGCTAGAAAACAAGCTGAAGTTCAAGGAAGAGACAGCGACTGCAGCAATGGCGACACGTGATGCTGCAGATAAATCAGTAAAACTAGCGGACACGAGATCTTCAAGGCTACGAGCGAGACTGGAGGAGATTACTAGGCAGCTCGAAGAATCAGACAACAGAACTGACTTGGGCAATCGCAATGGCCATATGTACATGTGCTGGCCATGGCAATGGTTGGGGCTGAACTATGTGCGGTTACCTCCAACTGAGACTGATCAAACTTCCAACGAGATGGAGCTGTCCGAACCCTTGATATAGTTGTGCTTTATTTATACAGATTGAAATATGGGTCCTACTCTTTCATCTAGAGTATCTAAATGGGAACGTATAAGCATTAGAATTTGTTTGATTTGCTTTCTTCTTCCTGTAGATGCCTTGCCAATTTGTTCACGCTTGTACTGTGCATTATGCAAACTCACGAGGGTGTTTTAGATGGAGGCACCGTGTAATTTTGTAAAGGTTACCACTTGGATATAATAGTGAAGATGCCGAGACGTTCATTCTTTGACAAAAAAAAAAATTGTTCCATTCTGTTCGGTATGGTGTAAAATGCTTAGTGAGCCAATTTTCATGTTTTGGGACAGATACGATGAAACAGTAAATGAATCTGTTTTGATAATCTAAAAAAATTGAATCTGCTCCTCACAAATTCTATGATACTTACATCCTCACAAATCTGTTCCTCACAAAGTCGAACTGCAAATTTAACTTTTGACCAAATCCAAATACGCTGAAACGTTTAGGACCAAATATAAAATTTTCAAAATTTAAAATTTGGGCCAAATATAAAATTAGGTTAGATTTTTTTATCAATTTCAAAATTTGAAATTTTAGAATTAAAAAGTTGACCAGATTCAAATATGCCCCAACATTTTATGACTGAATCTAAAAATTTAAAATTTAAATTTAACTGAATTCAAATATGACAGAACGTTTATATTGGTCTCCGGAGGGGCATTTTTGTCACTTTAGATGGAAAAAGGAATAAATAATGAAAATGGAAGAAGTGTCATGAAACAAAGGAATTCATGGATTGGGTGTCATATTCCAAAAGCAGGCGATTTGTGTGTCAAATATCGAAATCTTTTTATCCACAAAGTGTAAAAGTTTGGAGCCGATCACCTAGACATACAAGTATACAACACCAAAGCCTTGTCTCTAAATTTGACATGTCCAATTCAAAATACTACTCTATTTTTCATTAGTGATCATTCAGACAAGAAATAACAACAAGGCATTGTGAGAAGCTGCACACAGCAGCATCAAATTATTTAGAAAGGTTCGAAATTTGATCAGTTCACAAGGCTAATCTCATACTGACAAAAAGAGTTCACAAAGATTAAATCCTAATTCCAGTCACAAAGATAAAATCTTCACTTGTTGTTAGATTCAGCTGCCTTCTTAACCTCTTTGGTGAGCTCCTTGAGCGACGCGTCCACGGTCGCGGACCGCTCGAAAAGGAAACGGAACATCTCGACCTCGCGATGGAGGGATGCCCGTAACTCCAGTCTTTATTATGATGAACAGTCCAGTGTGATTCTTTAATAGAATTCCATGTGTTCTCTATAATGCAGCACGCATGTTCAATATTATGCTTATCCTTTGTTCTCCGTAATGCAGAAATATTCAAATGCGCAACACGCATATTAATATTGCCCACTAAATGCAGCCCAATGTTAGTCCCTTAATTCATATGCAAAGACTAATTAGCTTACAGAAGTCATTCTTACTCCAGTCAATGAGTAAAAACTGATAATAACTGCTGTTATTGAAAAAAACTTGTCTGGATGATTTCAATATGAATGGAAGATTTACCACCAAAAACTTCGTAGTGCAAACCAATAATCTGGCTGTCTATCTAAAAGACCATAAAGCAATGCTAACGCTTTACACTAAATCAGGGGGAGTAGATGATCATAGGTAGGTTGTGAAGGTGGTATACCTACAATTCTTCAGGAATGAAGCACCTCCGAATGATATAAAGCATTGGCTATCACTCTTGATGTTGGGAAGGCAGGATAGTCCCTATATTCTCAGATGCCACTATGGGTTAATGATCCCCTTGCAAGCCTGCACTGTTCTTCTGTCATGCTATGATATCTTCTTTGAGATGGAACTAAATGAGCCTGAAAAGTTCACTCAGATGATGAAGAACCTTAGTTGCTATAAAGGATGGATATATAGGAGTGAGTCTCGTAGGAATTCTTTCATGAATAAAACCTACTGCGACCCCAACACGGTAGAAAGGGTTAAGTATGAAAACAACATCAAGAGGGTCCTATGCATGGTGAGGAATGCCCTGTTTGCCCAGGAGCTCACACGAACAGCAAGCAAAGCTCTCACAAGATCTCACAGTAATGTTCACTTATGAAGCAATTGAGACTCACTATATTACACTTATAGTATACATTGAACTAGTTCTCAAGTTTGGCTTACAAGTGCTCCTACATGTTCTATTTATAGGTTAAGCTAAACTAACCTTAGCTCATCCCATATATCTAGAATATTCTACATCTAGCTATTAATATTTTAGTTCTAGTAATAGCTAGATGCTTCTAGCACCTAGTTCATCTATGAACTAGTTGTAGAACTAAAATGTTCTAGATGCTTCTAGCATCTCCATATAGCTACCAACTAGCTTCTCCTTCTACAATCTTCTAGTAGATGTCAAGATTATATCTAGCAATCTCCCCCTAATCTTGACATCTTAACTCTAACTTGTTGACGCATTCGGACACTCATACGATATGCGTAACACTTACTAAACATGTATAGGATGGCGACACAACTACTCAACACCCCATGCTCTACCTTCGGCTTCGACTTTTGGACGGCGAAGCAACTACTCAACATCCAGGACACCACTCGTCGAAACCTACTCTCAGACTCGACTTCAGGATGGCGACGCCACTACTCAACATCCTAGACTCAACTCATCGAGTGCATCTTCATAGCAGTGTTGGTTGATCAACAACATCAATAAGGAGGTTTAGCACCTCTTTCTCCTTACTTCGGTTGTGGCATTCCTTAGCAAAATACCCAAACTTCTGACAGCTAAAACCCTGAATCTTTGCCTTGTCAAATATGTTGTTCTTACCAAAATCTTTATTGTTCTTGCCCTTGAACCTTACTTCCCACTCAGCATGAGTGAGTAGAAGCTCATTGCCTTCTTCAACTCGCCGCCGGCCTCTATTCCTCTCTTCATATGCCTTGAGATGACTGACCACTTCCGCCAGCTTCTTTATATCAGCAAGTTGTTTAAAAGTAGAGACAAAAGGCAAGAACTTGTCTGATACCACACGAAGAAGCTTTTTAATAACCGTGTGCTCCTCCATCTTTTCTCCAAGTGCTCGTATCTCATTGGCGATAGTGGTTAATTTCATGGCGAAGTCACTAACTGACTCCGTCTCCTTCATGTATAGATCCTCAAAGTCCTTCATCAAGGTCTGAACATGAGCTTCCTTGACGCGGTCGGAACCAACATTCAACTCTTGCAATGTGTCCCATACCTCCTTTGTCGTCGTCTTCTCTGCCAAGACCATCATTATGTCCTCTAGTATAGCTTGCATGATAGCTGCGAGAGCAATCTGATCCTTGCGTTCGTCAACAACCATCTCACTCTCTACTGCTTCCCACACTCCTTGCGCGCATGAAGATTTTCATCTTCACTGTCCAAGGCCCATGCATAGTTGCTGTCGGTGAGCATCGGATACTGAAGACTTACGACGCCTTCTCTCGTCGAAATCCTCGAGATAACCTCGCTGCCGCTGTTGCCATCACCAATGATGTAATCCAAATGATGTAGTACTTTATAGTCATTTTTGTATTGTTTTAAATTGTTTTTTAAGAGTTTGTAATACCAACTTTTTATTGTTTATTGAACTGTTTAAGACGGTTTTCAATCTGCATCCCGACGGCGTGGTCGATGAGCGTCGCCGAGCTTGGTGTTGAAGTTTGATGTCGTGATGCCCCCACACACTGCTCCCACTCTTCTTGGAGGTAGAGCGATGCAGAGCCCAGTCCAAACACTCTCGATACTGAAAATTTACTTGTGAATATTTATATGCAGTCCGTAGTCTTAGAGCAAAACTAGCAGCGCCTCTATTTCCACTGTAGAAGGCGATGACTCGGACAGAGAGAGCATTTAGAGCGGCTGTGCACTTCCCAGCAGAAGCTCTATGCCCCCCCGACGAAATAGAGCGAGGCTCCGCAGGCTCCAAATATGGCGTCCCCGTGACCTCGCTCTAAACCTCTCTCTCTCCTCGTCAACTGCAACCACCTTGCGCTCCCGCGGCGGAGGCGAAAGGGGGGCGCGGTGCAGCAGAGACCGGCGGAGCTCGTGTGGCGTCGAGGCGGTGCAGGAGGTGAGAGGGGAGGCAGGGAGGTGCTCGGCAGATCTGGCGTCGTCGCCGAAGAAGGAGAAGTCCGAAGCCTCCCTTCGTTCAGCCGAGTCGTCCATGCGTCAAGCCCTCGCCGGATTCGGAAAAGGTGAGTCGTCTCTACCGCTAGTAGACCTGATCTATATGCCTGTGCGGTCGTTCGGTCTAGGGTTTGGGAAAGATGGGGAATTTAGATCTGTGATTGGGTTGGGTGGCGTTCGATTTGGGCGTGGTGGACGACGGATTGGTGGTACGTCTTTGTCCATTTCGTGTAGATGAACTCGGATACTGGATTGCCTTCCGCTGTTGTTGTTGTAACTGGGAAAGGGGATCTGAATGTATGCTTGTAGTTGTGTTGTACGATTTGTGCAATTTCATCGGAGTTCATCTGCACTCATGCTTTTCTCGCTTGTAGGGTTTGTACATTTCACATTTAACTTTTTATATATGGCCGTAGATGTCTAATAAGGAAGAGAAGTTGGCTAATCTAAATGCGGTATGCGTTTGTGAAATGGATGATGTTCTTTGGAGAATTGACGAAGGTTGCGGTGGCGGGGTTCAACCCACGCGAAGGTGAGGATGGAGAGTCTGCAATATACAACGCCCTAGGTACCATTGAAGCACTGGCTGAGCGCTTGGACAAGCTAGCTATACAGGGAAAGGAAGAACTGCAAAAGGTTCTTGCTATCAAAGATGAAGCATCTCAGGTGGAGGAAGAGGATCATAATCCATGGGACGACATCGATCCGGTGGACATATATGATGAAGCAACCGAACCTGTTGGAACAAGCCTCCAGGACTTGTTTGAGGACAATGGGGTTGATTACGATAGCGACGATCCGTGGGAATTTAGGATTTTCGTTAGTCTTTGGCAAGGTTATTAGTAGTAGCATGAACTATGTTTAGGCTCTAGTTCGTATCGTGGTAATAATGTATGAACCATATGTATAATTGTCGCCAGTGTATTGTCATCTTCGTGGTATTAAAAGCTACTGTTGTATGAACTGGTTTCGGCCAAGCTTGACATTATGATATATATAATTATGTATATGCCAATGGTTTAAATGCGCCATATGGTCGGTGTCCAAATTAGGATTTGTCCATATGACAACTTAACGGGGGCTTGTGCTTACATTCCCATTGTTTGGTGTGCTGTAGGAGTAGAATGGATGAAGGGTTTAATGATTGATGTCCAAACATGGGTACCCGCAAGGGGACGGTCGTCTCGACCAAGTGAGCTCGCCAATGACAAACATGCTACCCTCAAGGCTCAAGTCTAATGTATGCAACTCCTCCCAGATCGCTAACTCCAATGTTCTAACGACTATGCAAGGATCAACTCAAGGTGTACCTTTTCAATTTGGGTTTCAACACATGCTAATGCAACCTCAATGGTCTTTGGTCATGTCCGTCCTCCTTATGGGTTTGAAGACGCTGGTGGAGGTTCCCAGCCAATTTCTGGTTCCAGACCTCAACGAGATGGTGATGATGAAGTGGAAGAGGTGCACACCGTTGAAAAAAGCCAAGGGAGAAAGGGTAAGGCCAAGGCCAAGCCTCGGGCGAAGGCGAAGAGCAAAGGGAGGCGAAACAACTCAGATGAAGAAAGGCCAAACGCCGAGGAGACCGTGGACGTCCTTGATGATGAAGAAGAAGAGAGCAAAGGCAGAGGTCCGAAGTACATGGCTGAAGAGGACAAGGACCTGATTTCTGTTTGGTTGAATACATCTTATGACCCCATCGAAGGAAACGATAGACCGGCGAAGACTTTTTGGGGAAAGATTACAGAGGATTATAACATCTTCGCTGCTCAGAAGAATAGGAGACTAAGGGAAGGCAGGTCATGTGAAAACCGATGGCGCTATCTTAACAGGGAGGTCGCACGGTACATTGGGCTTCGCCGGTCTGTCTATAATCTGAACCAAAGTGGGACGACCGAAGAAGACAAGGTAACAAATATACCATATCCTATCATTTACATCCCAAATTCCCAACTGATTGCATGGTTATTGCATGGTTGTTGCTTCATTGCTTGCGTGCTTGATCTCCATTGAACAACATGGCTACAAATGCAATATAAAGGCTGTGAAGCTGAGATTTTTTCTGTTTTATTTTCTAAGCATTAAAGTACACTATAATCTGTGCATTGCAGGCTGCGCATGCTGCAAGATTGTACTTTCAAGAGACAAATCACGTATGGGACTTAGACCATGCTTGGAAGGCACTCAAGGATCAGCACAAGTGGAGAAATCAAGCCCCCTTATCTGAATTGTGCAGGAAGAGGAAATCATCATCCGGAGCCACACCTAGGGATCTTCTAGTGTTGGATGTGAATCAGGGGAAAGACAACAAGATCCTGATGATGACGAAAGGCCTATTGGTAGAAGAAGGGCTAAGCTTGCTGCTTCATCTACTAACAATATCACCAATGCCCTAGGTAAGTGGGTTGGTATGAAAGATGAACAGTTCAAAGTTAAGTTGGCTCAGGAGCCAGAATTGGTGCGCATTAGGAATGAACCTATGCGGATGATTGCTGAGGCTAAGCACATGGCAGCTCAAGCCAAACGTCGAGCCCAGGATGAAGAGCTGATGAAGAAGAACCCCATGGATGTTCAGGAGCCATATAGGAGTTGGCTGCAGTTAGAACAGGCCAAGGTATTGCGCCGGCTCCAGTCTGAGAGTGATCCATCCAATGATGCATGAGACGGCGTTCAATTTTTATCAATGTTTGTAGCTGTGGGTCGGCTAGTTAATTTTCCATGAGTCTTTGTATGAATAAATTTTTCATCAGTGTGTCATCAGTGTATCATCAGTGTGTCATCAAACATTGGTTTCATTATTTCTGTGTGTGAATGGACTTTGCATATTGTTTCATCAGACATTTGTTTGATCACACATTTGTTTCATTCAGTGTGCCTTCTTTTCTCTGTGCTGAGCTATCTAGCTGGTGAGATGATCTATGCTTGTGCTAGCTACGTACCTAGCTTCTCCCATTGGAGTGCATGCCTTCTACCTCAATGCGTTGGGGATGGGACAAACAAAACAAGTAAATTGGACTCCACAACATGTTGAACTCTTAAACATAAACGTTATTGCATGACACACAACAACAGGTACAACAAAAGAACACAAACAAAAGGTAAATTGGACTCCACAACATGTCGTCCCACATTGAACACCGCAACATACTAGTCATGTCCATGGCGAGCCCACAGATGCTCCACCAGGTCTGCCTTTAGCCTTCGATGCATCGTCTTGTCTTTGATGGATGCATGCATGGCGTGCAGCCTTTGGAACACATCATCAGGTGGATGGCTAGGCTTAACAAGCTCCCCCATAGATTCGAAGTCTGGTGGATCATCATCAATTCCCCCCTCATCCTCTATTATCATATTATGCATGATGATGCATGCAGTCATGATACGACGTATAGTCTTCAGCTTCCAGACCCTGGCGGGTCTACGTACAATATGGAATCGAGCCTGAAGTTGGCCGAATGCACGCTCAATACCCTTCCTAGCAGCACTATGGCACTCCGTGTAAAAAATGTCCTTCATAGCTATAGGAGAAGGGACATTCTTGACCAAAGTAGCCCACTCCGGGTATATCCCATCAGCTAGATAGTAGCCCATCGTGTACTCATGTCCGTTGACGGTATAGTTTACCCTAGGAGCTTCTCCACGTAGCAACTTTGTCAAAAGGGGTGAACGCCGCAAGACATTGATGTCATTGTTGGACCCCGCACACGAAGAATGAGTGCCATATCCAACCATCATATGACGCGATCGCTTCCAAGATGATAGTGGGCCCTTCAAAGATGGCGGTGAAGGTACCATGCCAAGCAAGAGGGCAATTCTTCCAACGCCAAATGCATGCGATCAACACTACCCAACATACCGGGAAGCCATTTCGAGCTCCTTCGCGAGGAGCCCGCCGTGTCTTGAGAAGTAGGTTCTCGGAGATATTCTTCTCCGAATGCCTTTATGATAGCCTTCGCAAACCTTCGAGTGCACTTCAACGTGGTTGCGGCCGAAATCCGAAGGTACTCATCGACGGAGTCAGCTGCCGTGCCGTATGCTATGATACGAAGCGCGGCAGTGACCTTGATAAGCGGGTGCAGACCAAGCTTCATGGCGCTGTTCCTCTTCTGCTTGAAATAGTCGTCATGGCGAAGAACACCATCGACTATACGTAAGAATAGCCATTTGCTCATACGGAACCTGCAAAAATTTTGTCGATGCTTAACATACGACAACTATTATTTTACCAAGTTGCAAGGTAAAAATAAGAATATACCTTCGCCTGAAATGGTCGTCCGTGTACGTCGGCTCATCCGCAAAGTAGTCCTTGAAGAGCTGTTGGTACCCTCTATGATGGTCCCGATCAATGACACGCCGACCAGAACAGAGCCACCAGACGCCTTCCGCTCCCCTCAGCCTCTTGTGCCTGTGCGAGCAAAGCAAGAAAGACAACCTCGTCGTCCTCCTCGTCCTCGTCGTCATCCATCGAGTCGTCGGCGGCGGCGGCGGCGGCGCAAAAAATTTCCTCCCAATCCGAAGAAGAAGACGACATGGTTCCAACGTGTATGCAACAATGGAGGAAGAGCTAGCTAGCTTTGTTGTGTGCGAGGAAGCATTGTCTGAGATCATTTTATATAGGCCAAGGAGCATTGCTTGCTTGCCATGGAAGAGTGCCACATTGCTTGGAGACAAGCCAGCGTATTGCTTGCTTCGCATGGAAGGCACCAGCTGAACCGTGCCATGGAAGCAGCCAACGCGAGCTTCGCATGCAAGCCGCCGACTGGCTTGCAATGGACAGTCCATTGTATCCTTCATGACATACGTGCGTCAATACCCAATACTACTACAAAACATGAAAAAATGGTGAAGTACGACACCTATAGAACATAAATGGAACAAAATACGTCATGTACACAGCCCGAACTAATGATATACGCGTACTGTACAACCAAAGTGCTGAAATACCTAAAGTATACACCCCAGAATGGTCAAATACGTGCAATATACACTGAAAAATGAAAAAAATACAGCAAATATGCTCTTCTCCGGCAGTTTATACGGGCGGTACCATATGCAATATAATAATAGGAGAGAGAATTTACAACAAGCCATATAGAGTCTCTGCTTTCAGGTACATGCTGCAAATGAAGATAGAGAATTTGAAGGGAGGAGAAAAGGAGGGAGCAGCCGGCCAAGTTTGAAGCTCCTGCTAGCTTTGCTCTTACGCGAGCTGGGCCAGACTGTTGCGCTGTTACTGGACCTGTCGAGCTGAGAGGAATACAGCTCTTGTTAGTGGGCCTGTGCTACAATTTTCTGGATAGGTGCTGGTTGGGCTAGTAATTATTAGGCAACTAAAATCGTACGTGACAAAAAAAAAATCATCATAAAAGAGTAAGAGGTCAATAGATAGGTGCACCATTCTAACAGCTAGATAAGCAATAGCATGTATTAATACACAATTGGAGGAAAGACATGTAGTACAGTTACTATGCAAAGAACATCCTAATTTAAGCATGTAAGGCATACATCCTGAGGGTCTCTAATAAACCATGGCACCAACAGCAAATGGCCTGAAATATAGCATAATAGAATCGTAAATGTTTTGGAACAACAACTTTAAAAGGTTATATGTCTGCCAAGTAGAGTAAGTTGTAAAATTATGGCACTAGAATAAATCTAACATAACCAACCTTAAAATCAGGGCAAATATTTAGAGGCCTGCAATGCACTCTCTTTCAAATGCAGCTGACATACATAACTATGTAAATATAGCCTGAGATACTTTTGTAAAATGTCTCAAATATTTTTTGCAGGTCGATCAACCCATGAATGAGCCAATCACCCCATTTATAATAAATGTCATGCAAATAGGGCTGGCAACGAGCCGAGCTTGAGCGAGCCAGGGCCTGGCTCACTCAAGCTCGTTCACTGACGAGCCGAGCCGAGCCGAGCTCGGTCACTGAACGAGCTAGGAAAAAAGCTCGGCTCGGGCTCGTGAAAGCTCAGTCCGGCTCGTGAGCGCCATGAGCCTGATGAATGCTGCGTTGGCGCTCGAGGCCCGCGTCGGAGATGGCCGAGCGGAGTCGCCCGGCGCCGGAGACGAACGGGGCGGCGAGGCAGCGTGGATCCCACCCGGCGCGGCCGGAGGTGGACGGGCGCGCGGAGGAGAGGAGGTTGAGGCGGCGTGGATCGAGGCCGAGCGGCGTCGGGATCCGCCTGGTGGCGCGTGAGGAGGGCCGGGCGGCGTCGGCTGGCGCGCGGCAGGCCGGGCGCAGCAGAGGAGCCCCACGGCGACCGGATCTGGGCCGAGGGGCACTGGTCGTGGAGGAGGAGACGGGCGGGCGCCTGGAGGAGGCGGGGCGGCGAGACGGAGGTGACACCGGCGCCGGGCGCGAGGAGGAGACGGGGGCGGCGCGCCGGCCACCCACTGGAGCCGCCGGAGAGAGAGAGAGAGACCGGTAGAGAGAGAGAGAGTACGATGGGGAGGGCCGCCCCTGCCTGAGAGAGAGACCGTCCGAGAGAGAGAGAGAGAGAGAGAGACCGGGAGCTTTGGTGGATTGCCCGCGAGCCACGAGCGAGCTGGCCCTAGGTTCGGCTTGGCTCGCTAATTGACCGAGCTGGAAAAAAAAGCTCGAGCTCGGGCTCGTTGGCCTACGAGCCGAGCCCGAGCCAAAACCGAGCGAGCTATGAGCTGCTCACGAGCTGCGAGCCAGATTGCCAGCCCTACATGCAAAATGTAGGTCTTACAACAGCTAATTTCATAAAAGAAATTACTGCTTTGAAGCTAATCCAATATATACAGCATAGGAAATGAATATAGCATGATTGATGCTGTAATGACAGAATATATAGGAGAACACATTATAAGAAAACTTTCCTTAAGTAATTACCTAAAATATATGATCCACTGGACAGAGAAAAGGTTGTCTGCTCATTGTTCCTTCTATAACTGCAGGATGTCCGAACATCATTCTATTCAAGCCTGTACCATAATGCAGGCATTACCTAAAAGTACAAACAGTAGTAGTCAGAAGGTGTATATGTTTGTTTGAACACAGCATGACGAAACAAAATAATGCTTCACTAACAAATAAGATATAGTACTCATGTCAACATTTTTTTCAATTAATTAACACGGAAGTAAACATTCTGAATGTGGAAGGAGATAATAACCAGGAAGTGAACATTAATGGAAGCAACAGGTCCAATAATGTACTGCACCTTAACGATGTGTATATGTATGCATACCACACAAATCATATTATCAAGTATATGTTTATACTAAAGATTTGGACAAAAAAAATGAAGTTTAAATTAAACTATAACGACAAGGGAAATTTAACGGGCCACGTGGTAGCGCAGGGGCAGCAGCGACATGGGGTGGTGAGGAGGAGGCGGCACCCAGCGGATGGAGGCGCCGAGACCCGGCCCTGCGAAGTAGAAGTGGAGGTGGCAAACGGGTCGGCAGCTTGCACTGCTCATCGAACCGGGCCACTGAATCTGGGTCATCACCTCAACCCGTCGGACCTGCCCAGTTCGGTTCGCATAGTGACGGCCCGGTTCGGTTCGCTCTTGTAGTATATTAATTTAATTCAATATATGTATTTATATATATTTTTCCTATGGTAAATAATATGTTTATTTAATTTAGGAAAAAGTCTACTTACCCTCTGAAGCATAGACCCGGGCGCAAATAACCCCCTGACTTCGAAACCAGGTAATAGTCCCACGAACTATTGAAACTAGTGCACTTAACCCCCTGGTGGCAGTTTTGAGGGAGGTTTTGCCACCGGGGCAATCCACGTGGCTCATGATGTGGCGTTCCGATTAATAAAAATATTACACAAATGTGAAGGCAGAGAAATATAAGGGAGAGAAACAAAAGTAAGAGAACAAACCTATTCTTCTCAGCTTAGACTAAACTAAACTAAATGGTTCTTCTAAGCTTAGTTAAGCTAAGTTAAATTAAATGAAATTTTTTTATTTTATACTAACCAAATGATTTAAGCTCAAAACTTTAGTGCATGATGTGTAAAATATTGTTTATTTATGCATTGGATGGACCGCTGCCATGTACAGTTTTAATTTGTCCAAAATCAGCTGAAAACTAAGTCAATGGAGTAATCTATCTGGTTTACAAAGTTTGAGGTGCTAAATTTCTGGTTTTGAAGTTGAGGGGGTATTCTACACTAATTCAGGGAGGTAATCCATACTTTTTTTTCTATAATTTTCAACAACTTTTATCCGAAACAAAGACTACCATAAGCATTATGCGCAGGACCTCCTCTTTCTTCTTGTGAATCTGCCAGAGAGGCGACACCTAATTTACGTAGTAGGGCCTCCTAAACCTATCGCAACTAGAATTCGAGGGGAGCAGATACGCAAGTCGGTTCGGTTTAAAATACAGATCATGTTCAATGGTTGATATAACAGTTGTCTCTAACTATTGTCATGTCAATACTAGAGATAGCATATACAATGGTAGAGATGACTACACGTTTTTATAGATAATTTATTCACAAACAAAGTTTCTTAATTCTCATGTAGAGTCGATTCTTACTTAAGAGGGCTCAAATATCTATGCTCTTTCCTCCACATCTCAATTAGCTAACATGGCACTGCTTAAAGATGGATTAGAGACTGCTGAGGTAGACTGTTGGACATGCTCTAACAGATTGTAAATGAAATCTAAGCACGTGCTAGTTGATCAGTCGTCCGACGTGCCAACTAAAAATAAGGCCTGGTTTGTTTCGGTTTAAATTAAATTAAATTAAATTAAAATTTGTTATTTTTATAAGCTAAATGATGGAGTACTTTGTAATCATTTTTGTGAAGTTTTAAATAGTTCCTTTTAGAGTTCGTAATAATTTTTTTTAATGATTTTTGAACTTTTTAAAACGTCTTATAAGGGTCATAATTTTTCAGACCAAAGTTTTTATCAACCTTCGGATTAAACAAACAAGGCCCAGTAGCAAGACTCAGCGCTGGCCCAGCCGGCGGTGAAGGGACGTTGGGGCCCTCGACACGGCGATCATCGTCTGCATCCTGACGGCGTGGTCGATGAGCGTCGTCGAGCTTGGGCGTTGAAGCGCTGACCCCAGACTAAGCACTATCTTGACCTTGAAAATTAACTCGTGATATTCATATGTAGCCAGTAGTTTTCGAGTTTCATACAAGCAAGCCATTTTCTTCACATGCAAAGTAAATACACACGGTGATTAGGGCATATCTAATGGTGTTTCTATTTGTGGCTTCGTTACTATACAAATTGGGTTGCAATAAAAAGTGAAAAATACGGTATGGATTAATATTAGAGAGATGAAATAAGCCTAGAGGCCCTAAAGTTGTCTTGTGAATAATAGGGCTACAATGGGATCGATCCAGCATAGGACCAGCATTGCATATGCCCTTACATCATTGGCCATGTCAAAAGTGTGTCCTTACGGTGGAGGTGGATGTCGAGGTTGCGGCTGGGCATAGGATGGTAGACATGGTGGCAGCCATGGCACCAACCAATGAGCCTTGAGCTCTGACTTGTACTTCTCTTGCATGGATGACATATTCGAAAACATCTTAACGGCCACAAGAGGGCCACTCTCGTGGAGATGCCCTTGGCAGAGGTAGAGGGCTAGTCCAAGCAACTGGAGGGAGTTGACGTTGACATCGATGTGATCACAGGGAGAAAATTCAATAAATGACACTAAATTCATATGCTTCAAAGCATGTGTGTTTGATGTGTGGGACCATCTGGTTCCATGACAGTGGCCCAGGGTGTCATACATTGAAACACAATTTTTAAGCGTGTCATTGTTGAAATCTCCCAATCATAGGTGTTGTTAGTGATGGCTATCACGATGTAATAACAGGTGTCAAAACTCCAACTCCATGAAACGGCCGTCACCAGTGACGGTGTCCGGGCTTTGGTCGGTGACACTGAGGTTGATCGGTGACCAATGAGCACTAGGACGACCAGGAAGAGGAGTATGAGCTGATGGGCTGGGCACTCATAATTTCAACTCAGACAAGGACGATGACCAACCTCCTCCGAGCTTGTCAAACTCCATGGCTTCTGACTCCGACAACGATTCTCGGCGGTTAGGCTAGCAAAGTTTTTTAAAAAAACGTGCATATTATGTTGAGCCGATTCAGAGGGCAGTACTAATGACTTATTTTATAGCTGATACAAATTTATCTTTGCATAGTGCCAAAAGATACTTGGAACTGGACATGGACATTACTGTACGACCCCAGCCCACAATGCTTCCTTGCTCGCTCGGCGCCCATGCATTCCATTCCACGCTTCGGAATATGAATATCGGATGGAATCATGGAATGCACCCGGGCCACCTGAACTACATGACTCACGCATAAAATATTTCACATAAATTTTAATTAATGGTTGGTTTCATTAATTAAATATTTCACACACACATACAATTTCCGCCTTACACTTCTTACGTTCAGCGGCAGAAAAATAATATTGAAGAAAAAGCGGAAGTTTGGTCTGAGCAGTCAAGATGGTTTTGAAAGTTCAAATCATTTTTTAAAATTCAAACATATTTTCTAATTCAAAATCTAAAAGTTAAAACATATTTAAAATTTAAAACGAATTTCAAATCTAAACCAAATTCAAAATTGAAATCAATTTGAAATTTGGTATATATAGTATAAAATAAAAAATATGAATTAAGAAGAAGTAAGAGTTTGCGACAGAAATTTATACAGTATCGTTCGACCAAATCGAGCGAACGAAGTCGTACATCATATTGGGAGAATATTTCATTTTTTTGTATCCACCGTTCAAAATGATTTGGTACGGCTCAACGAACCAAACATATGAATGGACACAAAATTTGTATCATACCATAAAGAAACTATCTTCTACAGGTAACCAAACACACTCTAGCACAATAATAAGCCAAGAGGGAAAAAGGTAGCAGAATCCTAGTCAATGACCCCCGAAGAAGGCGCCACTAATCGCATCAATAATTGTGTTCAAATAATGCATCAGCGTGCAGGCAGTAAAATAAAAAATTAGAATGCAGCTAGCATCTGAATATCTGATGCATGCCACTAGAAAAAAAAAATTCTGTCCTTTTTTTCTTCGCTAGGTTGTTCTTCGATCATCTGCACCAGGCAACATGCTCCATTCTTGGTCCAATTCCATCGCGAAAAATTATGAATTCTGTCTATTTTTTATGTCCAGTGGCAGATCTAAGAAAACAAGTTATTAGAGTCATCGAGGTCCTTTTAACCTTATTAAGACCCAGTTCTTTTCAGCTTAACAACTTAATGGATTAACAGCTTAACGACTTATCTACGTTTTAAAAAGACATATGTTTTGAGTTTTTTAAGTCTGTTTTTCGCTATTTTGAAGATGGGTTCTAACGCTTTAAAAAGCAAGTCAAAATGAAATGTATCCGAATCTCAAAACTATCTCAAAAAACTCTCGAAGTTCAGTCATTTCAGCAGTTCAGATCAGCTCAAAAGAATAGGTTCTAAATCACTAGTTTTAACTTTAAACTATATGTATGTTTATATGTTTATATACTAATAAAGTAGCAATAGACAACAAATAATTGTCCAAAAGGTATGACATCGGTTCTAACACCATAGATCCATCCTTGTCTATATTTTATCATCTTAAAAGGATGTTATTGAAAACCGTAGAAAATATGATAGAAAAATAAGGTAAAGAAGAAAATATGGCCTATGCTCTACGCGGCTACGAGCCTACGTAGAACCGTCTCACATTCAGCCATTGTTCCTTTTATTTTAACAACACCTTAACGGCTTAACTATGGTCCTGTTCTTTTGAGCTGATCTGAACGGCTGAACAGATGAATGGTTGAAATAACTGAACTTCGAGAGTTTCTCGAGGTAGTCTCGAGATTTGGATCCATTTCGTTTGACTTGGTTTTTTTAGACAAGTTTGACTTGGCTTTTAAAGTGTTAGGAGGCACCTTTAAAACAACAATAAAATGGACTCAAAAAACTTAAATCATATGCCTTTTCAGAACGTATATAAGTCGTTAAGCTGAAAAGAACAGGGCCTATGTTTTGAAAACACATCTTTGAGTTTTTTTGAGTCCGTTTATTCACTGTTTTGAAGACAAATCCTAACGCTTTAAGAAGTAGGTAAAAAATAGATCCAAATATAAAGAATACCTTAAAAATCTTTTCAAATTCGTTCATTTCAGCCGTTTATAGCGATACAAAACAACTAACCTCAGTACATGGAAGCGTCGGGAAATAATGGGAGTTGCGAGTTGGGACTTGGGAGTAGCAACTTCTCAAAAAAAAAAGAAAAAGAAAAAGTTGGGAGTAGCAAAAGCATCTGGAAGGCAGGCTGGGTTTATTCCATTTCCAGCTTGTGGTGGCAGTCTCGGTATTATCGCCTATTGGCCCTTTGTGCGGGGCCCACGGCCCCACGGGATGCCCGCACTGCCAGATTTGAGGATCCTCCATGCCCACCGCCCCAGTGGCCGTCCTCCCAGACCGAAACATCGCTAATCCATAGGAAAACAACATCAGCATCTATTTTCTTGTGCAAAAAGAAGTTCATGCGGTCCTTGAAATTGTGCCACGTTTTTTGCCCCAAGGTATTTCCAAACCAGTTGACCCAATGACCTTTCCCAAATTTGAAGTATTTGTCGGCCTACCGTAAGAAAGAAGTCTCTATAAAACATCTTCCCCTCCTGAAGTACCAAAGGTACGCGGAGACCGGTGAAAATGAATATGTTTGCTACTGAAAGAAGCCTGCCTATTAACTAATATTCATCTTTAGAATGAAAATTGCTATGAAGCTCAATCTACGGTCGATTCAAAAGGAGGCAGTCATATATATGGGAGCCATCTCATTATCTTTTCGCAAAGAAAAAACTATGGTAAACTGACTGATCTTTACATCAGTTGATGAAATAGCCCAATGCAAAAAAAATGCATGTTGGGTCTTTGAAACAGTTCGAATCTTTTTAACAATAATCCGTTTGATCTGTTTTTACCGAGAAGGTCTAGTATATATGGACATGCTTATATAACTGTATGTACGTATTCTCGTGTATAAAGCCATTATAGAGTAATATCGCATGCATATGACTTAAAAGCTCATTTTTCTTAAGCCGGTTTCGGTGCATCACTACATCATCTTAAATCATCTTAACATAGCATAAGTAAATATGAATAATGCTAGAAATATTTTAGCATGTTTGTAGTGTCTGAGCTGAATAAATGAACTGGTTGAGCTAAAGTTAGTTGTATATGGAACGGAGTAAATAAGTTGATCGAATAGACAAGATCAAGGGTGTGTTTGGTTCGTAGCCCTCGTTTGCCATGCTAAATTTTGGCTTGCCAAAGTGATTTGACTATCGTTTGGTTTCTAGCCAACAAATGACGCGCCAATGAAAAAACTAGCCATGCCAAATTTTTTACCTTGCACGTTCCGCCAAAACGATGGCGGTCGAATAGCTCGCCATCTCGCCAAACCAATTGCTCGCGCACTCACTGCGGAGAGAGCAGCAGCGCTAGCTAGTCAGCGATTCATTTTAGTTAATTTTATCTTCTAATTTTCATATCTATTTTGTATAGTATCCAAATGACATGAAGCAAATTTTGTAATTCATGTAAAATCCTAACGACCCATTTTATAGTTTTTTAATTTTTTTTTTTATAATTTATAAGGTATATTTTGTATTTTTAAATTCATTTTTTTTGCTTTCTGGAATGGTTTTTAATTTTTATGTTCTATTTCAAATGTTAAAATTAATTTCATTTGTATATTTTTAAATTTATTAAACTTTATGCAACTTTATATGATTTTTATTTGACCATAAGAACAATTGGCATTATAATTTGGTAATCAACCAAACATACCACCGATTTTACCAACATTTGGCTGCCCTCAATTGATTATAAACCAAACGGCACAGATTTTACAATAAAAGGTTATGCCCTCAATTGGTCATGACCATTCATTGGCATGACCAATGAGGGCTACGAACCAAACAAGCCCCGAGACACTTATGAACATGCCGAAAAAATAAAAAATTTATGACTCAAACACACTCTACGGCTGCGTCCTCTTGTGAGTGTCGCTATTCTTTTCCCCCGAATCAACTGTCCCAATTTGCAACATCAAAACATGTGGCCGTGGCACTGCTAGCCAGCGAGCAAACGAGTGGCAGAAAAGAGCACATGGTTGATGCACCAGAGGATCCGGATCCGGATTCGATCGGCGGCGCGCCGGACAACCAAGCGGGGTCGCCGGCGGCGACCGTGCCCCGCCGGCCAAACAACACCGACACGTGTCCACGTGGCCCTCCCACGGTCCCACCCCGCCGCGCATCGCACATGGGAAAAAAATCATTTCTGATTTTTAAGCCGCATTATTGGAAAGCAAATATGCCCTCCGCTTCTTTCTTGCGCGAGAAACCACGAGTGACCCGCCACGCCGCAGCCGCGCACCCACCTGGAAGTGTAGAGCCCCCGCCGATGACACGTGGGCCTCCTTTTGCTCGGGCCTACACGTCATAAGGACACATGGCGCTCCAGCGCCTTCTGGGTGGAGGGAACAGGCGGGGGAAAGACAGGTCACCCACGCACCTTGCCCTTAATTTAATCACCACTTTATTTATTTCGCCTTCGCCTTTTGCGCTCGGATTTATAAAGGCGAGGCGCTTAAACCCTCTCTCCTCCACTGCTCCCTATCCGCTTCTAGGCGCTTCTCCCCCGCACATCTCCGTCTCCCTCGTCGTCGTCCTCCCTTCCCCTCGCCATGGGTAACCGCTCGGATTCACCCCTCCACTTCCCTAGTTCCCTCTCCCTCCTCCTGCTGCTGTCTCTGATCTGATTCGTCTTTTTTTTTTCTTCTGATTTTTTGGTGGTTTTGGGATGCAGGCAAGATCAAGATCGGAATCAACGGTGGGTTTCTGGCTGGGTGTACTGTTTGGCGATATTTGGGTGTGTGGGTTCGGGTGGATTTGTGGTGATTTCAGTGGGTTTCTGGTGTTGTCCGTGTCGGATTTGGGGCAGGTTTCGGAAGGATCGGGAGGCTCGTCGCCAGGGTCGTCCTCCAGAGCGAAGATGTTGAGCTCGTCGCCGTCAACGACCCCTTCATCACCACCGACTACATGGTATGCGCTCCGATTTGTGCTGCTCGCCATTTGTGATGCGTAGATCTGGTGGCTTGGGAGGGTTTTAGTGTGGTTTTAGCTCCGATCTGTATAACTTGCGTGCGTTGGGTCTCTGCTAGGGTTCTAGAGTCGTTTTTCCTCCGATCTGGTGCTTTCCATTCAGATCTGACTGGAAATGATGGTGTTGTTGCCTAGTTGTGCTATTAGTTGATTTAGATAGCTTGATAGTTCACAGATTTTGTGATTTGTATGTTACTTGTTTTATTAGAGTGAATTCATGAATTGTGTGGTTTATTTGTGTGTTAAAGCGCATGATTTCTATTTTGCCCTTGTGATGTGCAGACCTACATGTTCAAGTACGACACCGTGCACGGCCAATGGAAGCACAGCGAGCTCAGTATTAAGGACAGCAAAACGCTTCTCTTCGGTCAGAAGCCGGTCACCGTGTTTGGTGTCAGGTATACCGATATTTCAGTTCTGAGGGAGATGTTCAGAAGCTTGTGCATGTATTAGCAATAGAACAAATTGTTGATTTGTCTGCATTTCGAAAGGAATCCTGATGAGATCCCGTGGGCTGAAGCTGGTGCTGAGTATGTCGTGGAGTCGACTGGTGTCTTCACTGACAAGGACAAGGCTGCCGCTCACTTGAAGGTATAATTTGCTACCTTCGAATGCAAATCAATTTTAACATCCTTACAGTTTCTGCTCTTAGTTGTTTCGTTGGGGATTGCATGCTTGAAAAAAAGATCCTTTAGCATATTGTCGGGGATTGTATGCGTGAAAAAAAATCCTTTAGCATATTATTATATCTTTCTTCTCGAGGTCATGTCTCATGTGCTAGAATGGTGATCTGTGCGTAAGTTGTTGTAACTTAAAGACTCCTGCTTTTTGCTCAAGTTAGCAACGTTTTTCCAATTAAATGTGTAAACACATGTCCAGAAAATGCATGGAAATACCTCGTAAATCCCTGCTTTTAGATTAGCAAGGTATGCAATTTGGAGTATTTACTGTGCCAATTTAGATAGAACAAGGATGATAAAATGGAAGGATCCCTATTTTCCCATGGTGTTTTAATTACCACTGCAGCTTTCAGTTCACCTCGTACCATCAAATTAAATGTGAGTAACCTGTCCTAAGTAATTTCTTGTCTCAAAGGTATTTTAAGAGTGCTAAATAAAGCTAATTTACACTTTGGTATATTAAAGAAATAGGGAATAAAATGAAACATACATGTACACATTAAATGTCTTAACTCTGATATTTGGCTTTCCACAGTTGCTGTTCTTTGTTATTGATACATGGTGTGCGTTCTTCACTCTGATGTTTTACTGTCCGCAGAAGCTTTCCTTTATGCCTTTGATACATGTTGCTCTTCCTCTTGTTTCACAGAAATCTAGCTGTGTGAATGCAGTTCCAACAGAATTTGGACATCTTACAAGTTACAATGTTGTTTGAATATCAGGGTGGTGCCAAGAAGGTGGTAATCTCTGCCCCAAGCAAAGATGCACCTATGTTTGTTGTTGGTGTCAACGAGGACAAGTACACCTCGGATCTTAACATTGTCTCGAATGCAAGCTGCACCACAAATTGCCTAGCTCCCCTTGCTAAGGTGTGTTTCACTTTTTTTTCATATCACTAATGTTTAATGGCTGCTGGTGGAATTTTTTGTTCATTTCTTGATAACAGCTAATATCCTCCACCAGGTCATTCATGACAACTTTGGTATTGTCGAGGGTCTGATGACCACCGTTCATGCTATCACTGGTAAGATTCTGTTTTAGGCCCAGTTCTTTTCAGCTTAACAGCTTAACGACTTATCTATGTTTTAAAAACACATATGCTTTTGAGCTTTTTTAGTCTGTTTTTCGCTGTTTTGAAGGTGGGTTCTAATGCTTTAAAAAGAAAGTCAAACGAAATGGATCTGAATCTCGAGACTATCTCGAGAAGTGCTTGTAATTTAGTCATTTCAGCCATTCAACGGTTCAGCCGTTAAGATCAGCTCAAAAGAACAGGGCCTTATTGTTTGACAACACCACTTCTAAGATTATATGTATGGCCCCAAGTAATTCGTGTTATCGACTTCATGCATTGTTATTTTGCAGCCACGCAGAAGACTGTTGATGGACCCTCAAGCAAGGACTGGAGAGGTGGGAGGGCTGCCAACTTTAACATCATTCCAAGCAGCACTGGTGCTGCCAAGGTACGCCACTAAATGATGTATTTGTAGTAAGCTTAAGCTGTTGTTACCCATTTCCATTTGTTCTTTACTTTATTATTTTGTTTCTGCATATTGGAGTGTACATATCTGATACAAATTAATTCATAGGCGCTGACCGGTAGATCTGGTGATAACATGAACTGAGGAACTTTGTCTCTCCCTTTCTTGCCCAGCATGTTGTTGGCTTTTTATGCTTGTAATGCTTTTCATGCTTTTTTTTTGTCCAATTTGTATAAATAAAAGTTCATGGGCAAAATCTTTAGTAAAAATGAGTTTTTATTCCTGAAGATCTGAATGATGTATATTGCAATCTTAATGCTAGAAGCTAGGATTCTAGGGACATTCGCATATTTTTCATCAGTCAATCACTGTCTGCACAATATAATTAAGTCATTTTTCTGTTGGATCTGCAGTTTATCTGACTCTTTTGCTTAGTTGGATTGCAACTTATTGACCTTTAATGTTGATGGATTGCAGGCTGTTGGTAAGGTTCTTCCTGATTTGAATGGCAAGCTTACGGGTATGTCTTTCCGGGTTCCCACGGTGGACGTGTCAGTTGTTGATCTCACTGTTAGAACTGAGAAGGCTGCCACATATGAGGACATCAAGAAAGCTATCAAGTAAGTGTTTTTAAAAGCCATTTTGAAATAATAGTCATTCCAGGTTGAGGAGGATTTATTTGTGTTGTTGCCACTTAATGTGCCTTGTACATGTTTACTGAAGTTGTATACTTGTATGGATATTATTGGGTTCATGTGCGGGTGCGGAACAGTAGTAGGTAGGCTAAATATTGCAGGATGTCACTGATGGGGTATACTATTTTTTTCAGGGCCGCGTCTGAGGGAAAGCTTAAGGGAATCATCGGTTACACTGATGAAGATGTGGTTTCCAGTGACTTCGTTGGTGACAGCAGGTATGCTTGTTGCCTTCGTCCTCCATGAATGTCAATTATTTTGGATTAAAAAACCATGGCACATGTTCTCAAATTAACCTGTAATATGCTTTTCCCCCAATTTTATAATTCAATAACTTTTGTTTTGGCGTTTAGGTCGAGCATCTTTGATGCCAAGGCTGGAATTGCTCTTAACGACAACTTCCACAAGCTTGTCTCCTGGTATGACAACGAGTGGGGTTACAGGTGAGTCGCCCTTGATTCAATTTCTGTACTATACAATGCCTAAGCTTGTATTTTAGCTCTTGCTGACCACGCTTCGATACCCAACTCTGCAGCAACCGTGTTGTAGACTTGATCCGCCACATGGCCAAGACTAAGTAGATCGTTTTGCTGCCCAGTTCCAATGGTATTTATCTTATGGCTGAATCGGAGACCAGCCTGCTTGTCTGCTGAGAATAAATGTGGATGGTGTTCACCAGACGCCCGCTCCATGCTAGTTGGGACATGAGTCGCATTTTGTTTTACTATTCGCCACTACCTGTTACGAAGTTGCTAATATGGTTGAAACCTGAGGTTACCTTTTTGCTTGTGCTGAATATAAGTACTCCAGTGCAGTTGTAATTTTGCTATGCTGATTGGTTCCATAGACGAGCTTTTGTTGTGCTTTATAGTTTGGCTTGCTTCTTCCTGGGATGGCTGGGCATTTCCAATTGCATTATGTTTTTTGTGTTTAAATTATGGTTTCATGTCATCGTGCCTGTGGCTAGACTGGCGATTGGTAAACTCTGTCAACTCTGCCATTAGCCACGGTTCGGCACTCTTGCCTTAGGTTTCAATTTGTTTAATTCTGTTCGAAGTTTTAGATCTGGTTTTCTCGTTCGTTTTTTTATTGTTAGGAGTTTGTTGGTCTCTTGCAGCCGTTCACCCTCCTTGTTAGGGGTTTATTTTGTTTGTGTTAGGACTTTCTTTTTTTAGATTTATAAAGGCCTCAGCCCTCGGGCCTCTCTTGAAAAGGATCATAATTTTTTAATTAAAATTTTAAGCTATTTTAGTTTGATCGCAAAGGCTCACGTGAACGATCTTATCTCCCTTATGCTTGGCTGCTTGGGTATGTGGAGTTGGTCCCATCGTAACATGCTCACAGCTGATGGCAAACTGGTACGAATCAACAGCTGCAGCTGGATGCAAGTAGCCGGATTTCGTCAAGACGTAGGTGGAGCATGAATATTCGCTGCCTATATGTGCCAAGAGGCTCTTCAATTTGTCTCTTATCTAACTTCTGTATTTCATATTAAATTATTTTGCTACAGCACCATGCCAATCCAGTCCTCCCATCTCATGCCATCCTCCACTCCAAGCACTACCCCATTCGGGGGATTAGGGTTGCAACCTAGAACCGCCATGTCACCTTCAGGCGACCAATATCGTTGTAGTTGCCTCTTCCACTCTACTCACCTTCCTCTCCTCTTAGAGTCTTAGAGCATCCCCTGCAGGATAATCAAATTGGCATGTATTTAAAAAATTTTTGCATGCAGCCGGCGGGAAGCAATCTGGGCAGAGAAGCAGCAGCGCAGGCCAGCATCAAAATCGCGTTACTGTAGCAATGACGGCTCATTTGATGCCCCCGCTGGGGATGCTCTTAAATCTTGTTTGTTTTAGATTAATGTTGAGTTGTGTTTTACTGTAGCAAATTTATGACCCATTTGAAATACATTTTAAGAAATTCAAAAAATTATGAAAAAAGTTTTTGCGAACTTTAGAAGAACTATTTAAAACCCCACAAAAATAACTATAAAATATTACAACATTTGGCTTATACAAAAATAACAAATTTTCATTTAATTTAATTTAAATTAATGAATTTAATTTAATCTGAAACAAACAAGGCCTTAGGCTCCAACCCACCTCTCATCAGTCATCCCAAGGAGAGTCGATGCCCTGTATGGCCAGTTGTGTGGGTATTGACAATGACGATGGCAATCGCGTGTGGTTGCTGTGAGGGAGGGTGCTATAGAGGAGACCGACCATGGCAGAGGGGTGTGCACATTTCTTACCTCATGTTGGCGGTCCTTTATTCGGTGGCGGCGTAATTAGGAGCTTTGGATTCTATCCACGACGACGAACAGCGATGTATTCACAACCCTCCTCAATCTCACTGGGGCGGGTGGTGGCTTCCCCCTCCTGGCGCGGTGGCCTCTTTACCCATGTGGTCAACATCTTCTCTTTACCTCAGTAGGGGGGTCGGTTTAGGTCACATAGCAAGCAAAATTGAAGACCTGATGTAGCTTTGCGTTGAACTCGGTCAATCTAGACTTATGTTGCATGTTGCTATCTGTGGGCATGTGTGATGCCATTGTCACACGGTTTTAAAAATTAAAACTATTCATGTTTGGTTTTTTAAAAAAATTATGCATGACGGTTCTAAAAACCTTGCATCTCGTGCTGTGGGCCATTATATTGTGCTGGGTTTTCGCTGGACTTATAAAAATCTTGCTAGGCTCAGGCCCTGTTCCAAAATCTGGCCCAGCCTGGTTCGCGATTATGTCTAATTGCATTGCAAATTGCAACAGGCCTAGTTTTGGCCGGGTCCAACAGCAACGAAAGAGGTGCCTTTTTAATTGTTTTTTAAATTAGATAATTTTTATATTAAAGCTAAATACGTAGATGCCTCTCGCCATCTGGTGAGACAGTTTTTAGATCCCACGCGTCCTTTCGGTGAATTTTACGTAACCAGCCGAACACACAGTGACTGGGAGGTAAAAACTAAAAGGCGCCGGTGGACCGGGCGGAATTTGTCAAGGCTTTGGAATGTGTTCATCCGTACGTGGCCATCATTCATAGACCTGAACAACGGGCCGGCCCAATTCAACCCAGTTGGTTCGGTTACTATGCGAACCATGCCAACCAGGCCAATGGGGCTGGGTCTCGGTCCAGATTCGATTCGCACAGTAACTAAACCGAATAAGGTCAACCCGGTTTTATATGGACTACTTCATTTTAATTAAAAATATCTAAATAAATTAAGAAAAAACCACTGTATCTCATAAATACACACTATAAATTGCGTAAATATATTATACATCATTAGAAATATATATATATATATATAAATGAATATATTTAATTAAATAAATATGCTACAGTGACGAACCGGACCAAAACCGATCAGGCCAGCCCGTCACTATACTAACCGAATCGGGCCGGTCCGAAGGGCCAAGGCCTCGGCCCAAGTTCGGTTCGGTGAACCGAACCGTGCCGGCCCGGTTCGATGAACAGTGCGAGCCAGCTGGGTTCGGCCTTGTTAGCCCGGCCCGTTTGGCCACCTCTAATCATTCACTGCTGGTCACACCTCGTTGCATGCACGCGTTCCAAGTCCCAACATAGGAAAATACCGTAAAATTGGTTCTTGCTTTGTACTAGTACTAGTACAACGCCCGTGCTTTGCCACGGAACTAAAGGGAGAAAAAGAAAACATAAATCGTAGCAACATAAAAATTATAAAAGACAGTTTAGGAAACAAGCGTGCGCATATCTATTACAATATAAAGGTTAAAATAAAAATGACATACACTAACTAATGTACAAATATGAATGTTTTACAAATACTCAAATCATATATTTAATTGTAAAAATTATCTAATAAAACAAAATCATATAACTTCCATACCATTTCACTGGTAATATAGTAACAATCTAATAGGTAGTTACTTTTCAGATAAAAACAGATACTTGGTTGAAATGACTTGAATGAGTTCCTTTAGTTCCTTGGCAGAAATGACTTGAATGAGTTCCTTTAGTTCTTGATGAGCTACAGTTCATGATAGTATCTGTTTCGCATGGCAAAGATTGCACCCTCATAAAACACTATACAATTTTGATCATGTAGTTCAGTATTTCCATTTGCATCATATATAAGTGGAGAAAATGGGTTACCTGCTCACTGGAAACCACGGATTGGTCCAATTTTTACAGAAACATATTTCCCCTTCGAAGACACTTTTTGGGATATTTGACCATGCAGAAGCGAGGTAATAAATCTATAGGAATCAAGATAGTCAAAGAACGCCAAAAAGAAATAAACATTTAACCTTACAATAAAGTAAGAAAATGGGTTACTGCTTGATTTATGCAAACCATATATATTATTGACAATTGCTGGTGCTTACACTTTCTTCCAAATTAAATGGTGGAAAATGGTATTTCATGCATCTAATGTCATGCTTCCAACGAATATGTAAACATTAAGCTGCTAAAGAAAAATACTTGAGTTGCTAGAGGAATTTGCTAGTGGCAATCAGCCCTATTTATTTCACCTTTTGTTTCGGACACTACCGATTGTGTCAAGATTCTTCAGCCTTTTCCATGTTCAAGTCCAAATTACAATTTCATGCATTTATAAATTATAATTAGTATTATACTATTATATAGAACTTAGAGGACACTACCAATATAATAAATTAAATGCACCAAAATCATTTTCATCAAATCACATGTTCTACTTCATAAGCACATTTGCAATGGAGCTGAGAATTCGAGCACCAACCTTGGGAATTCTTTCTTGGACTACTGATTCGACTGCAATAACCATTGATTGGACAAAATCATCACCTCCAGTACAAATTGCAGTAAATCCTCTAACTGTAGGATATGAATTTACCTGTAAAACATATGAAACAAGTGATGTTTCACATGCTTAAAATCATTTGTGGGGAGGATTGGAGCGGCGGCATATCTGGTGGAGGAGACGGCGAAGAGGCGACGGCGGCGCAGGCGGTGGAGGGCAGCGGCGGGCGCGCAGGTCTGGTAGAGGGCAGCTGAGGCGCCGACACCGGCAGAAGAAGGGCGGCGCCCACCAGTGGGGATGCAAGCGGGTGGGGCGCAGGTGGTGGTGGGCGGTGGAGGTGCATGCGCCGCTCGAAGAAGCGGCGGAGGGCGCGCGAGGCGTGGAGGCGGCGAGCGCAAGCAGCCGTGGAGGGCTAGACTGGCGGGGCGGCGGCGCCGTCTCGAAGGAAAGGTATGGGCGCCAACGATGGCTAGGGTTTCGGGTGGGGGAGACTGGGAGAACACGCGAGCGATGGGAACCGTCGGATGAATTTGAATGGTTTTGATTTGTTTGATGAGCCATCACTTATCACCATAAGGTGCTTTTTAGGAGTAGAGATGATGGATGAAGTGGAAATGGCATGAATTCCGCTTGTTCATCGGTTGGTTTTGAAGCTTGTCACATGGTTTTTTCCTCGCCTGCTGCTGGCCAAATCCAATCGGCCCGATGGCGATTTATATAAAATCCGTTAATCTTTTTTTTTTTATAACTAAAGGCAGTGGCTCGGCCAATTCCATTAAGTTAGAGTAAAAAGAAGCATGTACAAAATAAGAACAAGATCAGACAAAAAGCAGCAAAAACTACAGGAAAAACCTAGACCAACATCCAATCAACCAAATCCTATCTAATGTCCCGAAGGATTTGTACAACATCATAGAGCTTTACTCAGAAAATCTGCTCGTTAAGCTTCAACCATGCATTATAGGAGACGTAGATGATGAGACCATAAAATCCGTCTATCAATGGCTAGATTTAAAACCGCACAACAGAGTGGTGTGAGAAGTTTATTTATTTAATTTAATAAAACAAATATTAGTTATCTATATTAGTTCACAGCTGCGATCCCGACTCCCGAGGCCATGAGGTCGTCGCCGACGTCTCAGGGGACGGCGGCGTCGCAGCGACCGGCACGCCGGGACTCGCCGCCGCCGCACGCCCTCCCCTCCGTCTCCGTTCTCCACTGGAGCTTGCGTCACACCACGACTCGAGAATCCCACGGATTTCTTCAGCTCGTAGCTCATGGCGTTTCCATGGCCGCTGCGACTGTACCCATCGGATCACTTTTAACAAATTTCTGAAGCGCCGTGATGGGAGGATGATGTGAACGCGGCCGCATGAAATTTCCTCTTGGCTTTCCCAGATAGAGACACACGATAGTTAAACTAGTACTTTGATGAATCCCGCTCTGATAACAACACATTAGCTTTCCATTTAATTTAATAATGAAAAATCCTGGCCTATTTACATGCCAGTGATCGGCACGCCAGGACTCGCGGTGATTGACTATTCGTCTCACTAAAAAAATTTGTGCCAACATGCAAAAACTTAGTGCAAACATGATTATCAATGATAACGTAAACCACAAAAAAAAATATTTACATAATTCTTTTGAATAAGATGAATGGTCAATTGTGTGTTTAAAAGTCAAAAGCGTCGGATAAAAAAGAACGGAGGGAGTACTTTTGATAAATCCCGCTCTAATAAGAACATATTATTTTTTTCATTTATTTAATATTGAAATAAAAAGTATTCTTACCTATGTATCAGGACAAACGAACACGGCATATACGAAGAATAAATCACTTATGCAAGTGATAAGTAAAAGTTGAGTTAAACAGAGATCTAAAAGTGAATTGTATTCCATGAATATGATATCTATCTAATGTGATATATTCCATATATGACAAAGGTAGAGTCTTGAAATATTTCGATCGATCGGTCATATAGGCCTGAGTCAGACATTAAATAGCTTCGATTTGAAAAGCAATACTGGGGCCCAAGTCGATGTGCTCTTATTTTGAATCTATAGTTTTTTGGCCTACCGTAGCCTGATTCGTGATCATGTCTAATTGCCATGCAAATTGAAATAGGCCCAATTTGGGCCGACCCCAACGACAACCAGGAGAAGTGCTGATTTTTTTTTAACTTTTTTAATTTTCTAAATTAAATAAATTTATATTAAAGTTAATAAATACATAGATGCCTCTCTCTGTCTAGTCAGACGGATATCACCCATCAATCCGGTGGATATTAGGTAACCAGCCGAATACACAGGTGAGCCGTTTAAAAAAAGAACACCATTGGATTTTTAAAACAAGTTGACTAACATTTCTTCGAAGTATACGGCGATTAAACACCACACGTGCCTCAGAATTTTCCTATCCAAAAGGCAGTATCAGCATCTGCATTGCCACCGTCATTCAGTTTCAGTTCTGTTTTTTTATTACGCATACGCTTGGACTTTCCTGCTGCCTTATAACTGGGTCAATTCTTCAACTCATGGCTATCAAAAACTAGAGGACAGAGTCCAATCGAGTAATTAATGCAAAAGAAAAGAGGCACAGCTAATTAATAGGTGAAGAAGCCAACTGATGCCTTAATTGCAACCTCTTCATCGCTCCTGCCGACGTACACACTGTGATTTGCCGATTTGGGAGTCGACCGCACTGGGTGGTGACATGAGCATACTACGCACTGAATTAAGTATGCTTAAACTAGCAAGAAGAAACTTTGATTACGCTAATGAGAGAGAATGTTTATGCAGATGCGGAGCAGTTACAGTCCATTTGTCGTACCGGTACGTTTTATGCGGCGGAGGATTAGAATAGATGTCACAATGGGGAGAACCAGGTCAGAGCTAGTAGGTGAATGAAGATATATCCGGGTGGATATAGCGAGAGATCTGAACTAAAGTAAACCATGCATGCTCAAGTGAGACTGCTTTGTGGGGAGAAAATGATTGAAATTGTTTGTAGCCAATAAACTCAGTGTCAAGTATGTGTAAACTTTCTTTATTGATAATCGATCCAGAGAGGTTACAATGGGAACACTTTCCCTTTTATACAGAAAGTAAATGACAGTTTCTCTCTTTTGCTTTTGGCGTACGCAGTAGGCATAGAGGTTGGGAATGGTTGCGTCCTCTTCTTCAGCATACAGATTAAGCGCCCTTGATTAACTGTAAATTAGTGTTAATCCGTAATAAGACAATTACTATTTTGCCCATAATAAAACTGTCTCAGTTTATTTCTCAACACTCCCCCTTGGGCAAAATATTATTATATGCAAATGTTATTATAAAAACTCCTTTCAAAAAACCCAATGGGAAAAATGAATGAAGAAAAATTATACAATGCATATATATACTTGTATTGCCATATTGCCTCGTTAAAAACTTTATATATGAGAAACCATTATTGAAAAAACTCATAATAAAGAAAAGATAAGGGGGAGTACATCCCTAAACTCATAACTGTTATTTTATATATATATATATATATATATATATATATATATATATATATATATATATATATATATATAGAGTTGTGCTCCGTCACCACAACCGATGAGCCTCCGTCGGTCGCGCCTCACCATCGGATGGAACGCAGTACCGTCGGATCGGGCCGAACCCCACCTCCGCAGCCACCGGTTCAAGAATAACAGGCGAGAGCAGCGGCACCACCACAGCGACTCCTCCCTCCCGCTCGTTCTCTCTCTCACCCCAAATCGCTAATTCAAACCCTAGCCCTAGCCTTGTGATGGAGCTCGAGCTCGGCTCCCTTCCTCCTCGTCCTCCTCTCTCCAGCCTGGCGCCGTCCTTCTTCCTTCTCCAGCAGCAGCACGAAGGATGAGCCCTCACCGTCTCCTCTCTCGTCCCGGCCGCCGCCATCCCATGGCGCCTCACCTCCCTCAACTCTTGTTGCCAGGTGCCCTCATCCCAAGCCGGCGCCAAGAGGAGCATCCCGAGGAAGAAGCCGCCTCCATTGCGTTAGCCTTCCGAGTGCAAGTCTGAGCCACCATCCCTCCTCAACGTGCGCCGCCGGCGCCATGAGGAAGGAGCATCCACATCCTCCCGTGACTTCAAGAGCCGGCAGGAAGGAGCTCCGATCCGCCACTAGAAGAACCACGACTGCAGATAGGAGGCAAAATGTCATTTTTATGTTGTAATGCCTGAATTTGTTTGAGTTTGTATGCATGAAAGTCATGTATTTTTGCTCCTAAATTTGCTAGCGTGAACTTGAGTGTACGGATCCCTCCGTGAACTTCGATGGGTTTATAAAATTCGAGAACTTTAGTGATCGATCCAAACCATTGATCTTGTTCGTCATGTCAAAACATAGCCACCAAACAAGTTTCGTATTTTTTTAAAATTTTTTGCTATTTATTTTCTAATTTTGAAAATTAGCTTTTTTGAACGCTCCACGACTATTTTAGAAGGCTGATTTTCAAAATTAGAAAACAAATAGCAAAAAAATTCAAAAAAATACGAAACTTGGTTGGTGGCTACCTTTTGACATGACGAACAAGATCAACGTTTGGATCGATCACTAAAGTTCTCAAATTTCAAAAACCCATCGAAGTTCACGGAGGCTCCGTACACTCGAGTGTACACTAGCAAATCTCATATAGAGGCTCCGTACACTCGAGTGTACACGAGCAAATCTCTCTCTCTCTCTCTATATATATATATATATATATATATATATATATATATATATATATATATATATATATATTAAGTAACAGGTTATGAGTTTAGGGATGTACTCCCCCTGAACTCTGCACATCACGAAGTCTCCTCATTCCTATTCCATGTACACAATTATGAAATGTAGAACAAGGTAGTGATTTAGTAAACAAATCAGCGAGATTGTCACATGACTTCGTTTGTAAAATTTCTATCTCTCCACTCTTTTGGAGCTCATGAGGATAGAATAATTTTGGAGTAATGTGCTTTGTAATATTGCTTTTAATATAACCTGTTTGCATTTGAGCAACACAAGCTGCATTATCCTCATAGATAATGGTGGGGTTTATCAATGTGTTTATGCCATTTGATTTCTGTACAAAATTAATCATTCTTCGAAGCCATGCATATTCACGTGATGCTTCATATAAAGCAATTATTTCAGAATGATTAGTGGATGTAGCTACTAAAGTCTGTTTACTAGACTTCCATAAAAAAGCTGTTCCACCATACAGAAATACAAATCCAATCTGAGATCTGGCATTGTGGGGATCAGACATATAGCCAGCGTCTGTATACCCTATCATGGTCATTTCTTGATTTTTCTTATAGAACAAACCTGTTTGCATTTGAGCAACACAAGCTGCATTATCCTCATAGATAATGGTGGGGTTTATCAATGTGTTTATGCCATTTGATTTCTGTACAAAATTAATCATTCTTCGAAGCCATGCATATTCACGTGATGCTTCATATAAAGCAATTATTTCAGAATGATTAGTGGATGTAGCTACTAAAGTTTGTTTACTAGACTTCCATGAAAAAGCTGTTCCACCATACAGAAATACAAATCCAATCTGAGATCTGGCATTGTGGGGATCAGACATATAGCCAGCGTCTGTATACCCTATCATGGTCATTTCTTGATTTTTCTTATAGAACAAACCAAGATCTTTTGTACCTTGGAGATATCTTAAGATTTGTTTAATGCCAGCCCAATGTCTTTTAGTTGGTGCTGCACTAAATCTTGCTAATAAGTTAACTGCAAATGATATATCAGGCCTGGTGCAGTTTGCAAGATACATTAATGCTCCAATGGCTCTAAGATATGGGATTTCAGATCCCAAAATCTCTTCATCTTCATTCCTAGGTCTGAATGGGTCTTTATCCCTTTCTAGGGATCTTACAACCATAGGGGTTTTCAATGGATAAACCTTATCCATATTGAATTTCTTTAATATTTTATCAATATAAGCATACTGGTGTACTAATATTCCCTCAGGAACATGCTCAAGTTGTAAACCCAAGCAATATTTGGTTTTACCCAAATCTTTCATTTCAAACTTCGTCATAAGATGATTGCATGCTTCTTTTACTTCCTTTGTGGTTCCAATTATATTTAAATCATCTACATAAACTGAAATTATGCAATATCCATTTTCAGTTTTGTTTATGAACACACAAGGACAATCATCACTATGTGAATAACCTTGTTTTATAAAGTATTCACTTAGTCAGTTGTACCACATCCTTCCCGACTGTTTTAATCCATATAGCGCTTTTTGCAATTTAACGCTATACATGTTGCGACTTGCTTTAGGATTCAGAATATTTATCCCTTCAGGGACTTTCATATAGATTTTCGAATCTAATGACCCATAAATATATGCGGTCACTACATCCATTAACTGCAAATTCAAATTCATAGTTGCTGCCAGAGATATGAGATATCGGAATGTTATTCCACTCATCACCGGTGAATATGTTTCATCGTAATCAATGCCGGGTCGTCTCTGCGTGAACCCTTGTGCTACAAGTCTCGCTTTGTATCTCACCACCTCATGATTTTCATTTCTCTTTCGAGTGAAAATCCACCTATTTCCAACAGGAAATACTTTAGGAGGAATTGGTACAACATTACCAAATACCTCTCTTTTATTAAGCGAGCATAATTCAGCCTCATTAGCCTCTTTCCATTTGACCCAATCTGAGCGCTGCTTGCACTCTGCTATGGTCTTTGGTTCTGGATCCAGATCAAGAGACTTTGCAATTTTAGAGGCAAAGTAAATGTCGACAATTGTAGCATTTCTTTCAAATAATTCCCCTGAATTGTTATAATTTATGGACATTTCATCATTTTTACCTTGTGATTCCACACGATTTCCCATAACGATGAAATCAAGGTCTTCCGATGTTCCAGCACCTAAGTTTGTGCGCACATTGATGCTGGCTTCCCCATTCCTCGCATGGTTTTTAACTTCACATTGATTTCCATTTACTGATATAGGTAATTTACCTTTATTGGTCCTTTGTTGTTTCTGCGGACGTCTCCGTGAAACTAAGTCCCGTGCAATCGGAATTCTCCCCCTCTTAATAGTATTAGGGACAAGAGTAGTTTTGTTTGGTACCTCTACTCTTTCTGGTGCATTCACAGCAGGTATATGTGATCTTGTCACACCTTTGTGATCAGTAAATGCATCTGGCAGATTATTTGCAATATATTGCAAATTTATAATTCTTTGAACCTCTTGTTCAGATTCTTTTGTGCGTGGATCTAAGGACGAAATGCCTGTGGCATCCCAATTTATTTCTCGGCATTCTTCGTGGTATATATTTCCCCCTAATGCCGGAAAATTGTCCTCATCAAATATACAATCAGCGTACCGAGCCGTAAATAAATCACCGGTTAATGGCTCGCGGTATTTTATAATTGACGGAGAATTATACCACACATAGACCCCCATTTTCCTGTGAGGGCCCATTTGTGTTCGCTGTGGTGGTGGAATCGGTACGTATACAGCGCAACCGAATTTTCGCAGATGGGAAATGCTTGGTTTATTTCCATGTACTAATTGTAACGGGGAGACCGTATGATATGCAGTTGGTCTTATTTGAATTAATGCCACAGCATGTAATACTGCATGACCCCAACAACTTGTTGGTAATTTGCAGTTTTGCAATAAAGGTCTAGCAATGAGCTTTACCCTTTTAATCAAAGATTTTGCTAGTCCATTTTGTGTATGGACATAGGGTACAGAATGCTCTATAGTAATGCCCAAAGCCATACAATAATCATTGAATGCCCGTGAAGAAAATTCGGCGGCATTATCCAAACGAATGGATTTTATCCTATTATCAGGATAATTGGCTTTTAATTTTATTATTTGGGACATTAGCTTTGCAAAAGCATGGTTCCTTGTTGACAATAAGCAAACATGAGACCATCTAGTAGATGCATCAAGCAATACCATAAAATATCTGAACGGTCCAAATAATGGTTGTATTGGTCCACAAATGTTATCTTGAATTCTTTCCAAGAAATTTAGTGACTCATTTTTAACTTTGAGATAGGATGGTCTCAAAATTAATTTCCCTTTTGCACATGCCATGCATAAGAAATCCTCGGGCCTTGGAAAACTTATATTTCTAATATTGTGACCAATAGAATTTTTGATAATTTTGCGCATCATTCCTAAACCTGGATGACCCAACCGGTCATGCCAAATCTTGAAAACATCAAGATTTTTTATAAATTGTCTTTAGAGCAACATATGGTTTGGGTTTAATGTATGTATAGTACAATCCAGATGAAAATGAAGGAAACTTTTCAACCACTTGCTTCTCGCAACCAAAATTTTTCACTAAGAGCAAACATTCATCATTGCTCTCGTTACTTGTTTCCACATGGAAACCATTATTGCGAATATCTTTGAAGCTTAAAAATGTACGCTTAGAATCAGGATATAAAAGAGTATCGCTTAAAAGTGTACGCTTAGAATCAGGATATAAAAGAGTATCTTCAATTACTAAGTTAGTACCCATAGGGAGAATAATCATGGCTCGTCCAGAACCAACAATTTGAGCATAATTACCAGCAATGGTCATAATATTTCCATTACTCTTAGATAGAGTTTGAAAATATTTTGTCTCCCTAAGAATTGCATTTGTGGTTCCACTGTCAACTAGACATAATTCTCCTTCCATTGGATTGCTACTCCAAGTTCTATATTAAAGAGCATAAATTAAATTAGACTCTATTTCAAAAATAGAACCTTATAACCACATATATTAATATTCATTGTAAACATATTACATGCTCGTCTTTGGAGCAATAATTAAGACCTAATTACATCAATCTATTCAATTATTACATACAACATTTATGCCTTGTAGAATAATACATGCCGATATTACAAGGAGTACTCTAGGAGATTTGGACAGTATCTCCAAACATATCTTGAGAACTAAATTCCACGATCATGTTCTCAATGCTCATCTTGTCTTCATTTTGTTGAACCATTCCAATGATATCAACATCCATAACAGCATCACGCTGTCCCATATCCACATCCATTTGTGGATTTTCGGTGAAGTGAGACTCAGCCTTGTTGCTTTGATCCTTCCTTTCTTTGTTGCCATGCTTGAGGTACAATTCAACTAGATGCTTGGCGGTACGGCATTCCTTTGCCCAATGTCCAACACATCCACATTTATGGCAATGGCCAGTTTTGCCTTTAGAAAAATTCTTTTTGAATTTTTCTTTGCCATTGAATTTACCCTTTGTATTCTGCATTTTCTTAAACTTAGCCTTTCCTTTACCCTTCTTTTTCTGATTGCGACTAGTACTAGCATTCTGAATATTGTTATGTGCCTCAGGCACTGCCATTGCACCAGGAGGACGAACATTATGATTCTTCAACAAAAGTTCATCATGTTTTTCAGCCTGTAGCAATGTGTATATTAAATCAGAATACTTAGCATAGTTGTTTTGACGATATTGTTGCTGCAATATCATCAAAGAAGGTGGGAAAGTGCATAAAGTTTTCTCAATCATATCTTCATCCATGACCTCCTTTTGACAAAAACGCAGTTTAGAATTGATCTTATGCACAGTAGAATTGTAGGCTGCAACGGATTTAAAATCTTGAAAGCATAGCATAGCCCATTCTCGTTGTGCTTCAGGCAATATGATTGATTTTTGTTGATCATATCTCTCTTTGAGAGATTTCCACAATGTAAGTGGATCCTCCTCCATTAAATATTCATTTTTTAAATCTGGATGGAGGTGATGCCTAATAAAATGCAGATCGAGCGGTAAATTTGTATGCTTTAGGAATTGCTGGAGCATTTTCAACAGGATCTTGAATAGTACTTGCTATATTTCTAGATGCCAAATTAATTTTAACATCCATAGCCCAAGTCAAATAGTTTGTACCATCTACAGCAAGCTCAGCAAACTCTTTTTTATTTATATCAGCCATATCCTACAATGTTATCATGCAAGTGCATCAATATACTCGTGATGTTGCATAAAAAGTTGTAAATAATTGAATAAATAGGTCTTAGAATTTTATTACCCATGTACTTTATGTGTTTTCTAGAATATTTTCTAGCATATTTTATGAATTCTATTAATTAGATGTAAACTTTCTATACAAAATAGATATGACCATTGTTATTGTTTTTTTTTTAAAAAAATAGTCTCTATTTTGATTGGATTTTGGCTATTTTTCTACTAGTACATGAACTCTATCTTATTTAGAGATAGATGATACTTTAATCGCAGTCATTGCACTAGTCTCTATTTTCTTGTGATTTATAGACCAAAGTCCATAGAAAGTAATCATCTAATTCATCAATTAAGAAAAATGCTAGAAATATAAAACTTAGAAAAATCACATATATAATAACAATATCATATATAAATAATATATTGTCAATACATACATGGGCAATATCACAAATGTATATGTGGTACAATACATACGTACATGTCCATAAATAAACATCCTATTACATAAATGCGAATAAAACAGTAAATAAACTACTGTATATAAAGTTATGGACTAATTTGCATTTCATTTAAAGCCCCTTTGTCTTCTTTTGGCTGGATCTATATGGAATTTGAGCAAACTTCAAGGTCTTCTTCGCAAATTTTGCATTGCTCTTATCCAGCCGAATGGGCCTCAGCCCACTCATTTCTTCTGCCTTTTCTCCATCTTTATTAGGGTTTCCAGCCCCATCTCCCACTGGCGGCGGCCGGCAACCTCGTCGTTGGCTGGTTCTGGTCAGACGACGCCCAGCCTCCTCCATCAACGGCGACGCCGGGCGCGCCCCGGCGCTGAGTAGCATGGCTCAGGACGCCGCCGAGCGATGGAGAGGCGGCAGACGATCTGGGTCGCCTCCCCAGACAGATCGGCGATGGCGAGGCCCGGGGACGCCACCCCGAGCGGGAGGACGACAGCGACGGGTGGGGTCGCCTCCTCGACACCTTTAGCGGTGGCGACGGCTGTAGGCGCCGCCCCGGGCGCAAGAAAGACGGCGACGGCCGGGGGCGCCGCCCCAGGAACCGCATCGACGGCCGTGGGCTCTGCCTCGGTGGTGGCCGCCTGTGAAGCATCTCCGACAAGGCTCGGGGACGCCGCCCCAAGCCATGGACGAGCGACTGCGACAGCCGGGGGCGCCACCCCGGGTTGGTACACGATGGCAAAATTTTTAGGTTCATTGCCAATATGCCCTCCATTTCCTTCTCTGATGTTGAGATTTTCAGTGCCATGGATTAATTCTTCTAGCCCTCCAGTGCCAAATCTTGGAGTTATATTCCTCCTTTCTGTCATGGTTGAAGTCGAAGCACGCCAATTTCGTTCAGCCTCTCTTGCCACAACATCATCTGCTGAGTCCAAAACCGTGTGGAATTCCGAGTGATCCGGTGATGGCCTGTACTCCAGCAAAGCCGGTGTGTATTCCGGCGAACCATTCACTGATGAAGATGGACTTGGCACATGGCAAGGGTAAGGAGTGGCCTCCTTGGTGGCTGTGCATCTCCATCCCGGTGAGTGGTGTCTTCTTCCCCTTCGCTGGTTCCTTCTGTTTCTACGACGACGACCATGGCCATGATTGATTCCTCCAGTAGAACTCTCACTTGTTGCGCCGATTTCAGTCAATAGCGCATTAATTTGAGATCTACCAAGGATGATTATGCCATATGGGCAGCGTGGCAGTCGAATAATTCTTCTGATGCAGAGTTGATCCATTCTCTCTCTCCCTTTTTCCCTTTCTTTTTGCAAGTATGATTCTACTGTGATTGAAAGGGACAACAATAGGAGAACCTACCGAGCGCAGTGCTGATAACGTGTTTGTAGCCAATAAACTCAGTGTCAAGTATGTGTAAACTTTCTTTATTGATAATTGATCCAGAGAGGTTACAATGGGAACACTTTCCCTTTTATACAGAAAGTAAATGACAATTTCTCTCTTTTGCTTTTGGCGTACGCAGTAGGCATAGAGGTTGGGAATGGTCGCGTCCTCTTCTTCAGTGTACAGATTAAGCGCCCTTGATTAACTGTAAATTAGTGTTAATCCGTAATAAGATAATTACTATTTTGCCCATAATAAAACTGTCTCAGTTTATTTCTCAACAGAAATAAATCATATTTGCCCATAATAATAAGGAAGGAAGTTGTCATTGTTGCCCGAGGTGCCGATATAAATCCAGCCCTTGACGACAAAGCAATCAAAGAAACTTTGATTATGCTAGTCAGAGTAGGTTAACGAAGCTATATCCGGGTGGATATAGCGAGAGATCCAGACTAAAATAAACCATGCTCAAGTGAGACTGCTTTGAGGGGAGGAAACAATTGAAATAAATCATATTTGCGTACGTAATTTCATGTGCTTTAAGGAAGGAAGTCGCCGTTAGCTATATCCGGATGGATATAGCGAGAGATCCGAACTAAAGTAAACCATGCTCAAGTGAGACTGCTTTGTGGGGAGAAAATTTCATATGCTTTAAGGAAGGAAGTAGTCGTTAGCTATATCCGGGTGGATATAGCGAGAGATCCGAACTAAAGTAATTAAACCATGCTCAAGTGAGACTGCTTTGTGGGGAGAAAACGATTGAAATAAATCGTATTTGCGTACGTAATTCCATGTGCTTTAAGGAAGGAAGTTGCCGTTGTTGCCCGAGGTGCCGATATAGATCCAGCCGTTAACAAAGGAATCAAAGAAACTTTGATTACGCTAATGAGAAATAATGTTTATGCAGATGTGGAGCCGTTACAGTCCATTTGCCGTACCGGTACGTTTTATGCGGCCGAAGATACGTATAGATGACCAAATGAGTGTGTTGGAGCCCGCTGTGATCCAGCCATTTTATGGTCCGTTAGCGATCCGGCTCCTCCCGATTCCAACAACTGGTCTCGATCGGACATAGGTCCTAGGCCCAACTTGAGTCACAACCAAGGTTCAAGGCCTCGATCACTTTTGACTAGCAAAGTAACGGAACAAAGTTTTTCAACTGCATTGTTATTCTTCCTTAATTGATGAGGTATAGATGCTGCAGTAATATTCTTAGTCTTGATGCTATCCTTGTCATACATGAGCGCTGTGACTAAATGTTTCAAGGACGGAGGCAACAAACAAATAATAATAATTGACTTGTCTTCATCGGCGATTGTCGCCTCTAGAATTTGACGATAATTAAGGTGAACAAAAGTTGAAAGAGGCCGTGCGAAAATTGAAGGCTATTTTGTCAATGTTCATGTATGGTGTAACGTAGAATTTAGAACAATGTACAATTAACACTACATCCAGCAACTCAGGGGCGGATTCACTCACTAAGGGCATGTTTGGTTGCTGCGCCCAACGCAGCCTAGCTCGCGTGATGTAGTTGACCGCGCTCCCACGTGTGTTTGGTTGCCTGCGCGCGCACGATGCAACCACATGCAAAAATCATAGTTGCGCTGCGCTGCGCGCCTGCACACGCGAAAACGCCGGATGCAGCCATTTCCCACGAGCCTGGCTCGCTGCGCTGGGCGCAGCAACCAAACACGCCCTAAAAACTCACAACATAATAAATCGACGATGTGTATTTTACCATAAGTTTAGTAAAAAAATTAATTTGCCTTTATCAAATTTGTTTAGCACATAAAATTGTTCACGATAAATGTTCATCCGTAGATCAAACGTCTACCGACCCAGGCTCCTAAAAAATCTGGGCTCCGCCATCCCGACTCCCGAGGCCATCACGTCATCGTCGTATCAGGGGACGGCGGCATCGCAGTGATCGGCACGCCAGGACTCGCCGCCGCGCGCCCTCCCCTCCCCTCCGTCTCCGTTCTCCACCGGAACTTGCGTCACTCCACGCACTACACCATGGTACAAATTTAGCGTCAGACGTCTGTCGGCAATAATATACCATTACCGACCCACTAACAACAAGAAAGACGCGGCCAAACCATCTGTCGGCAAAAGTGTTTACTATGTCAGACGGTCGGTCGGTATAAATGTAAATATTTACGGACGTGTAGTTGGTCGGTAAAAATATGCTCAACGTCATTTGATCGGTCGGCGAAAGATTTCCCGCGCGCTGGCTCCCCGCTTCAAGATTTCTGCTATCATTCATACCTGTGTCACTATTATCTGTATGTACTGACGAATTTGAAGCAATATTAGTTGAATGTTCAACCAGTGGATATGATGAAAGGAGAGTACATAATTTCATCCTTGCATGTCCAGGACATTTAGTTTTGGAACTTTGATGTATCCATGCCACTTTCGGTAATCAAGGAAAAAACTAATTAGTCCCCGCGCTGTTGTAGTTGGGACGTACGTGTACACAGGACGTACGTGTAGTTCCATGGACGTACGTGTACACGGGCTACAGCCCATAGGGGCCCATCCCTTAGTTACTAACCAACAGCGCTAAACCTAATACCCCCGTTCTCTCTCTCCCGTCTCCCACCACGCGCGCGCCGGCGCCGCCCGTGCTGCCCGCCGTCACGTACGCCTGCTGTGCGCCACCACCTCGCAGCTGCCTGCTCCTCCTCGGGCCCTCAGCGCCTCCCTGATCCGCGTCCGACCGCGACCGTCGACCACACCGTCCCCGGCGACTGATCCGCGGCTTGCATTCTGCTCCGACCGCGACTGGCGACCACCCGTCCCCGGCCTCTGCCGTGCTTGCTGCTGCTACGGAAGGTGTTCCCACCACCGTTGGATACTGCTACGGAAGCCCTCCGCCATCAGCGTCCCCGTGCCAACGCCGTCCCCGCCCCGCGTGCGCAGTAAGCTAGATTTCTTCTGTACGTATTCAGTTTGTGCGTTTTGAACTGGTGGCATGAAAATAATTGGGTACTTTAGGTTGGTTTGATCAGGGACGGATTCAAGAAATTTAGTCACCGGTGTCACCGTTCACGAAACACCGAGGATTGGATAGTAGGAATTTCATATGACACCCGTAGTTTTAAAGAAAAGACTTAAATCCTAAAAAAGTTGATATATATAAAAGTACTGGATTTTATTGGTCTTTTTTTGGGTGGATAAAACTCAATCAAATAAGCAATTTTGGAACGTATATTTTATTCTTGAATACTATATGTTACCTACATAGATAAGAGATATTGAATGTTGTATCAAATATGTATGGTTCATATATATTTTTAATCTATTACCTAACAAGTAAAAAGTCACTCTGCAATTGAACCAAATAAAATAAATAGGCCTAAAATAGTTTAATTAAAAATACCATTACCCCTTTTATTAGCCATTTGAGCTATTCATGAATATTTTGTAGAAAAACACGAAACTGCACTCGTGGCTAGATTTGAAGTTTTAGCTATATATCTATCTTTTAAAATAATTTTCATATTAGACACATGAAAGTTTTTTTGTTGAACTTGTGTAAAATATTATCATAATTTTCATTTGTTAGCTAATTTGTAGTAATAACTAATGGTAGTGTTATATGTCATGACGCATAAAAATTTTGATCGGAGGGAGAGAGAGAGAGTAATGCAGATGGCAGATTCTTTTCCATAAAGGGTGAGAAGACTACTGCTAATTGCTAAACACACCATCCTCGTTAGGCTACGTGTATGCTGTATTTTGGTGTCTGAGATGCTGGATAGAGTAGGTTGTGAGCACAACTTTGCTAATGAGCTGAGAACTGGGGTCACTTTGCTTTTGACACTGGGGTCATTACTAAAAATGTATGACACTGCAGTAGCTTAATAGAATTTCATCGGTGTCATTTGACACCATTGAATGTATGCTAGATCCACCCCTGGGTTTGATTGCCAAGGCATTATCCATATTTCATTCTCCAGCTTAATACCCATAGCAAGAAACTAGAATATAACATAATTTTTATTGATACAGAGAGTGTTTTGTACGTTACTTCCACCATATAATCCCATATTGTGACAGTCAAGTCTCTGCCTTCTAGTAGGTAGGATTAGGAAAGAGCGTTGGGTTGTATCCGTAGGCCATTAGAATTCTTGAGCTCCTTTTCTTTTGTCATGCAACTTTCTTTTGTCAAATTATTGTTTCAGTTTTTATGTGGTTATTCATCTTTTGCATGCAAATATGGTAAAGGTCGGTACAGATGTTATTTTATATGCTGTTGTGAGACCAAACAATCCTGTTGCTTTAGCAACAATTTTGTCAACAAATCCAAATTATACTGTGGGAGATGTTGCTCTTGGAAAGGAGTTTTATGAAGTTCTTGTGAATACCGTGTTGCGAAGGGATGCTATTTTGCCTCGTCCGTATGATGGCATGCAAAAAATGGCTGATGCCGGTAATATGTGCATTGCGTGGCCATCCAATAAGGTAAGAATATACATTTTGCATTATTTGTATTTATGATTATATATTTTAATTGAATGTGATTACAAATCGCTGATATCATTTGTAGATAAAGCCTAGCAATAAGAGGCAATCTTCCTCTAAGACCACAGGTATATAAAGATGAACTTGAAATATTAGTCTATTTGTTAACTTGGAATAATGATGGTAAAATGGAATTTAAATATTTCAATGTGGGATAGGTTTGTTGCTTGTTGGAGTGATGGTGAATTTGACCTTGGAATGTTAATTACACAATTGGTTGGCAGTATAATTCTTTATAAAATGAAAGTGGTTCTCTCTCTAGTATGTATTAACTTAGTCTCCTTTGGTCACATCTACAACTCGAATAATTGCAACTAAGATATATTAGTTTTAGTCTTGTATATATTATTAATGGTCATATTTTCTTTTATCTTACAAAGCGGAAGACCATAGCATGTTGAAAGATATCCTTCCCATATTTTTCTTCAGATAAGCTAGATGGGTAAGAATATTGGACACCTCAAATAAACCGCTTATAGTGGTTTCATTTTCAATATTCCTAATGCACCTTGGAGGTCATGGTTGGCTACTTCTTTGTTTGTAATTAGTTTTATAGTACTTGTCTAAAATTGGTTTCAGTGATAGTATCAAGTTTTTTATTCAGTGTAATAAAATATGTGCCTACTTACAATGCGCTATGCGAGGCTTAACTTATGGTTCTTGTTGCAGGTATATCCGTGAGGTGATGTAGCTTGAGTTCTACATGAAGATGTTCCAATGAAGCGGGGCAAAGATGATGCAGCTTACAGAGCAAACATATCTTAGTTATTTCTACTATATATAACACTACTTATTTTTGTTCTTGGATGTTGTTATGTGGATGTTAAATTGTCATTTGGGTCTTGTTTACAAATTTCCTAACAGATGGATGCTATCTTATTTTGTTAACATTGCCTATTTTGAATGAATGAGCAACTATACATTGAGCTGCACGTATGTGCTTTTGGAGTATTACTGTATGTGTGCTTTGTGATGCATCTTGATATATAGTGGACGACCATGCTAAATGAATAATGATTATAATGTTAATATAATTTGTTGGCAGAATGCATTTTTAATAGATTGTTAGCACGATCATGATTTGGATAGATTAGTGTTGGTTATAGTTTGCCAACGCAACGAGTGTTGGCAAAAACGCGAATAGACTTCCCTGGCCTGTTATAAAGACGACGAAAGTCCGTCAGAACGGTCATTACCGGCAAAGCAAATCTGTCGGTAAAACTTGTTTCGATTGGGATGTTGATGTGCGCGCGGGAAAAACAACTGACGGGAAAAGAAAGTCTGTCGGTAATAGTACGATTGATAGTGTTGGACGGTATGTCGGCAATACCTTGTCTGTCGGTAAAAGCATTTGCCGACAGGGCTTTAACCTACAGATGATTGTCTGTCGGGAAAACCTTTACCGACAGACTTGGTGACCCCATATGGGTCTTTTGCCAACAGACCATCCGTTGCTACTAAAGTGTCATGGTGTAGTGACGACTCCAGAATCCCGCGGATTCTTCAGCTCGTAGCTCATGGCGTTGCCATAATTCCATGGTCTTTAACATCATAGCTCGAAAAGGCCTTCGACAAGAAGATCCTCTATCTCCATTGCTCTTTAACATAATAGCTGATATAAACAGGGCAAAATTAGATGGCCAACTCAGTGGGCTAGTTCCTCGTCTGGTTGACGAGGGTCTTTCGATCCTTCAATACGCAGATGACACAATTCTTTTTTTGGACCATGACCTGGACAAAGCTTGTAACTTGAAGTTACTTCTTCGTGCGTTCGAGCAAGTTTCGGGTCTCAAAATTAACTTCCACAAGAGTGAAATGTTTTGTTTTGGAGAAGATATGAACATTTAGAACAATATATTGGAATATTCGGATGTAAAGTCGGGGAGTTTCCGATTAGCTATCTGGGCATCCCGATACATTTTAGGAAACTCTTAAATTGTGATTGGAAAAAGGCGGAGGAAGGGACGTTTAACTTTGATAATGATAAATTCGGTGCTTAGCAGCCTTACTTCCGATGTACATGATGTCTTTCTTCTCTTTACCAAAAGAGATCCTAAAGAAATTGGATTATTTTCGCTCTAGATTTTACTGGCAGGGAGATGAACATAAGAAGAAATATAGACTTGCTAAGTGGAGTATTCTGTGTCAACCTAAAGACCAAGGTGATCTGAGGATTTAGGATCTGAACACGAAGAATATTGCCTTACTGAGCAAGTGGTTGTTTAAGTTGGTTACTTCAGATGGGTTGTGGTAACAAATCCTCCGAAAAAAATACATGGGATCAAAACCGCTTGTTCAAATGGATTGGAGGAGTGGAGATTCTCATTTCCGGTCTTGTCTAATGAAGGTAAAACATGACTTTTTCCATTTTGGATCCTTTATTGTGAAAGATGGATCACAAGTGAGATTTTGGGAGGACACTTGGCTGGGAGAATCCCCTCTCATGCATCATTACCCTTTCCTTTACAACATTGCCGGACCTAAAGTCGTAACATTAGCGGAGGTGTTGGGCACTTCACCTCCAACCTTCTCTCGGCGCATTTAAATCTCATTGGCCCAAAGCTGATTGCTTGGAACAATTTATTGTCTCGCATTGACGGAGTTGAATTAACCCATGAACATGATTTATTTTACTGGAATCTGACATCAAACGGGCAGTTCTCGGTAAAATCACATTATTCTGCGTTAATATCTTTGGATATCCCAAAGTTAAATAAAAACTTGTGGAAATTAAAGGCTCCTTTGAAGATAAAAATCTTTCTTTGGTACTTGCGGCGTGGGGTTTTGCTTACAAAAGATAATTTAGCCAAACGAAATTGGATTGGAAGTCAGACTTTCTGCTTTTGTCACAAGAGTGAGACAATTAAGCATTTGTTTTTCGACTGCCGCTTTGCTCGTGCGGTTTGGAGTGTTTTGTTTGCCGCCACTAGGGTTAAGCAACCTACCGGTGTGGATATGTTGTTTGGTTCGTGGTTAAAGGGCTTTGATGAAAGGCTGAGACCTTTATTTCTGCTAGGAGTTGCCGCGCTATGTTGGTCACTCTGGATTTGCAGGAATGATTTGGTGTTTAAAAAAAAGAGTTCTTTTTCTCCAATGCAGGTTATTCTTTCAACAGCGCACTGGCTTACGAGTTGGGCTACTCTCCAAAGGGCGGACTTACAAGAATCGGCTACGGAGGGATCGCGACTTTTGGTGCGTACGGCCAAGGATTTTTTTTCCCAGGCGGGTGGCGGTCTAGTCTTCGGATTGAGGGCCACTAGAGTATGTTTGTCTCTTTTGTTATCTGGCTGTGTGTGTTTGCAGAGGCCGGAAGTTTGCCAAGACTTTGTATCTTCTTGATGTACTCCCTCCTTTCCAGTATGTAAGGCATAATTTGATTTTCGTGAATACCAAGGAGACCGTGTATAGCACTTGTGATTCCTGATTTGCCCCTAATTAATTGCCCCTAATTAATGAGATGATTTTTATCAGCGCCATGCAGGGAAGGAAATATCAGCGTAAGGAAATAATGCGATTCTAGAATTAATTAGTTTCCTACACGTGAAGGGTATTTTCTAACTTCGAACGGTCAATGCATTCATGCTTTATATATTGGAAAAAAAGCGAAAACAGATTATGCCTTACATACTGGAAAGGAGGGAGTGTTGTGCTTGGACGTATTTTTAAAGCTTTCTTTTTCGAAAAAAAAAATTCCGTGGTCGCTAGGACTGTACCCATTGAATCAAGGGAACCAGACCAGCCAAGAACGCTGCCGCGCACTCCACGCCAGTACACGAGCGAGAGAGACGGCCTATTCGATCACACAGAATGCTGTAGTTAAACTTGCAACGCGCCTAAGATTTCCAGTAACAGAGAAAAAGAAAAACAGGCGAAGGGAGAAGAGCCACAGGGTTTTTGTGCTGCTAGCTTCAATCAACAGATACAAGCAGCGACGTCCAGCTCCACAACCCACATACAATATACGACGCCCTGCCTATTCTTGCGCCATGTCCTCCTGTTCTCTCGTGCCATCCCACGAAAGGGTGTCCACGTCGCATTACTCGCTAAGCACATACTTAAACCATAACAGACTCCATGAGAAATTAAACCAACAAACAGAACTCCTTTAGAAACACACAATATTACTGGACGCGACGGGCGAATTGCATAGACACTGTTATAAAGTTGCAAGAATTACGCGATAGTTCAAAATAATGCCACCGAGTGGCATATTTTTACGCTACCATGTAATTTTACAATTTTATAACAACATATATATATACAATTAACCCATTATTTTATTTGACATACTGGTCCTCGTCGACACCAACCACAGACATCGGCGCAGCATCTTTGCTGATGGCCACCTTATTGCGCACTGGCACCACCCTAATATTCAAACAAAGAATGTAAGATATGGCAAGCATCGTGTTGAAACTGCAATTTTATATAACAAACCTGAGTTTCTGCAAAACAAAGGAATTAATGTGCACATAACATGTCTCAAAGAGTACAAGGGATAGCTATATATTTGTACATATTAGGCACACTTCATGATTTTTGTGTATGTTTTACTTGATTTCCCAAGGTATATTAAACGACCAAATTGTGTATATTAATTATGCGCGCAGTCTCAAAAGACGATTATACAGTACGGGGCAAAAACCCACAAAACTAATAGACATCCAACCACCCTCTTTGATAGTTTGTTTAGTTTTAGTTTAATTTTTGTTGGTAAAATTTGACCACCTTTGAAAGTGGTATGAAAAGGCTAAATAAATTATTTAAAAAATATTTTTGAGATCTTTGGGAAAAACCCTACAAAGTTATAAAAAAAATTATTTTCAAAAAATAAAGTGAATGGTGTATATAAAAATAACAAAAGTTGCAATCCCAACAAAAACTAAACTAGAACAAGGTATCAAAGTTGCAATCCCAACAAAAACTAAATTAACTATAACAAAAGTGTGCTTATCGTAACAAGCCAACAGACTAAATACATTTGAGACAGAAGGAATCGTGTTATGCGGTTATTATACCTTCAAGTTCAAGTGAGCAGCAGCCATCTTCAAGAGAGCAGCAGCCATCTTCAAGAGTTAAATGAAAATATGGATGATATGCAGAAGTAAATGCGCAAGTAAATGCACAAGTTGGTGAACCATTTGAAGCTAATCGCAAAGAAGAAGGAGAATCAATGGGGCGGAAAGTTTGTAGGGTCTAGCTCAGCTTATATAAGGAAAAAGGAGAAATGAGAATTTAATTAATTCATCGCAAGTCGCACCAGACTACGACACGTAGGCGACTATTTTTTTCTCCGTTTTTTTTTCTTCCAGAAGGCGATCTTTTGGCCCCTTTCTTTGCCGAATTTTCATATGAAATAGCTACCGGATATTTGACAGGCGATATGAACATGGAAGCGATTTTCGTCCGTCTAGAACGGTACAGGCATCAACCGTTGAATTTGCCGTCACCACAGCATTCATAGGAAACTTCCAATGAATCTTCAACCACTTCTCTCTCACACTCCTCTTCTCTCCGTGTGTATAAGTGTATTGTCTCTTTCCATGTGTACGTGGCTCCCTTTGGTTCACAGTTTTAATTTAGTTTTGATTTTAGTTAGAAAAATTGAGAACTTTTAAGAGAAGTATAGAAAAAAAATTAAAAAGTTTTGGAAAAAGTTTTGGAAAAAAACCCCTACAAAACCCTAAGATGTTATCTTAAAATGTTGTATTAAATGATGTATAAAAAATAATAAAAGTCAGCAAATGTGTCACTACTATGGAACGGGTGTTCATCTTGTCGAACGGATTTCATTCCTGCTCATGAACCGGATAGCCTTGAGACCAAGCAGCATCACCAGAGTTAGAGGAACCGGGACTAAATCTCTCCTAGATAGGCCTGGCACGAAACACGTGGAACGGCAGTTGGGCTATTAGTCCCGGTTTTAACTACCTACCGGTATAGATGTCCAAACGGGCGGGCTCGATGGGCTCACCGTGAGCCCATTGTTTTGGCTCGGCACAAGCCCGGCCAAGACGATCTAACACGGCCAGGCAAGAGACGCCTGCAGCATTGGCCTGCAGCCGTGGCTCTGCCTGGCCCCGGCCGCGTGGGGCAAGACGCAGACGGCGGCGTGTTAGAGACGGCCCGTTGAGGCCCGTTTATCTGGGAGAGGAGGCCGCACTTCGCCAACTCGGGCTCGGGCCTTGTGGCTCGCTCTGCGCGCCACGCCCCATATAAAAGCGCACCTCGCCGCCCCCCCCGGCCCCCCAATTTGTAACCCTAACTCTCTCTCGCTGTCTCGCAGAGTCGCAGTCTCGGTCTCGCGGTCTCTTCGTTTCCACTCTCTCTCTCTCTCTCGAAACCGCGCGTCCACACCACAATGGCGGAGCGCCGCTGCTCACCGGAGCTCCTCCACCTCCTCCTTCACTCCTTCTCCTCCTCCCCCGCTCGCCGGAGTAGCTGGCCTCCTGTCTCTCGCCGTCGTGTCCTTGAATCTGGATCTGGATCGAGTTGGTGTGAGACTAGGGTCTAGATCTTGCCTCTCCGCGTCTCTGGGCTTCGGCGCAGCCACGCTAGGTAAGTTTTTTTTTTGATCTTTTCATGTTTTTCTCAGATCTGGCCATCTCTTTGTCAGATCTTAGATTGGCTTTGTGTTCTTCTCAGATCTGACCATCTCTCTCTCTGATCTGTTTGTAAGGCGGTGGCGCGGCGCCGTTGAGTGACCGGAGACGCCGGCGATGGCGCTAGACCCGACCTCCATCGACCACGACATGCAGCTTCAAGGGCACGATGAGCAAGACGAGGAGCGCCAAGCCTTGTTCGGTAGCAGCGTTGCTCCTGTGAATTTGGACGGCGAGCCCGAGCCCGAGGGCGCTGCCACGGTTCGAAACTTTCGCCACGGCACGACCACGCCACGGGTTCCAAAGATTTACCGGCCTCGTCCGTAAGAGGAGTAGAACCCGTAAGTCCACCTCTGATGTGTGGGAGGATTTCAAGGAGTTGACCAAGATGCAGAACGATAAGAAAGTAAGGTATGCTGCTAAGTGTAATTACTGCAAAAAAATCTTGATCGCTATCTCAGAGTGGCGATCGACTCTTGATTCGTCACCGCGATAGATGCATGGGTAAGCAATCTGGTACTGCTTTGGCTCAGTCGTTGCTTAAGTTGAACCCTGATGGTTCTTTCAGTCCTTGGGAGTACAGTCCCCTAGTTGCTCGTACTGAATTGTGTAGATTGATAGCTCGAGAGGATTTGCCTCTCTGTTTTGGAGAATCTCCTGCATTTGAGGAGTATATCAAGCGTGCCCACAATCCTCGTTTTGCTTCTGTCTCTAGGCAAAGCACCACTAGGGACTTGACTAAGTATTTCACTGATTGTCGTGCTAAACTGGTTGATTGCTTGAAGTCTGTTACTTCTATTGCTATTACTTCTGATATATGGTCTGGTAATGCTAAGGAAGATTACCTTAGTGTTGTTGTTCACTATGTCAATTCTGAGTGGCAATTAGAAAAAAGGGTAATTGCTTTACGGCTTATTGATGTCTCTCACTCTGGAGTTAATATTGTTGAGCGTGTTTCTGCTGTGGTTGATGAATTTGGTTTAAAAGAGAAAAATTTCTCTGTTACCTTAGACAATGCTTCTTCCAACTCTACTGCAATTGGTATTTTGACTCCATTGTTATCTGGTTATGTTGGTTCTGCGTTTCTGCATCAACGTTGTGCTTGCCATATCATCAATCTTATTGTTAAGTCTGGCCTAAAAAGGCTTAAGCCTTATCTGGAGTCTTTCATAACCGCTATTTCATTTTTAAATTCTTCCAACCAACGCATAGCTGCATATAAGAACTATTGTGTTGCAATGGGAGTGCGCCCTCGCAAATTTGGCTTAGATATGGATGTGCGCTGGAATTCCACATATCTCATGCTTAAGCATGTTATTCCATACAAGGAAACATTCTCTGTCTTTATACATACACATCATCGACAGGTTGATGGTCGTTCTTTACTGACAGAGGATCATTGGTATGTTGGTGCCAAAATCTTGGAGTTTTTGGAGTTGTTCTATGATTGCACTGTTGCTCTTTCTGGTGTTTACTATCCCACTTCACCACTAATCTTGCACCACATTCTTGAGATTGCTGGTCATTTGAGCTCTTATGAAAATGATTCTTTGTTGAGAAGTTCTGTTGTTCCTATGAAGGATAAGTTTCTGAAATATTGGAGAAACATTCCTATGCTTTTGCATTTATTCTGGATCCTAGAGCTAAGATGCGTGGTTTTAGCAATTTGCTGCAGCTTCTGTCTCAACTCACTGGTACTGATTATTCTGCTTACCTCACTTAGGTGAAAGCAGAATTGGCTAACACTTTTGCTCAATATGAGGGTAAGTTTGGTTCAGTTCGGTTGCAGAGACAATCACAACCGGCAGCTTCTGGTAAGAAGAAAATGAACTGGGGAAAAATTTATAGTGTTGCTGATGCTTCTGCTTCAGCACCTGTTCCTGTTTCTGTTGCTAGTATTGGGCATGCTGGTGCTTCTGCTTCTGTTACTGGTCGTGCTTCTGCTTCTGCTGCTGGGTTTGCAGTGCCCAGCTCTGTTTCTGAGTTGGTTTCTTATATGGACAGTGGCATGGTCACATTATATGATGATGATTTCGACATCTTGGCTTGGTGGCATGAACATAAGCTCTCATATCCTGTTCTTTCTATATTGGCTAAAGATGTTATGACTGTTCCTGTTTCAACCATCTCTTCAAAGTCTACCTTTAATCTTACTGGCAGGATCATCGAGGATAGGCGACGTCGTCTGGCCACTGACATGGTGGAGATGCTGTGCTGCTTGAAGGACTGGGAGCAAGGTGATGCCCGTGCACAACACAACGTCGAGAACCAAGAACTAGAGGAGGCTTTTCTGAACTTATACCTTGATGAAGAGGATGCATCAGCCTCTGTCACCGTGTAATAGACTAATAGTTATATTTGCATGATCTGGTGATCTGCTATTCTGGTCTATAACTTGAGTAGTTAACTATGGACATGTGGTAGTGTGTTGATTTGGTGAACTGCTGAACTTATGAACTGAGCTGGGCGGCTGTACTCTTTTTTCCTTCTAAGGGTTTTCCTCACGAGGTGTGAGTTTTACCTAGAAGGTTTTTAATGAGGCAGCCTGTGAAAATCTGAAGCTCTGAGGTCTGATCATCTGAGTTCTTAACATTGTTGAGTTTTTTTTAGATTTTTTGGGATCATAAGTACATAATAGATATGAATTTGACTTTTTCAGTCAAGTTTTGTATGTCAAATGTGAATTCTGGGATCGAATTTGAGTTTGTCACGTTTTTCTGCATCTAGAATGGGTGTTTTTGGTATCAGGCTAATGGGCCGGCACGGCCCTACGGGCCAGCCAGGTTGACGGGCTAGCACGACACGATTAATACTTAGTCATGCCGTGCCTGGGCCAAGACCTCGGCCTATGGGCCGGCACGGCAAGGCACGATTACTTACTCGTGCCGGGCCGGGCCCGTGTTAGTCGTGACGTGCCTTGGCCGGCCCGGGCCGTGCCGCCCGTTTGGCCAACTATACCTACGGACTGAGATGTGCGCACGTGGCAATCAGGAGAAGTCGCTGGGGGACACTATTGGTCCCGGTTAGTTGCTCCAACTAGGACTGAGCTGTATACATTAGTCCCGGTTTGTCCTACCAACCGGGACTGAGGTGTGCGCACGTGGCGAGTAGAAGTAGCCGCTGGGGACACTATTTGTCCCGGTTGGTTGCTCCAACCGGGACTGAGGTGAATTTTTTTGAATGTTATGCTTATTTTAGTCACTAACTAAAACCACATTTAACACAATTAACAGATGCACAGCTGGTTGATAACTAAAATCGAAATAGCATTAAATATTACAAATATGTATTACGTCAGACCGGCTCTGGGCACGTGTTGACACCCAAATTTGGCTAAAAATACGTTATTTTGGTGGCCAAAAAGGGGTGAAAAATGGCATTATCGGCCGGCTAAAAAGGAGCTAAATCAGCATATTTTCAGGTGTCATTATTGGTTGATCAGCTGATATTCGGATGAGGTCATGATCGGCTTTTATGCACACATATAGACAAGGATTAAATAGCCGATTGAATATATGCATATATGCTAGTTAATAGCCGATCATGATAAGATAGCCGATTACGTTTAAGCTAGGTGGAGTAATCAGCCATGCATATTTGTACACAGGAAAATATTAGTACATGGCGTACTGATTATGGGCAAGATACAAGGATTATATACATACGTATATGTACATGTATGGAAGTTAGAAAGCCGATCGTTATTATATGGGATATATGGCTGATTCGGCTAGATTTGGAAGAGCAAGTTTGGAGGCATTACGTGAAGAGAAATATGGAAAATCAAGAAACGATCATGATGTTCACGTAATTAGCTATATATGGCATATATCAAGCTCACGTGGGGATCAAAGAAAGAAGGAGCACATCGGATTTATTCAAGGCCGTCAAGAAGAGCTTCACATCAATTAAATAAATATTATTATTAGTAATAGTATTCGAGTCGGTTTGTATCTAGTCCTTGGCTTGCACGATAAGTCTAGTCGGTTAGTTATTTTAGGTAACTAAGAGATAGAGTCCATGTCAAGTTATCGGATTAGCCAGTACATACTTAGTATAAATAAGAGCCGTGGTGCGGCGTGTAATGACCTATCTTTCTTTCAATCAATAACATATCTACTATTTCGTCTACCTTTTACCCTTGTGCTATGAATCCGATCGATCCGCCCGTATCGGTTTTCTAAGTACAAATGCCGGCATCTACTGTCTCAATTAAGATCGATCTTCTCGCCGTCAACTCCCTCGGTAGGGACTGCCTCGGTTCAGTCCGATCTCCTCGCCGTCGGCATCGAAATACTATCTCTTGGTGGCATTGCTGCGCATCGCCGTCTGCCAAGAGGAGTTAGGTTTCGCCCGGAATACTATCTCTCGGTGGCATTGCTGCGCATCGCCGTCCGCCGGAGGTGTTAGGTTCCATCTTGCTCCATCGGCTCGACGTTTCATCGTTAAGACGATCATTGGTTTATTTCCGAGCTATCGGTAAATCGTCATTGCTTCGCCGGTATCTTGCCTATCTGAAACCTTGCCGATTGCAAAAGGTCAAATCGGCTGGCACGTCTTCGGAAAGCCCGATCCCCTATTGTTCGGCGGTAGTTGGTGCCGGGAAACCGCTTTTCCGCGTCAACAGCACGGTCAAACAATTACAATCTTCAGAGTTTACAGGAAAATCATGCAGCCATACTGCTGGTCATTTACACTTTCTCCTAATTTGGCAAGTTCTACTAGCGTATTACATTCACGGTGGCACCCATTTTTAACTTTGGTTTCAGATTTCCGCTAACACCTTCATTGGACAGCATCATCAAATAATCTTGGGCTACGGACACTATGCCCCACTGTGTCACATCATGCCACTTTGAGACGTTGTCGAACTCAGCGTTGTCACTTTCTGAGATCATTGCCTTGTATCGTGCCTTTGCACCAGCGTTGACCCTAGCGGCCTCCTCCTACAACCCAAATTAAACAATATTATCTAACAAAAACAGTAGAAATGGCAACATGCTATTATTTAAAATTTGCGGCACCACATGAATAACACCACCAAGCCCACAATAGAACAGATATATAAATTTGATCTTTACCTTCTATCTTCCAGATTTCCTCAAGAACATAAGAAGGGGAAGGGTAGTTCTCAAAAGATGATCTATAACCTTCCAGGCCCAAAGACTGCAGGACTCCACGCCATAAAATCTTCAATCTGCTCCTTTGTTAAACAACAAATATGTATTAGGTAGCTAGCTATACATAAGTACCATACAATGTACACAGTGCACATACACTTTTTATCGGGATCTTTTACGTGCATCGCTCATCGACGGTTGGCTAGTATTTTTGGAAGGCTCCGGAATAATATTAACTATAGGGTGGTGATGCTCACCCATCAAATTTATGACCTCAACTAAAAGGAAGCCGGCGATTTGCTCTTGAATTGCTTTGACATGCACCGACGATAGTTCCGGACCTTTTTCCAAACCTTTTTTCGCCAACTTTGGGGAAATCTATCATTAAATAGGGAATGAACTTATCAATCTTTCAAACTATAGAAAATGTCTGAAGTATCTAGCTAGGCGTTATTAAGGTAGTAATTATATATTACTCACCCCAAAACCTGCATTTTTTTTGTGTACTCAGCGGTGCCCCCGATGAAGTTGTGCATCATCTCGCACACATAGTATCCGCATAAATTGTTTCCGGGTGGTTGAGTCAAGACCTGTGGAGGAAGAGTTGAAATCGTGAAATAGATGCATGGAAATTACGTTAACTAACAAAATACTCGTAATATGATATACATACATATTTAGCGACGCATAACTCAAACGTGTCTTGAATGTTTCCACGGTATTCTTGGAACGCTATAAGGCATCGCACATTTGATTACAAGTTATATATAATTGAGTTTGTTTGATATGGAGAAATGTAACTAGTAAGATATGAATGAAAGAGCAATGTACCGGTTGAGCATGGCGAGGAAGTCTTTGTACTTTTCAACTGGTTCCCTTCTCGAGTCCATGACCGTGATCTTGCTATGATCTAGCTCTATAATAAAAAGGACCCAGTGAAAGCTGCAAATATATATGTCAACGCGGTTTACTAATTAGTTCCAACAGTGTGTTAACAAAATGAATTAAAATAAGGCGGTACGAAAACACGTACCTAAATTCGTAGGGTAGAAGTATATATGTCTTGTGTCGTTGTGCCATTAACTCTTCGTAAATGGTGGTCTCTGTTGTTTGTGGGCTTAGGTTAGCTACCATCTCGTTAATGACCAATGGGTCAAGAAAGCCAAATTCATGGATTCTCTCCATTACGCATCTTTTTGTCTTCATTCTACATAAGGAAAATTGATTTAGGCCTCGAAGTTAGTATAGTATACCGGCTGGCACGATCGAAATTTACAAAGAATACACTTACAGCTTCCAACAAACCACCATGACGACGTCGACCGCAAATACCTGATATAGGTCATACAGAACCTCAAATTGAATCATGAAATCAAAGTCCCCGCGGTAGAAATAGTGTTGCTTGAAGACGACGGCGACCATTTCCATACCATTTTCGCTTGCACGCAAATACCAATCATGGAGTTGCCGCATTTTCGTTGTTAGGCGGGGAAGCTCCTCACGCCTTACGAGCGATCCACCTTTCACATATTTCCATTGTACCTCTGCAAAGGGGATGTCCTTAAGGCCCAAGACCATTTCTGGATCAAGCCCAGCTTCAATGTAGAAATTCCTTTGCGCATCCTCTTCTGCAATCTGCTCTGATGTTCCCTTCTCAGATTCCTTACGCAAGATGCGCTCGTAGTCTGATACAGATGGCCCGTCTCGTTTGTTGATCATATCCTTCAACGATAAGATACACCTCTTGCCTTTGTGCCATTCGTCCGTACCGGGCTGGACCCTTGGTGGAGATGGTTTCTTCGCAAAATATGCGGTGACCTCGCCTCTTACTACCCGCTCAGTTTCCTCTTCGGTCATATCATACGGCAGATTCGGAGGTGGTTTTTTTCTAGATGACCTGGGCCTTGTCTTCTTCAGAGGTGATGGCCCCCCATCATGCCGGCTTGACCTAGCCGGCACCTTCATGGGAGCTATTTGCTGAGTAGGGTGGTCTGTCTTGTCCGGTGTCTTAGTTGGAGTTTCGTGTGAGAGGACTCGTTCAAGAGTTAATGCAGGAGACAGTGGAGAGGACACGGGCATGTTACCTTTGAAAATTATGAACCGTTTGCGCCACATGACGAAATTGTGTACTGCTTCTCCTAGCTTCGTGGTCCCATCACCTCCTTCAATGTCGAGGTCAAGGTCCTTGCACCCCTGGCATACCTCGTCCACGGAGACCTTGGCGTAGCTCGGGGGTATCTATTGGCCATGGATGACCTGCCCTGCCTCCATTGGGAAAGCCATGCTTTCAGCTGCCTTGATGGAGAGGTTCCGGGCTTCGAAGTGCAGCTCACAAGGTGTCGGCTGCGTGATGTCGTCCACGGGATAGCGGGCCAAGTCCTCTTCAGGCAGCCCACCGGAAGCGCAGCTGCTCCGCCGCATGGAGGGGCTAATGACGTTGGGATTACTGGGCGGTTCCTGCTGACTGGCCTCCCGCGTCTGGCTCAAGGCTAGCTGCACCTCTCTTCGGACTGTTTCTTGTATGCTCGCCTATGTTGCGCGCAGTTGCTCCTCAAGGTCGAGGAGGTGTTGTGCCTGTCGGCCCTTGCTCCTCGATCGACTCTGAAGTCTCGTGATCTGCGGAAACCAACCTTCCACGGACGACGCTAACGCCGTGTACGCCCGTGGTGCTCGAATCAGAGGGCCCTGGTTAGCTCGTCGTTCTCCCTATTTGGCACGAAGATGCCTTGGGCCGACTCTTCGTGCGCCTCTTGAAGCCTTATTGCAACATCTCTGATCCTTTCACCGAAAACTGGCCTACCGTCGTCGTCAAGGCCGCCGTCATGACCAAAGAACCAATTCCTTGATCTGTCGGACCATCTCATTGTTACGGGCTCGACACCTTTTGCAAGCAAGTCATGTTCCGTCTTCTCCCATTTGGGTATCGCCTTGCGGTAACCACCAGGGCCGAGACGATGGTGGTACTGCTTCTTCGCCGCATTTTGCTTATTCTTTTCACTCATACTCTGACCTTGTTGAGAAGTTTTGTACCCTACAAATTCATCCCAATGATCTTGCAGCTTTGGGTATTTATTGAAGTCGGGGAGTACATTATTCTTGACGTACTCGTTGTTCAACTTCTTCCTGAATGTCTGGAATGCCATTGCCATCTTCTTCAATGTGTAACTCTTCACCTTCTGTTCGGTCCCTTCGGGGAAGGTGAAAACTTGTTTCATATCGGTCCATAGGGTGTTCTTGAGGTCTGCAAGAACGTCGTCCCATTTGACAATGCTAATGGCCACGTGGTCCCTAACAATCGTTCCAAAAGTCGATCTAAACGGCCCAATCGCCGATGCTGGCTTCAGAGGCTCGCCTTCCTCGCTGACTTCAGTGATTATGTGCCTTGACTTCGGCCTCTTACTTTGACCTCGCTGACGTGACTGGCTACTGGTTTCACCGGACCGGGTGACTTCATCGGCCTTGGTGGCTTCTACGGCCTCACCGGCTGTCGCAGGATCAACTCTGTCATCCGGAGCAGTCCCAAACATCTCCATCAAAAACTCTTCATCACCAATCCCTCCGCTCGCCATTGTGACAAATAAAGGCACTGAAATTACAAGTGCATCCTCACATAAGGCCTGGCAGAATCGTGTTGATTTTCAGAAATTAAAAGTGCATCCTCACATAAGGTCACAGCATAAAAAATTCATGGACTATGGATTTTCAGAGAATAATATGTAGTCATTTAACAGGCATTATATTACTGACATTATATTAACAAAGATAAGCAATGCTGCAGGCAAATTGAGGCTAGAACAATGCTGTATGTAAAATGGGTCAGGAATTAACAGGCGACACGGGCGGCAGCGTCGTCAGAGGGAGTTGTAACCGCGGCGACGTCAGAGGGGGTTGTCGTAGGCGGCGACGACTTCACGGGCGCGTCGGAGGAGGAGTTGTAGGCGGCGGCGACACGAACGGAGGTGTCGGAGTGGAAGTAGGGGGCGGCGACACGGGCGGCCGGCGGCGGCGGCGGCGTCGGAGAGGGTTGTCGGGGGACGACACGAGCGGCGGCGACGTCGGAGGGGTCATAGTGGGCGGCGACACGGGCGGCGGCGACGTCACAGGCGCGTCGTCCGAGGGGTTGTAGGCGGCGGCGACAGGGACGGCGGCGTCGAAGGGGTTGTAGGCGGCGGCGATTCCGGTGGTGGCGGTGTCGACCTAGGGTTAATTTGGCGCGGTTTAGGGTGAGTGTTTTGAAGAATTGGGGGGAACGGACATATAGGGGGCATCAATCCCAGTTCAGTCCAATAACCGGGATTAAGGTCACTATCAATCCCGGTTGAAACCCCCAACCGGGAGTAAAAGGTTACTGACGTGCGGGCCCCGCAAAACTGCACTGTGTCTACTGGCCTTCAGTCCCGGTTCTAAATAAAAACCGGTACTAATATTGTGTTTAAAAAAATCAGCGTTCCGTCTAGAGGCCTTCAGTCCCGATTGGAGGTTTAAACCGGGAGTAATGGTCCAATTTTTCAAAAATATTATGATTGTAGGGGGCTGAAGCGGGGCTCGAACATGGCGACACAGATGAGCTCAAGACTTTCGCCGCGCTACTAACTGGGCTTGGACGCTATACGCTTGTCGTTGTATTGGTGGGCGCATTGTTTAAATGGATGGAAAATTTCTATTATGAGAATTTCCAGAAATGAGGTTTCTTCTAATATTGTAAATATTGTTCGTAAATAGTTTATTTTCACTAGAAGATACGAAATGTTATGAAATATTCACTACAATGTATAAATTCCAGTCGGCACTCGCCAGTAGAAATTCCAATAAACAGTATAAAATTCCAGTTAATTCCGTTTAATAGTAAAAATTCCATTAAAATTCTCACAGGATACATGTTTGGACTTAAAAAAAGAAAATTCGCACGAAATTTAAAAAAACTAAAACAACTACATAATGTCTAATCGCCGCCTCATAAATCCATCGCTATCCTCCTCCTCCTCCTCCTCCTCGTCATTGTCACCCCCTCCTCCCATTGTCGGTCGACGACACGCCATTGCCGTCGGCTTCGTCTTCACCGTCGAGTTTGGGGTCGGAGTCCTCAGCGCCCTCTGGATCGTCGGAGAGATTGTCGTATATGAGGTCGTAGTCGTCGGACCACCATGGCGCCTCCTCCTCTTCCAAGCTGGTACCCTCTGAGAGATGCCACCCAGGGGAGTGGCAAAACTCAGAGAGTCTCCACCGCTTCGGTGGTGGCGACGCAGGCGGCGATGAATCAGAGCTAGAAGACATGGCGGCCGGAGGTATAAGCGAGGGAAATTAGGATGCCTAGCTAGCTTTGTGTGTGTGATGTGGATTCCGTCCAAATTTATAGGGGGGCCTGACTGATCTTTGGCATTCCATTTTCTCTCGTGTGTATTGGAAAATGTAGTTGCACGCGCGTCGGCTCGCCTCCCCGATTCAAGCGCATTGGGGAGGCGAACAGGCGCGACGCTTAGCTAATCCAGAGGAAGGGGAAAGAACTGACGTATGGGGCAGCGAAGCCTTTCAATCCTGATTTCAAACTCACACCGAGACTGATGGTGGGAACTGACCGGTGGGGCCATACAGCTGCTGACCACAAAAGCGTAGGGGGAGCCCATCAATTCCGGTTAAAAACTCCAACCGGGATTAAATGTTCACTGACGCGCAGGCCCAACTTAACTGCTTTGCTGGGGGTCTTTAGTCCCGGTTGGAAATTTAAACCGCGCGTAGGGAAGACCATCAATTCCGGTTTAACACTACAACCGGGATTAAATGTTTACTGATGCACGGGCCCAACTTAAGTGCTTTGCGTCGGGTGGTTCTTCGGTCCCGGTTGGAGGTTTAAACCGGGAGTGATGGTTGTGCTTTTAAAAAAACTTTGGGAGCAGAGGGGCGTAAGCGGGGCTCGAACATGCGGCGGCAAGATCGAACTCAAGCGCGTGCTACTACTAGTTGGGACTTAATACGCTTGTCGATGTATAAGAGGGCGCATTGTTTTTATGGATATCAAATTTCTATTAAGAAAATTTCGAAAATGAGGTGTCTTCTAATATAATAAATGTTGTTCATAAATAGTGCATATTCAGTATAACGTACGAAAATGGGTTAAAAAATGGTAGGAATGTTAGCTAATCACTTCGTTCTTTTCATTTTTAGTTTTTTAGGATGGAGCAAATGCGTCATAATATTTCGTACGGAAGCATAGAAGAATAAAATAAATTGACTCTTGCGAATAATGCTAGGTTTAGTTCAGAAACGGATTAAGGAAATGACTCGTTCTTTTCTTTCGTTCTACCTTTTAATGGCAAACTAAAAAATTAATTTTCAGACCAAACCTTTACAGACGAATTGGAAAAAAAATGGATAGAAATTTATGGTACCGGAGTTAGCTAATCACTTCATTCTTTTCTTTTTTAGGTTCTTACGACGGAGCAAATACGTCATAGTATTTCGTAGGGACCCATAAAAGAATATGTCGAGCTGAAAAAAAATAAAAAACCAAACCTTTACACATGAATTTTAAAATAAAAAAGGATAAAAAAAATTATGGTAGAGGACTTAGCCAATCGCTTCATTCTTTTCAATTTTTGATTTTTAGCCCCCTCCCTGTTTCTGCGTTTCTTTTTCTTCTCCCCATTGCTTTTATTTCCCATATTTTCTCACAATGCGAAAAAATAATGACAAAATAGAAAATGGATCAGCATTTATTTGTCAGTATTTTTTTAGAATGCAAAAACAAAGAAATGGATCAGCATTTAAATATTTGCCAAAACAAGAAGAATAGGAAATGGATTAAAATAATGGTAGGAATGTTAGCTAATCACTTCTTTCGTTTCATTTTTAGTTTTTTAGGACGAAGCAAATGCGTCATAATATTTCGTACGGAACCATAGAAGAATAAAATAAATTGACTCTTGCGAATAATGCTAGGTTTAGTTCAGAAACGGATTAAGGAAATGACTCGTTCTTTTCTTTCGTTCTACCTTTTAATGGCAAACTAAAAAATTAATTTTCGGACCAAACCTTTACAGGAGAATTAGAAAAAAAAATGGATAGAAATTTATGGTACCAGAGTTAGCTACTCACTTCATTCTTTTCATTTTTAGGTTCTTACGACGGAGCAAATACGTCATAGTATTTCGTAGGGACCCATAAAAGAATATGTCGAGCTAAAAAAAATAAAAAAACAAACCTTTACACATGAATTTTAAAATAAAAAAAGGATAAAAAAAATTATGGTAGAGGACTTAGCCAATCGCTTCATTCTTTTCAATTTTTGATTTTTAGCCCCCTCCCTGTTTCTGCGTTTCTTTTTCTTCTCCCCATTGCTTTAATTTCCCATATTTTCTCACAATGCAAAAAAATAATGACAAAATAGAAAATGGATCAGCATTTATTTGTCAGTATTTTTTTAGAATGCAAAAAAAAAAAATGGATCATCATTTAAATATTTGCCAAAACAAGAAGAATAGGAAATGGATTAAATAAATGGTAGGAATGTTTGCTAATCACTTCTTTCTTTTCATTTTAGTTTTTAGGACGGAGCAAATGCGCCATAATATTTCATACGAAACCATAGAAGAATAAAATAAATTGACTCTTGCGAATAATGCTAGGTTTAGTTCAGAAACGAATTAAGGAAATGACTCGTTCTTTTCTTTCGCTCTACCTTTTAATGGCAAACTAAAAAATTAATTTTCGGACCAAACCTTTACAGACGAATTAAAAAAAAAATAAAATGGATAGAAATTTATGGTACCGGAGTTAGCTAATCACTTCATTCTTTTCTTTTTTAGGTTCTTACAACGGAGCAAATACGTCATAGTATTTCGTAGGGACCCATAAAATAATATGTTGAGCTAAAAAAAATAAAAAACCAAACCTTTACACATGAATTTTAAAATAAAAATGCATAAAAAATTATGGTAGAGGACTTAGCCAACCGCTTCATTCTTTTCAATTTTTGATTTTTAGCCCCCTCCCTGTTTCTGCGTTTCTTTTTCTTCTCCCCATTGCTTTTATTTCCCATATTTTCTCACAATGCGAAAAAATAATGACAAAATAGAAAATGGATCAGCATTTATTTGTCAGTATTTTTTTAGAATGCAAAAAAAAAGAAATGGATCAGCATTTAAATATTTGCCAAAACAAGAAGAATAGAAAATGGATTAAAAAAATGGTAGGAATGTTAGCTAATCACTTCTTTCTTTTCATTTTTAGTTTTTTAGGACGGAGCAAATGTGTCATAATATTTCGTATGGAACCATAGAAGAATAAAATAAATTGACTCTTGCGAATAATGCTAGGTTTAGTTCAGAAACGGATTAAGGAAAATGACTCGTTCTTTTCTTTCGTTCTACCTTTTAATGGCAAACTAAAAAATTAATTTTCGGACCAAACCTTACAGACGAAGTAAAAAATAAAATGGATAGAAATTTATGGTACCGGAGTTAGCTAATCACTTCATTCTTTTCTTTTTAAAATTCTTACGACGGAGCAAATGCGTCGTAGTATTTCGTAGGGACCCATAAAAGAATATGTCGAGCTAAAAAAATAAAAAAAAAACCTTTACACATGAATTTTAAAATAAAAATGGATAAAAAATTATGGTAGAGGACTTAGCCAACCGCTTCATTTTTTTCAATTTTTGATTTTTACGACAGAGCAAGTGCGTCATAATATTTCGTAAGAACCCATAGAAGAATAAAAATAATTCCTTTGTAAGAATTTTAGGTTTAGTTCAGAAACAAATTACAAATAACCCATTCTGTTCTTTCATTCTACCTTTGTAAGAATGCAAACAAAAAACAGAAATGGCTCACCATTTATTTCTCACTTTTTTAGAATGCAAAAAAAAAAAGAGAATTGGGTCACCATTTTAAGACCTTTTAATGCCAAACTAAAAAATTTATTTCCAAACCAAACCTTTAGAGATGAATTTTTTTATAAAAAAAAGGATAGAAATTTATGGTACCGGAGTTAGCTAATCACTTGATTCTTTTTTTTTTTAGATTCTTACGACGGAGCAAATGCGTCGTAGTATTTCGTAGGGACCCAAAAAAGAATATGTCAAACTAAAAAAAAATAAAACCAAACCTTCACAGATGAATATAAAAATAAAAATGGATAAAAAAATATGGTAGAGGAGTTAGCCTGCCGCTTCATTCTTTTCAATTTTAGATTTTTACGACAGAGCAAATACGTCATAATATTTCGTAAGGACCCATAAAAGAATAAAAATATTCGTTTCTAAGAATGTTAGGTTTAGTTGAGAAACGAATTACAAATAACTCATTCTTTTCTTTCGTCCTACCTTTCTAAGAATGAATTAAAAAAAGAAATGGCTCACCATTTATTTCTCACTTTTTTAGAATGCAAAAAAAAAATTGGATCAACATTTTAAGATTAGAAAACACAAGGAAAATAGAAAATGGATAAAAAAAATATGGTAGGGAGGCTAGCTAATAATTTCCCTTTTATTTCTAGATTTGTAATCACCAGAAACTCGCAAATAAATAGTCGGCCCACCGAAAACACAGCCCATCTATCTATTTCGAAGTACGTACCACCGAACTTGATTTATCCGGCTGTTTATGCTATCACGTAGTCCTCGAACTTAGTCATAATACGTACGCAATGTAAAAATTAATCTAAAATTCATTGTCTACGGCGCGCCGCGTGCGCGCTTACCGTCCTAGTAATCAAACAACGAATGTAAGATATGGCAAGCATATCGTGTTGAAACTGCAATTTTATATAACAAACCTGAGTTTCTGCAAAACAAAGGAATTAATGTGCACATAACATGTCTCAAAGAGTACAAGGGATAGCTATATATTGTACATAGTAGGCACACTTCAAGTTTTTTGTGTATGTTTTACTTGATTTCCCAAGGTATATTAAACGATCAAATTGTGTATAATAATGGCGAGCGCCAGGCGTCGGACGTCCAGACAGACGCGCGCGCCGGACCAGCGCCGTCCGTCCAATCGTCCGGCACCGCGCGCATCCGACGCGCTTCCGTGCTCCCCGCATGCATCGACTAGTTAGCTGTGCGCAGTTGATTAAATGTTCAATTAAACTCCTGATTTTTGTATAAAATTCAAACAGTGTTCAAAATGTGTGGAATAAATTTCATAATTCTTCTAAAATCGAGAGCAACCCATTTTAAATACTTTTAAATTTTTTGATTTTTTGATTTTTTATGTGAAACTATGAGAAGGCACTTATGAAACTTACACATATACTAGCGAAACTTGGTCATGTGCTGATGAAATTTGACCGTGTGCTGATGAAATCTTATGAAACTTGGATGAAACTTCGATGTAAGCTGATGAAACTTGAATGAAACCTGTTGAAACTTGAATTGACTTTATGAAACTTGAAGAAATTTGGATGAAACTTGCATTAAACCTGATGAAACTTGATAGTTTGGCAAGTTTAACGAATATGAAACCCAAGTTTCAGTAGGCGAAACTCAAGTTTTATCAGACTCCTTGCGCCGCCCGGTTGAGTCTGGATTGCTGAGACTTGGTCTTGAACTCTGGACTATTCCAATAATGGCCAAGTCCATCCCAAGCTTCCGGACAGTTTTGGACCCACTCAGGACGCACCTCAGAGTACTGATCAGGGGTCAAGTACTTGTCTGAAGCCTCGGTGTCAGTGAGCTGCTCGCCATGCTCTCTCCTGTATGTTGATATGTGTGTCAAACAACATTACTGACATTGTGAATAAGAGTTGTGATTCAACTTACTTGTACCAATCCTTGGTCGCGTCGAGACGTGTCCGTCATGGTGATCCCGTAAAAGACTCTTGGCCTTGATGTCAATGACATTGTCGAAGTCGATGTGGGTGAGGGCTCACGAGGTCGAAAATGTGTCTTAAAACAAATGGAAAACATATTATTAGCGTCACGGAATAATGAAAGTATTTCAAGGATGGAGAGGCTTACCCGAATTCACGGACACACTCGAGGCGGTGACACGACCTTCTTCTTGCACAATCTTGTAGTCATCCGGTGATTGCCGGACGGTCCGCCGTCCTCTTCCACCATCCCAAGGTAGTGCAGTTTGAGCAGCCTTGAAAGTACGGAAGCAGGCTGGGTCTTGAGGCGTGTGTCGACTGTGGCCATGTTGCTGTACAAGTTCGAGAAGAGTTAGGCGTTCACAAGGATAATAATGTATGGAGTTAACATTTTATCGATTAGAACTTACCCGTCCCCTAAGATGTCAATTGCGACACGCATATTTGTATCTTGTGGAGCCCTAGGCATCTTATTGGGCCCTCTTCTCTTCCTTCGGCGCCGAGTGGCAGTCGGCTGGGTAGACCCCTCGCTCTCCTCAAACCCACCCTGCTCATGACCACTGGAGTCATGACCTACCTCTTGACCACTGGAAGCCTGATCTGCCTCGTCCTGACTTGCCTCCTCACCCGTGTCCTGGTTGATGAACCTTCTGATTGGCATCCTGCAGAATGAAATAGATTATCTTCATAATAATAACAAAAAACAAGTTAAACTTGAAATTAAATAGTTTTATGTAAATAATGTACCATACATCTAGTAGTTCGCATCAACATCGAGTGAGTCGATATCCTCAATAGGATTATTGTTCGCATGTTCATCGCCCTGGATAGGATCGTCGGGGTCTTCTTGGCCTTCTTCGTCGACAGTTGCAACATCTTCGTTGATGCTAGCAACTAGATTGTCGAGGCCCACTCCAGCATCAATCACAAACGTGTTTTCTAAAAATTGATCTTGAATTGGACCATCTGGCAATCTCCCAATCTCCCATGTGGTCTAACTTTGTATACAACCCACCAATTCTTTAGATCGGCATCCTCTTTTTCAGATCGCCTTTATTGGATGCTTTAAACCCACCACGAATGGCCGTTCGAGTGACGATCGTCGTATCGATCGCCGTGGATTCGAGAAGAATTTCGCAAAGATAACCCTTCTAGTTCCCCATGTGCAAGTACGGTCGGCGTATCGTTTTTAATACACCAACACTTATATTATGCACCGGAGAACCATAGGGATATGCAACCGAAATCTCATCTCAAATCCACGGCCGACACGACGCATCGTACTCAAACGGTCATTCGTGGGCTGTCCACTGGGGCGCCCAAACGGGTCGCCCATGGGCGATTCGAACGTGAATCACATTTCGTAATGAAACCTAACGAATCACCGTCTGGTTTCATTACGACTTATGCGTTCCCGAACGGGTGACGTACGGCTAGGTTACACGCATACTAAACCCGTTGAACCTAAACGCATATAGTTCATATAGATAATATAATCGACAATCGCATATAATCAACTCTAAACCCACAACCCTCGTGCTTAAATCCACGCACTGCCCTCGTAACTAACCATTTAAACAGAAAAAAATGTTCACATGCAGCCCTCGTAACTAACATTCAAACACAAAAAAAAAGCGCGAAGAAACCTTTCCGGTGGACAGAGGGTGCGGCGTCGTGCTGCAGAGCACCTCCTCAACTCGTGCTACTGCTCGTCGTGGTGCAGGCCTCTTCCTCACCTCATGTACAGCGACGGCGAGCGGGAGGCAGCGAAGGGGCAGTGGGGGTGGCAGTGGGGGCGGCGCCGGGGAGGTGCGGGCGGCGGGAGAGGGGGGCGGCGCCGGGAGGGCGCGGGTGGCGGCGGCGGCGGGCGGCGTGCTGGAGGCGGAGGCGGCGGCGAAGCGGTGGCGGCAGAAGCGCGGCGGCGGCGGCGTGGCGGCGGCGGGCGGCGGCGAGGCGTCTGGCGAGCGGCGGCGGCGGCGGAGGCGTCGGCGGCGGGCGGGAGGAGCGGGCGGCAGCACGGGCGGAGCGGCGGCGGCGGCGCGCGGCGGCTAGGGCAGCAAGGGTTTGGGCAAATTTTGCCCAAGTCCGAGCCGAAGCGCCAGATCTATACGAGTATAGTCGCGAGGGCCAGTGGCCTCGTGAATAACGGATCCGCCTCTTTCTTGCGAGGCTACGTGGCCCTCGCGATTAAGCCGCGATCCACCGTCGGGTGGGCCCTTCTCTGACCGACGCTAGCCACGACTGGAGCCACTAATCGAGAGGGCCGAGTGGCCCTCGTGAATAACAGATCCGCCTCTTTCTTGCGAGGGCTACGTGGCCCTCGCGATTAAGTCGCATATCACCGCCGGGTGGACCCTCCTCGACCGACACTAGCAAAGACAGAGCCAACTAATCGAGAGGGCGTGTGGCCTCGTGAATAAACTTGCCGCACTTTTTGCGAGTGCTTTGCGTAGCCTCGCGATTAACGTGTAGTCACCGCCGCTGGGCCCGTCTCGCCCGACACCACCAAAGACAAGAGTCGTCTAATAACGAGGGCCATATAGCCCTCGCGAGTTAAGCTCTCACGCATTTATTCGAGGGCTTTTCGTGTGGCCTCGTGTTTATATGTCTTCAAATACGAGCGCCATGTTAGCCCTCACGTATAAGTTTTATATGCGAGGGTTTTCAAGGAACCCTCGCTATTAATAAATATTTTCTCTTCCTCCTCCACTCAAATTATTTTTAAAAATACCAAATAATAGTTTAAAATATGTTTGAGTTAATAATATTCTTTGATGTACCATTTGTTGTCAGAGGAAAAAAATAAAACATAAAATAGATTTTTATGATACTAGCCCTTTCATATCCCACACTATCGACTTATCGATATACTAAGCATTCTAGTATACAAATTGAAATTAATGTCACAAAATTATGGAATACATTATTTTTGAATTATAAACATTACGCATTACCGTTACACACTATTAACACTTGTCTCCTCTAGAGATGCACGATGACTCCATCTTTTCTTTGTCGAATTCAATTGGAGGTGGATTCTTCACGTTATACCGGATTTAACCAAGTTTCGTGGAAGAACGAGGTAAGATCATAATGTGTGGGAGATTTATGGCTTCTGAGGGGGTTTTTAATTTTGTGCCTTTTATTCGCGAGGGTCAAGTAGGACCCTAGCGAGTAGTTCTCGATAGTCTTTATCGCGAGGGCCAGTTTATAGCCCTCGCGAATAGCAGTTATTCGAGAGGGCCAGGTGGAGGCCCTCGTAAGTATGCTGCTGCTCTTCGTTTTTTGCGAGGGCTTCTTTGTGGCCCTCGTAAATATGATATATTTAACGAGGGCTGAGTTATACCCTCGTGATTTTATGTTTTATTACGAGGGCTTTGTTTTAGCCCTCGTGTTTAGTTGTTGGCCCTCGCGAAATTGGGAGATTCCAGTAGTGTAAGTTTGAAGAGTTATATGTCAACATATATGTTGTTTTGTTCGTAAAAATACGAGAAAAACGTTGGTGCAAACGGTTTGTGGATTAGAGCACCCAGTCAAAATTTATGATCACCAAAAGCAAAAAAAATACTATGGGACCCACCTGCATGCCGGCTGCACATTGCGTTCCCTGCGCTCGCACGCGGCGCGAGGCCGGACCGTCCGGCCTCAATTGTTTCCGTATATTAACTGTGCGCGCAGTCTCAAAAGACGATTATACAGTACGGGGCAAAAACCCACAAAACTAATAGCCATCCAATTATATGTGTGCGTATCGTACCACAAGCCAACAAACTAAATGCATTTGAGACAGAATTATACCTTCAAGTGAGCAGCAGCCATCTTCTTGTTGGTGAAGAGTGAAGACACTAATGGAAAAGATGGATGATAAAATGCACAAGTAAATGCACAAGAAAATGCACAAATTGGTGATCCATTTGAAGCTAAGCGCAAAGAAGGAGAATCTATGGGGCGGAAAGTCTGTAGGGTCTAGCTCAGCTTATATAAGGAAAGAGGAGAAATGAGAAATTAATTAATTCATCGCAAGTCGCGCGAGACCACGTAGGCGACTATTTCTTCTTCTTTTTTTATTCTTCCAGAGGGCATCAAGTCCATGCTCGTTGACAGCGGCGTACGCTGAAACTAACGACGCCCAAGTCAGCTTGTGGTGATCTTTTGGCCCCTTTCTTTGCCGAATTTTCATATGAAATAGCTACCGGATATTTGGATATGAACATGGAAGCGATTAGTCTATCCTATGCCCTTTCGTCCATCTAGAACGGTACAGGCATCAACCGTTGAATTTGCCGTCACCATCGATCAAATGGTTGTGCGTTCGTCGTCCTCCTTTCTCCTCCACCCGCTCGTGCCGGCGCATGACTCCAAAGATTCTACAATTCAAAGTTTTAAATTTTTAAATCTCTGAAATTTATTTTTTTTACTTTTAAAGCCCCCAAATTCAATCTTAGTTTTGAAACCATAAAGATCATTTTTTAAAAAAAAATTGAGAGAAGGGGAAGGGGAGGATGCATGATGTGTACGCTTCAACGTAGGCATTTAATGGTCACATAGGCTGTCACCTTAGCATTAAATGGTTGCCCTAATGCTTTTAGACCTCTCGTGCAAACGACAAGTTTAAGGGGTCACAAATGTAAAATGATGCAAATCGAGGATTACCATGCAATTTTTTCATACTAAACACTAAGACTACATGTATAGTGTAGGACATCGCCGTTGTGAATGGAAGTGGGTCACATGAGCGGTTAGTATTTGTTTGCGGGTTAAGTTGCCGATCCATTCCTTAAGCCTTTAGGGGCATGTACAATGCTCCACCTCAGCTGTGCATTTCTTACTGGGCGTGGCAGAGGGGTGTGCGCATTTCTTACCTCATATGTGGCGGTCCTTTATTTGGTGGCGGCGTAAGTGCAAGCTTTGGATTTTGCCCACAACGACAAACGACGATGTGTTGACAACTCTCCTCAATCTCACTGTATGTGTGGTTGCTCCCCCCTCCTGGCACAGTGGCCCCCTGACCCCTGTGGTCAACATCTTCTCTAGCGCCTTGTTTGTTTCAGATTAATGTGGAGTTGCGTTTTACTGTAGCAAATTTGTGACCCCCTCAAAATACGTTTTAATGAGTTCAAAAAATTATGAAAAAAATATTTTACTAAATTTAAGCAGTACTATTTAAAACCTCACAAGAATGACTACGAAATATTACATCATTTGGCTTATACAAAAATAACAAATTTTCATTTAATTTAATTTAATCTAATCTAATCTAAAACAAACAAGGCCTAGATCTCTTTTCCTCATGCTTGGGACAGATCGGGCACCGAGGGAGGGGGGTCGATTGAGGTCACAGATCGCAAGCAAAATTGATGACGTGATGTAGGTTTGGGTTGGCCTAGTTCAAGGCGCGCGTGACATCATGACTCGGTCAATCTAGACTTAATGTTGCATGTTGCCGTCTGTGTGCATGCGTGATGCCGTTGCCGCACAGTTTTAAAATTAAAACTATTCATGTTGAGTTTTTTTTAAAAAAAAAAATTATGCACGACGGTTCTAAAAAATTTGCATCTCATGCTGTGGGCCTTTTATAGCGTGCTGGGATTTGGCTGGACTTATAAAAACCATGCTAGGCTCAGGCCCTGTTCCAAAATCTGGCCCAGCCTGGTTCGCGATTATGTCTAATTGCAATGCAAATTGTAACAGGCCTAGTTGGGGCCGGGCCCAACAGCAACCAAAGAGGTGCCTTTTAAAATTGTTTTATAAATTAAATAATTTTTCGGTAATGCTTCTGGCCGGACGTCCGATCCGTCGGACGCCCGGCCCAGCCCACGGCGCATGCCCGTTCACCGCAGCGCTCGCCGAGCCCCACGGGATCCACGTGTCGCGCAGATTCGCGTTGCATCGCTGCGAGACTGCGCTTGCATGCATTGCTTTCCAGTGTATGCATGTGCTGTCGTGCATCCAGGCAGAGCATGACGTGGCCGGCTTGCTTAACCTTTTCTCTGCTTCATTTTTTTTTGTACTTGAGTTTTTTAATTGGCATGTGTGCATGCATATGTTTACTGTCACGTATGGTTGACCAATGTAAATTGAAACATATATACACACATGCATGCATGCATGTATGCATGATTTAGTGGAAAAATATATCATGTATGCTAAACTAATTGTTTCAGCAGGCTAGACATATCGTTTCAGTAGGCTAAACTAATTGTTCCAACATGACAAAAATAGTGTTCCAATATGATAAACCAGTTGTTTTAACAGATTAGATAAATTGTTCCAACAGGCTAAACTAATTGTTTCAACATGTCAAACATATTGTTCCAACAGGCTAAACTAGTTGTTTCAACATGTCAAACATATTGTTCCAACAGGCTAAACTAGTTGTTTCAACAGGCTATATATATTGTTCCAATAGGATAAACCAATTGTTTCACTTGGTTGTACGTCCACTAGGTAAAAGTAATTGTTTCAGCAGGCTAGATTAATTGTTCCAACAGGTCAAAAATATTGTTTCAATAGGATAAACCAATTGTTTCAACAGATTAGATAAATTGTTCCAACAGGCTAAACTAATTGTTTCAACATGCCAAACATATTGTTCCAACAGGCCAAACTAGTTGTTTCAACAGGCTATATATATTGTTCCAATAGGCTAAACCAATTGTTTTTGTATGCTATAAATATTGTTCCAATAGGATAAACCAATTGTTTCAGATGGTTATACGTCCACTAGGTAAAAGTAATTGTTCCAATAGGATAAACCATTTGTTTCAACAGACTAAATTAATTGTTCCATTAGGATAACAAATTGTTTCAGTAACTTTTTATAGCAACTTTGGTCTTGTTTTTGTTCGTAAAAATGAGAGGAATGCATTGGTGCAAACGGTTTGTGGATTGGAGCACCCAGTCAAAATCTATTGCCTTTGAAAGAAAAACAAAAACGTTGTGTGTTCACACTGTTTGCATGTGATTAGGAGAGGCAACTATGCATGTGCGATTATTGATGCATGCATGCCATCTGTTGTTTCAACAATTCAAAATATTTGTTTGACCCTGACAAACAAGATTGGTTCAATAGGCTCAACCGATTGTTTCAGCAGGCTAATCCGATTGTTTCAATAGGCACAACCGATTGTTTTGTATGCTAAAATAATTGTTTGAAATATCCAAAAATAATTGTTTCATAAGATCAAACTGATTGTTTCAGCAGGCTAATTCAAATGTTTCAATAGGCACAACAGATTGTTTCAGTATGGTAAAATAATTGTTTGAAATGGATAAAACAATTGTTTCATAAGATCAAATTGATTGTTTCACCAGGCTAACCCGATTGTTTCAATAGGCACAACCGATTGTTTCATGACACTAACATTATTTTTTTCAAATGGTCAAAACAATTGTTTCAACAGGTCAAATTAATTGGTTCCGCAGGCTAACCTGATTGTTTCAGTAGGCACAACCGGTTGTTTCAGTAGGTTAACATAATATTTTTCAAAATGGCTAAAAAACAATTGTTCCAACAGGTCAAACTGATTGTTTCAGCAGCCTAATCCGATTATTTCAGTACGTTCACAGCATTGTTTCCACAGGCAACTAATTTTGCTCTATCTGGCTAATAACATTGGTACAACAACCTCATGTAATTGTTCCAAAAAGCAAATAATTTTATTTCAAATACCAAAACGTTCCATCAGTTTGGACGTACTGTTTCAACAGACCAAAATAATTGTTTCATAGTATATGCAAATTGTTTCAAAAAAATTTTATATAGCAACATGGATCTCGTTTTGTTCGTAAAAATGTCAGGAACACGTTGGTGAAAACGCGCTTTGCATGTTATTTTGTTAAAGTTAAATACGTAGATTGGTAGATGGCTCTCGCCATCTGGTGAGGCAGTTTCATCAATCCGGTGGATTTTACGTAACCAGCCGAATACACAGGTGAGCCGTTAAAAAAAAAAAACCGGCAGTGGAATGGGCGGGATTAGCAAAGGTTATGGAATGGCTGTTCATCCGTATGTGTGCATCATTCACTGCTCGTCACACCCCGTTGCATGCACGCGTTCAAAGTCCCAGCACAGGAAAATACCGTAAAATTGGTTGTTGCTTCGTACTAGTACTAGCGATGGCTACGTGCCTGTGGCGCGTGGCATTAGTTAAGGCATAAGTATATTTTTTTATTTTTTATAAAAAAATATATTATTTCTTAGTTAATTTTATATAAGTCAACATTTGCAATGCTCAAATATATTTATGGATCCTCACCATTTTTTGTTTTGTATTTGTGGATCGTCATCATATTTGATTTTTTAAAACTTGCAATTTTTATGAATTTTGTGCACCTACCATAAATAAAACATGAAAATGGAAAATCAATAAGAAATATGTCTTTCATAAAGGAGAGCAAACTATTTGTAAATTTGAGCATCAAAAATTTTTCAAGAACATTAAACTTTTTTATGGACGTTTTCTGTGCAGCCACGGTTTAATTTCTGTAAACTTTTTATTTTTTTTGCTAGCAAACAAAAAAATCTTCAGTTTGAAGCCTGCATTACGAAAACATTAATCTTTGCAATCTTTTAATTTTGGATGTTCTTTGTTCAGATATGGTACGAAAACTTTCATTTTTTATGCTTTTTTGACCGGCCATACATAAAATAGAAAAGTGAAAAATCGAGAAAAAATATACTCTTCATAAAAAAGAGCAAACTATGGTTATGAAACTTTGCATTATAAAAACATTTCATTTTTGGAAAAAAATAATTTTGCATGTTATTTTGCAGACATGGTTATGAAACTTTTAAATCTATGTTTTTTTGTGACCTACAATAAGTAAAATTAAAAAATAGAAAATCGAAAAGAAATATGTCCTTAATAAGAAAGAGCAACCATTTGTAAATTTGGACTTTATAGCAACCATTTGTAAATTTGGACTTTATAAACTTTGAATGATATCAATTTTTTATGGATATACTTTTTGCCGTCATGGTATAATTTTTGCAAACTTTTAGTTTTTTTTCGAAACTTTTGTGACCTAAAAAAAAGAGATAGGAAATGAAAAAAACGCACAGTCCAGGATGCCCTTAATAAGAAAGGGTAAACTATTAGTAAATTTGGACTCCAAAATTTTTGAACAATATCAAACTTCTTATGGATGTTCTTTGTTTCGGCATGGTTTGATTTTTGGAAACTTTAATATTTATGTTCTTTTTGTGCCCTGCAAAAATAAAATCCTTAGCTCGAACATTGCATTATAAAAACATTTAGTTTTTTTAGAAAAATTTAATTTTGGATGTTATTTTGCTTTTCGCGAATCGCTTGTTCGTTCGTGTGGGGAGTCTCTTTCAAGTTAGTGAAGTGAAACTCTGGACGGGGAAGAAGCCGTCAATACTGGATAGTTTTAATCATTGACTAAATGGAAAGTACGGTACTAGTTCCGTGATAGTGCTGGAAAACTCAGATGGATGCTACACACAGGGGCTAGAAAGCCTCTCCTTTATGTTATTTACATTACAGTTGACCGATTTTCCTTTTCACTAGTATTCTGCCTTCCCCAATCGCTTGCTTAAGGGGGAGAAGAGTTCCGGGAGGTATGGCCATAAATTGCATTGTCTGCTAGGTTCTTTGGTTTGAACGGAACATCAAACCATTTCATGAGGGTGGCTCAATAAACTGAAGAAGCATATAAAAGAAAGAAGCCATCAGCACTATGTGTACTCCTACCCAAGGAAGGAGGTCAAAGCAATGAAATGAAGAGGCCGTGAGCAAATAGTTATGAAACTTTTAAATCTATGTTTTTTTACCTACAGTAAGTAAAATTAAAAAGAAGAAAATCAAGAAGAAATATGTCCTTAGTAAGAAAGAGCAACTATTTGTAAATTTGGACTTTATAAATTTTGCATGATATCAAATTTTTTTTGGATATACCTTTTGTCGTTATGGTTTAATTTTTGCAAACTTCCAATTTTTTTCGAATCTTTTGTGATCTAAAAAAAAGAGATAGGAAAAGAAAAAAACACAGCCCAAGATGGCGTGCGTGCTGGTGATTCTGTCAGGACCCGAAAACGGAGTCGAGTCCCTTTTGTGCTTTACCTGTTCTAGTCCCTGGATCAGTAGTTAGAACACACAGATATACAGCTCTTGAATCATAGCCATCAAACGAACAAACTTTATTACATTAGAATAATAGCCAAGATGGCCTTTACATCAGAGTATGTGCCAGCGTGGCGTTTATTACAAAAGTTAGGCACGGAGGCCTTAATTCAGCGGGAGACTAAAATACAAGTTCAACTTCAAAATAGCAAAACAAGACGATTCCCACAGGCAAGCTGTAGTTAGCGCTCCTAGATGTCGCATAATCTTCATCTTCAATCCCGTTGGTGAAGCCTTCATCCTTGCGTATCTTCTCATTAGGGAACATCTTCTAGTGGCAACCTGCTCGTTGGAATAAGCAGCTCGCACGAAAGGCGGGGTCAGTACGCGAATACTCAACAAACGAGGCTGACTAAATGCAACTAAGGCTCCAAAGAATGTATGTAGGGGACATTTTTTTGCATAAAGCCAGCTTTTCAAAGGTTTTCCTATATTTTGAAATATGAGGAAAAACATGATTTAAAACAAACATTTTGTTTTCAATTTCTTTTCTTTCCTTCAGCCGCAGCCGAAAATTCCCAAGTGGCTAGATCATGGTTCCCCGCCATGAACCTATACCCTCATCACTCACAGTTCCCCACTGTGAGGAGAGAATAAAACAAATTTCTTTTTCAAAAACATTTTGAAAATCAAAACGAACACTACCAGAGGCAACTCCCCGTCGTCCACCCTTGACAATGGGTATGGCTGTCATGACAGTTTTACACTCTGCAGAGGTTGTGCGCTTTACCCACGAGACAGAATTTTCCGAGCCAAAGGGTCTTCCTGACAAGGCATTTGGCAGTCTTTCTCCTAATTCGGTAACCCCGCTCCCAACAGCACAACAGTGGGTACCATTGGCCTCGGCTTAGTACCACACTCGACTGGCTGCGGGTTGCACCATTGGCCTCAGCATAGTACAACCCAAGACCATTGCCCTCATGATAGTCCCATCGAATGGGCACCGAACTAGGATTCCAAAAGCTACTAAGTCAGGGCCTGCCCACACAGGCACTCAATGGTTGCACTGTAGTACTTAGCTCGACAACCTCAAGGAATCGGTCCTTAGCGATCGGGGTGGGTCCTACAATTGACCCAATCTCGTGCAACATTGGCCTCAGCATAATGCACACCACTTTGCATCCAGCCACCCCAATCAGGTTTTGCAAAATATCTTTATCCTGATAGTTCCCCACTATCATCTACACCCATTTTAAATGACAAGCACAACTATCTGTTCAAAACACACATTATTCATCTTCATGGCAGTTTAAACAGGTGCAGATAGGGACATTACAATTCTAAGCAATTCTAGTGAGAGGAAAACCTAATTTCAATGGAGGGCTATAATATAAGACTTTATGTTTTATCCTATGGTAGCAAGGAATGTTTTAGTACGAACTAAATAAATATTTGGGGATAGCTACTCTAAGTACATAGCCATTTTTAAATTTAACATACATGCACATTTGATAAACATCTAGAAATGCATTATAAAACAGTAGGTGGCAAGGTTCAGCACTTGCCTTGTCGAGCACAACGGACACACTCCCTCGGTGCGTCGGCGAATCGTTCCTCATCGCCTAATCCTAACGCACGACAATAACGAAAAAAATTCAATAAGCGAGAAATCTAAAAAAGATGAATGCAATGCATATGAAAATTTTACAGCAGGTTGTTTCTGTTCAAAAGAAATTTTTAAAATTGTTTTCACAATTTTTAAGTTTTATTTTATTTATAAAAATTGTTACAACAGTTAATCAAGAATAAATTCTCCAGAAAATAATTTTTTGACAAAACAGTACCAAAATTTTATGACAAATACTAGGCAATTTTACGAACTTGTAAAAATTGATTTCACAATTGTTGGAGCAAGTATGAACTTTTAATAAATATAATACAGCAGTATTTGTTCTGCCAAATTGAAAAAACAAAATGAAAACGGGATAAAAGGAGGATCATAGCACTGGGCCCGTGGGCCTTGGCATCGGCCTTACTAGGCCAGGCCCACGCGGGGTCTCAAAAGGGGGGTTTGCGGCGGCGGCCGACGGGAGCGACGGCTCCGGCAACGGCGGTGGAGCAAGGCGGCGGCGCTGGGGACCCATCGGCGGCGGTGGTTCGGCGGGCGGCGACAATGATGGCATGACAGCGCTTGCTTGGCGGCGGCGGCGGCTCACGACAATGGCGCAAACGGCGACGTGGCGGCCAAATTGAGGAGGTGGGGAGCTTCGTGGGGTGAGTGGAGGCACATGGCGGCGGAGGCACGGCCGGGGAGGCAGTGGCGAGGCGGCGCGGGGAGGGAGTAGCGGCGGCGGCAGAGGAGGTCGTGGCGGCGCTCCGGCAACGGCGGCGGCTCGGTACCGGCCTAGGCTACATCCACAGGGGCAGAGGGATAGTAGGAGCCCACCAGAGATGATCAATTCGGATTTCGGAGCGTAGCAAAGGAATTTCGGGGGTAGCAGTGGAGCTCGGTTTGGGGTTTTTATAGGGCAATGGGTGACGAATTGGCTGCGCAAATGAGGTTGAACCGACCGATCCGGATCAGGTGCAGTTCCAGTAGCAACTGTACGCGAGTACAGTTTCTACTTGGTGAGCGCGAGCAGGCCGAACAAACGACCACGCGCCTGGCCAGCCACGCGCGCGCGGGGCCGAAGCAGGCCGCGCGGTCCATTGGACCGGCGAGATGCGTCGTCGGCTTTGTGCGTGCTGAAGTTAAGCTAAGCTGCTGGGAATACTAATCACAATCAGGATTTTGCAGCAGAGCCCAGTCTCACGTGACGTGAAAAAAAAAGACTAATCACAATCAGGCACAAAAATACTCTAAAATAGTCAAAATGGATTACTGAATATATATAAGATCTTTTAGCACAAATATGAAGTTCACGGATGCATTAATTTGACCATAAGACAAATATGAAGTTCACATATCTTTTAGCACAAAAATGCATAAGGTTTCCAGTCAGCCGACAATTATATTAATACAAAAGGGAGACGATAATCAACGATGACATGCCAACATTTGATCATCTAATTTAGAAATGATCGTCATAATTGGATTCACCCTACATAGAATGAGATAATATTTTGATTAGTATTAGAAAAAAATAGGAAAGAATAGAAAGACAAAGTGCAGAATAGTAATTACCGTCAACAAATGCATATAACTAACAGGATATTCATTATCTTGAAACCAATTGGGACTAGCTCAAATTCTTTATTGCATTTTGATCAATATGTCAAGTGCATAATCCATGCCATGAGTTAGGAAGTACCTCACCGATTGCCTTTCCTATTGCCGCATCCTGGTCGGTGTAGATGATCTTCGGCGCCTTACCACCATGGCTAGTCAAGAAAGCATTGAATAGCCATTTGAAAGAGTCATAAGTTTCATCATACATAAGAGCAGTACCAAATATAGTAGTCTCTTTAAAGTGATTAAAACCAACAAATGTATCAAATGGTCGGCAGTCTTTGTTGGTTCCAAAAGTGATATCAAAAGTAACCACGTCACCGAAGTGTGCATAATCAATGATCATCCTAGCATCTACCCAAAATATATTTATTTTTTGCCCTTCCTCATCTGAATTGCATAGCATATTAGAACGAAGGATTTGTAGCAATTTTATTTTGGAAGTAGGCCAACAAACTTCCATATTCTTCATTCTTTAACTCCTTTTAACGCTTCGTCCGTACATAATTCTTATGATGACGACAAGTGTAGGTAAGATTGGATGACCCACCAACTTAACGGTATTCTCCAGCAACCTGTCGTGCACTCAAAGTGCGACAGGTACCCTGTCGTTAATTCAAAGTGCGACCGGGGCCTATTTGTGTCTAAATTTCAATCCGCCATATAATTTTGTATAAACGAATAAATATAAATATAAAAAATTAAATTTTCCGCGCGCGCGTGGATAGCTGAGCACCTACGGTGCGGCCTGCTCCGAGCGGACATCGAGCAGCCCACGAGGCTTGCGCTTGCTCGTTGGTTGGCCTGCATTCCTGCGCTCGCTGCCTGGCCCACGGTCTAGCGCTCGCGTAGAAACTGTACACTGTACAATTATAGCTGCGACTGCACCGGATCCCGCAATACGCCCCAAGGTAACTGAAGAATTGATGCTCCAAGGATTAAGGCTGGGTGCAGGCTTCAATTTGCAGTTTCAATCTTTTCTCCTCCTCTTCCCTGGTGGCTTCAATGCGGGAATCAAGGTGGCTGCGCAAGGGTTGGTGGGAGGAGAGAGGGCTGCGCAGTGGGAAGGAAGAGAGAGAAAGAGAAAGGAGAGAGAAAAAGAAAGGAAGAAGGAGGATGACAAGTGGGTCCAAAGGGAGATGAAAGGAGAGTAAATAAATAATTGGTTCAAATCCAATCAAATGTCATATAAAAATATATTTCTCTTTCTTTCCCAAATAATTTATCAACTAAAATAATTGAATTTAAAGTATAAGTTTTATTTTTGGAAAGGTCTTCAAATATTTATTTGATTTTAGAATTTTAACAACCGTAACCTAAGGGTGCACAGTTGTACGAAAATATTTATCAAAATTATTTAATCATGATTTTTAAGAAATCATCAAAATATTTAATTTTAAATTTTACAAATACAAAGCCATTGTTCATATATAAAAATTAAACTACCCTTTATTTTTAAAGTAACATACTCATTTTTAGGCCTTTAAAATTTTATGCACAATTTTTTCAATTTATGCAAATGCCATGCATGATTTTTTTTTATTTTCCATAAAAAAATGAGGATAAAATTTTATGCACAATTTTTTCAATTTATGCAAATGCCATGCATGATTTTTTTTTATTTTCCTTAAAAAAAATGAGGATGTTACAGATTCGATCCCAGGTCTCCAAGACAACAACTCGCTGAACTAACTAATTGAGCAAGCGCGCATGGTGCAGCTTAACACAACTAAAAAACAACAGGTACTTGATAAGCGAGGTCGCTGGGAAAAAAAGGAAAATATACGCAGTGGAGGCAGGATTTGCCTACACGCTGAGATCTAGCTCAGCTAGCCGACTGGGCAAGGCAGAACATTTTTTTAAAATGTTATTTTAGTATGGACAGTCGGATTTTTTTTCGCAAGATCGGATGGCTGTTGTTTCTTAGGTCACGTGGTCCACGTAAATAACTGGCGACATGGCGCGTTTTGGATGCGACGACGTGACCTAATCGGGGGACGGCTGGTTAGGCCTTTGTTATATACTCCCTTCGGTCACAAAAAGAAGTCGCCGTTGACTTTTGGACACGCCTTTGACCATTCATCTTATTAAAAAAAGTTATATAAATATTATTTATTTTGCTATGATTTGGTTTATTATTAAATGTATTTAAGTATTACTTATATTTTACATATTTGAAGTAAATTTTGAATAAGACGAATGGTTAAAGGCGTGTCCAAATGTTAATGGCGACTTCTTTTTGTGACAGGAGGTAGTAGAATTGATGATGGATGAAGTGGAAATGGCATGAATTCCGCTTGTTCATCGGTCGGGTTTTGAAGATTGTCACGTGGTTTTTTTTCCCACCTGCTGCTGGCCAAATCCGATCGTTCTGGTGGTGATTTATATAAAATCCGTCTATTAATGTAGGGATTTAAAACCACGCAACAGAACGGCGAGAGGGGTTTATTTATTTAATTTTAATAAAATGACTATTATTTATGAGAAATTCTTCACAACGGGATCCCGTCCGAGCGGGATCCGGACGGGATCGGTCCCCTTGCGACACGTGTCCACCTGACCTGCGCCCAGCTCCCCTTCGCTGCGCTGATCGGGACGAGGAAGAAGGGAGAAGGAAGAAGGAAGGAAGAGGAGGAGGGAAGGGGAGGAAGGGGAGCCGACCTCGCCGTCGCTGCCGTCGACCTCGCCGTTGCAGCCATCGAGCTCGCCCTCGCCGTTTCAGGTTAGGGTTCGGGAAAATTTGGGTTCCTCGGGGTTTAGAAGGAGGTCAGGGAGGCGGTGGACCGGTGGTGGGTAGGGTTCGTCGGAGGCGGCGGTGGCCACGTGAGCCGGGGAGGAGGGTGGTGGGCAGCGACGGCGGGGGGACCACGCCATCCCCGTCCGTTAGGGTGGGCGAGGTGGCACGGCGGTGGGGGTAGGAGGCCGCCGACCGGGGTGATGGTGGAGGCGGAGGGGCGTGGTGGGCGCGGAGCAGCGGCGGCGGCGGATCCGTCGGCACCCCGCCGCCGGAGACGGGAAGAAGGCGGCGAGGCGGGGAGGCACGCGTGGCGTGGGGAAGAAGAGGCGGGCGTGCGGGGAGAGGCGAGTGCGAGGTGGGAGGCTATCCCGTCAGGTTGGGCCCTCGACGGAATGCCGTGCGCTGGTCGCCCCCTTATCTATTTATTTGAAAACAATAAAAAAAAATCGAGTACTGCCCCGAGCCAAAACGGAGAATGTTCCTGGAAGAGCCCCCCCGCCGTCCGCCGGCGACTCGCGCCGTCGCTTCCCGGTCAACGGCACTACGGCACCGCCTCTCTTAGTCGAGTTCACAGCTGCGATCCCGACTCCCGAGGCCATGAGGTCGTCGTCGACGTCTCAGGGGACGGCGGCGTCGCAGCGACCGGCACGCCGGGACTCGCCGCCGCCGCACGCCCTCCCCTCCGTCTCCGTTCTCCACTGGAGCTTGCGTCACACCACGACTCGAGAATCCCACGGATTTCTTCAGCTCGTAGCTCATGGCGTTTCCATGGCCGCTGCGACTGTACCCATCGGATCACTTTTAACAAATTTCTGAAGCGCCGTGATGGGAGGATGATGTGAACGCGGCCGCATGAAATTTCCTCTTGGCTTTCCCAGATAGAGACACACGATACTTAAACTAGTACTTTGATGAATCCCGCTCTGATAACAACACATTAGCTTTCCATTTAATTTAATAATGAAAAATCCTGGCCTCTGTATCAGGACAAACGTATACGGCCTATTATATATATACGAAGAATAGATCAGTTATGCAAATGGTACGTAAAAGTTGACTTAAATACAGATCTAATAGTAAAAGTAAAACTCAAATAGTGTGGACAAGTTTAATGCTATATCTTTTTTTTTACTGAACACTGTTCATCATGTTTAAACTAGATAAATAGTGTTGGGTCATAAAAGGGTGTAGCATTAAACAGGGTTTGAGGCTTATCCAAGGTTATACCCAGGGATATAAATTTCGGTCCCCAGCAAAAGATCCGAAATTTCGGCGAAATTTCGTCGGAGTAAAAATACAAAATTTGAATTTTTCAAAAAAAAATGATGGATTTGAACCTTGGATCTCATGCTTGTTAAAGGAAGAACTACCCACTAGGCTACAAGACAAGTTATAAAGAGTTAAGTTATGCCTTATTTTTATGCATAAGAATCAAATTTGATCAAATCTTTTGAATTCAAAAATTTAATTTTCATTTCGGTTGCTGCCGAAATATCCGACATTTCGCTGAAATTTCGTCGGAAAAAAAATCCCTGGTTATACCCACTTGCAGACTAACCCATTACTACCTCTGGTCACAAAAATAAGTTGACTTTTGGACACGACTTTGACCATTCGTCTTATTCAAAAATTTAGTTCAAAAATGTAAAAATATAAGTTATACTTAAAATATATTAATAATAAATCAAATCATAACAAAATAAATAATATTTATATAACTTTTTGAATAAGACGAATAGTCAAAGGCGTGTCCAAAAATCAAATGCGACTTCTTTTTGTGACCGGAGGGAGTATTATTCATTTATTTTTCAATCATTACCCTATTTTTTTCTATATTTCTTTCTCTTATATTTTAGTTTCTATTGTTGCTATAGTGTCGAGTACAACAAATGGATATCAAATGAGAATAATATTTTATTGTTAAATCTCCATCCAAAAATTAGCGAAGGGTTTCATGGCCACCACCTCCAAAGAATGACACACATTCATAGCATTCTTCTTGTTATCTTCCTTATGCAATATGTCAAAATGGAGGAACTTGTAGGCCTCACTTAAAGATAACCTATATGTAAGATATAAATCTTTATTTTTTTAAAACAAGTTGATTGCTTTATGTTGCGCACTTGGATTAGAATACTATTATTTTGAAAACCATGCCCATGTGAACATTACGGTCCTCTTTGATAGCTTGTTTAGTTTTAGTTTAGTTTTTGTTGGTAAAATTTGACCACCTTTGAAAATGGTATGAAAAGGCTAAATAAATTATTAAAAAAATATTTTTGAGATCTTTGAGAAAAACCCTACAAAGTTATAAAAAAAATTATTTTCAAAAAATAAAGTGAATGGTGTATATAAAAATAACAAAAGTTGCAATCACAACAAAAACTAAACTAGAACAAGGTATTAAAGAGGCCCTACATATCTTTATAAACGAAACCGGGACCTCTTAAACTGTGCCCCCGAGTTCCTTCCGTCCAAAAGCAGCGCAAAATTATTCAGATAAGCACGCTTTTACACGAGCGAAATTCTTTCTCCAGGTGGAGAAACGCAGGAAACTTTGGAGAAACCAACTTTAAAAAGGATTCTATAATTCTTGCATGCTTCTCTCCAGTGCCTAGTGCCGACGCTCCATTGGATAGCGTGATTTCTTCAAAATCTACGCCGATTAAACACAACACCTGCCTCAGAATTCCCTATCCAAAAGGCAGTATCAGTATCAGCATTGCCTTCGTCATTCAGTTTCAGTTCTGTTTTATTTACACTTCTGAGATGGGACAAGTCAACATGATACGCGCATACGCTTGGACTTGTCCTGCGGCCTTGTAACTGGGTCAATCCTTCAGCTCATGTCTATCAAAAACTAGAGGAAAGAATCCAATCGAGTAATGCAAAAGAAAAGGGGAACAGCTAAAATAGGTGAAGAAGCCAACTGATGCCTTGCAACCTCTGCATTGCTCCTGCAGACATACACACTGCGATCTGGGAGTTGACCGCACTGGATGGGTGACATGAGCATACTATGCGCTGAATTAAGTATGCTTAAACTAGCAAGAAGGGACTTTGATTACGCTAATGAGATATTTGTGTTTATGCAGATGCGGAGCAGTTTACTGTCCATTTGTCGTACTGGTGTCTTTTGCGGCTGAAGATACGTATAGATGACCAACTGAGTGGACATGGACAATACTTAGACACCACTACATCTGTCTACTTGTACAGAACATTGCTGGTGTGAATCGAAGTAGGTCAGATGAGTAGTTAGTACCCAGTTTACGGCTCAAGTTGTCGATCCATTTCTTCTACGTACCTTCATAAGTTGGTCATCAATCCTTGTAGTAGCTTACATCTTCTAATCATGCAGATCTTCGAAGAACAGGTAGAGCGTCGACAGTATGTTCTCTAAATTTCGATCTCTATATCCCATTTTAAAAATACCGTTTAGTCCCTATATTTTCATACTCTTTAACAGAGTCTCTATCCCCAAAGATATAGAGATCGAAATAGAGTCCCTAAATATAGGAAATGGGAGGAAAGTCTATAAATCTAGAGACTGATACGAAGAATCTACTGAATGAGTCGTGAAAACCAAAATTGTCCGCAATAATATTATAGAGCACCTGCTAGACATGCTTGAAGTCTCCGTTGACTAGATATGTACCTAACTTGAACCGCAAAATCATTCCTCTTAAACATCTTCCATGAAAAGACCAAGAAAATGAAATGGTAATCAAGGATGGAGCCTATGATCAGTAGGCTCTTCAATGCTTGTTTTGCACAGTTGCACTGATGATGAGGACATCACTGACGAGTTTACTGATGAAGTAGGAAAGCGAGAAGACAGTATGAATCCTCACGCCATGCCATTTAAGCCTGCATTAACGAAAGTTCAGCAAGTTAGTTCCACGATTTAAGAAATCTCCGACCACCAGTCCCAAGTCGAGAGGATGTCAAAGTAGCTGCCGAGTCCGATTTTAGTTCACTTTCAAACGGACGCTCAGATCGCATAAGACATCCAAATGAAACAAATAAGAACTCCGTGACACCTACCGAATTATCCTCGTCGTCTCTCACCAGAAAATCGGGACCCCGTGTCCGCGTCCATCAACTGAGGTAAGGTAAGCATTTCAGATAGCAAAGCTGAACTAGCTCCAGCATCATGCTGACCACGATTGCAAACTGCGACGACCAATTGGTCTCGGGACTGAAAGCATACCGTGCAACCATGTGCTGACAGAAAAAGAAATGCGCTTCATGTATCCACTTGTTATATATCTTATATGCACCAGCGAAATTCACCCGATATTCCAGGACATTAAAAATTGCTCACTCGTTTTCGGCCGACCAGTGGAGATGAATGCACAGCTTGCATCTATATTATGCATTTGCAGGCCCTGAAATTATCCAGCAGATAGGTCCCACCTTTTCTTTCTTTTCGTTTTTTTTTGGCATCTTTTCAATAATATGTGTAACATCATAATCTCTAATTTTGACCTAACATAACATCAAATGGAACCAAAACCTAATGCAGCTCCAACGCAGCTCTGATCAGAAGGCAGCTCGATTCTGCATTTTGCATGTACTGTTTCAGCCCAATTGCTATCTTGATTTCCATATTCTTATCAAGTGGCACATTTTATGGGATGGTAAACTCAATTTTTTTGGAGATTAGTGCACACGAGGGGAATCCGCGTGCTGGTATTGGTCAGAGCTTGCAATCCGAAAAGTCAGCAAATGTGTGCCATGCGCGTTTTATGGGCTTCAGTTTCAAAGTCAAGATACACCTCTTGTGCTCCCTTCTTGAAGGCGACTTGTTTCAAATTTCCTCATTTTCCTTGAAGTTTTGTGATTCATTCTCTGAACTCGCAGTGCCAATTTTTTTTTGTTGCCCCATACATTTACGGAAAATATACAAGATACTGACTGGTTTGTTGGTTTGTTTGTCCGTGCCCATGGGTATGTTTCATGGGTAAATGCATGATTCTCCGAGTCTTTGGTCTCGTGACTTCTTGGTCGATGCTTCATTAACTATATTATTCTGGTGTCTCTTAAATATCCATATTATTCTGAAATGAAACCCAGATGGTTACGTTGACTTAGCTCAATGAAGAAGGGCAGGTTTGCTGTAATTAGGTTCAAGGGATGGCTAAAATGGTCACAATAAATGGAAGTTTGATGGAATGGTAATAAAATAAACTGTGACAACTTTCGATGGTTATGACACAGGATTCTTTCGTGGTATTTTTTAAGGGGGCGACTAGGGGACGGTATCCCGTCGGGGGTCCAACCCGACGGGATAGCTCCCACTCCGCCACTCGCACCTCTTCTTCCCCCCGCTCGCCTCTCCTCCCCCGCGCCCGCGCCCCGCGCCCCGCCGCCTTCTTCCCCGCCCCGTCGCCTTCTCTGCCGCCAGATCCCGCCGCTGTTGCTCGCGCAGCGCCTCACCACCTTCCCGCCGCCTCCACCACCCCCGGCGGCGGCGCGCTCGCCCGGCTCTCCGCTCCTCCTGCCCGCCGCGTGCCACCCGCCCACCCTAACGGACGGGACGGCGTGGTCCCTCCACCGCCGCCCACCCGCCCGCCGCCCTCCTTCGCTCGTGGCGCCACCGCCGCCGCCGACAAGCCCCACCCACCGTCCGGTCCGCCTCCCGACCTCCTCTACACCCGGGAACCCACATGTTTCCTAACCCGAACCCTAACCCGGCGGCGGCGAGCTCGATGGCGGCGACGGCGCGGTCGACGGCGTCAAGGTAGGCCTCCTCCTCCTCCTCCCTTCTCCTCCTTCTCTGCACAGCTGGGCGCGGGCGAAGGGAGCGAGTATGAAGCGGGGGGAGGCCTTGTGTGGGGGTGAGATTGGACACGTGTCGCATGGGGAGGGATCCCGTCCGGGACGGGATCCTGTTGTTTAGAATTTCTGATTTTTTAAATGACTCAATCTTACAATAGTATTCTTCCATTTTTTTTATTTGTAACCATTGACTTTTCGACGTGCCTTTTGATCATTTGTCTTATTAAAAAATTTAGTACAAATATGCAAAAATATAAGTCATGTATAAAATACCTTTAATAATTAAACAAAACATAACAAAAAAAATGATACTTAAAAAGATTTTTAATAGGGCGAATGATCAGAGGGCATACCTAAAAGTCAACAGCGAAAAATAAAAAAGAACGGAGAGAGAGTACAAGACTAATTTCTTCATAATTCAAATCCCACGGGACAATAACCATTTGAGTTATCAAATCGCGAGATCCAATCATGAAAACAAATATTCCAATCTGTTGAGGCACCATGACCACCCCATGGTCTAGCTAGCTCTTAGCTCTGCCGCTGTTCAACACAAAGAAGGCAAACCCCTATATATCCTGGACACTTGTTGAAGAAACAAAAATCTCACTAACATATTGCTTAGAAGGAACTACTGTTCCGATCCGTTAAAACGCTACCCTCTTGTACAGTTGTACGTTAAACCGCTAGCTGCAGACAAATCTGTTCCATCATTTGCATGACTTTTGAGTTGTGCTCTTGCTTGTACGTTTTTGTTCTCTTCTTCTTGGACCTGCATGCGTGTAGTTACCGTACAAGCATTATAGTGCACGCGAAAGTCTGTTCTGGTCCCACAAAGGATAAAATCTACAAAAGCTGACGTCCGTACCAGTAAAAAAAACTTCCCAATTGGTCAGATTGTTTGCTAGAATTTTCTTGCATGTTCAACACCTCTTTCTAGGATGACCACTGGCTCTCTGGTTTCGCCCCCAGGATGCTCGCACCCGGACTCTTCAAGGCCTCCTCCAGAAAAAACAGAACAGTGCTCGACGCGACTTCCAATTTCGCTTGGATCGAGGACCTGAGGCGTAACCTATCTCCTTCCATGGCGGTTCACCCCTAACCAGGTTTTCTCAGTCCAGTCGGCCTATCTGCTTCAATTTACTGGCCGGGTGGCAAGACTGGCCCTGCAGCAGTTTTGGAAGTTATGGGCACCTTCCAAGTGCAAGTTTTTTCTCTGGACGCTACTCCACCGCGTGTCTTCACTGCAGACGCCCTGCTCCGTCGCCAGTTACCCAACGACTACTTCTGCCTCCTCTGTAGGAGGAATCTTGAGACGCCAAAGCACCTTTTCCTTCAGTGTCTAGACCCACCGAGGTGGCACCACGAGAATAGCTTAGTCAGTTGGTGGTCTTGTGACATCCTACAAGACGGGTCGGCTCCCCGAAGCGTGCTCTCCATCGTCTCCGCCTTACTTTGGAGCATCTGGCTGGAGCGAAATAACTGGATTTTTCGGAGCACCGACAGCACCCCCGTAGTTTTTTTAACCAGCTTTTGGACAACCTGCGCCTTTGGGAGGCTGCAGACGCGCCTTTTGTAATTAGTTAATCCCAGTTTTCGGCCAACGGGGGGAGGGGCCGAATTCTCCCCCCACCCTGTAACCTCCTTCCTATTTTTGAATACACGGCAGTCCTCCTGCCTTGCTTCAAAAAAAGTAGCTGAGTTGAATAAACAAGCTAATTGAGCTGAAGTGAGTTGAATATTATTAAGTTGAACTTTGGAGGTTTCTTAATTATGCTTCTCAAAGTTGATCCACTTCGTTGATGTCACTTTATAAAGCATTATATATTCTTGTCGATGAATGGGACTGGAGTTCGTGGGAGCCAAGTTTACTTGTTAAATGAGGATCAATGGCCAACTTCCACGTGGAAACATTCATAGGCCAGGAAGCTCATGGAAATATCAAACAAACAACGCAAAGATTTTTACCCTGATTCAGATATCCCACCACCAGAATAATTGCCCTACATCTAGTCTTGCGTTATCATGCGAAGAAGGGGTACAAAAAAAGGGCCAGTCGAGCGGGAGAGTGCCCCCTTGAAAAGCCGTGTATAGCTTGTCTTGGTCGCCCCCAAGAGAGAGATCCCAACGCCGTTTTATACTAGCAGGAGGTAGAATTTTTTTTCTTATGTGAGATACAATTTCTTGATGTAGCGACTGGACAACTAGTTATCATGACACATGGTAGCTTTTCTCAACTTTGGCACCCCCTTCGGATAAGAGGACGCACAGTGACCAGCCCTGCCCATGGCGCCCGGTCTTACCGCCACGTGGCCACCCCTAGCAGGAAGGCATCACGCACAAGAAAGAAGGTCAAGTTGAGCCTGTACCATCAGCGGCCTGTGAGGTTGGATGATGCCAAGGTGGCGTCACCCAATCCACGATAACTCTCTTCGAAATTTTTTTTAAGAGCTTTTAGTTATGGCTTCATGTAAAAAACTAGACTAAGTTATATTTGTTTTTTAGCCAAAGAAGCCTAAGACATTTCGAACATGCTATATTTGCTTTTTTTTTTCTTGTATATGTCCAACTTTTTTAAATATATTCATGGTATATTATGTTCTTGAATAAATCATGATTGCGGTAAAAAAGATGTGGAGCAACTCCAAAATAATTGGATGGTAAGGGCATTGGCAACACCAAAGAGTTGCTTGAGAGGCGACTCCTCTACTTTCCTTTTTGATTCACTATCCTTTCGGCTAATGTGAGATTATTTAAAGAGAGAGAAGTTTTATGTTACACTAAAATGAATATGAATCATATATTCCCCTCAATCTAAATCATTTAATGGCTCAAACTAATCTTGATTTTTATTATTTTATATATTACCATGGTAGTGTATCAGTGATGGTATATTTTTTAAGGGACACCCTCTAAAGCAATGGTCAAATTTGAATTAAATCATGGCCCTAATGTATTTGACCTTGTGTACTGTAAAATAGCTTAAAAAATGATCGTCCAAATAATAACAAGCTATAAATTATTTCAGTGGTTGGAGTAGTAAATTATCCTTGTAAGGAATAACAAGCTATGTGTACCAATCACCGAGCAATTGCCTCAGCACTGCATGCATGATTGATGATTGAAAGATGAGTTCATTGACCCAACGAAATTGACGAGAATAACAAGCCTCGCTGATTCTGGCAGGACGGCAACGTGAACGCCGGCCAGTTGCCACATGGGAGGAGTACATTCATCTATTGCCCATCGCCACAGCATTCATAGGAAACTTCCAATGAATCTTCAACCATCTCTGTCTCACTCTCTCGCTCTGCTCTCCGCGTGTCTCGTCTCTTTCCATGTGTAGGTGGCTCCCTTTGATTCACGGTTTTAATTTAGTTTTGATTTTAGTTAAAAAAAAATTGAGAACTTTTAAGAGAAGCATATAAAATATTTAAAAGTATTTTTAAAATTTTTGAAAAAAAAAACTACAAAACCCTAGGATGGTATCTTAAAATGTTATATTAAATGATGTATAAAAAATAATACGAGTGATACGAGTGAATCTTAGTGATACGAGTGTATATACCGTATACATAAAGAATAATTTTATTGTGGGGAATCAGATGGGTTTCGAGATGCATGTTCATACTTAATTGCACAGACAACATACAGGTTGCTGCAATATCAGCTATGATCTATATATATGGGGTGTCAAACAGGAAACAGCTGTGCCCTACATTTCTAGGCACACAAACCTTAGTCAAACAAGATGCATAGAAAATTCCTTTTTATGGGGAATGCTTCTACATTTTAAGATATTCTAAATAGAACGATGACATATATATTAGGGCTGGTAAATTATATATGTGTGCTAACATGTTTGCATAAACAGTTGAATATCAGCATGCTACTGAGGGAAATTATCGTGATAAATTAGCAATATTTTGTTCGTCTCAAACTGGATTGCAGGAGATGCGCGCGTATCCCTCAGAATCACATAAGAGTAGTGCAGATGAATAGTCTACTGAAAATTAAAATATGTAGTCATGGACTCATGATTCATTTTTAATAAAGTAGAGTGGTCATGTTACTTCTTATGGCAGTTTTCAAAAGCCAAAACGTTTTGGCTTTTCGAACTTAATTTCAAATTTTAAGGTCATTTCTCAGAACTCTATAGAACAAGTCAAGTAAAGCAGGCATGCTTGTCGAAGTGGCTCCTGGATGCTCTTGAGGTTAATTCTGATCATCTGTCGGGTTTGGACGGATTCGAGTCGGTTTTTTCAAAACCCGACCAAAAATTAGCAGGCTCGAGTCTGACCCGACCCAATGCACCGGGTCACAAATATGGGCCCGAACCTGACCCAAAACCCCAAAACCCAAACTCGCACGACTAATTTTGCAATTTTTTGGGCCCGAACCCGACCCTACGGTGAGACCCAACCCGACCCAATGCACTAGTCGGGTCGGGCTACCCATGAGCGGGTCTACTTGAGGTTTATATTTTTAGCCATCCAATTTAGCCGAAAAGACATCTAAGCAAAGTAGCCTTATTGCAAATCATAAGATAACAAGGCATAGCAAAGGACATGTATGTACACAAATGCATAGCGTTAAACCCTATTGGAAGATGGTGTTGAAGTATAAATGGATTGTCCATATTTGTTTATGAGCTTTTTATTTTTTGATAAATTGATCGGTGCATTAATTTAATACGATAAAGTTAGAGGTCTTGAGTTTGAGTTCTAATCGGTGCATGCAACTCAACAAAAGAGAGTTTAATTCTTTACAATTAAATTGCAAATAAACTGCAACATTATTCATTAGAGGAACATGGTGGATGTTTGGCGAAGTTCAATAAAAAAATTATCATCCATTCCTGTTCCACGCCTTTTCTGGTGATATGGTCGTGCATGCAACTCTAAATATGAGAGTTGAGCACTTAAATTGAATTGTAAATAGAATGCTACTCCCTCTGGTCCACGAAAACATGTTTTAGATTTATTATGAGTTAAAGTTTTAAACTTCATCTATAGAAATCTTTCAAACTATTTAAATTGGACAAATATAAATCATACATGTAGATTCGTCTCAAAAACGAATCCCACAATATATAAATTCTGTGCATTTTTTTTAAAAAAAATTGCAATAGTAATTGATGATCAAAGTCATTTTAAAGACCCTGTCAATGTTTAAAACGGCCGAGTTTTATGGAACAGATGGAGTATAAATTAATTAGAGAAACGTGATGGATGTCGGGGGAAGTTCGACGAAGATTTAATGCTGAAAATCGATTTATTGTAATAAGGGCAGGGCGCTTAACTTTGTAGTCAGATAACATGATCAATTTAGTGCATCATACCAAATTATGGTATAAGGAAGAGAGTGAGAGAGAGAGAGAGAGAGAGATTTTCACCTTCCTCTTTCAGTTTTCGGGTGGTTGAGTTGAGTGGATGGGCGATTGGAATCTGGCTTTCTGTAGGCTTTCGCACTGCATTTCATCGTCAGCTCAAAAAGCAGAGGAGCTCCCAGGCCCTTGGGATCTTGCCGGGACACACGAAAGCAGGGTAAAGTTAATACACCACGCACTCGCTGTGTTAAGTCCCCTTAATTTGATTCGAGTTTTAGTTTGATTCTAATTTGGTTTGTAAATTTATTATTTTTATAAACCATATAAATCAATTATTATAGCATTTTTTAAATAATTTTTTAGCCTTTTACGGAGTATTTTCAAAAAATTCAAAAGTATTTTTTAACAATTTTTGCAACCTTTCGTTGTCTTTTTTAAATGCCTCAATTTTTTAAAGTACGACCAAAACCAAATCAGATTCGTGAATCAAATAGGACATAATACTCGTATTTTCCATTAAATTATTAAATGTAGTAGGCTGGCTAAGATATCATAAATAACACGTGCAAGGCCACATGCTATGTCTGAATGTTGGTTTCACAAAATACTAGCAATTGGCAACTTGGCATTGATAATGAATACTTACCTTTGTAAAAGGATATACCCTTATTTCTATTCTGTCAAAATAGAAATATCTTTTTTCTAGTTTTGCATAACCAGTCCATGATAGGCTAACAAACTTTTTTTACTCTTTTCTGTCTATATATGTCTACTCTATCTCTAGAGGTTATAACTTTATCTATATCTTTATTACTCTTTTTTGTCTATATATATCTACTCTATCTCTTCGTTCTTGGTTTGGTTATCTCATCTTTGTTCGTTGGCGTCTTTCACTCTCCTCTTCTTGTTTATTGATGTTCTTCATCTAACATTCATTCTTTGTCTCTCCTTTTCATTCATGGATGCGCTTCACCTGACATCCATGCTCTAGCTTGCCACATCTCTCATCACCTCTTCATTTATGGATATCCTTCACATGCCATGCATGCTCTATTATCAACTCGTTCTTGGCTTTCGCTTGGCTTATTGTCCCTTAGCTGGTCTGTCTCTTTCCTCTTCTTGTTATGGGCTTGGTTTACCTATACCATCAAATCCATTATCTCTTGGCTTGCTATTTGATATGTGTTAATTCTACATCTTTGGGATAATGGCTTCTGGCCTAGCACACTTCTCCAGGCTCGACTTGTTTTTACTTCTTTGTCCACCGTCACTTTGTTCATGATTGTGTGCCTTGCTTCTTTTGATTGCGTCCATCCCCCTAAGTGGGTCACTAAAAAGATGAATAAGTCTCGGTGCGCCTTCTTGTGGTAGGGCGAGAGGAGTCCAACGGAAGCCACTCCCTGGTCAATTGGGACATAGTTTGTCAACCTACGCACCTGGGGGGATTGGGTGTTCCTGATCTGCAATGTTTCGTAAGGACACTTCAGCTATGATGGGTCTAGCTGGAGAAAAGACTGACCGAGGGGCAGTGGGCGGGGTCCTCGATCCCTTGCGACAACATGTGACTTGGTGCTTCACCGACGATGAAACTTACTCAGCAAGGTCAGCATACAGTATCCATATCCTAGGGTGACATGCCTTGGTACCTGGCCAAGATCGTTTTTGAGCGCTCACGATGAGCCCAAATGTGGGTTCCTTTTGGATCCTTTGTCACCGGAGAATCAACACGATCGATGTCCTATCCCACAAGGGCTGGCCCCATAATGTCACTTGCGCCCTTTGTAACACCAGCTCGAAGTTGGTCGAGCACCTCCACTCAAAGGGCCCCTTCTACGCCCAACTTTGGTTTGCACTCCTTGCGGACAAACACATTCCCCCACTTCACCACCTTTCCTAGAGTGGTGGGAGGCTTGATCCCAAGGCACTACTTTGCAGAGGAGGAGGTTCAATGGCTGTCATTTTAGCATCTTGGCAACTGTTTAAGGATAGAAACAGTCGTTTCTTATAGGAGGTCATCCAAACAATCGAGTAAGTGCTTGTCTTGATCAGGGATGACATATCCTCATGGGACCTAGCTAGGACACATCTTTTGCCCTAGAGCGTCGCTGAGCGTTGCATAGTTGCTTGTGTCGTTCGGTTTAGAGTTGCGCCACCCAGACACATCTATTACACATATTATTTTTACTCCACTTCTTCAATGTAATGGTAGCGCTTCTACACGTTCTCTCAAAAACCTGCGTCCACCCCCATTTCACATGGACAAGCTTTTTGAAACATTGCCCGACCGAATCCTGTGCGAATTAATTAACTGATTTAGTGATTTGTATATTGGAATCTTCATCAAGAAAATTAGCCCAGAGATTCCATGGGACAAAACAGCCGGAATTTGATTAGGACAAGCTAGGGTTCCATGGGGATGCAGCCAAGACCCGGGCCGGGAGCCAGCATCTGCCAGCAACCAAAAGAATTTAGTATAAATAATTCTTTCAGCATCTGCAATCGTCAGTTCATACGATCAAATTGCACCTTCTTGGTTCTTTTAGTTTGTCAGAAAGGAACGGTTTACCCAATCACTTTCCAGCGTAAAAATAAATTAGAAATCCTCGGTTGATCAAAGAAGCCAGCCATGCATGCAGCCATCGTCTAAAGTTGGCGCGCATTGAGAAATGATAGATATAGTAAACAAGGCCATGCATAAATGATATATGGTGATATTTATCTTACAATATTGCCCATGACATCTATGGACAACAATAAACCCAAGTACCCAACTCATTTGATAGCACGAACAACTGCCGTCTCGTCTGCAAATAAAATCTCTGCAATTAATAACTTGTCTTGGTTGAGTCTACTAACGAAACACCCTCTCTATGTGTCCGTGCTAGCTAGCTTTATGGACTCTCTCTTTTTTTTTAATGCACATAATTTTTTCTCTTGTATGGCAGCCGACAATACTTATAGAGACAATAATTGATGTTATACCGCCATATTGATAAAGCAGAAGTAAAGAGGAGAAAGCCGCCGGCGGCTTCTCCAGATCCAGGGTCTCCTTACGTTAGTAGCAGCCTTCGGGCAGCTGTCGGGGTAGAAGGAGCACGGATCTGGACGGGGCACTTGGGATCTGAGATTTCCTCGTCAGGAGACGAAACAATAACATGTGATTTTTCTTCGTTTTAGCCAATAAAATACCTCGTTGTGTCGACACGACGGAGGAAGATGCAGAGCTTTGGCTTGGGCCTAAGTCGACAGGGCGATCGTGGCCGACTTGGTGATTTGGGTCGAAAGCAAGGCTTCTCTTCCGGGTTTCCGATGAGGGTCAAAATAAAGTTGTCAATTGGGGAAAAGTGAACCTTTTTTTGCCCTTCTTCATTTGCTAGATCTGGTTATTTCTGATATGTTTCTTGTGCCGGAGATCTTGCTGGTGTCGAGCCAGCCAAGTGCGTTTTTTCCATGGTTATTCCTTCTTCAGATTGTTACTCGAGTTAGAGATTCAAGCTGCCACGACTACTTTTTGATATTGATCTTTCAAATTTGCTTCCCATGATAAACGAGGATGAAGAATATGATGTTATAGTTGACTACGGAGGTTGTTAGAGTTCACGAAGATGATGAAGTTAAAGAGAGATTCGGATATGATGGATTGTTAGTAATAGATCCTTGTCATGATCACATTGTAATTTTCTTTTTGTGTGAGGGCTTTTATGTAAAAGGGACACTAATATTTTAATGATAAGTCTCTTTTCTAAAAAAAAAATTGATGTTATACCAGCTGCCTCTAAGGTATGCCACATTTGTATTGCGATGAGGTGGGGGAAAAGAAAATTAAGAGAGAAGAATGATGGGCCTATTTGGTTGGCAACCGCTTTGCCACATTTGACCTAACTTTACCACTTTTTATTGAAAAAACTTAAGAATTGAAAAAACATGATATTTACTGGAAACCTTAGCACATCAACCACCAAAAAATGTCGCGACTCTATCCAAGAAACCAAGAGAATTGACATATAGTTTTCACTAGAATACACACACATGGGTCAGGCCCATATATATGATGATAATTCGTAAAAATTTGCAGTGCCGTAGGGGTGCCCCCTCCTCGTCCTAGACGACTAATTTCATGCTGAAGACGTCCTAGAAACCACCTCAGGTCAAAGCCTCGCCTAGGGTCTTTCACAGAGCGCCATATAGCCCAGAGACCACTCTGAGCGAAGTCCTCACACGAGGTTCTTCTCAGAGCACCACACGTCCCGAAGACCACTTCAGGTCCAAGCCTCACTTCGAGTCCTTCTTGGAGCGCCACACATCTTGTAGACCACTATGGATCGAAGCGTCGCCCATGGACACCATCAAACAGCTCGTGTAGCAATCATGGTGATCCTGGGTGGAGTTTGGGATTCCCACCTAGGACAGGCAATCAGAAAAGAGGCTCGTGTTTCAAAAATGCTTAGCGTCTACCAAAAACATCCAACAACTATTACTATGATACAAAGGAAGACTCTAATGATAGTCAGGCACAAAGGGAAGACGAAAATAGTGAGCCGTTAATTTATCTCCAGGTGCAAAGGCTGCAGAAGGGGCGCAGGTGAGCAGAGAAGACAGACAGGCCCTTGCCTTGCAACCCGACCAGGGGCAAACAAGGGAAGTTAGACTGGTTGGGGAATTCTCCTGGGGATCTTTTGCCTTTAAATACCTAGGGGCGCCGTAGAAATTATCTCATCCTCAAAAATAGCCTTCTTTACATTGTTGCGCTAAAACATAATAGTTCTTTCACCCGCCCTGTTCTGTAGTGTGCATTGCAGAGCGGAAGAACATGTCTCTGAAAACCCGATGCCGTTAAGATCCTGCACCAGGAGACGATGAATACGGTTTCTAGGAAGCGTCAGGTCTGTCGATGAGGGCGTGTGAGTTGGGCAGCCGCATAGAGCCCCCAACTAAGGTGGGCCCCAAATTTACTAATATGTCATTAAGCCTAACCTGCTGTCTCCGTAGTCCGTGACTTCATCCGCCTGTTCATCGCCTAAGTCCCAGAATCCCTTCGCCGCCTCGTCGGTTGAGGGTTTCTCTCGTCCGCCTGTTCATCTGCGGAGTGTTGTAGTGTTCCGAAGTCTTTTAGCATTAATATTTGATTTATTTGTAAATATTGTATGAAATAACACCTATTGAAATTATATAATTGAGTGTTAGTATGTTTTAGTTATATTAGAAATATTATTTTTAAAAAAAATTTAGGGCCCCATTATGCATTTTGCTTTAGGGCCTCAGATTTCTGCAAATGGCCCTGGGAAGCGCCAGGCATGACTACTCGTTGTTGTTTGCTTCCATGGCGTCGACTACTCTACGTTGCGATCCGTGACACCTACGTCATTGCAATAACGGGTCGTCATCATCTAGGCCTTGTTCTTTTCAGCCCTATCCTCTACATCATTATTGTTGTTTTTATTGCAATACGATATGCTGAGAAGAACAAGGCCCTATCCTCGCTTACGAGTCCGAGGTAGAGGTAGGTGTAATTTCGTCGTCATGATCGTACGTTGTCCTGCTACTGCAGGTTGATCAGCGGGAGTTTTGCATGGATATATTTGCAAATGATTTGCATATATGTTGCAGCCATATACATGTCTACCGTCTACGTTATACTTTGTGCCATCTGATTAGCTGATCATCATGATCAATCTTGTGATTTACTAGTTAAGCTTGAAAGTACACTTACTTTGAACCGTTTTGTTTGCACATATGCAAAGCTGCTGCGCTCGCACGTGTGTGGAATTGATGAATTCTATGTATAGCTGGTGGACGTACGTGCCTAGTCGCTAGGTGCAATTAGCTATGCACAACTGTTAACTGTACGTACGCTCTCCCCAGCTAGCTAGCAATGCACGTTCCTGCCATTCGTCATGTTGACCGTCTGATCTGAAACCAACGCCGCAGAAACCCTCGAGAAAGAGAAGTAGAGCACCCATGCATGAAATGGCGCACGTGGACTAGTGGGCCGGCAGGTCGGTACCAGTTTCTCTTATTCTCATTTCGGATTTCACACGAGTAGACTGGACTCTCATAGAGTCTAAACAAGCCAAGCAAGTAGAGAGTATTTTTACACGTGCTGCTTGCAAAAGAGAAGATACTATATAAAAGCAACAGATTTTTGGCACAGCTCTTATGTTTTTGCAAAAGAGAGTTAATAAATCAGACGAAGATGACAATAATTAAGCAAAATATCGGTGTAACTAGAAGAAAGTGAAAAAATATTGATTTAGTCCCTACGTTACTGTGTTTGATCTAAATTTGACCATGCTAACTTAGTTCTTCGACCAAGCAAGCAATGCATGGTTTCATCGGTGGTGATTTTTAGCAACATCAACATGACATCAGGACACAACCAATAAATAAAGCTAAATAAAGTTATCGACATTGACTATTTAGTGCAGACGACACCGAGTACGCCATCGACATAGACCGCATGGAGAATTAATTACTCACCAAGCACTTGGAATTTGGGATGTACGAGAGAGACCATGTTGACACCCCTTGCTACACCGTTGACATTGATCATTCTGTGAAGCGCAGTTGTGATGGCACTTGCGCGATGCGAAAGAGAGAGGCCTGTGTTGAGGGTGTGGGTTGGTTGTCAACATAGGGGTATGTAGCACAGACATATGAACAGGGAGCTCGATGTCAATGGCACGTTTGGGCTATCAACATAGGGGGGTAAATGTTGGTTGACATAAAAAAAACTGTAGTCGACACAGTAGGCACACACAAGCGAGGGGGTTACCGATGGTTGTCGACACATGCAAGATGCCATATATGGATGGCATATGTCGACAATTTAAGTAGACCGTCGACGTAGGGTTCTCACATGGCCAAAATCATCCGCATCGTGCCCATTCCTCACTCTACAATCCCTACCTGTGCCTCCACCTCGGCCACCGCCTCGCTATGCCCCCGCATCCCCATTACCTCGCCGTGCCCCCACTTTGTTGCCTCACCGCTCGGCCTATCTACCTACGCCACCTCCTTTCTGCATTCCCCCTCCACATCGGTGGCTCTTCTTATTCCGTTATATATCGACTATCGTCATATCAACGAAAAACCATTACAAAGCCAGGTTTGACTCGTTGGGACACACAAAAAACAAACAACATTTTGATGATCCAATCCCTGTCTGGCACACGCCCTATGGTCCATGGACCCAATCGGCTCGACATGTTTTCCAAAAGAAAATTAGAGGGCAGCCGCTGGCTCTCATCTGGACCGTCGATCCCAGATCGGGCGGACACCACGGCCACAAAAGCATCTCCCCCGTACAGCTCGCTGCCGCGCTGGAGTCAACGGTCAACCGCTACCCGTTCACAATAGTAGATAGTTATGGGCTTATGGCGACGCCGATGCGTTCCATCTCTCCTCTCTCTCTCTGCCGCCTCCATATAAGCTCATCTCCTCTCTCCCCTCTTGCATCTCTCTCTCTCTCTCTCTCTCTGACTCGCCTTCTTCTTCCTCCATTGCTGAACGCTCGCTGCGTTGGGCGGTGACACCAGCGAGGTCCAAGCTAGCAGCTCGTCCGGCCGGCCATGGGGACGCAGGCACCGGATCAGAACAACTACCCTCCTCCCAAGGTAAACATCTCTCTCTCTCTCTCTCTCTCTCTGTTCTTTACTTATGTCCCATACATTTCTTGTATCCGAATCGAAAAACACAAGTAAGTCCATCGAGCTCTCCAAAACCCATTTGCAATCCGGAGACTGGGAACCACGAACAAAAAAACAGAGAGAAAGAAACGAAGAAGATTCGAAGTTCGAATTTGCCGAGGCGAGAGGAGCAGCAGGGACGAAGCTTTCTTGGCTCCTAGAGATCGAGCTAGGCGTGGGCATGCATGAAAATGAAATGGACAGAGCCGATCGAGCCGTATCACTTTGCTGGCCCTGCACTGCACCCTGCAGTGCGCACGGGAGCAGGATGGAAAGTGGTTTTTTGGACGCCATCTGCATGGAGGAGAGATGAGATGGAGAGATTCTGATCCCTCTCCTTCCCTTTCCCAGTGGCCAGTGGGAGCACAAGGGCTTTACCACTTCATCTTCTTCATGTGAATTGTGAAATGCTTGACCACGACTCACCTCTCCACTACCTTTTCTTGCCCTTTTTTTTTATGCTTCCCCCCTTTTTTCTCTGAATTAAAAACAGCATTTGGAGTGCTGCCTATCAAAGATTCAGACTTCAGAGTCATGGGATGGGTGTGACCTGTGGTGCTTTGCCTTCAGCCGTGGAATTTAATTTCCCGCGGTTTTTTTATGCGAATTTGGCTATTGTTTTCGCAGCTAGCGTTGCCTTGCCGCTCTGTTCTTGAGCTCTTCTCTCTCTCTTTTTTTTAAGCATCAGATATATTTCCCTTTCATTTCTTGCTTCAGAAATTGAACGGTAGGGGTAGAAACGAAAGCCAGAGGGTTTTACTCTCTGGCTGTCTCTGTCGATTGGTCCACATTTACTACTTGTATTGGAGACTTGGATTGTGATGAACCATCCTTGTTCATACTGAAGCAGCAATCTGCCTCAGTTCGTTGTCAGTTCGATGTTTCGCTTTAGCGTTCGAGACCAGCAACACGCCCTCGCTCTGTAAATTTCCGCCAAAAATTCTGCTAGTTTTTGCGATGGATCATGTCCCCATTTTTTGTTGCTGCCACTACAAAAATTTTTTTTTTCAAACTGACGCTTTTTTTTGGGGAAAAAAAACTCTTAGCTTGGGTACGTTAAAATTGTAGTGTATGTAAATTTTCCTTGTGAAGCACTCCCATAATATCATGGATAACTTTATTAGAGTTTACGATAAATCACAATAGTAATTAATAGCCAAAAAGAAGTTTCTTTTGATAACGTGTTTAAAATAACAGCTTCTCGTGTCGTAAGAAGTATGGGATTTGTAGGAAAACCCAACTGATAATGGATGTTTCGTCTCCAAAATTCCCAGAAAACCCTCGTCTCCCAAAAAAACTGGGAAAAAAAATACTTCAGGATACTACTGCTATATATACTCTGTAATTTTTTTTTGAGCAAAATATACTCTGTATTTCTGTGCATTGGAATAGCCGTTGGTTTTTGGCCAGCTGCCTCCAATCACATTCAACGAAGTAGTCAAGTTTGATTAATTATTTACGTGATAACCACGACGCATATATAATCCAACAGATAAGCTAGTCACAGACTCCAAGAAGAAGTCAACAATTCGGTTTGGAGTCAAGTTGGTAGTAATTTTGTTCAAAAAAATCCAGCAGTATTAGTACTAATAATACTCTATTACCATTCCTGCAACTTGGTGTTCTCAGCCCTAGCTCCCCAGTAGTCCAATCTTGTTTCAGACACAACATGGAAATCACAGCCTCTCTCTGAATAATGTTCTCTGGTAGATCATTCTGCCCTACACTTTATCTTTTGGTCACAAATGTTACTGGTGTTAGGTGAACTTGCTTCACATGAAAAACCAAGTCTTTGCCATGAGGTGGCATGGCTCTTGATAAGCATCTCATATTCTCATCTCATACTCCGTACTTGACTTGAGCAACTTGGCCATGTGAAGAGTCAACTGCCTAGAAGAAATGGAATCACTAGTCAGTGTAGTTAGTCTCACGCACTCTGTAGTCTGTACTCTACCTCCGAATTTTCAAAGGTGATGCCGTAGTGCCGTGTCATGCATTGAGTTGAAGAGTCTTGCAAATTATTTGGCCTGCAATTTTAAAGTGTTAAGCAAAATCAAATAAAAAAAATTGAAGATATTTGTTGTTATTTTTTATGTGTTAGTTAAAATTTTGAAACTTGAGTGACCAGTACCTTTTTCAATATCTAGATTGAAAACATAAAGATCAAGATTTGCCTCGAAAAGTATTCGTACAATATTATCGCTTTATCGGGTATGTAAATAGATTGCAACCAGAAGGAGCGAGTAGTACTACAATTGCTAACATATCCCATGTGTTCAGGCAAATAGCTCTGAATTCTGATGGTATCATACCAGAATCTTCAAATTCTGTGGTGTTCTCAATCTGTCGTGTACTCGCATTGCATATCCATGCATGGCCGTGCCGACTTATAACAACAATGGCGAAAACTTGCAGGACACGAGGAGCGCACAGGACAAGGCGATCGATGAATGGCTCCCGATCACCTCGTCGAGGAACGCCAAGTGGTGGTACTCAGCCTTCCACAATGTCACCGCCATGGTCGGCGCCGGCGTGCTCAGCCTCCCCTTCGCCATGTCGGAGCTCGGCTGGTACGAACGACCACCATCTTCCTCGTCGCCGGCGAGGCGATCGATGCACGCTGAATTAATGCAAAGCTTGGATTTTGACCATCTTCCTCGTCGCCGGCGAGGCGAGGCTGATTGCTGGATGCAAGCTTGGACCTTCTTGATTCATGGCTGCTGTTGTTGCACTTGCAGGGGTCCTGGCATCGCGGTGCTGATCCTGTCGTGGATCATCACGCTGTACACGCTGTGGCAGATGGTGGAGATGCACGAGATGGTGCCCGGGAAGCGGTTCGACCGGTACCACGAGCTGGGGCAGCACGCGTTCGGCGAGAAGCTGGGGCTCTGGATCGTGGTGCCGCAGCAGCTCGTCGTCGAGGTCGGCGTGAACATCGTCTACATGGTCACCGGCGGCAAGTCGCTGAAGAAGTTCCACGACGTGCTCTGCGAGCCGAACTGCAAGGACATCAAGCTCACCTACTTCATCATGATCTTCGCCTCCGTCCACTTCGTCCTCTCCCAGCTCCCCAACTTCAACTCCATCTCCGGCGTCTCCCTCGCCGCCGCCGTCATGTCGCTCAGCTACTCCACCATCGCCTGGGGCGCGTCGGTGAAGAAGGGGAAGGTGGCCGACGTCGACTACCACCTCCGGGCCACCACCACGGCCGGGAAGGTGTTCGGGTTCTTTGGGGCGCTCGGCGACGTGGCCTTCGCCTACGCGGGGCACAACGTGGTGCTCGAGATCCAGGCCACCATCCCGTCGACGCCGGAGAAGCCGTCCAAGAGGCCGATGTGGAAGGGGGTCGTCGTCGCCTACATCATCGTCGCGCTCTGCTACTTCCCGGTGGCGCTCATCGGGTACTGGGCCTTCGGCAACAAGGTCGACGACAACATCCTCATCACCCTCAATAGGCCCAAGTGGCTCATCGCCCTCGCCAACATGATGGTCGTCGTCCATGTCATCGGCAGCTACCAGGTACGGATCGAGTCCTACACAACACACCACTCTAGTGAAATCCATCTCATGATCTCATCTCATCTCATCAATGGTGGTGCTGAAATCGATCATAACCTGAAGTTCATGTCATCAATGGTGTTGGAATGAGCAGATTTACGCGATGCCGGTGTTCGACATGATCGAGACGGTGCTGGTGAAGAAGCTGCGCTTCCCTCCCGGCCTGACGCTCCGGCTGATCGCCCGGACCCTCTATGTTGGTAAGGCGCCTCTCTCTGAACTTTGAACTCTGAACACTGAACTTCTTTGGAGCAAAATTGAACTCTGAACTCTGAGATGAAGAACGTTCGCCTCACCAAGTGAGCCTTTCACCGAGCAAACAAGTCTAATGTGATTGAGATGCAACCTGTGTGCAGCATTCACAATGTTCATCGCCATCACCTTCCCATTCTTCGGTGGGCTGCTCGGATTCTTCGGTGGATTCGCCTTCGCGCCGACGACGTATTTCGTAAGCATTTCAGTTTCAGACCAGTTTCACCTCCATTGCAGACACCAATGCCTGTGACTTAGAGAGCTGATCAGAGGTCTTACCTTGCTTGTGCCAGCTTCCCTGCATCATGTGGCTTGCAATCTACAAGCCCAGAAGATTCAGCCTCTCATGGTGCACCAACTGGGTAAGGAGAAGAACTTGCAAGCCTCTGCACCAGAAGTCTCTGGTTTGATCATTCATGCTAATTTTTTATCTGCGTTTCTTGATCTTCAGATCTGCATCATTCTTGGAGTGCTTCTGATGATCCTGTCGCCCATCGGAGGACTCCGGCAGATCATCATGGACGCCAAAACATACAAGTTCTACTCGTAGATGACGGCAGCTGCTCATCGTTGTCACGCGACTCAAGAGCATGAAAGAAATCAGTTACAATGTCTACTGCGAGTTTTTTTTTTCTGGCGTGTAAAGAAGGAAGAAAGATCATGCCACGAGTCGTTAATCATGGCTTAATTGAATGGAATAGGTTGTGTTGTGTTAAGGGCTAATCATACTATATATATGTAGTACGAACCTGCTCCTCTATATTGTAGGCTGAACTTTGCTTCACTTTCGTGTGCAGAAAAGAAAATGGATACCACTTTTCATTTCTTCGACTGTTCATTGTGGCTGGGGCTTGTAAAAGATGGAATGGCCTTTTCTCCCCATTCCTATTTCTCCCAGATGATGTGTTCTTCATGATACAGAACACGTTTTTTTCACCCACTTCTATTTCTACCAGATGATGTGTTCCTTCACGATACAACACATGCTGACATATTAAACAGACAGAAAAGAGAGTGAACAACACCACTGTTGATTTAAGTTTTGAAGCAATGCGGACAGGATTTTGTTCTTGTTAAAATCTTGTTAAAAAAAACCTTACAAAATAAACCAAAGAAAAAAAAAGTTAAAAAGAAGAAAGTCGGTATGTATCACCACATGAAACATAAACAAAGCAACCCTACTACAAAACCTACCAAAGGGTGTTCAACTCTCTACCAAGCCACCAATCACATCATCAGTTACCAAAAAGAAAGAAAAACTGGCTGCAAATTATGATAAGGGAGGCGTTCATTCAGGAAACACGATCTCACATACACCTGTGATGGATAGTGGGTCTAGCATCAGTAACCCGCAGCTCAGGAGAAATGAAGGCAAAGTCAGAAAAACACAGGACATTGTTTTGCATGATTCCATCTATCAAGCAACCTTTTGTACATTTTCCAAGATTACATTCACAGCAGGAAATGCCAAAAGAAAAAAAAAACTATCCCTCAAAAACGGCTCACATATAAGGTGTTGATGAGCCAAAGACAACCTCTCCCTTCCCTCTATTTTCCCTCGAAAAATGATCGCCTTCCAAATAACCCATTATTTGGATCCAGAAAAGGCACAGGGATGGCCATTACATCATGGCTGACTAGAAACTCATTCTAAGATAGGCTAACTCCATCCAACTCTGCATGCATGATGGCTGGTTTCCAGTACACATTCAAGGCCTGCTACATCAGTGGCCAACCATTCATTTTGCTCCAAAAACTTGTGCAATTCATAAAAGTCAGTACTCAGTATAGGCATTTTGATTGTTGCACACTCCATATATCAAAGACATCAAAAAACAGCTATCCAGACCAGTCATGCCAACAGGGTCCATAACCTGGTCAATCTATTTCGCCCTCCTCAACATCAATAGTTGGTTCATCTGCGGACTCACTTTCCTCATCTTCTTCATCATCATTTTTCATATACAATCCAAGTTGCTCTAGGGGGTTGCATCCCAGTTGAAACCCAAGGGCCTCTGGCGTATGACTTGGACTCGTTTCACCAACTGAACTGGGAAGGTGTTCACCTGTGACGGTTCCAAGCATTTCAAGATCTTTAAAAAAGAGGCTTCCTTCATTGATTTCTACGGTTTTCTCCATCTGCAGGATCAATGGTACTTCCACTTTTAAGAGTAGCTATCAACAGAGAATAGCACTGCTGATCAGAATCTTGTCGTAGATTTACCTGCTGCAAGGCTTTACGAGCTGCTTCTCTCTCAAGTTCTCTTTGGCGTTTAGCTTCCGCCGCAGCCACAGCAGCAAGTGCTGCTTCAGCCCTCTTCCGAGCTTCCTCAGCAGCTTTAGCCTCAGCTTGTAATCGAGCTCTCTCTGTAATGGAGATTGTGTCTCAAATACACAAAACTGCAGTTTGGCTGATCAGCCAAATGATTACCAATTCATCTCACCTTCTCTTTGTAACCTTTCAAGCTCCTCCCTCTCACGACGAACTTTCTCAGGATCTTTTTTTGCAACCTGATATTAACAATCATGTGAAGCATAATGGGAAAAGCATCAGCCAAAGCCCAGCCAACAATGCCCTCAATGGATTGTTCTCCAATACACACCTGATCAAGAGTCTTCTCACGAGCCTTAAGAATTGTATCAGCAAAGCGGCTTCTCAAAAGGGCGGCTCGGTATTGCTTTCCAGGGGAGACATGTTTGTCAGAGGCATTCTCCCCTGAAGTATTCAGGTTTTAGAAAAAATTATAATGGGAAACCATTATATTAACCAAAGATGCTTTGTGCATTCAAAGAAATCTATTAAAGCCTCTTACCATCATCGTCGGCAGAAATAGGTACATGATCAGTACTTTGTTCTGGTAGATTTAATGTGCTCAATGAATCTGCAAAGAGAAGAATTGAAGCTTAATCCATTGGACCACATAAGATAGTAATAAAAAGAGGGGTGATTTGCCTTATTAGGCTGAAAATTACAGAAACAGGTTGTTAATGTTATTGTATCAACCATCAATGTGATATGGTTAATTTTGGGTTTACTCCAAGAGGAAGGTATGCTTGGATATACACCACATGTAGGTTTAGAGTGAGCTTCAAAATTCTGAGGTATTTAGTTAAAGCATCTTACCGCTTTCCTGATCCAACCGAACAACAGATAGTGCGTTTTCCTGCATGTAACCAAAAGAACAGCCATTGAGAAAAACCCAATGTCCCAAAATATTCTTTGCATCAGAAGTTTCAATGTGGCGCAACCATGCAATAAATTTATTGTTCCCAAAACATCTTTAGAGCATAGTAAGTATGCAGAAGCACCTTGGCACTGCTGTTTGGTGGAGGAACTTTGACATTCAAATCACTTTCGGAAGAGCTATTTGAATCTGAATCTGAAATTCAAAAATAATAAAAGAAAACCATCAGTTGTTGGAAATTTAAATCTACAATCTAAAGGAGAGTGACAAGGAAGAGAAACAGCATGCACCTACAAAGAGGAGACATAAGAGGCAATACACACAATCAAATATCAAATCCTTCTAATATAAAAAACTAATTATAGCCCAAGACAGATCGTTTCAAAATGGTGCTGTTCAAAGGTATAATTCAATGGAACCTGAATAAAAGGAGGGTCCATCTTACTCTATCTACAGAAGTGAGCTAAACGGTTCTCCAGAATTGCTGTAGCGGTATACAGCGTGAGAGTTGTGCAGGAAAACAGCAAGACAATTCAAATGCATTATCAGAGGAACTAGGCATTGGTAACGGAGGACTTGTTCTATATTACAGTAATGAAAAAATCACCAATTAACAGTTGATACTAGCTTCTTTAGGTCAGCAAAATACTTGTTGCAAAATTGTCTGTGGCAAGGGTAAAGTAGGAAAATTTATAGAATAAACCTTGGCAAGCATTATCACATTCTCTTGATGAAACAACTGAAACGGTTGGACAGAGGAAAAAAACAAATGACAGTGCAAAGCAAGGTAGATAACTACAAAGAATAGCCTTGATTTTGCATTCAACTATTTCCCTTTCCATCTTTCCTTGTCTAATATGATGGATCTTACAGAACAATTTAAAATGGATTTGTGCCCTACAGGCTGCAGAGCTTGCAATCACAAGCACGGCATGCACAAAGTGATCGCAATCACAAGGACAACATGCACAAAGGGAAAATGGTATTCACAGAGGAACATAATTAAATTAACAACCAAACCATATATTATATTATTAACCATGCTCTGTGTTAAGTGCTACCTTTAACTGGGAATCAAGGGCAATAGTAACACAAGACATGCCCATAAAGCTTTAAACATACTACAATTCCTATCCTATCAATCTAGTCAATCCCTACAATTCCTATCCTATCAATCTAGTCAAGCCTTCTTGTGCAGATTCAAGCAAGTATTTGTTCAACGTAAGTGATCAGCAGTATGAAACAAGAACATGAATCAATGGCTGTCTGAGAAGTGAAGACATAATACACAGTGTTAACCTGAGCAACACAATATAATAAAAATATAAAGGAATGCAGTATTAAAAAAATGTGAATAACATAACATTTGAAAAACGACATTTTCCTGCACCAAGGTGTGCCTCATAAGCAATAATTACAAATGATGCATTTGCGCATCAAAACAGAACAACCCACCCACCAAGTAAGCATTACGATACATAACCCTCCTGACATGAAAGTTCAATTGGCTTATTTGTCCCACAGGCCGACACCCCCCCCTTATAAGCAGTCAGTTCATATATGCATGCAACACTTGTAGGTGCTGTGATAATTAAATCCAGCAGTTAAGATAGGCTTGCTATGAATTGCATTTAGCATATTGAGCATCTGTCTTTCCAAATGTGTAATTTGAACACAGACAGACAGTCAATTCCACAATAAAACATCAAACTTCAATTTATGCACTTTGTCAACTACCCTAGCACATAGTAAGTATTTAAATTTAAGCAGTTATAAAGACGACAGTGGCAATAATGACATCAATTGCACATCATGCAACAGGGAATGCAATTAGTGAAGGTAAACAGTAATGGAATGGATATTCATACTACCAGATGATGACGCGGAGTCACTAGTAGAACTGCTAGAAGTACTACTATGCTTGCTGCTCCTATCTGCGATTTCACTCTCAAATACCTCAGGAGGGTATGTTAGAAGTGGAGGATCATTCCCACCAATATCAACATCTTCTTCAAAGAGCTCATTGCCTGCTAACATTTATACAAGATTTTAGCTCGCAATAACCATCAGCATCAGAACGACACAGTGAATGAGGCAAAACAAACCTTCTCCATCATGAACTGATGCGTCGATGAACCGAGATTCTCTTTGTAACTGTTGAATACAGCATAAAACAACAATCAGCTAATTAATCAATGAGATAATAATCCCTAGTACAACGGTACCCACCTCAACCGCATAAGACTCTTCTTCTGTAGGATTTTCTGACTGACGTACCCTATCATAGTCATCAAGAAGCTGCTGTAATTCAAACAGGGCACCAGCGCTGGTAGTATTCATGTCAATCATTAACACCTCTTCATCAGCACCATTATCATTGGATGCATACCTTCTTATGAACTCAATTATATGATTTGGAAGCCCTTCATATGATTCCATCCTATTACTTAGTTTCTTTTTTTCCTCATCTGTCATTATCTCTGTAGCAGCCTGTGCCACTGGAGCATCCTCAGCCACCTGAGCATTATGTACTTCTGGAACTACTGAAGCATCCTCAAACACCTGAGAACCATATACTTCTGGTGCTACTGGACCATCCTCAACCACCTGAGAATTATGTACTTCCAGTGCTACTGGAGCATCCTCAACCACCTGAGAATTATGTACTTCCGGTGCTACTGGAGCATCCTCAACCACCTGAGAATTATGTACTTCCGGTGCTACTGGAGCATCCTGAACCAAAGGAGAGACTTTTCTCTTCTTCGGTTGCAAAATTGGCATACCCACATCATCCTCTTTCTCAAATATGTCTGTATTATGTGCACCTTTCTTTGAGGGCTTTTTCCCAAAAGGGTCTTCTTTCTCAATGTTGCCTTTCTTAATTGCATCTTTTTTAGAGGGCTCTCTCGTGGAGGGCTTCTCGTCTGGCCGAGGAAGGTTCTTTTCGATAGACCTCCATCTAGATTCAAAAATTTTGCTCAAAGCTTTTGCCATTACGTGAACATCATTATTGACTGGATTATAATTTGTAGCATTGCTAAAGGTAAGCCTCACATCTGCAGCAAACTCCCAAGGTGTCAAGTACAAGCTTGCCTTCAACTTTTTCTGGATAGTACCCAAATCCATGGGGTTCTTGATTATTTCGAAGTAATCGGGGATATTCAGTGCTACAGCATCCACTGGGACAAGAAACGGTGTTGAATATGCATGCGTCATCAGAACCTTCAGAAGATTGCCACATTTTGTAAGTGATCCTGTATAGTTAGTAGAGCTGATCGTAGGTGTTACCACTGATGGCGGCACGCCTCTGCCAGACTGCACAGAATTGCTCCGCTTGAGCTTTCCGTCCTTTATCTTGGCGTCCACAGCACCTCTGGGAGCCAATGCAGTCCCACCATTCATGCTCACCGCAGCTCCTCCAGAGAACAGCCTATTCTGGAGGTCTCTCACACGCGTGAGTTCCTCACGGAGCCTTGTCTCCAGCTGCTTCTTATCCGAGGCAGACATCCTCGGCAGCAAAAAGATCTCCTTTGGCACATTGAATCCCGAAACCTCACCACCTTCCTCTGTGTTCAAGCTAATGCACTTCCTCTTCGGTTCAACGCAAGCTGGACTCTCAAACCCCTTTGACTCCCCCACTGTCTCTACCCCGTGCCGGTAGTCTGGCACGAAGCCCAGAGGGTGCCCCTTTGAGAACTTCTGCGTCTTCCCCATCATTGCGATCAGAGCCACGCAGAGTGTCCACCTCACAATCACAATGCGAGGCGCCCAGGCCACAAAATTCCCACCGCAATTTCGCAAAACCTAACCCTAAGCCCCCTGAGGGGAGCGGCTAGTTTATTGCAAGGCCGCCGGGGGCAGGGGGCGGCCCCAAAACCCTCCAATCGGAGGCGCAAAGCAGCTTGATTGGAAGCCCCGCGGCGAGAGATCGGGCCAACTCACCGGGGCACCGCCGCCGCCACCACCACACCCAGCCGGCGGCGCCGCCGCGAGATCTCGAGGCCTTCCGGAGGCGCCGGCGCCGGCGCCGCCAACGCGGCGCGAACCCTAGAGCTCCTCCCGCTCGGAAGAGCCGCGGAGCGGAGGCGGCGGCGGCGACGCCCGGGGTTTCTCTCTCCTCCGTCTCCGTCTCTCTCTCTTTCTCTCTCTTCCCCCTCGCTGCCTGCGTCGCTCGCGAGCTTCTTTGGCGTTTGGGGTTAAAGGCTCGAATAGCGAGGAAGGGGCCCACTTGTAAGCGACAGGTTGGGGAGTGCCCCGTGACTGAGCTGTGGGACCTTCTTGCTCAGTGGCCCCACGTTACAGTGACTGGGAGGCGATAGGGGTGGGCGGCGGCGACTGGTCAGGGAAGATCACGGCCGTTGGGTTTTTGCAACGGAAGGAGATAGGAGCGGTTGTGTGTCTTGAGTCATGACAGGCTAGGGCCCCTTATATTGTTACAAAAAACCATGGTAGTAAGTATTTTGGCCCGGATTTGTTGCGAAACCGTCGCCGCGCCAGCGCTACTGACGGTATTTTGGTAAAACCTCGGTTTTATAGACCGTTTATAAGATCAAGTGACAATAATTAAAAGATTTCAAGGGACAATGATATAGCCAAATATTTTGTGATTACGGTACATTAATAGATTCCAAAGAAAAAAAGAATGTATTAGGTTTTTTTAGAATATGTTTATGAATCTTTCACCACGCAAATGCCAACGTCTTGTTTCTCTATCTATGTTAATTGATTCCAAAGAAAAAACTTATGTTAGGCTTTATCTAATTATTTATGGGTCTTTCAGCGCACAATGCCAAAATGCCAACCACCTTGTTCCTCTGTACGAGAACACGATTATTTGTAAGATAAAATATGCTTTTAATTCATATGTGCTAACCTTCGACTCTCCCCCTCCCAAAAAAAAATGTCTACAACCATATTAAAAATCATTTGGCTCGATATGCAAATGGTTTGAATAATAATAGGTCTTAAAACGGAACGATTATTTTAACTAAATTGGTGTTATTGAACATGCAACACGCTACGCATACATCTAACAAAACTATACATAGTATGAAAATAGTCAAATACAATCATAAGTTGTTTTCTGGAAATTTTTTATAATAAAACCAATATTTCAACATTCTAAAGGAAATCGCCACAGTGATAAAAAAAAAAACTTTTATGCATACTTCTTTCTTCTAACATGTCTTTTTTTCTTATTTGCTTATGCTTATCTGTCCATTTGTTTATTTTTAGTTTTCAAACACAAATGTTTTGATACTTTTGACCCATCTTTTTTTTCTTGAAGATGTATCACAAATTTCTTAAAACATTGAATTTCTAAGTCGCTTTGCGAAACTATTAAAATCTAGTTTATTAACAAATCAAATAAGTCGAAAACAACGTGCCAACCAGAGCCAAGCTCAAGTGTAATTTAAGTATGGATAGAAATGACACGGATAACTTCCGATCAACCAACCGACTGTTCAAATTGACTCGGTTAGTGATTTGGATAATGTTGCGGATATCCGAATGTTATTTTACAAATACAATACAGACTAAATGGATATTATCAGATGTTTTCTTGTGTAATATCCGATGGATACAATCCGAATTACAATCCGAATAGTAAAAGTTCATCTACAAACCATCTTCATTATATTTATACATCTACCTCAACCCATCCTTTCTTAAAGTCTTGCATGTGTTATGTAATTTACATGTATTGTTACTACACGCTTATTCCTTTTGTAGGATGACCGACCATCAAACAACAAGATTTATATGGCTTTATAAACCTCTTTTTATTTGTTGGGTACTCATAATTAGATACTTACACATCTTGATGACTATGAACCATGAAATTGTTACGCAACAAGCGATAATTATTCGTGGTTTTTTATATGCTTATCTCTTAAATATATATTGTCACGGATTATCAAACTTAGGCCTTGTTTGTTTCAGATTAAATTAAATTAAATTAAAATTTGTTATTTTTATATAATCCAAATGATATAATGTTTTGTAGTCATTCTTATGGGGTTTTAAATAGTACTTTTTAAAGTTTTTAAAATATTTTTTAATAATTTTTTGAACTTGTTAAAACGTATTTTAGAGAGATCAAAAAATTGCTACAGTAAAATACAGGTCTACATTAATATAAAACAAACAAGGCCTTAGATCATTGATAGTCATGAATCTTCATAACCGATCCGGTGCAGTCGGTGCTCCGTGTCCCGTAGCCGTGGTTTTCGGTCTGGATCCGTTTCATCCCTAGATTGTCAGGTGTGCTGACAAGAATCTGGGTCCCACCTTGTCAGCTTTGGGACACCCATAGGCCATAGCACTATAGTGCCTTCCGCTCGACTACGGCCACAAAGCTCAACTACACAGGACGCAGCGCCTGCGAGTCGTCGTCGGCTGATCGGCGGCGGCCCAGGTCCACGGCGGCGAGCCTTCCCGAGAGGACGAGGAGGAGGAGGAGCACCCTGTTGAGCCAGCCGTCCATGGGTGACGCCGCCCCACCGCCGCCGCCGCCGGCGACCACGCCGTCGGACTTCTCCTACCTGGCTGTGCTCGGCAACTGTCCGCTCGTCGCCGCCGTCCTCGCCTTCGCCATCGCGCAGTCCATCAAGGTCTTCACCACCTGGTACGCGCGCCCCCCTCGCCTGCCTGGGCGCCCGTCGCCGGCTGGATCTGAGCTCTCGGTGATGGCGGTGGCCTGCGCAGGTATAAGGAGAACCGGTGGGACGCGAAGCAGTTGGTGGGATCCGGCGGGATGCCGTCGTCGCACTCGGCCACCGTCACGGCGCTCGCCATCGCCGTCGGCCTCCAGGAGGGGTTCGGCAGTTCGCTATTCGCCACCGCCGCCATCTTCGCCTCCGTGGTTAGTTCCTCTCCACCACTCTGTCAAAAGGGATCTAGCTTTCGCCGTTGAGGTGCGGATCTGATTAGTAGCCACTGTTTTAACGAAGTGGTGGGTCAAGGACGAGTAAATCGATGTCCTTTGTACCTCGTACAGTCGTACTCATCATTTTAGTTCACTCCAAGTCTGGGTTATTTTTTGAATGTACATCTTGATTTGAGTGTGGATAAAATTACATATGTACTTCTTGATTGGGGCGTGGATAAAATTATACGTGAGAAGAAACTGCAAATGTCACATGATGTTCCTTGCTGAAATTTGCTGATTACCTACTACCTAGGGGACAATGGATTTGATTATGATGCGGTAATGATGCTACAGATACTGTCTCGTTTTCATTGCAATATAGCAGAAGAATCCAGGAATTATCATTCAGTGGATTGACTGAAAAGATGTACTTAATTGTGCCAACTGCATTCATTTGGTGCTCTTTGCTCACCCAGACCCCAGTACCTAGACGGCTATACCTGATCTTGTTTGTAAAGTCGATGAAACCTGCAGAGTGAAGGGCAGTAACATATTATCATAAGGAAATCATCCCATCTTATACATATATATTTATTGAAAACCAAGCATGCTGAAGGGTGGCATTTTAGTGGTAGGCTCTTTAATCTAACCTATTGCATCATGTGCTCAAACCTAATGTGAACAGGCTCGTAGCTTGGTAATGGAATGTGTTTGTTGTGGAGCCTGCCATCCGGGTTTTGAGTCCCGATGACAGTGGCAATGAAAATCCAGGGCATGGTTTATAGCTGTGGGACCAAATCGTCAGATCCCTGCAGGCCGCAGTAATCCCTAAAAAAACTCCCCACTCCACTTGTGACATCTTTCATTGTGACATCCTCAAAGAACTGATCTTGCTTGTTGCAAATCTATAGTCATCTTGTTCATAAATGTTACATTAGTCGTGTTGTTCATGAACGCAATGTTCTGCAATCCAGGTCTCACTTGGGTCATGGTTTATAGCTGTGGGACCAAATCGTCAGATCCCTGCAGGCTGCAGTAATCCCTAAAAAACTCCCCACTCCACTTGTCACATCTTTCATTGTGACATCCTCAAAGAACTGATCTTGCTTGTTGCAAATCTATAGTCATCTTGTTCATAAATGTTACATTAGTCGTGTTGTTCATGAACACAATGTTCTGCAATTCATATGCATTACTGTCCTTTTCATTGGCTACTCTAAAGCTGTTTTTTCTGTAACTCTTTGCAGGTGATGTATGATGCTTTTGGTGTTAGGCTTCATGCAGGGAAGCAAGCAGAGGTATGGCATGAATACTTCTAGTTTCTGTCCCTACTGAAAGAGCAAAATAATTTATAGAGGGAAAAAACATCTGGTAATAAATTGGGTAAAATGGATTTTGAGGTTTCCTTCGAAGAAAGACATGCAATATTTGTTTAATAGTCGTCCATGTGATCAACTTTCTGGTTGGAAAGTGGTGACCAATTGCTAAAACTGGAGTCTCACTCTGCTAGAAAGGTTTTTTTGAGCAAAAATTCAGCTAGATAGGTTCATGATTAGCTTGCTAGTAACAGCACTTTGTATTATTTGTGGGTTACTGCATGCAGTTTTTTGCCTGTGTTGCTGCTCAAACTAACTTAAAAGCTTAATATATTGTTAATCTACCATGTGAGTCGTAATAGAAGTCAATGGTAATTCATGTCAAAGGATTTCTTTTGTAAACCTGAGAGGCCACAATGTTCTTGTATCTATATGTGTATCTTGGGAATCATCATGTTGATTTGTTCTACTGACTATGTTTGGATTTTCCTTGCCTTCTTAATGACGCTTCCATTGTCTTTTGGTTTTACTTTTTTAAAATGCCAGGTCTTGAATCAAATTGTGTACGAGCTTCCATCAGAGCATCCACTGGCTGAAACAAGACCACTGCGAGAGCTCCTTGGACACACTCCTCCTCAGGTTAGACCCTATGCCAAACATGCTGACGATGAGTACATTCTGCATGGACTGACACACGATGCTCAGTGCCCAACTCACAGAGAGTATACTTGATAAATTCTGTACACCAATCACTCCCTTTATTCAACCATGCTGCATCTTACCTACGAAAGAGAAAGTATACTTGATAAATTCTGTACACCAATTACTACCTTTATTCAACCATGCTGCAACTTACGTACAAACGTGCATATTACACAATCATATCTCCACTTTTACCTTCCACAAGTGCATGACTCTGCAAAGGCTACATGTGCCTGCAAATATACATTTGACACTCACATGTAACACATCGTGGAATGTGGGTGCTGACTTTCTGAGTTCTCTCATCAGGTTGTTGCTGGTGCTGTTCTTGGATTTGCGGTAGCAACATTTACAGGGATGATAGCTGGGCTTGGCAGTCCTGTTTGATTCTTCTAATCGCTCAAGTGTTGGAATCCAAATGGGATTTATGTTTTCAGGGACCCAGCTTATGCTACATAACGCATTTTGTATAGGCCTATTTTATTTCCGCAAAGAGAAAAAGCGTCATTCTTTTGTATCTAACTGTCAAATAATCAATTCTTTGTATGCTCGAGTAGTTCGTCTGACATTTGTAGCGATAAAGCAGATTCAGGAATTATTCTAGGTACCTGCTTGTGGCTGTCAGTGCCTCGGTGGCACCTAGGTTTTCATGACTGATTGTAATTGAGCAGAAAATATTGAAACCCTTTTGTTCATCGAATTAGATTTTGGAGCAAGTGTCACAGATTGATAATTTCTTGCAGGGTTGCAAGTACCAAAAATAGCTCAAACAGGCACAACGGTATCAAACGTGCAAAACAAATGTGCTTTTGCACATGCAGGATCTATTGGAGATGAATTAAATCTTCAAGTAGTATTGTAAAATCACTGCCTTTTGTACAATAGCGTCCATTCATACAGCAATGTGAACGGCATGTCGTGTTGATAGAAGTAAACCTGCCATGAATTGGACTTGGGAGCGTTTGTTGATAGAAGTAAACCTGCTTAAGTGCTTTGAACGTTTGTTTTTATAGGTAAAGCACAATCAGGTTGATCAAGGCAAAACAGAAGCACAATGACGAAAGCAGCCACCTAAGCAACATGGACAGGAATGAGATTCAATATAACACATCACTCGCCGTTAAAATATGCACATGAAACATTCTCGTAAGCCATCCTTTTGTCCAGTGAGTTCCACTATTGTGCAAATACAAGCATGCCTCAAAAGTTGACACAAGCTGGCACAGGAAAAGTACACATCAAAATTGTGGACTCTTGGCTTTCCCTTGATGATTGAGGTAACACCAGTCCACAAGTGTGCCCCTCGGTGACGCTGGGCTCGTCCTAACATCTTTAGGCTCAGTCTAAGCCAGGGCCTTAATTCCTCAGATTGTTCACCTGTAGTATGACGCTGTGATGTACAGCAGAACAGATGTAGCAGCTGTAACAATCAACTCCTGGTATAAAACATGAGCCAATTAGTACTACCTTGTACCAGTACCGCAGAGTAAACCAAAAACATTTATTACGCTACTGGAAAGTACCAAAGGACCAAAAGTGTGAACGTGGAATCATTACTCGATATCATACCATGCAAATTCACTCTACTGCAATGTACTATGCTGTGCAAGAGTGCATTTAATTATTTTCATCACTATCATGAATCTCACCACATGGCTGATAGATCTACACGCACTTTGCATTTGGTATTGAAGCACTCGAAATTTATTATACCTGGTAGTAATAAACAACACGGGGAGTATACTGCCATGAAAACTCAATCAAGTTAACAGCTGCTGTGTAACCCTGAAAATATAACCAGAGAATACAGTCAAACCAACAGGGAGCAGATAGCTGATAATGATATATTGCATGAGAACCCACTGACCAGAGATGCAGCAAATACACATCCAAATATCAGACCCAAAGCACGGACTACTCGTTTTGCCATTCTTATCCCCCGCCCTTCAACCTCACCATACTCCTGCAGAAAAAAAAAACCAGAATGTGATTGTGTGACTAACAATCATTTCAAATGACAGTTTCAGTGTACTATAATAAATTCGAATTTCAAATGACAGTTTCAGTGTACTATAATAAATTCGAATAACTTCAGGATGACACCCATGGCAAAATAATGAGGTACTGATCCCCGAGATTTTTCAAAAGAAATGAAAGACGATGACTTGAAAAGAAAGGAGTTCTTCTCTTATATATGCTCTGATGATTTTCTAAGGGAATTTTCATACCCATTTAGAAAGGTTTATGAAAATGATTTCAAGACAAACCCTATTCTCTTTAGATTTGTGGAGTACAATTGACCTGACGTGTGTTGCTTTATTTTCTTTTCAGAAACCTTTAGCTGGAGAACCATCCCGGAGGATCGAGACGCTATATGACGATGGAGTCTACATGGATTACCCTAAAGCTTAGGCCGCATCCTACATCCTAGTATGCCTGTGGAGTGAAGATTATGTGTTGAAGACAGTACCTTAGTGAGTACGAGTATTTGTGCTTCTCTCATGTATGAGTATGCGTTAGTCTGCATGCTGACTTGGTTGTAATAATTTGGACTGCAGTCCCTACGTATCCATACGTTAAATAATGGCAACGTATCAATCTGTTTCAAGACTGTGTGCACTATTACTAACTGCATGGCGTGCCAGGGGCACGCTTACTTGCCTAGTGAAACACATAAGGCTTAACTCTCAGGTTTACAAATGTGCCGCATCTACCCTCTCACAGGAAACACCATAAACAAACTATGAATAAATATAAAACCATTAAAAGATCTCTCCCATAAAATACTATAAACAAGAAGACGTTCGCTAGCAACAGTAGTACATCACTCTACAGTAAAATGCAAAATTATAGGACTGTGAGAAGGTAAATGAGGGTGACTAAGAAATAGCCTCACATTATATATTGGAGTTATTGGTGGTTCAGTGGCCCTTAGTTTCTGAAGTATTCTGTAGAAGAAAGCGAAACATAGGAACTGCAAAGGCTTCCAGTCTGCGTTGCCCATGATAGCTATCCAAACAACCTGAAGAATAGCACAAATAAAGATATTTTGAATTAAAATCACATTTGTTCATCTAGAATATAAAGACATGCTTATGCAATATTTCATCTAGAACATAAAGATTGTTCCATTTGTCCAAAAGCAAAAAATAGGTTTCATTCTGGCTCTGAGCTAACAAGATGTGGAGAAAATTAACACCCAAACCTTAGTTTTTGATACTTGCGCTTATTAATTGACCCTGGAAACATCTGAATGTCTTAGAAACAGCTGACTTTTAGTCATTTGAAGTAAGATAGAGATGCCATTTTGTACCTTTCAGCACTAAGGGCATTTCGGTCGAAACTCAACTAGATAACATAAAACGACAGGTATTTGAACACTAACTCTACTAGGCTTAAATGACATCTATTCCTTACTGGAAGACAGAGGCTACAACTCGCTAGCAACACATGCTTTCCAAAATAGCTAGGAATGTGTTAAGAGAATACAAGAAGAGCTACATACAAATACTGCTGATATTCCCATATTTATGCGCATATCCTTTACTGCTGATCTAGAGTTCCTGCAAGAAAAATTAAATTTATCAACAGTTACCAGCTTCATATGGATGTTGCTGTTAGTTTTAATAATAACCACTCAATATAAATATCCTTGCCAACATATACGGTTACCCAAATAGAAAGAACATTGGCCTGCAACTCACTAATCGACACATAAAGAGAGGAAAGAAAAACTGGAAAGGACAAAATAAGATTGTATGACAGCTCCTGCTTGTCATGATCACACCCTTTCACCCTGTTTTCACAAGGTAAACAGAATAATTTAAATATCTTTTAGATATGCTAGCACCAACATCTCCATGCCCACATTCATGTGTAATAAAGACTATGAGAATTTCCCATTTTCCATAACATGTATCACACCAATCAAATGTACTCAAATAAATTCTCAACGGACTAATGGAATATTTGTTAATATTAAACCAAACTTGAGTAAAAGGTACCTCGGTCCCCAGGGTACTATCGGCTGATTGTCAGCATACTTGATATCCTTTGAGACCTGATAATGGGAAGAAAAATCATACAAATGATGAGAATATTCACCACAAGTGGAGATATGACTACCAAGTTAAACAAAAGACACCAAATACGCTTGAAGTCATGGATAAGCTAATCATACTATGTGAATGCAGGGGCGATAGCAACTGACCTGAACTGACCCGTATGTGACTCCTTTCTTCCGATACTGCAGCTGCTGCATCATGACAGTGTCGTACGCCTTGTCGAGCTGAAACCTCAACAGGATCACCATCGGTGCCCATCAGCATTGCAGCCAATAACACATGTAAACCCAGGCACACAAATATCTGGAACCCTGCATTACCCTGGCCAAGTAGTCCTCGTCTGCAGTCTCCTCCGCGTCCTTGCGCTTCTTCTTGTAGGCCAGCTTCATGTGGTCGAAGCTATCAAGCGGGGTGATGCCCAGAATCTAACACCGCAGAACAGAACAGAAATCACAAGTTCACAACCAAGCCCAACAATCGAATTAAAATGATTGGAGCTTTTCCCATTTCAGCGTTGAATCACCTCATACGGGTTCTCCTCGTCGCTGAACTCCGCGCCTCCTGCCGCCGCCGCCGCCGCATCCGCCGCCACCACGACCACGCCGCGGCGCCTCGCAGCGGCCACCAGGAGCCTGCAGCTCACACAAAAGAGTCAAAAATCTATCTACCCACAGAATTCTTAAACAATTCCCTTCAAGGCTCTACCAAACCCGACGCAGTGATTACCGCAGCGGTTGGGGAGCGCGCAGGCCAGCGCGACGAGGGCACGGGAGGAAGGCGCGGCGCGAGAGGGGTGAGAAGAGGGCGGGTGCAGCCGCCGCCACGGCGACGCCGGCCGCCGCCGCGGGCGCCATTGGGTCCCTGGTGCCTAGGGTTTTAGGCGCTGGGGTTGACGGCGAGGAGGAGGCGAAGCCGACGGCCATTAGCCATGGAGGAGGAGGTTGGCGTCTTGTCTTGGCGAGAAGAGCGAGGGCGAGGTCTATCTGGTTCGTCGTGCAGGGTGTGTCCTAAGGGCCTAATAAGGCCCATAAAACGCCCATCAAACAAGGCCTAAATCGTCCCTGACCACCGTGCTTTTCAGGCCCATGTTGCAGCGGCGGTAACTGTCATGGGCTTCCCGTCTCGGAATGGAATTCAGTGGCAGCCCAGTTGATATAAGGCCACGCGGGCCGCGCCGCGCAGAGAGGAGATTTCCGATCCGTGACGTCTCGCGTTCGTCTTCTCTTCCCGACGCCGTATCGTCTCGCCGCTTCGCCGCCGCTCGCCGCTCGTCGTCGCGTCGCCGGCCGGCGAAGAGGAGCCCGAAGAAGAGGAGTCCTCTTCGTCGCGTCTCCGGCCGGCGAAAAGGAACCCGAAGGGGAACCCTAAGAAGAGAGGCGCTCGTCGTCGCGTCGCCGGCCGGCGAAGAGGAACCCGAAGAAGAGAAGCGCCATGGCGACCGCTTCAGGTGAGCTGAAGGCCCCGTAACCCTAACCCTAGCTCGGCTCCCCCTCCGCCCCCAATTTTATCGATAACCGCGTGGATTCGATCTGTGTGATTTCGCTCCAATTTGGGGGCAATTAGGGTTTCATAGGGACAGGCTTTCTGGTTGCTTGGAGCAGCGGATTACTGGGGGAAAAATCTCTTATTTTTTTGTTGTGGTTTTGCGTTTGTGGCAGTTTCGTTCAAGTCTCGGGAGGACCACCGGAAGCAGCTCGAGCTCGAGGAGGCGCGGAAGGCTGGGCTCGCGCCCGCCGAGGTCGACGAGGATGGGAAGGAGATCAATCCTCACATCCCCCAGTACATGTCCTCCGCCCCATGGTATCTCAACGCAGAGAAGCCGGTAAGTTGCTTCTTGCTCTCCTGAATTTTGCGCCACATAAGGGATTTGGTTGGCGGGAGTGTTGACCCTGCTGGTTTGATGGTTTCAGAGTTTGAAGCATCAACGTAAGTGGAAATCAGATCCGAACTACACCAAGTCATGGTACGATAGGGGTGCGAAGCTTTTCCATGCCAACAAATACAGGAAAGGCGCTTGCGAGAAGTAAGTGGGGTGCTCATTTCATTGTCTATATTCCTGCAACATTGCTGAACATGTATGCTTAGTTAGGACTTGACTGAAGTTTAATATATTCTTTTCCCTAGTGACAATGTGCGAATATGTATCATACACTCTGTCTTGTCATTCAGAATCTAGTTATAGCATGATTTTGATTGTGAATATCCCAATCCATGGGAAATTAAAGCATGAATATCAATCTCCCATAAGCTTCAGATTTGCATACCAAAGAAAATGCTTTGTTTTTTTTACCATGTTTTTGGTTTGTCCCTCCATAGTTTTGTTTATCCAATCTGGCTTGTCTAACAGATATTTTTTATTAATGGTCCAGCTGTGGAGCTATGACTCATGACAAGAAGGCATGCATGGACCGCCCTCGAAATGTGGGAGCTAAATGGACTAACAAAAACATTGCACCAGATGAGAAAGTGGAATCATTCGAACTCGATTATGATGGGAAACGTGATCGCTGGAATGGTTACGACCCGTCAACCTACACTCGTGTTATCGCAGATTATGAAGCTAGAGAAGAGGCTAGGAAAAAGTATCTGAAAGAACAACAGCTCAAGAAACTTGAGGAAAAGGATGGTGAGCAGGATGGTGAGAATGCTGGTAGTGAAGAGGATGAAGAAGATGGTCTGAAGATAGATGAGGCTAAAGTTGATGAGAGCGCTCAAATGGATTTTGCTAAGGTAGAGAAGCGTGTGCGCACAACAGGTGGTGGAAGCACTGGAACTGTGAGGTATGTTCTGAATTTACAAATAAATTCCATTCTTCAAATTATCTGCGCCATGCATCAGAGATGTATCTATGGTCAATTTTTAATGTATATGCTCTATGATAATGTTCTCTACAGGAATTTGCGTATTAGAGAAGACACTGCCAAGTATCTTCTTAATCTTGATGTGAACTCTGCATATTATGATCCAAAAACCCGCTCCATGCGTGAAGACCCTATGCCAGATGCAGACCCTAATGATAAGTTTTATGTGGTAAGTGGCATATAACGTACAAACTAAGTGCTTTTTCAAGTAGTTAGTGTCGATTCAAAATCTTTTTGTTGGCTAGGCTGTTAAATTCAGTATCCCTATGTGACATGATGCAGGGTGATAACCAAAATCGGCTTAGTGGACAAGCTCTGGAGTTCAAGCAACTCAACATCCATGCATGGGAAGCTTTTGATAAGGGGCAGGATATCCATATGCAAGCGGCCCCATCTCAAGCTGAACTACTGTACAAGAGTTTCAAGATCAAGAAAGAGCAGTTGAAATCTGAAAGCAAGGATAAAATTATGGAAAAGTATGGAAACGCTGCATCAGAAGAACCGATTGCTCGAGAGCTTCTTCTTGGACAGAGTGAGAGAGAAATTGAGTATGACCGAACTGGCCGGATAATTAAAGGACAGGTTAGTGGACAATACTCACCATTGTTAATTATACATTTGTAGCCATGTGCTGTTCTCAGAATACTTTCTGCTAGGATGGAAGGAGGTTGTAGTGTCACTCTAATTGTCCTTTGGGTTTGCTTGTTCTGTTACTATCTTACTGTGAATGATGTCTTTTATCTGATTCCATAACCTGAAACCGTAGTGCCCTAGATTTCCACCTCATATTATGTGCTGTTGCATTTTATATAATCATTACTTTCAGAAGGTTAAATAGCTACACAGTGGCACTGCATCAAAGATTATGGGAAGTTAAGGTTTATTTGAAGCAGTAATAAGGCGTGAAGACCATTGAATACAAGGAAATATATGAACCTTTATAATTCCCTATTAACCTTCAAAATGTGAAACCATGAGAACAGAACATTTTCTACAAATAAAAGTTACAAAAACCTTAGGACTTCCTCTCTTAGACTTGGTGCCTGGCTTAGATCGGATGCTACCTTCCCAGTCAATTATTCATGTTATTAGTTGTTTTTTATATGGTGTTGAATGCTAATGAGGACCCAATATTTATTACCTACAGGATGTATCTCTTCCTAAGAGCAAATACGAAGAGGATGTATTGATTAATAACCACACAACTGTGTGGGGTTCGTGGTGGAAAGATCATCAATGGGGCTACAAATGCTGCAAGCAAACTATCCGAAATAGTTATTGCACAGGCTTGGCTGGAATTGAGGCTGCTGAAGCATCAGCAGATTTGATGAAGGCAAATATGGCCCGCAAGGAAGCTGCGGAAGGTATGTTGTTGAGAAAATATTTGACTTATTTATGTATATCTGGGCAGTCATTCTGTATGTAGTATAAAACCATCACATTTTTCTCGCTATGTGTATGTGTCATAAAACTCATAGAATAATCATTTTTATAAGCCCATGCATTAGTGTCAACTGCAAGCATTGGGATCTCAGGTCCATTGCTTCATGCTCAAGTTTTTAAATGCATCATGCTTAAGCTTATTTCATGCCTTTTTGCTGGGTTTGAAATAGACAATGAGAGGTTACTGCAACTGCATGCAATTAAATTTTTTTCAATGTAAAGTGGTTTTAGCTAGATGACACTTTAATGTGCAACTTTAGTTAACTTGAAACTTCTTGGTGCAGATGAACCTGTACGACAGGAAGAAAAGCGGCTGGCCACTTGGGGAACTGAAATTCCTCATGATCTTGTTCTTGACAAGAAGCTGCTTGAAGAATCCCTAAAGAAGGTTGGTTCCTCTTTTTGAGGTCTTTTGTATTTTGTTTTTGTGGATTTGTTAGTGCAGATGCTGAAGCTAGATTTTGATTTCTGTAGGAGGGTGCTAGAAAGAAAGAAGAGATGGATGAAAGAAAGAGGAAGTACAATGTGAAATGGAATGACGAGGTTACCGCAGAAGACATGGAGGCTTACCGAATGAAGAGAGTCCATCATGACGACCCTATGAAAGATTTTCTCCATTAAGGCAGTCGTCACAAACCCCCCAGGATGCTCATGTATCAGCAGAACACTTTGCCTTTGCAATGGTTACTGTTGTGTAATGTAAGTGTAAACCGGCTATGCCTACCCAAATCTCGCTATTGTAATGTAGAGACATCAGACAAGAGTTAAGTCTTTTCCGGTACTACCATCCTTGGCCAGAAAATCGCTCTTGCAGCACTGATTTCTCCTACTCTCATGAGAATGACAAAAAAAAGGAATGGCGTGCCTGTTTGCGTGCTGTTGTTCAGACGAACATATCAATGTATAAAGTAGCATGAAGATGTGCTCATTTGTTTTTGGTTAACATGGAAATCACATATTGACGATATGGCCTGATATTATGATTCCATTTACGTTGTTTGATAATCGGTGCTTGTTGCTAAGTACGACATGATTAAGGCTATGTTCTTTTTTGACTTAATATGGCTCAACAAATTAACAGTTTATCTACATTTTGAAAAGACATGTTTTGGGTTTTTAAGTCCGTTTTCTCTCTACCTCGAAGGGGGTTGAATCCTAATCTCGAGACTACCTCGAAAAGCCATTGAAATTTAATCATTTGAGCTATTCAACCATTCATATCAGATCAAAGAAACATAATCTAAGTCTGTTATGGTAAGGTATCGTTTGGATGGATACATGAAGCGACGATTGCATGGTCAATACGAGTTGGACGAGGCGATATCATTTTTAGTTCTTTTTTTTTTATTTTATTTTCCCTCGAAACGAACATTCTATTTTTCCCCTGAGATGAACACCGAGTAACACAAAATCGTGTACGGAGTACATGGCAAGGAAGTGGCCCCAGGCCTTTTTGCGGCCTCCACACGAAAAAACCGTATAGGCACAATAACAACTGGCTGTTGGACTTAAAACGGAATTTCGCCCCCAACCTTGCTACGGAGCTGGTTTCCCTTTGGCAAAAAATCATTCGTGGTGCGCTTTGTCCGAACCACTAGGGCCGAGCCGTTTGGCGTTTCTCCGCGGACGGGAACTTCTCTATCCGCTCAGCGTACAACATGCAATTCGCTGGAAGGACATCTCCGACAGCGTTTGCGCTAATTTGGAAGCAATGGGCGCCCTCCAAGTGCAAGTTCTTCGCTTGGACGCTGTTACTAAAGAGGGTTAGACTACTGACATCCTACTGCGTAGGTGTCTACCAAATAATTACTTCTGCTTCCTTTGCCTCCGATGCCTAGAGACCCCGGAACACCTCTTCCTCGGGTGCCCTTTCTCCTCCCACATTTGGAACCTCCTGTCTTCCAGCCTCAATGCCACACGCCTACTCCGCTCTGCGTGGACCTATTATGATGATCTCAACGTCTGGTGGGCCAAGGACATCCTGCAACCCAACCTTGCCCCGGGTCTAGGATCCGTCGTGCTAGCAACCTTATGGCATCTCTGCCTCGAAAAGAACAATCGCATTTTCAACTCGAAAGAGCTGTCACCGACGATCTTTTTTGATTTGTTCATGCAGGTCCTACGCCTCTAGGAGAGGAAAGGCGCCCGTTTTGTAATAAGTTAACTCACTTGTAGCACGCGTTTGGAGGGAATGCGTCTAACACTCCCCCTAAATTTTGACCCTGTAACTTTTCTACTGAATTAATAAAAGACAATTTCCCCGCCTTTTTCTAAAAAAATGTAGAGTAAATTACACTGTTGCCCCTTAAAGTTGGTAGCAAATCTCACTTAGCCCTTTAAACTTTATTTTGTCCGCTGCGACCCCTAGAAGTTGTTTCCGGGTCTCACGCAGGCTAATTTTTTCAGCACCCAAAGCCAACTTCCGGGGGTTGTGGTGCAACAAAATCCAACTTTCTAGGGCTTTGTAACATACGGAAACAATTTCTACGGGCTGCAGCGGACAAAATAAAGTTTAAGGAGCTAAGTGAGATTTTCGTTCAACTTCGGGGGGCAACAGTGTAATTTACTCAAAAATGTACCTGGACAAGGCGATAACATATACTATTTTTTTCCAATCGCCGACAGCAGTTGTATGAAACCTTCTTTTTTGCTGTGGCTATTTCCCCCTCTGGGATGAACAGCTAATAACATGTGCCTGGACAAAGGCAATATAGCATATGTAGCTGTAAAAACAATTGCAATAGCATATATAGCTGTACAAACAATTTTTTTTTTGCTATTTTTCCCTTTGAGTTGAACACCCAATAAACAAGTACCAGTACCATGCAACTACACTGGCAATCTAAAAACACCACGTGTTTAGCATTCTAGACCCCTAAATTTTCTCAAACTGTAAATCAAACAAGCAAAGAAAATAAGAAATGGATCATCACAAAGCAAAGAAATGGATCATCCTTGCAGAGTGTCATACTCATAGGCCTCTTGCAAGCATGGCCTGAAACTCCATCGCCGACGTCTGCCTCTGCAGCCGCATCTCCTCTCTGAACCTCCTGATGAAGAGCTCCGCCCTCACGTCCACCTCCCCCATCCCGCCGGCGCCGCCTCCTCTGCCCGGGTTCAGCCACACGCTCCTCCTCACGCCGCCGCCGCCGCCGCTCTTGCCATGGCCGCCGGTGCCGCCGGTGGCGGCGGCACGTGCCGCTGCTTTGCCGCCGCTGGTGGTGGCCGGTTCCTCCTCCTCCTCCTCCTGCACGACGGTGAGGTTCTTGGGCTGGCTGTAGAGCTCGTCGACGTAGACCGGCGCGAAGCTCCGGTGGTGGCACCACCCAGGCTGCAAGGTCGGCGCCAGCGCCAAGCGACGGCGGCGGCGCAGCCGGGAGCGCACGGCGGCGGCGAGGCCGACGCACCGGCGCCACCACCACCGCCATGACTTCGACGGCGCCATGGCCCTAGTCCTCGGCGGCGGAGATGACACGACGAAGCAGGACATGGCTGGCTTTGGAAGCTCGACGCTGCAAGCAAGATCACACGATCACAGAGGCTAGCTAGGTGATCGGGTGGAAGGCGAAGAGGTTTTATAGTGGCGCACAATGCCTTTCGGCGCGTTGGCGTGTAAGACTCACGCTACGTGCTTGACTCCGACGCTTTCCTCCATCGCCTCCTGCGCCATTGCTGGCTTCCTCTTTTCGCGCCACGGGGATCGCCGTGATTTGGTTCCCTTTTGAGGAACAGGGGAATTGCTCAAATGACGCTCTTTAAAGTTCGCATTTGCTCAGATGACACTTGGGTCCACTTTCGGTGACTTAGAAGTCCCACATGTCATACTCACATAAAAACTAGCACACGAATTCAGTCAATTTTTCCTTTGAGGAACCTCATTGCCTCAAACTCCGGTTATGTCTATCGAAAAGACGGTGGTGAATGGTATCAAGACAATTGATTCTTTCATATCTAAGGATATCATTCGTTTATGTGGCTTTCTTTCTTATTTCAATCTCTGCTACGCTAGGAAGCTGATCAAGCCTTCGATAAGATGATATATACCAGATCACCCCAATTTTTTTAATTAAATTTTAGTGCATTGTATTTTTAGAAAATCATCGATTGCTTCAAAAGTACCAAATCAAACAAGGACGTATAGTCGGATGTGAAAGCAGGGGTGGACATCGGATCAAAGGATGTGCAAAATTGTCTAAGGGTGTAATCACAATGCCGTTGTGCATGAAAGAGGCGAAGCTAATCAAGTATGACACAATGCAAATAGTACTCCCTCCGAATCACCAAAACAAGACATTTTGGATATCAATATGGTCTCTGAAATACAACTTTAACTAGTATAAAGTATTGTGTTGGTCCCTGGACTATGATGTTTGACTAATTTTGGTCCCTGAACTCTAAAACCGGGCTAATGTTGCCTTTTAATTATCAAAACCGATTATAAATGGCTCATTGACCAAGCCAATAGACATTTTGATCGGATAAAGGTGGTTTGATGTAAATGTTAAGTATGTTCATATAAAAATTCATGAAATATAATTAAACTATATATGTGAGTTTCCTATGATAACCTAATCTCGTTTTTTTTTCACATATTTTTTAGAACTTTACAACATTTTGTGCTATTTTTATGACAACTACAAAATGCTAGAAAAATTTAAAATCGGTACAGCACTCTAAAAATATGGGGAAAATTTATGAGCTTTTGAAATAAATAGGAACTCAAATATTTCTTTTTAAAAACTTTCTATAGTCCAAATAAATATACCATTTTGGCCAAACCAACTTTGACTAGTCCAAAGTTAATCCGGTTTTGTAGTTTGGGAACCAAAATTGGCTTTTGTGTGAATTGTTTCTCTTATTTCAATGAGCGATTGCTGATTTAATAGGAAGCCCTTGGATCGGTTAAACATATATCAAATCGTCTTGTTTATCTATCTTCCATATAGCTAATGACACGCATGAACAAAATATATTAAATATTATAACGCATTGCAAAGTAATACGATATTTTGTTCGTGGCAAATTAAGCGTATGCTCTCGCTTGTATAATTTTTACCTTACAAGCAAGCACCGACTTCCCTCCTGTGGGGATCTGTGCTCGTCTGCCCAAGGAAAGAATCCTTAAAAACTCCTCTCATTTCATGCTTCTATGCGTGCCGGCATGCTATGGTCTTCATTCTAATTCATTACGCAGCCGCTATATATGTGAAACCCTTTTAGCTCGCCGGAATCCAGAGAATATTAATCGAGATGATGTGAACTTGTGATCAAGAGGAAGCTTCTCTCGTAATTTGCCTGCCTAGGGCGGCGATGGCCGGCGATGTCCAGGAATCACTTCCTTCTCCACCTGCAGCCTTCAGGTCGTCGTCGTTCCCAACTTGCAGCAAAAGTGTAGATTCCCGTTATCCCGTACCGTCTTGTTGGTTGCTTAAAAGCTAAGAGAATTTTGGATCAGCTGGATGAGCTAGGAATGTTATGGCATCCGAGCTTCAAAAGGAAATTAGCTAGTGTACGCGATAATTGTTGATTGATTGATTAATTAAGCCGTTAATAAGTAGGAGTATGTGGCATCATGCATATATCCCACGTCTATTGCTCTGATAAGACCGTCTGTGTGCCTTTCATATTATATTTCACGGTGGTCAATGTGTTTGAAAACAAAAATCAGCATTTTCAGATTTAATTTGATTAGTTCATAATTCGTGAGCACGATCCTCCTCGGACATGAAACTTAGGTAGGTTGATGAAGACTCTGTTGTTGCAGGTGCTGAAGGTGACAAAGACCGCAGCGGTGACGTAGAGGAAGTCGATGCAGCAGATCGTCGCACTTAGAGAAGATCACGAGCAGACACGCGATGCGCTTCCCAAAAACCTTATTTATGGTCTCCCGGTGCAAGATCTCAACGATGTGGGTTCCAATTAAAGACCTGCTCTCCCCGCGACCAGTGCACACCGAACATGGGGACAGAGTATCCTTGGTGACGATGCAACAGCGAAGAGGGGCAAAACCCTAGTATTTTTTTATGTGACTTCCCTCGCTGCGGCTGCGCGGTTTACATACAAAGTCAGTAGCTAAACATGTCACGAAATCATGACGCGATCGGATCCACAATTCCATCTCATTACCGCGTTACCAAAAATTCCGGAGAGCAAAAATAAAATAAATTGTAAAAAGAAGTTGCACTTGCACAAGAACGAGGGCTTGGTTTCGACGGACCATTCACACATGTGTTGTGTGAATGCGCCGCGCACACAAGGGCTTGGTTTCGACGAACCATTCACACATGTGTTGTGTGTATGCGCCGTCCGCCCTAGCGGGCGCGTGTTCTTCTCTTTCTCTCTACTATACATGTGCTTCATCTTGAGTTTTGAGTGTGTGAAGCATCTAGGTCCTCTAATTTTTCTTGAATATTCTTGGACCAAGGGTTTTGACGATGATGACTTATTAAAGATCAAAAGTGACCCACTTAAGAGCAGTAAGACTCAATTTATGGGTTTCATCCTTTGTGGCGCGACATCAAGAAAAGTTTTTAAGGCTAAGGATCTTTGCTAGCTTCTTGTCTAGGCCTGGGTCTACTGAGGATCTTTTCTTTTATCATTTATCGAACTATTAAGGGAGCTTTCACGGTATTACTTCGGATAATATTATCTCTCTCTAAATAACTTAGAGCAAAAATATCTTTAGTGTCTAATCCTTCTTCGACAAAAAAATATTTCTTTCAGAGAAATTTTAGTTTACACCGGACATGTCTTTACCCAACTATATCTTTTCAGTCTGAAGTCCTGTTCAAACAAATTGTAGTTCACGCCGGACAGTCCAACATCGTGATTGTCCATAATTTGTCTTTGTTCCTCGTTTGATTCAGATTTTTAAATTTTTCATTCACGTCAGATAATCTGTTGCAAACAGATTTCTGTCAGAGCAGCATACAGTAAGATTGTTGTTTGTGCCAGGCAGTCAAACTGATGTTTGCGCCAAGCAGCCCGTCATGTACGTGAAGAATATTCACTTCAGAATTGTGCACTAAAATTTCTCTACTGCCCTAACTACCTTTTAAAAATTTGTCCGTTGCAAAAACGTTTTTGTTAGTGCTTTTAGAAACTTCATTCTTATTTAATGAACGGCTAAGATGCGTCTCAACCGACTGTAAATTACCTATCGTACCACATATAGTTGTAAATTAGCACGTTGTGCCTCAGACTGGTTCAAAATAGGCCGATTCAATCCAGTCATCTTTGGGTCATGCCGAACTAGCATAGATAGGGGTGGGCAAAAAAATACCGGAACCGAAAAACCGAACCGAACCGGAAAAACCGAAATTTTCGGTATTTTCGGTATTTGGTATTCGGTTCGGTTTTAATCTGTGAAAAACCAAAATAGTTCTGTTCGGTTTCGGTACAGAGCTTAATAAACCGAAGAAACCGAATACCCAGTGCTGCAGTGCATCCCGCGGGCGTCGGCCGGCCTCTCGTGCGGGTAAAGGCCCATCAGGGCAGGCCCAAATAACTATCATCTACCTCCAAACCCTAACTCCCCTCTCCCCAACCACCCAGCCCATTCCCACCAAACCGACGCGGGCGCAGGCGACACCGAAGCCGACGCGGGCGCAGGCGACGACGAGGGCGCCGCCGACGCGGGCGCAGCGACGACGCTGGGCGGCGACGCGAGGGCAACGACGCGAGTGCAGGCGGCGTGGCAAGCGGCAACACAGCAGGCAGCACACGGCGATGCGGCAGGCGACGTCGCGACTCACGACGATGCGTCCTCTCTCCTATGCGGCGGCGCCGCCTGCGCGGCCACGTCGCCGGCCATGCTGTTCCGTCTTGACGTCTCCCAGGTCTTTGATTTAATTGATTCTCATTTTCTTGCTCCATTAGTTTAGATTTCCCCCCAAGATTTGGATCTGTATGAATCTTGTTGAGAAAAGTGGTATATATCGAAATGCCGAAACACCGAACCGAATTATTTCGGTATTTCGGTTTCGGTAGCAGATTTTTCATATGTATATTTTGGTATCCAGATTTCAAATACCAAAATTTATAAATACCGAAAATACCGAACCGAAAATACCGTAAATACCGAATGCCCACCCTAAGCATAGATAGCCGAAAGCAAGGCACAGGATAGCGCAAAGGCACAGGATGGGCCGTTGTTGAGCTGGTCGGCCCAAGCCTAACAAGCAGGAGAAATCAGTGAGCTTTTAGCACAAATATGTAAAAAAAATCTAGTATGTAGAAGTACAAGCATGTAAAAAAATAGCATGTATAAATATGTGAAAATTTAAGTCATGCTTAAAACATATTTAATTAATGACAATAAATCATAACAATAACAAAATAATTGATAGTTGATAATTTCTGAATTTTAAGTCATGCTTTGTGAGCAATGTTGAGCTCTAATTTTTATTAGTGGCATTGATGTCAAAATAATCTAATATTAAGTGCTAGGCGGTTTTTAGACTTCTCGGAACCTTAGCGAAGACTCGGTTTCTCTCGTAAAACACTAATTTGAAGCCTCGAGAAATTTATGAGCTGCTCCAAGTTCTTAGTGCGTGACCGGGCGAGAGATGAGGTCACGTATAGATTAGGAGTAGTTAGGTTTTTAATTTCTGTTTTTGTCGGATTTCAAAAGGGGTTTGAACTCTCTAACTATGTCGGATCTTTGCGACTTCTCGAAAAATCGGTTTCCGCAGTTCACCTCTTCTAAACATACCTAAAAATATTCGTGTGAGATTTCTAGAGAGAAACCCACCTAATTCTTCTACAATTTCTAGCACGTTTTTACTCTCTGTCGGACGGCGTCTGGAAACGGCCGGACAGCGTCCGATCAGCAATTCCCGTGCACAGTGCGCTCTGTCGGACGGCGTCCGGTTGTTACCGGACGGCGTCCGATAAGCTTAATTCAGTGTGCTTTCCTCTCTGTCGGACGGCGTCCGATAAACCGAATTTTAGTGAGCAGTAGCCTCTGTCGGACGGCGTCCGGTAAAGGCTAACGGCTAGTTCTTTTGTCTCCTTCGGAAGGGCAACGGCTAGTTTGCTCTAGGAGCTATAAATACTTGTCTAGTAGCTGGCTTCTTTGAGGTTTTGCTGCTCTCTACACCTACCACACTTATTGCTCATCAATTAGGTGATCTAGAGCCATTCCTCCACCCACAAACCAATCAAAGTCACAAATCAATCATCCCCAACACCAAGCTTCATTGAAGTTCTTCGATCCGGTATGATCGAGACGTTTCGGGCTTGTTACTTTTGAAGACGGCATCCTTCGTGGACGCGTGGGCTTGGGAGTAGGCCTTGGCGTGTGGCTACTCTCAAGTCGGTGTCTGGTGTGTGAGTCCACCTCACGGAGTGGCGGAACGACTACCGGGAGTAAGTGAGGCGTTAGGCTCGAGAGCGAGCTGGTCCTTGTGCGCAAGGGGTAGCCTCAACGGAGAGTAGGAGTTGCGGCTCCGAACTTCGGTGAAACAAATATCGTGTCGCTCTCTCTCATTTACTTTCCGCACTTATTTCCCTTACATTGCTTGAAATGAATTATGATGCCATGTCTTAGTTTTTCATTCACTTGTTTATCGTTTCCGCTTGCTTGATAATTGAAATTAGGATCGAGTCACTTTGAATATGATGCTTAATCAAGAATAATTGAAAAGATTTTAAAATTGCCTATTCACCCCTTTAGGCCATAGGATCCTCTTTCAAGCTTAAAACATCTTTATATAATGACAATAAATCATATATAACTAAATAATTGGTAATTGAATAATTTCTGAAATTTAAGCCATGCTTAGACCATCTTTATATATAATATAATGACAATAAATCATAACAAAATAGTAGATTTATATATATATATATATATATATATATATATATATATACATTACATATATAATTTCCGAATAAAACGAGCGGTCTCTCAAATATCAATATATATATCAATATATAAAAGGAATGCATATGCATAAAATTTCTAAATTGATTTGGTTGGGGTGCGCCAGGCCCGGGCAGTAGTGCAACGCCTGGGCGACGCGCGAGGACCCCGGCAGCAAGCTGCCGTGGTGGGCCCTCCCCCACAAAAAATAAATTTAATATCGAAGTGGGCACATGGCCCACGTATCAGATATTAAACTGATAAGAACAGATACTACACTTGATCTTAGCCAAAAGGCCGAGAAAGGTATGAGTTGCAATGCTGGCCACCCCCTTCCTCTTGTACAGCTCGCCACGTCCCGCCTCCTCGCCGCTGAGCGAGGTGGTACTAAACAAACTACAGATCCTTCCGTCCTTTGCCACGCACCAGAGCCAGCCTCCTCAGGAGTCAGGATGCAGAAACGGGCCGGCCTTTTCCTGAGAATCTTGTGGGCCGAAGTGCTTTAGTAAGGCCCAAAAGGGAGGAACATGTGAAGTGTTACCTGTTCCTCGGAAGAAGTCATTTATTTCAACTATTGAGTTCGGTTTCACTCAGCTTGAAACCGGACAAAACACCCTCAACTATCAAAACCGTACAAAATACCCCTCACCCAAAACCATGGTGGTTTTGGATGACATAACATCTAGTCATCATTTTTTCTAGAAAATAAATTTTAAAAAATCTAGAAAATTATAGGAAGCTCAAAAATATAATAAAAATATGCACAACAATAGAAAAATACATAGAATCCAAATATGCAATAAAACTGTAAAGTTTATGTGCATACTTATTTGCAAAAATTATTATTTTTATATAAGGTGTTTTATTTATCAAAAAAGTATTCAAGAAAATTTTGTTTGTTCTCTATAAAATGGTGAAAAATATTTTAGTTTTGAGAATGATGTAGAAATTAATAAAAACATAAAGATGCTATTTTGACTGTTGAATTTGATTTTTTAAAAAATACAATTGAAAGGTCAAAATAAATTAGAATTAGAATTTGAAAATATAAATTGAAAGGCAAAGTTAGCATCCCTCTATTTCATCAGTTTCTCTCATTTTTCCTACAAGCCAAATTAAGTTTTCTTAAATACTTGATTTATTTATTCAATGAAATACATTATGTACTATTTTTACGTATAAATATATACATAGAAAAGTATTTTCAATGAATATTTGGATTCTACCTATTTTGTACTTTTGGTATTTTTATTTTATTTTTTGAGCTTCCTATGATTTTCTAGAAATTTTTGAATTTATTTTCTAGAAAAATGTTGATTAGATGTTATGTCATCCAAAACCACCATGGTTTTAAAGTAGGGGTATTTTGTATTTGTTTTGATAGTTGAGGGTGTTTTGTCTGGTTTTGAAGTTGAGGAAAATCGAACTCATGCGATATTTCAAGGTAGAAATGGACTTCTTCCCTGTTCCTCAGGTCGAAGCCTTTTTTACCCCGATAAAACTAAAAAAAAAAGACGCCACATGCTAGGCCTGATCATCCGTCGGGCTCCGGCGGATTCGGGTCGGGATTTTTAAAACCCAACAAAAAAATTAGCCGGCCCGAGCCCGACCCAACCCGACGCACCGGGTCACAAATCCGGACCCAAACCCGACCCGAAACCCAAAAATCCAAACCCGCACGACTGATTTTGCAATTTTTTTGGGGCCCAAACCCGGCCAGACCCGACAGTTGGGCGTCAAATCGAGGCCCGACACGACCCGATGCATTGGTCAGCCGAGTCGGGTTGGGTTTTTTTGGGTCGGATAGGGTACGTCGGGCTAGGCTACCAATGAGCAGGTTTAGCCACGATTCTAAATCACCGGACAAAGAATCTTAGAGAAAATATCGAGGAAAAAGGTGGGAGAGAGAGAAGGAACCGGACGCGGCGCGCATAGACGAGCGATGGTGCGAGCTGGGCCGCGGTAGCTTGCATGGTGCCATGGCCTCGGAACTGCTCCGACGTCCGTACGTACGTGCACGGTGCACAGCGCGCGGTCATCTGCGAGCCACGTCAGCGCTCGGCTTCGTCGAGGCACCGCGCCGCTGCCCACCTACGCGCCACGTCGTCCATCCGGCCCCATGCATGCACCTACCGCTGCACTCCAAACCCGCCGCTATATATATTCCATGTACGTGTACCGTACCATCCATATATCGGACGTGCAAAACAGATAAGATCACATATGAAGAGGAAATATTCGAGGCACAAGGCTTTTCAGTGCACAAGTGCAAACATCAATTCTTAGCCATTGGATCTCATCTCGGTGGCCCAGATAAAACATGGGAACATGAAAACAATCATCATTGTTTTGTTCACAAGTGCATAAGTGGGAGAGGTGAGTTTCACCTCAATGCATCTAAACCGTTCAGATTGGATCTAAGAATCATGATGAGTTTTTGCACTTAAGCATTGAAAAGTATTTTACACCGAATATTTTTCCACATATGAATGCCCGGTTCTCTTCGGCTAAAGTTGCCGAGAACATTAATCTGAAAAGATTTATGATCTTTCGAGAGTGATTAAGAAGTTTAATGTAAATTTTTTTAATAACTCTAAAAAAAACTATTTAAAACCTCACAAAGATAACTAAAAATATATATGTCGTTTGAGTTGTACAAAATAACAATTTTTCATTTAATTAATTTAAACTGAAAAGAACAACATCTTAGTTGGAGAAGTTAAATGTTTCTGAAGATTTGAGATCTTTGAAATCAAACTGTCGGGAAAAAATATTTTAAAGTGTTAAACCGAATAATCTATTTTAAAATAATAAAATTATCAAAGGGCCAGCCCGGGTGCCACTCTGGTTTATTTAAAATGCGCTAAGAACTCTATTTATAGTCCATATTTTGAATTTCTTACACAAACAAACATGGACTAGAGTGGATCAAAGAGTATCCAAGACGAAGAGCCGACCTTTTTTCACGTATTTCCGGATCAGGTATGTCTTTTGAAAAAATAGAGATCGGAAGGGATATGAATTGAATATGTACTTATATAAGTTATATGAATATTGTAAGATGCTGTATCCTCGTGTATACACTTGCAATCATTTTTGTTTCATTTTCTCTGGATTGAGCAAATTGACTAGCTTGATTAATTCATCACCAGACAGGCCGAAGGCAAGAGAAATATGCACATGACGTTTACACTTTCGTGTAACCGTGATATGAAGCCTATTCTCGTGGATAAGGAAAAGCTTGTTCTCACTCGTCCAATTTTTTTTCTTGTTCCATTTAAAACTTTGCTTTACTTTCATCGGTTCCTCAGAATGCTAAGACTGACCTGCTAGCACAACTCTAAGGGCACTTCCAATATAATTTTTTTCACCGTTTCTTCATGTGCCATGTAGTAGATAGCTTATGTGGCAGCAAATTAATGTGGAGAGAGAGTAATCGTTTTTTAGTCTAGAAATCATTACTTTACACAAATTAAAACACTAGCAACGACTTAAAACCCATTGTGGTGATCAACATTTCTTCCCACAACTTTTCTACCAATTAAGAATCAATTCTAAGAAACCCACTCAAGAAACCATGCATTGTAGTGCTCGTTTCTAAGTCAAGTGGGTTAAAAAAAGATAAAAGAGAGAGAGAGAGAGAAGCAAGAGTGAAACTACAAGGACATCTACAAGTCTCATTGTTGAACACAATGGGTGCATGTTCACGATGAACTTAAAAAGAGAGAAATCCTATGGCTCGGATCGGGACATAGAGCCATAGACGTACGAGGGATTACAATTAATGCTTGAATTGCTCTATCCTGTTACAGAGGTGGTGCTAAACCTGAGAGGTGCATATGGTCTTCTGTTCTTTGTTGCCCTTTCTTGCCAATATGGGGAGGTTTTATATAGTGAATTAATTTTGCCTTCCTTAGCAAGGGTGGGGATATCCCACTTCAAGCAAGTATATATCTTGTCGGTCTGATGCCTTGTGTCAGGATTATATATGAATCCTCCTTTTATTCTATTCTTGCAGTAAAAACACATAAACAATGAAGATTTGCGCAATCGGGAGCCTGATGACTGGGGGTGTGTCGACGGTTGAGATATCGATCTCAAGTCGCTAAGGTTCTTGAAGATTGAGATAGGAGACACGCCAAACAATGCGAACAGCAACGAACAGGGAGACAGGGGTTTTTATCCTGATTCAGGCCTCTCGGGAGAGATAATAGCCCTACGTCCAGCCTTTCTTATATATCAGAGATGAGTACAAGAGGTGGCTCGATGAGACGAACGAGTCTCGGCGAGATTATGTGTGTACAAGCGAAGATCAGATGTCTACGAGATGCTAATGCGTAGAACTCGAAGTCAGATGCCCCCTAAACGCCGTAGGGGCAGGGTTTATATAGTGCAGAGCAAACCGACCTACCGAGGGAATATCGGGCCGGGCTAACTACGAGATCGTAACGAACTCAGTATATGCCAAATAAATCCCGAGGCAGATAAGGCATACTCCTAGTCTTGAGGATCACGCCGTCCGCTCCAATCCGGAAACCAACGTCCGGGTCTTCACGTAGCTATGCAGAACTCTGCTCGAGACGGACTCAAACACGATTCCTTGGCGTACGCACCATGCCGGCCAGATCTTTGTTGGCGCAGATGTATCGGGCAGATAGAACCTTCTAGGAGCCGGGCCTGGTAGGTCGCTCGATTGGGCCATCGGGGGTGGGCCATGGCAATGGGTCGTGATTTTATCCCCGACAGCTAGCCCCGAGACTCAAGTGGAAGGACTCACTAGAGTGGTGTCTTCCTCTTGAGACTCTAAGTCCTGAAGAGGAACTTCGCTTGCTACGAGGACATGCAACAAACGATCGAAAGGAGTTATTGTTCTCCGAGCAGGACTTGTCCGGGACCGAATGCAGACCGATCAAGACCAAGCAACTCTGTTGCATCGATCAGGAATCACATCCGCCGAAAGCAGAGCACTCACCTTCAGTAGCAGATCTTTGGAGAAAATAGCCGTTGATGACTTCAACGGTAACTTCTGTCATTAGCAAGGATGAAAGCAGACGACCGTTTTACCTAGCCGTTCTAATAAAAACTAGCCGCTTTGTGGCAAACCGTTCAGTAGCTGCTCGTTTAGGCCTATAAAAGCACCAAGTCGCTGCATGCCAGCCACACTGCTCTCGTGCCTTTCCTCTCCTAAGCCCTAATTCCAACCGCGCTCAACATCAACCAGCCAAATTCCACCCAAGATCTTGCTCGTCCAACACTGGGAATCGCTATGGCCAAATTCCTAGCCACTAGCTTGACCAAGGAGGACCTGAAGGCTTGGGAGGAGGAGGGCCACATCGACGCCGGTAATGGAGGTCGCCGGGAGGAGGAAACTCCGAGCCACCGGAGGAGAGTTAAATCGACTTGAGCAGTTCGCCTTTGTTCGGGTTGAGGTCTCCCGAAAGCGACTTCGTCGAGGCCTTCTCAAACATCAGCGGATTGGAGGTAACAAACCTCAATCCGAAGTCCATCCTCCAGATGGCCGTTTTTGCACACCTGTGCGAAGGCTATCTGGGCATTGATCCGCCGGTGGGGCTGTTCCTCCACTATTACACGGTGACGAGGAGCAGCTCCGCCGCTTCGGCGCATGGGTGCTACTACCTCAAGCTCCGGGCCACTACCGATGACGCGCCGTACCCTCGGCTACCGCTGCTCGATTCGATGGGCGTATGGTGGTCGAGGTGGTTCTACAACAAGCGGAGCGACGACAGCAAGCTCTCCTTCACCGGGAAGGCGCCGGCGAAGGGTACCCCAATGCCGCGGCCGGAGATGTCTGCCGCGGATTGGTACTTGACGAGGAAGATTGCTTCCCTCGTGAGCCTCGGGCTCACGGGCAGGGAGATCATCCGAGACTATACAGCGAACAGAATCTGTCCGCTGCGGAGAAGACCCTATCCCTTCTATAAGATAGAGGGATGGGAAGACATCACAAGGGAGAGCACGGGTAAGTGCCTTTAAGACTCAACCTTTACATTGATTATTTCCTCCGAACAGGAACTAACGATCTCCTCTGTTCGGGCAGAGAAGCCAACCGACGCGTGGGTGACCGAGCGGGTCGACGCCATGCTGAAGGCGGCGAAGAAGGACGGGGAGGTCACCGGCGAGGTGGCATACACCTGCCCGCGCACCGTGCTTGTCCGCACAGACGAGGTAAAATACTCATGCTCAGCCTGTGTTGCTAGATTTGCACCGTTGTTTAATGCTAATGTTCGCTCCTCAAAACGCGCAGGAGGACCAGCTGATCCGTGGGGGGATCGTGGAGGAACCCTCCGGATCTGAGAAGGAGAAGGCAAAGAAGGGCAAGGCCAAGGCGGCCATAAAGCCCAAGATGGCGGCCGAGCCTACGCGGAGCTCGCCACGCCATGGCGGCCACCAGCCGTCGAAGAGACCACCCGCAGTGACGGAGCGGGCCGAGCAGACCAAGCGGGCGCGCGGTCAACCCAGCGGGAAGAGACCAAGCCCCTCCCTCCTCACCGAGCAGAACGACGAAGAGGTAAAGAACATGACCCTTTGGCTTAGGCGTTACACGCAGGCTTACTCGGACCATATGGCACGGCTACAACAGGTCGCCGAACAGAGGAGGCTTGAGGAAGAAGTCGCGCGCAAGAAGAAACTTTTTGCGTTGCGCGAGAAGAGTGCTCAGCTCAGCAGAGAGCTGAGCTCATCGCCTCGAGCACCTGGGGACTGAGGCGAACAATCCGCCAAGGAGCCCCAGGAAGAGGCGGAAGGTTCGGCAAAAAGATCAAGATCAAGCTTTCTACGGCAAGTATGTAGCAATGAATCCTTTGACCTTACGAATTTCGACCGTGTTGGGTTTGACTAAGTCTTTTCATCACCGCCAGAGGAGGCCGCCACGGACGACGCCGAGGCGGGCGCCGAGTGTTTGTTGTTGCCGAGTACCGCACGGTGCATCGCGACAACGATGGTCGCCAGCCTCAAGGGCAAGTGGCGGTGTGGAGCTCGCCCCGCCAGACTCAATGAGCAATTTTGACGCTACCAAAGGCGCGGTGGAGCGGCTGGAGGCGTAAGCGGCGCGACGGTGCCACGGACACGTGAGGCCAAGACGATGGCTCGGAAGCGCCAGTGGGACCGAGCGGCGGTCCTACCGTGCACTCCACCGAGGGCAGACATCCTCGAGTGGGCGGAGGTGATCGGCGAGCAGGGCGAAGTTCCCGCCGCCGAGGTACAAGAAGAGGTCCACGAGCAGGCGGCTCAAGTCGTCGTGCCAGTGGAGGCTCCGGTGCCGCCCGGTGAAACGGCACCAGCCTCGCCCGAAGGTGATCGGGCAGAGGAGGAAGAAGAACAGGAGCGGGGAGACGAAAGCGCTTCGCCAGTCGCCCCTGCTCCCGAGCAGAAGAGCTCCCGCAGGAAGAAGGAGCATAGGAGACGGCGGCAAGAGCAGCGCGCCGGCCTCATCCAAGACGAAGGGCTTGGACGACGGTCTCAAGACCGCTTCGGGGAGGCCCAAGCATCGGTTGGGCAAGGTAAACTCCAAGACCAAACCTTGTTCAGTTTAGCTAAATCATCGGAAAGTGATCGACTTGATCTTCTCCCTCAGGTCTTTAGGGACACCATGGCGGAACTCGAGGACGGTGTTACCATCGATTGGAGCGCCGTACTGGCGTCCCTCCGGGTGCATCTCCAGACGAGGGAGCCCGGGGCGGAGCCCTCTGCGCTGGCCCGAAGCCGGAGTCGGCTGAAGGCAAAAGCGAAGAAGCTCAAGGCCGAGCTGACCAAAGAGAGGCATTCCTCTGAGGCTCTTCTAAAAGAAGCCGAGGAGCTTCGCGCGCAAGCCGTGAAGACGAGCACCGTGGAGGAGAAAGCGGGCCGCCTAATCGCTCGCTCAAGAGCAGCTTGCCGAAGCGTCCCATTAGCGGAAGGCGCTCGCAGCGGACGTCGAGAAGCTCAAGGCCCAGCTCACCAAAGAGGAGCTGACCTCCGCGGGACTCCAGGCGAAGATTTCAACCCTGTGGGCTTCACAGGAAGAGATCGAGGAGATGCGTGGGACGGCGGTGAGGGCGATCATTGCAGAGAACAAGGTCAAAGAGCTGGTCGAGCAGCTCAAGACCGTCGGGCAGCGAGTTAGCCAGAGCGAGGCTCTGGCCGACCAGCTGCGTGCCAAGACCGAAGAGGTCGAGGCCATCCGAGGCAGAAAGCCGGCGCGAGCAAGCGGAGCAGAAGGAGATAGAACGCCTCCGAGCTGAAGCCCGGGAAGGGATCAAGGCCCAAGGTGAAGTCGTGCGCCTCAAGTTAGAAGTTGAGGAGCTAAATGAGCAACTTGCTCCCAAGTAGCACGGCGGCTGAAACCCGAAAGGGCCTTGTACCTGAAACTTCTGATTAATGCAATAAAGCACTTACCTTTCTTCCTGCAAAAAAGAGCAGCAAAAAGACAGGAACGAACAGAAACTAAGAGAAAAGCGAACAACGCTAGGAAGTTTAAGAAAACCGGTAGAGCGCTTAGCCTAACTCGGCCCGTTGTGCATCTGCTCGAAACTCGAAGTTTGCGAACCCGAACAGGTGCACAAGAGAAAGAGCGACACCTTAGCCCCCGGTACGGACGATGCTCAAGAACCTAAACTTGCGAACTTGAGCACGTGCGTAGAGAGATAGAGCGACACCCGCAGCCTGATCGACTCGTTCCATGGACTGTTCGTCAACGTAAGTTAGGCAGTTCCAAGAGTAACCGAACAAGGAAAGTGCCTCTGCCGTGGGGGGCTTACGAGAGCGGACTCTGCCAAGTGGTGGCGCGGCGAAAGAAGTGCTCTCGCGCGGAGGGCTTACGAGAGCAGCACTTAGCCGCAAGGTGGAAAAAGCCGTGTTACGTAACCACGAGTTCGTAAATTGCGTTGAAGAAGATACGGCAGGAAACCACGAAAAGTGCGGAGCCAAGAGTTCGCAAGGCGGGCAACCATCAAGTGTTACCAGAGAGAAAGAGGTAGTCTTCGGAAGACAAGAAGTGAAAAGGGCGCAGAGGCCGCGAGAATTCATTGAAAAATTGGATTGAACTTTACATGGTGCCCGAGAGACTTGGACGAACTAAGACGCGAAGTTTGACAAAAAGCGCAAGGCTAAGCAAACACACAAAGAGACCTACACAAAGAACTTACTGGCGGGTCGATGTTCCAAGTCTTTGGTCGCTCTCTCCGCCCTCCATTGCCAGCGAACGGCCCCCGGCGAGCATAAGAAACGACCGTGAATGGGCCCTCCCAGCGTGGAGTTAACTTGTTGGCATTGGACAAGTTCTCGACACGGCAGAACGAGGTCGCCCGCCTTCAAAGCCCTTGGTCGAATCGACTTGGCAAAGATCTTTGGCGAAGATCTTCTTGGTAGCGCGTCATTCGACTTGTGCCCGTTCGCGTGTGCCTTCGAGGAGATCGAGATCGAGTAAGCGCTTGCTCGCCGTCAACCAAGTTGATCGAGCTCGTCGGCGAGGCGAGCCGAGTACTATTGCGGCGGCGCGTGATGGCTTCGCACGTGAGACCAGTTGGAAAGGAGTTTTCCAGCTGTTACGGTGGCCGTGAAAGCGAATAGCCCAAAGGACGGAAGGAACTTCGTCGACCGAGCCTTGTTGTGCTCGCGGAGTACCGCGAACACGCCGCCGCTTGATACCCGGACGATCTCGTCCGTTAGCTCGCCGATCGCTTCCATTGCTCGTGGATGCGCCACGAGGCGAAAACAGACCTTGGTGCCCCGGTGCTCGCGAGATTCTTGGAATAGCTCACTGAACTGGTACCGTTATCGGTGATCGCCTTACGGGGAATCCCAAAGCGCGTGACCACGTTGCTTTTTAAAAAGCGCACTACCGCTTTGGCGTGAAGAGATGACACGTGCTCGCCGATCCACTTTGTAAAAGTGTCGATGGCGACGAGCAAGTGTGTGTAGCCCTTGTACCCTTAGGAACGGGCCGAGCGAGATCCGCACCCATGTGGAGAAAGGCCAAGATGGAGGGATCGTTTGGAGCTCTTGGGCGGGCTTATGTGCCTTCCGGACGTGAAATTGAGAAGCTTTGCACTTTGTCACGATGCCCCGGACATCTTGTAACGCGGTTGGCCAGTAATAGCCCATGCGAAACGCTTTGCCGACCAGAGTTCGGAAGGAGGCGTGGTTGCCACAGCCACCCTCGTGTATGTCCCTAAGAAGGAACGCACCCTCCTGCTGCGAGATGCACTTGGAGAGGACACCCAGAGCACCTCGACGGTAAAGGATGCCGTCCATAAACTGGTATGAACTAGCACGCCTTGTAAGCCGGAAACGCTCGGCTTCGTCGTCGGGCAGGGTTCCATCTGCAAGGTACCGAACAAATGGCGTTCTCCAATCCGCAGTCTGCTCGATAACGGAGACAACACCACCTGTCTCAGTTGCCTCGTCCGGAGACGCGATTGAGGGCTTGTAAAGGTGCTCGACGAGCACCCTGCCGGAAGCGAGTTCGCGTGAGGATCCAAACTTGATAGTTGGTCGCCAGAAGTTGTCCTTCACAGGCACGAAGAGCACCTCGAAAAATCGAAAATGCCGCCCAAATTCCTCACTTCAACCAGTATCTCGCCATTGAGTCATCGCAAAGACCGATACTCCTTGTTAACTCGATTGATGACCATTTGTGAATCTCCTTCACAATACCGTTGGACACCAAGCGACTTATGTACTCTTAGTCCCGCGAGGAGGGCCTCAGACTGCGGTGTTGTTAGTCGCCGCAAAGTGTAATTGGATAGAATACTAGAGTTGCTCTCCTTGAGGAGATGAGAACAAAACCAGCCCCGAAGTTTCGGTCTTGAGCCGCCAAAAACATGGTCCAGGGGTCATCAGGCGCTCGGGAGCTTCACAGGATTTGGTAGGGCAGTCCATTCGGCGACAAAGTCGGCCAGACACAGGACTTAATAGCAGTTCGAGGCAAAGAAATGTAATATCGAACTCGCCAATTCCATTGCCCACTTAGCTATACGTCCACCGCTTCCTTGTTCCTTAGGATTTCTCCAAGGGAACTTGGTCGACCAGATTTGATCCCAAAATAATGGCGAAGTTTTTCGGAGGACATGAGTAAGGCGTGAGAGCGACTTCGGACCTCGTGGTAACGCTCCTTTGATCCGTGAAGTACCTCGCCACGTAATAAATTGGCATTGGATACCTTCCCTTTCCACCGTCAAGATCCGCGCCACCGCTGAGGCATGACCAAGATAGAGCAAAAGTCGCTTTCGCCGTAACGCTGGGTAGTCAAGATCAGTGGGTTGGACAGTATTGCTTTAGATCTTGGAAAGATCGCTCACCTCTTCCGGCCCACTCAAACCATTGTGTTTATGCGCAGGCCTTAAAGAAGGGGACCGGCGTTAAATCCGACGGAAAATGAATCGCTTTCGAGCGACCATCCGCCCGGTGAGGCTCTGGACTTCCTTAACGGTAGTCGGAGCCTGCATATTTTCAATGGCCTCAATTTTTTCAGGGTTGGTAGAAATTCCTTGGGAACCAATTACATAACCGAGCAACATTTCAGATCGAACACCAAAGGTACATTTATCTGGATTTAACTTTATTCGATGCCTGTTGAGATTTTGAAAAGTCTCGGCCAGGTCTTTTATATGATCTGGAGCAAGCTTGCTCTTTACAACTATGTCATCGACATAGACCTCCAGGTTTCTTCCGCGCTATTCTGAGAAAGTCTTCTCCATCAAGCGCTGGAACGTGGCACCAGCATTGCGCAGACCAAAAGACATGGTCGTTGTCGACGGTTGAGATATCGATCTCAAGTCGCTAAGGTTCTTGAAGATTGAGATAGGAGACACGCCAAACAATGCGAACAGCAACGAACAGGGAGACATGGGTTTTTATCCTGGTTCAGGCCTCTCGGGAGAGATAATAGCCCTACGTCCAGCCTTTCTTATATATTAGAGATGAGTACAAGAGGTGGCTCGATGAGACGAACGAGTCTCGGCAAGATTATGTGTGTACAAGCGAAGATCAGATGTCTACGAGATGCTAATGCGTAGAACTCGAAGTCAGATGCCCCCTAAACGCCGTAGGGGCAGGGTTTATATATTGCAAAGCAAATCGACCTACCGAGGGAATATCGGGCCGGGCTAACTACGAGATCGTAACGAACTCAGTACATGCCAAATATATCCCGAGGCAGATAAGGCATACTCCTAGTCTTGAGGATCACGACGTCCGCTCCAATCCGGGAAACCAACGTCCGGGTCTTCACGTAGCCGTGCAGAACTCCTGTTCGAGACGGACTCAAACACGATTCCTTGACCGTTACGCACCATGCCAGCCAGGATGCTGTTCGGTAGGATGTATACGGGCCAGATAGAACCTTCCAGGGAGCTGGGCCCTGGTAGGCTGTTCGATTGGGCCGTCAGGGGGTGGGCCATGGTAACGAGCCGTGATTTTATCCCCGACAGTCGTGTAGCAGAAAGTGCTGAAGGGGGTGATGAAGGCAGTCTTCTCTTCATCCTCGGGGGAGATGCTTATTTGGTGGTAACCTGAGTAAGCATCCAAAAAACTCAAGAGCTGGGCATCCGCAGTCGCGTCGACCAGCTGGTCTATGCGAGGCAGCGGGAAATTGTCCTTGGGACAAGCTGCGTTCAGATCTGTGTGATCGGCACACATCCTCCACTTGCCGCCTTACTTCTTTACAATGACAGGGTTGGCTAGCCACTCGGTGTGATCAACCTCGCGGATGAAACCAGCAGCGAGCAGCTTGCCAAGCTGATCCTTGATTATCCCCTGTTTGAAGTCCGAAAAGCGACGAACCTTCTGGCGAACAGGCTTTTTGTCCGGCCGGACAGCCAGTTTATGCTCGATAACCTCCCTTAGGACTCCGGGCATATCAGACGGCTCCCAGGCAAACACGTCTGCGTTAGCTCGGAGGAAGGCAATGAACTCGCTTTCTATTTGGGGTCCAGTTGGCCCTCAGATGAACTATCTTGGAGGATCATCCAAAGACGGCGGAATTTCCTTAGTCTCTCCCCTGGTGAAGGGAGACCCTAGAGCGTCTGAGACTTGGTCTGCGGAATTTCGGGGCCACGCGGCGGTAGTTGGTCGACCAGGGCGAGGGACTGCTCGTCGCAATCCAGAGCAGCTTTGTAGTTGCCCTTGACCGTGATCACGCCGTTAGGGTCCGATATCTTCACGCAATGGTATCCATGATGGGACACGGCCATGAACTTGCCAAGAGATGGCCGGCCCAGGATCGCATTGTACGCGGAAGGGAAGTCGACCACGTCAAACGTGATCAACTCCGTCCGGAAGTTGCTTGGACTGCCGAAGGTAACAGGCAGAACAATCTGCCCCAATGGCTGAACAACTTCCCCCGGGACAATGCCGTAGAAAGGCATTGCGACTTATTTAAGCTTGGAGCGAGGAATCTGCATCTCGTCCAAGACCTTTGCTGATAGCAGGTCCAAAGCGCTCCCGCCGTCTACAAGAACACGGCCAACTCTCGCGTTGCTGATGGTCGGAGCGACCACCAGTGGGAGCCTCTGTGGCTTGGTCATCCCAGTGGGGCAATCCTCCTGAGAGAAGGAGATAAAGACCTTGGTCCACTTCATCGATTCAGGCTGTGGTTTCCCTTTTTCAACGTTGTGGACCTCCCGAGCAGCTTCCTTGAGGCTGCGCCGAGAGGTATAAGCCGAGGAGCCGCCGAAAATAACAGCGATACTGGCTCTTGATATTCGTCATCATCGTCCCGATCACCACCGTCGGCTGGACGCTTGTCCTTGCCGGCATCACCTTGTTCGGGCAGGGTGGGCATTGGGCCCTAGCCGTTGTAGAAATCCTCGAGCTTTGCAGCCCAAGTTCTACAATGGCGTATGTCGTGCCCGTAGTGCTGGTGGAATTTGCAAAATCGGTCGCTTGGACCTTTCTTGCCTTGTCCGCCTCCCGAAAGCGTGCTTTTTGCCCTTGTAGTTATTGTTGGGCTTCTTACGCCCATCCTTGGGAGGGTCTTGCGATCTATACCAAATGACGGTATTGTTCGCATCACCTTTATTCTTCTTCTTCGGGACTTCTTGTCGCTAGGGTTCTTCTTGCTCTTCTTCTTCTCATCCACACCAGAGTGGCGGGCTTCGCCCTTGTCGAACGTCTTTTTATCTTGAGCAGCGCTCTGCGGCGTTAGCATATGATCGGCCGCCTTGAACAGTCGTTAGCGGTCAGTCTCGTTGATCTCGAGATCTGGGTGAGCCGCTTCGTCGCGGACTCCGTTTTGAAGGCGCGGATAACAGATTCGTCCGAGATGTTCGGGATCGTGTTGCGAATCTTAATGAAACGCTTCACGAAGTTGCGGAGGGTCTCCCCGTTCATCTGGTGCAGATCATCATCCTTGCCCAGACGCACGTAACAGCTCTGGAAGTTAGCGATCAAAGCGTCACAAAGTTGGTTCCAAGAAGAGATGGAACCTTCTTGCTGATTGAACAGCCACGCCCGAGCAGCACTCTCAAGGACAGTCGGGATGTAATTAGCCATAACGAGCTCGTCACCCCCGGCAGCCATGATGGCCGTTGAGTAGATGGAAAGGAACTCCTCTGGGTTTTGGGTCCCATTGTACCTCTCCATGTGACCGGGTTTGAATTTTGAGGGCCATCGGACAGCACGAAGCTCGTCAGAGAAAGCCCTGCAGCCCAAGGCATATGACCGGCCACCTTCCCCGGCAGAACCTAGTCTCGAGAAGACATTGGCCCCTGCAGGCGGAGGGACTCTGCTGAGCAGGAAGATTGACTGGAGAAATTCTCTCGGGACAATCCGCCACTCCTTCCTCGTGGTCGCGACTCGTGCTCCTCACGAAGGGACCGTCCGTAATCATCACGTGCCGCTTACCCCTCGTGGTCGTGGCGACTACGGGGACTTAGCGGCGACGGCGACCACGGGTAGCGATCACGGACGGTGTTCGCCGATGGTGGCGTGGGTCACGCGATCGGTCGAGTCGTCCGAGTCATTAAAGGCGGGTTATCTGTTACTGGAGGAGGTGTTGACCGCCTAGGGACTTTAGGCCTTGACCAATCGCTCTAGGTTAGAAGCAACAAGCGCCGCCATACGGACGAGATCGGCTGATTAGTGGATCTAAGGACCGTTGCTATAGCTTAGAGCCGTTCCGACTACGATCTATGGGTCCGGGATCACTGAACCATCGCGTCGCCTTGCCGAGTCCGATCACGCGAAATTGACCGAACAGGGAAGCCTGCCGGGAGACTTAAGCGTCGGCCGCGAGGTGGGTCGCGACGGCTGCCGCTACACCGTCGCAAAAGCAGTGCCAAGGTGCGATTGATGGAGGTGTCGAGGCTGCGGCGACGATATCTTGCTCGTGGCGACGGCGCTACCTCATCTTCTCGCCGAAAGCGTAATTAATCTGTCCGATCTCGTCACCGCGCATCCGTGCGGGATCTCGAAGGTTCTGCATCGACCATGTTGATCTTTGCGGGGCCATGAGAAGGTATGCTTGGTCGTGTCATCACTTGTATCGCCATTGTGGAATCCACCGACATAGCCTTGAGTCGGCGGATCTAAACCGTCGTAAAGATTATCGATTCCGTAGTCATCCTCAATGACGGAGTGCGATCTGAGGCTATCTACGCCATATAGGCGAGACTTACGCCTCGGATACGGAAAGTGTTCGAGACCGAACGGATCGTCTCCGAAGCGACAGAGAATGAGGCGTTACGTCCTTTTGAGTCGTATCCCTCGGGAATAATCTCGATCGGCGACAGAGTTCGACATGCTCGTCTGCGTGTCCCACGGACGGCGCCAAGCGTCGACGGTTGAGATATCGATCTCAAGTCGCTAAGGTTCTTGAAGATTGAGATAGAGACCGCCAAACAATGCGACGAGAACGAGCAGGAGACGGGGTTTTATCTGGTTCGGGCCTCTCGAGAGATAATAGCTCACGTCCGGCCTTTCTTATATATCGAGAGATGAGTACAAGAGGTGGCTCGATGGGGCGAGCGAGTCTCGGCGAGATTATGTGTACTGGCGAAGATCGGATGTCTCGAGATGCTAATCGTAGAACTCGAAGTCGATGCCCCTAAGCGCCGTGGGGCGGGGTTTATATAGTCGCGAGCAAACCGACCTCTGAGGGAATATCGGGCGGGCTAACTACGAGATCGAATTGAACTCGGTACATGCCAAATATATCCCGAGGCGGATAAGGCATACTCCTAGTCTTGAGGATCACGGCGTCGCTCCAATCCGGAAACCAACGTCCGGAGTCTTCACGTGGCGTGCAGAACTCTGCTCGAGACGGACTCAAACACGATTCCTTGGCCGTTACGCACCATGCCAGCCAGGATGCTGTTCGGTAGGATGTATACGGGCCAGATAAAACCTTCCAGGGAGCTGGGCCCTGGTAGGCTGTTCGATTGGGCCGTCAGGGGGTGGGCCATGGTAATGGGCCGTGATTTTATCCCCGACAGGGTGCAAATGGGTTGAATACGAGCGAATACTGCTCGTCCCATCCTTGCCTATGTTTTTTTCCGATACGGTTTCAAATCCAATTTGTTCTAGATACAAATACAGGACGAATATAGATCGGTCTCGGATCCGCCTCGGATAAATATATCAAATATTTTGCCTATCTAAACAATAGTAGATACATGACATAATTATTTACTATTATACCAATACGGATTATTGAAACAATTAGGGGTGAAAGTTTTTATCTGTATCCGAGATATCCGAGTTATCCGAATTAAATAGACAACAAATTTTGAAAAAGTATTTAGACCGTTTTATTAATCTTCATTCCAAACACAAAATATGAGTTGTATAGGAAAAAACTGTAATGTATATGTATCTATCCGAGCCAAAAACCTCTATTCGAATGATCCGAATACGATCCGTTTTCACCCCTAGAAACAATGATCAAGTAGATAAAAAGCGGAAGAGAGATATACACTGAAATTCTAAAAAATCATATAGGATCGATACTATGATATTGCCTCGTGGCTCTGTCACCATTTGATCGTGCGGGCTTTGAGATTCGCGAGACAACGATTGCCCAGTGAAGTGTGTACGTCCCGACACGTACTTACATGCACAAGGCTGAACTCTCTCACGATCGACACGATGTCGTGCGGCCATGGCCAGCTACAACCCACTCACTCCTCCGCACTATATATAAACGGTTTTGCTCACCGCCAGTCGCCTGGGCGGTGGCATACCAAGCCACGCGATTTTTCAAGAACGCGCAGAGGAGGAAGAAGGGGGAGGAGGAAGGAGGGAACGTACCTCGCCGCCGTCGAGCTCCTCGTCGACCTCGCCGTCGACGCCCTTGAGCTCGCTGCCGGCCGGTTCGGGTTAGGGTTTAGGGTTCGGTGGGTTGGGGTTGGGCGTTTTGTGTTCCCCGGGTTTAGAGGGAGGTCGGGGAGGCGGAGGCACGGCGGTTGGTCGGGATCGTCAGGGCGGCGAGGCAGGCGGCGCCACTTGGAGCCGGAGGAGGGGAGATGGCGGTCGGCGGCGGTGGATGGGGTCAAGCGGCGCCGGCGAGGTTAAGTGGGCGGGGAAGGCGTGGCGGGAGGTTGGGGCGGAGGCCGGCGGCGGCGCGCGCCGCCGAAGCGGAAGAAGCGAGGCGGCGGGATGGGGGCGTGGTAGCGGAGCGGCGGAGGAAGAAGGGGATCGGGCTTGCACGCGCTGGCCGTGGCTGAAAAAAAGGAGGGGCGGCTCGCACGAGCTGGCCATTGGATCAAAATCCAACGGCCACAAAATCGCCTGCGCGTTTGCCACAAATACAGGCGACTGTGTATAAGTCGGTCCCATATATAAAAGCCCAACCACGATCACTCGAGCTCAGAGACTCACCAACACACCATCACTTCACTCCCCTAGCTAACTATCCGAGCATGCCGGCCATGCAGGGATTCAGGACGACGACGACGCCATTGCTGCAGCTCGATCTGCGTCTGCCTTCTCCTGCTGCGCGCCGCCGCCGGGAGGCAGAGAGGCTGCGGCCGCGTCGACCGGCCGCTCCGCGCGCTGCAGCCCACGCGGCGCGTCGTCTCCGAGGCCGGTGCCACCGAGTTGTACGACGAGCAGGAGGGCCAGCTCTCGTGCGTCGGCGTCGCCGCCGCGCGCGTCAGGATCGAGCGCAACGGCCTCCTCCTCCCCTCCTACTCCAACTCCCCGCGCCTCCTCTACGTCGTCCAGGGCCAGGGCAGCGTCGGCGTCGTCCTCCCTGGGTGCCCCGAGACGTCGCTTGTCGTCGTCGTTTTCCTGCGTCGGCGTCGTGTTTGAATATATAGGGCGCATAAGTTTTTTTAAGTTGTCCTATAATATAAGACGTCTTCCTATTATTTTTTTGAAAAAGACGAGCAATTAACTCATAGTTAAGCTATTCACACTATAAAGTGCATGCTTTTGCTAGCTTTAGCTATTAATTAAGTGCATGTGAAGGAGATGCATGCTTCGAGTAACGAGATAATTAAAGATGATTTACTCTCTTAAATACCATTTCTTGATCTTGATGAAAATTTTTATACGCCCTATATTCTGGGACGGAGGGAGTATGGAGGACGCATAATTTTTTTTTTACTTGTCCCATAATACTAGGCGGGGAGAATACAAGGCATATGTTCATTATTCTCTTGAGAAAGACATGCAATTAACTACTAATTGAGTTGTTCACACTATAAAACACATGGAAAGAAGCGTGTGGACGCCCTCTCGTTAATGCTATGTTCAAATGGATTTTTGCTCTAACCTGTTGCTCATGCATAGACCTGTGCTTGTGGAGAGAAAAAAACATTTCTGCTAGCTTGCTGTACTCCATGCATCAGGAGGATAAAATTAAAGATGATTCACTTCTTTAAACAGGTTGATGCTTCGAGTGACGAGATAATTAACGATGATTTACTCCTTTAAACATCATCTCTTGGTCTTGGTGAAATTTTTTATATGCCCTCTATATTGGGACAGAGGGAGTAACTCGCTTGCCTTTAGTTGGTTGAGCATTGTGAATATTTACACTACCAGGAGTCTTAGGCTTTGTTCTTTTTAGTGTATTGTTGCGTTGCCGTATTACCGTATCAAATTTGATAGTTCTCGAAAAAAGTTCTATAAATTAAAAAAATTAAAAATAGTTTTACAATATCTGGAATGACTACTAAAAGTCACGAAAAAATCGTTACAGATTATAACAACATATAGGTTATATGAAAATACTCCCTCCGGTCACGAAAAGAAGTCGCCGTTAAATTTTGGACACGCATTTGACCATTCGTCTTATTAAAAAAGTTATATAAATATTATTTATTTTGTTATGATTTGGTTCATTATTAAATGTAGTTTAAATATTACTTATATTTTTACACATTTGAACTAAATTTTTTAATAAGACGAATGGTCAAAGGCATGCCCAAAAGTCAATGTCAACTTCTTTTTATGATCGGAGGTAGTAACAAAATTTGCTACAGTAATACGCAACGGTACATAACGCTGAAAAGAACAAGGCCTTAATATACGTATGTCTCTAAATTTTAATATTTTTTGAGTCTTAATTCATATTTAGAAACTCTCTTCAATCTTATATATTTTTGAGGACAGAGACTCTGCTGGAGATGATATAAATATAGAGAATAGATAGTAGTGTGGTGAGATGATGGTATAGAGATTAAAATTTACATTATATTCGAAGTGGATTGTGCTTATTTAGCTAAAAAAAATTTCCTTTTTTTTCCCTTAAATAAGAAGCTAGCTACCTCTAAAAGCTCATAAAAATAACCTAAACAAAGTGGAGCAGCTTCGAGAAGCAAATTTGAAAACATTCCAAAATCCAGCTTATATAACATTCAATTTATCTCCGCTCAGTCGGTTTACTCGTTCACCTCAACTACTTTGAACATGTCGTTAAAAGATGTTGTTGGTGATGCTCTTACACGCCTATTTTTTAAAGCCTCAAAGTCATTAAATATTAAATAAAATTATCAAACCTGAAGTGTGCGAAACATATATTGCTTCAAGAAAAGTCTTTTTTTTTTTTACTCAAAGTTTTAAAGTCCAGATTAAGCGAGTAGTTGAATAATTTCAGTTAACAAGACACTTACTTTTTTTAAGGAAAAAGTCACATTAGGTAGCTCAACTAACAAGAAAGTCTAAAAAAATCTCTAAACTATTATTTAGTCTATTTTACACCCCCCTAACTTTTAAAACCAGTTCAAAACACATCGCAATCCGAATATGCTTGGTGGTTTCACTAATGTGGCACCATGTGAAATTTTTTTTTGTTTACATGGCTGCCACGTAATATTTTTCATTTCCTTATTTTTATTTTCATCCCTTCCCTTCCCCCTCTGGCTTGCCACTGTTGTGTCCATCCTGCAAATCACTGGGAGCAACTGCCATCCACCACTGGAGTATAAACCATAGTCATCGTGGCCAGCCAGCCAGTCAGCGCTCGAACCACATGGCCGGCCACCAGCTAGGACAAGTGACAAGTCGAGCACCACTGTAGTGGGTTCGGAGCCCGCTGGCGCGACTGGGTTTCCATGTCCCTCGCATCGTCATCCTCTAGGGTGCTCCTTAATGGCCACCCAATTGACACCATTCACCACTTGTAGGGGCCTAAGGCGGGGTGACTCACCGTCCCCTCCTCTTCAACCTCGCCATTGAGCCCCCGATCGCTTTGCTTAGTCAGACCGCTTCGGGGCCCTTTCTTCCTAGAAGGACCCCATCTTAACACCCAGATCTCTCTTCGCCGATGATGCGACCATCTTCCTTAAGCCCACCAAGGAAGATGTCTCTACCCTAGTCGCTATTCTCCGGATGTTTGGTGACATTCTTGGGCTCAGACCAATTTCTCAAAAAGTCGGGTGATCCCGATTCACTGCGATGGAATCGATCTCAACCATGTCCTTGTCGACTTCGGCCCAACTAACCACCTTCCCATAAAGTATCTCGGCATGCCCTCTCTATTCGCCGTTTGCGACACGTCCACTTCCAACCGCTTATTGACAAAGTGTCTTCCAGGTTGGCAGGGTGGCGTGGCCCGTTTATGTCCAAAGGGGGCCGTCTAACGCTTCTCAAAGCGGTCCTCTCTGCGCTTCCCACGTTCATCCTATCGGTCATTAACCCTCCTCCTCTCGTCTTAACAAAATCGACTCTATCAGCGTGTTCGGCTTTGGAAGGGCACCGACTTCGTCGAGAGCGGAGGTAGAATCAATCGCAAGTTATGCGCTCTCCGACCTCGCTTGGGGAGCTAGGGTGCTTGACCTCACCAAGTTCAGCAGGCCCTTCGTTTGCGTTGGCTTTGGCTTTCCAGCGCTCGCTTGACCCGATTTAGGCGCTCTCGATCTAGCCTCTTTTGGGGTCGATGACAACTGCTTGTATCGGCATCGAGATCCTCTGGGTTGTGGTTCCTCCGTCTCCTTCTCGAACGATCGTTGGCTAGCGGGTTCGCGCCTCGACCTCGCGCCTAACCTTTTTCTTGCCTCCGTCCAACAAACAGATCGGTGCTCGCAGCCACAACAAACCATTCTTTGGATTTTCGACTTGAGGCGCAACTTCACCCATCAACTCATCCCGAACTCGTCTCGCTTGTCCGTGATTGGCCAAGTGCAATTGCAACCAACCACTCCAGATCTTTTCTCTTGGCGCTTTGCTACCAATGGAGAATTCTCGGTCAAGTCAGCCTATCTTCTCCAATTCTCAGGGCGTGTGCCCAAACCAGCCTTCAGTGTGGTCTGGAAGATTTGGGCTCCTCCAAATCTGAGTTCTTCCTCCGACGCCCTCGCACAAGCGCGTCTTCACTTCGGATGCCCTTCTTCGTCGTCACCTGCCCAACGATTATTTTTGCCCCCTTTGTAGGCGCAACTTAGAGACACCGGAACATCTTTTTTTTGCTTTGTGACTTGAATGTTTTGCTTGAGACGCCTCGCCTTTGCTCTCAATGCCCCCCTCGACCCTCGCGATGGCCCCTTTGTTGCCTTGTTGATTGGTGGGCTTTCATCCTTCGGATCGCTAACGCCGTGAGGTTCTCCCGGCCGCCACGACCATTATTTGGCACATTTGGCTTGGCGGAATAACCGATCTTTCGCCTAGTCGATGTGCCTTCGTTAGTCTTTCTTACTCATCGGTTGATGACTTGCGCTCTGGGGGCCGCAGCGCCTTTCAGTAATTAGCTAACAAATTGTATCAAGACCGGGGGAGGGTCATAAGCTCCCCAACTTGTAATTCCCTCTCTTTAAATTAATACATGGCAATTCTTTTGCCTTGCTTCAAAAAAAAAAAAAAAAGTCGAGCACCACCTGGAGGAGTCCAAGAAGTGGACGCTGGAGCTGCCGTGGAAGTCATCGCCTTTCCAAGTTGCTGCCGCGCTGGAGCTCCCATGCCTGTAGAGCGCCTCTGCCTTTCCACAGGCCGGCTCGCCGCCGTCGCGTCGGGGCCAGCGCCGCCTTCATGGCCTCCAGTGCAAGCCGCCGTCGGAGCTCGGCGTCCTGTGCACCCGCCGTCGCTCTCGCCAGGAGGCCCGCCCGAGCACGTCGGCGTCCACGCCGTGGGCTCAAGCAGCTGCAGCCCTGTAGAGCATGCTTGGAGCACAAGCCGGAGCCTCCCTTGGTCGTCAGCCACTCGCTGAGGGCCGCTACGGATTTCGTCGGGCGGACGTAGACGGCGACGCCCGGGAGCTGCGGTGGGCCGGTGGCAACGGAGATGGGTACGGCGGAGAGGAGGAAAGAGAGATAGATGGAGAGAGGAGAGATAAAAGAGGAGGGGAAAGGAAATAAATTAAAAGAGTTATGCGGCAACCAAGTCAGCAAAATCACCTCTACGTGGTGTCACATCAGCAAAACCACTGGGCAAAACCGGATTATGGTGTGTTTTGAGCCGGTTTTAAAGTTCAAGGGAAAAGTAGACCAAATTATAGTTTTTAGGTTTTTCTAGACTTTGGCGATAGTTGAGATATCTAGAATGGACATTTTTCTCTTTTTTTTTAATGTCTTGAAGTCTAGTCCAACATCTTCAGTAAATGAGAACCCTTCGATGGCAAAGAATGTTGCTTTTTATTACTCATCGCTGGGCTCGGGGCTCAAATTGAAGTCCATGATTCTTCATTGCACAACTAGGTTTTTTTTTTTTTTGTAAAAACTAAAGTTAAAGAAGCTATGTCATTTGATTTAAGAAGAAAATATAGACTCCGGCTTATTGTTCAACTAGAATCCTGGTTTTTCTTCTAGAAAAGATGGATAAAAACATTAGTAGTAGACTAGTAGTGCTGGGCTAAAAAAATAGAATGAGACGCACACATCCTTTTTACTGGGCTAGGAACTCTAATATACGCCTTTAGGCCCACTATCATACAGATTGGTTGGTTGAAGCTAAAAAAAAATAGGATGTAATTTGAATGAACTAAGATGGTTTGGAAGTAACAAGAAAAAATGGACACATGCCGTCGAACTGAAAAATAATTTTACAGTATACGGTGATTGATGAATATATTTTACATCTAACGGTTCATTTATGAGGTTAATCCAGAGGATTATACTCGTACGAAAAAAATAAAGTCATCTAAATGGCCATGAGCCCCATTCTCCTTTCTTATTAGCGAAGAATTTTATATACATTGACACGGAAGTGGGCGTAAAATTCAATTCAACTATGAGCTATCGTAGTCTAAAATCATCTATCATATTTCAACCAAGATTTAGAAGCACCATTCAATTAGATTTGCAATCTATTTATATCTAGTCTAAATTTCATTTGTTGTCATGGAATAAAATTTTTCTAAATATTTGACAGGAATGGTTTTTTTTAAAAAAAATTTGCGCAGCCCTGATAAGGAGTTGCATAATTGTGTTCTACTTTAGTATTAGTAAGATTATGGTTTTATTGGTTGTCTCATATTGCTTTTCATCATAGGAAAAGCACATGATTGCTTAATTTGCTATTAATTAAAGGGACCGACTAGAACGCAGGCGCCTGCGTTTTGTGTTTCGTGCAAGCGCTCCATTTTTCAGTACGATTGTATAGAAATTTCACCGTACAGAAGTACTAAAAAAACAGTACAAAAAAAGTGAAAAAAAACTCCGTAAGCTACAAATCGAGTAAATTAGAGAGGTAGAGAGAAGTAGATCGATGGGTCGTTGGAGGCGCGGTGGCAGTTATTGGCGGCGGCAGCGGCGTCAAGGCCAGCAGCAATGGCGGCGGCGGCGAGTGGCCAGCGGCGTCGACGGCGAAGCACAGCGTCGCCGATGAGAACGGCAGGCGCGCAGCTAATACTGCTGCGGGCGCCACGCAGGAGCAAAACCGTTAATTAAAAATTCAAGCTCTTTTACTATATTGATCAAACATGTACATGTATGGTCCAGATGCGTTCATGCATCTAAAGAGATCACTGGATGGTTGGATCCAATAAAATAAACAATCTAGTTTATGTGTGTTTTCTAAAAAAACACTAAAAATATGTAGTTTTACCTTCTAAGTAACACTTTAATACAGATGGTCGGTGACTATGGCTAAAACTTTAGATCGTGGCTCGCGAGCTGTCCAAGATCGGCTCGGTCCTAGCTTAGCCAGTGCTCGACCCGTACGGCTAATGAGCTGAGTCCGATCCCAATTCCTAGCTAGGTCACCGAGTGTGGACTATATGGGCCTCAGGTATCCTCTAGAAGGCCCATAAGAAAGTAGATAGGGGGCGATCCAAGTCGGCTGGTTAAGGATAGAGACCACTCGGGTTACACGCGCCTTGAGCTCCGAGGAAGTTCCCGATGATATAATCTATCTCCATGTAATTAGCAGATCAGCACATGCATTACATGTAACAGCATAACAAAATTAGCTAGCATATGCCGCGTGCTATCCTGTAGCTCTATCTCCCCCTACACTATATAAAGGGAGGGGGTAGAGGCCATCGGCACAAGTTATCATAGACGACACAAAGCATCATCTTGCATCCCGCATCTTGAGCCACCATATAATCCCAGAGCACAGGAAGTAGGGTATTACCTCCGTTGAGGGCCTAAACCTGTATAAACCCTTGTCTTGTGGTACCATCTGGCTTAATTCTTGATTAGCGTCCCCTCGTACAAATTCATTGCCGGCGGTGACCCCCCAGTTAGTCACCAGTCGACAGTTGGCGAGCCAGGTAGGGGGCAGCGTCAAGATCGTCTCTCAAGTTAGATGGCTTCTTCGAAATCGCCGTACGTCACCATGAGGCTGGGAGAGTCTCTTCGTTTTGGCACCCTGGACTTCATTGCCGACGGCATCAACAATCTTCACCTCTCTCCCCTAGAGAGATTCCTTCGCAAGGAGGCTCGCGCAATCAATGTGACCCATTGCCTTTTGGTTTGGAGAATTTAGCAAGTGCCTTCGGCCGATTGACCCCCTCGTTGTTCGCCTTCGCACCTCCTTCCGAGGAAGACGAAAAAGAACTCGGCGGGCTCAACCGCATAGGCGTGGATTGTATTCTGCCCAATAACTACATAGTGCCTTCGGCTGGATTTCCCTCCGGACTCGAGAGCTTCGCTGCGGTTTCCGCACGGATTTCATCTGGGATTTGGATGAGAGATAACCAGTAGGCGAGCGCGCCAGATCCACTCGGATCAGATCCATCTATGTTCGTGGGTGTCATCAACGGTGGCCAACCCATTGGACAGAGCGAACAAGTCAGTCTCTCCGTCTCTGACTCCGAGTCTGGCGGGAGCGCTGAGATTCGTAACTACCGAGAGGTTTTCGTCCTAGGCGCGGATGATCACCACTCTACTTCTCCGCTTGTCGCGTACGCAGAAACTGACACTGGCGTGAACCCAGATCCTCGCCAGGTGGAGAAACAAGATCGCGTACATCAAGTTCGCGTCCACGGCCACGACGTCCAGAATGAGCTCCGCGCGGTGAGGCTAAGGGATCAGGAGGTCTAAACCACTCTCCAGACCAACGTCATCGCGTCGAAAACTCTTCTCAAGACTATCGCGCCACAACTTCCGGAGGGCAGCCCGTTCGCCCAGACCCTCGCTCGAGCGACGGCCATGGTGGAGATGGCTGCCATACAGCAAAACGAGGCGATTCCCGCTCCGACCGTATCGGCTCGCAGCCGTTCTACGCGCAATCGAAACCGGGCTCGAGCCTCCGCGGCTGGCGATTCTCACCAATTGCCTGCCCACGATCTTCGTCAAGACATTGAAGCCAAGCGGCGGGAGCGCAGTAACGGCGAGCGGAACTCTTGTGGCCATCATAGCCATCGCAACGATGACCAAGCCGAGAGCACCGCCAGTCGACGCGACCACCATCAGGAGCAGCGCCAAGGCCTGCGGTGGGAACGTCGTAGTAGATCCCCAACGCGGAGGCGGCCACGACCGTTGGAGGGGATTCGGGCCTTCACCCCGGATCTTTGCCGAGTGGTTTGGCCGGATGGTTTCAACCTCACAGGCATCGACAAGTTCGATGGCGAGAGGGACCCAAAGAACTGGCTGCAGGTTTACGCTTTAGCAGTCAGCGCGGCAGGAGGTGATCAGAACGTCATGGCAAATTACTTACCGGTCGCTTTGCCCCCAACCTCCCAGACCTGGCTCACGAGACTCCCGGAGAACTCTATCGAGTCTTGGGACAACCTCCAGGAGCAGTTCATCATCAATTTTCAAGAGACCTATGAAAGGCCCGCGGGGAGATGGGAGATTGAACAGCTGCACCGGCGCAAGAACGAGACTCTTCGTGAGTTCATCAAGCGCTTTACCAAGAAGAAGAACGAGATCCGGGACGTTTCGGAGCAAACAGTCATCGACGCCTTCTTCGCCGGATGCAAATCCGAGGAGTTAATCAGGCAGATGACTCGGGACACCCCGCGTAATCTCAAGGCCATGTTCACAATGGCGGATCAGGAGGCCGAAAGTCGAGGAGGCCATCGCGAACCATCGTGGTGGCAACGACGGAGGTCCCAAGAAGAAGCCTAATGATGAGTAAGGCAAACCCAAGGACAAGAATCGAAAGGGGGACGAGATGGTCGCCAATATGGAGCGCAACTGACCTAAACCCCCCAACGACAACGACTACAAGAAAGTGATGGATTCGGTATGTCCCTTCCATCCTCGAGAAAAGTACTCTGCCAAAGACTGCCTTATTCTGCAGAAGTTCGCCGAGAATTCAAACCAGTCGGCTAAGGGCGATCAAGGCAAGAAACCCGATGAAGATTACCAGAACGCTGAGGGCGAGATCAGCTACATATTCGGGGGCTCCGATGCGTACGAGTCCAAGCGAAAGCAAAAGCTTACCATTCGGGAGATCAACGCTATCATGCTCGTGACGCCTAAATACTTGCGCTGGTCCGAGGTGCCCATCACCTTCGACCGATCGGACCACCCGGATCGGATCGCCTTCCCTGGGAGGTATCCTCTGGTGTTGGATCCGATCGTCCGAGGAAGCAAACTAAAAAGGGTTCTGGTCGATGGCAGGAGCGGGATTAACGTCCTTTTCGTCAAGACCCTAGACCAGATGAATATTCCACGTTCTGAGCTACGGCAGGGATCATCTCCTTTCCACGGGTTAATCCCCGGGACGTCCGCGATACCACTCGGACATATCTCTTTGCACGTCACGTTCGGGACTAAGGACAACTATCGGACCGAGGGTCTGAGTTTCGAAGTGGCTGATTTCGAGATGGCATATCATGCCATCTTGGGAAGGCCGAGGATTGCCAAATTCATGGCTGTTCCCAACTACACTTATCTCGTCTTAAAGATTCCGGGTCCCAATGGTGTAATCACCCTCCAGACGTTAAGCAGCCCTCACCTCGCTGCGGCAATAAAGTCGTGAGATGGCGCGAACCTTTGGACTCATCTGCTGAGATGGAGAAGATCCGGCTGGAGGTCGCATCCCTTCAGGAGGAAGGGGATGTTCCCGCCAAAAAGCAGGCCAAAACTTCCATCCAAGCAGCCGAAGAAACCAAGAAGATTCTGTTGGACCCGTCTGATCCGGCCAAAACGACCGAGATTGGGACAGGGCTCGATAGCAAATAGGAAGACGTGCTCGTCACTTTTCTCCGGGCCAATCAAGACGTGTTCGCTTGGAAACCTTCGGACATGCCTAGTGTTCCGAGGGAGGTGATCGAGCACTCTCTCCACGTCGACGAAAAGGCGAAGCCAGTCAAGCAACGCCTACGAAGATTTGCCTCGGATCAGAAGGACGCCATACGGAGCGAGATCACCAAATTGTTGGCCGCTCGGTTCATCAAAGAGGTGTATCACCCCGAGTGGCTTGCCAATCCGGTCCTGATGCAGAAGAAAAACAAGACATGGCGGATGTGTGTCGACTACACAAACCTCAACAAAGCGTGTCCCAAGGATCTTTTTAGGCTCCCCGCATCGATCAAGTGGTGGATTCCACCGCCGGGTGCGAGCTCTTGAGTTTTCTGGACGCCTACTCAGGCTATCATCAGATCAGTCTGAAGGAGGAGGATTGCATCAAGACGTCGTTTATTACGTCTTTTGGTGCTTTCTGCTATATCACAATGCCATTCGGGCTGAAAAACGCTGGCGCAACTTATCAGCGCACCATACAGCAGTATTTTCACACTCAGCTCGGACGCAACGTGGAGGCATACTTCGACGACGTCGTCATAAAAACAAAATCCAGATGGGATCTCATAACAGATATGACCGAGACATTCGAGAGTCTAAGGGCGTATCGGATGAAACTAAATCCCGAGAAGTGCGTTTTTGGGACTCCGTCTAGTAAACTACTCAGATTCATCATCTCCAACTGGGGGGATAAAAGCTAATCCAGAGAAGGTCAACGCCATCATTAAGATGAAGCCCCCGACTAATCAGAAGGATGCGCAGAAGCTCACTGGATGCATCGTGGCACTCAGCCGATTTGTTTTCCGACTCGGGGAGCGAGGCATGCCTTTCTTTAGGCTCTTACGCCGATAAGACGATTTTCAGTGGACAGCGGAAGCACAGGAAGCCTTTGAAGATCTAAAAAGGTTCCTCACCACACCACTGGTGTTGGTCCCTCCCATGCCCCAGGAACCCCTCTTACTTTACATCGGCACAACGACTCATGTCATTAGCAGCGCTTTGGTGGTAGAGCGAGTTGAAGAGGGCTCCCTCCAGAAGGTACAGTGTCCGGTCTACTTCGTAAGCGAGGTATTGAGCGAATCTAAAACAAGGTACCCACAAGTTCAAAAGCTTCTGTATGCTGTGTTACTCACATCGTAGAAGCTCAAACATTATTTTCGAGAGCATGAAATTTCGGTGATCACTTCTTTCTCGCTTGGAGACATACTTCATAATCGGAAAACCACTGGGAGGATTGCCAAGTGGGCAGTTGAGCTTGGAGCCTTTGAAATAAAGTTCAAGCCTCGATTAGCCATCAAATCTCAAGCACTAGCCCAATTCGTCACGGAATGGACAGAGGCCCAAACCTCAGCAGCAAAGGAGAATCTCAAGTACTGAACGATGTACTTTGATAGTTCCCTCATGCTCAGCGGCGCGGGGGCTGGGATTTTGCTCATATCGCCGACCGGAAAGAATCTACGCTACGTCCTTCAGATATTGTTTCCCGTCAGCAACAACGCCGCCGAGTACGAGGCACTCATCCACGGGCTACGCATCGCCATATCGCTCGGTGTAAAGCGGTTATTGATACGCGGGGATTCCCAACTCGTGGTCAACCAAGTCCAAAAGGAGTGGTCTTGTATTGGCGACAGCATGGCGGCCTACTGTCAGGAGGTGCGAAAGTTAGAAGACAAGTTCGACGGACTGGAGCTCACGCACGTGCTCCGTCGCGACAACGAAGCAGCAGACTAGCTAGCGCGGATGGGATCCACTCGGGGCCAGGTCCCGAGTGGTGTTTTCGTCCAGGAGCTACGCGCGCCGTCTATCAAGTTACCACCTGCACCGGGGGAAGATCAAGAGAAGCAGTCAGATCCCGATGCAGAGGTACTATCAATTACTCCTGGGTGGACTCAGCCTTACTTAGATTATCTTCTTCGTGATGAGCTGCCTGAGGATCGAAACCTCGCCGAGTGCATTACATGCCGAAGCAAAAGCCACAAGGTAGTCGGGAACGAGCTTTTCAGAAAGAGCAGTTCCGGAGTATTAAGGCGTTGCATATCAGAGTAAGAAGGCAGAGATCTACTCAACGAGATCCACTCGGGGGGAATGTAGGCATCACGCAGCAGCCAGCACCCTGGTGGGAAAAGCCTATCGGCAAGGATTCTTCTGGCCAACCGCGGTCACAGATGCAGATGACATAGTACGCAAATGTGATGGGTGTCAGTTCTTTGCACGGCAAATTCACATGCCAGCCCATGATCTGCAAACTATTCCGATCTCTTGGTCCTTCGCCGTTTGGAATCTCAACATGGTGGGCCCCTCAAGCGAGCGCAAGGTGGATTCACTCATCTCTTCGTCGCCATCGACAAGTTTACCAAGTGGATTGAAGCCAAGCCGGTTGCTGTCATCACGGCGGCCAAAGCACGCAAGTTCTTCCGGGACATCATGGTGCGTTTTGGCTTATCCAATCGCATCATCACCGACAATGCCGTTCAGTTCAAAAGCAACGAATTTCAAGATTGGGGCGAGGAGTTGGACATCAAGACCTGCTATGCCTCGGTGGCCCACCGAAGGAGCGACGGACAGGTTGAGCGCGCCAACGGATTGGTGCTACAAGGGCTCAAAACCCGAATCTTCGATCGCCTGAAGCCATACGCTACGCGCTGGGTCAAGGAGTTGCCTTCGGTGCTCTGGGGGCTCAGAACGACCCCAAGTCGAGCAACCGGGCAGACACCCTTTTTCCTAGTCTATGGCTCGGAGGCGGTCCTCCCGATTGAATTGAAGTTCCGGTCCCCTCGGGTCGCCGGTTACGACGATAATCAGTCGGATGAAGCAAGATATGAAGACCTCGATCGGCTCGAGGAAGCTAGGGAAGCAGCAATGATCCAGTCGGCAAAGTACCAACAGGGCCTGCGTCGCTACCATCAGCGCTACGTGCGGGGCGGTGCGTTCTCCAAAGGAGATCTGGTCCTCCGAAGGAATCAGAAGCACGAGAATAAACTCTCCTCACTCTGGGAAGGCCCCTATGTGATAGCTAAGGTGACTCGCTCGGGGGCTTACCGGCTACAACGTGAAGATGGATCCGAAGTGCCAAATACTTGGAACATCGAGCGGCTACGTCGTTTTTACTTTTAAAGTTTTGTATTCAAGCAGCATGTAATTAGTTTCCCTTCCTTTGACTTGCTATTTAGCCGTAAACGACCAAGCAGTAAGTCGGTGGCTACACTAAATAGTGTGCGGAGTCAACCGCACTCTATCTTATCAATAAAAGTTATTTTCTCTTTACATGTGTTGGTCAAATTCGAGTGTTATGAAAATTCTTGAGTAATGACGCTTCTATATCCCAATGACAACATTTAGCTACTCCGTAGTTGCATGGGGAGAAAGCCAAGTGCTAATTCCTAACACTCGGGGGCTGGACCAGTCGGCGGATGCGTTTCATAAAAAAGGATAAAGCGTACTATTCGAATAAACCGGATCACTAGTATTGAAGACCAACCAAGTGTTTCCATTACAGATACATCTATAAGTCCAAGTTTTTAACTATATGAACAGCAGTTGGACGAACTTCTTGCAGTAGTGCGCAGGCCTTGTCCTCCGTGCAAGCAAATCCCTCCTTCACGGTTTCGCAGTCTAGACGGGGAAAGTTTGACTTCACAATCGCGAGGCCTTGACTGGTACACGTTATTGCTGCCTCCCGTGCAAAGACCTTGATCCGCTCAGGAAGGGCGTCGAGACGGGTCACCAGGAGGTTGGAATCAGTCGACAGTTCTTCTTCTGGGTAGAGGCATTGGAGTGTTGGGCCTATTCCCACCAAGACTTGGCGGCGAAGCTCGTGGGAGGTTTTCACTTCATCATCAAGAAGCTGGATTTGCGCCTTGGTCTTCTGCCGGTGTTCTACATAATCAATTAGGTATGACGTATCAGTTGGACTCCAATGGGGTTGAGCCAGGGAGAGCCAGTGGGGGAAAGTTACCTTCCAGCTCTTTGGCCGATTTTGCGGCCTGAGTGTTGGCTTGGAAGACTTCTTCCTCCAAGGCCTTCTGCCTGTCCTCCAGGACCTTCTGTCTCGCCTCCAGTGCTATATTCGAAGGCAAATCTCAAGAATTATCATCCAAGGAGCATTGTTTTTATAAAGGTTTAGGACTATTTGGGATTTATACCTCGGATGGTGTTAGACTCTTCCACATGGCGGAACCGGAGTTCAGTAACTTCTTGTTGGAGCTCTGTGATCCGGCCGGGATATTGCGACTTGACAGCGTACAACGCGTTGTCGTATTCGTCGCGCGTCTTCAGCTCGCCCAGTGTTTTCTCCATGCATATGGACTTCTGCCTTGACCTCTCTTTCATGCGCTGCATGGAGACGAGAGCGAGATTAGTGGGACTCTCTTATGCAAAGCGAGGATTCAGGGCATGGAAAGGTTTTACCTTATATATCACGGCTTGAGCCGCTACCATGTTGTCTAGCACTTCCCACTCTTCGGCCTCCTGCCCGTCGTCGACCTCGCAGCCCTCCATCTCTTTCCTCCATTTCAGTCGGAGGGGTGGAGCGCGAGCTTCGGTGGAGGGGCGAGGAATCTCCTCGACCTCTGGTTCTGTGCTCCCTGGAGCAGGAACTGGGATTTTTCCCTTTGCCGACGAAGATCGGTGAGTGGCGGATGATGGGACGCAGTCTTGGTGAGGCGCGGCATGCTGAGCCGAGTCCTTGACAGTTTGGGGCTCAGCTTGGTAATCAGACTTTGAAGGCGCCGAGGCTGGCATCTCTGTGCCGTGCGAGCTTGGCGGTTCGCCATCGTCTTCGACGGGCTTTCTGAAAGGCATTTGAAGATTATTCAAGATACGAATTCCTTGCAAATCATGAAGAAAAATAGTGTGAGGAAGTACCTCTGTGAAGACACGAAAGACTTAAACCCAAATCAGACACCCGAATCACTCGGGCCCGAGCTGGGAGGTTTCTCTGCCCCGACGCGACCGCTGGGTCGGCGGACTGGGGAGACGGAGCACCTTGAGGCTGCTTCGTCTGGGCTGAGGGCGACCTCGTTGCTGGCCGGCGGTGGCGCACGATCGGGACGTTGTCATCGTCGTCATCCTCATCCGAGTCCCCTGAAGCGACCCCCTTGCCTTTCTTGGCCGGAGGAGCACTAGTCGAGCCCTCAGCAGGACGCTTGCGCGGTGCCTCCTTGTGGTGCGGAGCTTCTGGAACCGGATGGGTGGAGAAGAAGGCTTCACGTCCCTGCGGCATGTCAGATTATATTAGTTCCGGCTCTATCCTAAGAGACCGCGGTCGAGTTGAGAAGGATCTTCTCCTTACCGCTGGTGGCAAATACGTCAAGTGGTACGCAGCCGGGCACTCTGCGTGAGCTATTTCCGAGCCTGGAGCGAAGAGCTCGGCCACTCGGCTGATGATTTCTTTTTGCGAAAGGTTCTCACTGGATTCCCAAGTGGTGTCCTGGGCCCCCGAGTACTCAAAGGCGAGATGCACCCTCTCCTTTATGGGCTGGATAGGGCGGTGGGTGTAGTTCCAAACTACCCCGATGTCGGTCAACCCAGCAGACTTTGCTCTGTGGAGAAGAACAAGAAGTTCATTTACCTGGCCTCCTCCGACATCGGCGAGAAGAGAGGACCAGGAGGGATGGACTGTGGGGCACTCGCCGGAGAAGGAAGGGAGGGCCGAAGGAGAGTTGACACAGTAGAACCATTCCGAGTGCCAGCCCTTATTGGAGGTTCTCAAAGGAAGATCGAAATAAAGTTTTCGGGCCCCTTCCCGCAATTGAAATCCCGCGCCGCCGGCGGCCTTGGGAGAGTTCTTGTTGGGAAAGGGTTTAAGAAGGTAGAGATATCTGAAAAGGTCGAAATGAGGAGCAATCCCCAAATAGGCCTCACAGACATGGATGAAAATCGCAATTTGAAAAATGAAATTGGGGTTCAAGTGCGAAACCTCGATCCCGTAAAAATAGAGTAATCCCCAGAAGAAAGGAGAGCAAGGAAGGCCAAAACCGCGGAGGAAGAAGGATTTGAAGACCACTACCTCGTCGGAGCGAGGGGTGGGGCAGAATTCGCCGGCGGCGGCGCGCCAAGAGCCCAAGACACAAACCCTTCGGAGGGGAGCACGCCGATGGAAACCAGCTTCTGTAGCCTCCGTTCGGTCGTGATGGACTTCATCCACTCCGTCCCACTCTTGGCAGTCTTTGGGGCGGCGGGAGATGGTGGAGCCATTGTGATCGAAGACGGTGGCGGCGGAGGTTGCGACGGAGAAGAACCCTAACGGCGGAGTTCGCTAGGAGAAGCTAACAGACTGGCGCGAAAAGTAAGCGATGTGAACTAATTTCGTTCCCCTATTCCTAACTTATCGCAACGGGCAGTGTTTCGCATTCTGGGCCGGGCCTTAGTCTAGCGCTGGATGCGGCCTTTTCGCGAGGGGCTTGGATAATCACTCGGCTGGCCGAGTGATTCCCTCCGAGAGGTCTGCGTTAAGCGCCGAGTGCCGGTCTAGGAGCGGACGAGCCTAACTACTCGGATGAAGCGATGTTGCGGATTTAATATCAGATCAAGAAGAAGCAATGTTGCAGATTCGAAGCGAAGAGAAAGACATTTGTTTCTCCAAAAGGTATTCCTTAAAAGGCACTTAGGCCTGATTACATTTCTCCGCGGCGCAGCACATCGAGCTAAGGCTCGTCGCTGGCTCGCGGAGGAACAAAAGAAGAAGCCCCCCGGTGGGAGGACCTCCGTATCCCCCGTTGGCGAGGAGGGCTGCGACCAGTGTGTCCTTGAGGGGGAAGCGCACCTTGTACGTCAAATGCACCTTTATAGGGTCGCTAGTTGTACACCGCTACCCGGGTACAAATGCCTCTCGGCCAAATTGCATCCAATCGGTACGCCCTTAGGGGCCTATGCTGATCCCTTCTCTGGTTGGGATAGGTACCACTCGGCTGAAAGGTGCGTTCCATGCTGGGCCGAGTGCTAGTTCTTATAAGTTAAGGCTGGACGCCTGACGTCGAAATCCTTTGCAACGTCTAATTACAGCATGCTGCAAGACAGAAGCTGTAATGACGTGGCTTAAGGCATGCCTCATGATGGGCCGATCGCTGCTTTTGCATTGCAAGAGTAGGTGCCAAGTAGCCGAATTCATCTGTTGAGGCGATGTGCCCAATGGGCCGAGTAAGCTGGAGTTTGGTATTGCCGATCCAGGCGTTGTTTCAACACAAAAACTTAAGATTTCTTGAATTCTTTACAATCTCTTTCCAGATTACAGGAGATATTGGTGACATCAGTCGGCCGGACATCTGACTCGATTGTAAAGCACTCGGGGGCTACTGTGGACTATATGGGCCTCAGGTATCCTTTAGAAGGCCCATAAGGGAGCAGATAGGGGGCGATCCAAGTCGGCTGGTTAAGGATAGAGACCACTCTGGTTACACGCGCCATGAGCTCCGAGGAAGTTCCCGAGGATATAATCTATCTCCATATAATTAGCAGATCAGCACATGCATGACATGTAACAGCATAACATAATTAGCTAGCGTATGCCGCGTGCTATCCTGTAATTCTATCTCCCCCTACACTATATAAAGAGAGGGGATAGAGGCCATCGGCACGAGTTATCATAGAAGACACATAGCATCATCTTGCATCCCACATCTTGATCCACCATATAATCCCAGAGCACAGGAAGTAGGGTATTACCTCCGTTGAGGACCTGAACCTGTATAAACCCTTGTCTTGTGTTACCATCTGGCTTAGTTCTTGATTAACGTCCCCTCATACAAATTCATTGCCGGCGGTGACCCCCTAGTTAGTCACCAGTCGACACCGAGTCGAGCAAGGCACGAGCTCACTAGTGGCTCGGTCAATCCTAATAAATTAATTTAGGCACTTGTCACACAAGCTCTCTATTTTTCTGTCTATGGCATCTTATTCTGTAACCTACGCCCTCTTCTTTTCTTGTTCCCTCTTACGTCTCCTCCCCCACCTCCTCCTCCATGTGGCAGACGATAGCCCCCCTCGCAACCGAAGTCCTCTTCCTCTCGCCGATATGTGAGCAGCATGTGTGAGCTCCAAGCATGCGTGTATATATCCATGCCGGTCGGGAGCGTGGTCGATCCTTCAATCTCACTAATTAAAAAAGGAAAAGAGAAACCTTAGTTTGCAAGTATACGCAAATCATCTTCCATCATGCCCACTGCCTTATATAAGTAACAATCAATCGGGAAGGAAGTCAAGTCATGACATGGACAAGTCCTCCATTCGCTATACAATATTAGCCATTTGGACGATGACACACGTTCTCTAAAATACAACCTTGATCATAATTGTTTTTTAAAAAAAATGTTTATATAAAGTTATAATTTAATGAAAGCTCTTTTAAAGACGAATCTATCTATACAATTTTATGCTTTCAACATAAATAGTTTAAAATTTGTATGTAGATAAATTTTAAAATTTTGATTTAGAACAAGTTAAAAACAACTACTATTTAATAACGGAGGAAGTAAGCCAGCAACCTGCATTTGACGAACGGATTGGCCTGAGTGGACACGAAAGCTACTCGCAAGTGGTACTAATTAAACTACTAATGAGGTGCATTAGACGGCAGAGTGTGACAAGTGTCGTCTTCTTTCTGTTTGGCGACATGTGTAAGATCCACTTTAATCCTAAAAGACGCACCTGCATTTTGACTCTTAGCAAAAAAGCAAAAACCTGCAACCTTCACTTGAAAAAAATTCCTTATATATACCACGGCATTTACCATTAATGCCCTTGTGCCATCACAAAAATGTCATGTACATGTGTATGCCATTGTACTCTTCCTTTGTTCCCCTTCATGGCATCGCCCTGAATTTCACCGTTAGAAATAGCAATACTACCCGAACTATCCCTACGAATGCATGTGTGTGGTCTCAAATCTAAATCTAAATTTAAATATTCCATCAGATTTTAAGTTTACAAAATTGGGCACAACAATTTAAAATCTAAAATCTAAAATCTATAAATTTAGCATGATTGAAGTTTTCTTTCCAAAATTGGTAAGATTAAAAAGTTTACAATTCAGTCAGATTTTAAATTTCGAATTTTCATCAACTTTAAGCTTTCTAAATTTGGTCATATTTAAAATTTTAAAATTGTTTGGCCAGATTTTTTTTGTCACATTTTTAAAATTTTGGCTAGATTTAAGATTGCTCAAATTGGGTAAGATTTCAAATTTTAAAATTCTATCAGAATTTAAAAATAAAAATGTGTAAGATTTCAGATTTTAATTTTTTTCGAATTTAATATTTTCAAATCCAGTTAGACTTCATTTTTAAAAATTGGTAAGATTTCATATTTTAAATTTAAATATTTAGTCAGATTTAAGATTTTCAAATTTATTTAAATTTTAAATTTTTAGTTTGGTAATAATTCAAATTTTTGGGTTGGGTCTGATTTTAAGTTTCAAAATCCGGTAAATTTTATGATTGTTCAAAATTTGTAAGATTTCAAATTTTAAAATTCTACCTGATTTTAAATATGATGTTGTAAGATTTCATATTTTAAAATTTGGTAAGATTTTGCATTTTAAATTCAATCATATTTTAAATTAAAAGTGTGGTTAGATTTCATAATTTCAAATTTCTTTAGATTTCAAATTTTAAAACTCTACATGCATGGATGAGAAAAGACGGGAGCAAAAAGGCCATTTGCAGGAAAATTGTTTTGGCCGATGGAATTTGGCTAACAGTGCCATACAAGAAAACAAAATGTGGTTGCACTGGCATATAGGTAACAACAATTGTGCCATATATAGCATATAAGAAGCTTCCCAACTCTGCAATGGCGCAAAAAAAATTCTCTTAAGGGCGTGATTTGTATATAAGAGAAGTAGAATGGGAATGTCAAGTGAGTGGTCTCGAAGAAAATTCTCTGCCTCCCTCAGGGAATTGAATTCTCTCTTTTTAAGTAGCAAATTCTCATTCCCTCTCTCAATTTTCTCCTAACAATCAAGATAATTTTACAACCCATATCTTACGACTTCTATTCATTCATCTTAATTCCCTAAACCAATCACACCATAGATGAAATGAACCAGGTACTCCTTAGCAGTAGTGCACAGAAGAGGAGCAGTGGTCATCTTTTCTTTCAAACATAATAAAGGCACTTTTTCATTGCACGCGAGCGCATTTTACTGATTATCTTCAGCTGCAACAGCATGTATAAATGGTCGCGGCATCCTCGTTCTTTAAAGGGAAAGGTACGTAATTTGAAGGGGCTTAAAAAATACTAAAAATTACACATGGACTCCTCATCTTATATATCTTATTTGACTTTGAGAGCTTTCCGAGGTGTAATTCGAGAGCCGGATCTCATCGTTTGACTTGTTTTAGAGAGTTTTTATATACGCCTTCAAGATAAAGAAAAAAGACAGATCGAAAAAAACTAAATTATTCATATTTTAAACAAAGATAAATAATTAAACGGATAAGTCAAACAGGCCATAGAAAACTGCACTTTAGTTTTTGATATCTCTCAGAAGGATCACCTAAAACACCTCTAAGAAATGATCCAAAGTACTAACAAGTACGATTCGTAAAAAACAACAAACTTAAAACACTCGGAGTTGCTAGCTGGTACGCGCCTGCGCACTAGATGACATGCATAGGCGATTTTTTCCACCTCCAGACGGGTGCACTGAGATTTGTGCATCAAACAGGGCATTTTTCTTCATTTTTCAAACAGTGCTTGCCTCAGTTTGCTCGCGCTTTTTACTGCTCTGCCTTCTTCCACTCGTTTCATTTGGTCGAACAAATTGAGACCGCGGAGCAGTGGCGAGGCACCATGGCAAATCCCGGTGATTTGCCTTCATATGTATTGGATGATTCACCACCTTGTACTCGTCGATGTTCAAAGCTCGATGGAGAGAAGACACAACGCAGTCGTAGATCCATGGTGAGTTTTTCAAAAAAATTCCTCTTTTCAGGATTTTTGGAGACGCTGATCTTGCTTGGGCGAGAAGATCTGTCCATGGCGTAGTTTTTTTGGGTGTTCGGGTAAGTGTGCTAGGATGGGGTTGAGATTTTTGTAGCGATGGAGAGAGTTAAGGGTGGAGGGGTGGTTTGCCTTATGGATTTTTTGAAGTAGGGGTTGGGTTTAGGATGCATTAATTTGTCACACAAATTAGCGAGAGGACAAGTTGTATGATGAGAGACGACAAGATTGTACGATGAATTTGCTCGTGCCGGGATGTTCATGTGTTCATTGAAGTATAAGAGGGTTTTTATTGTGTCATTTCGTTTTTTTTTTGTCGTCCTTTTTAGATGTTCTCTAAAATTCTCTGAGTTCATTCCAGCAGAGCCCAACGAGCTCCAATCTACTTGCATCGCATAGTCAACCTTTCCTCGTATATGCACAGCCCCAACCTTTCCACACGCCCTTAATCTATTTTTAGATCTGAATTTGATTGTACTATGGTGCCCAGACGTAGTAGTGTTTGATTTCTGCCCTCTATCTATTCGATGAAATGCATGGCTAACTTGTGCAGGTACCTCTTTTGAGTTCATACCCTAATCCTGTTGTTCATTTGATATATTATTTGTGTTTGATACGGTGATGTAATAGTTGATAATGGCCTAATGGGTTTGAGGCTTCTAATCTGGTCTTTTTTTTATTAATGTTGAATCGTCAATAACTTAGGGGCACGGGCACGACAACATGTTGAATTCATTTTACCTATTTGTGAAAATTACGAGCGTTACATATCTTTATTAAATTCATTTATTTAGATTTTGTTGATTAATTAAATCTGAGTAGCCTGTAGCTTATTAACATGCAATTTTTTAATCTTAATCACTAGCTGCTTCTCAAATTCCTAAATGTTCGTGTATCAGAAATTAAGTTCACGGTTTTTTCATATCCAATATGTTTGTTTTTCATTTTCACATGATACGAAAATTATGACCGGAATTTTATTTATTTCTGGATAATTGTATTCTTTTCTCCACCAAAAAATTAATGCTGACATAAGCGCCTTTGTGTATTATGTGTATTGTCTCATTGCGAAAGATCCGAATAGATTACTACATTTTTTTTTCAAACCGGATTACTAGAGTACTAAGTAGTCATTCAACAGTTGACTCATAAGTTTTAAATGACTATCTGTCATCATCAAAGCTGTTATGTCATTGCAATTAGCTAATAACTTCATTAGGTATGGTTTCAGAGTTAACTTTTTTCATAGCCTATATGCATGTTTTCATTTTATGAGTTATATAGTTCATTTTTTTAAAAAAATGTTATCATATGCATGGATTTTTTATATAAACTTTTTTGGCAAAATATAATATATATGCAAAGGGAAAATACTTAACTGATACCATCGCACACATTGAGGTTTTTTGGGTGTCATAAATCTATGTTTTTGGATTCTGAGTAAGTGATTTTTTTGCATCTACGTTACTAGATTTATAAGTAGTCATTAGGCTTGTCTCAAAAAAAAAAAGTAGCCATTAGGCTTGTTGTTCATGAAGTAGTAAGTTTTAAATGACTAGCTGCTATCATCAATCTGTTACGTAATTGCTCGTGGCTTCGTCCTAAGCTGTCATTTTTTTCTTTTTTCATAGTCCATATGTATATTTTTCATTCTCCCTTAATGCAAAAATTATGAGCGTTACAATTGAAAATTTTAAAATTCTTGATCATGTGCATAGTTTTTATATGAACTGATTTTTTTATAAATATAATATAAAAAGGTAAATACACACGTCGTAACATCACACATCACGGTCTGAACCTGAAGTTAGGGATGTTTTTTCCTTTTTTTTTTGTTGCATGGGAAGTACATGCTAATGCATTCATCATATTGATGCTAGAATCATTTTTTTTGGCCATGGCTTTGAAGTTTATGTCACGTGCTAAGCAGCTCATGTTTTGGCCCAAGCAAATAAAAAAAAAACAGCGCATCTATACAAAACAAGGAAGGCCCATGTCCCATTCTTTTTTTCCCGGGTGATAGAAAACCCAAAAAGTCATGAACGAATAAGAATTTGTCTGGATTTGAGTGGGGCAATACAGTCGCCTGTCCTTTTGCGCCGAACAGCAGGCAATTGCACATGTAAAAAGCAAGACACAGGTGACTGCCACTAAAACAATAGTTTATAATCATTTAAGCTAACGCTTGGTGACTTGTGTCCTCATGGCTTGTCGATGAAGAACAGTGCACGAGCTCGGGGCTATAAATACCCCCGAGTTTTGCTTAGCTCCTCCAGCACCCACACTAGTAGCACCTGCACGCACGCCACATAAGCACACGATCAAGGCCAAATTAAGTTTCTATCCTCCAAGGACGCACGCACGCCTGATGTCCATGATCATCTAGCTACATGCACCTTCCTCTCTTGTCTTAGATTAAGCAAGGTCTATCACACCATGCATACATATATATTTTCCTTAATCGTCTGCACTAAGTACCACTGTGATCATCGTGCAAGTAGGTCGTTGGAGACGAGATCTTGGAGTACTTGGGACATTATGGGTGGCACCACTTGTAACCGGCGAGCAATTCTTGGCCTTAATCGAATCAATCGAGTTCATCGTGCAAGATAGAAACCCATGCATGCCATAGCCTAGCTAACCATGGATCGGATTCTTGTCCCCTTCAGGTCGGCGTCGAGCTTGCCGGCATGGACCAGCAGGCGGAGGCGGCGGCGGCGGGCGGCGGCGGTCTGGAGCGGCGGCTCCGCTTCTACGGCGGCGTCTACATGATGCTGGGCACCTGCTTCGTCCTGCGCGCCGCCGTCGACCCTCCTCCGGCTCCTTGGCGCGCCGCCGATGCCGCCGGGGGCGGCCGCCGTGCTCTGGACGCCGCGATTGGCTTCTCCCTGTGGGCGGGCGGCGTGGCGCTGGTGCAGCTCTCCTTCCAGCTCCGCCGCTTCCCTATGGCGGCGCAGGCCGCAGCTCGCCTCGCGCAGGCCGTGCTGCAGGACATCTTCCGAGTAGAATAAGTAGTATACCAACGTGCTAATATGCTATATTGTGCCATGCTGCAATCTGTGAATATACTAGTTGCCAATATATATACGAATTTGGAGTTGTGCCACTGCAAAATTAGTGGCTTCACGGTTTAAGCCACTCAATATATACTACTTATTTGTTGGCCACAAGTAGTGCGGGGAGTTGGGTCTGAATTTTGAGAGCTTTCTGATATAGACTCGACATTCGGATCCATCTCGTTTGACTTGTTTTTTAAAACATTAGAACATACATTCGAGACAACGAAAAAACAGGTTTGAAAAAACTAAAACGTATGCTCTTTTTTCACAAAAAATAAGCCATTGTTAAGTCGTTAAGTTGTTAAGCCCAAAAGAACTGGGCCTTAATTAGTGATCAAAATCATGGCCTGACATAGAAAGAAAGGGCTATGTCAGCCCGGTTCGAATGGCGTGACAAATCAAGCTTGAAAATCTGACATAACGGGCGGCTCAACTTGACACGGATTGATGGGACGTGCCTGGGCTGGCACGATAAAAAACAGCTTACTTTTCAATGGGATAGCAATAGCTTACTCTCAAAAAATAATTATGGGTCTATATGCAATAGCTTTCATTTAAAATTGATAGACAAACTCTTATTTAATAGGTAACCCTCGTCTATCTCCTTTCCTTTGTTTCACATAAGTAAAATGTTGAATTGAAATCCTTGCAGTTAGCTGATGTAGTTTTGTTGAAGATGTTCTTAGCTTAATGTGGACCTTGGCCTTCTCTAGGAAATGGTTTATGAATTTTTTTTTCATGCAATATGCACGCCACTCATTTTGCTTGGAATGCCAAGCAAAAAGCAACGGTGTGGGGTTAGGGTTGACTTGACGAGAAAAGGGAGAGTGAGGAAAGAGGACCGAATAGGCCACTCAGGCCTAAGGGTCTGTTCTTTTGAGCTGATCTGAACGGCTAAAATGACTGAACTTCGAGAGCTTCTCGAGATAGTTTCGAGATTCGGATCCATTTCATTTGACTTACTTTTAAAAGTGTTAGGACCCACTTTCAAAACAGAAAAAAAAACGGACTCAAAAAACTTAAAATATATGTCTTTTCAAAACGTAGATAAATCGTTAAGCTGTTAAGCCGTTAAGCTGAAAAGAACTGGGCCTAAGTTTGTTTCGTCGGTTGACACAACCAAAAAAAAAAAAGCCAGATCGGTCTGACGCAATGCTTATTTTTCACCGGCCTGACCAACTAAACTATTTTAAGATATATAAATTCTAGCCTAGTGCCGGCTATTTTCGTCTAATTTCTAGCCGATAAAAATACCTTCTATATTTGCCGGTCTTTCTTTGGCGGACAAAATTCTTCGGTGTCATTTTGCCTGGACCAAAATAACTTTGGCTTTAGACCAAATATTAACGTTTTCCTGTAACGATCATTCAGATAGCATGGTTTTCCTACCAGGAAAAATGGATGGAAACATTAATGCTCGGCTAAGAATCCAGAATTAGAAGCGCCATCCGTTTTACCGGCCTAGGCCATGGTATGCTACGGTATCAGGCCCATTAGGCCCATACAGAGTGGGTTGGTTGAAGCTGACAAATGAAGGATGCAATTTTCAATGGGCTGGCTTTCACGAGACAGACGACCTGTCTCTGCTCGAATTTTTTTTTATGTATTTCTTTTTATTCTTTTATTCAAAATTATATGGAGATTTCAAATTTAGACAAAACTAGGCGCCGGTCGTTCATTCAAACCACGACAAGCTACCGATCGCATTTTGAAGAAACGACTGACCGGTAGATCCCGAACTCGGAGGAGGCAGCTGACGGTGGCTCCCTATCGATCTTTGGAAGGTCGACAGGAGCCTGTCGCTCGTTGAAAGCGCGACAGCATGTTATCGTTCGTTCAAAGCACGGCCCAATGGATTTTTGCATATTTGTGTATATGGGGTGGTATATAGATATAAGGTAATGTAAGAAATATTATTACCTAATATAAATATAAGGTATTGTAAATAAGATATATTATTACCGTAAAATAAGGTATTCTAATATATGATATTGTAATATAATATATGATATTGTAATATAATATATTACCTAATATAAGGTATTCTAATATAATAAAAGATATTGTAATATATTATATTACCTAATATAAGGTATTCTAATATAATATAAGATATTGTAATATAATATATTACCTAATATAAGATATAAGGTATTCTAATATAAGATATATTATTACCTAACATAGAGTAAAGGTTCATCACTGTGCATAGACGTGCCATGGTAACTGTCGTAATGCCTTAGGTACAAGTTCACAACGGATAGGGACATAAACGTGCCAGTAGCAGTACAAAGATGGTACATACAAAATCATTGCCGTCCTCGCACCTGCCTTGTACCCTGCCGCTGCTGATCTGTAGCCCCGCGGTGGCGCACCTGATCTCGGGAGTATGTGAGTGGGTCGCGTGGCCGAACTTCTCTCCGAGGCCTCCCCATATCGACAGGTGTGGTGGGGCCGTCAACCAGATAGCTATCGAGATCAAATGGCAAGCTCTCGTGTGGTGCAAAGCTGTGAGAATCATCTGAAAAATAAATAAGTTTAGAAATTATGCAACCACATGCAAATTGCAATGTCGTAAGTAAAGGTCATTATGTGCATACCATCGTAGGAAGTAGTGATGCCCTCCTCGACGCCCATATGCCGGCACCGTAGTAAGACGGTGCAGCGCTAGTGCCGGCACCATAGTAGGGCGGTGCAGCGCTAGTGCCGAGATTAGGGTAGGCGGGTACGGTGCTCTCGCCGGCACCGTAGTGCACCTGCCAAGGTGAAGGATCTCCGGTCGACCACTCGCCCCCCTGAGTGGGGACGGCAGACGCCGCCGCAAAGATTCTCCCACGCCAGACAGGCCGACAAGACCACTGTTTGGTCCTACCCGGACTAAGATCCACCCCCGTAGGAGTGGCGTCAATGCTGCTGCGACACTGTAGCAGGGGCCCCCCGTAGGAGTGCCGTGGCCCCTTATCCTACGCCGAACTGGGGGGACCCCTATAGGAGTGTCGCGTGTGCTGATCCCACGCCGAAGTGGGGGGAGGTCTGTAGGGGGGAGGAGTAGGGGTGGGTGCTGGGGGGTAGCGACCCAAGCCGGCACGTCAGGCTGGAGTGGAGGTGCAGGTACAAAGCCGCGACCTGGATGCGATCGTCCACCCCCACGCCTTCCACGCCCTAGCGATGCTGGGGCATGTGGCACTACGTCACCCGTACGGCGACAAGAGGAGAGACGAACTAGCTCATTCGCCTTGCTGACCACTCTCTCCCAAGCTTGTCTCATATCGATGGAGGTGATCTGAATCCCTTGTCTGAGCCGGCGAAGTATCGATGTCCCTTCCTCGACGAGTTCGAAGCCGATGTCGCTCTGCGTAATGGAAAAAATCTAGATCACATCCTTAATGATCAAACAAATAATTGAAACGTGCTACAAGGAGTACACTAACCGCCCTGTTTGCCCTCGAAGGCGGCTGTCGAGGGTACGTGTCCGCCGGCGTCGGGTCGTGCCTGACATATCCCGCAGCCGTCGGACCAACCCTCAGCCGAGTCCTGGGAGCGTACCACGCCATGTACGCCTTGAACGTACTATGATCATACAGTCGTGGCTCGTCGATAACTTCGTCGAGGGCATCCGCCCATTGCCAAACCCACTCCTCCATCAAAGGAGCTAGCAACACCGTGCCAGCCGCTTTGCCTGCACGTGTCATCCTACAAAAATGACAGAAGTGTAAGAATACTCTGGGACAATCATAATGTAATGGCATATAGGTTACATTCTTACTTGTGCACTTGCACTGGCACCGTGTGATGAATTGCAATAGGGAAATCCTGAAAAAGATCAAATTATCGCATCATCCTATGCGGCGAGTACTCCTCAACGCAGCAGTCGAAGACAAGCGCCTTGCGAGTAAGCCAGTAGTTCCTATCACGGGTGCAAAGTGGAGGGAGGCCATAAGGTGCACGCTCAGTAACTTCATCATCACTGAAAGGCGTCCAGCGCACCAAGTCATCCGTAAGCTCGTCGAACTCGCGCACGAACTCAGGGTAACTCTTCTTTGATTGCTTCTTGTTATACCTCCGCTGTTGAAAATTAATTAAGGTATCAATGGTGATGTAGGACGTGCAAAAATTAACATGCTATTATGTGAGATAGCTCAGTACCTGACGCCGCACCCAAAATAAACCCATTGTCGGCCACTCCACCACATCTGTCATGTACAAGTGCTCACCGTAGGGTTCCATGTCAACGAACGGTCGCCCTATCGAAAACCGCTCCCACGACCAAAGCTGCAGCAACAAAGGGCATCCGCTGATTATCGGCCCCTCGGACGTGCAGGACACCGCATCACACAATCCTTGATACGTCGCTGCAAGTATGGCTAAACCCTAGGAGAATTGTGGAACCTGCATCGTGGATGTGTTACCCTATTTTGCAACAAGTGAAATATACAAAGAATGAAATGTGCAACAAGTACAATTGGGTCACCGTACTTCAAAGTCTGTGGAGTCTGCTATCTGGCGGGTGAACCGGATGTGGTGCCTGTCGACGGTATCACCGTGGGACATCAAAAAAAGAACCCAACCAAATAGCTGCAGTAGGTATGCCTCAAGGTGCCTTGATACATCGCCCAGGTCAGCCTCTGGGTGTATAAACTCCGCTTGAAACAATTTCGTACGCTATAATTTAACATTTCCTCGTTATACATCGGGGTGCCAAATATTGAATTGTTACCGCACATACCGTGAATTGTGTAAGCCACTTTTTTGATGGGCCATGCTTTTGCTCAGGTTTTAGAGGCTCGTACGCCGGCGCACCGGGCCGCCGTACTACCCCGTTGAAGCGCTCCTCCATTTATGCGCGCCACTCGACGCCCACATCATCGGGGACAACCGCATCCCCAGCGATCGGCAGGCCAAGCAGCATCGACACGTCCTCGAGTGTCGATGCCATCTCGCCGCAGGGGAGGTGGAAAGTGTGTGTCTCAGTTCTTCACCGATCAATAAGGGCAGTGAGTAGACTCCGGTTGTACTCAAATCTAGTCGTGTCTCTCTGTCCGCTCGGCGTTGTCGTCAGCTCTACCATCTTGCAGACAGAGAGAAGTCCAGCCCACGCCAATCTGCATGAATTAAAAGATAGAAGTAAAGATAACATAAATATTTAAATGCCAGTTGATCGAACTGTAAGTACATAATTAAATCACACAATGCGTACCTGCCAGTCCAGCGTGGGTCAATCCGCAGAGACTCGCCCAACGGCCGTGGCTTAACAGTACCAAGCTGAGCATTGCTCTCAGCAATAAGGAAGGACCTGTGGGTCTTATCCACGGTGGGATCCAGAAACATGTCCGCCACCTGCTATGCCATCCCGCAAACTGAATGGCCATACAACAAATAGACAACAATTTATATTCATCAATGCAATATTATGAACAATAGCAATAATAATTATCACAAGCTTACAGAATAATTGTCACAACCTTACAAAAATAATAAAGGTACATACGATCGCATTAATAATTACAAACAGACACAATAATTGGTCATTACAGCATAGCCGAAATTATTGAACATTGTTCTTACATATTACAGAATCGGTCATAATGTAAACGTACTACAACGCATAATAATACTTAATGATGGGACGGTCCAGCGGCGCCATCTCCAGGGGTACTCTGCTGGCAGTACTGGCTTGTATGTCCCACCTGCTTACACACAGTGCACCTCACCCTTCGACGTCCAGTCTCGGACTCATCCATATCGTTCCTTATTCTCCGAGTCATACGACGCCCCTTCTTTGTCCTCAGCTTGGTCATGTCAGGGACCCATCGATGGTTAGGACCCGGTGCCTCAGTGAATGACCCATCCACCGCGTATCCTATGACTTCGTTATTTCATGTGTTGAACACGTTTACCTTGTGATAATATGGTGACACATAAGAATGAGAGGATTCATTTGTTTGCGTTGCAGCGGCAATGACATGTGAACATGGCAGGTGAAGGAGAGCCGGCTACCCACAGTAGCACTCACAGCTTGTCCCATGTATGACAACCTTGTGTGACCTCCTCTCCTGCTGTGTGCCTTCACGCCCACGGTCCCTACAATGAATCTCATACTTTCTTTCTCTGGCTGTCTCTCATATTGCACGATGCAGCTGTGCCTTCGCTATTTTCCTACGCATGTAATTTGAGATGACTTGTGAGTACAAAAAGCGGTTGTCTGCCATGAATATGGACGCCTTCTAGTACCGATTTACAAAGTATTTCTGTGTGCCATACAAAATCCTCTCAACTACACCCACCAAAGACAGACATCTAGATCCCTTCATGACCCAATTGTAAACCTCTGCTAAATTCGTCGTCATGATGCCGTACCTTGCGCCCCCCTTCATCGTGCAGTAATGACCATTTCTCCCTCGGCTCGTGACGGATCCAGTCACTGAATGACTTCGTGGCGGATCCTTCCCTTCGCCGCAAACCGGGCCCATCTGTTGGCAGTGCACAAAGGGCGGTTGGATCATCTCCTTCCTCATGGTATAACATTGCATTCTGCAAACTGGTCCGTGTAATGGAACCGAGTGAGCTACGTTTCTTTGTCAAATCATCAAGCGTGATCCAAAGCTTCTAAAACTTACTCTCCTGGTTCTGCTTACATAGCCTCTTGAATATATTCATGAGGTCTTTGCTCTTGAACTGGCGGAAGAAGTTTGCTCCCATATGCTTCATGCACGACCTGCTAATAATGTCATCCCATTTGGCAGCACCTCTTATGTCCGATCCATCCTGCATCTCCATGATAGCTTTCAACAGTCCGGCATGACGGTCATGAATAACACATACCTCTGGCCGGTCCTGAACCACTCCAACCTTCACCCTTTCTAGAAACCAATACCAGCTGTCGGTGTTTTCAGACTCAACAAATGCAAATGCAACTGGTAGAACCTGGTTGTTCGCATCGACCGCTATGGCAGTCAAGATCTGCCCCATGTACTTCCTGTTAGACATGTGCCGTCCATACAAAGAATTGGCCGACAGTATTTGAATGCCGTGATGCATGGCCCGAGTGCGAAGAACGCACGCTGCAAGACCATCTTTCCTAGGTGTCTTTCTCCTGCAGCATGCTCTGCAATATCAATGAATGTGCCTGGGTTCCTCCTAGCAATGGCCCGCAACATGAGCGGGAGATTTGTATATGACGCTTCATAGGTCCCAAACCGACCCTCGATTGCTTTCCTCTTAGCCTTCCAAGCCTTTGCATAGCTTATCTCGTACTGAAACCTCTCCTCGACCTGCTGTCTTATAAAAACGGCCGTAACATGAGGGTTATCCACAATCATACCTGATAGTTTTCTCGCCACCTATGTTGAAGTTATGTTCCGGTGCTTTTGCTCTGCAACATGCATCACACAATTATGTTGCCGCACTATTGAGCACTTCCAATAATCCCACATCCCCTTGAAAGCATGAACGCGGAAGGGACATGAGTTTTGCACACACCTAACATCGTACTCCTTTTTACTTGACTTCATAACAGTGAACTGTCTACGCAGTGACACCGCCCAGCACTTAACCGCATCCATTACAGCCTGCTTGTCCTTGAAAGTGGCCCCCTCAATTATCTCGTTCTCATGATACTCCCACTCAACGTGGCTATCTTCAACAACTTCTAAACCTTCAAAGTTGCTGGACCTCCACTCCATAGGAACATGGCTCTCTTCGTCCGAGTTTTTATCCTCTTCCGGTGCTTCTTCCTCCTTGGCGTCCTCGGCCTCCATCGCCTCCACTATACCATCCACCATTTCACCTTCATCAGCAGCGCCCGTCACCTCCATCCTTACCTCCTCCTCTTCCTCTGCTTCGTCCTCCATGTGTAACCCTTCAGTGCCGCCACCCTCCCCCCAACCTTCTTCCGTGCCTCCATCCACATGCCCTCCCCCTTCCTCCCATTGTCCCTCTGCGGTAGGCTGAGTATTAGGTATTTCGTAGCACTGAACAAGCAGCACTAACAGCCATCCGCGCTCGAATGCATATCGAAGATAATCCCTCCATGTCTTCGTTGAGTTGATTGGTATTAGCTCCCCGTAGAACCCTTGCGGGGCACGACTTACTACTGCTTGAATAACTAGTTGGAATCTCTCCGCCTCCAAATTGAACATCTTCAGCAACCATCCATAAATTCCACCATAAGACCTTTCGGACGCTCTTTTAATGCCACGTTGTGCATGACGAAAGTTTGATAAATCTGCTCCATTAGGACCAAGCATAATCTCGCCAACCCCATAATATATCTGAAAATATATTGTCTCTGTCATGGCACCTACATTGACCACATGACACATTTTTTTCTCAGTTCAACGAATGAAAAGAAGTAATAATTTTACAAATAATTTCACCATTTTTTACATCATTCCATAAAATTATTCAATCTACAATCATTCCAACTAAACCATAAATAACCAAATATTCAATCTACAATCATCACTCCTACTGGTTCCAAAACAATCGTCACTCCTACTGGCTAACATTATGCCTAACTTATTTGGCACCGGTGGTTTTATACGGTTCAAACATGCGCTCCGTTCAAATTTTTTCTTCCACATTCAACACTTACAAACATATATGGCTAGCCTATCAAGTTTTCAATGTTTCATTCGTTCAAAGTTCAACAAAATTTCAAATAGGATCAAATATAGCCGGTCAAAAGTTCACAAACTCTTACCAACACGCTCTCCAATCAATATATATCACTAATACTAACCAATACCTACTAATTTTAACAACATTTAGGAGAAAAAAAATTACCTTCAAAACGCCTGCAGAATCGCCTCGTCGCGCCTCCCTCGAGCTGCCGAGAGAGAGAGAGAGAGAGAGAGAGAGAGAGAGAGAGAGTGAGCTGGACCCGTGAGGGCAATAATGGAGCCCAATCGCTCGCTCAACGCGCGACAGGCCAGTCGTTCCCTCAACGCGCGACAGGTTCGGCTTTTCTGCTCGCCGTCCCGCGAAGGAATCCAATGGTCTGGTCGCGCTTTCGCCGCTCGACAGTTGCTGGTCGCTGATTCAAATTTCGAACGTGCGGGCCACGACGCTACTGGATGTGGTTTGTCGGTCCGGTCGCGTCTTCGGAGATCGATAGGTTGCTATCGCGTGTTGAAGAATCGATGGACGCCTAGTTTTGTCTAATTTCAAAAGTGCCATACATTTTTGTCTAAAAGAATATAAAAAATATATATAATTTTTTTTCTCTCTGCTCGATTGCTCCTTCCTCCCTATCACTCTCATGTAGCGCTTAGGTTGCACAGCCTTGTGGTGGGTAGGATCCAAAAATTTTTTACTGTATTTGAATTATTAGACGTAGCGCGCAGGTTGCATAGCCTTCTTGTGGGTAGGATCTGAAAATAGTTTACTCTATTTGAATTACTAGATCGCAAACATGTCATCTAGCACATTACATCCATATTTTCATATGTGTATCAACCAAATCTCCACAGCCTAGTCATTTTATTTTTTCTTCTCTCTTGACATGATTTTAGGGTAAAAATAGTGATAAGTGTTTTTCTCTTATGTGTAATTTTTGCGGGGATGGGTCCCGATGGAACCCGCCACTAGAACGGGGATGGGGACGAGGAATTTGTGTGCCTAAGATGGGGAATAGGAATGGGACGGGGAAAATTTTGGAGCACAGGGGCGGAGCGGGTGCTCTCCACGACGAAAAATGTCCCTGTTGCCACTCCTAGCGTGTACCTAATTGAGGAAAGTGCATAGGGCTTGAGATCACTTGGGTAGGATGAAGAGGGCATAAGGAGTGCAGTGATGGATGTCTAGGATGGCTGGGATGGCTAGGGTTGGATTGGCACTAGAAAAGAGAAGGTGGTTGCGAGAGGGCAAAGCGATGAGATTTTAGTGTTCGGACATGCTAATTCGCATTAAGTTGGACCAAATCATTATGGCCTTGTGGGCCATGTGTGAAGGGGTGACACTCCATTTTTGTATTTTTGTCGAAGCTTGTTTATGTTTCACCTGGGTTTGCTAATGAACCGATGGTAAGATAGGGATTTCTTTTGCAGAACTAAGAGAGGGAATTTTATCCCTGGCAATAGGTTAGGCATCGTGTTGCAATCAAATGTGTGAACTAAGGCCTTGTTTGTTTCAGATTAATGTTGAGTTGCGTTTTACTGTAGCAAATTTAAGACCCCCTCAAAGTACGTTTTAACGAGTTCAAAAAATTATGAAAGAAAATATTTTACAAACTTTAAGAAGAACTATTTAAAACCCCACAAGAATGACTACCAAACATTACATCGTTTGGCTTATACAAAAATATTAAATTTTCATTTAATTTAATTTAATTTAATTTGAAACAAACACGGTCTCAGTTATTAGTTGTATTATTTTTCTTCCAATAATAAGAAATTTGCATCAACAAAAAATAGGACAATTGCTTGCCACAACAAACTGAGAGCACATCATAGTTGGAGGCTTGAAGCCAGTCATGACGTAAAGAATAAGATAATTTAAACATATGTCATTAATACATCATCATGTATTCATGTGGTGTATTTAGTAACACGAACTTTACTTGATTAGGTCTTTTTTCAATTAAAGTAGATAAAAATTTTAATCTTAAAAAGTTCTACCTCTTAAGAGAGTCTTTGGAGAGCCAAAAAACAATAAATTAATTTAAAAACTCTAAGACGAATCATTTAAAATATCACGAAAATGACTACAAATTACTATGGACAAAAAAATAAATCTGGAACATTAACTTTTAAATTTAATTTAAACCGAGTCTGAAAGAACAAGACATTAAATCATGAGCTATATTGTTTGTGGGATGAACACACGAGCTACTTGCCTACAAATAAAATACGAGAGCAAGTATTCTTGCAACACGCCTTGCTGGTGCTCGATACAGAGCTTAAAAAGTTGAAAATGTGTTAAAAATAGTTTCAGCAATTTTGCAAAGAAAGACATAAATAGAAAAAATACCTACAAAGCGATAAAGCATTTGGTTCTACAAATATGACAAATTTCTTGTTGCAAAGCATAAGTTGGCGACAGAATTGGTAAGTGACATCCGAATTGCAGACTTTTTTTTTTTTTTGATAAACCAACGGAGTGGTATTTAAGAGGGCTGGTGCAGGACACTAGTATCCAAATTACACAAGTTTGCTGGAAAATCATACGCCACACCAGATGACAATCTGGTTGCGCAGAAGCTCCCAGCTTTGCAAGTTCATGAGCTACAGAATTACAGTTTCTATTACAAAACATAACTTTTGCACAATTAAAAAGAGAAAGCTGCCATTTAATTTCTCTGATAACAACAGAAGCTTAACTTCTTGGAGGATCATCTTGCTCCATCAAAAAGATCAGGTTCAAACAATCCAGCTCCAAAACAATATTCCCACATCCAAGCTCATGAGCAAAATTAAGAGCTTGGAGACACGTGATTGCCTCAGCTTGCTCTGCATTTAAACAGTCTTCTATCTTTCCTGTTGCCATGCATCGCTAGTCTCCTTGATCATCTCTAGCCACAATTCCCCAACTACCAATGCACTGGTTTGGAAAGAAAGAACCATCAGCATTAAATTTAACAAATCCAGCATCAGATGGTTTCCAACTTGACAGGAAGACAAATTGCTAGTACTTTCACAAGTTAAAGAATCCTTTAAAGGAATAGGTCCATTTTAGGTACCTCAATTATCGCGAAGTTCAAAAAAAATCCCTTAGACTATGATTTGGTCTGTTTTATATACATGAACTTTCAATACCAACTCAAAAATCATCACAACCCTGTTTTGTTCGGTGGTTTTGCTGACGTAACGCCATGTAGTAGTGGTTTTGCGTAGTGGCGCCACGTCAGCAAAACACCTAAGAAAACCAGGTTGTGATGGGTTTTGAGCCAGTATTGAAAGTTCAGCTATGTAAAACAGACCAAATTATAGTTTAGAGGTTTTTTCAGACTTTTCTGATAGTTGAGGTACCTAAAATGGACTTTTTCCTTCTTTAAAACTCTCCACTCTTTCACCATTTCAGTGACTTTGTTTACAATACCTATGGAAGTATTACACCTCTCATCTTGATTGATTTTATTTCTGTTATACCACCAAAACCAAAAAAGAGCAAAGCACAAATCCTAAACTTCCTCCTCTAATTTCCATATTTCTTCAAAGACATGAGAAGGACCTTGATAGGTACAAAGTTTAGTTCTCAACTGTTCTAAGCCCCCAGACCTCTTCATACCTCTTTGACTTTTTTGCACTTAAGAAAAAGATGTCCTCCATCCTCGTCAAGTCCATTGCAAACTTAGACAAATGTTATCAACCTTAATTCCTTTTCTTAAGAGATTTGAGATTTGTTTTAACAGGAAGGCTATTGTGAGCTAACCTCCAGAGAAAAATTTTAACTTTGTTAGGTAATTTCATTTTCCAAAACTTATTCCAATTAAAGCCACCCTATTTTCCACTAGGACACTCTCGTTGGCCTCTATCCGAATTGCAGACTTGCAGAGTATAGTTGGTGACAGTATACAACATAACGTGCTGCCGTTAAAACCGCGGCTTCGGCCGCCGCCGCCGCGTAGACAGCCTCCCCTTCCGGCGGCCGCCCACCATTTCTCTCCCCAGAAAGCAGCGTCCTTCTCTCTCTATCTCTTCCACCGCCTTGACTCGCCCATGCCGCCGCCTCGCCCCTCTCCCTCCTCCTCCGCCTCCCATCACCGCCCCTCTTCGTCGCGGAATCCACCATGGCCGCGCCCGCCACGGGCTCCAAGCCTCTCCCCGCTTGCCTCGCCGTCCCGCTCGCCTTCGCGCTCCTCCTCGCCGTCGCGCTCGTCGCAAACTTCCTCTGGACCTCCTCCTCCTCCGCCGCCGCCGCCGCACCTCGCCGCTTCTCCTCCTCCTCTTCCAAGACGGTGGGCCGGACCTCCTCCGTTTCCGCCCACCCATCGCCGCATGCAAGCTTCCTGCCTCTGACCAAAGCTCGCGCCTTTCCGCTTCTTTGGACGCAATGCAGGTTAGGGTGAGGAGTAGCAGTGGTAGCAGGACGAGTGGTGGCAAGGCGGCGCCGGCGAGGCAACTCAACGCGACGTACGCCGCCGACCTGCCGGCGCCGCGCTGGGACTGGGAGGAGATGCCGTCTGCGCTCGTGCCCCGCCTCGACGGGGCGTCCGTGCAGATCGGGGACCTCCTCTACGTCTTCGCCGGGTACGAGAGCCTCGACCATGTGAGCCATTTCTTCTCTGCCCGCTTCCGTTACAGCAGTCCAGCTTCTTGTGAAATGTGAAACATTCAATGGTTAAGATTTATGAAATTGCCACTTGTTAGGCTTTTGCTGGAAGCTACTTCTTCGGTTTCAGTATATTACAGCGAAAACCAGTTATGCACAGTTCTTAAGTTATCCTTGGGACAGGTCCTCCCTTTCTGACATCTTGCTTTCCTTCATCTCGTTTCAGGTCCACTCTCATGTTGATGTGTACAATTTTACTTCAAACACATGGACAGGGAGGTTTGATATGCCCAAGGAGATGGCAAATTCACATTTAGGGATGGCTTCAGATGGGAGATACATTTATGCAGTGACTGGGCAATTTGGTCCCCAGTGCCGATCACCTATAGATCGTAACTTCGTTTTAGACACAGAGACAAAAGAATGGCATGAGTTGCCCCCTTTGCCATTTCCTAGGTATGTACTGTGGAGTCACATTTGGGGATTTAACAAAGTTGCTTATGTATTAGTTTTCATGGGCTATCGCCACTTAACAGTTATATGGACGTGGCTATATATACAGTATGCGCACATCCCTTTTCCATTTTGTTTTTCATCTGTCAATCCTACCAATTCATCTCTCCATAGAAATGCTCATGTGACCAAATTCACAGGCTCACAGCCACTGATATGCAGTTCTTTCCCCATCATATTGTACCATTGGCACTAAAATTACCATTAACTACTTTTTTATCATGCCGTAAGCCCATAAGTAAATTTAAAGCTCTCTCCTCTTCATATGGGTTTATGCAATCCTTTTGTGATACCTGGTCTCTGTTAGGCTAATCAATATCCTGTGTTTTCTGGTTCTTAGGACTGAATCTACTATCCACTGAGCCTACAATGAAGATATATGCAACATTTAAGCACTTAAGATGCCTAAGTATTGACTGTAGTACTGTATTTAAAAAATAGCCTTTTGTGTTTTATGGTAAACATTATCCCTAATGTACTACCAATAAGAGGACAAGAGAGCATTTGTGTTTCTGAAAAAAGGGGCCTATCTACTGTCATGTTCAATACCGTGCAATTCTTGGTAGCCATATTGTGTATTGCTCTAATCACACCCCTGCCTTAATTCATTATTAACTGAACACAATCTTATACAATAATAACATATCTTAGGTATGCACCCGCTACTCAACTTTGGCATGGACGACTCCATGTGATGGGTGGTGGAAAAGAAGACCGCCATGAACCTGGATTGGAGCCTTGGTGTGAAGGATGGCAAGGCATTGGAGAATGAGTGGCGAAGTGAGATACCCATACCCCGTGGTGGACCTCATAGGTTTGTAGAAGTGAACTTTTTGCGATTTATGCTATTTATGCAATTGCTTATTGGCATGCGTATTAGTAAGAAAGAATATATGCCATCGATTAGAATATCAGTAAAGTGTAGATGACAGTACCTCATTTATCTTACTTTTAGCTTTTGACAGGGCATGTGTTGTTGCTAATGATAAACTCTTTGTAATTGGTGGTCAAGAGGGAGACTTCATGGCAAAACCAGGCTCACCTATATTTAAATGTGTACGTAGGCATGAGGTGTGTATGCTTTACCTGACACTTTGATGCTAGAAAAACAAGGTTACTTCGTACACCTGATGTCTGTTTTCTTATCATCAATATATAGCACCTATATATGACAATGACCATTGAGCCAAGCTGATATTTTGTTATTCTTACTACATATAAGTCAATACACTGTTCTTGGCAATTATAAACAAAAGGAATAATAACTACACTAGGTAAGTGCTTTTCAACTGAACAAAAAAGAATTGGCTTACTGGCATGCACTTCCATATGAGGATTCTAGTGATTAGCCTCGATTTCAACTCTTTTGTGTGTTGCTGTTAAGCAGTTGGTTATAGTTTGATTCTGTCAGCACCACATTTGCACTTCTGCAGGTTGTGTACAGTGACGTTTATATGCTATATGATGGAAGTAAATGGAAGCAATTGTCTCCAATGCCAAAGCCGAACTCTCATATAGAGTTTGCATGGGTGGTTTTGAGTAACTCCATAATTATTGTTGGTGGAACAACAGAGAAGCATCCTATAACCAAAAAGATGATTCTTGTCGGTGAAGTCTTCCGGTTTGATTTGGAAACGTTGGTAAGTTAGCTATTGTTTAAAATTCATGATTATTTTTTTTTCCAAGTCGGATGATGTGACTAGATGAGTTAAGATATCCTATGCCATTTTGTAGACATGGTCAGTCATTGGGCGCATGCCTTTCCGAATCAAGACAGCCTTAGCTGGTTACTGGGATGGTTGGCTCTATTTCACATCTGGACAGCGAGATAGGGGACCTGATAATCCAGCTCCTAAGAAAGTTGTTGGTTGTATGTGGAGAACGAAACTACACTTTTGATGTGCGAACTGTTAACTGAAGTTTCTGTAAATTATTGTATCAGTTCCCATTCTCTAACAGCTAGGCTAGCTACTTAATTTTGTCCTGTATTGTCTGTGTTAACTTCTCTGCTGATTCATGGTTACCAATAGTCTATTTTATTTGGGGATAGTTTTGGCATCCATTTCAAAACCGAATTTCTAGGATATTTCATCTATATAGTATATGGTCAATTTGTCCAGAGTGCTGTTGGTTGTAAATGTTGCATTTTGCGGAGTTTCTAACAGAGGTTTCTGTGGATCATATACCCTTTTTTAACAGCTAGGCTGCTAGGGGGTCCCAATAGCACTTCATGTTGCGTGCTTTATATGTTGGCGTGTCTCCTGATTTAAAGTTGTTCGGTTTTGATTCTCACGTCTGGAATATTAATTTCAGGGATGTCTCCAAACAACCATAAGGACCCTTTGAAAACAATCTGGCCCCTTACAAGGCATAATGAACTATCCACTTTTTTGACACAAAGAATTGGGTTTCTTTTGGGCTGACCATCAGGTGACTGAATTTTAGAGAAATCTCAGTTAATTTTCTCACGTATCTAAATGCTCTCGTTGGATCTTTTATATACCGACCTAGAAAATCAAACCGAGAGTTATCGTCTTGCATATATCTTAGATTGTTTTGCCTAGGCAGTTTTGGTGCGATCGAGTCACTGTAATTTGCAACTACCCACCAACTTGCAGTTGAAGGGTGAACGATATTACAGCAATAGAGAGAGGGAATAATTTTAGAGACATAATTGTCATCCTCTGTACACTTATTCCCAAATCCCCAATTTAACCAGCAAGCAGTATACATTATTTTCGTAAACCTGTCATTTCTTTTAACAATTGAGTTGATTAGCTGACTTGGAGTCATGGGATAATGGCCATTGAACATAAATCGTTTTATGCCAATATCTTGCTTGACAAGTTTGAAAAAATATTCGGTGTACAAGATTTTTCAGTGCACAAGTACAAACAACCATTTTTGGCCGTTGGATCTCATCTCGGTGGCCCAGCTAAAACATGGAAACAATCACTGTGGTTTTGCGCGCAAGTGCATAAGTGTGAGAGGAGAATTCCATACTGTTCAGATTGGATCTAACAGATCATGACGAGTTTTTGCACCTGTGCACTGAAAAGATTTTTGCACCGAATATTTTTCCGACAAGTTTGCTTAAGACCGGTATTTTGTTTCACATGCATGGTTGACAGTTAATTGATTAATAAGCAAAGCATATTTCGCTTCAATTCCGTTGTCTAAAAAACGCCACCACGTTATACACCCTGTTTTACGATTCCATTTTCTTGCGGACAAAGCTTTCGCATCGAGTACAATATTTGCTACTACTATATTATTTTCTTATGCAATCATGACATTATTTGCCCAATTAATCTGCATTATTGGAGAAAGAAAAGGCCATCATGAGACAAATTCCAGAACTAAGAATCATTGCTCCTTTCCTTCTCATACTCGTATCTCATTTGCTCTATTCCAAGAAATTAAGAAATAGCACCAGAACAATTATTAAATCCAATAATAACAATAACAATAATTCTTGATAACATTTTTCTTGAGAGCACGCTGGAACTGGACATGAAGGTGACTCGAGCTAGGGGGCATCTGTAGCTTAAACTTTGCCGGCCTTTACATGGCGGTGTCGACAGCGCTTAACAATTAATTAATGACTTAATCACATGATGATTGATGAGACTGACCAGCCAGCCTTATCATCTTCTGCTTAGGTTAATGCAAACTCATTTTTATCAATTAATCCCGGCCGTCGGCGCCGTGAACGCCCGGTCTGGCGGTGGCGATCGAGTGGACGGCCGGCGATGAGCCGTCCCTGTCGCCGCTAGGCGAACTGCGAGCTAGGTCACCGAACTCCACCGCACATGCATCTGCTATGTGTGTGACATTTATACTTAGACCCTGTTTGATCCACTGTTTTAGTTTAGTTTTTTATGGTAGTTGGAAAAAATTAATAAACACTAAAAATGGAAATGCTTAATAAATTATTAAAAAAAAATTTAGATCTTTGAAAAAAATCCTATAAAGATCAAAGAAATTATTTTAAAATATTACATTGAATGATCTATGAAAATAGCAAATTTTTAAACGGAACCTAAACTAAATTAAAACAACGAGCCAAAAGAGGGCCTTAATTGTGCGAGAACAGCCTTGTTTAAGGAAGTATGTAGACGTGCGCGTGCACACACACATAAATTGATATCTAAAACCTTAAAATTATGATTGTAAACTTACCTTAAACTAACATGTGTTGGTGACGAGAGGATGAAGTAACACAGAAGTACACACACTAGGATTGTTTAACAACATATGTAAAAAATCATGTTAGCTACCAATCTACCATGCACACACCCTGTTTTACTTATGATTGTCTTTGTCACAAATTTAGATAATCGTCACATTTTGGGCAATATATGAGGCGCCACAAACAAGCCACGTATTAAAAAAAAGGATTATATATAGTCCAGCTATGATACTTGGACCACGAGGCTAATAGATACCCATAATGATGTTTCTTCCGGCTTATCTAATTTATTATTTATGGACAAGCTAAAGACCAAGAGTTTTTCATGGCGCCACACTTCGTTTGACTTTTTTTTAAAAAAAATTATAATATACCTTTAAGAAAAAAATAAAAAATGTCAGAGAATTTATGGTTTCAAAACTAAAGATAATAAACAAATGAGTCGACGAGCATAAGCAAGTCAGATCCATGATCCGTTGTGCTTACATATGATAGATGATATATAACAACTGTACAACAGGTGATCGAATGGAACGATCCAATCGCACAGTTCAATGGAAAGCAACGCATGTTTGGGGGTTCCTTTCAAGGAGGGAATGGAATGGATCATGGGTTGTAACCTAATGATACATCATCCGGCATGGCTAATGAATGCCTTCCATGGACGGTAGGCTACTGATAATTAAGTTCAATCCACATGCAGTCATGCACATCAATCAATAAAAGGTCCAAAGCCGAGTTGCTCTCCCGGGCACAGCCACGGCCGTCCGATTGCCCGCAGCGGTGAGATCTGGCCGTCCGTTAGATTTTTAGGTATAAAACAAATTTTTTTTTTCCCGCAGAGGTCAGTAGCTCGCACGGTCTGTTCTGTTGGCTAGCCGCTCCGGAGCTTGCGTGCGAGCCCGCGGTTCGAATCCTTGCCAGCACAGCCCCCAGCCTAGTAGATATACATACGCCGGTTGATCGATCATGCATATCAGCATGTGCATATGCTCCCTCCTGGCTCGAACGTACATTGATGGCCACGGAAATATATAATGCTGCTCTTGTTCTGTATGATGCTCTAAAAATTTTAATCTAAAACGTTATAATTAATAGCTCGAAAGAGGTTTTAAAGAGTACAAAAAATTATTAAAAACTATTTTAGAAGTTCCGAGAATAACCATTTAAAACCCCATAAACAGACTACAAAATACCACATCGATTGTTTGGTTTGTAAAAAAACAAATTTTAGTGTTTGTTTTTAGTTTAACTTAAGCTAAGCTAGTCCACACAAGGGCGGACACAACAGTGGGTCAGGTAGGGGATCTAGTCCCACCTACGTTGTCTATGACAGTGAAGCCCCACCTTAGATCCACTTATAATTTTTAGTGTAAAATATAAGGGAAGAATAAGCTAAACTTCAAACTTGATTTTGAGCTAAACTTCCGCCACTCCTATTATTTTTTGTTGCCTCCACCCTTGAGTCCACGCATGACCGTAGCAGTCAGCACTGCTAGAACAGTGTGATCTATTACCGAAGGTGCCATGGAGCCAGTTTGAGAGCGATCATTGGTGATGATTTTTGAACTGACACAAAAATATACACAACTGGTCGGTTAGCTGTGCCATTTTCGGATCCAAAGCTCAATCTGCCAATAAAATGCTTCTATCCTTGTGTTCACTGAAGAACCGACGCTAGTTCATATCTGCGCCAGCTTCAAATGGATCGATATATAAAGCCGCCAAGTAAAAAAAAAAACTAAAAGTGCTGAAAATAAAATTCGAGTAGCACAAAACATATAGTTAATATCCACCCAAAAATTGCAGAAAACATCGAAGGTGATACTCCAAAGGATATCTGCGCCAGCTTCAAATGGATCGATATATATAGCCGCCAAGTAAAAAAAAAACTAAAAGTGCTGAAAATAAAATTCGAGTAGCACAAAACATATAGTTAATATCCACCCAAAAATTGCAGAAAACACCGAAGGTGATACTCCAAAGGAAGGCGTCCATTGAGTTCCTATTCTCTATTTTCTCCTTAAGAAATGTACGAGCATGCAATCGGTAGGTTCAGAAGTACTCTCTCTCCGTTTCAAATTATAGTTCATTGTTGACTTTTGGAGATGCCTATATTTTTTGAATAAGACGAATGGTCAAATAAAATATCCAAAAGTCAACAGTGAACTATAATTTGGAACGGAGGGAGTACCTCTACTCGACAGCTCAGCAGTCGGAACAAGATGCGTGTATATCTAGCCCCTTACATCTTCCTTGCTATATTTTTGTGTCTGTCGAGCTAGATTCGAAAAGTAAGTGCTCTAAACGTCTACGAAGGACGGCACACATCCTTCCACCCATGATTGATTGCCGGATAGAATAGCCGAGCAGAACAGATTTAGTAGTTCGATTCCGCGGCACATACTCCGTTCTTCGGTACCACTCTAACAATTTATTTAGAGTTCGACAATATTATAAATACCAATGACTCAATGAGTAGCACTCTGGGATTCAGTCTTTGGGATGACAATGGCAAAACATAAGCTTTTGAATGCTTAGGTCGCCTCTAACCGTACCAATGTTGGACCAATGTCTTGCCTGTTGATGCAAGGCAACGCGCAAATAGGATACCACAAGGCATACTTCCACCGATCGGCACGTATGAGGCAGCCGCTTGTGTATTTAGTGATTAATTTTATTTCCTAGCTTCGATATGGATCGATTTTGCGTCACTCAATATGGTTTTTCTCGATGCATCACCTCATGTCAATTCTGCTAAAGAAAAACAAATAATTTCTCATATAAAGATTCGAAGGATATTCCCTATATTAAATTGGACTTTGCTTTCTAACTTGTACCTGCCCCTAAGGCTACGCACCGGAGCCAGCCATGTGGAACCTTCTGGCATCCTTCACACATGTTTGCGCTCCTTTGGCTCTACTCTACTACTCTAAGAACATCTCTAGCAGGGTCTCTAAAACGTTTCGTACAAAACTATTGCGAACAACATCAGTCTCTATAACGTTCTAGCAGAGTATCTATCTTAGTCTCTAAATTTATAGACTCCCTCTAGAGTCTATATTCGGAGACTCTCTAGGGAATCTCTATATCTTTTCGATGTTAGAGATTCTGTTGGAGATGATGGAAATATAGAGAACGAATAGTAATTTAGAGAAGGGATATAGAGAACGAAATGTAGAGATCTTGCCGGCGATGCTCTAACCCCCTTTGCTAATATTAAATTTCGACGACCATTTTCATGCCAACAAAAATAAGATTAATCACACAAGGATTATAGACACAATTCTTGATGGAAATGTTAGAAGAGAGTGTCTATAATTATTTATTAACGTTAATTAAGTATATAATAAAAAATGAACCTCTATTTGTTTTGGTGATTGCTCACGAAAATTTCAAGCTTCCACTCAAATTGGGGCGGCTCGCTCCGCCACGTCACCGACACCCACCTGGGATCCCGCCACGTGTCCCTCCCCTCCCCCGCCGTCACACGCAACGCCACGAAGCCACGAACACTCTAAGCACATATCCCTTCCACCATTCACAAATCCACCTTACGACAATGACATGTGGGACCCACTTATTATGGGCCCCGCAGATCGCGAGTTAAATAAAAAGGACCCACCTCATCGTCACCACCTGCCCACCCGTCGCTTATTTACGCTTGTGCCCCTCCCTTCCCGCCCTCATGGCCTCCGGCGACCAACTCGCCGGCGCCGGCGCCGGAGCACCCTCGCCGCCGGCGCCTCCGACGCTCCCTCCTTCTACTCCCCCTAGGGCTCCAATTTCGCCGGCTCCGTCGGAGAACCACACGGCGATTTCGGCCCCGCTGCTGCAGCCGGCCGACGCCGACGCGCCACTGGCCCGGTGGCTCCGGCGGCTCGAGGCGTTCCTCGCGGCGGCAGGGCTGGCGGCTTCGACGCGGATGGGCGTGGCCGCCGCGGCTTCCGCGCTCGCGGTGCTCGGCCTCGCGCTGCCGGCGGTTGCCGTGGGGCTCTCCCCGTGCCGCGGGCGCGGGAAGGGGTGCGACGAGTTCGAGGTGGAGATGTTCGAGGTGTGCGTGCTGCTGTCGCAGGCGGCGGCGGCCGCCGTGGCGCTGGCATGCGTGTCGAGGAAGATGGCTATGTACGGCCTCCGTAAGTTCCTCTTCGTCGACCCGGAGCTCGGCATGCGGATCCGCTTCCAGAAGGAGTACGTCTCCAAGATCCAGGTGATGTGTCTCCCGCCTCTGATCGACGTAATCCCGCGCGAATTTGTCGTCGCGCCGCTTCAAGTTTGAAAATTTTGGTAGAAATTGATTCAAATCGATAGTGAGTGGCTGCCAACAAATGGCTGCTTTGATCCGCACAGCATCTCGGACTCTTGGTTAGTTATTTCTAGTGTATGACTAGATGCATCTACAAGCCATTTTGTCCAGATTTAAAGCATCCTGTGAAATGGAAGGAGGAACAGTGGATTCAGGTAACACATGATTGCTTTGCTTTGCATTGGGCAAAATACGGAGGAGCCACGGATGATTTGAGGCTAGTTTGGAAGTTTGTGCTTGCATTTAGGAGGTGTGCATGTTGCATACTCCAGTGCTAGCTACTGAAAAGCGTGAGAACTCTTGCCCGGAATTCTTTTGTGGTGCCTTGGATTCATGGGTTTGTCCTTATTGAAGTGCAGATTGAGGTGATCTATTCTTTCAGTTATGTATATGTATTTGCATGTGCCTGCCTGTTTCCCCATGTGAATGGAGGTCATGGGTGCGTCACAAACACACTGTATGTGGCGACATATCTGTTTCGGTTTGTTTAGATGGAGATCTATGATTAGGGGCTGATGATACATGTTTAATGGAAGGAATTGATTGAAGCAAGAGACATGCTTGATGCATTGCTGATGATACGATGCAAGTGCTAGCCTAGTCTACAGCAATATTTTGTTAAGAAATGTACGTCTGCCAAAGTCTGTTCTTTCTAGAAAGAGCATGTTCATATTCTACCTTTTTTTTTGAACGAACGAGGCATGCGCTCTGCCATTTCATTAAGGAGAAGAGAGCTGTACACTGTACAAGGACCTAGCCACGGCTAGGAAAACAGAAAGAGATTACATTGGAACGACAAGGAGCCCCATGCTCCACCCCCTCACCTCCTCCAAGATTCTATCAACTAGCGCCCTAGAAGGAAGATTCTTATGCTGAAAAATGCGTCTATTCCTTTCCTTCCAAAGATTCCAAATAGTGTAGACTATGAGACTATTTAGGGCCTTCTTGGTAGCTTTGTCGGCTGTTTGGAAAGAGGTTGCGATCCACCAGTCGCAAAAACTCATGTTGTTTGTCCATCTAGGCGTTTGAGGGTATTGATTGAGAACCTCATTCCAAACTCTTAGAGTACTGAACAATGAAGAGCCAAGTGATTGATGGTTTCGGATAATTTTGGCATAAAGAACGGATGGGTTGGTGAGGCCAACCTTTTCGAGTCGGGACATCACCAGTATGTATGCCCCGTAGGCGAGAGACCGAGCAAAAATTTGCATTTGTTTTCATCTGCGCTTTCCATATGGTGTCTCCAAGGACCAACCCGATCGCCTGAAATTGGAGTCGATAAGCCGACCTAGTGGAGAACCGACCATCCGAGCTTGGAGTCCAAATGATCTCATCATTTGCATGTGTGAGCGCCACACCACGGTTGGCTCCAAAGGTGGAGGTAATCTGAAGTCGCTCCACCGTGTTGAGATGTCGCACCATGACTATCCATCTATCATTGGGAAGCAAATCTGCGACGGTATAATCCTTTCCTCTTACGATTTTGAAGAGGTGGGGCGCAATGTTGCGGTGCCGACCCTGCGATCGGTTGTCCACCAAAAGTTAGCCTTCCGCCATTACGGACGGTGACGCGAGTGGTCTGCTGCGAAAAGCGCTTTGTCGAATCATTGCAGGTACCGGAGAGCCCTTCCAAGGTCTGAATGGGTCGGTCGATCAAGCCATAACCACCTCAAACGAAGTCTTTGTACCAAATTTCGAAGATCCAGGTGCCAAGGCCACCCAATTTCTTTAGTCGGCACACGTTGACGATTGACAAGAGAGTGCCCACCACTGGATGACTCTCTCCCGCCAGAGAAAGGCTCGACGGATTTTGTCCAACCTCTTTGAAACCCACTGGGTATTGGAAAAATTGACATGAAGCACGTGAAGAGTGAGAGGGCGGTGTTGTGGCGTAAGCCGACCGCCTTGGTCAAGAGGCTTCCTTCCATCCTTGAAGTCGTTTTGCACTTTCTCGATTAGGGAGAAAGTGCACCTTCTTGAGCTTCGTTGGTGAAGGAAAGCCCAAGAAACGTGCGGGGAAGGAATCTCTCCTAGGGAAGGACATTAAGATGTCATCTAACTCTTCTGGTCTACAATGAATAGGGTAGGCAGCACTCTTGGCAAGATTAGTGTGGAGTCCGGACGCCTTTCCAAAGCCTTCGAGTATATTCATAGACGCCTCAATTTCACTGCGTACGGGATTTATGAGGATGGCCGCGTCATCAGCGTAGAGGGAAGTCCGCATGGAGACCGTCCGCGAGTTGATAGCAGAAAGAACATTATTTTCCTGTGCCCGAAGGAAGAGCCGCTGGATAGGATCAATGGCCAAAATGAACAACATGGGCGAGATAGGATCCCCTTGTCTAACTCCTCTTGCGTGATAAAAGGGGGGACCCGGAGTGCCATTGAGAAGGACGGAGGAGGAGGCCGACCCTAGAAGGGAGGAGATCCAATTACACCAGCGTTGGCCAAAGCCCATATGTTGTAGAACCTCTAGTAGATAGCCCCAATGAACTGAGTCGAAAGCCTTGGAGAAGTCAATTTTGAGGAATATAGTTGAGGTCTTCGTGCGTTGGTGGTCTTCGTGCGTTGGGGATCATATTCTACCTAGGCCAGTCTGACTGAATTTCCTTCCTATTTTACCCTGTGCTTTATTGTTAGTGAAAAATTAAACAAGGAAATTTATGTTTTGGACAGCAGCCATCATAGATCATACATTGATTACTCATTGTGCTAAAGAATTTCGGTATTGCCAAATCTGTATTGACATGTTTCGCAAAACCTCTATGACAGGATTTCTTCCGCACGTTGTTGTGGTGGATATTGCCATGCTTTGCTGTGAAGGTCACCCGAGAGATCTTCCGTTTTGCCCACATCTTCCATGAGTCCATCTGGAGATCATGTGCTGTATTATTTGCTTCCATCATGTCCTGGATGTATTTGACAACAATTATATTATCGTCCTGCATGCTATTCAACGTGGTTTGCAACCTACAAGTTATCCACTTTGATGACTATGGCAAACTTCTAGAGCAAGATGCAGATCCTTTAGTCTATTTAAAAGAGCACCTCCAGCTCCGCCATAATCTCTCCAAAATCAGTCACAGGTTCCGCATGTTCCTTTTGCTACTCTTCTTTTCTGTTACAGCAAGCCAGTTTGCCATTCTTTACAAGACAACAGCATATAATGGGCCAATAAATTTCACCAATGGTGGTGATATAGCAGTGAGTACTACTATATGTTTGTCTATTCCAAGTATGGCATGTGCTCCCCCCTTCCGCTGATACTGTAAGAAAAACAGATCATAAACATATTTCTTTTACGCTGCAGGTGTCTTCAGTTGTTCAGGTTGTTGGTCTTGTCCTTTGTTTACATGCAGCTGCAAAAATTTCTCACAGAGCTCAAAACATTGCTTCATTAGCTAGTCGATGGCATGCCTTAGTAACATGCTCTAGTGACTCTACTTATGTAAGCACTCCAAACAGTTCTGGAAACATCGTGCCCTTTCCAGCACATCTGTTTTTAAGAGATTTATCAGAAAGTGACCTGGAGTCTCTGGAGAGTGGCTCAGTGCAAGGCAATTCTCATGGCACAGCTCAATTGGTGTCTTACATGTCTTCGTACCACAAAAGAGAATCACTTGGTTAGTACTATATAACCTCCTTTATTCAGTGTGCTAGCTTAAAGAACCTGATGCACATCTCATTTAATATGGCTTTTATTTTTTTATTGTTTTTGCTAGAAGTGCATGCATCAGCTTTGTTTTCCTTTCTACTGCACTGTGCTCATAATTTGTTTCTTCTCTGCTGCACTGCAGTGCTCTATCTGCTAGGCAACCCAGGCGGCATCACAATATTCGGCTGGATCGTCGACCGGACATTCCTCAATACGATTCTGATGCTCGAGTTGACTCTTGTGCTGTTTGTGCTCAGCAAGACAATTGTGATGCCAGCCAAAACATTAGTACACAATTACATCAGGTTTCCATGATGGGGGAAACATTGCTATGGCAATCCGAACACCATGATAGGATGATATGAAAATCCCAAGGGTTTCTACGCCACAATGGGGCAGAAACCGGTGCTGCTGGTCTGATGGCAGCAGACCTGGTCTGGTCTTTCCAGAGGCTCAAACCACAAGCTGGATCTGCAAATTAAAGGTCAGGTCTTTCTTGAGGATTTGCTATTGAGCATGATCTCGACAAATTTCTCCTCCCCTAGCCTCAACTTCTCAGCTAATGGGTGCTGCCAAATTCACGGATACAGAAGTTTCATTTGGTTACCAAATTGCAGGCTGTAGGCGTGTGCCCGCTTGGTGTTGTGAATAGTCAGTTTTTGGTCTCTTGGACTGGTGAAAGTCAGCACCCTCGTCCTTGTAGATTGGCCACCTCGACCTTTTTGTTGTTCGAATGTACATTACTCTGATAAACGATAGATATCTATACAGGAAGATTTTTTTTTTCACGTTTTTCAATGCTCGAGTGGATTACCTAAATGCAACCTTAGGTGTTTATAGACGAGCATGTGATCTTTTGGCCCTCGGTTAAACACAACCTTAGGTAACAGATATTTCGTCGAAAATAATGATATTTTGTCATACTGTCCAAGAGCATGCATAATCGACCTACGTAAGTGAAAATACAAATCCATAAAGCGCACATATAGAGCCTGTTTGGTTCGTAGCCCTTTTTGGCCATGCCAATGAATGGTCATGATCAATTTAGGACATGACCTTTTGTTCGTAAAATTTGTACCGTTTCGTTTGTTTGGTTCGTAGTCAATAGAGGACAGCCAAATGTTGATAAAATCGGTGTTATGTTTGATTGATTACTAAATGATAATGTGCCAATCGTTCTTCTGGTCAAATAAAAATCATATAAACTTGCATAAAATTTAATAAATTTTAAAAAAAATACAAATAAAATTGGTTTTAAAATTTGAAATAGATATTAGAACATAAAAAAATGAAAAACCATTCCAAAAAGCAAAAAATATATTAAAAATGTAAAAAATATCTTATAAATTATAAAAATTAAAAACTATAAAAATGGGTTGGTTAGGATTTTAGATGAATAACAAAATTTGTTTCACGTAATTTGGATACTATACAAGATAGATATGAAAATTAGAAGATAAAATTAACTAAAATGAACTGCATGATTCAACTAGCTAGCGCTGCTACTCTTCTCCACGCGGTGAGACGTTGACAGCAGACCCGCTCGCGATAGCGTGATGACGAGGGCGAGCGAATCGAGCGCCATTGCTTTGGCGCAGAATGCAGCGTAAAAAATTTGTCATGGCTTGTTTTTTCATTGGCACACCATTTGTTGGCTATAAATCAAATGACAGCCAAATCATCTTGGCGAACCAAAATTTGGCATGGCTAACAAGGGCTGCGAACCAAACAAACCAATAGTGCCATGGACAGTCCCATAAATGAACTTGACGTCTTAATGATATTTTTTATAAAAAAAAAAACAAAGTTATCTGGGTAAAACAACAAAACATAAAAAAAAAAACATTTCCTGCATAAGTGTAAATATAACGGAGGGAAATTCACCGCCCAAGGCTTTGGCTACAAACATGGCACCTCGAACAGGAACCGGGCTGCTGGCTGTACATAACATGCGCGAGACTAACAGAAGGAAAACTCATCTAATTAGTATGGCCCGGGCGATGGTTGGAATGGGCCAAAAAGAATCGATTTTTTTTTACTATTCTCTATCAAAAGAACCTAAAAGAGCTCCTACTAAAAGGTGGGATATATCGAAGCATCAGTACATTCCTTTAAAGACAGGGCTAGTTCGGCAGATGCTTGCTCCATGTTCCTCATAATCTTCCTTTGTGTGACAACACTGAATGAGAACAAAAAAAAAAAAAAAACTTTACTTCTGTCAAATTCATGTGTACATTAAATTTGGTTGAATTCAAAGCGCAATGACAATATTTGTTGTGAACTGAACTGATGACTCACAATTGTATCAATTTAAAATGTATATAGCAGCAACATATGATGACTATTGTGTGTTGTACAAGAAGAGGAGCCAAAATGTCAAGTACCTCATAAAATTCAGGGTTCGATGCAGCTACTGAACCCCCGAACCACACTGCATAACTCTGTATAGGATGGGTAACCACGTTGACTTCAACAGGCTGACATCATAATAATAGACATATGAACGCTTCAATTTGATATAGGAATAGGAACAAAACAACTCAATCATCAACAAAATAAAAAAAATGAATAGAATCAAGCATCATTTGACTTACTTTCACCTCCACACGATGACGGGCATTAGTTGCAGCAACACGATCATCTACTATCTTCTTTATATCATTTTGGAGTCTCTTGTGGAAATCCTTAAACATGGTAGATCCACCAGATAATACTATGTTCTGCATATAGTAAAATAATCACAGAATCATGTGATCAACATATATCACTTTTCATTTTTAGATGTGTCAGCACTAAGCACATCTCAAAAAAGCACCTTATACAAAGCCCTCCGTGTGTCAATTGGTGCAGATTGAACACAACTATCAATCAATTCGGGTAAAGGAGTGGAGAAGTCAGCAGAATAAATCTCAGGGTTGAAGAAGATCTGCATTTGCGTTAGCAGAATATTAGAATACATCTGATTCTGACATCCTCAAGTTCAATTTCCAAAGTAAATGCCCACTAACATTACATGCACTACATTTTTAAGGAGTAACAATAAAGGCTATGAAAAAATCATGTGCATAATGCTAAGCATTCTTGTCACTAATATTATAATTACAGATCATATTGATTTGGAGGAACACTTCAGGAAAATATATACTCCCATGGAGAGGATATTATGGATATAAATGGGAACAAACCTCTGGTCCAAGAAAGCGCTCGTATCCAATGTCAATTGTGTATGGCACTCCGGTCTTTGGTTTGATTGATGACCATTGTTTGATATATTTATCAGGCTTCTTGTCATGCTTCTTGAACTCCTAAAATTGTAATGTACACAAATAAGCAACTATAAGCCTTTCGTTTGACTGTCTGTTAACAGAAACGTCTATACTATTATAGTTCATCAATCTTGCTGATTGAACTTGAAGAATGACCTGCCGTCACACTTGTCAACACAACAGATTCACAGAACTACAAGATGCTAAAGACCATCAATCTTGCTGATTGAACTTGAAGAATGACCTGCCGTCACACTTGTCAACACAACAGATTCATACAGAACTACAAGATGCTAAAGACTGAAAGGGAAGTCTTGTAGGTATGTAATCATTGTTAGAGAAACACAAGAAATTATAAATAGATTAATAGAATTTAACTAATTTTCAAGAAATCAAATATAGGTTAGCAGTAGTTTTTTCGCAGAGACTATTCCATTTAACAATGTAATTGTGTAGAGCAACAGGCAATAGAAGGACAAAAATATTATTCAGCCATTATTCCAAACAACATATACCTTGACAATGTCTGAAGAAGTATAGCAATACATTTCTTTCACCTTGCGTGCTATATCCAAAGAATCCTCAGGTGGAAGAAGCTCACCTCTTTCCTGTGCATCACAAGATAAAATGCTACTCGTTTAAAAACTCAGTGGTGACATCTTGATAGTAAAGCAATCCTATCGACGAACATATAGTAACAAATTTGCTATTTCCTGGACAATAACATCCATCCCACTCAAAGTTTTGCAATTTAGCTAAACGCTACTCAATTGTTCTGGTTAGGAACATACTACTCAAACTTGCTCCTGTTCATGTATTTGCAGTATACCAGTGCTAGATGCCCTAAATAAGCACAAGATGAGAACCTCTGCACCTCAATGTGATACCACAAAATTTGGAAATATGGCATACCTGTAAAAGCTGCAAAACAAACTGAGTTACATCACTTCCTGAAAAGGGAAAAGATTTTATGCTACTCCCAATAACATAGCCATTTACAACTGGCACAATCTGTGGAGCTCCATCCCCAATATCAACTACTACACCTGTCATATCAGACTGAAAAGGACTATCGGTCAAATTTAACAAGTAATGTATTATACCAGAAAATAAATGGGCAATGTAATTAAAACAAGAGTACAGGACAAGAAAACTGAAAACCCAACAGTTATGAACTTAAAACTTTTTTCAGTAGTTAAGTACTTGATAGGTAGGAACTCCAATCATTATTGTTGATCAAACAGGCCACATAAAGGTGGTATTTAAATAATTCTGTTCCATCAACATTGATTTTTCCTAAGTCATAATGTCCAAATAAGCATAAGTACAGGTATTTTTGCATCTTCTTTGGTATACTTCTAGCAAGCATGCAGTGCAAAGCAAAGTATCTCTAAAGATCTTCATAATCAGAGTTCCCAATCTTAAAAAATTTATCGCAGATAATAAAGTAATGTGCACTCGCTCTGGCATTTGCAAGCGAGAATGAGATATAAGCAACAAAGTTTAGGCAGAATTAGTTTGACTAAATATCATTCTACAGTTGCCCCAAAGAAGTTTGCTTTGTCATGACAAATTTCTGCTTTTCTTCATGCTCAAAATCTTTTGCAACTGTTGCTTATTGATTGTGCAAATTACTATCACTATGCATCATGGATAGCAAAACAAAGCTACAAACTGAAATACAAGTTCGAGGAACTGACAGGCAAATAGGCAATGGATAATATAAAAAATGGACATATTTGTTCATATTTTTTTAAAAAAAAATCCGTAAAAAAATGAAAGGACAAGTCTTCAGAACCTACCGAAAAAGCTGAATTCTCATCAGAAAGACTTTTCAGATAGGCATATCCGGCAGAAAGACTGAGCACGGATTGAACAGAAATATATAAAGCAGGAACATTGAAGGTCTCGAACATTATTTCTCCAGTACATTCACGACTTTCAGGTGTACTTACAGGACTATCTGTAAGAAGAAAGTAGTGTTCCTCAGGATTGCATCGTAGATAGTTGAAAATGCATTGCTGCCAAAATCTCTCCATTGTATCCCAGTCATCAACCTAAAATAACAGAAAAAGGGTATGAATTAGTGGCAAAACACACACAAAAGAAGACAATATCACAAACACAAAATGTGTATACATACCTGACCATGATGGATTGGGTTTTTTAAACTGTACAGCCCACTAGATCTAAAATGCGAAAGGGCCTCATCACCAATAAAAAAATCAAGATCGGCCATGACACCTGCATTATATTGTGCTATCCAATTTGCACTACTGCACATCTCTGACTGGTCCAAAAAAGATTCATTCACAGCTACTACAGTAGGGATGGTGAAGGATGGCTCAGAGTTACCAGAAAATCCAAGTTTGCTATACCTAAACATATAAGCATACAAATGGTGTAAGGAAACAATCAACTAGTCAACAATCTTAGTAGAGCAAAAATTGCAGCTGTCAATAAACTGCGGAGAAATTTAAGCAGTCTTGATTGAACCGAACTGTTCCTGTCCTAAAAACATTTATTTTCCTGTCCTTGTACATTTCTTTAGGAATTGCCCCAGTGAATTAATTACAGTCCCGAAAGGGCAACATATCGCTTTCGAATTTGGTAATTTGAACCATGATCCAGATAAACATTTCGGTTTAAATTTCATAAAATGATCATTCAATATGCACGCTGTCATGCTGGAAGTGAATGACTGGTTTATTTTGTACAAATCATGAGAGGGCAAAACCAATGTATAAAAAGTGTAGACTAACTGTACAATACCGTATGAATACATGGTGCATGCAGAGCAAGGGAATTTCTTATTGAATCCTATCGTTAGTCCGAAAGTTGTGTCCCAATTAGAGTGCAACCGTAAAATGTTACAGTATTCTAGTTCCTGTTACATTGGCAACGAACGTGACGAAAATTACACGTTACAATGCAAACCTCCAAACGCATCTCCCACCCACACCACTCGGTAATCCAATCCGAAATACCCACCCTATCCCTATGATCTGATTCTGGTAAGAGTTCCTCAACCTAACAAAGGCAACGCAAATCCAAGGATGATCCAGGCACTGCTACAGCCGCCAATCAAAACGATCGGCGGAGCGGGATGGGTAGACGAGTATCATCCATCGCGGGAACCCTAGCACACGACCTACGTGCTGGCACCCAACAGACGAACATTACCGGGGTGGGTCAGAGCAAGCGAGCGAGCGAGAGAGAGAGAGGGCACGGAGGGGCCGATTACCCCGTGCCGTTGTCGATGACGACGGCGGGGCGCGCGGCGGGCTCCATCAGGGGCGGCCGCGGCGGGGCCCCGTGGGCTCACGGCTCCGCCGCGGGGGAGGCCCGGGGAGGCATCGCCTCGGCTCGGGTCGGCTGAGCTCCGGCTACGCCTGGGCGATCGAGTCGGGGATGGGGAGGCGGGGTTAGGGTTCCCGGATTGGGCGGGAGGTGGCGAGAGGTGGCGCCGACGCGACGGGGGGAGGGGAGGAAGCGAGGAAGGGGGAGTTGATTTGGTTGACGAGGGAAGCCGGAAGCGGGAAGGGAGGAAGAGGGTGGTGGCGTCGCGTCGGCGTGAGTGCGTGGCGTCGCGTCGATGTGCGCCGGGTGGGGGCGCACTACCTCTACCTGTGTGGGAAGCAAATCCCGGTCCCACCAGTCAGTGACACAAAGTCAGAGAAAAATACTGCAGAGGTTCTCGTTCTACCTGCATGTGTTTTTTTTTTTCCTTTCTGAAAAAGAAGCACATTTGTTCAGCATGGCACTATGGTTACCTCATTGAAATTTTTTATCAACACTGCTTGCAGGTGAACTGTGATAGGGATAGAACATAGATCAGTAAATATCGATGGTGAATTTTTTTTAAAAAAAAGGCCAAGCAAACCTGGCAATTTCATTGTCAAGGAGGGAAATACTTACAAAGGCTTCAAGGGCCGGAGATTGGAAAAGGAGAAAAAAATTTAGGAAAAATGGTAAAGCCGGGCCACGTCAGTCCAAACCAAAGAGGAAAAATTGGTGAAATAATATACATGTTAATAGAAATTGGGAAAATATGCGGGAGTGAGTTGGAATGACGGAAATATGCACAGCTTCCGCCACCCAGGACGGCTAGAGGCGGCTTCCGCCACCCCAGGTGGCTTCCGCCGTGCCAGACGGCTAAAGCCCCTGGTTTCGGCCACCTGCGGTGGCGGAAGCCACCTCCTGCCGCCATGTGGCATCGGCCGCTACCTGGCAAGGCCAAGGCCAGTGCCGCCTCACTCCGAGGTGCAACGGCATATTTAATTTCCCGCCCAATTTAATTAAATAGCTTGGTATAGTTGGTTAAGTTGATAATGCATCATTTTATGTAAATGATAAATACATAGATGCAATAATATTATTAGAAACTATTGGTGTCTGGGAATCACGCTCCTGAAGAGCAATGGTCCACGGACCGGCAGACGAATTTGTAGTTGGAGTGAGGCCCAATGACGACCCTTCTCAGCAACTCGGGTGGCGGCCAAGCCTGCGGAGGGCTAGGGTCGCGCTGCCTTTCCAGGCAAGGGTCTGGTGCGACTTGATGATCTGGGTACAGGTCCTCAGTACAATGCAAGAAAGAAAGAAAGGAAACACAAACCACGAAGACGATGTCGATTTACCCTGGTTCGAGCCCCCACTGCCGGGTAATAGCTCTACTCCAATTTTAGTTGATTATACGATGGAAAGCAAAGACAAGGTGCCGAGACCGGCTTGAAGGCACCGATCCCGAGCTTACAATGAAGGTGGTGAGAACTAAGACTACTCGCTAAGGAAGCTTGGACGCGGGCGTTGTTTGGGCTCGAGTCGATGGAATCGGATCGGGAAGACGGGCGAGGAGCCCCTCGATTGTCCAGAATCCTCCTTTTATAGGCGCGGGGTGTCCGGAGTTGATACCGTGGGCCCATGCCGGTCTTTACTTTAGTGGCGGTTCTTGTCTCGTTCCGGTTCTGCTCGTCCGAGCTCGCAGGAGAAACCGTCGAGTTAGTATCGACACGTGTTTGTCTCGAGGCGCCTATTCGGGAGGAAGCCTCTTTAGGAGAAAAGCACTTTCCTTTATCTCGAAATAGCCTTGACCGGATCGAAGATCTCGCGCCACCCGTTAGGGGCGTCGCAGAAGCGTAATAACCATCCGCCGCCGCCAAAGAAGGCAAGCGGCGAATGAGTCGCCCACGTACTCTCGGTCGCGGGCCTGGAAGACACAGATTCGTTCGGTCAAGGCGGAGAAAGTATGGTGGGCCATGACGGTTGTTGCCACCGCCACGGTGAGCGGATCACCATGGACTTTCTCCGGGCTAAGGGATAGCCCGGAGGACATGGTGCCGCATGGTTTGACCTAGTCAAGCCCGGGCACCACGAGCGAGTTAAGCGGCTTCTTTAGTACGGCCAGAATAGCTCGCTTAGTCTTCGCTCGTGTGGGGCGGCACAGACTGGCCCAAGGCACGCTTCCAGATAGGCCGTTTACCAATCACTAACACCAAATTTCGAGCCTCGGCGGGTCGCATGATGAGCCGGTCTGAGGTTTTAGAGGAGATCCTCATCATGCGCCGAGAGGGAAGATTTGGCTCAGGGGCCAAAGTCTGAGCATTAAACTCGATTTGATGTAAAGGTGGGGCGGTTGGGCCTCCTTGGGCACGATTCCCACGATCTCCGTTTCGACTGTTGTTTTCTTTAAAGGGCAGCGCCATGGGGAACTTCGACCGCGACACCATCCCCTTGCCTCGTCTTCATCCTCTCCTCGCTCCTTGTTCCCGCCGCCATGGTTGTCATCGAGAGAGCTACCGACGCAGGAGAGAATGGCGAGCTCGAGAGGGCGGCTTTGTCAGCCGCACGTGGAGACTTCCGGCGCGGATCCGAGCCAAGGCCCAATCCCGACGAGTTAGTCTGCTTCGAGGGTTCGGCCATCTGCGGATTTCGCATGCCGGAATCGCAGTTCATTACTGACTTCTTCGCCTTCACCGAGCTGAGGCCGGAGAACCTGTCTCCGCAATCTTTCGTCCATCTGTCGATCTTTGCATTTTTGTGCGAGGCGCACTGCGGGGTGCGGCCGACGGTGAGCCTTCTTCAGCACTTCTTCGAGTTGAAACCCGTCGGCCACCGAGTGGGCAACGGCGGGGTTTTCTACCTGACCGCGCGCCGAGGCCGAGGTAGCCAATCGTATCCCGAGTATGAGGTGAGGACGAAGGTTGACGGTTGGGCCCGGCGGTGGTTCTACCTGAACTGCGGGGGCTCGACCCTGGAATACTCTGCGGCTGCGCCGGATACGCCAATCTTCCAGCGGAGCGAGCCTCAGCCGGAGGACCAAGCCATAAAGGCTGATATCAAAGAGCTTGTTAAGGACGGCTTGACGGGCTATGAGGGCGTCGTCGGCTTCATCCGGCACCGGATCAGTCCATTGGGGCGCCACGAGCGGTGCGTCAGCGACATGGATGGTTGGGAGGATCCGGGCCGGGATTTCCATGAAGGTACGCGCGAGCCGCACCCTTAGCTTAACTTTAGGTGAAAGGCCCGTCGCGACCGCTAACGGCGTTGTGCAGGGCTCTCGAACCGCAAGGTTGGGCGGATCGCAGGGATGCTGCTACCCCTGGACAAGACTCCTCGTCGCATACGGTTTGTGAAGGACAAACTGTCCGAGGTGAGTGCCCGGAAGGTGTTCGATTGAATTTCACCGTGTCGCGCGCCGAGGTCTTGACGAGGCGCACCTTTTGTTCTCGGCGGGACGTGGAAGGTGGTTGGGAAGACTACCAGCCACGGGCTCGAATGAGGGGCCTCGCCGGGGGAACGCCGGCGGCATCAGCGGGCGCCGGTTCTATTATAACGGCGGGCAAGGAAAGCAAGACTGAAGCGGCGGCGGCGGGCTCAATAGTGGCAGCGCGAGAGCGCACACAGAAAATGCACAGCCTTTGACAGTGAGCTCCCATTCTTCGACACGGGTTGGGCGCTAGGCACCAGCGGCCCTTAAGTTTCGTGCTGCGTGTGTTCAGGGCGCGGTGCTCACGAAGAAAAGGAGAACGCACGTACCGGCCCGTGCATAAAGGACGGAGGAGGAGGTTGTCTGCCGGTATCGGGTCCGTCAATAGCAACGGCGCCGCAACGAGGGCCGACGAGGAAGACTCTTGCGGGGCGAAAGAGAGCGGCTTTGCCCACTACGAGCCGTGTCGGTGAAGTGGAGATGAGCTCTTTCTTCGCCCCACGCCAGGTGTATGAGGACACCAAGCTTGAACCGCGTAAGTTTTCGCTACGAACGCCGCTACTCGTCCTAATGTCCGATTGCCGCGCTCTTTGTTGCGGTCTTGTGGCGCCAAAGTGGCGGGCTCCGTGCTGTTTCCATCCACAGAGGCCGTGGCTGCCGAAGATGAGCCGGTCACACCTAGGGAAGGAGTGCCTTTGCGAAGAATGGAGGCCGCCGGGTCGGGCGGCGACGCAAAACAACGGCCCAGAGGAGATGTGCTCCAGGTGGCGCAGGTAGAGGCCGCCGGGTTGGAGAAGTTAAAGGGTAAGAACCAGCCGGTCCGCGGAGGATCAGTATACTGCCTGCCGGTGGCGGTACTAGACGCTTCCGAGGGAATTGCGGAAACGGTGCAGGTCGTAGTGGGCCATAACCCTGTGTGGATTACGCCCTTGCGCATTGAGGGACGCACGGCGCATGGGTGGTGGCCGATCGACCGCAGGGGGATTGCCGACCACTTCAAGACCCCGGTTGGGATGGTGCTTCCGGCGCCGGATCGGCGGATGCTGCTGGTCAACTGGTCCTGGCCAGTTCGCGTGCTTACGCCGGACGGATGGACGGGCGCGGCGATGCCTAGCGTGGCCCCGTTGGCATCCGCAGGCTGGATCTCGGCCACTCCAGAATGGGTGGAGGAACAAGACGCTGCCAGGTCGCAGGAGGCCAGCCGAACGGGCCTGCCACATCCTAAGTTCCATCCGATCCCCTGGATGGACGACCCGCACGAGCTTGTGGCGGCTAAGTGGGACGTGGACGAGTGAAGGACGCTACAGGTAAGATCCTCGCTCAGCGGGGATGCCGTGACGGCCGCGGAGCGAGCCGCCGGGCGGCGGCCGAGCTGCCGCCAAACTAGAGGACGCGGAGAAACGGGCGGCCGAACTGGCGGCCAAACTGGGGGACGCCGAGAGGCGGGCGGCCGAAGGAGGAGTAACGGCCTCGCTCTAGGTCGCGCCGCTAGCGCCGCCACGCCTCGCTCCGCTGGAAGAGATCGCGAGAATCGGTCGGGCCGTCTGCCCTCGGCGCTCTCGGAGGCTCCGCCCCCGTGCTCGCAGAATATGCGCAGGGCCGTCGAAGCAAGGATGGAGAACATGCTTGTTCAAACCAGACTGGTAGTGCCCTTCAACTTGCGCGTTATGCTTAAGTACCGAATCTTTCGCGCTTCTGAGGCGGCTTCCTCTGTTTCAGCTTTACACGCTTATCGCTGGTTCGTCCTCGCTGATGGGAGTGATGGGCGGACAGTCAGATGACAACGCGGCGAAGATCGAGCGCCTTTCAGCCGGGCTAGCGCAAGCCCAGGCCCGGGCAACACGTGCGGAAGGGCTAACCGCCTTGGTCGAGGCTCGTGCCACGACACGTGTCACCGAGTTAGAGGCCGCGCTGAGGTCGTCGCAGGAGAAAGAGCAGGAGGCCAAGGCGGGGCTCGAATAAGCCCGGGAGGCAGAGGAAAACACAAAGATCCAAGCCCAGGCGGCTCGCGAAGAAGCGGACAGGGCTCGGATCCTTTTTGACGAGGAGTATAAACGTAGAGAGACGGCCATAAAAGAGCTGGCGGCCACAAAATCTGAGCATAACTCCGCTGCTCGGGCTTGAGGAAACTTGCAAGCAGGCTCATGGTCGAGAGCCTGTCTGCGGAAAACGGGCGAAGTCGTGGCGAGTCGAGTCTCTAAAGAGGCAGGAGGCGAGCTTGTCAAGCTCGGTCAAATCGCGCCAAGAGCAGAACGACATGGCCGCACGAGCCATAGAGTTGCTTCAGGCGCAGACGCGAATCCGAGAGTTAGAGAACGAGCTAGAGAAGCTCAAGCTGCAGCATGGACCGTAGTCTGACCCGGTCTATCCGTTCCCGGGCTCTGCGCCACGTACTTGTGTATTTTTCTTTTGAATGTTTGTTTAGTCGGATAATCATTGCGAAATGTGTGGTGGCCGAAGGGCTTAGCCGTTTTTCACCTTAGTTTATTGTGTCAAATCGCGCGCACTATGGGCTCTGCGGCAAGGCACGTTGTTCCGCCGACAATGAGGGCACGCTTGTTGTGCACGGATACGGAGGCGAAACCGCTCGCGCCGGTTCACGCATCCGGCCTGAGCCACGCGTCGAGCCGCGAACGCATCTCCGGGCTTTGCTTGCGTAGGTGGGCCAGGACCTACGGGGTAGTCCTTGACTTGCGATGACTTCTCCCTTGCCATCGACAAGGCGGGCACGGTCGTCTGCGGCGATTAAGCGCGGTTGGTATTCCGCGAGACGGCGCGTGCGCTCGCGTCTCTTCAGTTAGGACAGTGGGTTTTAATTGCTTGCCTCTTCGCGCAGCGGCGCTTTGGGTAGCCCGCGCAGCAATGGATCGTTAGGACCGCCGCCTATAAAGCAAGGCGCGGCAATGTTGCTGTTAACGCGTCTCCCACTTAGCTCTTTCTCAAAACTTGAAGTCTTTAACTAGCCGGAGAGAAGAGAGAAAGAAAAGCGAGAGAGGCAACAAAAGGAGCGAAATGTCTTCATCGAATGGTCGTCGGACGTGAGCTCGGATTACCTCCACGCTGGTCGGTGGCAATGACGGAGGATCTGCGCCACGGTGTTCGACTTGTCGCCGATCCGGCCGGAGGCGGAGGCGCCTGGCCGGCCCCGTCGTTCTGGCGCAGCGGTCGAAGCCGGCAACAGACGCCACTCCATGCCGACGCTGGAGGCAGGCTGCTGTGTAGCGGTTGTCAAGAGGCGAAGAGGAAGAGGCGAACACGGTGGCGGCGCAGATTCTTGCCGACGCCAGACAATGTCTTCTTGCTGGCGGCGGAGGATTTAGGCGCTTCCGCCGCACCTTACGGCGGAGCAAGAAGTCGAGGCGGCCGCGGAGGCTATCGCAGCTGAGCCTCCGGCTGCCAGGACTCCACCAACAACCGGGCGGCGGCGAGGCGCCACCCGAGCCGGGACCATCTCGAGCCCGTGATGGGCCTGCCGTCGTCATCGTCGTCATCGTCGTCGGCGGAGTCTGCGGCTCCGTCGGCTCGTCGCCAGCGCCGTTGGTAGTCATGGCGAGGTTGTAGGATTTGGGCGCCGTTGTAGGTCGTAGTAGCGCGGCGCCTTCTTTTGCGGTAGTTTAGGAGCCCGGCCTCCTTTTGTTCTTGTAAGATCTTCCGCTTGTAAAAATGCAACTTCTTTTGGGAAATCCCATCGTGTTGCTCCTGCTTGTTTGTTCGTTTCCCTTTCTTGTTCGAATCCTGAAATGCGAAAAAGCAGGGGAACTAGATGAACAGTAACGAAGTTCTAAGATGAACTTAGGAAATTTGAGCAAACAGATCGCTACTTAGAGAGTTTGTTTTTGGTGCGCCTAATCATCCAGCCCCCGGGCCGTGGCCAAGTCCAAGTGCGATCTTGAAGTTGGGCGCGGTCTAGAGACTAGAGTGATTTAGAAAAATTCGCGCGAACTCTCAACCCCCTAGTTTCGTTGGGCTGTGTAAAGGTGCAGGCCTTCCGAAATTAAGGACTTGAAAAACTCGTGAAAATCCCCGCCTCGAAGCTTTGGTGGGCAGCAGCGATGCGGGCTCAAATGGCTAAGGAAGCTCAAGCAAAAGAGCCTTCACTCGAAGGCCATGCCCAAGTTAGCCATCCAAACAATCGACGTGGGCTTATCAGACCTTTGGGTCATGGAATTCCACATCGCTGGAGATTCACTAGGGTGCGAGAGATCGGCTTATCCGTCGTGGAAATGCTCGGAATGCTTTATCCTTAGCCTTGGGCTTTTGACCACGGCTTGCTTGAAACGGTCAAGACTTAGACCGGCGTGACTCGTGATTGGGGAGAGGTTTTTTTTTGAATTGAACCGAACTGAAATGAAGGAAACTTACGACCGATTAAGCGTAGAAGCGTCGCGAAGGAGATGTTCCATGAGCTAGGAGCTCGTTCCGCCCTTGTCGGCGAGGCGTCTCGAGCCGTCGTCTTGCTACCGACTACTTTGTACGGTCCCTCCCACTTGGGGCTAAGCTTGTTGGAGCCCGCGAGGTTCGAATGCGTCGAGAACCAGGTCTCCTACTTGCGTGGTCCTTGTGTGTACGCTTGCGTCAGCAGATGACGCAGGATCGCCGGTAGGCCGCACCAAGTAGGGATTGCTTACGGCAAGCCTCAAGTAGATCGAGGTCGTTGTCGCCTCGCCGCTGACCACGGTCGGGCGGGTCGACGCGATCGGATCCTAGTCTCATTTCGCCGGGAGGACGCTTGAGCCATAGACGAAGTCGGAAAGGAGTTTCTCTCGTAGCTTTCGGCCGCCGTTGTCCGGACCGCCTGAGGATCGACGGTAGCTCGTCGACCCAACCTTGCTGTTTTGCCTTGAGGGCGTCGTAGACTCTCTTTTTGATGCCTTGGAGTAGTTGTCCGTTAGCTCGTTCAGCCGCACCATTGCTCTGTGGGTGGGCCACAGAAGCAAGGGCGAGCTTCATGCCAATTTCCTCACAGTAATCGTCGAATTCCCGACTCGTGAATTAGGTACCATTGTCAGCGATGATCCTGCTAGGTACACCAAATCTTGCAACGATGCTTCGGAAAAAACGTACCGCGGCAATTGCAGTGATGTTGAAGACCGGCTCGGCCTCGATCCACTTGGTGAATGTGTCGATGGCTACGAACAAGTATGTTCTGCCACCAAGGCCTTTGGGGAACAGTCCTAAGAGGTCCATGCCCCAAACCGCGAACGGCCACGCTAGTGGAATTGTTTGCAGCTCGTACGCGGGCTGGTGCGTCATCCGCGCATGATACTGGCAAGCTTCGCAGCGCTTAACTAAGGCTTCTGCGTCGCTCATCGCAGTGGGCAAGTAGTAGCCCATGCGGAACGCTTTGCCGACTAGAGTTATGTGCGAGGCGTGCGCGCCACAGATGCCCTCGTGAATGTCAGCTAGAAGGTACTTACCTTCTTCTTGGGTAACGCACTTACAAAGCACGCCATTAGCACCCCTTGATGCAGCAAGCCCCGCGCAAAGCGGTAAGCTCGAGCTCGCCTTTTTAGCCGAACGCCAAGAACGCCCTCGGACAATGTCCCCTGTTCCAAGAACTGGATGAATGGCGTCATCCAGGAGGTGCTTTGCTCGAGGAATGAGGCGAGGCGGATGTCTCGGTTTGGGGGTAACAACGCCCTTGGCCTCCTCTCCGAGGGAATGGAGGGCTTTAAAAGGTCAGACTAGCACACGGCGGGCCGGTTCTTGTGAGGATCCGAGCTTGGCGAGCTTATCGGCCTCACCATTCTCTTCCCCGAATGTAGCTGATTTGAAGCTCACGTAAACGCTTCTCCGCTTCCTCACTTCCGCCAGTACCGCGCCATCGAAGTCGTCGGTTGTTGAAACTCCTCCACGACCTGGCGGACGACGAGCCGCGAATCACCTTCGCAATAAGCCGTTTAATGTCGGCGCGGCGCATGCTCGTGGGCCCGCAATTAGGGCTTCATACTCTGCGGCGTTGTTCGTAGTCAAAGTGTATTTGTATGACGTCTTTGGAGTCGCTCTCCGTTGAGGGAGATGAGAACGATACAGATCCCGACGCCCGGTGGTGTGAACCGTCAAAGAACAGAGTCCACCGAAGCTTCTCGCCTGTCTTGACTTGGAGAGCCTCTCTTGCTCGTCCGGCTGGTCAATTTCTGCGACGAATCAGTTGGGTTCAGGCCTTGATCGCGTTCGGGATACAAACCGGATGTCGAACTCACCCAATTTTGACTCCAGCCAGCGACCGGCCGGTGGCCTCCGGGTTCGGAGAATGTCCTTGATCGGATAAGTAGTCGGGACAATGACTTGGTAGGCTTGGAAATAGTGACGCAACTTGCGCGAGGACATCGACAAAGCATAGCACGCTTCGAAGGTCGGGATAACGCCTTTGGCCGGTGAGTACCTCGCTCACATAGTAGGCGGGCCGTTGCTTCCCTTCTCGTTTCTATCGCCAAAGACTGCGCTTTGCGGCGCTTGGTGTCACCGAGAGGTATAGCAGAGGGCTTCCCGAGCTTGGGAGTAGTGAGGGCGGGTGGCGAGGCGAGATCTCGCTGAGTTGCGTAAACGCCGCCTCGGCTTCCTCGACCACTCGAAACTATCGTGCTTGTGCAGAGCTTGCGTAAAAGCGTGCTTCGATCTCCAAGGCGGAGATGAACGGCTTAAGGCCGCCATTTTGCCCGTGAGGGACCGGATGTCCATTACACGGGTCGGCGACCTCATCTTTTCGACGGCCTCGATCTTTTCGGGGTTCGCACCGATGCTCGCCCCGCCACGTAGCCTAGGAGCATGCCGGACTTGACGCCAAAGACGCACTTCTCGGGGTTTAACTTGACCCGGTTCTGTCTCAGGCTGTCAAAGGTCTCAGCTAGGTCGGACACGTGGTCACGGGCATCCTTACTTTTGACTACGATATCGTCGACGTAGACTTCTACGTTGCGCCCTATTTGATCAGGGAGAGTTTTTTGCATAAGACGCTGGAACGTGGCGCCAGCATTTCTGAGACCGAAGGACATGGTCGTATAGCAAAATGTGCCGAAAGGCGTTACAAAGGCGGTTTTTTCTTCGTCCTCTTTACACAACGCGATCGATGGTAGCGGAATAAGCATCCGAAACTCATCAAATTTGAATCGCCAGTAGCGCCAACTAGCCGATCTATCGTGGAAGGAAAGTTATCCTTGGGCGGCGGAATTAAGGTCGCGGTGATCGACACACATGCGCCATTTGCCTCCTTTCTTCTGGACGACGACTGGGTTCGCAAGCCAATCGGAGTGCTGAATTTCGCGGATGAAGCCCGCCTGAAGCAGCTTGCCGAGCTGGTCTTGGATGATCTTGGCCTTCCAGTCGGGGACACGCCTCTGACACTGCCTTACCGATTTCTTGTCAGGCCGGACAGCTAGCCTGTGCTCGATCACCTTCCTTGGGACCCCGGGCATATCGGACGGCTCCCATGCAAACGCGTCCTTGTTAGCCCGGAGGAAGGTAATGAGCTCGAGTTCCTATTGAGGCTCGAGGGTTGTCCCCGTGGACCACCTTGGAGGGTCGACTCCGTGAGGACGAGCGGTTTTGGTGGGCTCCTCGGTTTGTAGTGCCACCCTTTGCGCTACTGTGGAGCGCTCCTTGCCGTTGGGACCACGGGTAGGAGTCTATCTACCATGGCCGTATGGTCTCACACTGTCGAGGGCCGTCTTGTGGTTGCCCCGGGACGGTGATGACTCCTTGGGTGCGGCATCTTCGTGCAATGGTAGGCGTGGTGGAGACCGCCATGAACTTGGAGAGCAGGCGCCCCAAGATGGCGTTAGGGGAGCTCGCTTCCACCACCTCGAAGGTGACGACTCCGCTCGGAAGTTGGCGGAGGAGCCGAACGTGACGGGCAAAGACGACCGCCTAACGGGCGGCGGCGATCTGGGACAATCCCATGGAAAGGGACGGTAATGTCCTTGATCTTGGAGCGGACCGCATGAGGCCTAGGACGCGGCCGTGATGATGTCAATGAGCTCCGCCGTCCACGAGGACGCATGATCGACCCGGTATTGCCAATGGTGGGGCGAGTACCGGGAGGCGCGGGGTTTGAGAACCCGGCAGGCGATCTGTTATCGAAAAGGTGATGGCTGGCTGGACCAAGGCGTAGATTCGCCGAGGGCTTGCCGCAGAGATGTGGAGGACTCACGGGACGCGCCTTGAGCTCGCGACGAGAGGTGTAGGGCGACGTGCCGCGAAGATGGCGATGGCGTACACGGGCCTCGTGAAAGCCCCGATCCCGCCGCCCTGGGGGTGGGCGCTGCGTGGCGTGCCCTCGGCATTCCAGCATGGGACCGCGACCGCGTAAAATCCTCCAGTGGCGGGCCCATGTGCGGCGATTCTTGCGGCTTCGTGGTCGGGCGTTGATGAAGGCGGCGAGAAGAGGCTAGGGTCGTGGAACCGGTCTCGCCTCTGTTCTGCTGCTTGTGGGACGGGGAGGCCGACAGGGTGCCCGACGCCGCTGCAGCCGCCTCCAATGGGAGGAGGCCAGTAGCCAGCTAGCATGGCGCTGCGTCCGGATCTTGCCGAGGCGGGCATGTTGGCGAGGGCGTGTGGCGGCGGCACTTGGGCTGGTCGGGCTCGACGGCGGCGATGAACTTAGCGGGCTGCTCCTGCCGCTTCTTCTTCTTCTTGTCCGCCTCGGTTTTGCCCGGGCCGTCGCCGACCTTGGCCTTCTTCTTCGCACGGCCCCTCTTGCGCTCCACCACCTCAGAGGCGTTGACGTAGAGGGCGGCGGTGCGGAAGAGCTCGCTCGCGGTGTTGACCGGGTGGAGCTTGAGGTCCTCGGTGTAGCGCCGGTCCCTCACACCATCCTTGAAGGCCTCGATGATGGCCTCATCTGAGATGCAGGGGATCGTGTTGCGGGCTCTAACGAACCGGCACACAAAATCCTGAAGACTTTCATGGTCTCGCTGCACCACGAGTTTGAAATCCTGGCGGCGTCCAGAGCGGGCGTAGCACCCCTGGAAGCTAGTGCGGAGGGCATCCTGCAGCTGGGACCAGCTACGGATAGAGCCAGGCCGTTGGTTGAACAGCCAGGTCCGGGCCATGCCCTCGAGCACTGTGGGGAAGTAGTTGACCATGACGGCCTCATCTCCCCCCATGGCTCGGACGGCGGTGGCGTAGATGGAGAGGAACTCCTCGGGGTTCTTGCTCCCGTCGAACTTCTCGATTGGTCCGGGCTTGAACCTCGGCGGCCGTGGCGCTTCACGGAGAGCGCGGGAGAATGCGGGGCATCCCGGCGCAGCCTTTGGGGCAGAAGCGTCCCGAAGCGGGCCCAGGCGGGAGAACACCCCCGCGGGGCACGTGACAATCCTCCGTCAGAGGAGGCCGTCTGGGTCTGGCGCGATCGACTGCGGCGACGGCGGGAATGCTCCTGAGCGCCATCCTGACCAGAACGGCTTCGAACACCGCGGCGGTCGGACTCGTTCCCGCGCCAAATGTCCGGGCGATCGCCGTAGGTCTGCTGCTCGTGCTGGTCGATGCCGCAGGTGATGACGCCTACACCTTCGGCGATGGCCGGACACAGATCTGCCATAGTGAAGCCGCGGGGATCCTTCTCCAGCTCACGGATGACCGTGGTGATGGCGCGCGCCCTCTGGCTGGGCTGCAGCGAGTGGGTTCATCATGGTCTCCACGAGGGAGTCGGCCATTGGCGACCTGCGAAGCGCAGACGACGGTCCTCTCGCAGATCCGCCCATGACGCGATTTAACAAAGATCGTTGAAGAACACCCGGCCGCAGCAGCGACGACGCCGCCGCTCCTGGCCTCCCCATCTCCTGCGTCGCGTCGACCGCATGGCCGCGAAGACGCAGCTGGACGGGCGCGAGGCGGGAAACGTCCGGTGTTGCGGCCGGAGTGGCGGAGTCACCTAGCAGCTCGAACTCCATGGGAGTCTCGCTGACATGGGTGACGGAAGGGTCCAGCTCAGGCAGCGATTCTTCGGGGCGAAACTCTACCCCTAGGGCGAGAGAGGCATCGACCTCCATCTCATCGGCCCCGGCTTCGGCGAGGTACTCCTCCCGCCAGCCGTCGTATGACGGGACCAGATCATCGCACTCATCGAACTCGAGGTCCAGAGCCTCGTCGTTGCTCGGAATCTCAGACGTGCCCGAGGGAACGAAGTGCGGAGGGCTAGTCATGGGCCCCATGGTGGGCGCCAGCTGTCGGTGTCTGGGAATAACGCTCCTGAAGAGCAGTGGTCCACGGACTGGCAGACGAATTTGTAGTTGGAGTGAGGCCCAACGACGACCCTTCTCAGCAACTCGGGTGGCGGCCAAGCCTGCGCAGGGCTAGGGCCGTGCTGCCTTCCCGGGCAAGGGTCTAGTGCGACTTGATGATCTGGGTACAGGTCCTCAGTACAATGCAAGAAAGAAAGAGAGGAAACACAAACCACGAAGACGAGGTCGATTTACCCTGGTTCGAGCCCCCACTGCCGGGTAATAGCTCTACTCCAGCTTAGTTGATTATACGATGGAAACAGTACAAGGGTGCCGAGACCGGGCTTGAAGGCACCGATCCCGAGCTTACAATGAAGGTGGCTGAGAACTAAGACTACTCGCTAAGGAAGCTTCGGATGCGGGCGTTGCTTGGGCTCGAGTCAGATGGAATCGGATCGGGGAAGACGGAAGGAGGGAGCCCCCCTCGATTGTCCAGGAATCCTCCTTTTATAGGCGCGGCGGGGTGTCCGGAGTTGATACCGTGGGCCCCACGCCGGTCTTTGCTTTAGTGGCGAAGTTCTTGTCTCGTTCAGGGGGTTCATGCTCGTCCCGAACTGCAGGAGAAATCGGTCGTTAATCTTCGACACGTGTTTGTCTCGAGGCGCCTATTCGGGGAGGAAGCCTCTTTAGGGAGAAAAGCACTTTCCCTTTATCCTCGAAATAGCCTTGACCGGACTGAGCCAGTCTCGCCCCACCCGTTGGGGCGCGTCGATAGCGAACAACCATCCGCCGCCGCCAAAGAAGGCAAACGGCCGGATGAGTCGCCCACGTACTCCTCAGGTCGCGGGCCCCAGGAGACGATTCGTTCTTGTTAAAGCGGAGAAAGTATGGTGGGCCATGACGGTTGTCGCCACCACCTCACGGGTGAGCGGATCACCATGGACCTTCCGGGCCAAGGGATAGCAGGGAGGACATGGTGCCGCATGGTTTGACCTAGTCAAGCCCGGGCAACCACGAGCGAGTTAAGCGGCTTCTTTAGTGCTGGTCGAGAATAGCTCGCTTAGTCTTCTGTTCGTGTGGTGGGTCGGCACAGAATTGGCCCAAGGCCTGCTTCCAGATAGGCCGTTTACCAAACACCAACAGAAACATTATATTTACTTTAATTATTAGCAGAAAATATAACATTAGGAAAGGATTAGAGAAACTAGATTAAACGTAATTGATAAAAAAATTCTAAAATTTGAACCAGTTGCGGACCACTCTGGTGTTCAGTATGTGCTATTATTTGACTTATTTATTCACTCAGTTGAATTAAGTAGAAAAACTAAAACTAAGTAAGCAATGCTAAAATTAGAAACGGTGATTACTTCTGTCGGAGCAAATAAACGGTTTATGGTTTTAGAGAACTAAAGATTAAATAATAAAAATTCGGATTACATCATACAAGCAATGGCACGCGTGATGCATAAGACAATCTACCGTAGTAGTGCATCAGAACTAAACCTACATGCCTTAGAAGATATAAAAACATAGTTGTCATACACGATAACCACACTACTGGGTGCAGCGGGGGTATTTGCCCTTCGCAAACGCACTAGGTCCTGCATCCCTGGCTCTAGCAGCCCTCTCGCGCTTTCTGGCACGGTCTGCCTCATGCTCATTGAACTGGCGCTATCGGTCAGCCTCGCGCTGTGCCTAAAACTCTTCCCTCGCACGCTTGTTTCTTTCTTCCCTGAGAGCATCTTGCCACCATTCCTCGGCCCTGGCGTTGCGCCCCGCCTCTGAAATATTGCGCCCCGCCTCCCACTGCATCTATCGCTCTATTTCGGGAGTCTGCTCCGCGTCCAAATATTGTACAAACTCGCATAATGGAGGCTAAAAAGATTGAGGTTAGCATGTGCGTGTATATGTTCGTTAGGGAAGAAATAAGTAAGAAATGACTTACAAGGTACTTTGCCCTCCTCTCCATCTCGGCAGTTCGGTCGTACGCATAGTTTGCGTACTTCCAACGCCTCCTCCCGTAAGTATAGCCCATGTCTTGAGACTGCCTCAAAACGCAAAGACTGCCGCATAGACACATGGGCGGCTGAACACCTTGTGGGACGGATTCGTACAGAGACTCCCTTGATGGCGATGGGAACTCCATATAACTGTCTTGATCCTGAGAGATTTGCGAAGTGAAGTGCTTAGAATGCTCTTGTTGGTGGTGCTGTTCGAAGTGAGACCATATGGGTTTAAATAGGTGATATTGCGCAACATGGTCGAATTGAATAAGACATACGCAACGCACAGTTCGAGATGATTTAATGTGTCACGGCAGCACTTTGCAGTGATAGGTCACTTCAATAGGGACCCCTGGACCGCACAGTTCAAGATGATTTTATGTGCACTGCAGACCTTTGTAGTGATAGATCACTTCAACAGAACCAGCTGGACCACACAGTTCTGCATGATTTGATATGTCACCGCATAACTTTTCAGTGATAGATCACTTCAACAGTCTAGTCAGATATTAGCAGTGATCGGTCATGTCACGCACAGAGTACGACACTTTACCAGCGATGAGTCACGTCGCGCAGACTGTACGACACTTTGGCAGTGAGGGTTCAAGTCGCACAGACCATACGGCACTTTGGCAGACGTGTTGCTGGCAACATATCACATGGTACAAACACATAGTCCGATGCTCTGCATGTCTACATTACCAGTACGAAAAAACACACCGGACAATAGCATGACATACATAAACAGTGGCATGCATGACTTAGCGAAATTCAAAAGTACGTAACATGTGGTGCTAGCGGTTTACACACGACGCCTCCGACATGCAGGGCACAAACGTTCCGTGCGGACTTGCAACTTTAGTGTACGCCTTGTCATTTCGAGACGTTGTTTGAGATCTGCGATCTTTGCGTGCAGAACCGTGATGTATGCATCTGCTGTCATTGGAAAAGGATCATCCATCCATGATGTCATATGACAATCATTTATCTGTTTTACAAATGATACAAGGTTAGGTTACATATTAAAATTAATTCGTTATATATGAATGTAAGTAAACTCACTGCGTATAGAGGACATCGGTAGAATTTCCGTCCGGTCCAACCAGATACCAGCTTATCGAATGTCTGCACCACTGCATCAATTCCACATGCACACTTGGGCCAGTCCCGATAGATGTGAGGGCCGGGCCGCAGCATGGTTGACTGCATGCGGTAGTCCTGTTTCATTTTGATGGGAAGGTCCTCCGACGGGTGATGGGCCTGGCCTCCTGGACCGGACGATTCCCACCAACTTGGCCTAATCCATGTATTGCTGGAACGTTGTTCGGCCATCATACTACGATGGTAAATGCAATTAATGTCTGTAATTCTCATAATGGTAAATGCTTCTACTCTTCATAAATTCAACAAAAAAATATGGTGAGGGTGTATAAATATATTTCACCATTACAAATGTTGGCTTCTATACAATTAGTTAAGAAATAATACAAAGCTTTTAAAAACCAAAGAAAACAAAATTTTAACAGACGCAGCTTGTAACTTTTTATTGCGGCCCCCTTCTTCTTATGAAATCTTCGGGTGTCCAATGAAAAGGAGGTCGTGTTTGACGCATCCCCGCCGCTTGTGACGGTCCAAACCGTGTCGGCAGATGCGGCATGGGCTGGTCTGCCACCTGAGGAGTGGTGCCAAATTGATAGGATTGTCCACTATATACATTCCAAATAGCAAATGCATCCTCCTGCGGTGACAGAGCCGATGTCTGCATGTGCCAACTCGACCCGCCTGGCTGATCTGGTTGCGGGACAGGTTGGTGGGGTGTAGTAGTTGTATGTAACAAATCAGTGAATGCTACGTCCGACCCAAACATTTGTTGCCATGTGTTGTTCATATCGTCCCATTCAGCCACATTTTGCGTGGGTACGTCGGCCCTATACCCAAAAGATTGTTGCGTGCTGTAGATGTCTTCTTCCCTCCCGACCGATTGAGTTGGTTGACGATTGATATCCAGCCCATGGGGTGACTTGTACACCAGTGGGGATGCATACGGTGTAAAAGCTGAATGTTCGTGTGTACCTATATGATGGGCTGATGTCGAAGCTCGTGCCGGATCGGGAGGGGACCCAAACGGAACATGTTGGGGCTGCCTCTCCATGGACATTGTCCTCATTGATGGAGCCGAATGTTGTGAGACAGGCTCGTGCGTCTCGGTAGTCTCGGACCTGTCTCTGTTCCTTCTATTTGTGTTGGTTCGGTGGCCTCCGACTGCTCGTATTGCCGATCGCACACGGTCGCCCGTCCTTCGGAATAAACTACGAAGGGGATTCCCACTGCGCGATCCCCCGGCCTACTCCGTTTGGGTCATCAGGAAGTCCGCCTCGTCTTGCACGTACGCACTCTCCTGTGTCTGTATTGAAACATATAAAACCGTTAGGTACGTAAGATATGAGCTTTGAACATATGATCAGACATTTACGCAGTCACACGTACCAGACGGTACACTCGTTCAGCTACAGTTGCTGCGTACGGTTGTTGATGCTGCTGCGCTGGTCGATTTAATAAATGGCATCTTGTCCTCGCCCTATACCAATTGTAATAGGCATTGTAGTCATATGGATTGTAAGGTCCAACAGGAACGACGACATCCATAGTGGCTGCCTCCATCCAGCGGCGATGTGTGACGCGTTCTGCACCGTCCAATTAGGCTTGTGTCCCTGGCCGGTCCTCCTGAAATAACAAATAGTCAACGTGGTTAGTATGAACAAAAATAAAATGTAACGAGTGTAAATAAATGTGGTTGATAGAAAACATACCCATGCGAGCGACCGGCGTCTCGCGGTGGAGGAACAGGGACTAATTGACGGTATCCAAATTGGCGCAAAACACGCTCCGGTAAGTATACCTCGACAGCGTTCATGCATACTAGATGACATTTCGTCAACCAGTACGCTTCACTATTTAAGCAAGCTGCCGAGATGTGTCCTCCTTCTGCTATTTCATTCATAACATATGGAGAGAAGGGTTCCAACACACATCATTTTCGATGAGAAAATCCAGGTCAGCAACGACCCGCATATAGGACCCGTGATCAATCTCGGATGCCCAACGAAGCGTGGCATTCATATATTTGTATCCAAATGTGGGGCGCTCCAACTCGTGCAGATCATCGGAAACGTCCACCGGGTACTACGCCTGCTTAACACGCGGTCGAAGCATGGGCAGGTAAAACCATGAACACAACTGTAGCAGCATGAGACAACCTGCCATGATCGAACTATCCGCTGTCCTCCGACATGCCTCGCACAAAGTGTGGTATGTGTCGGCAAGAATAGCGAAGTCCCAGCTGAAGGCATCTGGCTGGTTCCCGTGAAGAGCATCAGACGCGAGTTGGCGAGCAACCCACACAAGATGCGCACCAACGGAATCTCCATTTGTGTGAGTGAACATAACACTTTCAAGTAATAGAAGTAGATATACTTCGTAGTGCCTGTTCACGGTCTCAAAGTCCGCCTCTTTTGGGCAATCCCCATACTCGGCTAATGCTTTCAGCCACGAGAATGACACCCCCTGGTCACTCTTCGTACCGTATTCAGCGCCGAACCTGTAGTTTTGTTTTCTTGTTGTAAGTGTACAAATAAAAATGATTAATTATCCAATAGATTCGAATAATAGATTATTTCGTATCTGTTCTCTACGTAGTGTTGCCATTCAAGTCGTTCTGGTTTGATGACAACAAATGGGCGACCCTCCATGGGAAGACCAGTAATCATTGCGACATCTCGCAACGTGATGGTCATCTTCCCACACGGAAAGTGAAATGTATGTGTCTCAGGACGCCATCTGTCCGTAAGTGCAGTTAAAAGTTCAGGTCGCAGATGCGGGAGAGGCGTCCTCGCTCCACCTGGCAAGTTTGCCCCATCTATTAGCAATGCAAAGGGGAGCAATCCACAGTACGCCAGAGGTACACGGAATCTCTCATCTAGCCTTTTAAGGAGCCTGGATCCCCTCAGACGAAAGGGTCGTAGCTACGAAAATAGCAAATTACCGTAAAAAACATATATGCATTCATTCCAAACAATAGAATGTAATGGCACCTGTATACCGGCGATCATTTTTCTTGCCCTGTGCTTACTGTCGATAGCCTCTTTCAACAACTCCGAAAGTTCCATCTTATAACCTGTGTGAACTTGACGGAATACAAATACATCTTATAACCACATTGAACTTAATAGAACAGCAATATATTAACGGTAACCATATTAGAATACATTAATACAAGGGTGTACAAATACACAACTTTCAGTTGAGGAATACATGCACTTTCTATCGCATGTCTAGTTTGGGCATCTGCGACGATCATGTCCAGACTGTATGCATCTAGCACAAAGCCTTAAACCACCACCGGATTGTGATGCATCCATGTCACCCACTAATCGTGCAGAGGGTGGTCTTCCCGGTGTGTCTCGCTTGGTAGCTAAAAACGGTAGCCATTTACAGGGCGCCTCCATATTTCTATAATTTCGATCTTCGAATTTACGAAATTTTGGCCTCCATGTGTCGCGGATTGCTTGCATTGTATAGTACGGGGACACAATTGGAAGCCATTGTTGCCACCAAGCTCACGGCAGACAGCCAGCACTTGGAAGCATGGGATATGCTCCAAGCGTGGCTTGTTGCACGAACAAACTGCTTCGTAACTCCCAATGTAGCAAATTTGCACGGTGTCGCCCACGCTAAACCCCGACATGTGTTTCCTTTGGCAGCTTATTTTGAATTCGTTCGTGGCCCTATCATATAGTTGGGTTATATGAAATTATGTTTTCAACCGTCTTTGCTCAATAATTGAGCATATCGGGGCCAAGTGAGACAAAACAAAGTTTAGGGAGTCAAGTGAGATTTTCGTCCAACTTCCGGAGGCAAAAGTGCAATTTACTCTTTTAGAAATTTTATACAAGTTTTCAATTAAACTTTTTTGGATGAATTTGGCTCGGTTGAAACCGCCTGTTCATAGCGTAGAGCATGGGCAGCATAGTCCTCAAAGTGAATCTTCTCTAGATTTAAGACTGTGAAGTCTCTTCTTTATCACTCTACGAGTCTATATTGGTACCAAATTTAGAAATTCTCTCTATATCTCTATATTCAGATATTCCTTTTTATCTCTATATCTTTTAAAGGTTAAGAAGCTTCTCCAAATCTCAATATTTAAAGATTCTCTTCTATTTTTATATCTTTTAAAGGATAGAGACTCTAATGGACATGATGATAATATAGAGAAATTTAGAGATGCTGTTGATGCTCTAAAACCTCATCAGTGATGTGAATTACATTCTCAACTTAGTACACGACAACGAAACTCAGTGGTAAGAATGGGAACAGTCCGGGGCTCCAAGTGCCAGGTTCAGAGGTAAGAACAGTGGAGTTTTAGGTTCAAAGCTGCACCATCTGGGTCAAAGAGAATTCCTCATTGATCTTCGACAACACATTTTCCACATCAACCTCCACCTTAGTCCACAGGTTTGGAAAGGAATACGAGAGCGCAACTGCTGCGGTAGAATCTTGGCTGATTGGCGATGACTCATTGCCACTTGACTTGTTTGATGTGCCATTCTCCTTTAAAAATAGCTGCGTCAAAATATCAACGCAAGGTTTCAAATCATCCCTACTCTGTGCCCTTGTCAATTTACCAAGCAGCTCGTTCGTTTTTGCAGTTCTTGCCACTTGCTGCTTTATGGTTAACTTCACTGGCTTCATATGGTCATCTAGATTTTGGTCAGAGAGGTTGCCAACCTCGTAGCCACTTTCTCTCTCTCGCAGTTTCTTCAGCTTCTGATCCAAGATGGTGGCAATACTCTCCTTGAAGCTATCTGCATATGCACGATCAGATTTTAACCTAACCTTTGCCTCAGAAACCAATACCTCCATCCTTTCTTCTAAAGTAGTAGTTTCAGCTTCAGGTTCAAGAGCAGCATCTTCTGAGAGACAGAATGTTTCCTCTAGTAATCCAATATTCTGTGTATACCTTTCGTATGCTTCATTTTCAACATCTATATCTCCTTGCATATGCTCCTTTAGCTTCGTAAATCTCCATTTATTTATGTTCACAATATCCTACAAATTAAATACTAAAATCTTTTAATCACACTAGAAAGAAAGCAATTCTAAAGTCTACACATTCAGACATGACAGAACAGCCAATAACCTTTTTGGCAAGGGATTTTTTTGTCCGGAGCGTAATCAGAAAATGATGGGAAAGCCTTTGTACGGAAGCCAATCTCGATGAAGAACTATGGCAAATGGCAAGTAAGAATCAGAATGAAGAGTCAATAACAGTTGTTCACATAAAATGGCAGTGGAGTTATGAGCTACTGGTTTCCTCATATTACCCAGTTAAAGGTGAATTGGTTGATGGTTGCTCCGACAGAGAGGTGCTAGTTGGTGGTGGCTTATCTGGCAATGTGCTGTTTTGTTTCAGAACTGCCACGAGTGAAACCAGGAAAGATTAGTAGTGTTGTTGAAAACAAAGTAAAAGGAAAATAAAAAAATTATTTGACAGGCATTGCACTAGACCAAAACAATGTAAAAGAAAGCAGAAACTAAAAAACGAATGGAAGTTTAAGACAAAGTAGGAGATTGAAGTCTATGACGCACCGATACGTCAGCCAACTCATGTATACATCCCTGATAAGCTGCTGTTACATATCGAAAAGGATAATTGGCGAGCCAACAAAATATACTTTTAATACCTGATACATCGCTAGGTACGTCCTTGATAAGCTACCTTGGAGTCTTGAGGGTTCCATCCTGGCTGCTAGTGCCAGTGCCACTCAGCGCTCAACATGCTGGAAGGGGAGCCTCACCATGCTCGAAGGGAAAGAGGAGAGGGGGGCTGGCTGTCGCCACTGGAGAGAACTACGGGTGAAGATGAAGAGAAAGGGCCAAAGGGGATGCAGCGATGGCTACTGCCATCTGCTGGAGGAAGATAGTAAACAGAGATAGCGAATGCAGCAGGCAAGTGGATGGATAATGTGGTGGGCTGGTGGTTGGCTGTATACTATAATGATCCTGGTTGGGCCTCCTTTCTGACCCAACATAAGTTTCAGTTTGGAAGAACACAGCCACAGCTCTCTTGCCTACCTCCTTTCATAAGTTAGTGGCTTTGAACCATTGATATTTAATCAATATATAAATATGTGATGATCTGGTGAATGAAGAATGAAGTCTAATTGACAAAAAAAATAATGTATTACATTTATTTAAATATATAGATGTATCAGCGTATCGGGCTTTTAAGGTATGGTGAATTGTTGTGTCACTTTATCGTGTCAATGTATCCGTATCGGTGCATCATAGATTTAGAGTCATAAATAGAACATTAACACACAATATATCATTCTAATGTAGCCACTAAGCTCGCCATGAAGACTAAATTTTCAACCAAAAATAGGTGGGGATATGGGTGAAGCCTTGCATAGACCTTGGTTCTTCTGAGCACAAAGTAGCTGAAAATTTTAATCTGAAAGGTTGTGACCTCTCAATTGAGGTCTTGGAGAGTCCAAAAAATTATTAAAAAAATTCATAGGAACCATGAGAAGAACCATTCAAACCCCCCCCCCCCTCCAAAAAAAATGACCACAAAGTACTACATCGTTTAGCTTATATATACAAAACTGACAAATTTCCAGCGTTAGCTTTTAATTTTAATTTAAACTGAAAAGAACAAAGCCATACAATAGGATTAGACCATGGCATAGCAAACGACTTATGTGTCACTACTCACCGACTACACCTGCAACCCACTGCAAAACAGCAAACCTATTGCCAACTAGAACTAGTATTACACGTACATACCGTGAATGTGGCAAGGATTCTGAGCTTTGTAGCAGCAGCTCTTGCAGCACTGGAACGGGCACCTGGAAGGTCAATAAAAGCATAATTCAGACACCCAGGAGCAATACAAAGCTCTACGAAAGACACTGACCCAAGGCATCTTCAGGTAAAGATTCAGTCAATTCTCAAAGCTTGCCACACAGGTGCAGCAGAAGCAACAGCATGAGCAATGCAATGGATTTTGCACCAGAGGTTTTGATCTTCGTACCGGGAGCGGGCAACGTTGCCGCACTGGATGCACTTGGGCTTGTTGAGGCCGCGGAGGCTTGGCTTGGGCATGTCGAAGGCAGCGGCAGGAAGCTTCTGCGGCGTGGAGTTGCCGTTGGTGACCGTCGGCGAGGGAGCAGGAGAGGGAGCGGGGGCGGGGGCGGGGGAGTCGCTGGCCGCCTTGCCGCTGGAGGCCGGCGACGACGCGGCCATTGGACCGGACCTTGGGAGCGCCCTGCACATGGAGAATCATCGAACGAATTAGGGTTTCGAATTCAAATCCGGAAAAAAAATCCACAAAAAAATCCCTAAAGAATAGCTGTTTTTGAAGTGTTTGCCATGGAGAACATCTGGAGGAAAAAAAAACTATTCGGACGAATTGGGATCAAATCCGAACTCAAAAAATAGGGGGGGGAAACCAAGGAGAAAGGGAGGGAGATGAAACTGGAGAGGGAGAGAACCAGAGTGGAGCCGTCAGAGGAGGAGGAGGAGGAGGAGGCGGGGCAGCGGTGGCCGGAGGGGAGCGGCGGCTCGACGCCGACTTGCCGTGGTCGCGAGGGGAGAAGAGCAGGTGGGCACAGCAGCGAGGAGAGGGGAGGGAAGGGAAGCGTGCCAGATCTCGCCTGCTGGCCCGCCGGCCCAGTGACTGCAAATTGGAACGGTTCATGGGCCGAGCACGCTGAACCGGGCCAGCCCAGTTACACTTACACCTATGAGTATTGAAAAAAGTACACTTTGCCCCCCTCAACTATTGTAAAAGTTTGGTTTTACTCCCTCAACTCTAAAACCGGTCATTCAACCTCCCTCAACTATCAAAACCGGTTAAATTACCTCCTTCAACTATCAAAACCATGACATGTCATCCTAGTCAGCATTTTTCTATAAAATAATTTCACAAAATTTAATAAATTGTAGAAAATTATACGAATCCCAATAAAATCAAATAAAAATACCAAAAAATTTAGAAAAATACGTAGAAACTAAATATTCAATAAAAGTATAATGTTTGTATATGTAACTATATGCACTTTTGTTGAAGAGTATCTTTTATTGATTAAAAATATCATAGAAATATAAAAAATAAATTGGAAAACTATAAATTGTAGAAAATCATAAAAATATAAAAAAATTCAAATAAATCAAATAAATTTTAGAAAATCATAGAAATATAAAAAATATAATAAAAATATCTACCAACTTGGAAAACTATATAGAATCCAAATACTATAATTTTATGTGCATAATTATATGAAAAATATATTTGTCCTATGATATCTTTTATTGATTAAATAGTTTGAGCTTTTATGGAAAATAAGTCCGGCTTATAGGAAAAGGAGAAAATTAGAGAAATATAGGGACGTTAGCTTTACCTTTTAATTTACATTTTTAAAATAAAATTCAAAGTTAGTTTGACCTTTTAATTGTAATTTTAAAATTAAATTCAACATTCAAAATGCATACCTACCTTTTGCATTTTTATTAATTTCTACAAACAAAATTTTTCTAAATTCTTTTTTAATCAATAAAAGATACTCTTCAGCAAAAAAAATGCATATAATTACATATACAAACATTATACTTTTATTGAATATTTAGTTTCTACCTATTTTTCTAATTTTTTGGTATTTTATATGATTTTATTGAGCTTCCTATAATTTTCTACAATTTATTAAATTTTGTGAAATTATTTTATAGAAAAATTGCTGACTAGGATGACATGTCATCAAAAACCATGGTGGTTTTGGTTGAAGGGGGTAATTTGACCGGTGTTGATAGTTGAGAGAGGTTGGATGACCGGTTTTAGAGTTGAGGGGGCAAAACCAAACTTTTCCAATAGTTGAGGGGAGCAAAGTGGACTTTTTCCATGAGTATTTGCTAAGAAATCCTTTTAGATAAAGTATTTGCTAAGAAAATACTTTGAAATCGATAAAAAAAAATAATTTAAAACAATATATTATAAATCAAAGAAATATAATGATTTGTTGAAGTGTGTGGTTTTTCTCTTCGTTGAGCGGTGGCAACCCTTTGCCCGGAATATAACGCTTCGTGGGTGGGGGGCATGGCATGGCGTCGCGTGGGACCCACTCGTGCATGTGTTTTCTAGCGCATGAGGTGGCATGAATGAGACCCATCGATTCCCCTTTTCCTATTTATTAACTCCATTATCTAGGAGCAGGTGTGCATGTGTGTTCCTGTGTTTGTCAAAGCCACTGATCTGTCATCTCCTATTTTTTCTTGTTTACAATATTTAATCTAACTCTTTAGCTCTCTCTATTCTCCGCTAGCTCGCTTTATTCCCCAATCTCCTACGAGCTTTGTGTCCGAATTCGGCGAGCACGACATGGGGATCACAGGATCTGAAGAAAAAGAGGGCTAACAGAAGGCCCATCACCCATTTTCGCATGGAACCTCAATCATGTAGTGTAAAACTTGTTTTTTACTTGCTGAACTTTATGTTTGTTTTTGTGAATCTTTTATCATTTGTGTCGGGAGGTCCATTCCTTATTGTCGCATGGAACCCTCAGCAATGTACGTGTGTTACTTGGTGTTTTGCGTGCAAAAACTTGGGTTTTTGCTGGCTGAACTTTTGTGTTGTTCTCATGAACCATTCTTAGATGCATCATTAGATAACCAAGTTTTACTTGTTCTTTTATCTGGTTTCCAACAATTTTATTGTGCAAATTTCACCCGTACATTTCTCACGTTTCATTAGCGGTTGGTTAAGTCTCACTAGCACTTTCAAGGTTTATCGACACTTATCGAAGTTTCACTGTTCTTTTTTGAAGATTTATTAGTAGTTTTTGCCGACGGTTGGGATATCGGTCCCAAGTCAACTAAGGTTCTTGAGAAAGGGAGATAGAAGACCTGCTGAATAGGGCGAACAGCGATCAACGAGCAACAGGGAGACACAGGGTTTTTATCTTGGTTCGAGCCTCTCAGAGGAGATAATAGCCCTACGTCCAGCCTTTCTTTATATCAAAGAGGATTACAAGGTGGGACTCGACGAGACGAACAGGTCTCAGCGAGATTATGGGTGTACAGAAAACAATATGCGATCTCCTAAAGTCTGATGGCTTCAGGTCGTCTTGGATTGGCCCTCTATACGCCTCAGGGGCCTTGCTTATATAGTGTTGAACAACCGACCTACCAAGGGATAATCGGGCCGGGCTGACCACGAGTCCGTAGCGAACTTGATACATGCCAAATATATCCCGAGGTAGATAAGGTATACTCCAATTCTTGGGGATCACGACTTCTGCTCCAATCCGAAAAACAACGTCCGGGTCTTCACGTAGCCGTGCAGAACTCTTGTTTGAGTCGGACTCAAACAGGAATCCTAGGCCGTTACGCACCGTGCCAGCCAGAAAGCTGTTCGGCAGGATGCACATGGGCCTGAAAGAACCTTCCAAGGAGCCAGGCCCTATGAGGCTGTTCGTTTGGGCCGTCAGGGAGTGGGCCATGGCAATAGACCGTGATTTAATCCCCGACAGTTAGTCCCCGAGACTCAAGTGGAAGGACTCACTAGAGTGGGGTCTTTCTCTTGAGACTCGAAGTCACGAAGAGGGTAATTTTGCTGCTACAAAGACGTAACAAACGACCGGACAGGTTATGGTTCAGCCGAACAAGATTTGTTCGGGACCGAACAAACCTGCTCAGCGCCGAGCAACTCTATTGCGTCGAACAGGGAGATGAATCATCTCCTTGAGGCTGAACGTCATCAAGGAGAGATTGGATTCTTGATAGTGAAGAGCGTACCACCACATCCGGTAAGATCAGATCTTCCGAGAGAATGAACATGGCAAGTCGCGAGATGGACTTGTGTTGCTGCATTCAGATATAAAGATACCTAGAAAAGTATGAACGAAAATAGGGGAACCACCTCTCGGGTTAGAGTTTGCTCGAGGAAATAAAGATTGCGCTCTCGAGCGAATGTCGTGCTCAGGAGCGAAGATGATGTGCCCTCAGACGTGGATCGTGTGCTAGAAGCAGACAATGCATACGAGGAGGAAGGTGACCCAGTCCTCGAGCGTAGAGCTCGTCAAAGGAACCAGGTAAAGAGATCCAGTCCCCGAGCATGGACCGGAGCTCATTAAAGGGACCAGAAAGTGCGATCAGGTGAAGACGTACACGGTCAAAGACCATCCAGTCCCCGAGCACGGAGCTCTTCGCGGGGACCAGACGCACGCTCCGCAAGAGAACGTGTGAAATCAACGCTCTACCATTAACGTACTCCCTGCCACAGTGTAAGCGTTGTCTTGGCAAGTGCAGAACCGATGCTTAGGGTGCCCGTTGCGATGAGAATCGGCTTACGATGGGCATGCCCGTTGCGCTGAGAATCGGCTTTCGATGGACAGGACTCCGTTGGTGGCGCACTATCTTGACTTAGCCGAACTGTGAAGGTCAGTGCCGGGCAAAGGCAAGAAATCATACGCGGGTGAAGTGAATCAGTCCTCGGGCATGCGCGGAGCAAACCCGGAAAGAGAGGGATGCAGACATCGGTTTTGATGGGGAAGCCTGGGACCTCGCCGCGACCATCACCGGCGTCCGATGTTCCCCGTTCCTGTATTTCCTGCAGAAGACAAACAAGAAACGAGCCAGCAAGGGAAAAAGAGAGCAAGTACAGGCTCTAAGAAGAGCAAAGCGAGTTTTAAAAAACACGTAAAAGACGACCTACCTGCACAAGACATAATTTTTTTCGGGTACGTCCCCGATAGCGTTAGTGTCACCTCGGCGAATGCGGAACCGACGCCAGGAGTGCCCGTTGCGATGAGAATCGACTTACAGTGGGCAGGACTCCGTTGGTGGTGCATTGCTCCGGATTACCGTTCCAGGGAGGACGTAGCATAGATAAAAAAGACGTGTGCGGGCAAGTGCAGCTCCGCTGTGACTAAGACCGCTAACCAGGGAAGGCGATTGGAACCTTAGCCGCAGGCAAGACGTGCGAGGCGAAATCTTATCCAGGCATGGACCCGTGTAGCGTTGGTGTCGCCCTGGCGGTGCGGAACCAACGCTAGGAGTTCCCGTTGCAATGAGAATCGGCTTACGGTGGACATGCCCGTTGCGATGAGAATCGGCTTACGGTGGGCAGAACTTCCTCGGTGGTGCACCGCCGTTAACCGGGCATGACAGCCGTTGCGGATAAAAGACATGCTCGCACGCGGGGAGCGCTACGGGAGCGAAAGACCAGGCTGATTTGTCCCTTTACCAACCAGGCAGGGGTACAGAAACGACCCTGGATTCATAAAGAGCTAAATGCAGACTCGAGCAACGAAGTTTTAGGAAAACTAACGCTAAGGAAAGAAATTGGAAAACTGAAAACGTACCGGGGTTGCCGAAATTCGCATGCAACAGCGTCGCCCATGAGGGCGAGGTTGGTCTGGTTGGTGGATCTGATCACCGTTGCCATGGCTTGAAGTCGTTCCCGACTCTGCCCAAGGGGTCCTGGGATCTTTAAGGCGTCCGTGTTTTGCCCGACCGGGGTCTGGTTACGCGGGAACTCGTCCCGAGCAGGTAGAACGTCTGCCGGGGGACTTGGCGGAGATACGCGAGTCGGGTCGTGTCGTTGTCGCTTGCGCGCGATCGCGAATCTGCTCCAAGGTTTGATTGATTGAGGCGTCCAGACTGCAGCGAACAACTTCTTACTCGCGAGCAGCCAAAATAGCCCCATCTTGCTGCCGAGCAGAATTGGACTGCCCGATCTCGTCGGCCTCCGCGGCCCGGGCAGGATCCTCTGAGGTTTCTGCGCCGGCCATGTTGACGCTGCGACGGCCATGTGCTGGCACACTAGACGGTGTCATCACTGTGTCGCCACAGGAGGAATCGACAGACATGGCCTTGGAATCCGAGAGACCTAAACCAGCGTAAAGATCGTCGGTTCCGTAATCATCGTCAATGACGGGAGCGTGATCTAAGACCATCTCCGAACATAGCCGAAAAGTTCTGTCCCAGATCTGGAAGGCGATCGAGATCGAAAGAATCGATCCGATCTGACAGGGGACGTGACATCCTGCCCTTCTGAGTCATAGCCCTCAGGAAGAGTTTCCTGGTCGCTGAAGGAGTTTGACATGCTCGAACAGGCTTGATCTACCGTCCCCACGGACGGCGCCAACTGTCGATGGTTGGGATATCGGTCCCAAGTCAACTAAGGTTCTTGAGAAAGGGAGATAGAAAACCTGCCGAGCAGGGCGAACAGCGATCAACGAGCAACAGGAAGACACAGGGTTTTTATCCTGGTTCGGACCTCTCAGAGGAGATAATAACCCTACGTCCAGCCTTTCTTTATATCAAAGAGGATTACACGGTGGGACTCGACGAGACGAACAGGTCTCAGCGAGATTATGTGTGTACAGGAAACAATATGCGATCTCCTGAAGTCTGATGGCTTCAGGTCGTCTTGGATTGGCCCTCTATACGCCGCAGGAGCCTTGCTTATATAGTGTTGAACAACCGACCTACCAAGGAATAATCGGTCCGGACTGACCACGAGTCCGTAGCGAACTCGATACATGCCAAATATATCCCGAGGTAGATAAGGTATACTCCAATACTTGGGGATCACGACTTCTGCTCCAATCCGGAAAACCACGTCCGGGTCTTCACGTAGCCGTGCAGAACTCTTGTTCGAGTCGGACTCAAACAGGAATTCTAGGCCGTTACGCACCGTGCCAGTCAGGAAGCTGTTCGGCAGGATGCACATAGGTCTAAAAGAACCTTCTAGGGAGCCAGGCCCCAGGAGGTTGTTTGTTTGGTCCGTCAGAGAATGGGCCATGGGAATGGGTCGTGATTTAATCCCCGACAGTTTTCTCAAGTTTTAGCAGTTGTTTTACAAAGTTCATCGGTTTCACACATGTTTGATTTGTATATTTGTCAAGATTCATTACAATATTTCCCAAAGTTTGGCGGTTTTTTTGTAAGGTTCCATGACAACATCATGTCGACGTCATGTGTTCCATCGGGCGTCCGACTTGTGACGTCTGTCTTAAATAATCCCAACAAGTCGATCGGGTCCATGAATAAGGAGCCAAATATTTACTTCTGTTTTCCTTTGACAGATAACACCAACTTGTTGATTAAAGCCCCCGCAGATCATTCAAAATCATTACCTCTTTGCTAGAGCAAACAATATTTTAGGTGTACTTATGTTTATCTATTTATCTGCTTATCTTATAAATTTCGATAATTTTTTTAATCGTCATCGAGATTCAAGGTCTAGTTCATTTACTCAGTATTTTAGAGCTTGTGGTTAAAAAATGAGTAAAAAACCAAAGTGTATGTTGAAAACGGAGACAAGTAGACAAGTGCAAGAAGTTTCACCCATGTAAGGAGGGAAGGAGAGAGGACATGCACAGCCAAAGGGGGCACTGCTTCCATGCATTGAAGAGAGTTTTTCTACATAAGTGCTTAATGAGTTGTGCATAACCATTGAACGGTACATAACCCAAACTGACGAGCGTTCCAGCCAAGACGTGCACCTGCAAGTTGAGGCAATGGTTGGCCTTGCATTGTATGAAACCATGCATGCATACACTGAACAGACAATGTGGCAAACTGGCAATCACCATTTACCAGTTATCACACTAAATCTAAACCATATACACATTCACTCAAGTCACAAGCGTCTTGGACTCTAGCAAGGTTGCTACAAAATTCCTAAACAAACACCAGCTAGTTTCTTCAACCTAGCGCACACATACATGCACACCAATCCTCCAAACATCAAATAACCCAAAACAAATTGTCTTTTCTGTTATATGCTTACTGAGGGAGTAAGCCATAATTTCTCCTTTTTTTCCAGATACTAGTACATGGATTTGTGTGGTGGTTTTACTTCCTACTGGGTGCTGTTTCTGACATGCACAAGATTTCTCAGCTCTTCAAATGCATCCATTGTCTCTGAGTCGAACCCGCCAGCAAACTGCATAAACTGGTAATTTAGAACGCACAGATTGCACTTACAAATTAAAATAATACATCATAACATTTTATTGAAGTAAGGTTAGCTGCAAAAAAATTGCCTTGAACCAACCAGAATGTTTCTTACGGCCAGATAAACGTACAAGAACTTACGCTTAATTAAAATCAGTCCGTGAAAATAAATATGAAATGGAAAATAAAGAGATAAATGCAATAGTTGTGATCCAAGGAACACATCATTGTCAAGAATAAGTACTAATCTGATCAGTATGGTATCCTATATAGGCATCAGACCTTGCCTTTTTGTGACGCCATTACTAGAATGTGTTACCTGATGAATTCTGAAGGCAAACCGCACAGCCTGAAGTAGCATATACTCCAGAGCTGGATCCTTGTTCAGAGGTCCCATATATTCAAGTTCCATAGCCACCCTTTTCATATACATCTTTGCTAATTTAACAGAAGCAAATTTTATCTGTAGTAACCAAGGAAAATGGATAAGAAATTACTCTAATAATATAAGGCAATACTCCAGCAGATCTAAGGCAATACTCCAGCAGATCTTTAAAGGCTGTTTTTGCTTTATGGTCTTTCGTGGCATCAAGAGAATCCAGAATCATGGAGATGCAAACAACATGATTCAATGGCAGGCTAACCATATTCATGAAGCACTAATGCACAAAAACATCACATACTATCAGAACCTAGAGAAAGTTGTACATTTGTCGTTTCAGGTTATGGTGTTGATGTTGATGTAACAACCTCCTCAAGTCAAAAAATAGGTATATGCGATTTCACCCTTAGACTGATAGTATTCTCCATGGTATGCATTCAGACTTCAGAATACCAAGGTATATATATGAAAGTTTGACTAATGGGCATCTATACGATAATTACAGTTAATAGCCAGCAATGTTAAATATATTCCAGTAAAGTAGTGCAATTCTGACTACGTCATCTCCATTTTTGTTTGCTGGTAGCAATGCAGCATTAAGAACTCACACCGACGGAGGGGCAGTCCAATACAGAATATTATAGAATGTTTACCTTGCTAATAAGATTGTTATCAAGCATCCAGTCAGTAGGAATATTGAAGTCCTTACACTGCCGCATCATAGCATCTCTTGTCCTCAGAAGGTTGTAGACACCTCGCTCAATCCTGAATAAGGAGTGCCAATAAAATATTCAGTATTTCATGTGATTCTATAAATAAAAAGAGAATATGTGACCATGGCCATACTTTTCAGATACTGTAACCATTTTCTTGAGTGCAATGTCACAGGGAAGGCGTGGATCATCTTTGTAGTTTGAAACTTCTGATTCCAATTTTTTCAGGTCTTGGTAGCCAAAAGCTGCCTCTCGTAGAGTGTCTGCCTTCCTCTCGGGCCAATCAAAATGCTTCAACACTGCTCTCTCATCCACCTTCCAGGAAGGCAATTAAATCAGCAAATAATTTAAATGATTGCTGCAGTTTAAAAGATGCATACAGATTTGTGCATTAGAATGTGCATACTAGGAAGCCAAGTTCATCATCGAGCCACTTCACAAACGCAACCACATCTTCTATATCTTTGTAAGCTGCACCAGTTACCTCCTTGATCAGTGATTTCACAAATTCACCTTGAGTCTCAACATCTGCCTTGATCTGAAAATGGAGTGGGAAGTCAAATAAATACAGTCAATGGAAATCAATGGAATAATCAGCTGCTTATTGCTATTTACATAATGTCCAATAATCTAGGCTGATTACTTCTACTTACAGCCTGCAAATGTGAAGAACGGTTCTCAATTTCGCCGATCATGCTACTCCGGACATTCACAGAGTTAGCAGTTTCACAGATCGCACCCCCGGAAGTATCTTTTTTTGAGTCCCTCCTCATAAGTGAATGGTAAAGCTCTGCAACTTGTGGTGCCCTCTTCATGACTCCAGTACTTCTTGTGGAAAACTTTGGAGGAGGAGGTGGTGGTGGTGGCCGGGGTGGATTTACAGTTGACCCATTTGATGGACCAGAATGTGACACCGAAACTGAAGGTCTTGGTGGAGGATTTGGGATACGTAAGACACGCTTTTCAACATCTAGACATTGACTCTTGCATATGTCCGACTTGCCAAGAACAAATCTTGAGCTTTCAGATAGACCAAAATCATACTTCTCCACAAGAAGATCACGCTTCTCCCTGATTGTCTGATCCTTATTACAGGAGATTGTTTCATCTGTTGTATCTGGAAGACAGATAAAGGTATCAGATTGCCGCCTCTTCATGATAGTCAAGTCCTGTGCGCATCCTTTTGGTCCACCAAGCGAATGTCTACGTGTCGGGCTTCGTGCTTCTGCAGCTTCAATCCATGCCCTATCAAGAAGAGCCTCTTTGTTTGATGATGCTTGACAGCTTTTATCATTTTGAGACCATTGCTTGATACGTTCAGCAATGCTGAACTTTTTGTTCTCAGAAGTGTTCTCGGCGTTTCTTGCACCGCCATCACCATCGTCATCATTACAGGTCATGTCATCATTGTAGTCTATCTCAGTCATTGCTCTAGCTGCTTGATCTGAGTTACAGAGCTCATGTCGTAGACATGAATTGATCCATCGAAGATAAGCAAGCTCCTCAACCTCAGTTAGGCGGCTCATCTGCAAACCCTCAACTTGCTTGCTCAAGTTCGCATTTGTGTGCCGCAACAAAGAAGCCTCGGCTTGAACCTTAGCAACTATCTCACTCTGTTGACAATAAACAGGACATAGAAAAGATTAGTCCAAATACAACTGGTAGCTCATTTCCCTTACATCAAGTTCAAGTAATAGTACCTCTGCATTCTTTTCATGGCCAGCCAATATGGACTCTGCTGAAGCGAGTTTGATTGCAAGATTTCGTTTCTGAAATTGAAGCTCTTTGTTTAAACGTCGCAACTCAACAACTTCAAACTCCAAGTTACCAGAAGAAGATGCATTGTCTCCATCCGTGTCACATACTCCATTGCCATGTCCATCCAATCTTACATTTTCTTCATGCTGCTCCACCATAGAAGAAAGAGCTGATAGTTGTTCAGATAGGCTTGTTTTCTCAGATTCTAATGAAACTTTAAGTCGCACAAGCCTGTCAATTTCATCCTTCCTAGAGTCAAGCTCCTTTTCAAGTTCAGAAACTCTTGGGTTTTCTCTGCATCGCCGCAACTCTGACTGTAATGCAAATTCCCTTTCCTTCGATTCGCGTACTTGTTCCCTGAGATGATCCAACTCAAGAAAAAGATCATGAGATGCCGGTGACCTGATAGCATGACAATCAAAGGCATGGGGACGAACTTGAGCACCAGCTGGTGAGCAAGGGAAGTCTCCCATAAGAGATCTCTTAACCCTGGAATGGTAAGGAATGTGTAGATTGATCTGGTTAACATTTTCCACACTTGCAAGAGGTGGCTTCTTGCTTGCGACTGCTGCTGTTTTCTTGGTTTTTTTGTCAGCTGTAAACCCTTTCACAATTTGGGATCCCCATGAAGATCCAAACTTGGGTTTCAGTGGATTTTGATTGCTCTTGGAGTCCACCCTTGATCTGCATGGCTTTGTTTGGTTGTCAAACATAATATCCTCTTTCATCTTCTTGCGAGATTACCGCACCCTGAAGACTAACCATGCATTGGTAACTGAATTTAACTAGAATTCTCCAGTAATATGGCCTGCAAAATAAATGAGAAAAAACAAGTCTTATTTACTTACCAACCGATGTCATGTCACCACAATAGTACAGGGGAAAAAAAACTAGATTGTAAACTTATAATGCTGAAGAACTGAAGATAAACGGTCCATGCTAAGAAAACAAATCATCAACCTAATATTTGATCAAATGAGTGTCTTGGCAAAGGCTATATTGAGGATCGAAGAAAGCCACTTAACCTTGAAAGTACCCTTTCTAGTTACTCCCATAAATGCATGCATTTCTGAAGTCTGATCACACTTGACTGACTTGATTCATATTACGCACGATACATTTCTGGAGCAGAATGGTATCCCCAGAGACAGTTTAGAGTAAACGCACACCAATAGGAGCAGATCAGCAACCTCATCTAGCCATCCCCCCAATCTCCAAAGTCCTAGTCACTATGCAACGAAGCATTGGCCCGTGCTACCACCGCGAAGCAGCACCGTCATCGACTCATCGCAGACCTGAACGATTTAGGGTTTCAAATTCAAAATCTGGGATAAATCCACGAAAAAATATAGCACCAATGTTTCTGAACCGCATTCCATGTAAAAAAACAAGCTATTTAATCGAATCTGGATCAAATCCTAGCTCAGAAAATACGGGGGAAAGCCAAGAGAGAGAGAGAGGGAAGAGAGAGGGAGGGAGGGAGGAAGACGAGACAGGGAAGGAGAAGGAACCATAGGGGCGGCGGCGGCGGCGGGGCGCTGAGCCTGGGCGGGGCAGCGATCGCCGGAGGGGCGGCGGCGGCTCGACGCCGGCTTGCCGTGGTCGCAGGCGAGGGGAGCTCAGCACCGGAGCAGGCAGGCAGTGACGCAGTGTCCGCCCGGAAAGGAAATTTTTGTTTAAACGTGGCCGAGCCTCGACTCTCGCCTGCCACACGGCGGGAAATTCAATTTTGTGAAGCCCAACAGTTTAATATTATAAATTCTTCACTTCGCTTTACAACACTCTAAAAAATTACTCCCTCCGGTTTCCACAATTCCAATTAAATGCACTCTCTCTGCTTAAGAAACCATTTAAGAGACCATGCATTAGGATTGCTCTAATACTCATCGTTTTATACATTGACACGCTGTTCGAAATACAATTTTGACCATTAATTACTAATAAAATTTATAAAATTCACAAAAATATAATATTGTGAAAGTATTTTTCAAAATGAAATTATATATATTGTTTTTATGTACATAATCCAAGTAGTTTAAAAGATTTTTATGGATAAAATTTTAAAACTTTGACTTAGAATAAAACTAAAACGACAAGTGTTACGGAACCGGAGGAAGTATTTTTTTTTCTTTCTAAAAGACACCCTCTTCAATAGAATATGGTTTTTCTAACTTATAAGACAGAGAGGGCCGTTCCAAAGTTTTTTGGGGCCCGGGGCGAGTTAAAACTAAGAGGCCTCTTACTCACATATAAGAAATCTATGTTTAAAATGATCATTTACGGAAAATACAATATGTTACGGGTTGCTCCTCAACACTTACGTTTAAATTTTCCCTGTTCATATTTCCTCGCGTGTAAAAAATATCATTTGAATTCTTAGAATTGTCTAATCATCGTTTACATCAGGCTCATGAGGTACTACAAATACAATATGTGTAGGAGACTTGAATTAATATAAAAGGATTTTTTTCATTGCTCCTTTTCTTATGAGGTCATCGTTTCTTGGTCATTTCTTATTTCTTTATTTTTTTCACACACATCCAAATAAATATTTTCTAGAAGACATATTGCAATAGTAAACACGCACAAAAAATAATGAAAAAGGAAAATAAATAGGCAACCAACCAAAATATAAAAGCTTAATTGCTTAAAATTAAGATATGAAACACCTTAAACACCTTGGATTTGAAAAGGGCCCTCGATGCTAAATTGCTAATCAGCTGACTAGCGATAGCAATGAATGACGAACTAGCCATCGGCACGGCCGCTCCATGCTACCGGGCGCCGACATGGTCTCACCGACGGCCACTGAGCACAGTGCACCCCAGTGCCCTCAGCTCTTTGCCGGTGTGCTGCCTAATGTGTTGCCGCTCAACGCTCCCGAGATCACGATGACGACACTTGACAGACTAGCTAGTTGCCTTCGTGCCTCCCTTGCATGTTGCCTCGTAGTCATCGGTTAAACGAAACGACAAAGAATAGGCTACGAAGCGGCAGGTAACGCAGTAATCGTCAACTGGTCCACTAATTACTTAATTAGTAATTGTGCATGTCAGTGGAATTGGAAAACCAAACGGCATCAACTTGAGCCACTATTAGCTAGTTTTCTGATGCGAACTAACGGGATGCTTGTGGGTTGATTTAATGGGCTCTATTGAACTTTCTTCTCAGCTATCTACTACTACTAACACCTACAAATTACATGGGTCGGGGCCCCTCTAAGTTGGGGGCCCCTGGCGGTCGCATTGCCCGCCCTCCCCTTTGGGCCGGCCCTGGACAGAGAAACAAGGATAAAAGTCTATTTTATCCTTCTAGTCGATCGTAATGATATAAACCTCAAAATGGCAAGCAAAATACAGGGAAAAAAATAAACCTTTTGAAAGTTGTGTGAGAATTGGTATTTACGAAATGTGTTGGTGGATTTTAATGTTACTTGATGGTCAACTACAAAGGTTGAATTTGAATATGGTTCATTTAAAGTTTCAAACGAATGTTATATGTGAGATTTTATATTATGAAATGTGTTCCTGGATGTTTATGGTGCTTAATTGTCATCCAGGAAGCCAAATTTTCCGTTTTTCCGTGTGTATAAGGCATTTTTCAAACACATACATTTGCTCAACTATAACGGCAAAATGGACCTTTTACCCTAGTTTCTCTCTCCTGCATGGATAGAAATAATATTTTATTCGAGAGAGTGTCTTTTGACAAAGAATAACAATTTATGCCCTTGTTTGTTTCAGATTAAAGTTGAGTTGAGTTTTACCGTAGCAAATCTGTAACCTTCTCGAAAAACAATTCAAAAAATTCAAAAAATTATGAAAATATTATTTTACGAACTTTACGAAAAACTATTTGAAAACCCACAAAATATTACTACAAAATATTACACCATTTGACCTATACAAAAATAACAAAATTTAATTTAATTTAATTTAATCTGAAACAAACAAGACCTTAGAGTGCCATATAGCAAAGAAAGAAATTTATAATGGCCTCTAGCAAAGCCACCAAATTTAGAGGGGTCTTGCAACCAATTTTGCCTAACTCCTTTTGTCATACTTGCCTGAACGTAGTTAATATAAATCATAGCACATCTTAATTTTGTGGGAATCATGCCACACTTATGTAAGCCACTTGCACATGGCATCCAATGTAAAAAAAGGAAACCTTGCACAAAAATGTCCATAAACCAAACATGCTCCTAACGCGATCAAACTTGTCTAACACAAGGTGTGTGAAACGTGTGGTGATCTTAGATTTTGTTTCATTCAAGGTCCTATTTGGTTTCAAGCACTAAGCTTGCCAACTCTTTGTCATACTTGCCTAATCATAGTCAATGAAAATCATGCCCACACCTCAGTACGACTAAGCGCCACACTCACTTACACATGTGGTCCAGTGGAAAAGGAGAACCTTGCCACACGTGTAGCTATGAACCAAATATGCATGTAACTCGGTTAAACTTTGCCTAACATAAGGCGTGAAAATCTTAATTGTGAACCAAGCAATTCATTAGTCGTCTATTGCCAATCAAACATATCCATAGTCGTGAACCAAAGTGGTTGCGAGCTTTGGCGGCCACGCATCGAGCCAGAGCAAACGAGGAGATCGAGCTGGTAGGCCAAAGGGTAGCGGAAGAAATGACGGCCCCGCCTATATGGTCCGCCGTTGTGTGGTTAAAGACACGCATTGTTCAACCAACTACAAACGTACGCCCATGATGACTTCCCCGAGAAAAAAGAAGAATGAACGAAACAAAAGTCTTACACAATCTTTGCCGCCACTACCAACCCAAAATCATCACCGCCCTTGAAATAAAAAAAAATCAAAATCAAAATCACAGTTTTCACCTCCAAAACCAACCAAGCACCCTAGTATTGAACCCCTACACCCACACACACAAATAAAATTACCACAATATAGATTGCCTCTAACATGCAACAACCCCAGCACCTCACCTCAGAGCAAGCTCCATGTTGTGGTTCTCGGTGAGTAGTATCTCTTTATTTCGTTCTCTATATCCCTTATGTAAATCACTAGTCATTCTCCATATTTTTATCAATTGCAGCATACAGACATTGGATAGAGGATCTCTAAACAGCGTCGGACGGCAACCCACGGAAGCGGAGGCGGTCCAACGCCCGTTGGACCGAGCCTGCCGTCCGATGCCATGTTGGCCGTTGGATCTCGATCCAGCGGCGGCGATAGATCTTGAGCAAACATTTGTTTTTTGTTTAGCCAAGTAAAAAATCAAAAAATCAAAAACATCATAAATATGCTCTAATCAATGTCAGGTACCACATATATTTTATATTGGTATAAAACATTTATAAATTTAGTTTATTCTTTAAAAGCGTTTATAAAAATGAATATTGGTCATCTTGATCTGAATAAAATATATGTGGTACCGACATTGATTAGAGAATGTTTATGATTTTTTGATTTTTGAATTTTTTACTTGGTGAAACAAAAAACAAATGTTTGCTCAAGATCTAACGCTCGCCGTTGGATCGAGATCCAACGGCCAGCGCGGGCGTCGGACGGAGGCTCGGTCCGACGGGCGTTGGACCGCCTCCGCGTCCGCAACCCACGGCGTCGGACGGCAACCTTTCTCGCGCTGCGGAGTTTTGAAAATAAATTGAAGGAGAAGTGAGCTGACAAGCACAGAGCAATGCAGCACGGCAACACTGACGGTTGGGACCCACCGAGGCAAATTTCTTCTGAAAACTGATGCAGCATACATTTGGCACTTTCAAAAAATTGAGCGCATTTCTTCGTAATTGCATTGAACTTGGAAACTAGTTACAGATATACAGTTGTATAATCTAATTCTACAGAGCGACCTAAAATATTACCTGCAATTGGGTGGAGATCTGATTCCTCAGCATTTTATTGACAAATCCCATACCTGAATGCCTATTTGTACTCAGCTGGTCGCATATCATATGATATGCATACATCACATAACAGGAAAGGCACTTGCAACTTGTTGCCAGGAATAAAAATGCTTGCAGCAATATTCATTTTTTTACATCTTAAACTATAAAGGCTAATTGAAACCGGTGTCAGCTATGAGAAGGGCAAGGATATAAATATCTGGTAAAGATTATTCCGTTTTCGACTGCACCAAAAAAGAGCATGGAAAAAACATTGTTGCAAAGTTGGCAAAGAAAGAAAAGAAGAATAGATAGTTCTAATTCATTCTTGCATTAACCTCACAAATGTCCGGGCTGTCTTTTCAGGCCTATATAAACAATAGGTAGATTCATGTTTCAGAGTAACTGAGTAGTAGCTTTCTGATGTTCTGAAATATTGGTATGAGGGCAAGTAGCGCAATCTGAAGATGCTCCGAACTATTCAGGCGAATACCGACTTGGCCAGTCCCCTTGTTGCTTAGATTCGCATTACCAATCAAATTGCTAGCTCTTCCAGCAGGAATCTGAGACTGGACATTGCAACCAACGGCCAGATCCCCATGCCAATCTACGACGGACAATGAAAGAGTAGAAAGCATGCGTCCTATTGGATAATCTTTATCTCTCAAAGTGGCTTCAAGACGGCCTCCACAAGCCACGTCGCCCCTCCCACTCATAGCACCACCACTAACTAAAATCCTGAGCTGCTTATTAACCACCAGTTTGTCTTCAACCTTCACACCAGCTGATATAGAATCTCCAATGAGTGTAGCAGATATCCCAGCAGCGGTATTGTTACGCTTGAAGTTCCTAAATTTTGACTCGCCGCGAATAGTGTATGCCATATCCTTGCCAAGAGACTGCAAATCAAGTCCAAGTGAGGTAGTTTTCCGCTCGCCGTGCTTAACTGAACTTGCAACCTCCATTTGCAAGGAGCAATCCTTCTTGTCTTTCGTTAGCTGGCCAGATACAGACAAAGGAACTTTACCTTTGATAGCAAATAATCTTTCAACATTCAGACCTTCATAGCCAACATCATGATCCCAACCCTGGGTTTCCAGCACAGGCCTGACAAGCCATTCACTTGGTGTATCCAGAAAACGATAGCGATGGCTAGGATAGTCAGAATCAAAAGATGAGGGTAATACCATGTCAGGCATAGGCACAGCAACATTGGTTGGAGCATTGACGTCTTCTTCTAGATTGCTGTTACTGAAATCATCTGCTCGAGCACTAGCCTCTGCTGCCATTTTCTTCATCATTCTGCGACGCTTCCTTTCCTCTTTCAGCTGTTTTTTGTAGAATAACTTCTCCCTGTAATCGAGCTCCTCAAGATATGCCTTTCTCTGTGCCTGATTCAGCGTTCCAAGCTGAGATTTTGTGAGGCGCTTAAAAGGAGGCAGGTCATCATAATCTGAACCATCATCTGAATCAGAATCACCTGCGAAATCATCTTCAAGATCATCATCATCACCAAACTGCTCCTCTGGTAACTTCAGTGGTGCTCGAGACTGAAGAAGTGTAGACAGGAGGAAAGGAAGTGGAGGCATCCTTGTACGAGAAAGTTCACCAGTGGGGCTATCCCGCAACTTGAGAAGCGCATTAGCCTCTGCTAAAACCTTGGAAGCAAAACAAAGCAATAGCAATTGTGGTTTCCAAACTTGTCCATTTGGCAACACACACTGGCCTGCCCTATTTGTCCTGCATGCTGAGTGGTTTTCCACAAGGGAGACTGGATTCATAAGACGGACATCACCAGCAGCTTGCCTTATAGCTTGCTGGACTACGTGAGACCTCTGGGTGACAAACATCTCATAGCTCAGAGGAATTCCATTTGGACCATCAGGTGGTGCAGATGCAGCATGAGTCAACACAACTATGGCGTTGAACCAGACTGATGTCCCAAACACTTTGGTAATGGTTTGTAGAAGAGGGACATCACCATAGTCCCTGCTTTGCATATCCAATCTGTCAAAATAAAGAACAATATCGGGACGACTATTGCTGATAAGCCTCTTCACAGAATTGAGAGCCTTCTGGTTGTAGTGTTGGTCTGAGGATGAGCATGAAAGGCCAGGTGTATCAATCACTTTTACCTTGATTCCCTCAACCATACCAACTACTTCTTGAACCTTTCTGGTGCTGGAATCAAAAGCATTTGTTTCCAACTTGACATCACCAAATATTGAATTGATGGTAGCACTCTTACCAACACCAGTTTTACCAATAACCAAGATAGTGCAAGCAAAATCAAGGGGCTTGTTTCCAGCAGCTTCAAAACGCTCTGCCATCTCTTGTGCTCGGTCAAAGCTGAAAGCGCCCTGACGTGCGTTTCCTCTAAGCTGTTCTGCCAACCCAAGCCGGTAAAGAACCTGTGAAACTACCGTATTATGAGGTGTTTGCCCAAACCTGTTAGCAAGGCGCAAAAATTTGACCCGGATCATCTGGAGCTTCTCAGAGATTTCATCATTCTCATTTCCATCATCCCCAGTAGACTCGGTATCCTGCCGAACCTCCCTGTCCACCGCAATAGGACCATTCGCACGGACCTGCTGAACAGGTCGAGTGGGAGGTTGTGACAAGGAAGTTGACGATCCAAGGCCCGCAGGACGAGATGGCAAAGAGGGGCCATTAGAATGACCAGACACACTAGTGGACCGTGCAGGAGATGCAGAGGTAGCTTTATTATCATCATCGGAGGAACTTGATTCGTCCATTTCCTCAACCACAACAGCTGGTTCACCTACAGATTGTGTGGGCACCTCAAGCTTGCTATTATGGGCAGCAATCTCTTCCCTGCCCTTTTCTAGCCGATCCTCTTGGCTCTGATCAACCAAAACAACATCTTTAAAATGTTCACGCTCACTTGCAGGTTGTGTGGGAAGCTCAGTGCTGCTACCATTGGCGGGAACAAACCCCACGCCCTTCGCTGCCTGCTCCTTGTCATGATCGGCCAAAACAGCTTGTGTCACACACTTCCTGATCGCTTCCACCATTGCTTGTTCCTCCCGACGCTCCTGATCCATATCATCTGCAGCGCCTTCATCAACACCAATCTCGGCGCCTGAACCACCCCCGTTCTCCTCACCATCAATAGCAACGGAGCAGAAAGCCTCATCCCCATTGTCAAGCCCGTTGCTCTGATCCAACCCAACGGCGTCCGCCCACTCCACCTCCTCGGCCAGGTCAGCCTCCTCGTCAGGCCCCATCACCCCATTCTCCAGAGCCGCCCCATTCTGCGCTCCCTGCTGACGGCAGCTCACCGACCGGTCCATCCCAGCATCATCTGAATCAAACGTAGACACCACCACACCACCATCCAGTTCCGGCTCCACCCCACCGCCCCCCGGTTCCAATCTCACAGACTCTTCCCCACGCTTCTCACCCCTGCCCCCATCAGCCAACTCCGCAGCCTCATCGCCATCGCCCTCCTGGGTCGCCGCCGGCTCCACATCGACCTGCACACCGCCCACGCCGTCCTCCTCGGCGACTCCGCCGGGGCGCGCCCTATCCTCCGCCCCGGGCAGGCGCTGCTCGCCGACGGGGCCGCTCCCCATCGCGAGCACCGACGAGGGGAAAAAAACCCTGCTTTGCCACCACCAGCACAGACGGAACGGATCAAACGACAGCAACGAAAAAAGGGAAAAAGCGAGCAACTTTTTGGCCGCGCAAGGTTGGTCGAGTGCAGGGTGGATCGGGGCTACCAACCTGGGCGGCGGCGGCGCGGGAGATCGGCGGTTGGCGGCGGTGGGGCGGTCCGGTCGCGGCCTGGAGGGGGAGATCACAAGGTGGTCTCGTCCGTCTCTTTCGAGACTTGAGAGGAGGAAACTAGGGGTTCGTCCGTCGAGTCGAGAAGAGTCCCTTTTTTAGCACCCAAAACCCTGCCTGGAGCATGGAGGAGAAAATTTTGTATTCTTCGCGTTTTTTATTTTTAAAAATATACGTGGGACTATCCGGTCATTGACAATGAACTAGGGTAAAAAATATCAAAACGCGAATTTTAAAGAACGGTGAACACCGAAAGCTCTCTGGGTTAAAGATGCACATTAGCACGGGTAGTTGATGTAGGTACGACTGAATCACAAATCCTACCGTCTATCGTTAATCCAATGGGCCAAATATTTTAGTAGAGAAGAGGACTACAATTTAGAGGGCTACTAGCGGACGACATAGCATACCATTGGGGTGACATACATGTTTCACATAAAACACTGTATGAAACACCCATGAATGCAACACGAATGAGCCGTTCATAAAACACTGAATAAAATACATGCAACGCTATATGAAACATTTTATATCTTCCATTAGTATTTCTGTAAATTTTATTTACTTAACTTCTATTTCTTGATTATTAAGTCACTCTTATTGTTAGACTCCACAATTTGTAGTGTGTGATGTTCTTTAATATATCAAGAGATTAAAGAGAACATGCTAGCAGTCGGGTGGTGGAATACATTGGTTGTGAAACCCATTATCTGGGTTTGAGCCCCCAAAGAGGAGATGAAAACCCACTTCTCACTCAAGAGTGGTTTATTTGTAGGACCGAATCATTGGATTTCTTGAATTTTAGAACAGACATGAAATGAGAGTGCAGAAGCACAATGCAACAAAATGTAAAGGTGTATCAAACATATTGAATAGGAAGCTATTAGCCAATGGTGATCCGTTGGAATAGTTTGTAATGGATTACCAGATTCAGATAGTTTCATGATTTCATGTAGTTTCATATAGTTTCAAAAAAGTTTCATATAGTTTTTCAAAAAAATAATGTATTTTTGTTAAATTTATAAAAGTTTTTATGTAGTTTCGTGCTTACATCATTGAAAGGAACTCTAAGGCCTAGAGAGGGGTGAATAGGCCATTTTTTATTTATTTAGATTATACTTGATTAAGCAACAAGATTAAGAGTGACCCAATTCTAGAAACTAGTACCCTATTAAGCGGAAGCAAATTAAACGGCTCGCACTAGCAATCTATTTTATCTCATCAAATTAATCAAGCAATTTATAACAATTCATGCAAGAAGTAAATGCGGAAGTAAATGAGACAAGAGAGGTGACACGGTATTTGTTTCACCGAAGTTCGGAGTCACCACTCCTACTCTCCGTTGAGGCTAGCCCTTGCACACAAGGACTGGCTCCCTCTTGAGCCACACGCCTCGCTTACTCCCCAGTAGTCGTTCCGCCACTCCGACGAGGTGGACTCCGTCACCTTCACACCGACTCGAGAGTAGCCACACGCCAAGACCTACTCCTAAGCCCACTCCTCCAAGAAGAACACCTCTTCAAGAGTAATAAGCCTGAATCGCCTCGATCATGCCAAATCGAAGGACTTCCATAAAGCTCGGTTTTGGAGAAGGTAGGTGGTTGATGAATTGGTGGAGGAATGGCTCTAGAACATCCCTAAGATGAGTAGATGTTGGCTATAGGTGAAGTGGAGTATCAAACCTCATAAATGGCTATCTACCCGGATCAATTTATACCCCCCGGAGAGGAACTAGCCGTTGGAGATCGGGAAGACTCCAAAAACTAGCCGTTACAATATCCGTTGGACCCGGTCCGATGGCTACAACCATGCCTCAGAACAGCTGACACACGTTCTGTCAGACCCGGTCCGATGGAGCTTTGGGCATCGGAACAAGGTACTGTCGGACCCGGTCCGACGGCGCCGGACCCAGTCCGACCAGTAATAGAAAAGCAGTTCTAGGGTTTGGGCTCGCCATACCCGGTCCGATAGACCCAGTCCGATGGCGGTCAGACCCGGTCCGATGAGCACTAAAAAGACACGGCTCAAGTGATTTTAACGGGTTGGGATCTTTAACTATTTGTGGATGGCTTGAGGACTAAGAGAGGGAGAGACTCGGCACGATCGAAACAATTAGACCCCTCTTGAAGCATGGGTGACAAAAGTAAAACTTAGCTACTCCTAAACCTACACATGACCTCTTCACTTGCGCCTGTCATGCTTGGATCATCTTGAAGCAGCTCAAATGTTCGCCGAAGCCTCACTAGGGTTCCATGAAAGCTCCAAGAACTCCCTAGCACAAATGTCTACGTCATCAATGCCACTAAAAGAATTTGGGGCTCAACGATGCTCACAATCATAATCAAATATGTTGTCATCAGCCATGCATCTATGTATAAATGGTTCATCCATTGAAAATGATACGACTATACATCCGCTCTCCTGCATTTTTGTATTGAATATGACGTAATACAAAGCAATATACCATTTGTTTATCAAAATCACATAATTTATGGAATACGACTTAATACAAAGTAATATACTATTTGTTTGTCAAAATCACATGTCGTACATGAAGTAATATATTATTTGTTTATCAAAATCACTTATGATATGTTCAGATATGACGAACTACCAACTCTTAAAACGTAACCTCCTTCCTCAGCTTCGTCTCTGTCCTATCTCTTACTTTCTCCCAATCGAGGTAATAAAGTAAATGAATCACCCCTCTCTAATCTCCTCCCCTTCCCGTTTAATTTCTTTTTTCTTGGATTTTGATAAAACAATAAGCAAACAAAGGGTTGTCCCTCACTGTTGTGCGGCTCGACATTGTTGTTGTACGTAAATCACCCTAGTTGTCGACTGGCCATCTTCCACCTCCCTCCCCCTCTCCCTCTCTCCCTCCCCCTACATGTCGGTGTCTGGGAATCGCGCTCCTGAAGAGCGGCGAGACCACGGACCGGCAGATGAATTTGTAGTTGGTGTGAGGCCCAACGACCACCCTTCTCAGCAGCTCGGGACGGCGGCCAAGCCTGCGGGGGCTAACACTACTAGAAAAATGATTATCTATGACGAAAAATCCTTGACGATGTGAACTGATGTCATAGAAAACTACTTTTTTGTGACGATTTTATTTCGATCGTCATAACACGCACTAAGCGTCGGGTAGCCCTATTTTTTAGTGACGAAATTTGAAATTTCCTCACAAAATAAATATACGCATCGTCATAGAAAATCGGATATCAGGTTGGTCTGGTAATCTCGGGCTAAAGTCATATGCATATGTTTAGTGACCTTCTTTATGGCATGGTTCCTTTCTTGGAAGTTTATCTCTTTTTGTTTTAGTTTTTAAGGCCCTATAAAAAATGGAATAGAAAAGAAAAAATAGTCAATGAGGCCATTAGAAAAATAGGATGCCGCATGTGACATCCTAATAAATATTAGAATGTCCCAAGTTTCGTTTAAAAAGAAAAACTAGGTAAAATAATTTCTATTTGTCTTTCTATATGGAAATCCCTAAATTTTCAAACAAATATACTTTATTAACATTTATTTTACAATTGGGATTTATAAATTATAAAGCCAATTCCATTCTCTGTCTCTCTTTCGTATCCTTCACTCTTTCGGTTGTCCTCGACCGGAGCCCTAGCTCTTTCCTCTCATCGTTTTCCTCTCAATCCTTCCTTGGTCAAAACCCTAACCCGGTCGATTTCCTTTGTAACTCTCTCGACCAAAACTCTATCATGGTTGACCCGACCTATCTCTCGATCAAAATCATAATCGGTCGGCGTCCTCCAAAACCCTAATTCGACTTTGAAACCTTCTCGACCAAACACAAATCCTTGGGGTCCCTACTTGATTGTATCTGCAGTAACCTCCTCAGCGTCACCGCCCCGCCCATGCCGCCTAGCCGAGCCGCCTAGCTCGCGCCGCCTGCGCTGGCCCAGCGCCGCCACTGCCCCGCTGCATCGCCGCCATGCCCCAAGGGAGCGCCACCGTAGCCGCCAGTGCCGCCTACCGCCTGTGCCGCCGATCCCCAAGTCGAGCCGCCCGGCGGTCTTTGCCAGCGCCGTCGCCGGGAACAGCGTCACCGCCGTCGTGTCGTGGCCCTCGCTGCCCTAGCCGCACTGCTCCTAGTCCGAGCAGCGCCGCCGCCAGTGCCTCGCGCCCCTAGACCAGCGGCCGCCGCTTCACCTGCGCCGCCACGCCGCCTCCGGGGCCGCCGCGGGGCGCCGCCCATCCGAGCCATGGCCGCCGCCATCTCCCTCTCTTCCCCTTGTGGATCTCTCTCTCTCTCTCTCTCTCTCTCTCTCAGCATGAGGCTACGGGGAAGAGACGGGGGGATTTTCCCCTTTTGATCTTGATGCCACGATTCGGGGAAAACCCAGCACTGTTCATCTTGATCGGTGCTATTTCTCCAATTTCTATCTCCTAAATCGCAGGTCCGATTCACTCCACGATTTGGAGAAAACCCCCCTTGCCCCGACGGCCGCCGCCTCCGTTCCCCGCCGCCGCCTCCCCTCCGTTCCCCGCCGCCTCCTCCGAAGCCCGCCGGCCCTATGGTTCCCTCTCTCCCCTACCTCGTCTTCCTCCCTCTCCTCTCTTGGTTTTCCCCCTTATTTTATGAGCTAGGATTTGATCCAGATTCAATCAAATAGTTTGTTTTTTACATGGCATACGGTTCAAAAACATTGGTACTATTTTTATATACTTTTGTGAATTGATCCCTAAGTTTGAATTTGAAACCTTAACTCGTTCAAGTTTGCAATGACAGTGCTTCTTCGCGGTGGTAACACATGCCAATCCTTCGTTGCATAGCAACTAAGACTTTGGAGATTGGGGGATGACTAGATGAGGTTGTTGATCTGATCCTATTGCCTATTGCTGTGCGTTTACTCTCAACAGTCTCTGGGGATACCATTATGAATTGGATCCCAACCCCTTATTCATTTTGGTGGGGTTGGATCTATGAGATGACCTAGTGCCTTGTTTTGATTCTTGTATCATGAAGGATGAGATGATCTGCTCTACCTCAACAACTCGGTGGCGACATTGGGATGGTGGTGGGGCGTTGGGTGTTTCCAAAGAGCAAGTCATAATTCCTTCTTGGAAGGTAATAACCTGCTAATGCATACATTGTTTTATCTTTTCTAACTCTCCATTTGGCAAATAATGTCTTGTAGAAGTACATGGTTCATTATCAACAATGTTATGAATTACATGTATGGACTATGGTGCCATTTGGCCTTTTCAGAAGTTACATAACATGCTTCTAGTTAAGCACATATTCTGTTTATGATTGTTTGAATCATTGTTGCAATTTTAATTCATGATTTACATGCTAGGTTGAAAAATATAAGTTCACAATGGTAAAAATACAAATATAAGTTCAGCATGGTGAATTTATTTAAAATTACAAGTTAGGTTCCATTAACCGTGTTTTATCATCTTAGAACTATGTTATGAAATATAATGTACATGATCTTGTGAAAGTTTTCACCTAATATTACCTTAATTGGAATATATGTATTTTGATTATGTGCGAGCTTTTCAATTGCTAGACCTTCAAACACCTGCGCCGATTGGTGGTTCTTGTATGATCGATCTCGTGTGTGTCTTGCATATAGAAATTTGGAGATGTTGAGCAATGGGGGCAAAGATGTACAAGCTCATTAGGCCAACATCAAGAAGCACATCAAATACATGGTGAGTGTGAGCGCTATGAGCCTATCTTGTTTCTTCTTTCGCAGAAGCAGATGGACCGAACCTTTGAAGGACTTGGATTTAAGGAAATATTACAAGGAGGGTTCGGTGTGTTCTTTTCTTGTTTGTTGGTTTCTTTGCGATTCATTGTTGCTTGACCGAAAGTGCTATCATCATAGACCACCTTATTTATACAACACACGAGCGGCGATGGCGAATTCCTTGTTGAATATACTATTAACTTATCATCATGGTTTTTGGAATCTATCTAAAATTTAGTAGTATCAACTACCTGACATTATGCATGTCCAAACTTAAATAAAATAGGCTAGGCGCTAAATAAATAGCATGTGAATTCAGTTTTGTCTATCTCATATCGATTCTATATATGTGAATTCAGCATATGAAATATAAAGTTTATCTATATCATTAATGTTATCTGATTAATTTAATTGTGTTTGAGAATGTCATACAAGAAGAGACAAAAGCGTAAAAGGAAGCAATGCAAGAGTTTAGAAAGAGGCAAGAGGAAAATGATGACTTCTTCGTCGCTCTCCTGGTCATTGCTAGTCAATCCCAACAAATGACTTAATGAATGTCAAGTGGTTTAAAGCTTGACATGACAAACTTATTTTGTTCTTATCGACACTAGCTAGTAGTGGTTCAATTATTGTATTGGAACTATCGATGGAATTCTATGTGAACTAGTTAATATTTTGTGGCTTAGTAAAAGTGTTGTATGTATTGCTCCAATTTTTTATAATGTGCTTGTGATGACCTATTTAATATACATGTGTGAATTGGTTCCTTAAAAATAATGTGACATATATGACACATCACCCGACACTACTGGATGATGTGTCTTTGGAGTATTCAATGATGAAAATTCAGGTCGACTGACATATTTTTATGGCGATTTTTTACGTCATACAAAATTAGAGTTAGCGAGCCAAAAGTGCTTTTGTGACGATTTTGGGCTTTTCCATGACATTTTAGATGCTTTCCGTGGCGACTTTTTTCGTCATAAAGGGATCTTTATCATGGCGCATGAACAATTAAATCACGAAAAGTTTATTTTCTATGACAAAAATTAACATTTTGTCACAAAAACTTTCTGTGGCCTTTTATACCATGACAAACTGTTTTTCGTCATAAGGTCGTCATAAAAGATCTCGATGACATTTTGTCACTTATGATGACGAATGTATAATGTCATCAATAATCATTTTCTAGTAGTGTAAGGTCATGCGCCTTCGGGACAAGGGCACAGTGCGACTTGATGATCCGGTCACAGATCCTACGTCTGAGAGGGAAGAAGAGAAAACAATACAAACCGTGAAGACACTAGTGGTTTACCCTGGTTCGAGCCCCCACTGCCGGGTAATAGCTCTACTCTAGTCTTGTTGATTATATGGTGGAAATCAGTACAGAGGTGCCGAGACCGGGCTTAGAGACACCGATCCCGAGCTTACAATGGTGGTGACTAAGGACTAGAACTACTTGCTAAGCAAGCTTCGGATGCGGGTGTTGCTTGGGCTTGAGTCAGATGGAATCAGATCGGGGATCCTTTCGAATGTCCAGGAATCCTCCTTTTATAGGCGCGGTGGGCCGCCCGAAGCTGATGCGGTGGGCCTCGCGCCGGTCTTTGCTTTAGTGGCGAGGCCCTTGTCTCGTTCTAGGGTTTTGTCTGGTCTCGAGCCTGCAGGGAGAAGCTGGTCGGGTTAGTACTGGACGCGTGCTTGTCTTAACATGCCGATTCAGGGGAGAAAACTTCTTTAGGGAGAAAGCACTTTCCCTTTATCCCCGATATAACCTTGACTGGACCGAACCAGCCCCGCGCCACCCGTTGGGGGCGTCGCGTAGCGTAACAACCATCTGCTGCCTACCAAAGAGGGCAAACGACAAGACGGACGGCCCGCGTGTTCTTCCTCGGGCTGTAGGTTCCGGGGAGCCTTGATTCGTTCACAGTCAAAGCGGGAGAAAGTATGGTGGGACACGGTGGTTGTCGCCACTTGCCCGTGGTAGGCGAATCACGAGGGACCTTCTCTGAGCTAAGGATAGCCGGAGGGTACATGGTGCCGCTTGAGGTTTGACTTGGTCAAGCAGGGCGGCCGTTAGCGAGTTAAGCGCTTCGCTAAATGCTGGTGGGGGCGGCTTCTTGGACCCTCTGCCTGTGCGATGGGCTGGTACGGAATTGGCCCAAGGACCGGCACAGGATGGGCCGTTTATCAATCACCAACAGCCAGCCCCCGAGCCTCGAGCGGGTCACGCAGTGAGCCGGTCTGAGGTTTAGAGGAGATCCCCACCACGCGCCGCGCGGAAAGATTTGGCTCAGGAACCAAAGTCCGAGCATTGAACCCGATTTGATGTAAAGGTGGGGCAGTCACGCCTTCTTGGGCACGACTCCCACGATCTCCGCTTCGACTGTTGTCTTCTTTAAAGGGCAGCGCCGCGCAGGGGGAACTCGTACTGCGACATCATCCCCTTTGCCTCTGTCTTCATCTTCTCCTCTCGCTCCTTGCCTTCCTGCTTCCTATTCCCTGCCGCCATGGTTGTCATCGGAGAGAGCGCGCTGATGAAGGAAAGAATGGTGGAGCTGGAGAGGGACGTCTTTGTCAGGCCGGGCTCGTGGAGACTCCCCGGCGTGGACCCGGAGCCAAGACCCAATCCCGACGAGCTGGTCTGCTTCGAGGGCTCGGCCATCTGTGGATTTCAGTATCTCGGGTCGCGGTTCATCATCGACTTCTTCGCCTTCACGGAGCCGAGGCGGAGAACTGTCTCGCAATCCTCGTCCATCGTCGATCTTCGCATTCTGTGTGTGGCGCCTGAGTGCGACCAGCGGTGAGCCTTCTCGGCACTTTTTCGAATTGAAGCCCGTCGGCCACCGAGTGGGCAACGGCGGGGTTTTCTACCTGACCGCGCGCCGAGCCTGGGGCAGCCAATCGTACCCTGAGTACGAGGTGAGGATGAAGGTTGACGGTTGGACCCGGCGGTGGTTCTACCTGAACCGCGGGGGCTCGACCCTGGAATACTCTGCGGCCGCGCCGGATACCCCAATTTTTCAGCGCAGCGAGCCCCAACCAGAGGATCAAGTCACGGAGGACGAGATCAAGAGGCTCGTTGCGAAGGGTCTGACGGGCTATGAGGTCGTCGTCGGCTTTATCCGGCACCGGATCAGCCCGCTGGGGCGCCGCGAGCGATGCGTCAGCGACATGGATGGCTGGGAAGATCTAGACCGGGATTTTCATGAAGGTAGGCGCGAGCCGCGAGCTGCTTCCCTTACGCTTGATTTCGAGTCGAGGTACGTTGTGACCGTTAGTGATGCCACGCAGGTCTCCCGAACCGCGAGGTTGTGCGGATCGCAGGGATGCTGCTACCTGTCGATAAAACTCCTCGCCCCATACGATTTGCGAAAGATAGGCTGTCCGAGGTTAGTGCCCGCAAGGTGTTTGATTGAATTCTCAGCCGTGCGCGTGCCCACGAGACCTTGACGGGTCGCGCTGACCATTTTTGCAGCCGACGTGGAGGACAGCTGAAAAAACCGGTCATGCCTCGGGCTCAACCGAGGGGCGCTCACCGGCGGGAACATCGGCGGCATCTAACTGGGCACCGGCCCTATCGCCGATGTCAGGCAAAGGAAGCCGGCGCGCTGCTGGCGACATGGCGGGCTTAGCACACGCAGTCGCGGAGCGCTTACACAAGTAAACGCTGGCGCTTTGCGGTGAGCCTCCATTCTCTGACATGGGTCGGGTGCTAGGTACAAGCGGCCCTTAAGCTCCGTCTTGCGTGCGTTCAGGGTGCGGCGCCTACGAAGAAAAGGAGAACGTAACAGCCCGTTCCAGATAGTGATGATGAGGAGGTGGTCTTTGGTGTCGGTCCGCCACCGACAGCGGTGCTTGGCGAGGACCCACGAGGAAGGTTCCGCGAGGCGAAGAGAGCGGCTATGCCCACCACAAGCCGTGTCGGTGGTGGAGACGAGCTCTTCCTGCGTCCTCGCCAGGTGTCTGAGATCCGAGCCCGAGCCGTAGCGTAAGTTTCCGTGTTGAGTGCTACTACTCGCTTTTTGTGTCGATCGCGCGCTCTTTGTTGCGGTCGTGGCGCCAAAGTGGTGGCCGAGGTGTTGCTTCCCTCGCCGAGGCCGTGGCGGCTAAAAACGAGCGGTCGAACCTAGAGGAGGTGCCTTTGCCTTGCATTGGAGGTCGCCAGCTAGCGAAGACAAGCAGCCGAGCCTAGAGGAGATCGCTCGCCCACCGCAGACTAGAGGCCGTCGGTGGCGGAGTTGAAGGGCAAGAACCGGCCGGTCGCGGAGGATCAAGATATTGCCCACCGGTGGCGATCTTGGGCCTTCAGAAGGTTGCGGAAGCGGTGCAGGTCGTTGTGAGTGATTATCCGTGTGGATCACGCCTCTGCTTTCGTTGAAGGCGCCCGACACACGGGTGGTGGCGATCGACCACGGGGATTCGCGACCACTTCAAAACCCGGTCGGAAAGCGCTTCGGCGCTGGCCGGCGGATCTTCTGGTCAATTGGATCTGGCCGGTTCGCGTGCTCACGCCGGATGGATGGACAAGTGTGGTGATGCCTAGCGTGGCTCCGCTAGCGTCTGCGGGCTGGATCTCAGCTACTCCAGAATGGGTGGAGGAACAGGATGCTGCCAGGTCGCAGGAGGCTGGCCGAACGGGCCTGCCACGTCTGAAGTTCCACCCAATCCACGGTGGGCGACCCACACGAGCTTCGGCGGCTAGGTGGGCGGTGGAGGAGCTAAGGGCGCGTTGATAAGAGCGGGCTCGGCTCGGCGAGGCTGTATTGGTCGCGGAGCGAAGCCACCGCGCGGCGGCCGAGTTGGCGGCTAAGCGGAGGGCGTTGAGTGGCGGGCGGCGTGGCGAGGACATCGGCCTCGCTCTCGGTCGCGCCGCTTGCCGCCGCCATGCCCAGCGCCTTTTGGAGGAGGATAGCGAGGATCGGTTGGTTGCCCGCCCCGCCGCTCATGGAGGCTTCGACCACGGGCTTGGCGAAATATCTGTGAGCCGTTGAAGCAGGGCGGAGAGCATGCTTGCTCACACCAAGAAGGTGGCGCCCTTGACCTGTCGCGTTACACTTAAGTGCCAGATTTTTTCGTGCTTTGATCCGGTTTTCCCTGTTTCAGCTTTACGCGCTTATCGTCGGCTCGTCCTCGCTAATGGAAGCGATGGGCGGACAGTCAGATGATGATGCGGCGAAGATTGAGCGTCTCTCCACGAGCTAAGCGCAAGCGGGCTCGAGTAAAAGCGCGGACGGGCTAACTGCTGAGGTTGAGGCCCGTGCTACGGCGCGTGTCACCGAGCTAGAAGCCGAGCTAAAGACAGCGCAGGAGAAGGGGCAGGAAAACATGACGAGGCTTACTCGAGCTCAGGAGGTAGAGGAAGCTGTAAAGATCCAAGCCCAGACGGCTCGTGAAGAAGCGGACAGGGCTCGGGTTCTTTTTGATGAGGAGTACAAACGCAGAGAAGCGGCCGTCAACGAGCTGACGGCCACTAAGTCTGAGCATGACTCCATTGTTCGCGGGCTCGAGGAAACTCGCGACAAGCTCATGGCGGAAATCTTGCGTTCTGTGGCCGGGCGAAGTCGTGGCGGTCGAAGCCACGAAGAAAGCGAAGGAGGAGCTCATTGAAGCCGGGTCAAAATTGCGCCAGGAACAAAATGATATGGCCGCGCGAGCCATAGAGTTGCTTCAGGCGCAGACGCGAATCCGGGATTTAGAAATCGAGCTAGAGAGGCTTAAGCTGCAGCACGGACCATAATTTGACCCGGTCTAACCGTTCCCGGGCTCTGCGCCACACACTTTTGTATATTTTCTCTTGAACACCCGTTTGATCGGATAAATATCGTGCAACGTGTGGTGGCCGAAGGGCTTAGCCATTTCTCGTTTTAGTTTATTGTGTCAAATCGCACGCACTGTGAGCTCTGCGGCGCGGCACAGTGTTCCGCTGATAGCAGGGTGCGTTTGCCAGGCACGGATATGGAGGCGAAACCGCCCACGCCGGTCCATGCACCCGGTCTGAGCCACGCGTCAAGCCACAAGAGCATCGCTGGGCTTTGTTCGCGTTGGTGGGCCAGGACCTACGGGGTAGGCCTTGACTTGCGACAACTTCTCCCGCGCCGCTGACAGTGGGACAGGGCACGTGTCGTGCGGCGGTTGGTGCGGTTGGTATTCCGCGAGACGGCGCGTGCGCTCGCGTCTCTTCAGCTCAGGTAGTGGGTTTTAATTGCCCATCTCTTGGCAGCAGCGGACGCGCGGGTAGCCAGCGGCGCAGCGGGGCCATTGCACGGTGCCGGCCTATCAAGCGGCGCGCACGTCGCGTGACCTTTACTCCTTACTGCGCTTCGCCTTAGGATAAAAGAGAGCTCGCACCGGCGAGCAGAGCGAGAAGGCAAAAAGGAAAGAGGGCTTGAAACCATGTCTTCGAGTACAACTCCGGCTATCTTGGCGGCGTTGAGAGGCTCATTTGCGGAGCGAACCCGCCACTTCTTCGTCGCCGCCGATCCGGCCAGGGGAGGAGGAGGAGGTCGGCCAGCCTGCGCGCGGCTCTGCCGTCGCGAATAGCGGTCGCGATGGCGGCGACGCTAACTCCGTGCCGACGCGAGGCGGCCAAAGCGGCTGGCGGTCGCCCTCGCGGCGAGAGGAGGACGAGGCCGCGGTGGCGGCGCAGATTGCCGCCGACGCCGCGTACGCCGCTGCTCTGGCGACGGAGGAGGAGGAGGCTCCGATGGAAGAGGCTGAGGCAGCGGAAGCTCCTATGGTGGCACTGCCGCTGCCCATGGGTGCCAGCATTCACCGTCGGTGCCGCGCGAAGCACGCCATCCTCGTCGTCGGCGTCGTCGTCGTCGTCGTAAATCCTTGTCGTAGTCTGCTGACTCCATGCAAACTCGTCGCCAGCGCCGTTGGTAGGTCTGGCGAGGTTGCTAGGACTTAGGTGCCGCCGTAGCCGTAGTAGCGGTGCCCCTTTTTATGATAGTCGGGATGGCGGGCCTTCTTTTGCTTGTAGAATCCCTTTGCTCTTGCAAAATCTTCTATGTGAAATGCGGCTTCTATGATAAATCTGTCTCCTTTGGCTTGTCCAATCTTTTTTCCTGTGCGAATTTGCGAATCTGAAATGCAAAAACAGAGGAACTAGATGAGCGATGTGAAGTTACGAGTAGAACTTAGGAAATTTAAGCAAACGGATTGCTTTTAGAGAATTTATTTTTGGTGCGCCTAATCATCCAGCCCCCGGGCCGTGGCCAAGTCCAAGTGCGATCTTGGAGTTGGGCGCGGTCTAGAGACTAAGTGATTTAGAAAAATTACGCGAACTCCCAAACCCGAGCCGCTAGCTAGGTGTGCAAAGTCTTGGCCTTCCAAATTAGGGACTTAGAAAAAATTTGAAAACCCCAAATTTCAGAGCTTGGTGGGCAGCAGCGTCTTGAACTGGCGAAGCTAAGGACTTAGGAAAAAACCTAGGCGCAAAAAAGCCTTCAGCCCCCGAGCGCTGCGGCCCAAGTTAGCCATCCAAACAAACCTGACGTGGGCTTACTATACCTTTGGGCCGCGGGAATTCCACATTGCGCGGAGATTCACTAGGGTGCGAGTGATCGGCTTATCCCATCGTGGAAATGCTACGGAATGCTTTATCCTTAGCCTTCGGGCTTTTGGCCACGGGCTTGCTTGAAACGGTCAAGACTTAGACCAGCGTGACTCGCGAATAGGGGAGGGTTTTTTTTAAACGAATTGAAATGAAGGAAACTTACGACCTGATTAAGCGTAGAAGCGTCGCAGAAGAGAGATGTTCCATGAGCTAGGGAGCTCGTCCCCATCCTTGTCAGCAAGGCGTACTGAGCCCGTGCGCGCTGCGCTGACTACTTTGTACGGTCCTTCCCATTTGGGGCTAAGCTTGTTGGAGCCCGCGAGGTTCTGAATTCGTCGTAGAACCAGGTCTCCTACTTGCAGGGTCCTTGTATGTACATTTCGTGCGCAGTGTGGCGTAGGGTGCATGGTAGGCGCGACCGGAGTAGGGATTGCTCACGGCGTGCCTCAAGTAGATCGAGGTCAAGCTGCCGCTCCTCGTCGTTGACCACGAAGCTAGCGAAGTCAACGCGATCGGATCCTAGTCTCATTTCCGTTGGGAGGACTGCTTCCGAGCCATAGACGAGTCGGAAAGGAGTTTCTCCTATAGCCCGGCTGGCTGTTGTCCGGACTGCCCAGAGGACTGAAGGTAGCTCGTCGACCCAACCTTGTTGTTTTACCTTGAGGGCGTCGTAGACCCGCTTCTTGATGCCTTGGAATAGCTGTCCGTTAGCTCGTTCAGCTGCCCCGTTGCTCTATGGGTGGGCCATAGAGGCCAGGGCGAGCTTCGTGCCGATTTCCTCGCAGTAATCGTTGAATTCCCGGCTCGTGAATTGGGTGCCATTGTCAGCGATGATTCTGCTGGGCGCGCCAAATCTTGGAACGATGTTCCGGAAAAAACGTACTGCGGCAATTACAATGATGTTGGAGACCGGCTCGGCCTCAATCCACTTGGTGAAGGTGTCGATGGCTACGAACAAGTATGTTTTGCCACCAAGACCTTTGGGGAACGGTCCTAGGAGGTCCATGCCCCAAACCGCGAACGGCCATGCTAGTGGAATTGTTTGCGGCTCATACGCTGGTGGTCGTCATCCGCGCGTAATCTTGGCAAGCTTCATAGCCGCTTAACCAAACCTGCGTTGCTCATCGCCGTGGGCCAATAGTAGCCCATGCGGAACGCTTTGCCGACGAGAGTTCTGTGTGAGGTGTGTGCGCCACAGATACCCTCGTGAATGTCGGCTAGAAGGTACTTACCTTCTTCTTGGGTAACGCACTTACAAAGCACGCCATTAGCACCCCTTCGGTACAACGAGCCCCGTGCAGGCGGTAAGCTCGGGCTCGCCTTCTTAGCTGGGAACACTCAGCAGCGTCCTCGGGCAATGTCCCCTGCTCCAAGAACTAGATGAATGGCGTCATCCAGGAGGTGCTTTGCTCGAGGAATGAGACAGAACCGGATGTCTCAGTTTGGGGGGTAACAAACGTCCCCTTGGCCTCCTCTCCGGAGGGAATGGAGAGCTTTAAAAGGTGCTGCACTAGCACCCCCGACGGGGCCGGTTCTTGCGAGGATCCGAGTTTGGCGAGCTAGCCAGCCTCGTCATTCTCTTCCCTGGGAATGTAGCTAATTTCGAAACTCGTGAAACGCTTCTCCAGTTTTCTCACTTCCGCCAGGTACCGCGCCATCGAGTCGTCGGTTTCGAAACTCCTCCACGACTGGCGGACGACGAGCTGCGAATCCCCTTTCGCAACAAGCCGTTTAATGTCGAGCGCAGCGCATGCTCTTAGGCCCACAATTAGGGCTTCATACTCTGCGACATTGTTCGTGGTCGTAAAGTGTATTTGTATGACGTGCTGGAGTCGCTCTCCGTTGGGGAAGATGAGAACGATACCGCATCCTGATCGCCCGGACTGGTGTGAACCGCCTCCTGCCCGTCTTGACCTGGAGAGCTTCTTTCTTGCTCATCCGGCCTGGCCAATTCTGTGATGAAATCAGCCAGGGCCTGGGCCTTGATCACGGTTCGGGATACGAACTGGATGTCGAATTCACCCAGCTCGACTCCCCACTTCGCGACCCGGCCAGTGGCCTCCGGGTTTCGGAGAATGTCCTTGATCGGGTAAGTAGTCGGGACAATGATCTGGTGGGCTTGGAAATAGTGACGCAACTTGCGCGAGGCCATCAGCAAAGCATAGCATAGTTTTCGAATGTCGGGATTAGCGCTCTTTTGGCCGGTGAGCGCCGCTCATGTAGTAGGCGGTACTGTTACTTCCCTCTCGTTCCTTTCGCCAAGACCAAGACTTGTGGCGTTCGGTGTCACCGAGAGGTGCAGCAGAGGGCTTCCCGAGCTTGGGAGTAATGGGGCGGGTGGCGAGGCGAGATACTGCTTGAGCTGCAGAAATGCGGCCTCAGCCTCCTCAGTCCACTCGAAACTATCATGCTTACGCAGGAGCTTGCAAAAAGGAGCGCTTCGGATGAAACGGCTTAAAGCCGCCATTTTGCCCGTGAGGGACTGGATGTCCTTTACACGTGTCGGCGACTTCATCTTTTCGACGGCCTTGATCTTTTCGGTTCGACCGATGCTCGCCCGCCGATTCGTAGCCTAAGAGCATCCGGACTTGACGCCAAAGCGCATTTCTCGGGGTTTAACTTGACCGGTGTTGTCTCGGTGTCAAAGGTTTTCCGGAGGTCGGAACCGTGGTCACAGGCGTCCTTACTCTTGACTACGATATCGTCGGCGAGACCTCTACGTTGCGCCCTATTTGATCGAGAGAGTTTTTGCATGAGGCAATGGAGCGTGGCGCCCGGCATTTCGAGACCGAAGGACATGGTCGTAAAACAAAATGTCTTTGAAAAGCGTTACAAAGCGGTTTCTCCTCGTCCTTTTTACACAACGCGATCGATGGTAACGAAGTAAGCATCCGAAACTCATCAAAATTTGAATCTGCCGTAGCATCAACTAGCCGATCTATCGCGCCGAAGGGAAAGTTATCCTTGGGGCGGCGGAATTAAGGTCGCGGTGGTCGACACACATGCGCCATTTGCCTCCTTTTTCTTACGGGCGGCATCGGGTTCGCAAGCCATTCGGAGTCTTGAACTCAGCGGATGAAGCCGCTTCGAAGCGGCTTGCCGAGTGGTCTTAGATGATCTTGGCCTTCGATCGAGGACACGCTCGACATCTTGCCTTCACCGGCTTCTTGTCGGCGGACAACTAGCTTGTGCTCGATCACCTCCTTGGGACACCGAGCATATCGGACGGTTCCCATACAAGCAGCGTCCTTATTAGCCCGGAGGAAGGTAATGAGCTCGAGTTCCTATTGAGGCTCGAGGTTGTCCCCCGTGGACCACCTTGGAGGGTGCGACTCCGTGAGGGCGGCGATTTTGGTGGGCTCTGTGGCTGTAGTGTCACCCTTGGGCGTGTTGTGGGCGCTCCTTCTTCTTTGGGACCACGGGTAGGAGCTGTCCTACCATGGCAGTAGCGGTTTTAAATGCAATCGAGGGCCGTCTTGTGGTTGCCCGGACGGTGATGACTCCCTTGGCGCCGGCATCTTGAGCAATGACAGCGTGGTGGGAGACCGCCATGAACTTGGAGGCGTGGGCGCCCAAGATGGTGTTGTGGGGAGCTATGTTTCCACCACCTCGAAGGTGATGTACTCCGTCCGAAATTGGTGGAGCGAGCGTGACAGGCGGACGACACGCCTGCGTGGCGGCGGCGATCCGGGACAATCCGTGGAAGGGGCGGTGATGTCCTTGATCTTGGAGCGCGGGACTGCATGAGGCCCGGGACCGCGCCGTGATGATGTCCGGCGAGCTTCCGCTGCCCACGAGGGCGCGGTCGACCTGGTATTGCCAATGGTGGGGCAAAGTACCCGATGGGCGCTGGTTTTCTGAGCCGGCAGGCGATCCGTCACCAAAAGGTGATGGCTTTGACCTGGGCAAGCGATGATTCTCTGCGGGTTCGCGCGGGAGATGTGGAGGACCTCACGGACGCGCCTTGAGCTTCGCGTCGAGAGGTGTGGTGACGTGCCGCCAAAGATGACGGCGACATGGCCACGGGCCTCGGGAAGCCCCGCTCTGGCCGCCTGGGAGTAAGCGCCATGGCGTGCCTTCAGCGGCTTCGGGCATGAGACCGCGCCGGCGAGAAATCCTCTAAGCGGCCGCCCATGTGCGGTAGTTGCGTGGGTCGTGGCTGGGCGGTGGTGGAGGCGAAGAGACTAGGGTCATGGAGCGGGTCCTCACCTCTGCTTCTGCTGCTTGTGGGACGGGTGGCGGCCTTGAGAAGGCCTCGACCGCCTTGTGCTCTGCCGCCACTGAGGGAGGGGCTGCTGCGTCGATTCTTTGTGCGGGCGATCGGCGGGAGACGCTGTGGTGGCGGGTGCTCGGTGGTCAGCTCGGCGGCGGCAATGAACTTGGCGGGCTGCTCTGCCGCTTCTTCTTCTTCTTGTCCGCCTCGGTCTTGCTCGGCCGTCGCCGACCTTGGCCTTCTTCTTCAGACGGCCTCTCTTGCGCTCGACCGCCTCGGGCGTTAGCGTAGAGAAGCGTGATGCGGAAGAGCTTCGCTCGCGGTGTTGACCGGGTGGAGCTCGAGATCCTCGGTGTAGCGCCGGTCCCTCACACCATCCTTGAAGGCCTCGATGATGGTTTCATCGAGATCACGCGGGATTGTGTTGCGGGCTCGACGAATCGCACACAAAGTCCTCGGAGACTCTCATCGTCTCGCCGCACCATGAGCTTGAGGTCTGGGGGCCCCGGCGGCGTAACACCTCTGAAGCGGTGCGGAGGGCATCCTGCGGTGGGACCCGCCACGGATAGAAGCCGAGCCGCTGGTTGAACAGCCAGGTCCGGGCCATGCCCTCGAGCCCTGTTGGGAAATAGTTGACCATGACGGCTTCGTCTCCCCCCATGGCACGGACGGCGGTGGTGTAGATGGAGAGGAACTCCTCGGGGTTCTTCCTCCCGTCGAACTTCTCGATTGGTCCGGACTTGAACCTCGGCGGCCATGGCGCTTCACGGAGAGCGCGGGAGAAGGCGGGGCATCCCAGCGTGGCCTTCGGGGCAGAGGCATCCCGAAGCGGACCTAGACGGGAAAACACTCCGCCTAGGGCACGTGACGACCCTCCGTCGGAGGAGGCCGTCTGGGTCTGGCGCGATCGACTGCGGCGACGGCGGGAACGCTCCTGAGCGCCGTCCTGGCCAGAACGGTTTTGAGCGCCGCGGCGGTCGGACTCGCTCCCGCGCCAGATGTCCGGGCGATCGCCGCCGATCTGCTTGCTTCGGCTGGTCGATGCCGCGGTGATAGCGCCTACGCCGGCGATGGCGGACTGGTCCGCCATAGTGAAGCCGCGGGGTCTTTTTCCAGGTCACGGATGACCGTGGTGATGGCGCGCGCCCTCTGTTGGCTGCGCAGGAGTGGGTTCATCATGGTCTCCACGAGGGAGTCGACCGACTGGCGATCCTGCGGAGTGCGCAGACGACGGTCCTCCTCGCAGATCCCGTCCATGACGCGACGGACAACATCGTTGAAGAAAACCCGGGCTGCAGCGCGACGGCGCAGCTGCTCCTGGGCCTCTCCATCTCCAGTGTCTGCGTCGACCGCGGCTGCGAAGACGTAGTGGGACGTCTTGTGGCCGGAAGCGTCCGGTGTTGCGGCGGAGTGGCGGAGTCACCTAGCAGCTCGAACTCCATCGGAGTCTCGCTGAAGTGGGTGACAAAGGGGTCCAGCTCAGGGAGCGACTCCTCGGGGCGAAAATCTACCCCTGGGGCGAGAGAGGCGTCGACCTCCATCTCGTCAGCCCCGGCTTCGGCGAGGTACTCCTCCCGCCAGCCGTCGTACGACGGGACCAGATCGTCGGATCGTCAGACTCATCGAACTTCGAGGTCGAGCCTCGTCGTTGCTCGGAATCTCGACAGACCCGAGGAACGGAGTCTTGAGGGTCGCTCATGTCGAGCCCCACGGTGGGCGCCATTTGTCGGTGTCTGGGAATCGCGCTCTCAAGAGCGGCGAGACCCTGAGCCGCAGAGCAATTTGTAGTTGGTGTGAGGCCCAACGACCACCCTTCTCGGCGGCTGGGCGGCGGCCAAACTGCGGAGGCTAAGGCATGTTGCCTTCCGGACAAGGGTGCAGTGCGATTTGATGATCCGGTCGATCCCGTCAAGATGGGAAGAAGAGAGAAAACAATACAAACCGTGAAGACACGGTGGTTTACCACGGTTCGAGCCCCCTCGCGGGTAATAGCTCTACTCCAGTCTTGTTGATTATATGGTGGAAATCAGTACAGAGGTGCCAAGACCGGGCTTGGAGGCACCGATCCCGAGCTTACAATGGTGGTGACTAAGGACTAGAACTACTTGCTAAGGAAGCTTCGGATGCGGGCGTTGCTTGGGCTTGAGTCAGATGGAATCGGATCGGGGATCCTTTCGAATGTCCAGGAATCCTCCTTTTATAGGTGCGGTGGGCCTCCCGAAGCTGATGCGGTGGGCCCCGCGCCGGTCTTTGCTTTAGTGGCGAGGCCCTTGTCTCGTTCTAGGGTTTTGTCTGGTCTCGAGCCTGCAGGGAGAAGCTGGTCGGGTTAGTAGTGGACACGTGCTTGTCTTAACATGCCGATTCAGGGGAGAAAACTTCTTTAGGGAGAAGGCACTTTCCCTTTATCCCCGATATAGCCTTGACTGGACCGAGCCAGCCCCACGCCACCCGTTGGGGGCGTCGCGTAGCGTGACAACCATCTGCTGCCTGCCAAAGAGGGCAAACGACAAGACGGGCGGCCCGCGTGTTCTTCCCCGGGCTGTAGGTTCCCGGGAGACTTGATTCGTTCGGTCCAAGGCGGAGAAAGTATGGTGGGACACGGTAGTTGTTGCCACTTGCCCGCGGGTAGGCGAATCACCCGAGGGACCTTCTCCTGGGCTAAGAATAGCCCGGGGGTACATGGTGCCGCAGGGTTTGACTTGGTCAAGCCTGGGGCAGCCGTTGGCGGGTTAGGCGCTTCCGTTAGTACGGCTGGGAGCGGCTTCTTGGACCCTCTGCCTGTGCGATGGGCTGGTACGGAATTGGCCCAAGGACCGGCACAGGATGGGCCGTTTATCAATCACCAACACTACCCCTCTCTCTTCAAGAGGCAGTGACGACAACATGGCGAACATGCACATAATAGTTTATCCATTTAGTCAGTCAGGTTATCCATTCGGCCCCATGCACAACTAACTTCAGCTCAACCAGTTTATTCACTTAGCTCAATCACTTTGAACATGCTGTTTGTCTGTTGTTTATCTGATTTACACACTACTAAAGAACACTACTATGCACATAACGATGCATAGATCCCACTTTCTACATTAAGTCAAACCAACCTATTGCCCAAAACAAGAAGAGAGCTGGCTAATTCCCATCGAGGTGAGTGTCTGCCATGCTAGAAGCTGGTAAGGGTCCCACGCAGAGCCAGTTCCCTCAAAATGAGCTGCATATATAGGTCATCGTAGGTGAGGTGGACATGGCCATGTCCCCTTGGGAGGTGATTCATCTACATATGTGGAATGAATCGACTCTTCCAACATGTTTGTATCCTTGTCACCGATTTTACCTACGTTTAAGATTATATATTCGAGGGTCATTTTCTCTTCGAAAGATTCTGGTCCCTTGAGATGATCTAACGGATTCTCATCACGATTTTCTTCAGAAGAAATTTCTTTTGTGCATTCCCATCAGAAGAAAATTCTCCCTCTGTTTTTTTCACGAATTTCTTTAAAGGGATGTTGTTGAATACAATGGGGAATGAAGAGAAAAAAAAAACGGGATGTGTGATGTATCCTCTATCTTGGGGTTGCAAAGGCACACTGTCTTCACAACCGAGGGCCATCGGATAGAGAGAGTTTGGAAGATCAAGATTGAGCAAAGTATTGTAGCATCAAAAATCAATCCATAAAAAGTAGTGTGTTTTTCTTTTTTTTAAAAAAAAAACCTTCGCAGGGCAATGTGGCACACCAATACACCATGCGCATCACCCACATCGATCAGGAAGGACAGGGTATCTTATATCAATTTCTTGTGTTTTTTCTCTTTTCAATTTTCACCCAATAAGCAACTGATCCTTAGTTAGAAAGCAAACCAGGAAAAAAAAAAACCGCAGCATTCGAATGGCATGTTATTTGTCAATCATATCAGGAGATGACGACCTGGAATCTACTGCTTTTCCAAGATTGTTGACATGGAGAACAGATGGATAAAAAAATGGATTAAGGTTCCTGTCCATTGCTGCTTCATAAATGATAAAAATAGAAGAAAGGGAGGATGCAGCTTGCAAGCAGAGAGCAAGAAAGTGTGCACGTGACAAGTGACAACAGATTCCCAACAAACAGTAATCAATGGGGTTGTGCGTCTCCCAACTCCCAAGAAGAGAGTGCGAGGGTTGAACAGATAATTGTTCTTTTAAAATCTTCGTATGTACGGGGACTATTTTTTTAGTGTCATCCTAAATTAAATTTATTATTCTTCGTGCCATCCGTAGTAGTAATAGATTCATCCACTCCACTAATTATCTATTGCACCATCTGTTGTTAACAAAACTCATCTACAATCAAAATATACCTTGCACCGGTCTCTGCTGTCACCTGCATGGTTGTTCGTGACACATCACAATGCATAGCATCAATTGTCTATGAAAGATTAAAATGTAAAGGCACATGACCAACTCACTCATACCCTCGATTTGTGGATTTTGTATTTTTTTCCTAGTAAACTATGAACACTGGTTATTTATTGGGTACCCGTATTTATTTGTAAATGACACCAATTAAAAATTCATACAATAGATCAACTGCCTACATCACATGATGTTTGCCCATAATTAGTTCTATAAACATAAACAAATATTACATTACTCTTCACTCTTTCATATTGATTTATTTAGCTCATGTCCTTGACTCTCTTTTCAACCTTTCCAATGTTCTAAATAGCGGGCTACAGCGCCGCTGTATCTTTTTAGACGTGTAGATGCTACGCTATTGCACATATGTCCGCTATCACAGCTAAGTGCACAACAGCGCGATTTAGCGGCGCTAAAATGCATACTGGGCCAACAGCGTTTAGCGGCGCTACTCAGGATTCGATGATCACAAACCGAAACTAAAACCCACTTAAATTCCAGCTCTGGTCTCAGTCCAAAAATAGGTACTCTATTATGATGGACTTGTCAGCTGTCAACTATTCTGTTATCCTGTTTGTGTTTGTGATGGATTTGTGTTTATGATGTAGTGTAATCATAAATAATAACTAATCTTACGTTTTTTATGACTTGTACAAAAAAAGCTGAAATACCAGTGCTTTCTCATAGTCAGGTCTATTTTTGCGCTTCGTTTTGTGATACTTCTGCACCCTCTATTTTGATACATCTTAAACCAATCAAAAGCCTTATAAAATACAACGTGCTAAAATAAAGAAGCTATATAGATATAAAATTATTTGATTTATCTTCGAAGGCCACTAGTCGAGGAGGAGCAACCTCATCACCAACGCCCACGAGTCAAGGAGAGTCACATCAACGAAGGAGGTAGGGCAACATCGGTTGGGGTTGGAAGGGTGGCATGTGCAAGAAAAACGGGACGATGTGGCCAGAGGAGTGGCTGGGACAAACCTAGCCCTCTTCCCATTATGACCTTACGTCGTGGTAGAGGGGCATATGGACAAAGTCACAAAGGTGGATTAGGGTTGGGGTTTGGAGACCAGAGAGCTATAGGTAGGAGGACAACGGTTTGAGTAGTGAAAAGTGTAGGTTTATCAAACATAGAACCTAGCAAATCACTTGATCACTTGATTGGATGACCCCAAAGATCCCAAAGATTAAAGGACCTAGATAAAAAAAAAAGTTACAAGATTTTTATAAAGAAAACATCTAGTTGTTATTCCGATGGTCATATTAATATTAAGAACATCACCAATAACGTCCTAACTTGAAACGTTTCGGTTACTATTCAAATCTCCTTTTCACTATTTGTATATATTTTTCTATTTACTATTTTATTTGATTCAAAACCGATCAATACCGATCTATTGGACGTATCCTAAAAACATGCTATATCGAACGACGAACGGGTTCAGCTATTCAGCACAATATTTTTTCCTATAAAGCCATTTTATTACTAGCTATTCAGTATATTTTTTAGCTCTCTAAACGTCTTATCGGCCACACCTTTCCATTCTAATTACTCTATATATTAGAATTATATATACTCTATTTGTTCCAAACTGTAGTTCACTGTTGATTTTTAAATATTCTATCTGACCATGTGTTTTATTTAAAAAATATATGTAACTATTATTTATTTTGTTGTGATTTATTTTATTATTAAACATACTTTAAACATAACTTATATTTTTGCATGTTTGTATTAATTTTTTGAATAAGACGAATTGTTCAAAGACGTGTCCAAAAGTCAACGGTGAACTACCATCTAGGGTCTTGTTCTTTTCAGCGTATCGTATCGTTGCGTATTACTGTAGCAAATTTTGTTATTTTTATATAGCTTATTTGTTGTCATAATTTGCGACGATTTTGTTATGACTTTTAGTAGTTGTTCTAAAGATTTGAAAACTATTTTTTAATTATTTTTTATGACGTGTCGCGCTGTGAAGGGAGCGTGTTCATGGGTAGTTCATAAATAGATTTCCCATCCCCTCTCCTCGCCGCCTGCCTCCCCCTACGCGATCGCTCGCTGACTCGCTCCCCTCGCGACCACGGCAAGCCGGCGTCCAGCTCCAGCCGCCGCTCCCCTCCGGCGACCGCTGCCCCGCCTACCCCGGCGGATCGCAGACCCGGCGCCGAGGCGGCCGCCGCCTCCACTCCGGTTCGCTGCCTCCCCAGCCTCGTCTCTCCTCCCCTCTCTCTTCTCTGGTCGTTTCCCCAAAGCTGTGAGCTCGGGTTTGATCCAAATTTGACTGGATGATTTGTTTTTTTCCCCGAGAGTTCCTATGGCAAACGATTCAAAGATATTGGTGGGATCGGTTTTTTTTGAATTTTCCCCTCAAATTTGAATTTGAAACCCTAAATCGTTCGATAATACTTGGGCATCTATGGGAACTCGGGCAGCTGCTCCCTGCCCGGCGGTGGATCCGCTACTTTTTTTTGCGGTTGGTTCCTCTCTTTTTTTCCCCCTCTAAATTTGGGATCAAGGCCGATTGGTACTTAATGATGTAATGGCGCTGATTCTTGTTTTTATTTTAACGCCGTTCTATTGGTGATTCTTCATCTGTGATGGTCCTATTCCTCTATAATCTTAACTGACGAAGCCGTGTAATGGTTTTGTTGCAGTTGCTGCTCTTCTATCTGAACGATCGCGTTGGCGGTGGCGAGTAGGGATCCCACCATTGACGGCTTCATATTGAGGAGCAAAATTCTTACATGATCCCTATAAACAGGAGGGGAAGTCAGCCTAGGGCTGGTAGATCTCGATGTGCTTTGTCCTGCTGCTATTACTGTTGCATCAGATAATATCTAATGCCATGCATTTTTGTTTGACCCCCAAGGGCCCTTGAACATGTGTACCAACCAGTGGTGGCCTTTCGTTATGTTTAGGCTGTCCATCCAATCCATGCCCCCATGGAAGAGGCTGTTTATTTATATTACTCCACCTGAAAAGTTGCCTTTTTTCCTTGCAATGGGATTCACTTGGTGTACAAGCACATGCTTAGCTTTCTGAGGTGTTGTGTACTCGTGGCGCCGCATGGCAAATAGTAGTATTCATCTCTGGAGGGTTTATGAGCAAAAGTTCCTTTCCTTGAAAATGATCCATTTCTTCTGCCTGAAGTAATGCTGGTTATGTGCATGTTAAGATTTCAGTCATGAGAAAGATAGGCAAGTTGAGCTATGGCTATTAGGTGCAATATTTGAATTGAAGTCAACTGAACGTGTGCAACGGCCACATCAGTTTAGTGTTGGTAGATAAACCTTTAAGCAAACAGTTGTCACTTTACTCAGATCATATTTGAAGCCAAACCCACCACATACTTACTGGCTACAGCATACCTCTCTGGCTCTTTGAGATGGTGTTTCAATCAAGTAGGTTGCACTATTGGTTTTATCATGATCTTTTAGTACACTAAAATTAGCTAACTATTGTAATGATTGTATGTATGGTTGTTTGCTTTATGAGTTATGTTTCTCGTGTTGACAGGGATGGAGTACTTCGATGCTAGGCGGAAGCCTCATAATGTTGGGAAGATCATTGTGGCTCTGGGCCTCACAACACTTTGTATATTTGTTCTGAAGCAATCTCCTGGTTTTGGTGGCAATAGTGTGGTAAGATGTCCATGTTTCTTTTTATCTTTTCCCCTCCAATCATTTCTTTTCAATCTGCCATTTTTGTTGATTTTCCGCACATTTCAATATGTAAACTAAAAATCACTTTCATCTACCTACAGATATTATTTCCCTGAACCTTTGTGAGCTTTCTTCTCATTTTGTTTTCTTGCTATGCACTTCATCAACTTAGCTCTTTTACTTTGAATCAAATGGAAGAATTGCAGCAAGGCATATCATAATATTGTATTACTAGTTAGGTTATGGGATACATCCTTGTAGTATTATGAGCACAAAATGATAAAGAACTAATATTCTATTTTTGCTCACATATACATTTATTGCTGCTCACACTAGTGCTAACAAGCAGATGATGAAAGTGACTTCCCTCCAGCCAATAGTGTTTGTTGTTGCAGTCTCTTTAACATTAGGTCATGGTCCAATAGCCCAGCTTGGTCTTTTTTGTGTATGTTTGTTGCCAGTTCTTGGTGTGGCAAGTTGATGCCTGAGTGGCATCCTGACAGAGTGGAGCTTTCAGTCATGAGATGGTAACTGTATCTTATAACAGCCAAGTGATCCGGATAAAGTACCAGTAACTTGTCCCTGTTCAATAGAACAACTAGATGAATTTGTATATGTAAATTATAACATATCCAAAACTACAGGTTAACTACCTAGTGTTTTGGAAGGGATTTTTTATCAGACATTTTAGAGATGGTTGCTAAATGCTGGTGAAACAAATTACAGTGACTTTGTTCTTTAGAATCATGTGTTTGTTGATTTGCATCTGTTTCTGTGGTAAAGCTTATCCTTTGAGCTCAGGAATTTCTGTGGTATGTCATGCATAGATTGCTGTAAATGAGATATAAAATTTATTGAGGAAGAGATTGTGCTCCCTTTTTAGATATGTCCCTGAAGAGCATATATTGTGTTGTGTTTTTGTTATATTTTTAACCTGTTCCTTTTTGTATGTCTTTGAAGATTATCCAGTTCAATAGCTGTTCAATTTGATTTAAACTGGTAGACATGAAAATTAGAACCCAGCACTTTTCATCACTCCATGCAAGGTCTTCTATTTTTCTTCTTCATTATGCTGCTATGTCTGTCATGCTGTTTGTATATTTTTCCTCACCTAAACTCACAATTTTAAAGCTGATTGTGGTGCTTGTATGCCTGCAGTTTTCTCGTCATGAACCTGGGGTTACCCATGTCTTGGTAACAGGAGGAGCTGGCTATATTGGGTCGCATGCATCGTTGCGGCTGTTAAAGGACAATTATCGAGTTACCATTGTGGTAATTCAATTTTCTTTGTATTGAGTATGTGGATTATTTTGTTCAGCAACTCTTCTGCCTTGATGGTGAACAATGTTTCTTTTTGTAGGATAATCTTTCTAGAGGAAACATGGGAGCAGTAAAAGCTCTCCAACAATTGTATCCACAGCCTGGGAGACTCCAATTCATCTATGCTGATCTCGGGGATCAAAAATCTGTATCCTCGTTTGAAGTCTAGCACTTTCACTTGTATTTTTCTTTTGTTATACTGAAACTCTTGTTTTCACTTAACTGGCCTCCAGGTCAATAAGATATTCGCTGAAAATGCATTTGATGCTGTGATGCACTTTGCAGCTGTTGCCTATGTGGGTGAGAGTACAATGGAACCCCTTAGGTAATTTGTTTTATTAATAGTATGGCGATTCCATTGAGCTCGAGGGGTCCTTTTACCCTATTAAGCCCCAAACACCTTACTTTTCAATACACTCTCCTGTAGAATGGCCTAAACAAGCATTGCTAGGGTAAACTGTATGTATTTGAAAAAAAACAGCTTTTATAATTAATCCATGGTGCCCTCTAATGAAAGATCACAATCAAATAGTTGATGCTTTTGTTATTCTTCATGTATTGCTATTACAGATTTGATTGTCTCAACTACTTTACAGGTATTATCACAATATTACATCAAACACCTTACTGATTTTGGAGGCTATGGCTTCTCATGGAGTCAAGACCCTTATTTACTCTAGTACTTGTGCCACCTATGGAGAACCAGAGAAGATGCCCATTACAGAAGTCACGCCCCAGGTAGATATTTTAAAGATGACCCCCCCACCACAGCTGCTGGTTTTATTTTCAGACAGCATTTAGAAATGCAATCGATACGCAAGATTGGTACTTAAACATTGTATTCTGTACTCCAATATTTATTGGTTCTTGGTTTGTACCTGTGTGACTTTTCAGACATTTATTTTTTTATTTTACTTATTGGTTTGTGCTGTACCTTGACGCAGTTCCCAATTAACCCATATGGAAAAGCTAAGAAAATGGCAGAGGACATCATATTAGATTTCTCAAAGAGAACAGATATGGCTGTCATGATTTTAAGGTGGCTGTTTCTTCACTTATATTGGCTAGAAATTTCCAAACACAGTTAATTTCAAATGACATGAAAACTTCTGTGTTAGATATTTCAATGTTATCGGATCAGATCCAGAGGGAAGATTAGGCGAAGCTCCAAGGCCTGAACTACGAGAGCTTGGAAGGATATCTGGGGCATGCTTTGATGCAGCATTAGGAGTCATTTCGGGATTGAAGGTATTTTTCTATTGTACTTTACTGTAGCAATGTCCCTGGATAGTTTAGTCTATTGCTTCATATGTAGTTATGAATGTCTGTAACACTGCATAATATTATGATGGTACTGATTTTCTTCTTGTATCCCTTATTGTTGAGCGTGGAATATTATTTAAGAAAGAAGCTGATGAATTGCAGGTTAAAGGAACAGATTATCATACAGCTGATGGAACCTGCATAAGAGACTACATTGATGTCACAGATCTTGTTGATGCTCATGTCAAAGCACTCAACAAGGCAGAGCCTAGTAAAGTTGGCATTTACAATGTTGGCACTGGAAGAGGTTTGGCAGCAAGAGCTTTCTTTTCCTTTTACTTGGATGCAATTGATTCTTCATTCATATAATGGCAAAGCACAGATTTTAATTAAATGCTGTAATTTTCATGAAAAATTGGTATAGAAAGGGCATGTAGAGGGTTACTCTGGAAGGATTATTTTCTTTACCGAATATACGTGAATAGGTCCAATAAATGTTATAATTTCATGTATCAAACTGGAAAACATTGTTCTTTTGTCTAATCTTCTCTTGTGTTACCAATAATTTACTCTGATATATGTACGATCTTCTGTTTAGGTCGTTCAGTTAAGGAGTTCGTGGATGCCTGCAAAAAGGCAACTGAGGTTGACATAAAAGTTGAATACCTCAGTAGGAGGCCAGGAGACTATGCTGAAGTATACAGTGACCCAACAAAAATCAACAGTGAGCTCAACTGGACAGCTCAATATACCGACCTCAAGGAGAGCCTAGCGGTTGCATGGAGATGGCAGAAGTCACATCCCCATGGCTATGGAGCAAACTAATATAGCCTGCTGATCAATAATTCTGCTAAATCATCGACACATATTGATTCTTTAGTTAGTGGTATAGGATCTTGGTGCGATACCCCTTCGAAAGTCACTCATTTGTTGCTTTTTCTTTCTTCTTTTCTTCTTTTCAGTTTTTTTTTTTTTTTGGGCTAGCAAAAACACAGTCAGCGATCTGGATATGCTTGGTTACCTGGAAGCGTTTGTGTAAAATTGCAAATTATTTTTACACGAACACTGATTTAAAAAGTTGTACATTTCTTTGTCGTTCCAATCTGCAAGGTGTTAAATGAACTGGTTGCAAAATTCCTCGTGTGTTCTCTGATGCCCGCCATGGTTATCTTCACCTTGTATATGTATTATGTGATGTGCCATAATCACACGTGTATGTTATGTCTTCTCGTCCGAAAGTGCTATATATTACTCAGTTTGTGTTGCAAAATATTTAGCCATTTTCGTTGTCCAATCTTCACCTGTATTGCTGCCTTATCTAGCATGCAGCTACAGTTAGCTGGGTTGACGTCTAAATTTGGCCTGATTTGGTTGTTAAGAAAGACAGGTATTACTGTACTTGATGCTTGCGGTTTGCTGCGCGACCCGGCGTCGCTGAGGTTTGTTGATTGTCTTTTTGGTATGCATTTGCCTTCTGTTTGGGGAAATTTTGTTTTATAAATCTCAATTTGTATGCACATTTCCGTTAGCCACTATTTTCGTCGACAATTTATCAGTGACAGAATTCGCAAACTTTGTTTCATGACAATCTCACAGCATTTGCACCTTTTTTTTTTTTCATTTTTAGATTTTACCCTTTCCAACAGCGGCAAGTTTACCAGATCACCCCTGCCACATATCACACATGTAGTCATATTCGGTCAAATTTCAAAGTCTACCTTTTTAAAATTTCAACCAGATTTTCAGATTTAATTTTAAATTTGACCATGTTTTGAAATTTCAAATTTATGCCAGATCTTGAAAGTTCAAATTTTGGCCAGATTTCACATTTTGCTGATAGCTTTGAAGATAGCTATGCACTTTGCAGAGATATATGATTCATGTTTGAGGATGGTCTTAAAAGGCGGTTACTGTAATTCACGAAAATTGATGACAGTTCACTGCACTGCAAAATTATATGAATAATTAGAATTCTATCTGGAACACATGAGCTTCGTATGCTTTTTGGAGGGGGATTGTGGGAGAGTACATGCTTCCATGATACAAAAAACCTGACCAAACATCAAGGCATTTGTGGGAATGAATTGACTCCCACAGGGATTTGACACAGAATATAATTTACTCGCAAAAGATTTTACGTACCAAAAGGTTGGTCTAATCCAATGTTTTAAATAGCGGGCTATAGCGCTGCTATAGTGGACATGTAAACACTACGTTATTGCGCATATGTCTGCTATCACGGCTAAGAGCGCTATAGCGCAATTTAGCGGCGCTAAAATGTATAACGAGCCATAGCGTTGAGCGGTGCTATTTAGGGTTTAATGCTCGTAGGCTGAAACTAAAACCCACTCAAATTTTAGCGCTGATCTCGATCCAAAATATATACTCTGTTGTGATGAACTTGTCCGTTGTCAGCTACTTTGTTGTTATGTAATGTTTGTGATGGATTTGTATCTGTGATGTATTGTACTCATAAATAATAACTGTTGCGATCATGCCTTGATCTTATGCTCCTTATGACCTGAAAAACAGCTGAAATCCATATTTTTTTTACTTTTGACTTTGTTACTTTGAGGCATATATATGCCATGTTTTTTACTTTTTTTAAAAAACCGCTAATTGCTTAGCGGCGCTATAGCTGTCTTAGCGGTTTGACTAGAGCTCCGCTAAATCCTATAGCCCACTATTTAAAACATTGGTCTAATCAAGTTAACAAACAGGGGGCATTTCAGAACTGTATCACCCATAGGAGCATTGCCAGCAGGATCTCTATATTTCGTTCTCTATATCACTTCTCTAAACCACTATTCATTTCCTATATTTTCATCTTGTACAACAAAGTCCCTATCTCCGAAAAGATATATGGAGTCCCTATATTTCCCTCCAGAGTCTCTATATTTAGAGACTGAGATAGAGATCCTGCTGCATGGGTATAGAGGCTGAGATTGTCCGCAATAGCGTCTTAGGAAACGGTTTAGAAAACCTGCTACATATGCTCTAACCTGGCTAGCTAACCTCCATTTCCCTCTGATTATAAGTTATAACTGTCATTACACCAACCAAACTGCAAAATCTTTTTTCGGGTGTTGGCCACTCTCCAACCAAGCTGGAGAAAAGAGAGTCCTTGACACTCCAATTAATAGTGGAGTGTTGCCGGATGGTGTCTCTGTGCAGTTTGGTGGGCAGTTCTTTTGCTCTATTTTCTTCCCCCTTTTATGATTAAGAGTTAATATGCATGGGACATATAGGTTTGTTTGGGTTCGGGTGACTTTGAAAGGAACGCAACAGGTAGCCAAGCACGCCTCACGGTGCATGCACCCAACCAGGACATGGACCGGATTAATGGATGCATGTAGCCACCAGACTTCTCCTTTTTAGTTGTCACGCCAAGTCTTCATTGGCCACACAAAGGATGGTCTTCCTGTTCCGGGTGAGGGTATAAGAAAAGAAAATGGTTATACGTAACGCTAGTTGTTCCATCCATGGCCACCTTCCTCTCCGACGGCCGCTCCTCTTTCCGCTGCCGGCAACCGTATCTCTTCGGCCGTTTTCTCTCTCTCCAACATAGCCTCACATTAGTGCTGACCAAATATGCCGGTCTAGCTGAACTGAACCGGGCCGATCTGTACTGTTCATGAATCGGGCCGACGGCTGGTTCGATGAACTGAATCGAATCTGGGCCGACACCTCGGCCCGTCCCAGTACGGTTCGCATAGTAGCGGCCTGGTTCGGTTCGCTACTGTTGTATATCTATTTAATTCAACATATGTATTTATATATATTCTTTAATTTATAATGTATATTTGTGAAATATAATAGTTTTCCTTACTTTTTTATATATATTTTAATAAAATAAACCGACCAATAAAAAACCAGACCGATACGGTTCGGTTCGGTTCGGTTCACTGTGCGAATCGAACCTAGGCCGATACCCCGGCCGATTGGCCAGGTTCATACAGTAACCGAACCAACCGGGCTCGAACCGAACCAGGTCGGCCCGTTGGCCAGGTTTACTTCACATGTATCCCCCCATGGACCCGGTCATTACCTGTGCCATTTGTCGCTGCCTAGTTGCCTCCCCCTCTCACACGCACACGCATGCACACACGAGTGTGTTACATCCTATCCGACTTAACTCTAAACCTAGGGGCATATTGAACCCTAAACCCTCAACTCCAGCGATGTGACGACCGTGGCCCACGTCACAAGAAGTAGATGATAAGATAGGGGATAAGGAAGCAATGCCTCTTGATTCTCAAGGAAAATGGGATTTCGTTAAGGGGAGAGGAATACCCGCCTTACCCTTCTCCGAATCTCGGGGACGAGATTCCGTTAAAGGGGAGGTTTTGTGACATCCTAATAAATATTAGAATGTCCCAAGTTTTTATTTAAAAAGAAAACTAGTTAAAATAATTTCTATTATTTTTCATATATGAAAAGCCCTAAATTTTCAAACAATTATTTACATATAAGATTTTATCTTACTAATTATTTTCATTTCAATTTACAAAATTACAAATTTATATACAAAAACTCACTCCTCGCTTTTATTCGTTCCTCGGTCGGAACCTTGACTTTGTTTCTCAATTGAAACCAAGCTCGACCGAAACCCTGATCTCCTGATCGAGCCAACTAAAGGATCGAGGTGTCGTCTAGAGGGGAGGTGAATAGGCGTTACAAATTTTCAACCCTTTAAAGCACAGCGGAAAATAATATCGGATGTTCCGATGTTAATATCGGATAGTCCGATATGGATACCTGCACCAAAATCAAATCCACAACACAAGGGAGAATAATAGCACAAGACGGTGCTAGCCAACAACAAGTATAAGCATAAATCAAAGTAAATCAAGTTAAAAGGCAAATGGAAAACCAAGAGTGAAGTGGAGACTCGAAGATTTGTTCCCGAAGTTCGGATCCTTGAGGGGATCCTACGTCTCCGTTGAGATAGGCTCGATCACATTTGAGCCCGGGTCTCTTTCAACCCTTCCCTTACCGAGGTCGCACCAAGACCCCCCGATTTTACTCCTTGATTTCTTCCCTTTCGGAGGCGGAATCGGCCTTCACAAACTCGCACGGCTCACCACACAAAGCACAAGATCTCACTGTCTAAATCCTAAAGAATAGGAGCAGCAACCACAAAGGAAGCCACGAAAAACCTAAAACTCTCACTTTCTGACACCATCAACACTCCTCTCCCTCGATCTCTCTCAAAGATTGATCACTTGAGCACCTGAGACATATCTAAGACATTCAACGTTACATCCCTCTTAATAGTACGACAATCCTTAAACTCAACTTATAAATAAAACCATACAACCTTTAGGATAAACCACTTGCCGTCTTCTTTCTTCATTTTGAGGTTCAACGATGTTGTTAGTTTTGAGCACCCTTGATGTATTGCGTATGATGACATTTACTAAATACTGATAACGTTTTTGTCTTGTCAACCTTAACTTGATTCACCTCATTAGACTCTCGTCCTATTCGACTTTACCTCGATCATCCTCCTCGACGATCATCCCGTCAAATCGATCTTGACTTAGTACTTAACTTTTGGTGGCATCATCGTCTTGTTGACCTTAACTTAACCGTCATTCTTCAACGTACATTGGTCATCACACAAGCTCATATGACCTAATTCTTTTCAAATCACTCGTGAAATACATCAATTCAAAAACTCAATAAACATAAATAAGCTTGATATTCATGAGCGATTAAGTGTCCAAGTGTTTCACGTAAATAAGCACAACACAAGTGGAAACACTTGGCACAAGAAATGTCTTCACTAGTGCATCATGATAAATATGTGTTTGATATATGTACTGTAGAGATGATTTAGTAATCACAACTTCACTTAATGATGCGCATGAGAATATATTCATTACTTACACATGTGCAAATTCATATTCGAAGTAAGAGAGAAGTTGTGAACCAATCTAGATTAAACTTCACTAAATTAAGTGCATGTGCGAATATTCATGAAAAGCTCGCATACACAAAGCCATTTAAACACGGTAAAGTTTATCTAGTGCACCGACTAAGATGATCACTAATATATGGCAATATAAAAGATCTTATAGAGTAAACAACATGTTCATAATATATTTATGCTCAAATAAATGCGACAAGATATGACGAACATAAATCTAATAATCCAACAACATGTGCTTACACAAAAGAGTTGCATACCTCAATTAACAATCCATCTTATTTGCATAAATGAGACTACGAAAGATAAGCAATCAAGTATGTTATTCTTATTGGAATGATTAGCATAAGACATACCTTTTAGAATAAATAGCTTGTTCATTCGACATATATGATTTTTTTCCAAATATGATGAGACAAATACAATTTTGGTAATAAACATATTAGTCTCATAGCAATAAACATATTCGAGTAGTGACAATAAATAAGCATTAAACCAAGCATTGCCATTAAATGTGTTTGTCATTAATCACCAAAATCACTCAAGGTCACTTGCACTTACACCAACCTTTGTCTCTCTCTCTCTCGGTCGAGTCGACCAAGTCCCTAAACCCTGATCGACATTCCTTATAAACTTGGCCGACCAAACCTAAATCCTTTCGGTCGAGCCAAAACCCTAGTCGAGTCTCCTTTGAAAACTTCCTCTCTCAGTTGAAACCTTATCTCAACTCTCGGCTGAAATCCTAAAATCCATAGGTTAAGCTGGTCGTCCATTCCCTCCCTCGGCCAAAACCCTAACTCCGGTCGACCTCTGTCATAACTCTTGCCGGTCGAATGTCCGCTCTTCTTGACCAACAAACCCCGAAACCCTAATCTTCCTCGGCCACACCCGATCGTCCATCCCCTTTCTTGATCAAAACCCTAATTCGTTTGGTGGAGCGGTCCATCGTCTCTTGACCAAACCCTAATCGACCGACGTTCCCCGAGACCCTAATTCCACCCGACTTCCCTTGAAAACTCTCTCGACTGGATCTTTAACTCCGATTGACCTCCATCGCAACCTTCGTCGTCGAACGACCGTCCCCTTGGCCGACGAACCTCGAAACCCTAACTCCTTTCTCCTAGTCAAATTCTACACCTATCTCGGACCCCCACTCAGTTGACTCTCCTCTCTCCTAGTCACACCCTACGCCTAACCTTGACCCCTAACCAGGTTGATCCTCCTCTCCTTCGGCCGAAACTCTAACTACAATCTGTCGTAACCCTAAACCAACCTTGTCAATTGCCACCACCCTATCTCTAGGACCGGTGTCCTTTTCTCTCTTTTCTAATCCGTCCCTACTTCGGATTCCTCCTAACCCTATCCGACTCCAATCATAGAATACATGACCGGCGGTCATCTCGAGACCGAGTCATGCCCACGACAAACCACAATCTGGTTCGACCCTCTTAGCGAACCAAATTTGGGCTCTAGGCCTAGTTCCAAAGTTACCTCCAAGCCCAAACCCAGATTTACCTCAGAACTCGGCCTTCATATAAACCTGCAAACCCTAGTAATTTCTCCCAAATTCCCCAAAACCATCCACGGACGCCGCCCTTGGCCTGCTCCCTCACCAAGCCGTCGCCGCCACCCTGCCCCGTGGAGGTGCAGCCGCCGCCATGCTCCAATGGAGCCATGCCGCCGCCCCATCCCTGGAACCAGCAGCCGCCCTTGCCATGACGCCGCCATGGGCCTCACCCTGCGCTGCCGCCCTGGCGCTGCCGACGACCCTGTCCCGTGGAGTCGCCGCCCTAGCCCATGGCCGTCGCCGCCCTGCCCCCATGGAGCAGCGCCGCCCCCGCGTTCCTGCCCAGCCGCTGCCGCCCTGGCCCCGGCTCAGTCCGTGCCAAACCGCCGCCGGAGCCGCCCCTCGGCGCCGCCCTGCACTGCCACCGCGCCGCCGCCTTGCCCCACGGTCGCCGCTCCCCAGGCCGAGCCTTTGCCCCGCGCCACCGCCTGCAGCAGCCGCTGCCCTGTTCCCCACTGGAGCGCCGCCCCTGCCGTGGAGTGCCGCCCTCGGGACCACGCCTGCCGCCCCGAGCCGCCACCGCCTCGCCCTCCTCCTGGGACCCGTGCCACCCCGTGCCGCCGCCCTAGCCGCGCCGCCCCACATCTTTCCCCGCCGCCGCCGACTTGTGCCGCCACCGCCCCTGCCCCGAGCAGCCGCCGCACGGCCTTCGCGCCGCCGGGGAACAGCCGCCGCCGCAGCCGCCTGTGCCCTCGCCGGAGCCGACGCCGCCGCTGTGCGCCCCTCTCCCTCTCGCCGTGGCTCTCTCTCCCTCCCCCCTCCCTCTCTTTCTCTGTGCTGTGCATAGCTGTGTGAGGGGAGAGGAGGAGCAGGGGAAGTTTTCACTTTGAATTTTCAGCCCACGGATGGGCCAAGGCAATGGGTACTGTTCGTATGAACAGTGTACCTTCAACTTTTTTATTTCTCCTCGACCGTAAGCCGAATTCCCTCCTAACCAATTTCGTTAATCTCCATTTGATCCATATTACCTCCTCTATTAATCTCATATTTTTCGGAACTCCCATTGCAGTCGCCTAATTGCGAGCGTCTCATTTTGCGTGCAGTCGTCGCCGACTCTGCCGAGCGAGCGTTTAGCGACGCCAGCGAAGAGAAATATTTCGGAGTGAGTTTGTTAATTTCCGATGTATGATTGAAAGACCGAGGTATCATCGGCCATAACTTGTTTAATATTTTTATTAAAATATATTGTCTATTGTTTATTTGTTTGCATTCCGTTTTACGGGTAGATCATATGTGTTCGTGCTGTTCGATAGGATTCCAGGAGCCGTTCAAAGGAGAACCCCGAGTGTGTTCGTGCTGTTCGATAGGATTCCAAGAGCCGTTCAAAGGAGAATCCCAAGACCCGGAGTACTACCAAGGTAAGATTGCTTGCATCTTACTCCCTAATTTACAAAACTCACTCATTTATTGTTTTTATTATTACTACTTTTCTTATGCATGAAATGATGGGAAGGGTAGATCTATTTATTCACACTGCGTCATTAACCCTGTGAATTAACCCTTTATTGCTGTCTTATTTGTTATTCGTAACCTATCCTTGTGCATAGATGCTAGTGATCGTGGGTTATTAATTGTTAGGTTATTTATCATTTATTAATCTTGTAACTTGATATATTTGGAGACGCTGAGTTGTTTATTAACCTAATCAACTAAAACCTACGTGGCGTGTGTTGACTAAATGTGGCAAGTCGGATGGTTTGTGGAATGTGGATTGTTGTGGAGGTAGTCACCTTTGTTTAAGGACTTTGGACGTGTGCTTATCCGACCATACAAGTGCAACCATAAGTTCTAGCTTAAACATGTGTGCACCATGTGCTAGTCCTGGTTTAGTAGTTAGGGAAAACTGTTAACACATTTTACTTTGAAAAGATCGGGCTGCGGTCCGTTGATTCAAGAGGGGGACCTTAGAGGGGGTATCGGTGTTAACAGAAGGAACTAATGAATCGTCTTGTATTGTTACTTGGTCTAGACTCCTAACGAAGAGCTAAGATGCAAAAGTTTTACTCGGCTTATGGTAAAGTGTGCTACACTCTGCAGAGTTAAAACTATCATGATAGCTGTTCGCACGGTTATGGGATGGGAGGAAGGTCGTACATGATAGTCTCATGTGTTTAATAATAATTTGATGGGTTGGTTTTGGTTTTGAGTATTCGAGGCTTATTCAGTTTCGCAGAGGGACTTTCGAAGCCGAGCTCTGTTTGTTACCTTGGGGAGTTCGTTCATCTTCATTAATTGTCCAACAAATGATTTTACAACACTTTAAATAATATTGACTAGAATAGGTGTTTATGCAAATTAACCATCCTGTTCTTGTTATATCCATGCATTCATATATAAGGATTCTTACTGGGTAGCCGTGTACTCACTATACAAACCACGGATATATTTGTTCAGGAGAAGACTCGATTTCGGTTTGCCCACAAGATCAGAAAGATTCTGTGCCGGACTTCGCGGAAGACTGGCTATCGTCTCAAGGGTCGGATTAGAGAGCATCGGCACATTTATTCTTCCATATCATTTAGATTTTCGCTACTCTGAATATTATTACTATATAGATTTATGAAAACTATTATAATAAGTGGTTGTGGTACAATTACTTTTGCATTATTATAATATTTTCTTAGTTATGATAATTGTGTTGTGATGCTCGACCCAAATCGCTTATGAGTTGCTAGCATTGATCGTTTGGACTAGCAATGGATTATGAGTATATCCCGGTGAAGCTGGGATTGTGACAAAAGTTGGTATCAGAGTCAGACGGTGAAGCCGGGGTTGTGACAAAAGTTGGTATCAGAGCCAGTCTGACCTAGGAAGCGTAGCTAGTCTGTTAGTGGATTTTGAAAGTTTTAACCCTGCCATATTTTATTATTAAATTCTTTATTGTTCTTAACTTCTTTATAAATTTTCTGGCCTAACCTACTTAGTCTTTTTAAATTCTAGAAGTCGGCATCTCACCCCGAAGCGGAGCGTCCCGGCTTCCCTACGCTTCTGTGGGGATTGCTCAGGTACATGGGCTACCCGAGGAGGCCTGAGTATACTCTTACTTCGGTATTCGTCAATAGGATGAACCAGTACCGATGCAAGCTAGTAGCCCATCATGTGGACCAAGAAGGAGTGCCAAGGGAGTCCATATTCGAGCAGACCGCTGAGTATGATGGACGCGCCATTCAGCTAGTGCCGGCTCTTGAATTCCCCGCAGAAGTGCATCAAACCTTTAGCTAGTGCTGGCTCTTGAATTCCTCGCAGAAGTGCATCAAACCCTTCTTCGCCACTAGCTGAATGGCGCGTCCATCATACTCAGCGGTCTCCTCGAATATGGACTCCCTTGGCACTTCTTCTTGGTCCACATAATGGACTACTAGCTTGCATCTGTACTGGTTCATCCTCAGGCCTCCTCGGGTAGCCCATGTCCCTGAGCAATCCCCACAGAAGCGTAGGGAAGCCGGGGCGCTCCGCTTCGGGGTGAGATGCCAACATCTAGAATAATTTAAAAAGACTAACTAGGTTAGGCCAGAAAAGGAGTTAAGAACAATACAGAATTTAATAATAAAATATGGCAGGGTTAAAACTTTCAAAATCCACTAACAGACTAGCTACGCTTCCTAGGTCAGACTGGCTCTGATACCAACTTTTGTCACAACCCTGGTTTCACCGAGATCTACTCATGATCCATTGCTAGTCCAAGCAATCAATGTTTGCAACTCATGAGCGATTTGGGTCGAGCATCACAACACAATCATCATAACTAAGAAAATATTATAATAATGCGAAAGTAATTGTACCACAACCACTTATTACAATAGTTTTCATAAATCCATATAGTAATAATATTCAGAGTAGCGGAAATCCAAATGATATGTAAGAATAAATATGCCGATGCTCTCTAATCCGACCCTTGAGACGATAGCTAGTCTTCTGCGAAGTCCGGCACAGAATCCTCCTGATCCTGTGGGCAAACCGGAATCGAGTCTTCTCCTGAACAAATATATCCGTGGTTTGTATAATGAGTATACGGCTACCCAGTAAGAATCCTTATATATGAATGCACGGGTATAATAAGAACAGGGTGGTTAATTTGCATAAACACCTATTCTAGTCAATATTAATTAAAGTGTTGTAAAATCATTTGTTGAACAATTAATGAAGATGAACGAACTCCCCAAGGTAACAAACAGAGCTCGGCTTCGAAAGCCCCTCTACGAAACTGAATAAGCCTCGAATACTCAAAACCAGAACCAACCCATCAGATTATTATTAAACACATGAGACTACCATGTACGACCTTCCTCCCCTCTCATAACCGTGGGAACGGCTATCATGATAGTTTTTAACTCCACACTTTACCCATAAACCGAGTGAAACTTTTGCGTCTTAGCTCTTCCTTAGGAGCCTAGACCAAATAACAATACAAGACGATTCATTAGTTTCTTCTGTTAACACCGACACCCCCTCTAAGGTTTAGACACTCGGGTCCCCCTCTTGAGCCAACGGACCGCAGCCCGATCTTTTCAAAGTAAAGTGTGTTAACAGTTTTTCCTAACTACTAAGCTAGGACTAGCACATGGTGCACACATGTTTAAGCTAGCACTTATGGTTGCGCTTGTATGGTTTGGCTGGATAAGCACACACCAAAAGTCCTTAGACTAAGGTGACTATCTCAACAACAATCCACATTCCACAAGCCACCCGACTTGCCATCTTTAGTCAACACACGCCACGTAGGTTTTAGTTGATTAGGTTAATAAGCAACTTAGCACCACCATACCAAGTTACAAGATTAATAAATGATGAATGACCTAACAACTAATAACCCACGAGCACTAGCATCTATGCACAAGGATAAGCTATGAATAACAAATAAGGCAGCAATAAAGGGCTAATTCATAGGGTTAATGATGCAGTGTGAATATTAGGTTTCTACCATTCCAATCATTTTATGCATGAGAAAATAAATAAAAACAATAATCGGGTGAGTTTTGCAAACTAGGGACAGCAAGATGCAACTATCTTGCATTGGTAGTACTCAGCGTCTTGCGGGCCTCCTTGAAACTCCGGGAATAGCGCCCAGCACAGAGAACACGGGCGGTCTACACGATTAATGCAAATGCATAAGAACAACAACATTCACTACAGAATATATATCCTAATTAAATATATAAAATTCTAGGAAATTTATGAAAAATAATGGCTCTGCAATCATCCAATTTGGAGTTCGGATGCTCCCTAAACAATTCTTAGAAGTTTGACAAAAATCAGAAAAAGCTGAAATAAATAAACCGGCTAAAATCTGAAAAACCGGCCAAACCGACAATGCTCAACAGATCGCAGTCATGAGGGTGGACACGCGCGCGTTTCGGGATCGGGCGTGGCGATGGGCGACGCGCTGGCGGAGATGACGCGCGGCGACACGCGACAACGGCGGCGGCGGCGGGCGGCTGCAGACGCGATCAAGGCGGGCGACTAGTGGGGCACGACGGCACGGCGCAAGTGGCTTGGCGCAAGGGCGACGTGGTGTCGTGCGGCGGCGTGTGGCGGGCATTGGGAGAGGCGGGATTTCCGTGGCATGGCTGCGGGATGAAATCGCTGCCGTGGCGTGGCGGCGTGGCGAGTGACATCAAACTCCGTGAGCTCTCTAGGGCGCGAATCTCAACCGATTTTGACGATCCGGGTATGCATCTGAACCGTCTCGACGAGATCTACACCATGGCGTGATCTACAAGTTGGTTTGCGGCGAGAACATAGAGATATACCATAAAATACACCTCGGGCTAGGGTTTTGTGACAGCTAGGGTTGCTCTGGGGTGGATCTCGAGTTGTGGTTCTGAGGGGAGGGTCCTGGGGTGCTTATATACTGTTCTGGTCGATCAAGGACAGGCCTCTAATAGATAGAACTTGAATTTGGCTCCAATTCTACTCCTAATAGATTTAGAACTCCCCTATTTTTGGTATTTTTGCAAATAAACGAATTTGGACTTGGGCTTCTGGATCTATGCAAGTTTAGGCCTCAAATATGTCTCCACCAAATTTGGGCTTGGGTTTAGCATGTTTGCTCATCATTTCATTGGGTCGACGAGCTCCCGGCAGACCGGCGTCGCACTACGAAAACACTGGCTAGCCTTGGGCTTTGGACTTGTAATTTGGAGGGTGGCTAATTCATGGCATTTAGGATTTTTGGGATTTTTTCTAGAATTTTTCAAAAAGGTATTCTAAGGTTTTGGCTTAAACCTTAGTTTAAATTAATTAAAACAGGGTTTCATATATAACAATTCCCTTTTAATTTACTTATGGGTTTTCGAAAATACAAGTGACATACGACAAAATAGTGGATGTCACGTTTTAGGGCTTAGCCAACATGAATCTTAAAGTGATATAAAAACTAGAAAAACATTTGAAGTATAAAGGGATAATTGACATTTTTCTCCTTAAAGTTGTAGCGTACCTCACTAAACCCCATGCACATGGAAAATTTCTTTTTTTGGCTCCTTAAAATTGTGACCATTTGAACCGGTGCTCCAAAGTTGTTAGGTTGACCTCCTCATGTTGAGGTGATAGTTAATATTCTGTTAAATGACCATGTGATTAGCACATGTACACTTTAAAATGAAATGGAACCCACATCACCTCCCTCTCCCCTCTCTAAAAAAAATAAACTTAAAAAATAGAAAAAACAACATAAAAAATGAAATTTTAAAACTCAGAATTTTACATTTTAATTTCCAAAAAACTAAAGTCATGCTTTTAATATTTTGATATGGTCAAATTTGTTTTTTATAAATATAAATTTGTTTTTATAAATATAAATTCCAGAATTTTGATAGTTCAAATTTTAATTTTGTGTTTCAAACTTTTATACATGAAATTTGGAAAAACATCAAATTAATAATATGAAACTTTTGAAAATTTAAATTTTCATAAAGTAACCTTTTAAAAATTCATCTTCTAATTTTTGAAAACACCAAATTAATAATATGAAACTTTGTTTTAGTTTTTGAAACTTGTGAAATCCAAATTTAATATTTTCAAACCCAAGTTTTAAAGTCTAAAGTCTAAAATTTAAATATTTGAATTTGTATTTTCCTACTAATTTATAAAAACTTCAATCCTGAAATGAAAAAAATGAACTTATCATAATTCTAAAATTTTAAAACTCAAATGTAAAATTTAAATTTAAATTTTTTTAAAATTTGAATTTTGATGTTGTTTTATAGAAGTGTTAGAATTTTTTAGAGGGAAGAGGTGACATGGATGCTATTTGATTAAGAAGGGCACGTGTGACTGCGTCATAGATAGTTAACGGAAAAGTAACGGTCACCTTAACATTTAACGGTGTCCCTACTTCCTAACAACATTGGGGTTGCGATGCAAACAGATATAAGTTCAAAGTGATCATGGTGCAAATGGATATAAGTTTAAGGAGGTGAAAAAATAAATTTTAAGTTCACAGAGCTAAATGAGGCTTCACTACAAGTTTAGGGGGGCAAAAATGTTCTTTTTTTCAGTTATAAAATAGTCCAATCACCTAAAGAAGAGAAAAATTGTTAACAAAAGGAATTTAAGAAATATAGATGCTTATTTATTCTTATTTTCTTACATGGTATCGAGTTTTAGTTTATATAGCACTGAATATTTGGCTAAAAAGTGTGTATATCAAGTGCATTTAGAAAAGAAAAAAAAGTCGATGAAAGAGTATATCGGAATATATATGCATGGTTGAGAACTTGAGATCATAGTTCAAAAAGGAGCAAAAATCGATTGGTACCGTCATGACAGACCGATAGAACCAATTTTAGCTTTAAACTTTATATCGAAGTTTGACATAAACTAAGCGTCCTTTTCGTGCAAACAAAATTAATATTCAAGCTGTCAGTTTTCAATTAATCGCGCGAATTTTTAAAAAGTTATTTTTCATTCCCAATTCAATTTTTTTAAAAAAAGAGTTTTGCGCTTTTTAGTGTTTTTCCGATGAAAACTGTTGCTAGATGGATTCCGAGTTTTGGGTCACCCAAGCAATTTTTTTAGGAAAACATATTTAAAACCTTGATTAAGGGAAATGAGCATGAAAAAGGTTATGCCATATGTTTGATATTATCCAAAAAACTTATATATTTAAGCGTGTTCTTTGTTTTCTTAAGTATTGTAGTTGTTGACGGTTTTTGTACCATAGTGTAATCGAGGTACAAAAATGACAGACCATACGGAGGTTGAATATTACTCCCTCCATTTTTTTTTGTTTTATGCCTTTGATCTCTGTACACATTTTTGATCATTTGTCTTATCAAAAAACTTAGTGCACACATGCAAAAAATAAGTCATATTTAATGTACCTTTATTTATAAAACAAATCACAACAAAACAAATGATATTTACATGATTTTTTTGAATAAGACGAATGATTAAATGTGTGTCCAAAAGTCAAAAGGCGTCAAACAAAAAAGAACGGAGCGAGTAGCTGACAACTTGTGTATTTTTTTCGTTATGCTCTGAGGTGGATACACCCAATATGAGGTAGACCTATTTAAACATCGGGTCGGATCGGGCCGGGCTTGGAAAAGCCTGGTCCCACGGGACTAGTCCCGAGCCCGGCCCGAAGCGTTGGGCTCCAAAATTGGGCCCGAGCCTGGCCATGACTAATCGCATAAATCTTGGGCCCGGACTAGCCCGGCCTGACGGCCGGGCTATATATTGAGATCCGAACCCAGCTCGATGCATCGATCGGGATGGGCTTTCCACGATCATGTCTAATATGAGGTACATATAATAGTAGTAGTATATTACTCCATACATGTGGCTCTCGTATCCAACCAAAGTCTGCCAGGACTATAATATGCACACCTATTTTTGTTGTTCTCGTTTAATGTGGACCAATGTCGATGACAATGCAAAACTGCTAACCAAAACGGCAAAACATACAGTATGTTGCTTTCATTTTTTTAAAAAACCTCTACCTTGTTACCACCCAGTTTTCAATACTATTTTTTAAAAAATTTACGGACAACAAAATTTTAGTTTTCCTTATGTACTAGCGAACCAGGTAGCATTTTCTTTTTCGAAAAAATGTTTTAATAAACCAGCTTCCATGTGTGGATAACTGGAGTTTTTTTTTGGACTGGACAAGATCACATGTGCAACTGTTATCTAATGGGCCGGGCCCCTTCGCGCAGTTTTAGCCCAAAATGCAAATATGTAGCACAAATGAATTCTTTCATCCACGTGAGAAGTAGCCGAAAAAAAAAAAGTGTGAGGCGAATAAGACGTACACACAAAGAGAACCAGGTTCCTGGTGAGAAAAGTCTACTTGATCGATGAAGATAAAAAGAATTTTGGATAGCAACGACTATATATGGAATTCGAATAGACTTTAGCCAATTCAAATCCATGCCAAATTAACATTGGAATCTCGTTCAATTCCATACCCTGCAATCTAGACAAGTAAAGGTGTAGACAAGTACGTCGTCTATAATGTACTAGCAAGCAAACGCGTCCGTGGCGCGTTGGTGTTAGCATCGCTCGCTCGTCGTGGCCCGAGGCTCGTGTGCCTCCACGCTTAGGTCGGTTCTCACCAGCTTGCATGCATCGCCGCCACTTGTCCGTTCGCCGCCGCTTAAGGAAAATAATTGTTGTGTGTATACGAGATAGATTAAAGCAAATCCCACGAAGGCAACCTTTGAACGACTGAAAATCCCTATAAGAAAAGCATCCATAGGAAGATAAGAAAGTATGTCAAAGCAGTGGCTAGCTCAATATAAGCAAACATGCATGGATTTATTAAGAAAAGCAATAAAACGGATCCAAAGACCAAAACGTTTTTCTTTTATAAACAAATAAGGACATGGGCAAATAAACAAATAACCTAGAAAAAAAGTAGCCTAGAGCATGACATGAGGACAAATAGTACCACATATGAAGTACAATGTGCATAGTTGGTATGAGCTCATGTACTGAATATCTTGTTGTGAAGAAATCAAACCATGGATGAATCACTAATCGTTCCAATCATGACAAAAGGACCAAATAAATGGAAGCATCAATGATGAAAAAAGTCATATGCCATATCTATCTTGAAACTTCAAAGACCATGGACACACCCTGTGATGAATCGATGAACTATAGCAATACATCACATCTAGTGATTCAACTTGCACACCGAACAATCACAAAGACAATGTTCTATTACGAAGCAAAGTAAAGATGAATAAACAGAAATTGAAAGTTACAAAAAAAATGCATGACATACATGCACCCAAAAAATCTTGACATAATTAAGTGCATACAGCTACAAACCAAACAACCAATATATGGTCAAATACTTTTTCGTGCAGAGGGGTAGCAAGAACGAAGTTGGGATATGGTTTTAAACACAGATACATGCATCCAAATAAATTTCAAGCCGCAGAGCTCCTGACAAAGCAAAGTTCACAATTTTAAACATGGTTCTGGTAGTTTTATGAAACAGTTAATGGCAAAGAATCTAAAACACACTTCTCAAAGAAATCCACGTTCTAAAAGGCACAAATTGAATTTAAATGCAGAATTATCTTCAAACAAAGTCACATATAACTAATTAGCATCAAATAAATTACCATGTGATTTGTATCAGTACTATAGATTATATATGGCGATTAGTGTATATATATAGCATCACATGTTTCACTCACTCTTGTCGAGCAAATCAAACAAAAGCACAAATAATCAGACAGATTATCGAGGCTAATCGGCCAATATGCAAGAAGTCGAGAAGAACACGGGAGGCGGCGGAGGTGGGGCATGGCGAAGGGAGGCGGCGGCGGACGGTGGAGGCGGGGCGAAAGGAGCGTCGGACGGGAGAGGCGGGAGGAGGCGGGAGGCGGGCGACGGACGGGCGGCGGGCGGAGGCGGCGGGGACGAAGGCGGAGGAGGCGGAAGGGAGGGGGGAGGGAGGCGGCGGAGGAGGCAGGAAGGCGAGGCGGGCGGAAGGAGGGAGGCGGGGGAGGAGAAGACGCGAGGGAACGGAGAGGGGAGGAGGGAAGGGAAAGGGGGGAGGAGGCATGGCGGGGGGGAGGCGGCGAAGGGGAGGCGCTGGGACGGGGGAGGCGGCGGGAGGCGGCGAGGCGGCGGCGGGCGGGTGGGTGGCGGCGTGGGGCGGGGATGAAGGGAGGCGGCGGAGGGGGAGGCGGGAGGAGGTGGCGGGTGGGAGGCGGCGGTCAAGGGAGGAGGCGGTGAGGAGAAGACGCGAGGAACGGGAGATTGGGGGGAGGAAGGGAAAGGGGAGGAGGCATGGCGAGGGGGAGGGAGGCGGCGGTGGATCTGTCTCTGGGGGCGGCGAAAGGGAGGCGCGTCGTGGACGGGGAGGCGGCGGAGGCGAAGAGGCGGCGGCGGACGGGGCGGCGGGGCGGAGGTGGGGGACGGGAGGGGCGGAGGCGGCGGGCGGAAGGCGGAAGGGGTGGAGGAGGCGGTGGAGGCGGGCGGGGTCAGGGAGGGAGGCGGAGGTGGAGAGGAGAAGACGCGAGGAGGACGCGGAGGAGGGAGGGAAAGCGGGCGCGAGAGAGGGGCAGGCGAGGCGACGCCAGGCTCGTCCGCACGGAGCGGGTAAAAGGGTAATTTGACAAGAACTCTGGGTGCATCTACGAAGACGAAAAGGGCGCGTACTGTGAGGGACGAAAAATCGGGGGCGGACGGAAAATGGCACGAACCGAAAAGGACCTCACTGCGAACTTACGGGGACACGGATATAAAATCGCAAATTACAGGGGTTTTTTTGCGAAACCGTCCCCCTTTGGATGGGCCTAATCGTGCGGCTGGGACGTGAGCCGCGTGGCTCGATCCGACGGGCAAGGTTTTCGGGGCGACGTGGCCTCGCGAAGGAGGAGATTCTCAGGGCGCTACGCGCTATATAGTATAGGGGAATGGGTGCATCCCTTACGAATAATACTACATGTTCCAGTCCACATCTTGCATTTTTTTTTAAAAAAAAGAAAAATCTTTAAATTACCTAAGCTATGAGCTGCAAGTGGATTAGATTACAAAATCTTGTGTTGTCTAGTAGGCTGGAACCAACGAAACTCGCTACTTAACAAATTACTATATCCGGTCATAAAAAGAAGTAGCTGTCGACTTTTGCACACGTCTTTAACCATTCGTCTTATTCAAAATTTAGTTCAAATATGTAAAAATATAAGTCATACTTAAAATACATTTAATAATAAACCAAACCATAACAAAATAAATGATATTTATATAAATTTTTTGAATAAGACGAATGGTCAAAGGCGTGTCCAAAAGTCAACGGCGACTTCTTTTTGTGACCAGAGGGAGTACTATATATGTTTTCGTATATCCTTCTCATCAAGTACTTTTGCCGAAGTCACAACTCGCACCCCCCAGCGAGTCGCAATCCTCTTAAAAGACAAATTGGTTCTATACCACGTGAAGATTTTTACTTCTGATTTATATTATTGGAAAAAAATCCAATACGCTGTAATACCACCACCGAAACAACTTTTCTTATTTCTTGCTACCATTTCTATCTATCCATTTCCTCACCTCCCCGCTCGGGCTTTCCATGGGACGTAGCCGATTCGCTGAAGGGAACATCACAATCAAGGACACATGCCTCCTACTTCCACTACGGTCGCTACGTCAACCACAGCTATGGCCTCTACATCGGCCACGTCCACTATGTCGACTACGTTGCTGAAAGGGCGAGAAGAACAACCACTTGGCTTGATTCTTTGGCCACGCTGTTCAAGCCATCGATGAGGAAGGTTGAGCACGCCGCTAGCATGGCCAAGCAAGCCCAAGTGTAAACCCAACTCGTCTGGAGGTCTGGTTTAGCCATCTAGACCAATCTGCCCTCAAACAGATGCCTAGGCGGCATGCGATGTCCAAGTTAGGCAAATGACCACTCTACAAAATACTTACGAGATAGTATTTCCAAAGGATCTAAACTCGCCTCCAAATTCATTCGAAATCATTGGAAATCGACGAAACAATCAAACAAATCAAATCTGTCAGGTGTTGCGCCACCTCAATTTTGGTTCCAAAGCCCATGTACACCTAGGGTTGCGTGGGGGTGCATCCCACCTTGTCTAGCACGTCCCTCTTGGCCATCACATGTCGTCTACTTATGGCCGCCACTCCTCTTCTTTTTTAAAAAATATTTTTAGCCTATTTTGCCACGTGTGTGTTGAAAGAACCTCAAATTCACTTTTGTCGCAACTAGATTGAGATCAAAACCTCGACTCGTGTGTGCTTATTCATATATGCAATTTTATATTGGTTTACCATTGTTCTTGTTTTGTTCTTTGGTTGCAACGCATGAATAGATTTTCATGATCAGGTCGATCGTGTTCGACACAATTGATAATGCTTGTCTTGGTGGTTTAGCGATCGTCGGGTTCTAATCTTTACATGGTTGGTAGTCAGGTCATCAAAGTCGCCATGACACCAAATCGAATCTACTCATCTCATCAGAAGATTGGGACACCATCCCCCATCATTTCGTATCAGAGCGAATGTTAACCGGTGAGATTCATCTACCTTAATTGCCCCACAAAAATATTTCATTAGTATCCAAACCCTTTGATCCCTTGTGTTGTTCTTTATTGTTTTTACATTATTGAATAATTACCCATTGTTGTCGTTGTTGCTGTCCATGTTTAGGTTCTAATTCTAGTCATTAGCTTGCTACTGCTGTTCAAGTCGCCGCTTAGGGTTGTGTTATTGTCAAAAAAATATAAAAAAATTGGTATATTTTCTTTCCTCCCATCACGTTTCCCATACCCCCTGGCCAACCATATACCCCTCCAACTCACCAAGTCAAAAAACCTAGCCCCAAACCGAGCCTGATTTGAATTTGCATACAGATTCGATTTGGACATTCTTAGTCTTGTTGGAAAGATCACGAAATTTCCTATAAGGTGCAACTTTGGCTTTGCAAAAATTTGAATCCTCAAATTTGACATATTTCGGGTTGTATCAGCTTGTCAACATTCGGAGGTTCGATTGTTTCAATGTTTTGGTATCCACTTTATTTTTTTCCCTCTCGTTAGCTTTGTATATATTTCTATGAGGAATCCATTGTGTTGTGTTTTGTGCTCAAGTTGAGAAAAAGTGTAATTTTTTTTAGAAAAAAGAAAAGAAAAGTGGGTAAAGATAGAGCTCAACAAAAGAGTCGTGTTGTTGAAAAAAAATTCAGTGAGCAAAGAATGTTTATCATCATTGGTGCTACATATTGAGGATTCGTAGCCTATCTTCGTCTTGTTTTCTTATGACTTGTCTAGGTCTAGGCTGGTCTAGCAATTGATACTTTGTGTTAATCTTCAATTTTACATTGTATTGTGCAATTGCTTTCCTTTACTTCATATTTGGCCTTTCCAAGCTCCACCAACTACTAACCATTGAGTGATGAACCTTGCTATTGCTTTTCCACCACGTGGGCTCAAGTTATCACGAACCAATCATCGATTGTACTGCTGCTTGCGTGGTAGGAACTTGTAAGCGCAATGTTAAAAGTTCGAGTATGAGAGACCTACTCAATTGAAACACCAATTAGTGTATATGATTATATATATTTTTGGTGTTTCTTGTCTACTATTAACAATGGTAAATCCATATGGAAAAAAAGACGACAAAGGAAATTTGAAAGATGCACCATCCACACAACTTGAGAAGGACTTTGGGAAACAATAGGTTTTGTTTTTTGAAATGTAAAACTAATTTGGTGATAAGCATTTTAGAAAAGGTCTCTTAAGTATGCCCCGTGGTCCAATTTGATCCCTGATGTGAAAATCGAGCAAGAATTGCACTCCAATTAGCAAAGCCAGTCCAAAAATGTTATTTGATTGACCAAGCATGGGTTTGAAGTCGTTTTTGCTGATGTGGATGCTGACGTGGCCTTTGTTTTTACCACGGGATGCCTTCTAGGGCTATGATCTCAACATTTGCTGCCATGCAGCTCTTCTTCCTCCCCTTCCGATTTTTTCTCTCCATCGCTCCATGGCTATCGCTCAACTTCCCCAACCCCGACCTCTGTAGGTAATGCGATGCCAGCAGCACTACCACCCTCTCAAACTCTCTCTCGCTTGCTCTCTTGTCGCTCAAACCCAAGAGTGGCAGGCGGATATGACCTAGAAGTAGTGGAGGTTGACACAGCATCAATCGAGAAGAAAGAGAGAGAGAAAGAGGTCGAGAGATAGGGGAGAAATCGAAGGGAGGCCGAGATAGGGGGATAGATTGGAGGGAGGCGATGCAACCATGGGGAATACTAGTGCCGATAGTATCTTGTCAACAACTGACAGCTTAAGTGGGCTCATGCGGCCAGGGCAACGCACCAAGGTAGTGGGGAAGAGATGGATTCTTGGGGAAAGAGGCAGAGGGAGAGTGAAAGGAGAGACAACAGTCCGGTCAAAAGACCATTTTGCTCTGATTATGCTAGTTAAAGAAATTGAAGGATCACTCTTACCTCATATTTTACGCCTCATACTAAATTGATCCGAAGTAGACCTGCTCATGGGTAGCCCGGTCCGACGTACCCGACCCGATCCGACCCAAAAAAACCGACGCGACTCGACCTGACTAGTGGACCGTCGGGTCAGGTTTGGGCCTGAAAAATTGCAAAATCAGCCGTGCGGGTTCGGGTTTTTGGGTTTCGGGTCGGGTTCGGGCCTAGATTTGTGACCCGGTGCACCGGGTCAAGTCGGGCTCGGGCCGGCTAATTTTTGATCAGGTTTTGAAAAACCCAACCCAAACCCGACGGATGATCATGTCTAACCCGAAGATATGTGTCATCTTAGCATTCAAGCCCACCCAAAAGTCCCAAATAGACCTGATAATGGGAAGCCCGGCCCGACTCGGCCTGACCGATGCATGGGGCCGGCCCAGGCCCGAGCCCGAGTTTTTCGCAATTTAAACTATGATTGGGCCGTCGGGCTTCAGACCGAGCTCGGGCCTGATTTTAGAGACCGACGCACCGGGCCAGGCTCGGACCTGGTCCCGTGGAACCAAGCTTTTCCATGCCCAGTCTGAAGCCCGGCACGGCCCGACGTTTGATGTATAGCCTCAAATGACATGGCCTTGTTTCGCATTCTCTCTCTAGCCCCTTCTCCCTCTCCCCTGCTCCTCCTGTGCTGTGAGTGTGAGGCGCTGTTGTGTTTGTGTGTCCCTCTGTCTCTCTCTGCACCCCGCTTGCCCTTCTTTTCTATTCAGTCGGTTCCCCTCTCCCCAAGCCACACCCCCACCATCTCTTCTTTCCCTTCTCTCCCCCCTCTCCTCTCGCCCAATCCACTCCTCCGCCTGCCGCCGCCGCCGCGCCCCGGAGACGCCGCGCCTGATTCGGGCCTCCCCGAGCGCGAATCGGCGGGGATCGATAACCCTGTGCCTGGCGCCGTGTGCGTGCGCGCCATCACGGCCAAGGTAACACCATCCCCTCCCTCACCTCCGGACAGGGGCCGATCCACGCCGCGTTTCGCTGTGCCTATCTTGCTCGGTTCGTTCTTGCTTAGATCGTCTCGCCATGGCTAGTTTTGCTCGATTCGTTCGTTTTTGGCTGTGAGGGGCTGTGATTATGAAGAGAGAGGCTCGAGTGGCTCCAATACTTGGGGAACCCCGCGGCGGTGGCAGATCCCGCCGTGTGCCCCCGTCTGGCAGCAGAGGCGGCGGCGGCGGCGTCGACGTCGACGATCCGGCGTCTTGCCGTTCTGGGATGTGTAGGATGGAACGCGAGGTGCCGCCTGCTGATTTGATCAGTGGCATATGTGTACTTAGCCCTTGTTTCACTGGTCGGTGGATTTTCCACCGATTGGTGCTGCTGTCTGTCTTGTTCATGACCTGGGAATGATCGATCAGTCGGGTGGGCTCGGTATCTTGCGTTCCATCCAATTCCCTACCATGTAAGCGTGATTGCGCTGCGGATTGTGGTTGGTGCGCGCACGCGTGGTTCGTCGCCTCGTGGGGTTTCTGCCACAGTGAAGGTCTTATTTAACGCATACACTTGATATGAGCCCCTCCCTGGTTGGAACATTGTGATTGTTGATCCCTTTTGCTAGTTGCAAACCATTTTTTTTCTGTGTAAGTTCTTATGTGAGGATTACTAAACACCGTCAAATGTGATGCAATCCAGTAGTTTTCTTTTTTGTGAGTTGTGATTGCATATATGCATTTGCTTATATGCGCATTAGATTGATAGGTAGACTGTGTAAGTACCTATGTGAGGATTAATAAACACTGTCAAATGTGATGTAATACAATAGTTTTCTTTTATGTGAGTTGTGATTGCATATATGCATTTGCTTATATGTGCTTTAAATTGATAGGCTGACTGTTTCCATTTGTGTATTATGCCTTGTAAGATCAATTTGGTTGCTACATTGTGTCTTACTTCAATTTTTTCCTTGAATTAGATGCCTCAATTGCAACTGTTCCTTTTATACAAATTTGCCTGGTACCTATGTACCACAGGGTGCAGATTGTATATTGATTTGAGATGGATTATTGATTGCACTTGCTTATCCTTAACTGACACTTTTTTCATTGTTTTTTCTCTGCAGTAACCTCCTTTTGTCATACAGTACTATTTGGAGCATTCTAACAGGAGCTTGTGTAACATAATCTCAGCAGCAGACAAAAAATATATGGGCTGATTTTGGCATTTCATGGGAGGTTTTGAAGATGATGAACCACCCACGAAACGCGCAAGAGCATCCTCAGTAGAGTCAGCAAGTTTATTAGACAGTTTCTGTTGTTCAAAGTCCGCCAATCCTTTGGGAAGCACAATGGCTAGACCTTTGCCTTCCCAGGGGAAAGAAGTTATGATTGGTTCTAAAGGTGTTATTAAGAGGGATGAGTTTGTCAGGATAATCACAAAAGCTCTGTATACTCTTGGATATGAAAAAAGTGGAGCAGTTCTTGAGGAAGAATCAGGGATAACTTTGCATTCCCCAACAGTGAATCTTTTCAGAAAGCATGTGCTAGATGGGAATTGGGACAGTGCAGTAGTTACCTTGAATAGGATTGGATTTCTGGATGAAAACATTGTGAAGTCTGCTGCATTTTTGATATTGGAGCAGAAATTCTGTGAACTATTGAGAAATGACAACCTCATGGGTGCTATAAAGACGCTGCAAAGTGAAATCACACCCCTTGGTGTTAACAGAAAAAGAGTTCATGAACTATCAAGCTGCATGATTTCTTCTCCACAGAATGTCTTGCTTTGCTTTTCAAAGCTTGGCATTGAATCTTTTAATTCACGGCTGAAGTTCCTAGAGGAACTACAAAAAGTGTTTCCGCCTAATGTTATGGTACCAGAAGGGAGGTTAGAGAATTTAGTTGAGCAGGCACTTACTGTGCAACGTGAGGCTTGCTATTTCCATAATTCTATTGATGGTTTGTCACTTTACACTGATCATCATTGTGGGAAGGATCAAATACCATCTCGAACGTTGCAGGTGAAAACTTATGCTGATGCTTTATTTCAGTGTGTGCGTTTTGCAGTCCATTTGCTTATGCACCCGTATAAGCATTAGTGCAGGTCTAGTATTCTACTTTCTGCTGGACTACTTATTTATTCTTATTGATTCATAGCTTGGTGTCTAAAATATACCTTGATCATGAGAATTTTTGGTATGAAATAAAGTTTTTTGAATTAAAGAAGCAAAACCCTCAACTTTCAACTTGGCAATATGCATGCCAGAAGGTTTGATCCAGATGTTATTAGCGTACGAACCTCTTAAGCATGCCTGCAGCTCAACATTTCCCTTCCTTTTCACCCTTCCTCTCACTGTCTTGAAAATTCCTGTGGTGTATATTCAAGTTAGAAATGGGAAACATGACTGCGATGCAAAATAATGGTTTCAAAACAAATTTGTATTGGTATATAAGAATGATTTGACTTATTTTTTTAGGAAAAAAGATGAGAATCGAGTGCTCTTTTATCTGTTTTTGGAAGCATTCTATCAGCTTTGGTCACAGGCTCTTTGAAATGTAGCAAATTTGTCCCTCTTTGACAGTGTAAATTCCTACTTGAGACTTGGGAGAACCGGAATCATGCAATATTATGTTCTCTGCTGCATGCTGCATGATGGCACATCTTATCTTATTAGATATTATTGGTAATAAAACAAAAAATCTTGTTGCAGGTTTTGCGCGCTCACCATGATGAAGTATGGTTTCTTCAATTTTCAAATGATGGGAAGTATTTAGCCTCAGCATCTAATGATAAATCTGCAATCATATGGAAGGTAGATACATAACTAATTTCTGGCATGTGTTATGGAGGTGTTTACCAGTGCAGTGGCATATTTCTAGGTTTCTCAATTTGCACTCAGTAAAGACTCGGAATTGCACAGTTTCATTTGTGCTTCTTTTTATTCACTTTCTGTTTACTTTTGTCAGAATCTTTTGTAGATAGAATACTTTCTTATTTGTTAAATTGAAGCTTTACCGTCATTTTACATGATCAGTTTCCTTGGGACCTACTAGAGATTTGTATCCAGCTAGTTTCAGCAGCAAAGAAATTTGATTTAGATGTTTTGTCAGGAGTGCTCCATTGTGTGGCTTGGCACTTTTCTCCTACCCTGTTACAATTGAACATTAAAGTGCGTACATTCCCATCTGGTTACAGTTGAGTGAATCTTGCAACTTACTCCACTGCCATAGAAGTTGGATCTTTATGCATGTGAGGTGTGGTTTGATTAGCTTACATTGGAGGTATTGTGATTTTTTTGTTTGTGGTTGAGCACTTGATGTCGCTCCATTTCTCTTGTTAATTTTTTTGTCACATCTTCACAACTCAAAGTTCTCCTATGCACAAGCTGATCATCAAACATATTTTAAGATTTTGAGTTTTGACATGTTGTCTTTATTCTGTGGACTGTTCTGACCACTTACTGCTTTGTTTTTATGTACTGAAGGAGGGAAGGTACATTGCAATTTTCATCTTCCATATGGCTTGAAATTTAAATTATGTATTTGTGGTACTGTCCCAGGAAGATAGCTCTTCAGAACATGTGTGGCGAATTTTACCTATTAAAGATATTAACTTGATACTTGATGCATCACAAATCAATCTTCTGGCTGCTTGCAGTAATGTGAGTATTCATTTCCTAGGTCGATGTAGATGGAGAACTGTTACTGAAGCACGCACTGATTGGTCATGAGAAACCAGTGATGATGGTTGCATGGAGCCCTGATGATCACCAGCTTCTCACATGTGGAATGGAAGAAACCATCCGCCGCTGGGATGTTGAATCTGGCGAATGTATTCATGTTTACGAAAAGCCTGGCCTCGGTTTGATCTCATGTGGTTGGTTTCCAAATGGAAAGCAAATATTATCTGTTCTAGCCGACCAAAACTTTTGTTTGTGGGACTTAGATGGTAAAGAAGTTGATTGCTGGAAAGGGCAGAGAACAACGAAAACATCTGATTTTGCTGTAGCAAATGATGGCAAGCTTATTATAAGCATGAATGGAGAGAAAACGATTCTTTTGTTCGATAGGGAAACGAAACAGGAGAGGCTGATTGAAGAGGAGTACACAATCACTACATTTTCTCTTTCAGAAGATGGTGAATTCTTGCTGGTAAATCCGACAAGTGAGGAGATTCACTTATGGAATATAAGGAGTACTCCTGTTCGAGTTAAGCGGTACATTGGCCATAAACGCAGCCGTTTTGTGATAAGATCTTGCTTCGGTGGATCTGAGCAGGCATTCGTTGCAAGTGGAAGTGAAGATTCACAGGTATGTGGTGTTGACTGCTGAATGCGCTCAAACTTTGTTGTCCTTACACCATTGGACCATTATATTAATTTGCGCTACCACCAGACAACTGTGTAACTCTCGATTTTTTGTCATTGCTCTGTACTACCTTGAAAGTAAAATTTACTGGAGAGCCTAGAAACTCTACTGGCATTGGGATGGAACCGATCAATAATTTGCATTTTTCTACCGCATTTAAAAAATTATATGAAATTTCACAAGGTATAGAACATTGTTTTTGACTCTTATGTTGTTGCGATGATGTTTATGTCTAGGTATGTGTATGCCTGTTCCCCAGATTTTCATAATGATTGGTATGCAGTATACACTGTGCATTTTTATCTAGGCTTTTTTGGAATGTGGCATTTTGGCTACTCCTTTTATGACATGTCTAATGATGTGGATATTAGAACTCCGATTTGCTTTTACATAATTGGGATCATTTTTTTCTTTCAAACTAGGCATTTTAACTAATGAATTGCTACTTTGCTGATTTAGATGAAGTAATTTGGTGATGACTTCCATGATTGATACATCTGATTGGCAGCAATATAGTGGATAGGGAGAAAAGATGCAGTGTATAAGCTAGATTCTGTAATGCAGTATAGTAAATCACCTATCTCTGTTACATAATGTTTCGGTGATGAATTTCTGGATCTCAAAATTGTGATAGAACAAGAAGGTATTGATAATGATAACTTATTTCTAGTGGGTAGTTCAGTTGAGCAGCTTGGTGCCGACAGATTGTATCTTTCTGTTTCTCTTATGCATTGGTCACTAATTAACATTTTCCAATGCTATTCTTAATTTTTCAGGTCTATATATGGCATAGAGCCACTGGAGAGCTTATAGAGGCTCTCCCTGGCCACTCTGGTGTGGTCAACTGTGTAAGCTGGAACCCAACAAATCCTCACATGCTTGCATCGGCAAGCGATGATCACACCATTCGCATATGGGGTGTGAAGGCCACTCCGAAGCGCAAGGACATCAGTGGCAGCAGCAGCAACAGCAATGGGATCCACTCAAACGGCAGTGCCCGTGGCAACGGGTTCGTTTACCAGTGCAATGGGAACCGTAGCAAATGATCATGGCTGCTGTGACGGTACCCCATCAATGGATGACTGGCTGGCATTTGTAGATCCCCTTTCCCTTGCTTTGCTTTCTTTTCTTCCGAGAAGAAACACCATAGTAACAACAAAGCTGCAAGCACAGGTGTGGGGGAAACCTACTTGGTTTCATGCATCATCTCCGTTGTTCCGTCATTGCGCATGTCACATTTATTTCTTAATTCAAGCTGGATGGAAATTTCGATATTTGTTTGCGTCTAAAATCGCACTTTTTTTTTTTCCTTGGATCTGCCTTCTTTTCTTTTTGTATGATTTTGGTCTTTAACGATGATGGTAAATAAGGTGATTCATATTGCCTCATGGAATTACACTACGCTATATAGCGCGTAGCTCTCTTTGAGACTGCTTTCTTACCACGCCACGCCATCTGATTTTTCACGGTCATCTGATCGAAGCAAACGACGGTCTAGATGGTGCCACGTCGCCCCAACCTACACAGCTGGACGCGTGTCGCTGCGCTGCCCCCGCGATTTGTACCCTCCTGCTGTTGCAGGGGCGCGTGGCGCTTCCTCCGGTCTGTGCTGCCCCTCTCACCGAAAAACTTTGCAAAAAACCGCTCGGAGTTCTACAATTCCTGTTACCAACCTTCACTAGTGCAGGCTTACCTGGGGGAACTTACGTCCACGCTCTTCACGTTTCTTGCCAAAAGCACCGCGGCCCTTTTCCTCTTTATAGGTGCACCCGTGGTTGCATTGAAATTACCTGCAAATGCCACTATGTATAGTCTGTGCCTCCCGAACCCTAATCCCCTGCCCTAGTCAAAAAAAATAGAGGGGGTACTTTAACCCTGGCTCTCGCCCGGTCGCCGCCTCCTCTCCACCTCCTCCCGATCCAGCCCTCCGCCGCCCTCTTCTCATCCTCGCTCGCCCGCCTCTGCTGCTATGGCTCCTCTTCCCGCCGGCGTTGCCTTTGCCTCCTCTGACTGGCGCCGTCTCATCCTCCTCCCGCTGCCGTCGTGTGCCGGTTTTGACTCCCCTCTGGTCGTCAGATCCTTTCGTTGCCGCCTCTATCGGCCCCTCATGCCTGCGGAACCGACCTCTGAGAGGACGGATCTGCGAACAGTGGGCCTGCCAGAGGTTGGATTTGGCGACGTCAAGCCCCGGGGAGTAGGGATGGCAATGGGACTGGGTCCTTCGGGTCCAGGCTCTATGGAACCAGACCCGAGACCCAAAAGTTTGGACCTGCACCTGCACTCCAAAAAGCGTAATGGGTCCAAAGTCGGACCTGCACCTGCACCTGCACCTGCACGAACCAGACCCATCGGGTCTACCTAGACCCGAAAAATTTCAAGAGCATATAAGCACAAAAATTAACTAGCCATCCAACTTAAAAACACAAATAATCATATATAAGCTAACACAAATATAAATTACTCCACTAGTTACAAATAAAAGGTTTAAACACATGGCAACAATCATCCATTAACCCAACAACACGCACATTTAATTAGACCCACTTGTCAGTGCTATAGTTCGGGTCTGGGTCTAGGTACCCATGGGTCTAAAGTTGGACCCAGACCCAGACCCGAACTTTCATACCCATGGATCCATTCTTTGACCCAGACCCGGACCCATCGGGTCGGGTACCCACGGGTAGCCGGACCCATGGGTATTTCTGCCATCCCTATCGGGGAGGCCCGATCCGGCGACACCGGGACTCGACACCGCCGGTAACTCTACTACTCCCTTCAGTTTGATAATTCCTGTCGTTTTAGACATAATCTCACATACCAAGGAGTGATTAATTAGAGCGTACTTTCTTATTGTGCCATAATAAATATCTCGGAATGCTACCCATTTCACAAAAGGCTTCTAGCTCAGCTGGTTTATCCCACATTCCAAAGCCTCGGAAACCCGTGCTCGAGTCCCATGCAGCGGGATTTTTTTGCTTTGCGTCAGGCATGCAGCTGAGACCATGCGGCGCGTGTGCTTTGGAAGTCTAGCGCCATCCATAGCCAGGGAAAATGAACGCAATTTCCGACGGAACACTGCTCAAGAAGCTACGGCGGCAATAATTTCCAAACATAGTGCAAATCTCTCCATCGACAGGAAATATAAGACATGAGGGAGTATTCGGCTGGCGGTCTCCATGCAGTGCGCATCCCAGCTGCCACGCTATGTTCATTCCTTTACTTTGTTGCTCCAACACATGCCTGCCGTATGAGTTTCTTCAAATCTATATTCTACCATTTGTTTGCATCTAATTATTTTGCTTAAATATTTTTCTTACATCAATGCACTTTTCATTGAACAACTGGATCTTTCTTTGGCTAGGACCAACTATATTGTTGGTGAACATTTTTACCCAGAGATGAGCCATTGAGCCTGCAGTGGTTATTTTTATTGCGTGCTATTTACCTTATGTGGCCTGGTAGTGTGAGCAACGTTATTATTTTATTTGCTCTTCGCCTTACGTCTTCCTCAAACTGAAATTATATTGCAATATATATGTTGCCCTCTTTTTTAGATGCCGGTTCTCAACTATAGGTACAAACATTGCCTTCATAGCTTCTATTTTCCCTGTTCTTTACCTATTCTTTGTCTGTTCTAGTCTTACTATACGAATGCATGTTGTTCACTGCCCTCTTCAGATTCAATGATCATATTTGGTGGAGCTTTTTAGAGATAAAGTCTCTGATAGATAGCCTTTGTTATAATTTAATTCTGCCATTATTTCCTTTCTTTTTTCGATGCTAGCACAATATCTGACCATGCTCTCAGGCAACTGCGGGAAAATCAATACTTCATTTTCAATGAGCATATTTGGTAGAGCTTTTTAGAAATAAAGTCTCTGATAGATAGCCTTTGTTATAATTTAATTTTTCCATTATTTCCTTTTATTTTTTAGATACCAATAAAATGTCTGACCACTCACAGTGTCCCTCCATGGTGGCGCCACCATTTGCTGTTGCATCCGGCGTTTCTCCGTTACCCTTACCGGCGATGACAAGTACTTAACAGGGTCTTCAGTCTTACTATGATGCATACGGATTTCTCTTCTAATTAAAAGCATGTCGAATGAATTGGGGTCGTGTTGATTTTCGTACAAGCAGGGAAATTCTATTATGATTTTTGTTCAAATGTGAAGTTACCTTTTCTCTTAGTCTTTGCTTAATTAGTGCTTATATGATTCCAACCAAACATGGTCTGTGCATGAAAACATCAAGTATTATTAAAGGTGCTTCATGTTGGTTTATGTTTTGTATATTTGTATAGCTTTAGATTTGCCAACACAGATAGCGGGATATTTTAGTCCAGTGAAATGGCCACGTATCAATCATTATATTCGGCAAAAATAAATTCAGTTCATCACACACTGCCTATTCCATCACATATACATTCTTCAAGGCATCTATTATCATTATTTATACTTCGGAGTGTTAATCTGATAGAAGGTTCTATTGAATTCCCCTGCAACACAACTTATCTCCTTTTCATTTGACAGTTTTTACAATTGGCCTTCGCTGAGAGCTTGAAGCATACGATTTCTCTAAAGGACTAACACTATTTCGTGTTGACTATTGTAGCACTTTCTTTAGTAGTGCTCCCTAAACAGCTTGCTTTTCATATCTTCTTTATTCGGACATCACATCTGTAGAATAGGTTTTCACTGCACACTGGTTAGCTGGATGAGTTACAAAGCTCGTAAGCGTGTGATGTGAAAAATATGGCCTAATGCTGACTTCTAGAAAGAGGCCTCTATTTGCCCGGCTATGCTATTTGCGACGGTGTATATTGTGACTATTTCCTTTCATACAGGTGCTGCATGGCTGTCGTCAGCTCGTGTCGTGATATGTTTGGTTTCTGATTGCACAACAATTCATAATAATCTGGATCAACCATGTTTTGTTTTATCCCAGCATGTGTCAATTTCTGTTCGACAATATGGTTAAGTTTTCAGTTGGCATGTTCATAAAGAGTCATGGATTCATAGTTAGAATGCCTGCCAAATTTGAACATAATTTATATAATTGTGATGTGCAATGAAATTACTATTGACTGGCCAGTATTCTCTCTGGAGTGGTATAAAGGTTTCCTGAAAGGCTGAAACTGAAAACCCATTTATGTCTTTAGTCATTTAGTCCCTGATGTCTTACTAGCATTTCTCTAAAAAAGTATTATGTACGTACATTAAATAGGTTGGGGGCATGATTAATTTAAATTTATTTAGATCCTGTTCTTTTGAGCTGATCTGAACATCTGAACGGCTAAAATGACTGAATTTCAAGAGCTTGTCGAGGTAGTCTCGAGATTCGAATCCATTTCGTTTGACTTGATTTTTAAAGCGTTAGGACTCACCTTCAATACAGCGAAAAAACAAACTAAAAAAAACTCAAAGCATGTCTTTTCAAAATGTAGATAAGTCGTTAAGCTGTTAAGCCGTTAAGCTAATAAGCTGAAAAGAACTGGGACTTAGAAAGTTTTAGCCATTCAACGAATCTTTGCAGCCTAGGGTATTTTTTTTCTTTTATTAATTAAGTTATACAGACTTTCTATAGAAAGGTATGATCCATTTTGAATTTTGATGTGCTTTGAACCGTAGTTAACTTATTTTGTTGCAAATGTTCCTGTATGAAACTGAGAGGAGCAGCACAAAGAAATCAGAACACTCATATTGCAATGGAAGGTACGTGCTTCTTTTTATGGTATGATTACACATTTATGAGGTCAGCAATGGATCATCGAGTTAGTTACGCATACATTTTGTGGCATGGAGCCTATAAAACTCTCAAGGTTGCCTTCCAATTATCTTAGACTTTAAGCACATGTTATGTTAATTCTCACTGAGCCAAGAAATTTTTTGAAAGTTTTTTTTGAGGAAATTTGCGCCAACCGAGACAAGAATTTTTTTGAAAGTTTTTTTTAAAGGAAATTTGCTTGGGTATTTTTTGTGGAATAACAGCTAGGTGGTCTATTCTAAAAGCTGTGGCTACTGGACGGCTCCTGACTAAACGACTAACATAAAATTATAGCAAGTGTTTAAAGAGGTCGGGACATTTGGTTCAACTGGACCTTAAACGCTTTAATAAGCAGCTTTGAGGTATTAAAAAAACGACTTTAACAAACCAAAAGTTTTAAAAACAGCGGAAGCTAAAATAAATGGTTGGGCTACCACGGCGTAACCCGAAAAAACTTCATCAAGGATCTATACCTTCCCTCTCTACTTCTTAACGTACAAAGGTAAACTATCTAAATTTCTTATACTACCTCCGGTCATAAAAACAAATTGCCGTTGATTTTTGGTCACGTCTTTGACCATTCGTCTTATTCAAAAAATTAGTGCAAACATCCATAAATATAAGTACTTCTTAAATTGCCTAACAAATCACAATAAAATAAATGATAACTTACATAATTTTTTGAATAAGACGAATGGTCAAAGGTGTATTCAAAAGTCAACAGCGACTTGTTTTTATGACCGGAGGTGGTATTTACTCATTACTAGAGCTAGCAAATTTTCATTTGTTATTTTCCAAAAGTAAATCAAGTTGCATGCTACTTGTCCACAAAATAAAATGCTTATTCACTTCCACTTCTATTGGACGACCAAATGTATCCGGCCCACTGGGTTCGTCGCTTATTGGCCCGACAACTGCAAGCCCATTTTCTGGAAGCCGCTACACACTCCACCACCACCCCTAGGGTTTTGCCTCACCTATATATACCACGAAGCGCCGCCTCTCTCCTACTTCCCCCATTCCCCGCCGCCGCCGCCGCCGCAGGAGGAGGAGGAAGAATAGCACTCGCGCTCGCCGGGGCGACCTCGCGAGGACGCGAGCATGAGGGCCAAGGTAACACCATCCCTCCCTCACATCCGGATAGGGGCGTCGTTTCGCCATGGCTAGTCTTGCTCGATTCGTTCGTTCTTGGTTGTGAGGGGCTGTGATTACAAAGAGAGAGGCTCGAGTGGCTCCAATTCTTGGGAAACCCCACGGCGGTGGCAGATCCCGCCATGTGCCCCCGTCCGGCAGCGGCGGCGGCGGCGGCGGCGACGATGATACGGCATCTTGCCGTTCTGGGATGGGTAGGATGGAACGCGAGGTGCCGCTTGCCGATTTGATCAGTGGCATATACGTACTTAATTCTTGTTCTTTCACCGATCGGTTGGTTTTCCACCGATTGGTGCTGCTGTCTTGTTCATGAGCTGGGATCGATCGATCGATCAGTCGTGTGGGCTTGGTATCTTGCGTTCCATCCATCTCCCTACCCTGTGGTCGTGATGGCGCTGCGGATTGTGGTTTGGCGCGTGCGTGTGGTTTGTCGCCTCGTGGGGTTTCCTGCCACAGTGAAGGTCTTATTTAACGCATACACTTGATATGAGCCCCTCCCTGTTTGATCTCTTGCTGCTAATTAGTGATCAATTCTTGCGGCATCTTTGGAACACTGCGATTGTTGATCCCTTCATTGGTGGTCGTTGACGGCTTAGATTATATTTGCATATGATTCCTACGGTGGAATTGGAAAATTTGAAACTTGTCTTACGACTCGTATAGGAATATGAAGTTGATGTCTTGATCCGTAGTTATAGACAGTGATTAGTTTCTTTGCTTGTCCTTAATCCAAACCTGTCGTTTAGACAATGTAATTGAGCTAGTTGGTTAATATCATCGTTTGTTAAGTGTAGTTTGGAGATATCATAGCAAGTTTTGTGTGCATTTCCAGTTCTATATGTTAGAGATGAAGTTTTAAATTTACTTATAGTTGCTTTGGTTTAGGCCCTATTTGACTCGTGGATTGGGTTGGTTTGGTTGAGCTAAAAGTTATATGAAAACACCTCTTTGGATCCTCGAATTGAAAGAGAGATTGAGAGGGATCAAGAATCCTAATTCTCGCTATTTGGAATGGATTCAATTCTAAAAGAGCCTTCAAAAAGAGGTACAAAAAGGTTAATTATTTTTTAGATCTTTGAGTAAAACCCAACAAAATCCTGAAATAATTATTACAAAATTGAGTAAAACCCAACAAAATCCTGAAATAATTATTACAAAAATGTTTCACTTAATATAGTCTGTGCAAAAATAACAACTTTTGGCTCAACTGAACAAATCCAAACCATACTACGAACCAAAGAGGATATGAGTATGCATCTTCAGTTCTATATGTAGATGGGAGTTGCAAGTTACCTTGTTTTAATTTATTATATTTGTTGGTTTAGCGTTTACGTCAGCTTTTACATGCTTAAGATGGAAGTTTTGACTTACCTGTTTGCGTTGTAAGCATGCCTCTTTTTGGGAAGTCATCTTGCTTTCTTGGCAAAGCTCCTTTTTTAGCAGTAATGTGTTTGTGTGCATTGCATAAGCTGATGTGGGACATTCTACAATTGATGAACCTCTCACCCTATTATCACACCTGATACGTTGATAGATTGTTCACAACCTCCCGGTTTAAGATTACTTTGTTACATAATGCTATCAAACCTGAATCACTTATCAGGTATCCATCCCAAGTTTTGCATAAGTGACTTATTTGGTTTTTTGCAACCAGTATTTTTGTAACGTCCTCTTGCCATATTGGTGTACTTATTTTCTATCCCTGCCTTGTTGGTACCTCCCAATAATATACTTTGGCGTTTTTGTGCTTCTTTGGCGTTTTTGTGCTTTTTCTGTAGTAACTTAGCTCTACTGTTTCATTATTTATGCCTAATATCCTCTTTAACTAATAATAATGCCTTGTAATTCTGCAGTGGAAGAAGAAGCGGATGAGGAGACTGAAGAGGAAGCGCCGAAAGATGAGGCAGAGATCTAAGTAGGCTGCTGGTGGAGATGGATGATGGTCGGCTGATATGTTTGATCACCATTCACTTGTCGAATGGCTTATTTTATGAACCTGCACTCTAATGGCCTTTATGGTTCTAGCTGTATCCAGAGTTTTTGTGAACCTGTTATGGTCTTCGTTTGCTGCTAATGTTAAGCTGTTTAAGTACTACATGTGTTTTGCGTGTTTTGGCCTACATTAGCATTACTGATTTGAATTGATTGTTTCATATGTTCGACCGAACCGAAAAACTGAATTATGCGGGTTTTGGGTTTTTGTTCGGTCCTGATTTTAGAAATTCTCAGATCAGAAAAACAGAATACCTGAATAAACCGAGCTGGCCATTCAGCCCATGAGGCTGTCGTCCTGGCCATTCGGCCCATTCCTGCAGGCCGCAGCTGCTGTGGGAAATTTGTTTATATGTCACTGTTTCGAGTGGCAACACTGCGATTGTTGATCCCTTCATTGGTGGTCGTTGACGGCTTAGATTATATTTGCATATGATTCCTACGGTGGAATTGAAAATTTGAAACTTGTCTTACGACTCGTATAGGAATATGAAGTTGATGTCTTGATCCGTAGTTATAGACAGTGATTAGTTTCTTTGCTTGTCCTTAATCCAAACCTGTCGTTTAGACAATGTAATTGAGCTAGTTGGTTAATATCATCGTTTGTTAAGTGTAGTTTGGAGATATCATAGCAAGTTTTGTGTGCATTTCCAGTTCTATATGTTAGAGATGAAGTTTTAAATTTACTTATAGTTGCTTTGGTTTAGGCCCTATTTGACTCGTGGATTGGGTTGGTTTGGTTGAGCTAAAAGTTATATGAAAACACCTCTTTGGATCCTCGAATTGAAAGAGAGATTGAGAGGATCAAGAATCCTAATTCTCGCTATTTGGAATGGATTCAATTCTAAAAGAGCCTTCAAAAGAGGTACAAAAGGTTAATTATTTTTAGATCTTTGAGTAAAACCCAACAAAATCCTGAAATAATTATTACAAAATTGAGTAAAACCCAACAAAATCCTGAAATAATTATTACAAAATGTTTCACTTAATATAGTCTGTGCAAAAATAACAACTTTTGGCTCAACTGAACAAATCCAAACCATACTACGAACCAAAGAGGATATGAGTATGCATCTTCAGTTCTATATGTAGATGGGAGTTGCAAGTTACCTTGTTTTAATTTATTATATTTGTTGGTTTAGCGCTTACGTCAGCTTTACATGCTTAAGATGGAAGTTTTGACTTACCTGTTTGCGTTGTAAGCATGCCTCTTTTGGGAAGTCATCTTGCTTTCTTGGCAAAGCTCCTTTTTAGCAGTAATGTGTTTGTGTGCATTGCATAAGCTGATGTGGGACATTCTACAATTGATGAACCTCTCACCCTATTATCACACCTGATACGTTGATAGATTGTTCACAACCTCCGGTTTAAGATTACTTTGTTACATAATGCTATCAAACCTGAATCACTTATCAGGTATCCATCCCAAGTTTTGCATAAGTGACTTATTTGGTTTTTGCAACCAGTATTTTGTAACGTCCTCTTGCCATATTGGTGTACTTATTTTCTATCCCTGCCTTGTTGGTACCTCCCAATAATATACTTTGGCGTTTTTGTGCTTCTTTGGCGTTTTTGTGCTTTTTCTGTAGTAACTTAGCTCTACTGTTTCATTATTTATGCCTAATATCCTCTTTAACTAATAATAATGCCTTGTAATTCTGCAGTGGAAGAAGAAGCGGATGAGGAGACTGAAGAGGAAGCGCCGAAAGATGAGGCAGAGATCTAAGTAGGCTGCTGGTGGAGATGGATGATGGTCGGCTGATATGTTTGATCACCATTCACTTGTCGAATGGCTTATTTTATGAACCTGCACTCTAATGGCCTTTATGGTTCTAGCTGTATCCAGAGTTTTTGTGAACCTGTTATGGTCTTCGTTTGCTGCTAATGTTAAGCTGTTTAAGTACTACATGTGTTTTGCGTGTTTTGGCCTACATTAGCATTACTGATTTGAATTGATTGTTTCATATGTTCGACCGAACCGAAAAACTGAATTATGCGGGTTTTGGGTTTTTGTTCGGTCCTGATTTTAGAAATTCTCAGATCAGAAAAACAGAATACCTGAATAAACCGAGCTGGCCATTCAGCCCATGAGGCTGTCGTCCTGGCCATTCGGCCCATTCCCGCAGGCCGCAGCTGCTGTGGGAAATTTGTTTATATGTCACTCGTTTCGAGTGGCTTTGCTAAAATGATACTCGTCTCTTAATGACATGTAGTACTATCTATATCTATGTTAGAGTGACATTTTAGTGAAGCCAATTGTTGGGTGAGAAATAATCAAATCCCTCACCGCGACCTCCCCAAATTTCTTGCAGCCGCCGCCTCCCCCAAACCCTTGCTGCGCTCCCCTCTCTTAGCTACTACAGGAGCCGCCGCCTCCCCAACCCTCGCTGCTCTCCTCTCCCATCTACTCCAGCAGCCGCCATCCCATCTCCCTCTGCCCTGTTGCCCCTCCGCCCCATCGCCCCTCCACCCCGTCGGCCACCGCCCACCATCCGTTGCCTCTTCGCGAATCCAGGTCGCTACTCGCTATTGCCTTGTTCCTTCTTTTTTACTAAAAAAATCGGTTTAAAACCGAACAACGAAAGAAACGAACCAACATATTTCGGGTAATAATGTTTGGTTCCTAGTTTGAGACAAGAATTTCAGCTCCTAGTTTTTTAAAAACCAAAATATGAGAAAAACCGAATAACCCGACCCGAAAAAACTGTTATAACCAAATGGCCACTTCTAATCAGAAAAGGGTCTTCAAAAAAAATTCTTTTCGGCGTAATGAGGATAAGGTCTTCTGAAAACTTCTTTTCGTCCTTTAAACTTCAATGTGTTATAGTGTGGTGAGTAGGTAAGGGTTAAATTCTCACACTTTTGGTGAGTTAGCTAATCATGTAAAGTTATTTTTTGGCTGATTAATTTAATCCTACTTAAACTTAGAGAGTTTGGCGCTCGTTCCACCGTGTCCCTAACTAGGGATGATAATCAGGTGCTCATCAAGCGTTCGTTCCACCATGTCTCTAACTAGAGATGACAATTGGGTTGATTGAGCACGGATAAAAAGTTTGTTGCCCCATACCAGTCGGTAAAAATCGAACTCTTACCGACCCATATGCACCCATGGTATACAGTGGTCTATCAAACAACCACTCAAGCAAAGCCTTTTTCAGCAATATTTAAGACAATTGCAGAAGCATTTGGACAACACTTAATATGTCTATTTCATCCGCCTCGGTATAAGATTTCAGATGCACTTGAACGTTAAAAATTTCAGCACCATTCCAGCGCAGTTTCAACAGGGCCGTTCTTGAGTTTTTGAGGGCCCGGGACGAAATTATAAACGGAGACCCATAACATAAGTATTAAAAAAATTATACTACTATATATCAACTAAAAAGACAATATTCAATGTATTATAGAAATTATACTGCTAAACAAAAATAAAAGTATAGAAGTAAGATGACCTCAAACATTTTGTAGAGATCATCTTATAAATGTCCACAATCTAATAATTAATCAAAATTAGTTAATCACCTGGCAACTTACGTGTGGCGAATAATCCAAAGTAGATTAGCAACTAGGAAACCTATGATAGATTGGATCTACTATGAGTCCAATAACCACTAACCACCGTTGAACAAAGTCAGAGACCTACGATCGATGAGAGTAGAGATAAATAATCAATTATCAATAGGAAAATGAATCAATTTTTTTGTTTAAAAAGACGAGATCAGCTACCTCGATGGATGGACCGTAGATCAGGAGGACGACAGTAGGTGTGCATGATTCACTTATTCAGCTCTTGAAATTCATGGACGATGAACTGCTCAAGTGCTGTGATATTGATGGCAAATTGACGATGTGCCTATGCCACGACCCAGTGATGGGATATGGGAATCGTGGCCTCACGGGAATTGGGAATGATTGGAAGACCAAACGATTAGACAAACCGTGTAATTTGGCTTTGGCTTTATAGTTCGGATGAGGGACAATGGACGGCCATCGGCCATCTCACTCATTGAACAGCTTGGATCAATCGATGTACGGTGGTCATCTACATATGGGCCGATGTGTATTAGCTATTGGGCTATGCTTAATCGTTGATTTGTCTGGCCGCCTGACGCCTCAGCACTTTGATCGTCGTCGCCATGACAAAGACCAATACGTCTAGACGCCAAAGATCCATCATTGCCGTTGGCGGTGGAGTGGGGCCCCTGGGTTTGGGGGGCCCAGGGTGGTGGCCCCGCTCGCCCCCCCCCCCTCAGGCACGACCCTGAGTTTCAACATATATTTCACCATCGTTCCAGCACAATTCTAGCATCATTTCACCACAATTTGTCAATCTCAGCAGCAGAAAACAGCAATTTCACCAAATTTGTAGGGTTCATGCGCATAAGAGGGGATTCCATCACCTGGCATTGCAGCTCCTCGATCCAGAGGAAGCGAGGGACGATGACGGTAGAACAGAGTGAGACAACTACGGGTTCTCTTCTCGACCACTGAAGCCAGACCTGGCCAACGTGTCGGCTCGGTTCGGTTCGGGCCTGGTTGGTTCGGTTACTGTACGAACCGCCAATCGAACCAACCGGCCGAGGTCTTGGCCTAGGTTCAGTTTGCACAGTGAACCGAACCAAATCGAGTTGGCCCAGTTTTTTTATTGGTTGGTTTATTTTATTTTTTTTAAAAAAGAAAACCATTAATTTCACAAAGAGTAAAATGCACTGGAGGTCCATTAACTTATAGCGTGGTATCACTTAGGTCCATCAACTTCTAAACTGCAGTTTTGGGTCCATTAACTCTTTAAGTTGTTTACTGGAGGCCCGTACCACTTTGTTTTGTGTTTATATCCTACGTGGCATGGACACCGTGGTAGCCATAGGCTCGCACCCGGTGGCTTTTTTCCTCTTAGCCCCCTCGCTGGATCCCCTTTTGCCTTGCTCCCTCCGCTCGTCTGCTCCTGCTCCTACGTTCTCAGAAGAAGGCGACGCCCCAGTTGCAGATCGAAGGCCATGGATTCATATTCGAGAGTCTCTTCGTCGGATCCAGATGGTCTCCCTCTGATTACGTGCACGGATTGCAAATCCCGGCGGGTTGTGAGGCAAACATCGAGGAAAGAGTGGAGTTATGGGCAAGTCTTCTACTGCTGCCCTAGCCACCAGGTGAGTTCATGAGGATTGAAATCGAAGTTGAGCTGCATATGTTTGGTTTGTTTGTCATATTTGGGTTTGTTGATTTGATTTGGTTTTTTTAAGGCCAATGGAGATGGGTGTCCATTCTGGTACTGGAAAGAAGATTATGTTGATTTATTGCAGAAGTTGGGTAAAGAAGGGAAGATTGCAAGCATCACAGGCCGTGGAGATTGTATGGAATGGAGCTACGGCGGTAGCATAGACCATGGTGGAGGTTGGATGGTAAAGGAGAAGAAAGATGAAGCATTGTTAGCCATTGGGTGAAAATAGTTAGGGTGATGAAAGTGATGTATTTTATGTGTGGGTGTATGTTGTTTGTGCTTTTGCTAATTCTGTTAGCTGTAATCCTCAAGCAATGAATGTATGAATATGAATGAATTTGAGCTTTTGTGAGCATGTATGACTAATTGTAGGCAGAGCAACATGGTTCAAAATTCAGACCATAGCATACCCACATCTCACAGAACAAGTATGAAGCATGTTTAGAATTCACATACCAACATTGTTTTCCACTGAACTGAGTACATGTTTATATCAGAAGGTAGAAATCAAGAGCATGCAGATAAGACTGCTGCTGTACAAAAGAATCTTAGAGGAAAACTTCCAAAAGCATCACCAAGAGCATATATTGGTTAATTACAAAAGCATCACATAGCAAAAGCATCACAGAGCATATATTGGTTCATTACAAAAGCATCACATAGCAAATCACTTCTTGGGAGCTGTAGCCTTCTTTGCATGTGCAGGCCTCTTAGGCTTAGTAGCCTGGTTTTTTAGCTTGGCTGCAGTGACAGGGGGCACTGATTTTTCTGCTGGCACATTAGACATGATGAAGGTCGAGTCTGGTAATGGTTGTTGCTCATAGACTCTCTTCTGTGAGGACTGCAAACAATGGTGTTGCCTTAGCCAACCCTTCACAAGGCTAGTGAACATAGCATAGTTCATTTTGTCATGTTCCACTCTTTCTGAACAATTCCAGCAAAATTTGCTAATGTCATCTTTTAGTCTGCTCTAAATGAGTCCAAGTATTTGTCAGCAAGCCACTTGGAAGTACATCTATGTAGAACCCACTTCTTTTGGCAACTGTGTTGGCCATAGTAGCTCTTGATGACCATGCCATCTGCCCTACAGTCAACAGAAGCATAGAGCATCCAAGGACACCCATCTGCATAATATGCCTTCAACCTTTTCTTCTCATTCCTTAAAAATTTTATCTCCACCCTGTGCTTCAAACTGTATTCAGTTACTGCCTTCCTAAACAACTGAACTGAATCAAACAGTTGTCCCACCTTGAACATTGGGTTGTTAATGTCTCTTTCTCTAAAAGCCTTGAACCTCAGCCTGCCTTCACCTTCTGACTCTGAATCTGGCAGCATAAGATTCTCATCATCTGTAGAGTTGTCCTCTTCATCCATGTCTTTATCTTCTGCTGTACCTGTCTTCTGTTTGCTGCCCCTTGTCTTCTTTCCAGTGCTTATCTTTTTTCTCTTTGCAACTCCCTTATCTATCATTTGATCATCAACCCAATGATCAAATACATCAGAATCATCAGCATCAACATCATAGTCTGAATCCACAAAGTCTGAATCTTCTTCACTGCCATCACTGTCCTCTCCAGCTCCTGCTACCTCACCTTCTGTCCTCTTGCTCACATTTACATAAAACTCTGTTAGCTTCTCATTTGGTGTCCCACTAATATGTTGAAATTTCTTAGGACTTAACACCTTGGGCAGAGAGGCAATTGGGTTTGCAACAATGTCATCCCAATTCAACCCACTGTAGCTATCATCATGGTCTACAAAAAGAACAAAGTTCTTCACTTTGTGTACCAATGAGGACATCACCAAAGTGTCTTCATCTGAGGCAACAACCCTAAGACCATCAGACAAATCCTTCCCGGGTAGCAACCAGTACACCTTCATGGATGGAATTCGTGGGTAGTGTAGCTGAAAAACAAGGTCATCTATCCACAGAGGAGACCATGTATTCACATCACAGTGATCAAACCAGTTCACTTTACTATCTATGCAGGCTCTATTAGATCCTTGCCCGACAAAGAAGCCTCCATGGTGCACCTCTACTGAGAACTCTTCATCATCGTGACCTACATTTCCAGCGCCGCAAAAACAAATTACAACCAAATTACGACATAAAGCCCAAACATTTACCTCAAATCCATAGAAATCCAAAACCCTAGCGGACCAAAACTGAAATAAGAGGCACCCCCAACAGCAAGCTGAAGCAAATAACTACATCCAACAAACACTAAAACCATAGCATAGAGTTTTGATTCACTAACCGTACTGAGGCGGCGGCTGTTCTCTTCGCCGCAATGTCGCCACCATCCCGTAGATTCACCGCTATCGACACGGGAATCCACTCTCTCCACAGGAGGCCCGCACCCCTCAGCGCCAATCCTGGCCCCGATCTCGTCGTCGATCTCCCACGATCGCCGCAACACCCTTATTTGCCTCTTCGCCTTCCTCCGGCCTGACGTGCTCGAGGTGAGAGTCTGGTGCATTCGACGAAAAATAAAAGAGCTGAGGAGCTACAACGAAAAAAACCACCGGGTGTGTGTCCTCGCACAAGCCTATTGCTGCCACGGTATTCATGCCACGTAGGATATAAACACAAAACGAAGGGGTACGGGCCTCCAGTAAACAACTTAAAGAGTTAATGGACCCAAAACTGCAGTTTGAAAGTTGATGGACTTAAGTGACACCACGCTACAAGTTAATGGACCTACAGTACATTTTACTCTTCACAAATATACGTTATAAATTAAAGAAAATATATATAGAAATACACATATTGAATTAAATAAATATATGACGGAAGCGAATCGGGTTGAACCAAACCAAACAGGACCGGTACGATGCTAACCGAACCAGGCCGGCCCGACGGGCCGAGGTGCCGGCCCAAATTCGGTTCGGTCGAACCAGGCCAGCCCGGTTCGTGAACAGTACGGGCCGGCCCATTTGGCCATCACTGGCCGAAGCTGGGCCACTAGGGTCGGTCGTGCAGGTGTGCCGCGGTCGAGCTCCTGGGTCGAGGCGTTGTTGCTCGTCTCGATGGAACCGCCCCATCAAATGGACGGCTCCGATCTCCCCTCCCCGTCGGCCGCCGGCGACCGGCCACCGGAGGCCGCTGGGGACGGCGGCGCCGACAAGCGGGGCTCCGCGCCCCCGCCGCAGCGGTGCGAGGCCCTGGCAGCGGCCATCGCTGGGGTGCTAGGCGGCGCGCTCGAGGAGCACGAGGCGCGCGCTGCGGCCACCGCGCGGAGCCAGGACGAGCTCGCCGCCGCCATCGACCGGCTGAACGCAGGTCAGCCCTTGTCTCTTCGGGCCTTCGCCTTCTCCCGCGGTTTCTCTTCCCTCTCTGCCTCGTGGCCTAGCCTAGGGTTTCTAGGGCTCTTCTTCTCATGGTTGCTGCGAAGCAATCTGTTCGGTAGCTTCCATTAGGATGTTGCTGCTCTATGATCGATTGGTTGATACAAGTGCGTTGATGCAGAAAGGCTTGTGCTTTCCTCCTCTGCTTGATATTTAATGATAAAATGCGATGAGATCTATGAGCTAAGAAGTAACAAGTGTGAAATGTTGCTTCTTATTCTTATCGGGGCATCTCTCCTACCATTTTTGAACCTTTTGATGCTCATACAGGCTGCTTGTTTGATCATTAGGGGTGTGTTTTATTGTAGAGATTCGAAGCGAAGATCTATCTGTTTGTCAAATGGATGCTCATGTCAGTATCCAGGAGAGAGTTTTTTTGTTATGCATAATTCAGATCAAAATTCAAGTGGCACAATTGATCTGTCGATAATTTTATCTACTTGGGGATATTGTTAATGCTAAAGATCAAGTTATTTCAGGAGTAGTCAAACCGGTGTACCATCATTATGTTTCGTTTGATAGGTTGCGAGCCTATCTCGAAGTGTAAAGTGTAAAGTGCATTAGCAAGACATCATTTTAGTAATTTACTGACTGTGCTTGTGCTATTCTTTTTCAAATGTTTTTTTTGTGGTTCATACGATTATGTTCTGAACTTACTGTAGTTAACTATTTTATTAGTCCTGTACTATAAATTTAATTTCTCACGCACATGAATTAGCAAGCCAAATTAATGAAAAGATGGAAAAAATGTAATCCTGGTAAGGGAACTGCTGTAATGAAAAATAACACAACAGGAAATTTCCATACTTTAGCATAAGTACCGAATGTAAATTCTACTTTTGTTGTGCTTTAGGCGTTCTTTTATTCCATGAGGTGCTCTATATATGTTTTGCTGGTAGAAATTTAATCACAATTTTACTGCACAATAAATGTGCTCTTGTATGCGTAGACATTTTTTATTGGGCATTTTGTGTATGCATTCATGAATTGTATGAAACTAAACCCTTTTTTTTTTTTTGCAGAACTAGACAAGTTATTGGAGAATGCACCTTCTTCAGTAATAATGCAACACGCAGCAAGGGTTTCCTCTATCCGCAAGAGAGTTTTTGCACTGAACATGCTATTGAAGTCTATACAAAGACGTATAGATAACATTGATAGAATTATTTCTACAGGTGTATTAAGTGTTACTGCTCACAATAATAACATTATCTTAATTCTTTATGTCACCACTGTAATGAATCCATATGATAGATAGCTTGTGCTTTGTTTGCAGATCATTCATCTCATGTACAGGCGCAAAACTAGAATTGAACTTGGATTGAGGTACATTATTTGGTCCTTACTCAGAGTACTGTTTCATTTAATTTGTGTGCACACAATAAACCTGAACTATCACTGTGGATTCAGACCTGAACTATCAAGTAAAGACACGTCGATGGATTTCAGTAATCAGAACTAGCACTGTGGATTCAGACTGTAGGCCGTACTGAATTTCTTTTGCAGTAGATTAGTGATCAATTAGACAAGGAATTGAATAGAGCTGTAGCAGAGGTGAGTTATTTAGTGTACTTTAATATCGAAACAATTCCATATCTGAAATGTTGAGCTTCTTGTAACACTAATTGCAGTCCAGTTCAGAGAATCAGCTCTTGTATTTGCAGGGTTTATTTACTTCTATGCTGTATCCTGACAGCAGTGCTATGAGTTACAGGGTCTAGAAGGAAATTCCCAGCGTATTTCATCAATTGCACACCATTTCAGGCCGGTAGAGTTATCCAATTACAGCTGTAGACGACACTTCCATACGAAATTGTGGATAAAACTGAGTAGTGATCGCAATGTGTCCTCCAGTTATGCATCACAGAAACACTCCATTTCTTTTCTTTTTCCATGGTGACGTGTACAACGGAATGTGAATTTTTTTTTTTTTTTGAAGAAAAGGCGAGATGCCATATTCATTCAATAGTAGAGGGAAAAGGGGTTATAAAGTTTACAGAAGAACACCAAAATTGCGACGACAAAACGACAGGAAGAAGGTCATGTCGTTTACCCATCTAGAAACTACAGCAACGATGGTGCACACTAGGAAAGAAAATCAAGAACAGTGGTTACAACATCGGCGGGCCAAAGGCCAATCCCCCTGAAGATTCGGTTGTTTCTCTCGATCCAAATATGCCAACAGACAAGGATTAGGACGCCGTCATCGTTCCGCCTAGCGGACAGACTTTCACCCAAAGAATCCCACCAATCGCCTATAGAGGGGAACGACGCGGCCAACATATCTGTGGTGGATAAGTAGGGCTGCATAAGATGCCAAATTTGTCTCGCAAAAGGGCATTCAAGGAGCAAGTGCCGATGTGACTCCGGAAATGCCTCGCAAAGAACACAAAGTTGGCTACACGGCAATCCTCGCTGTATCAGACGGTCTGCCGTCATCAGTCTATTTTGGATTGCAACCCAGAAGAAGAAGCGACACTTTGGTTGCACCTTTGCCCTCCATATCCGTCTATAGTCATGGTCCCCAAAAGATCATGTGAATTGAATTTTGTAGGCCGACTTTGCATTGTAGATCCTGTCACTTGTCAGCTTCCAGAGGATCCTGTCTTGCTCATTTGGATCCAGAATCACGCCCTGAACTAGCGTCCATAGGCGAACAAACTCTCGGATTTGAGGTGTAGTGGATATCATTCTGAGAGGTGCCATCCAAGAGCCATTGAAGATGGCCTCACGCACAGTAAGCTTTGCTCCCTTCGCTAAAATGTTGCAAAGCGGCGCTAGATCCTTCGGTGTTTGGCCATTTATCCAGTGAGATGACCAAAAATCTGCTTTTGTGCCATCACCTAGAACAAATTTGGTACACGCCTGAAAAAGCGCATAATCCGCTGGCAACATCTTTAAATTTAGTCCACGCCATGGTTTGTCTTCCGTGTTCCACTCGTGCCATAGCCACCTAAGTCTTAACGCTCTTCCAAAGCTGTCAAGATCAATTACTCCTAACCCTCCCATTTCTTTAGGCCTGCAGACTTTTCCCCAGTTCACCAGGCAGTGTCCCCCATGACAATCTTGCACCCCTTTCCATAGAAAAGCACGCCTGATCCTGTCAATTCGCTTCGTTGCCCAATTGTCAAGTTTGAAAACCATGAGATGGTAAACCAACGTGGAGGAGAAGACTGAATTGATGAGCACTAGACGACCTGCTTTCGAAAGATGCGAGGCCTTCCACTTTCCTAGCTTGTTCCTGACCTTTTCGATGAGCGGAAGGACATCAGCCTTCTTAAGTTTGGTAGGCCTCAGAGGTAAACCTAGATAAGTACAGGGGAAGCTCCTCACTTGCGCAGGGATTTCTTGCGGGATCCACATCTGCATCTGGTCCGTGCACCTAATAGGATAAATCTCACTCTTGGACCAATTGACTGCCATTCCTGAGGCGCCATGAAAGATGTTTAGGATGGCACGAAGCACCTGCACCTCTCCCCTAAGTGGTCTTAGAAGAGCGATGGCGTCGTCCGCATAAAGGGAGATACGTAATCTGGACACATTGTGTGGAACTGTTTGGAACAAACCACGCTGCTCAGCCAGCTGCATTAACCTGGAAAGCGGCTCCATAGCAATGATGAAGAGAAGGGGCGATAGCGGATCTCCCTGCCGCAACCCGCGTCTATGTCCAAAAGCTCTACCAGGGCAGCCATTGAGGATAATCTGTGAAGAAGAGGACCCTAGAATGATAGATACCCAATCTCTCCATCTTTGCCCAAAACCAAACTGCTGGAGGACTTCTAGAAGGAACTCCCAGCTAATCGAGTCAAAAGCTTTCTGTACGTCTAGCTTGACCAACAACGCAGGTATCTTTCTCCTATGGAGGTTTGTGACACATTCCTTTACCCAGAGGAAGTTATCCTGGATGGAGCGGCCCTTGACGAAGGCAGACTGATTTGGGGAAATCAATTCGGGAAGGCTCAAGGAGAGCCTATTCGCCAATAATTTTGAAAAAATCTTCCCTACACTGTGGATAAGACTGATTGGCCTTGTCGGTGTAATAAATACCGGGGTACAAAGAGCCTTAGGAAGGCCGAGAGGGCCCCACGCGTCAGGCGGGCGAGCGAGGCCCAGTGGCATGCTGGCGAGCCCCTCAGAGGCCGGGAGGGCCCCACGTCGTCAGCGGGCGAGCAAGGCCCGTGCCGTGGCGAGCCCCTTAGGAAGGCCGGGAGGCCCCACGCGTCAGCAAGTGCGTGGCGAGCCCCTCCGACGGTGAGGCGAGGGCCCCGCGCCAAAGTGGTGCGTGGCGAGCCCCCTCAAGACCAGCGAGGGCCCAGCGCCCAAAGGGCCCAGGCAGGGAGCATTGCGAAGAGTCTTGGACGAAGGCTCCCCTGCGCTGAAGGACGAAGCGCATTTAATGAGACACCACGCGGATAGACAGAGGAAGAAATGATTACCGCTTCTGATGACCCTTGCAGTCCGGCGGTGTCCACTGTGGCGCAGAAGAATTGACCGCAGAGAGAAGGTTTGCTTGAGGAGGCCGCCGTGTCGGGAGGAGCAAGAGGCCCCACCCGCAGACTCACCGGTGTGACTATGCGGGTCGAGGCCACTGCGGCAACGCGAGAAGCTGAGCCTGGCGCGCTGGCGTGCATGTTTTCGTCTCTTCTGTCGTGTCTTGTCGATTATCGAGAAACCAGATCGCTTACTCCCTCGGCTCTCTCCGCCAGCCCAAAGCTTGTATAAAAGGAGGGGAGGGGAGGAGAGGCAAGAAAAAAAAGAGGACACAGCGATCCATGAAGTGTTCGTGCATTAGAGCGATCCATGAAGTGTTCGTGCATTCGAGGCACTCTGTAAACACATTCCCATTCAACCACAATCAGAAAAGAGCTAAGGCTCAGCAGGAGTAGGACTATTACCCGCGAGGGGGTCCGAACCTGGGTAAATCTGCGAGTCGCTCCTTGTTGTGCCCGACGCTCAAATCGGATCGAGCTTGATCGAGTTGGCTAGCAGACTAGAAATCTGACCAGGGGTGTGATCCGCAGTGGTTGAACGGAGAACACGCCGTCAGGCCTGAAAGAGTTGGCAGAGTGGGGGCCTTGTCCCTTCGGGATTAGGGCAATGTGTGCATTGTTTAGGCCGCTAAATCCGTCCGCATTGCCTGTCCACAGCTCCTGAAGCGCCGCAACAAGATCCACCTTTATGATTTCCCAACTGGACCTGAAGAAAGCCCCTTTGAAGCCGTCCGGTCCCGGAGCCTTGTCCGCCGGCATCTGATGGATTATTCGTAAAATTTCTTCCTCTTCGAAGGGTAACTCGAGGTCCTGCAAGGGGATGCGAGGAAGGCTCAAGGTTTCCCAATCGAAACTGAACTCCCTTGCTTTACGGCGACCCAGAAGGTTTTGAAAATGGGAGAAGAGATTGTCCTCAATCTCCTCGGCGGAAAGAATTGTGCCCTGGTCGGTCTGCAGCTGTGAGATCGTGCTACGACGTTTGACGGCGTTAACCTTTGCATGGAAGAACTTGGTGTTTGCATCCCCTTCTCTGATATATTTTGCTCTGGATCGCTGCCTGGTTCTCAATCTGATGACAGCTGAGAGACCTATGGTTCTCATTCTGAGTGCTTTGAGGAGCCCTTTCTCCCTCTGGGACAGACATCTGGATTCATTGGCGATGTCAAGACGCAAAATGACTTCATAAGCGACTGCTAGCTGCAAATGCACCCCACCTAACAGTCTCTTACTCCATGCCCTGAGCGCGTTCGCCGTCCTCCGAAGCTTAATGGCAAGAGTGCGAAGGCAACCGTGCGCGGAAACACGCTGCTCCCAAGCATGCTGCACCGTCTGAAGAAACCCAGGCAGTTTTGGCCAGAAGCTCTCAAAACGAAAGCCAAAAAACCTACGCCCTGGGAGGTAAGGCAGGAGCAAAAGAGGTGAATGATCAGAGATCAAAGAAGGTAATGGCAGCAGTTCCCTTTCAGGCATGCGATGGTCCCAATCAACCGTGGCAAAGAACCTGTCAATTTTTGTTTGGATTTGGGTATTGTCCCGTCCGTTTCCTGTCCAGGTGAATTTTTTCCCTTTCAAAATCATCTCTTTGAGCTCCAGCTCATCCAAAGTCCTATTAAAATCCGTCATAATAGTGTGGTTAATGTTGGCTCCGGAGCTTTTTTCCGATGGCGATCGGATCATATTAAAATCACCTAGCACCAACCATTGCGGTTTAGCGACCTGTTTGACCTGCGAAAGTTCCTGTAAAAATCGTCGCTTATCATGCATGTCCTGTGGTCCATAGACAGCAGTGCATGTCCATCGTTCACCTTCCCCAGGGCAGGCGACATCACAGGAGATGGAGTATTGAAACTGAGTAACATTGGAGATGTTAATGTAACTCCCTGAAGCCGCAATTATAATTCTTGGTCTGAGACATGCTTGGTCTGCAGCGGCTATCGCACCTTTTGTGGCTTCGGCTGGTCTTCTTGTCCCTGAGCTTGACGATCCACATATAGAGAAGGAGCAGCCGTGTATTTGCGCATGGCTTTGGACTGACGACGCAGACAGCATCCCAAAGGAGGCCTCCGTGTTCTTTGAAGAACCGCGCATTGGGGTCAGGAGCTCTGAGCGCCCCCCTCGTATGCTCGCGCATAGGATAATTCTCCACGTCGATCAGGTTTTCGACTTTGATCCGCCAGGTTCCGGGACATGCGTCCCACACAGCCCTGTTAGCGGACTGCCCTCTGATGATGAAGACTACCCCAGGGTGTACTCCTTTGCGTGGGACCTCGGTTTGGTCGACGGACCGCCGGGCCAGAACGCTCCAGTCCGCAACCGTCTCGGACCACCCCCTTCCGACGAAGATGACAGCTCCCCTCCACCGCCCCCTCCTCCACCTTTTAGGCAGAGGACTCGGCCATCGGGGTGGGACGTCCAGCCTGATGCTTCCAGGACTCATGGTAACTCATCAGCTACAGCTCGTCAGCACCGTCGCCATACTCCTGCGGGAGGGCGCCATGGAGGGGGCAACCGCCGACCGGCACGCTACCAGGTTAAAAGCAGCATCCAGGCAGTTCATGCCAAGCAAGCACCAACCAAGTCCGATGCTCCCGCCGAGCAGATTTTTGAGCAGACCTTGCCCAATCTACTCAAGCCACTTCCAACGGAATGTGAATTTGATGTACCGCTTTTACTGCTGAAGAAGTTATATTTAGATGTACCGTTTCTACTGCAGAAGAATTCGTCATCGCACATATCATATCCAATGAAAATGCCGACGACTTGAATTCATCGATGATACAGGTCCATGTTTTGGGATTCTCGAGGTGCTTTCTGGACAGGTCTCTTCCCAAATTCCAAACTTATCACCAAACAATCCATTTGCTCTTTTGTTTAGTCAATGATGCAAAACAGCATAATGCCTTGTTCTAGCCGGCAGGTCTAGAAGAACCTTGGGTAAACAATTTGGCACTTTGTTGTCTTCCTTAATCCAATTGTAAAAAGAAAGCATGTGCATGAACAGACGTCTATTGCCTGGGTTATGCAGTCAGCGCTACGATAGTTCTACATTGTGAAGCATTCGTTCAAGGATGATGCAGTCTACAGGAAATGAAATAGTACGCTGGTTAAGTGATAACCACGATCTTAACAAGCTTCACCAAGAGAAAAAAAAACTATAGCAATAAGGATGATATCAGAAGTTCAGAACTGTACATGGGCGAGGGATCATCCAGGGTTTTTTCTCTCTGTTTTTTTTTTCTTTCACTTTACCGATATTACAGTAGCATCAATAAACTGACCATCAGTTCTTTATCCATTGCCGTATAGTGCATAATCATAAAGCAGATGAGATGTAGATGAAGAACCTGCAGCCATGGAAACATGAGAAGACTGAATTCATGCTAACTGACTAAACTGACGTTACCATTTACCTGCAGTATCATTCTCAGAGCCGCATGTAACCTTCCTTGTGACCTTTAATAAATTTCAAGTGTCTCTTGTTCTGAGAATTGCTCCTGTTCAGTTCACGGCGTGTTCTCCATGCCGACAAATGAGAGTACAATGAAGGAAATAAAAAGCAGAGCAGCAATAGCAGCAAGATCACGACACATATTAGCATGACATTGACAAAGCCGTCCCGATTTGCAGGGTTCTTCTGCTCAGTCCATGGCACACCACCAACATTCATCCCAAAAACTGCTTAGATAGTGAAGGGAACAGGTAATCAATAGGCATAAAAAACAAGAAAAGACATGATGAAAGTGCAAATGATCGAGCACACCCACAACTTTACCTCCAGTGACAATGGATAGAGGAAGGAACACTATGGACAGAAACGAAAGATAGTACAGGCTTTTGTTTATCTGCTCCGATTGCCAACTGTCGAGACTAGCCTGAAGTGTGCTTACTCTGCTTGTTATAAATCCAAGGTTTTCTTTAAGCCTCCTAAGACGACCTATCAAATCTTCAAGAGCGACGATATCTCCGCTTGAGAACCAGCTCTTGCTCGCACATTTTTCCTTCACGCGGGGGAATATTTGTTCACCATGAGAAACAACCTAGTCAAACAACATAATAGTATCAGGCCCCTGACTTCTGTCCAGTTATTTACCTGTAACAATGCATTCCAGCTTCCCATATTTCTTGCAGAAAGTTGAGAGAGAACTCAAAAAATACCTGAAGCAGACGTTGTAAATCAAGATGCATTTTTGGGAATCTCCTACCATCCAATAGAAGTTTTCTCATAAAGTGACCACCTGCGAGCAAGATCCACGATAGCTCATAAGTACTGGAAGAGTCCTGGAAGAGACTGAATGGGCCTTGCTACGTGCTAGTCAAATACATTTGCTATTGGATGCCACTATATTTGTTAATCCTTTGCTGCAAGGTACACACTGTAACTAGACAAAAGTTCATAGCATCATTACATGATTAGCACCTTATGAATAAGTTTGTTTGAGCATATAATTGTTAACCAGTAACAATAAACTTCATATTGACATGAACCTATCTAAAACCCCATATGTCCATGAGCAAACCATCCCAATTACTTGTATATGCACAGAGAAGATGCTACCGGAAATGCTGATCATGTGAAATGAATCCAATGTGAAAGTTATACCACGACTATTATCATGGGCTCATGGCGTTAGTACCACAAAAATCCTGCTGGGCATATGTCATTCAGAATTTGCATCATACCATCCATAAGCTTAAACCATACAAATTAATCTCTCTCTCCAGTTCGACCTCAGTGCATCGTCAATCTATCAACAAATATGGAATCCAAACCTTGCAGCAAACCATAATAATCCAGGATCAACTCAGGAAGACCAGAACCTCCTTTCGAGTTTCGACAACTTGAAATCTTCCTCAGCTTGACGTTCCTTCTTACCAAGTGCTGTTTGTTCGACAAATCCCAAATGCTTACTACGCTTCTATAGTTTTAGACTATACCAATTAATATTCCATATGTGCAACCCATGGAGTGTTCATGCAGCAAGAGCACATCAATTTTTGTCACCACCAACCACAAAGAAGAAAACAGTAATCTAGTATCACAAGCGTCAATACATTTATCTTATCCAGATGAAGATGGGAAGTTGTTAGAAGGAACCCTAATGTTGATCAGCTTATGCTAATGTGATGAGATTAGCAGCCAAGAAAGCAACCTCCACTCCACCACCTACCTTTCTCGAGCTGCAGCTCGATGCTGTCAAGGTCCATTTCGTGGCGCGTGACAATGTCGTGGACGTGGTCCACGTGCGTGCCGAGGACGTGCACGAGGAGGTTTGACACCGTCCGGGGCACGGGGTTGTCGGTGTGCGCGCCGTCGGCGTGGTTCATGGCGAGCAGTGACTCGAGCAGGCGCTCCTCGATGATGACGCCGCCCTCGACGGCGCGGCCGCCGCCGTGGCCCTCGTCGGAGAGCGAGGAGGCGACCCCGAGCGGCACCTCGGAGAGGAGCGACGCCTGCACGGCCCCGAACGCGAGGCGCGGGACGCCGCCGACGGAGACGGTGACGACGGAGCTCTCGGTGACGCGCGAGGCGAGGCGGAGAGCGGACGCGCTGCCGACCGGGCCCGGCGAGCTGACGCGCAGAAGCAGCGCGCCGCCGCCGTCGGCGACGCCGCAGTGCGGGCCCGTGGCGACGAACGCGAGGATCTCCTGCAGCGTGAGCGGCGGGCAGAGCAGCTCGATCAGCGCCTGCGCGTGGTGGAGCGGCTTCGCCGCCGCCGCCGCGGCGCCCCCCGCCTGCGCCGGCGGGAGCTCCACGTGGTGCCACGTGAACGCGCCGGGCTCCGCCCGCGCCGCCAGCCCGAGGTCCCACGGCGCCTCGTCGAACCGCCCTCGCCGTCGAACACGTACGCGTGGCGCGGCACGGCGCCGGAGGCCAGCGGCTTCCCGACCGCGGGCGACGGCGACCCGCGCCTCGCCCCCGCCACCGCCACTCGATCGTCCGGCTCGCCGGCGCCGGCCGCCATGGAGGAAGCAGCACTCCCGACTCCCGAGGTGGCGCGGCCGCGCGAGGACCTAAATGTGAATCCCCCACGAACGGAGGGTCCTTTATGCAAAAGGACCCCGCGGCCGTTCGCGGGGGTTGTTGCTCGCGCAGGGGCTAACGGGGGAGGTTAGCGGGGGGCGACTAATATTTAAATATGGGGATTAGTTAAGGATTAATCTTGATTTGGGATTAATTAAGGATTAGTGTCAGGTTGGTGCGTGAGCTGGATGGCGGTGGGGGTGGTAATCTTGGCATGGGTTTGACTAATTTGGGAATCTCCCTCGCTCTGCGTGTGTGGTTTAATTTTAATTCGTGGATCACGCTTTGCAGGTGGTGGTGGTGATTAATAATAATAATAATAATAATAATAATATTATTATTATTATTATTATTATTATTATTATCAGCACTACTACTATAATGAGAACGACAACAACAAAGTGCCGATTTGGTCTCCCAATTTTCATGTTTGCGTCAAATTTATTTATGCGTTTCAAAACAAGACTTGACATATCCGTTGGTCATTTAACCAATAAAAACAAAATTTTCGGGTAGTTTTGACTGATGTGGCATTCATTTGGCTAGTTTTGCTCAAGCCATGCTAATTTGGAAGAAATAGGGGCACATGGCAAACACATGGGCTACACAAGTAAAAGTTCCATTTAAATTTTTTTTTCATTAGGCCCCACTTGTCGTTCTCTCTCGTTCATTCCCTCCCTCTCCTTTTGTTCTTCCCCGTCGTCGGTTCCAACCAGCTTGCCCATCCCCTTTTCCAAAGCTCAGGCGAGCTCCACCGTCCCAACACCGCCAAGCCAAGAGAGAAAGAGAAAGGGGAGAGAGATCCTTACCGCACCACCGCCCTCATATGTAAGTGCAAGTGACCTTGTGTGATTTTGGTGATTAATGACAAACACATTTAATGACGATGTTTGGTTTAATGCTTATGTAATGTCACATCTCAAATATGTTTATTACTATGAGACTAATATGTTTATTGTCAAGATTGCTTTAGTCTCATCCTATTTAGAGGAAAATCATATATGTCGAGTGGACAAGCTATTCATCGTAAAAGGTACGTCTTATGCTAATCATTTCAATAAGACTAACATACTTGATTGCTTATCTTTCGTAGTCTCATTTATGCAAATAAAATGGATTGTTAATTAAGGTATGCAACTATTTTGTGTAAGCACATGTTATTGGTTGATTACACTTAAGCTCATCATATCTTGTTGTATTTATTTGAGCATAAATATATTATAAACATGTTACTTACTCTACAAGATCTTTTATATTATTGCCATGTATTAGTGATCATTTAGTCGGTGCACCAGATAAACTTCACCGTATTTAAATGGCTTTGTGCATGTAAGCTTTTCGTGAATATTTTCACATGCACTTAATTTAGTGAAGCTTAATCTAGATTGGTTCGCAACCTCTCTCTTGATTTGAATATGAATTTACACATGTGTAAATCATGAATATATTTTCATGTGCATCATTAAGTGAAGTTGTGATTATTAAATCATCTCTCTAGTGCATATAGATCAAACACTTATTTATCATGCTGCACTTAGTAGAGGCCTTTCTCGTGCCAAGTGTTTTCACTTGTGTTGTGCTTACTTACGTGAAACACTTGGGCGCTTAATCGCTCATGAATATCAAACTTATCCATGTTTATTGAGCTTTTGGACTAATATATTTCACGAGTGATTTGAAAAGAATTATGTCCTATAAGTTTGTGTGATGATCAAGGAACGTTGAAGGATGACGGTTAAGTCAAGGTCAACAAGACGACGATGCCACCAAGAGTTGAGAATTAAGTCAAGGTCGATTTGACGGGATGATCGTCGAGGAGGATGATCAGGTCAAAGTCGAATGGAACAAGAGTCTTATGAGGTGAATCAAGTCAAGGTTGATAAAACAAAGACGCCATCAATCATTTAGAAAAATTCATCACACACAATGCATCAAGAGTGCTCAAGACTAACAACATCGTTGAACTTTAAAATGAAGAAAAAAGACGACAAGTGGTTTCTCCTAAATCTTGTATAGCTTTATTCATAAGTTGAGTCTAAGGATTGCCGTACTATTAAGAGGAATGCAACGTTGAATGGCTTAGATATGTCTCAGGTGCTCAAGTGATCAAATCTTTGAGAGAGATAGAGGGATCGAGAGGAGTGTTGGTGTTGTCGGAAAGTGAGAGTTTTAGGTCTTTCGTGGCTTCCTTTGTGGTTGCTGCTTCTACCCTTTGGAATTTGGGTAGTAAGACTCTGTGGTTTGTGTAGCCCTTGTTCTTAGCTTTCCGTAGAGCCTAAGATCACCGAAATCGGAGTTCGGAGTCAAAAGTTACGCCCGTTTTCGTCAATAGCTGTGTGCTGTATCGGACTATCTGATGTTGGATCGAAATGTTCCGATTGACCCGTCTCTGTCTTCAGTTCCAAAAATATCGGAACTATCCGATGTTAGATCGGAATATTCCGATTGACCCCTCTCTGTCTCCAGCTCCAAAAATATCGGAACTATCCGATGTTGGATCGGAATGTTCCGATATGAATTTGACCTTTTGGTGTTGTATCTGGTTTGAACCTCTCTAGAATCATTCCAGGATTTCAAAAATAGCCGTTACTCTAAGTTTCTCTCGCTTTCATATCAGAACATTCCGATGTGAACATCGGACTATCCAATATCTATCAGATTGTGAGCATCGTTGAGCCCTAATTTTTATTAGTGGGATTGATGTCGAAATTAATTAATATTAAGTGCTAGGGGGTTTTTGGATTTCTCGGAACCCTAGCGAAGACTCGGCGTTTTTGTAAAACCCTAATTTGAAGCGTCAGCAAATTTGTGAGCTGCTCTAAGGTTTCAAGTGCGTGACCGGGCGAGAGAAGAGGTCACGTATAGATTAGGAATAGTTAGGTTTTATTTATTGTTGTTGTCGGATTTCAAAGGGGTTTGAATATCTCTGATCTTACCGGATCTTTGCGAATTCTCGAAAACTCGGTTTCCTTAGTCCACTTCTTCTAAAAATACCTATAGATATCCTTGTGAGATTTCTAGAGTGAAAAATAACCCATCTCAACTCACCCACAAATCATAGCACGAAAACACTCTCTGTCAGACGGCGTCTGGACGCAGCCGGACAGCGTCCGACCAGCAAAACTCGTGCCCAGTGCACACTGTCGGACGACGTCCGGCTGTTACCGGACGGCGTCCGATCAAGTTAAAAAAACTGATTTTTCTCCCGTCGGACGGCGTCTGGGAGAGGGTGGAGAGCGTCCGGTGGCTTTAGCGCTTGTGCATCTCTTGCTATCGGACGGTGTCCGGTGGGGACCGGACGGCGTCCGATAAGTCTTTTTCTGTGAGCAGTAGGCTCTGTCGGACGGCGTCCGGTAGAGGCTAACGGCTAGTTATTTTGTCTCCTTCCGGGGGGCAACGGCTAGTTTGCTCTTGGGGGCTATATATAGATGTCTAGTGGCTGGCTTCTTTGAGGTTTTGCTGCTCTCTACACCTACCACACTTATTGCTCATAAATTAGGTGATCTAGAGTTATTCCTCCACCCACAAATCATTGAAAAGCCACAAATCATTAAACCCCAATACCGAGCTTCATGGAAGTCCTTCGATCCGGCATGATCGGGGCGTTTCGGGCTTGTTACTTTTGAAGACGACATCCTTCGTGGAGGCGTGGGCTTGGAAGTAGGCCTTGGCGTGTGGCTACTCTCGAGTCGGTGTACGGGTGACGGAGTCCACCTCGCCGGAGTGGCGGAACGACTACCAGGAGTGAGGCGTTAGGCTCGAGAGCTAGCCGGTCCTTGTGCGCAAGGGGTAGTCTCAACGGAGAGTAGGAGTTGCGGCTCCGAACTTCGGTGAAACAAATTTCGTGTCGCTCTCTCTTATTTACTTTCCGCACTTACTACCGTTGCATTGATTGTGATGCCATGTCTTAGTTGCATATTAACTTGTTTATCGCTTCCGCTTGCGTATCAATTGAAACTAGGATTAGGTCACTATTAATTTGATGCTTAATTAACAAATAACCAAAAAAGTTTAAAATTGCCTATTCACCCCCCTCTAGGCCATAGGATCCTCTTTCAAGTGGTATCAGAGCATCTAGGTTCTCCGGTATTAGCTTCACCGCTAGGAGATGGCTAAAGAGGGGCCTAGGATAGAAATTGGAAAAGCTCCTATTTTCGATGGAACAAACTAGAACTATTGGAGAATTAGGATGCAATGTTACTTAGAGGCGCTTAGCTACGATGTGTGGGTTGCTTGTCAGTCCGGTTATCCGGATCCTCCGTTAGGAACTTTAGTTCTTGATGATGTTCATGCTAAGTACAAGCGCTTTAATGCCATTGCTAGAAATGCTTTACTTTCTAGTGTATCTTCCGAAGTCTTTCATAGCATTGGCAATCTCACTAAAGCTTATGACATTTGGAAGCATCTTAAAGAAATTCATGTTGGTAGCGCCGAGATGCTTGAGGAGAAGCTACCTCGAGTTAGAAAAAGATTTGATCAATTCAAAATGCTCCCTAATGAAAGTGTAAATGAAATGTTTCTTAGGTTGAACCCCATCGTCAATGAAATTGCCGGATGCTCGGAGAAGAAGGTCTTGGAGGACATTGACGTTTGTCGAAAAATGCTCGATGTTGTGCCTTTTAGTTTCAATCCACTTGTGACTTTAATTCGAGCATCCAAGTCAAAACTTAAGAAAATGACACCAACAAAGCTCCTCGGACAACTCAATTCTTATGAAATGCGGCTTCTTCAAAGTGAAGAGTCTCCGCTCAACAAGAAGTCAATTGCTCTCCCCGCCAAAGCCAAAAGTGGGAAGAAAAAGATTGAAATTGAAGAAGATGATGATGACTCCGATGATGCAATTCCGGAGATTGAAGAATTGGCCCTCCTTGTCAAGCGGTCAAGAAAGTTGATCAAGAAGATGAGCTTCCGCGGTGCATCATCTTCTTTAAGGCGAAGACCCATCTCCGAAATGTGTTGCTATGAATGTAGAGAGAAGGGTCACTTGGCGGCGGATTGCCCAAGAAGTAAAAGGAGCAAGCACAAGGCAAGGAATCAAGAGGAAGATGAGGATGACGACAAGAAGAAGTACTGTCACTACCGCAAGAGCGATCACAAATCAAATGATAAGAAGAAGGCTCTTGCCGGTCAAAAGATCAAAAAGGAAGATAGCTCAAACTCATCATCCTCCCAATCCTCCTCCTCCGAAGAAGATACTATAGCTCATGGGCTAGTCGGACTTGCGATCAAGGAAAATGCTTCTCCGGCTCTTCCCAAGCAAAAACTTTGTCTCACCGCCAACATATAAGAAGAGGTGATTGGGGAATGGATCACCGACGATGAAGGCTCTTGGGCGGACTCCTCCGACAATGAAAGCACCAAGGTGTCCGGAGTCGCCATCGACAACCCTACACCTCCCATGTGCCTCATGGCACTAGAAGAGAAGGTAACAAATGAGCACCTCTCTAAAAGTGAGTTTAAGATTTTGATTGATGATTTGAATAATGCTCTAGAGAAGAAAAAGTCTAAGAGGAAAAAGCTAATGAAAGTGCATAAAGAGCTTGCGAATGAATTTGAGAATTTGCTTGAAAAACATGAAACTCTAGAAGATGATTATGAAGCTCTAAATTTACAACTTGAAATTTTAGAGAACAAACTAGCTAGCTCTAATGTTGATGATGAAACTCCTCTTGATTGCTCAATAGAAAAAATGCAATGTTGGTGTGACTTGTGATTTGATTGACACCATTAATGGTTCACTTAGTTTATCTCATGACACATCTTTGAGCTTGTCACCCACTATCACACCTAATGCTAGCTCATCTTCACCCACTAGTGCTACTTCTTTAAATAAAAATGCTTGTTCTATTGGTACTTGTGGTGTTGCTAAATGTGCAAATGAACTAGTTAAGGAAAATTTGCTTCTAAAGGATAGAATTGAGCAACTAGACTCTAGCTTAGCCAAATTGTTTGTGGGGAACAACTCTCTTAACAAAGTGCTTCGGGAGTAAAGGTACACCTTGGGCAAGCATTGTTTGGGATTTCATCTCGGGGATTTGCCCAAGGGAGGTTGGGTAAGCCCAAACTAACTTTTGTTAAGAGAGGGACCCATTGTCATATTTGCAAAAATGAGAAACACAAAGCCATTGCTTGTCCTCTTGCAAAATCGTCTCAATTAATGTCTAAAACTCAAGTGCTTAATGCTAGTTACATGCTTATGAGAAAGAATGGCTCTACTTATGCTAAATATGTTGGTGCACCCAATGAAAAGAAAGATGTGAATGCCATTTGGGCGCCTAAATGTTTGATGATTAACTCAAAAGGACCCAAGAAGAAGTCTTGGGTACCTAAAACCCAAGTTTGAATTTGTGTGTGTACGTGAACTACAAGAGCGGTGGCCGACATTGGATATTTGATAGTGGTTGCACCCAACACATGACCGGTAGCTCAAGTATGTTCACCTCACTAGAGGAGGAGAAGGACCCCGAACACAAGATCACATTTGGAGATAACTCCAAGCGAAAGGTAAAGGGTATAGGTAAAATTGCCATATCTAATGACCTATCCATCTCTAATGTTCTCTTGGTGGAAGCTTGCAACTCTAATCTCCTCTCCGTTGCTCAAGTGTGCGATTTAGGTTTTGATTGTTTCTTTTCGGTCAACGGAGTTCGTGTTGTTTCCACCGAGAATCAAAGTGTTGCATTTGATGGCACCCGGTTTCAAAATTTGTATTTGGTTGATTTTTCAAAACGTGAATCTTCTCAAATCAAGACTTGTCTTATTGCTCAAACCACTCTTGGTTGGTTGTGGCATAGACGTCTTGGACATGTTGGAATTGGCACTTTGAAAAAGGTTTTTACAGACAACTTGGTTGTTGGAGTGAAGGATGTAAAATTCGAGAAAAATCGTCTATGTAGCTCATGCCAAGCCGGCAAGAAAGTGGCTAATTCTCATTCGACTAAGACATTCATGTCTACATCCCGATCACTTGAACTTTTGCATATGGATTTATTTGGCGCAACCACCTATGCGAGCATAGGCGGTAATTCTTATTGTCATGTGATTGTCGATGATTTCTCTCGCTTCACTTGGGTATTTTTCCTTGCAAATAAATCTTTTGCCGGTGATGTGTTTAAAAGATTTGCTTTGAAAGCTCAAAAGGAATTTGAATCTTTTATTAAAAAGGTGAGGAGTGATAACGGCACCGAGTTTACTAACACAAATGTTGAGAAATTTTGTGATGAGTTAGGAGTCAAGCACGAATTCTCGACGGCCTACACTCCCCAACAAAATGGAGTGGCGGAGAGAAAGAACCGTACGTTGATAGAGATGGCAAGATCAATGCTTGATGAGTATAACACGCCGCATGCTTTTTGGGCGGAAGCCATCAACACGGCGTGCCATGCCATCAACCGCCTCTACCTCCACCGACTACTTCACAAGACCTCATATGAACTACTAGTGGGACGAATGCCCAACATCTCTTACTTTCGAGTCTTCGGTTGCAAGGTATACATCTATAAGAAAAGGACTCATTTGGGTAAGTTCCAAAAGAGGTGTGATGTTGGTATAATGTTAGGCTACTCTTCTCGCTCCAAAGCTTTTCGAGTTTTTAATAATTCTACCGGGCTAGTTGAGGAAGCCTATGATGTCAAGTTTGATGAAACTAACGGCTCGCAAAATGAGCAAGATTTGACAAAAAATGTAGGTGATGAGCTACCACATGAAGCCATGGAGTTGGGAGAAATTCGATCCTCACCGGAGGTGCTAAAATATGAAGTCGTCTCTCCCACCATCTCCATTGATAATCAAGCTCAAGACACTTCTCCAACAACTCAAGACCAAGCGGTGGACGGAGATGCAAACTTTGAAGTTGATCAAGCTCAAGGGGGAGGCATTGATCTACAAGTACCCGTCCAACAACATCGATCTCTCTCCAAGGATCATCCCCTAGATCAAGTCATTGGCAATCTCAATCAAGGCGTAAGAACCCGTTCTCATACCGCTAATTATTGTGAGCATCACGCCTTTGTGTCTATTGTTGAGCCTAGGACCATTGATGAGGCATTGGCGGATGCGGATTGGGTGAACGCCATGTACGAAGAATTAAATAACTTCACCCGCAATGAAGTATGGGAGCTTGTGGAAAGACCGAAGGATCACAATGTCATTGGAACCAAATGGGTCTTCCGCAACAAACAAGATGAGAACGGTGAAGTGGTGCGAAACAAAGTAAGATTGGTGGCGCAAGGTTTCACACAAATCGAAGATCTTGACTATGGAGAAACCTACGCCCCCGTTGCTCGACTCTTGAAGCTATACGGTTACTCTTGGCATTCGCTTCTCTCTATAACATTACTCTATTTCAAATGGATGTTAAGAGTGCTTTCTTAAATGGTTTTATTGATAAACTTGTTTATATCGAGTAACCGTCCGGTTTTGAAAACCTTGAACACCCAAACCATGTCTGTAAGCTCACTAAGGCGCTATACGGTCTCAGGCAAGCTCCTAAAACATGGTATGAGCGTCTTAGGGACTTCCTCTTAGAAAAGGGAATTAAAACCGGTGCGATTGATTCCACATTGTTTCTAAAGCCTATAGAAAATAATTTATTTATTTGTCAAATAAATGTGGATGATATTATATTTGGATGCACTAACCAATCTAAATGTAAGGACTTTGAAGAAATGATGTCCAAAGAATTCGAAATATCAATGATTGGAGAACTCACTTTTTTCCTTGGATTTCAAATCAAGCAACTTCGGGAAGGGACCTTCATTTGTCAAGAGCAATACACAAAGGACCTCCTCAAGCGGTTTTCTATGGATGATTGCAAATCGATCAAAATATCAACGGCCACTAATGGGCATCTTGACTTAAATGAAGATGGAAAGCCCGTGGGCCAAAAGCTTTATCGCTCCATGATCGGTTCACTTCGCTATCTCACCGCTTCTCGACCCGATATTATGTTTAGTGTGTGCATGTGTGCTCGCTTTCAAGCATCCCCTAAAGAAGTGCATCTTATTGCCGTAAAACGCATTTTGAGATATCTAAAAATCACTACTAGCCTAGGTCTTTGGTACCCCAAGGGAGCGCGTGTTGAGCTTCTTGGCTATTCCGACTCGGATTATGCCGGTTGCAAAATTGATCGCAAAAGCACCTCGGGGGGTTGTCACTTGTTAGGACGCTCACTCGTGTCATGTACTTCGAGGAAGTAAAACTCCATGGCGCTATCTACCGCGGAAGCGGAATATGTAGCGGCGGGGGTTGTTGTGCTCAACTCTTGTATATGACACGGATGCTTAGTGACTTTGGGCTAAAATTTAAAAAAGTGCCACTTCTATGCGATAATGAAAGTGCGGTGAAAATAGCCAACAATCCGGTCCAACGTTTCCGTACAAAGCACATCGACATCCGACATCACTTCATTCGTGACCATGTTGCAAAGGGTGACGTTGTGCATGCCTACGTGCGAACAGAAGACCAATTGGCGGATATTTTCACCAAACCCTTAGATGAGGCACGGTTTTGTAAATTAAGGAATGAACTCAACATACTAGATAGATCAAATGCGTGTTAATTGATTTTGTGTTATTTTTGGGTCTTATTTGAATTTTTTCATTTGCTTTTGACCCTTGTCATATTTAGGGGGAGTTTAATTTCAACTCATGATCTCAAGACTCCCTCTAGTGGTGAAAAGATAAATTTGATTTTGAGTTAGCACATTCTTGTCCTATATTTCGAGCCAAAAATAAATTTGAAATTAATAGACTATTCTTTATCTTCTTACCACTTCAAACTCTTCAATTTGAAAATTCTTATCTCTTTTGAAAAATTTGCTCCATATGCATATTTGTTCTCTTGAAAATCATATGGTATCAAAATTGTTGAAAATATTTGAAAAGGAGCCAAAATTCAAAACATATGCTTAAACTCTAAAGTGAACCCCTATGCTCGATTTTCATGCCTATATGAGAAATCAAGGCAAAATTTGGGTTCACACATTTTCTTGGTCTTTAAGATCAAAATTTTGGTTTTTGAATTTGATTTGGTTTCATTTGCCAATTTAGAATCTTACCCCTTCAAAATTAAAATTTAAAATTACTTCAAATTGCTCACATTTGAATCTTCCTTTGAATTTTGAGCAAAGATGGAGAATACCCCTTCAAAACACTATTTTTATTAAAACTTCTTGCATTGGTGGGACCCATTGGTCAGATGTGTAAGCAGTGGCGAATTCAGTCTTCATCGGACGCCGTCCGGAAACTCTCGGGCGCCGTCCGACGGGGTTTTGCGAGAGTTGAATTTGTACTGTCGGACGCCGTCCGGTAACCAGCGGACGCCGTCCGACGAAGTTCAATTCACGCCGCAATCCTCCTGTCGGACGCCGTCTGGTTTTCCCAGACCCCGTCCGACGAAGCCTCATCCGCGCTGCACCCGTACTGTCGGACGCCGTCCGATAGCCGTCGGACGCCGTCCGACAGGGCCCAACCGTGCAGATCGCTGTATAACTTACCTCTCCGCCTCCCTCTTTCCTCATTCCATCTCACTCCTCTCTCCTAACCGGCGCCGCCCCTGCTCCTTCTCCTCACCGAGGAAGGCCCTCCGGCGAACTCCGGCGACATCCACCACCACCGGCAGCCTCCCCTAGTCCTCCTCTTCGATTCCCACCGCGGGGATTGAAGGTGGATGGCCCGTTTCGTGCGTCTCGTCTCCGTCGAGCTCCCCTCCTTTCTCCTACCGGGAAGGGCCTAGGGGACGATCCTCTCGCGCACGGCGGCATCCTCTTCCCTTCTAGAGCTCGGTAACGGCTTCCCGCCTCTTTTCCCGGCAAATTTCTTTGATTACCAAGTTCTAGGTTTTGAATAGGTTTTCCCACGCTTGTGTTCAGGGTTGGCTCGTGGTGTGGTTGGCTCTTGTGGTTGGGACTTGGTTAGTGGCTCTTGGCAGTGGGATTGTCTCGTTAGTAGGCACTTGGTCAGAGGGAGTGATTCGAGATGTCGCGTTCATTGAAGAAGTTTGGAAAGGCTCTGAGCAGGACACTGAGTGGTCGTCGTGACAGTGGCAGCCGGGGTGATCCTGATTATATTGATGAGACGGCTAGCAGTGCCACTCCTCCTAGCCCAAGAAAAGCTACTAGAGGGGATATACAGCAGCAGCATGATCAAGGATACAATTGGAAACAGGTTGCGGGGTCTTCTTTTGCGACCGCCGAGGACGTTGACGATGACACATATGCTGAGGACCCGACAGAGGAGGATGTCACTGAGACAGTGGTCGCTGAGGACGAGCCCGTGGATGACTTGGTACTAAAGTTATCCATGGAAACATTGAGAAAGAAGAGATTTGTCTCTTATGTAAGGTGGTTCCCTCAGCGGCGAGAGGATACCAAAGATTTCAGGTTTTACACCAAGTTTCAGAAAACAGCTATATATGTGTTTTTCTGCACCTAAGGGTGGTCTGAGGGACCCCCGTTGCGTTGATTGGACTGAGATCACAGTAGTGGCAGGGCCTGAGGTTCACACTATCTTTAGCTCTACTCCAGGATTGGCAGAACTGATCTCTAACAAAAGATTGACTTGGAGCAAAGAAAGGATCTGTGAATTCTTTGCTACTCTGCTAGTCGCCGAAGATGAGACAGAAGCTAATTACTATCACTCAGTCGATGGACTTATTCAGAGCATCACAGTGGCCGATATGAACTATGCTTTGGGCACCCCTGATTCTGACACCGACTTAAATGAGGTGGCCTATGAAGATGCCCTCTGGAGGGGAAAATATCCTCCACTTGAAGAAATAAGATTCATGTACATTGATCTTGATGAGGAAGAGTTAAATATAGATAAGGCAAATCAATTGCGACAGGAGCCTGCTTTGATAAATCTTATCCTTCGAAGCAATTTGTTCGTTCGAGGCGGCAACTGCGACAGGATTCTTCCAATCTGCAGCTGGTTTATGCTCTATCTTCTGACAGGCAGGACCATAAATATTGGAGCCAGCCTCATGGGAGAACTTGATGACACTATTTTCAGAGAGGTCAATAGAGCACTACCTCTAGCTCCCTATATTGGCTTGTTACTCTCTAGGACACAGCGGATTTCTGAGGATGAGGTAAAGAGTTGGGACTACAAGATCAAGAAGCATCAGATGAAGAATTTCTTGAACTCTCTTGGAAGCAAGGCAAAGTTGAATCGCCCCGGTGATGATGCTCCTCCTCCAACTCCGGCCCCTGCTTTTATCCCTGCTGCTCCAATGCAGCCGTTTGTGCCAGCGCCTGGTGCGGGTTCTTCTGCAGCTGCCCCTCCTCCTTGGTATGACTCGGTGATAAGTGAGATGAGAGGGCTGCGCACTGAGATGAGAGAAGAGCTTGCAGCCACTCGGGGAGAAATGAATGAGTTGGCAGGACAGCAGACATATCTGAGTGATGAGTTTGCAGAGTTCAAGTCTGCTTTGCAGTACATGGGTGCGATGTTCATGCCAGTGCCAGAAGGGGCAAATCTGTACTCATGGTATTCTCATGCCCATGACAGCTATCAGGCCTACCAGCAGCATCAGGTGTTCCCACGCCCACCTGCCTACCCACCACCGGTTCATCCTTGGGTATATCCTCCTCCAGGGACTGCTCCTACTCATGCGCCACCACCTTAGCCTTTCCCTCCTCCTGGTGCTCCAGCTCAGCATCCTCCTCCCGGTAAGATCTTTTTTACTAGTGGAGAGATGTGTCGTCATCTAAACTTTTCTTTGCAAAACCCTCCACCGACCTAGCTCTTTGATGATCAATCCTCTCCTCGGTCGGTACCTTCTGCAGCTTATTTCGCTACATACAAGCGTCGCAGAGGGCCGGGATCATCTTCAGGTGGCCATGGACATGATGGAGGCAACGACATGGATGAAGATCAAGAAGAGTAGACTGGCTAGGAGCTTTTCTCTTTTGTGTCACTTGGTGACAAAAGGGGAGAAATTAGAGAGAGTAGGCATGGGTTAGTAATAATAGTAAGGGGTAGTGAGATTGAGGTCTTGTTTTTTTTTTTTCCTGTAATATTATTTATTGCCTCGATACTCTTTTAAATTTATGATTGTTGCTCTGGTACGTTCTTTGACATTTGAACTTTGTTGGTTTCTGGTCTTAATTTTATGCATAAATTTAGGGGGAGCTTCTCTTGAATGCACATCCTTCTGGTCGAGTTGTGATTGTCTTAGTTTTGAATTTGCTCGCATATTTGTATTGCACTAACCCTTTTGCAGCTCAAAAATTTATTCTCTCTTAGGTTGCCATCAAGTGCCACAAAGGGCGAGATTGTGAGCATCGTTGAGCCCTAATTTTTATTAGTGGCATTGATGTCGAAATTAATTAATATTAAGTGCTAGGGGGTTTTTTTGATTTCTCGGAACCCTAGCGAAGACTCGGCGTTTTTGTAAAACCCTAATTTGAAGCATCAACAAATTTGTGAGCTGCTCCAAGGTTTCAAGTGCGTGACCGGGCGAGAGAAGAGGTCACGTATAGATTAGGAATAGTTAGGTTTTATTTATTGTTGTTGTCGGATTTCAAAAGGGGTTTGAATATCTCGGATCTTACCGGATCTTTGCGAATTCTCGAAAACTCGGTTTCCTTAGTCCACTTCTTCTAAAAATACCTATAGATATCCTTGTGAGATTTCTAGAGTGAAAAATAACCCATCTCAACTCACCCACAAATCCTAGCACGAAAACACTCTCTGTCAGACGGCGTCTGGGCGCAGCCGGACAGCGTCCGACCAGCAAAACTCGTGCCCAGTGCACACTGTCGGACGGCGTCCGGCTGTTACCCGACGGCGTCCGATCAAGTTAAAAAAAAACTGATTTTTCTCCCGTCGGACGGCGTCTGGGAGAGGGTGGAGAGCGTCCGGTGGCTTTAGCGCTTGTGCATCTCTTGCTATCGGACGGCGTCCGGTGGGGACCGGACGGCGTCTGATAAGTCTTTTTCTGTGAGCAATAGCTCTATCGGACGGCGTCCGGTAGAGGCTAACGGCTAGTTATTTTGCCTCCTTCCGGGGGGCAACGGCTAGTTTGCTCTTGGGGCTATATATAGATGTCTAGTGGCTGGCTTCTTTGAGGTTTTGCTGCTCTCTACACCTACCACACTTATTGCTCATAAATTAGGTGATCTAGAGCTATTCCTCCACCCACAAATCATTGAAAAGCCACAAATCATTAAACCCCAATACCGAGCTTCATAGAAGTCCTTCGATCCGGCATGATCGGGGCGTTTCGGGCTTGTTACTTTTGAAGACAACATCCTTCGTGGAGGCGTGGGCTTGGGAGTAGAACTTGGCGTGTGGCTACTCTCGAGTCGGTGTCACGGGTGTGAGTCCACCTCACGGAGTGGCGGAACGACTACCGGGAGTAAGTGAGGCGTTAGGCTCGAGAGCGAGCCGGTCCTTGTGCGCAAGGGGTAGTCTCAACGGAGAGTAGGAGTTGCGGCTCCGAACTTCGGTGAAACAAATTTCGTGTTGCTCTCTCTTATTTACTTTTCGCACTTACTACCGTTGCATTGATTGTGTTGATTGTGATGCCATGTCTTAGTTGCATATTAACTTGTTTATCGCTTCCGCTTGCGTATCAATTGAAACTAGGATTGGGTCACTATTAATTTGATGCTTAATTAACAAATAACCGAAAAAGTTTAAAATTGCCTATTCACCCCCCCTCTAGGCCATAGGATCCTCTTTCAGCTTCAAACGACTAGTTTCTGTGTGAGGCTATTTAGGGTCTCCCTCTTCCCCACGGACTAGGATGGCCTTCCACACCATTTTTGAGCAGAATTTCCAAGCAACCTAGGGCTTCTTGTCCCTCCACTCTAGATCTAAGTGATCCTCTTTGTGAGAAGAGTTGGGAGAGGTGTGAGTGCTAAGTGCGAAGAAGTCGATCTTTGAGCACTTAAGTTCATCTTCGAGTTCGTTCTTTGTGAGCATTTGTTACTCTTCTTGGAGGTTGAGGACTCCTAGACTTCTAGGAGTCGACCACGAGCCACCGGTGCTTTGTGTGGTGGGCCGTGCAAGTTTGTGAAGGCCGATTCCGCCTCCGGAAGGGAAGTAATCAAAGAGTAAAACTGGGGGGGTCTTGGTGCGACCTCGGTGAGGGAAAGGGTTGAAAGAGACCCGGGCTCAAGTGTGACCGAGCCTACTCAATGGAGACGTAGGATTCCCTCAAGGATCCGAACTTCGGGAACAAATCTTCGAGTCTCCACTTCACTCTTGGTTCCCCACTTGCCCTCTAACTTGATTTACTTTGATTTGTGCTTATACGTGTTGTTGGCTAGCACCATCGTGTACTATTACTCTCTCTTGTGTTGTGAATTTGATTTTGGTGCAGGTTGTATCCTTGATTTGGGTGGGATTATCAAAAACCCTAAATATCGGACTATCCGATATCAACATCGGAACATCCGATATTATTTTCCGTTGTGCTTTAAAGAGTTGAAAATTTGTAACACCTATTCACTCTCCTCTAGGCGACATCTCGATCCTTCAATTGGTATAAGAGAAAGGTTTTCCAAAGTAAAACTCAACCACTTGGTGAATTTAGGATGTCGCTAGATGGGATGGATAAGATTAGAACTATTATTTCTCTTGATCCTACTAATGAGCATGATCCATATTCTTTTGCTAATATTCGTATTTTCTTCGGTTGGGCACCTTAGTTTAATGGTACTCTTTATGGCCCATGGAAGCACAAAATGGAGATATACTTAAGAGCTCTCCATCCTTCTATTTGGTTTATTGTTGAAAAGGGCTATAGTGTGAAGGATGAAGACAACCTCACCACCGAAGAGGAAGATAATGAGCATAAGAACGCTCAAGTCTTGGATATTCTACTTAGTGTTATGAGCATGGATGAGCGGAAGAAGGTATTCCATCTCAAGTACGCTTATGATGTGTGGATGCTCCTTTAAAGAAATCATGAGGAGTTTAAAATTGATAAAGTGGACAATTCTCAAGTATGGACTTCAAGTGATGATTGCTCCACATCAAGTTGCAATGATGACGACTTATCTTCACCTTCTACATCACCTCATTGTTTTATGGCTCAAGGTAATAAAAAGATAAATAATAATGAGCTATCTCATGATGAATTAGTGTATATGTGTGCAAAGCTTCATAAACATTTTGAGAATGAGATAAAGAAATCATATGATTTCACTAAGAAGCTTGAGTTACTCCAAAATTCATATGATATCTTAATAAGTCATAATGAAACTCTTCTCGTCAAAAGTCAAACTAGCACCAAGGTAGATATAGGTTTAACTTGTGATTTATTAGATGATGTGCTATGCTTAGATTTAACTCTTTGCATATCATCTAGAATTGTCCATTCCACTCCTTGTGATGAATTGCTTGACATGCCTTCATGTTCTAATAATACTTCTATCATGTCTTGTAATAATCAAATTGATGAATCCTGTTACACTAGCACAAATGTTTTTATTTCTTTCACATCTTGTGATGGTATAAATGATGAGCCTAGTTGCTCAAATACAATTGCTCATTTTTTCTCTAGTATTTACAATGCTAACAATCTTGTATAGGAAAACAAAGAGCTCAAGGCACATGTGGAGAAATTGAAAAATAACATGGAGAAGTGCTATAAAGGAAAAGCCAACCTAAATGCCATCTTGGGCAATTAAAGATCCGTGAAAAATAAGAAGGGACTTGGCTTCATCCATAAGAAGAGATATTATGAGACAGACTCTCCAAATCCATCAATAACCAAGAAAACCTTCCCAAACACAAAGGTGATAAGAGCAAGCTCAAGGGCAATTCAAAGCACCATGAGGAGAAAATGAACACTATTCGGTGATTTGGATGCAACAAGTTAGGGCACATTGCCTCTAAGTGTCATAACAAGGAGAATCTAAAGAGTACATCCATCAAGAGGCAAACGGGCAAAGAGCAAGTCAAGAAGAGGAGAGCTTCAAAGCCTATAATTGTCGCGAAAAGGGACACATCGGTAAGGATTGTCCTAAGAGTAACAATTCTAAATCCTCTCTTGTGAATAATCATTATATGCTTAGGAGAGACAAAAATGGCAATTTGTTTGCTAAAAATGTTGCCCCAACTAAAACAAATGTCAAAGCCATTTGGGTGGCAAAACACATAATTTGTGACAATTCTCTTTGGGAGAGGGATACCTTAGGTAAGAAAGAAATTGGGAAGTTACGCAAGGATGGTGGTAGGATAAGCCCTAAGGTGAATTTTTGTCAAGAATGATGTGCTTTGCTTCTTTGCAACTCATTTTAAAACAATGGCTAACTCTTCTCTTGCTATGTGCTCAAAGATAAAATCTAAAAGTAGTAATTCTTATTGTTCTCATGCTAATTCTAAGTGTAAGTTTTCTACTTGGGCACCTAGATGTTTTGTTGCTAACACCAATGGACCCAACAAGCATTGGGTACCAAAATTTGTTTGAAGTGCTTAATAGGACTCGAGGAAGCATTGGAGACTTGGCATATGCATAAAAGAGGTGGATTCTCTCTTCATCTATTTAAGGCCAAGCAAGATGATATTCAAGTCACCATTATAAACCAACGCTACTTCGGTAACAATTTAATTTCAAGCATTTTACCTTGTGTAGGTAATTGTATTGTATTGCATTGAATAAATTCTTTCATATTATTTCTTGCTCATGTTCAATACTCCGATATTGCTTTATGAGCTTGATGAGCGGCACATTTAGAGTGAGTGCTAATTCATATCCATGTATCACATTTCCTATGTGTGCTATTACTCTCTCTTGTATTGTGAATTTGATTTTGGTGCAGGTTGTATCCTTGATTTGGGTGGGATTATCAAAAACCCTAAATATCGGACTATCCGATATCAACATCGGAACATCCGATATTATTTTTCGCTGTGCTTTAAAGGGTTGAAAATTTGTAACGCCTATTCACCCCTCCCTAGGCGACATCCCGAACCTTCGTCACAGCGAGCTCCACCTACCCATCCCATCTGCATAGCACCATTACCTGCTACTCTGCCCTAGCTAGCTGCTGTCTATAGATCAGGAGGGAGTCCTCAATGTGCCTCACAAAGCTTTGTTATGTTTCATTAGTATTTTTATCATATTTTATTAGTACTTCGCTAATAAATCAAGAAAAAAATCAACGTTCTAGTTATTTAAACATAAGGGACAAAGGATATGAACTCGCCATGATGAAACAATCCATGAGGGTGCCTGATGGAATCCCTCCCATCGAGCATCCGATTTTAGAATTATCTGAGTTTTAGTGTCTAAATATCCATTGCCCGACATTAAGACAAACATAAATCGTACGTTTCGGCTTTCATGATGGAAAAAATTGTATGAGTGAAGGATCGAGATGTCGTTTAGAGAGGAAGTGAATATGCGTTAAAAATATTTAAGAGGAAGCTTTTGACCCCTTACAATCCAAACCTGAACAATGAATAGTCCGATAAATATCAAAGTATTGAATGTAAAACACCGGACAGTCCAACCTGCAAATAGAGCTAGGGTTGAATCTAGATCTCGTCTCACAAATCCACGACACCACTTGCACCAAAACTTAACCCAATGCACCAATAGTAGCAGTAACACTCGAGTGTGCTATTCAACCACACAAAGAGCTTAAAATCAAATTCAAATAAAGATAACAATGTAAGAGAGGCCGGAAAAACCAAAAGTAAAGAGGAAATGTGTCGATGTTTGTTTCTAAAGTTTAAATCTTGAGGGGATCTTCCGTCACTACTGAGGTAGGCTCGGTTACACTTGAGGCCGGATCTCTTTTAACCTTTCCCTCATCGAGGTCGCACCAAGAGCCCTTGGCTTCACTCCTTAATTCCTTCCCTTTCATGGGCGGAATTGGCCTTCACAAACTTCACATGGCACACCACACAAAGCTTCGGTGGTTTGTAGTTAACGCTTAGCCGTCTAGGAGTCCTCAAAGGATGAAGCTAGCTCACGGGACACACAATCTCACCTCTCAAACTTACCCAAAGCTTAGAGTAAGAGGATTTGTGGGAGGAGAAAATTTAATGCTTAAGAGAGGTTGCTAGAGGTGAGTATTGATGAGAGTGAAGTGCTGACCCTAGCTGGTTTGGTGAGAGCCTAGGAGGGGCAACAAAAAAGTGTGGGTTCAGGCTAGCCGTTGGGCTAAGAAATCTGCGCACATTGGACACCCTTATAGAAAGACTGAATACTCCAATGTAAAAAGCACCCAACAGACAAAAAAACCCAAAAATTTGGAATATAGACACTTTGGTTCTGATGGTATTGGGAACTTCGGTCCCAACCACTGAATACTCGGGTGAAAATAAAATAAAATCAGGGGAAGGATAGAGAACATCAAATCTTGATTTTTCGTACATTTAGATCACACAGGTACATTTAGATTACACAGGTACTGGACACTCTAGAACTTGGAGCAGATACTCTGATACAATTTTAGAAAATCAAAAGAAGGGGTCCGGATATGAAAATCTCGGACACTCCAGTGTGCCTCACATCGAAGACTCCGGTACTTGGCACCGGATAGTCCGACCCTTGAAAGTGCAAAACCATATGTTTTAATATTGGAATGTGATTTGTGTCTCTCTCCTAGAATGAGCGCTTGAGACACTTGAGACATCCTTATAACTAAAATTTAATGCTGTACAATATTATCGGTATATGTTTTTATCTGCTCCATTTGCATCCCTAATTGTTGCAACCATTAATGATAGGCTATGAAGGTACAAAAGAAATGGCAATTCAGAATGCCCCAGGAGATGGATCAACAAACAAAACAATTTATTTTAAAATAAAAGTGGTGCATCATCACTTGGCTTTCTTAATAGTAAAAAAATTAGATATGCTTGCGAATTACCGAACTGATTATTGGCACTCCTGGCTAGGAATTTATGGTAAACTACCTTTCGATATTGTTGGTGCACCCCAAGCAATTTAGGGCCGAAAATACAAATGGATATTATTCGTACTTATATTTGTATCCATATATTTCATCAATAGAACATAAATACAAAAATAATAATATCAATCAACAGGTCGAATCAGATGTTCAGAACATATACCCTCTCGGGTAATACATATAAATACATACTACAAAAATAAGCATAAAATTACACAAACAATAATCACTTATCATGCATAAACTTTGTGGGCTCATGAACATCACAATATAAAAGTATCAAAATTACATGCTATGACTACCCAAAAAAGAAAAGAGTAAAATACACGGGCGGTTCCTAAACTATTAGTCGATTCTCATCTAGGTCCTCAATCTATGAAACTACAATATTGGGTCCCTAATCTTTTTAACTGGGTCCGCCCCGGTCCAAACTTGCCACGTGGCAACCCTATAGCTGATGTGGCGCTGACATGTCAAGTAAAACAGTTTTAAAAAGGAAAAAATTATTTAGAAAACATAAAAATAAACATATGAAAAATCATAAACATATTAAAAAGAAACATAAAGACAGTGTGGTAGCCTTTAATCCCTCTATAGTTGTAAGCGCAAGACCTCTAGCATCGTGTCGTATGGAAGCCCTCAAGTGCTACTTTTTTCTAATTTTTTTAATGAATTTTCCTAATTGTTTTACTATTTTTCGCATTTTTTATGTTTTCTGAATTTTTTTAGGATTTTCTATGTAATTTATGTGACATAGACGACCATGTCAGCGTCACGTAAGCTGTAGGGCTGTCATATGGCAGTTTTGGATCGGAACGAACCCACTTAAAAAGATTAGGTACCCTAAACTGTAAATTCATAGATTGAGGACCTAAATGAGAATCGACTAATAGTTTAGGGTCGGCCCGTGCATTTTACTCTAAAGAAAAATAAATACATATAAAACCATTTGCAACTCACCGTCGTGAGCCCTGGCCATTAGTCCAGTCATAATAATTAATAGGTACAAAATAACAGCATAAGCAAATCGTAGGTAGGGTCGTCAATCTGGTTCGAAGCTCACGAGCTGCTCATAGCTCACTTGTTTTTGGCTTGGATTGGGTTCGGCTCGTAGGCCAACGAGCCCGAGCTCGAGCATTTTTTTAGCTCAGTCAAAAATCGGGCCAAGGCGAGTCTTGGGTTGGCTCGCTCATAGCTCATGGATTCATGAGTTTCTAGGTATGTGTTCAGCCCGTATCACTAATAGTCGACACACCTGCTTACCTATAATTAGACATACCGCCAACCCAACCTAACAAAGATACTTAAAGGCTCAAATTAAATGCCTTTCTTGGCAGAGCCTCCCAAACCCCTTTATTTTTTGAACCCCAAAGATCACTGATCAAATTTATTCATCAAGCTCGTGAACCCTCACGAGTCAGACCGAGCTTTAAACGAGCCCAATCTAAGCTTTAGGAATATGGAAGCTTAATTGAAGTGCCATGGGAGACACCATTTCTACTTGGTTCAACGATGCCATCCTCCAGTAGTTCTGTGCAGAAAATCAATCAGGCTTTGGGCTTTTGGCTTTGGAGGGCTCTCAAGTTGCAGAGGAGCCCAATAAGGCCCACTGCGCGCCGGCCGTGATTGCCATGTTTTTTTTTTTTTTTGAAAAGGATCCATTCATTCGTTCATCAAGATAACAGTACAACCCTTAAACACTTTAGCCCCCTGTCACAGACAAGATTAAGCTCAAACTCACAGGGGCTAATCAAGAACACAACACCCTCTAGCACTATCACCGCCGCTAGCACCGTTGCTCGTCGCCGTCTTCGTCGAACAATCGGCCAGGGCCCAATCAGGGTTGAAGAGGAGCCGCCCAAAAAAGCCTGCCTCCCGCAAACGGGAGGGCTTCCACGAGCTTCGCGGGATGAAGAGCATGGGTGACTCCATGAAGGCCAAAGCGCCGTAGAAGACGCAGACGAAGCCGAAAACGAGCTACGAAGCACCAACTCGCCGATGATGCACACGAGAGCCTGGGTTGGGGAGCCACACTCCCTAAAACTACGCAGCCGTAGGCCATCTCCGACTGGCATCTCCGTAGGGCTCACCGGCGCACCGGCCACCGCGGATCCGCCGCCGAGAACACTTATTACCGCCGGAAACACATAAGCAACCGGCGCAAAAAACAGTACCTCCGACGAACTGCATCGGAGGAATCTACTCCCGGAGAGGTCGCCAGAGCCGCAACCTGCGCCGTCTCCCGCTCCCACACCGGAGACCAAAAGCTCCGCCACCAGCTCTAGGCGATGGCACAGAGACCTTACCCCTACCCCTAAGCTACAACTGTACACACACCGGCCCAGATCCGTCGACCTCCACCCCAACCGACGACCCCATGGTCGCCAGCAGCGAAGAGGACGAACGGATCTGAGCCAGCAACCTTGTCGCTCTTTTTTCGCCGCTCTCAACTGTAGCAGAGGAATAGAGATTTCAGCGTGGTATGGACTAGACTTAGCAGCAAGACGTTTTGACGGCGGCTCTTGGTGACCCGAGACTCGTCGCTGCAGAGTCTAGAGCTGATTGCCATGTTCTCTGACTACAATCGACAGCGTAGCAACTAGCAAGTTGCCTCATCCGGTTTACACAGGCGTTTTTTCGATAAACCCCCTAACCTGTTATATTATTACACCGTTGCGGGGAGCATCTCGTAGCCATTTGATAAGAATTGAACAGGCCATATTGGAGGTTTTTTCGCATATAGGACCCTGCTTTGCGGAACAGTTCGTTCATCAGGGTATTTTTCCACGGCATGATCCCATGAATTCTTAAATAGCGTAAAATTATATATTTCTCCCTCCGGTTACAAAAAGAAGTCGCCGTTGACTTTTGCACACAACTTTGACCATTCGTCTTATTCAAAATTTTTTTATAAATATATAAAAATATAAGCCATACTTAAAATATATTTAACAATAAACTAAATCACAACAAAATAAATGATATTTACATTTTTTAATAAGACGAATGGTCAAAGATGTCTCAAAAAATCAACGGCGACTTCTTTTCATGACCGGAGGTAGTAGAATTTTGTGTTTCTTCTCAACTGATGGGCATAGAGAATAAAGGGCAATTGTGTTGGCGCCGGCGGTAACCATTTGTTTAGGAGGAAAACATCAAACTAATATGAACCGTAAGATCAAAGAGAATGGAGTGGACCATCTATATTTTATTAATTTTAGTGCACAGTAAGATAACTTAAATTAAAACTTTTTAAAATAAGGTAATTTCCAGTTTTGCATTATAATCTTTATCTAAATCAGCACAACTAAAAACGATCAATGCAGTCAGCGTCTGCACTCTTCATGAGAATCTTCAGATCTTATCAGGAGGTCTTGGAAAGCTTAATTGTTTGCATGAAATCTCTGTCTTTCTGTGCACAGTAAAAGGAGCAGGCACATCCCCTGTGGCTATCACCATCTTTTTGTTGCACAGTAGCATCAAGTGTTCAGCTGAAGAAGAATCAGAGCTCACAAAGAGCAAGTGCAAAGTTGACTCAGCATGCCCAGGCACATCAGTAAGCATGAAAAAGGAGGAAAGATACAAGTAGGGAATAAGAACTAACATTCCAGGGGCATAATGCTTCTCTTCTCCTTTCCATTCCTTTTTGCTCAGAGCACATATATAGACTAGCAAATGACATAGCTAGCATATTTACATTTCAGTACAAAAGAAGCACAAACATGGCACATCTCTTCAGATCTTTTTTTTGTTTCCTTTTCTTTTTTGTCCTACATTTTTTTCTTTGTTTTATATCAAGCTTCAAAACACACTTGATTTAACACTGGCTGATGTGGTGATGATACAAATTCACCAAGGGCTTGCATATCCTTGGACCCTTGGGGATAATTATCCTAGGAGTTGCTCTTGGTCATCTTTTCCATGAGGCCACACCAACCACCATGTTGCTCACCTGGATCATAACAAACAAAACAGTCAATCAGATGGATATTCCTCACCTCAACATGGGCTTATCAGTAGTTTTCAGAAGTGAAAATTTTGTGTTCAGAGAATGAGAGATGATGCCTACCAGTTTGCCCTCTCCATCCAGTGTCTTAGGATTCTCCACCAGAACTGTATGAGGCCGAGCGTCCTGCAAATAGGAACGAAGGAGAATAAAGCCGGCGTCGCCATCAGTTGTCGAACATTTGACATCATAAAAGATCCAGACTGAATGGCTGATCCTAATGGACCAGTAACCTCATCTAGTCATCTTGATAATGGACAGGACATGGCCCAGAGAATTTTGGGGCTGGCTTAAAAATCTGGGGTTAAGCATCGATTCCATCGAATGCTTGCTAATCATAGGTACTTGCCTATCTGCGAACCGGTTCCATCGAGCATGGAGCAATCTGAACCTACCAAAGTGGTGATCTTTTGGGAGGAACAACCACCCCCCAGTGGATGCAGCAAAAGAGGCCGGGGGCTGCTACGCTTTCCAACTTGCAATTTACGTATGCAAGAACTGCAACAGCCTCTGAGAATTTCGAGGTCACTTACATGAGGAGCAGACCTTGCTGAACCACCGGCGCCAGATGATCCTCTCGTGCCGTTGTTCTGCAGAGCGATCGTGTAAGAACCATCAGAGTGAGCGAGACTGAAGCGACGACGATCATCGGAGAGCAGGCAAATGCATGCAAGCTAGTAACGAAAAATTCAGAAATGTTCAGTTCAGTGTCACGTGGAGCACATACCCTGACAGGGTTGACGTATCTGCACGTCGGGCACTCCACGGTGGTGGCCGCCGGCGGGTGCATCAGCGTCGTCCGGCACTGGCCGCACGTCAGGTGGCAGATCTGGTTGCCTGCTCGATCAACAGCCAAGAACAGATTAACAGAAATGTCAAGTCAGATCAGTGCAAAATGATCTCTCTTCCTATGCAAACCTTCACCTCTTGTGGAGTTCACCCTGTTGCAGCGGGAGCAGCGGATGTTGGCCGCGCCGCGGGAGTAGACCAGCAGGGTCAGGCAGCCGCTGCAGACGAGCTCCGACATCTCCACTGTAAAAAGAAACTGAAATTCAGAGCTGAAGCTTCGTAAAAGAAAAAAAGGATTTTTTTTTACAGTAGAAATGAAGGAATGATGCATATATACGTCGCTCGCTTCAACCCGACTTTAGTTTACAACTAAATCCTAGCTGAATTGAAAAGCTAAGCATCTTTTTTTTTATTTCGATTTATTTCATTATCACGACAAAGTTATGTCTACAAGCTATTACGAAAATGACGAAGCAGATCAACTTTGCAAAACAGATTCAAGAATCTCTTGAAGTATTGCTTCAACTTCGCGAAACAGATTCAAGAATCTCTTGAAGTTCGTTGTAATTAGGCCCTACCCCCAACCAGTGTCCCCGCCCCCTCTTGTATAGTGTACAGTGCTTTCTTCTTTAATGGAATGGCAGAGCCTCTATCCGTTTTCCCAAAAAGAGAATCTCTTGAAGTTTAGCTTAACACTCAGCTCATCTAGCTTGTTCATTCAGCTTGGTCATCGTACACATTTTATTGCATTGTTACGATGTGTAGAAGGCTAGAAGTTGCAGACGTAGTACCTGACGATGGGATGGTCGGGGTGAGAGTGTTGCAGGATGGGCAGCAGACGCCGGCGGCTCCCCTGCGGTTGTGAAGGACGCGCTTGCAGCCGCTGCAGATCAGCTGGTCATGCTGCATGCCTGCGATTCACTCGCGCAAGTCAGCAACTCCAAAAAAAGAGAGGGAAAGAAATGCTAATGATAATGTAATTATGTAACAGTAGTGGGTTTTTTCTATTTCAGAGGGCAAAAAAAAAAAAAACGCTGCCTATAGATAAATCTAAAATTTAGGAATTTCGGAAATTTTGGCTGAAATATCAGACGAATTCTGTCGAATGAGAGCACCAAAAGGCCGAATTTGAACAAATTTTAGCCGAAATATGGCTAAAAATTGAATTTGAACAAATTTTAGCCGAAATAGGACCGAAATGGGTTTTTTCGTCCTGAGTCGCAAGACCCAAAATTTCCGACATTTCGGCCAAATTTCGCTGATACAAAAATCCATTGCATATGCAGGCAGGGGAGAGACCCTGAACGGCTGAAACACAGGACGCAACGGTTAACTACGTTAGTTCTATCAACAGCATTCGAATTAAAGCCATGCATGGCAGGGTCAATTTTTGGCGCGCATCGGAACCCGTGCTAACTGTGCAGGAACCAATTGTTCAGTGAGTATCTCTGAACCGAGCTCAGACCTCAGAGACAAGAAATACGAGCTGGGTATTTCGATAGAGCAATCAAATTAAAAAGATAAACCAGACTGAACCATCCAAGAACTAGCTAGATCAACGAGAGAAAGCTAGAACATTGTTAATTACCAAGCCAAGAAACCCGGCGGCTAGATCATCAGCCCAGGACACAAATTAACCGAAGCTGATGAGAAGGCTGATCGACAGCACGATCGATCGAGCGAGAAGATGAATGAGAGAGAGATGAGAGATGAGAGAGAGAGAGAGATGGAAGAAGTGCTCCACGGTGGCATGGAGGAGAGGGGGCTGGGGACCTGGATTTAACGGGGGTGGATGATGGCGGATGGCCTGGGGGGATTCGCCGGGGATAAATTCCGGGAATCTGCAAAGAGATCGCCGGAGCTGATGGGCGGGGGATGGTGGGAGGAAGGATGGATGCCTTTCGGATATGGGCGAATTGCTTGAAACCGGTTCCTCCTCCTCCTCTCCTCCTCTCACTCCTCTCCTCTACTCTACTCTACCCTACTCAACTTGATCTCTCTAGAGAGAGAAACTGGGAGAGGGAAAGGGATTGCTTTCGTTCAATTCTTCTCTCCCTCTAGATCTCTCTATCGAGAATCTTTTCTTTCTCCCTCCTACGGGCCAATAATTCGGGTCGGCTTAACTTCTTTCTCTTTAGCTTAGTTAATTCAGAGGCCGAAGAATTTGGTTCGATTCAGAGCTCCTAAGGTAGCTCAGGTGCCATGCCTACAATACTTCATTGGGAAGATGGTCGATCGCTAGCTTCATCTAGCTTTTACGAGCTCGGTTTGGAATTGGATACTCATGTGAACTTTCTTCTTCATCAGGATACAGAATTCGACGAACAATAGTCGGCCGTTTTTCAGTTATGAGCCGTACGTACGTGCAACGGTCATGCCCCCCTCCTCCTGTATATATCTATACTAGAGTAGATAATTTACTCTTCCAAGGCTGTCTCGGACCACATCCCCTAAATTTTGTACCCTATAGTTATATATACAGCAATCCCATGAAATTATTGCTTCCCGAAATCAAACTTGTCTCCAACCATGTCCCTTAAATCATATCCCCCTATGCCTTCAAACCTATTTTTTTTACTCATTTCCATCCAATTGCTTACTATTATTTTAGGGGACATGTATGCACAATCCGGCACTAGGGGAGGAGAGAGGCACCTCAAATCTAAGGTTTCTCTCTCCGGCTCCCTAGGTTAGAGGATGATATAGGGGCTTCGGTTGCACGAGGTAGGGGACGGCCCGATCCTTTATAGATCACGAGTAGCTCATTTTTTGCTTGGCTAATAGGCCAACGAGCTCGAACTCAACCTTTTTTTTTCTAGCTTGACCAAATATCGAGCCACAGGTTGGCTCACTCGTGGCTTATGAAGTTGTGGATGTCCTGGTACCCATAGAAGACTCATGTGCTTAACCCCGAGGTCTTCATGAGCCCTTAACCCCCTTTTTTTTCAACTCCAAAGTGCTGAGCAGCTAAGCTAGCTGGACCGAGCTTCGAGCGAGATCGAGCTAAACCTTTTCTCCAGCTTGTCTGGTGACCGAGTTGAGCCAGACACTAGCTTGCTCAAGCTCGGTTCGTTGTCACCCCTAGTGACTAGTACTTAAGTTTATACATGTGCTTACACTTGTATGTTTCCTTATTGAAAATTTGAAATGTTATACACGGTCTTTGACAAAATAAAATAACTATATATATCCAGGGTAAAATGCAAAAAGATACCATGTCTTTGGGTGACTAGAGAGTCCATACCACCAACTAAACCACCCTTCAAACCTAATAGCGATGGTAAAAGCAACTTTACACGTCTAAAATGTCTGGTTTAAAAGTTTTGGATAATGCAATCAATATTTCATGTTTATCTAGAACAAAAAAGATCGATGTGCTCATACCCATAACATTGCTATGCCTGCATTGATCCAAACGAAAGAAAATATCTCACAAATAATGTGCATTGCAGTAAAGTTGGCAAGAAGCATGCACACAAGTTTGCTGTAGATTCTCGATGCATGGCCAGCTAGGCTAGATAGAGAACATGCATCTATCTTTCCTAGTCAGACGAAAGATGCATGTGTAATGTGTTCTGTGGCTTACACAAATTCCATGCATTCTGCTGCCACGAACGTAGCCATTTGCCACTTTCTTTGCTGCTCAAATTCCATAATTCCCTGACCGGTTTTTCATATATGTGCCACGTAGGCATTGTTCGTCGCGTCAAATCAGCGCAATGTCAAAGGGAATACTTCCACATGGATGCATGACACGTGGATGGCTGCCGCTGCGTCCAAATGCCTCGCACCATATCGGCATCCGTCCACGTACCCGGCCCATCAATAATCGTGGATGCATATATGTCTGTGTGCATCTCTCTGCACATCAATTTCAAGAGTCAAAATTAAACATGATGCATTAGATAACCATGTAAAAAAAGGCCTTTTGGGTGATGCCGTTAAATTCATAGGCGCCATAATAATATACACCCGTATGTTTATTGGAGATTCTTGAGACACGTGGTTGTGGGGCTATTGCGAACCAATCAGAATGTCGATACACATATTTGTGACGGCGCATTGCTTATTTGGCCTGATTCTTTTTAGTTTAAATTTAAATTAGAATTAATGTGGAAATTTATTTTTTACAAGTCAAACGTTGTAGTATTTTATAGTTATTTTTTATAGAGTTTTAAATGTTTCTCTTTGGGTTTCTGAATTTTTTTTTTGTCATAATTTTTTGAACTCTCCAAGTTCTCTTGAGGGGTTATAATCTTTTTTTTTAAAAAAAAAGATTGGTCTCTTTCAGATGAAAAAGAACCAATATCTCTATATTTTTTTCGTAGTCCTATACTATAACCAATAGGCCGCTAATTAATTCGGCTGATTATTGCTAATACTCTTGTGTCTTCTAAACTGTTTCAAAAAACCGCATGTACAGAGCACCTATTCCTTCAGTGCAATTTCATCTCCTTCATCTGGGCCCGGCTAGCGGAGGTGCTCAACACTCCACTAATCAATCCTTCAAACTGGTTACTCCAAAACAACTTCAACAGCTGGTGGGCAGAATATATCCTCCGAAGAGGCCCGTCCAGTGATGCCCTATCCATTATCTCCGGCGTCATATGGTACCTCTGGCTAGAGAGAAACAACCGTATTTTTCGACAAGTTGATAGGCCCCACCATTGTTTCTCCGCTTTTTGCTCGATGAACCGCGACTCTCGTCAGTCGTAGGAGCCTTTTCCTCTGTAATTAGCTAGCGTGTGCTTATGGCCCAAGGGGGAGGGGCCCTATCTCCCCCATCCTGTAAACCTTCCGTTCTTTTGATAAATGCAAGGCAGTTCTCCTGCCTCTTTTGCTAAAAAAAACCGCATGTAATTTTCTCGCTACATAAAAATCGGCAAGTACTTTGAGAGTACATATCTCGAACCATAATATGTACTTTGAGAGAGAGAGAGAGAGAGAGAGAGAGTATGCAGTTAATTAAGAGGGTCCCCCAGGCGGAAAATATCGGAGCATGCATGGATGTGGAAGAATTAAGCAGAGACCCGGCCACCAGGGCCTTGTACATGGCTGTTGAATTTGCGAAGATGATATGAAATATGAGAAGATTCAGTGTCGATCGGATTGTAGCACTATAGTGGATAGAGTGAACTCACCAAGTCAACATATATATATCCAGGTTGACCAAATTCATCCGTCAACTGGCTCATATGTCAATATTAGGCCCTCTTAATTTGGTTCGCGTTTGGATTCATTTTTGTTCGGTTGAGCTAAAATTTGTTATTGTCGACTTTGCTAAAATTAATGTAACTGTGGCTATTAGCCCATGTAGTTGTGATATGCCTTTTGTAAGCTCCTAATAAAGCGTAATGAGCATGCCCTAAATATATGTGTGTGTGCATGTATATATATTATATGCAAATATACATGCATGGAGTATCATATATATACTTTAATTTTGAACCCCCATTGACCAAGATATTCACACGTCCAAGAAAGTAGATGCAAAACGCATATATACGGCCGACGTCTACGTGGTAGGAGTATATCTATCTATCCGTCTATATGTAAAGTTGCACATATGGTTTGGATAAGTTGTGCCCTTTGGAAGTTGCAACGCCACGTCGCAGTTCTTATCTCAAATGTTATCCGGCTAGCTAGCTATAGCTTCAATTCCTCCATGTCATTCGATCACCCCAAAGTTGAGAGCTTTAATTCATCTTAATGCGCGCGTTACCATGCAAAGGGGCAATAAATCATTCTAAACTTGTTCTAAAAGAAGAATCAATCTAAACCACAGTTAATTATTTTTGTAATCAATTGGTATTTTGAATGCTGTACATATATATGTTATATGTAAGCTGATACTACTCCATATACAAATTATTTCGCTCCTTAATATTTGCATACGGAAGACGCCTCATATGAACACATAAATCTACGTCCACATTAATTCTATCGATTTAATTCTATCCATCATCTACACCAATTATACTCTCTCTCTAGATCTCCCCATGTCTCTTTAGAGACTTCCCTATCTGCATGTAGCCAATTATTAGCCATTATTGGAATGTTGGTGCACCAAAGTTGAGGGTGAAATTTGCCTAAGTTTTTGTTTGCTGAGATGGAATATACAAATGTGATGGATGTTTTCTTTATGAGGTATTAGAATATGCTGTCTATTGAGCTAGCATAGCATGCTAATCCCTAAAGTAGAAAAGCACACGAACATTGCCAAGAAAGAACATGTGGAATTTCAACGGATGAATGAATGATTGAGTTGTTTCCCGAGTATTCTTTCGCATATCACCTCCAATTATCTGTCTATTACACTATGAGCTTGCATAAACTTCACAATTAATTGCTAGGGGTGTGTTTACATCGGATATAATCTAAATCATATATATATCCAGCACATTAATCTAACTTTTTTCGGACTGGATTGAATATTTCTTTTGATCTGGCCAGTCGATCTGATATCCATTTAATCGGAGTGGATACAGATAATAATTAATCAAATTCAAATTTGGAGTAAATTTTTATGCCATTGGAATTGATTACTGAAGCAAGACATACAAAGTATGCAGTTACCTAGCTACGTATGTACCGCCCTAGTATTTAGAGATGTCTTCGGCTTGGCCCTCCAGTTGCTCATTAATTACTGTAGAAATATCAATAAATGTGGTACGAAACAAAATTAACATAAACAAGCAGTCATACACAATTTCAGTTATTTTGGATTATTAGAATCTGAATCCAAAATATCCGACAAATCCCTAGATTATATTAGAATCCAAATCTTAAATTTCAATTTCAGATAATATCTAAATCAAAATAACTAATGAACTTCGAAGCTTTGTAGATTCTGTAAGAGAATATATAAACACATCTGATATCCAATTAATTACAACACCCTAGTCGTGGGGGAAAAAGATAATCATCGATCATAAGTATCATAGGGAAAATTGGTAGTGGGACACTATAATTTAGTTTCTAGAGCTTATGAACACTACCTTTCACATATAGGTTGTGTGGCACTTTTATTTGTTGACCATTTTTCCGGGGCGCATTTTTTTGTATATTGTCATCAGTTGAAATATTTAAAACAAATACAAAATACATCAGAAGAGTTCGTAAACAATTGAGGTATAAAATGCATGTGCATTAAGCTCCTTAATTGTGAACTCAAATTGTTAAAATTTTGCAATGCCAAAATCTTAAAAATCTAAAATAACTCAAAAATAAAGTACATATATAACAAATCGGGAAAAATCCCAAAAAAACTTGGGGTGTCAAATTAAAGACACCTGTATTAAACCCTCCAAATTCTGAACTCCAAATTGATCATACGAAAATCTAAATTCAAACTAAAATTTAAAATCATGAAAAACTCTTATGAACACAGAGTGCTCTCAGCTTTATTCTAGACATGTCTGTACATATTGCATGCAGCAGGCAGCTGCAGCTGACGCAGCACGGCCGGTGGCCGGATCGAATATATCTTCTGACCGGAGATCGAGCTGGCTCGAATTGGATTATTGATCGAATTGGATTACATGCATATACATGTGTATATTATTTACGCGTTAGCTTTTGCATGCAGCTAACCTGCATATATGCATTCTTATCTCCTAAAAGCGCCAAGTCATTTTACACGTACTAGGATTTTTATTGATCTAACCAGAATCTTCAATAATATAGAGAACTTATACTGTCAATCGTACTTGTGTAAATTAAACCTTCAGGGCTGTTAGTGCATGCAAACTATAGCTAATGGTTTCTGACCAAAATGGCACAATGAGGGTTCCAATTTACCACAGATATTAGTAGCCAGCGTGAACTAGATAACTATTAGCTGTTCAATCAGATAACTATTAGCTGTTCAATCGATAAAAAAGATCATGCATTGAGATATGATCTGTACTTTGGCAGGTAAGACGGTTGGCTAGCTTAGCTGTATGCATGTGCATATCACTGCATACAAACTGAATGTTTTCGACGGCCAACCAATTAAACGGTCGACCGCGACTATATAGAAGAGACAATCAACAATTAAAATACATGGTCGACGGCTAAGAAAAGAACTGTCTATCATAATTCTAATTAAAGATGCCCGATTATGATGTTGCGCGCCTCTCTCTTGGTCCACGGTAACTAGAATCTGTCGACCGAAGTGAAGAAAGAGCTAGCTAACGAGGTTGGTGTGCTCCAATGGGTCCCATCAGCAGCAAGTTTCAGTAGGCCACTGGTAGGTGGGCCTTGCCGGCACGAATGCACGATGGTAGACGACATTCAGCATGGCCATCGACCAAAGTGTCCCTGCCAACAACATTAATTTAAAAGATATGCACGCCTTTACTAGTTGAACGAACTAAATCCATGCCACCTGGCTAGTGTGCAGAATCGGAGCGCAAGCTCACCTGCGCGGTCGTAGGTTTGAGCCATGCTTGTGCCCCCTGCTACAATTTTTTCCAAAAATGTCGGCGACCACATGGAGCTGTCGACCGTAGCTTTGTGGACCCTACATGGTAGTGACAATCACGACTACCAATTAATGGTTCCTACCATGTAGTGGGTCTACCCTGTGCATCTGGGCCCTAGATCAAGAGCATGTGTGTGTGAGAGAGACACTCACAACGTGTGGTAGCCGGGTGGCATGGATCGATGGCGCGCTCGACCAACAGCATGTGTCAATTAATAGACCACAGTTAGGTGGGCCTTGTAGGCACGATGGTAGATGGCATCCAATATGGCAATCGACTAAAGTGTCCCCGCCAACAACATTTAAAAAAGACCCGCATCCTTGTTGAGCGAGCTAAATCCATCCCACTTGGCAAGCGTGCGGCGCCGGAGCGCGGTGTTACCCGAGTGGTTGCGGGTTTGAGCCCCGCCCGTGTCCCCTCCCCCCGCCACATTTTTTCTTCTTTTTTTAAAAATGTAGGCGACCACCTAGAGCCGCCGACCGTAGATATGTGCGGCCCACGTGGCAGCGATAGTCATGGCTATGGATCAATGGCCCCACCAAGCAGTGGGTCTACCTTGTGTAGCTGGGCCCTAGATCAAGGGAAGTGTGTGTGACACTGTGACTGAACCCAACGTGGCAGCAAGTGGCACGGGCCCATAGCAGGTGTCAATATACCACTAGCATGTGGGCCCTACCGGCAAGATGGTAGATGACAACATGGCTCCTTCTCAACCTCTAGATGGGGTGATTCATCTACTTTTGACATCTTATAACACCTTATATATGGACCTTATGTCAACAACATGCACCTTATAACTTCTAGCATATAATTCATCTACTTTACAATTTAGGTATTCGGGTCAGTTGCACCGGTACAAGAGGTGAAACATGGCAACGATGCCAATGAAAACACTGAGCAAGAGAAGGCAAAGACATTTGTTGATTCTATGCTTTCTCAACCTTTATTCTTTCCCTGCCTTAAGTTAACGGTGATGATTCCTTCCTACTCTTTAACTGTGGCATATCTCGAACCTAGCTATGTATGGACTACTCTGATGTGCTCTTTGTATGGATGAATGCATGTGTGGATGTTATATGTGGATCGATGTTACATGTGGGTGTGTCGACACGATGATTATGTATGTGGATGTCTTGATACGATGATGTTATATGTGAATGTTTGATGTGGACAATGAGCTTGTTGGAGGTGGGGTATATGTGAGATATATGGGGATTTCTCTTTAGGTGTAGTTTTGGATTTTGGGTTTTTGCAGCATTTGTTTGTTGCTATGTACTTTTGGTCGACGGTCTTACGTAGTCATCGATCATAAAGGGTGCATGAGAGTCTCCAGGTGGGGGGGCTTATGGTACACGCGCGGCTCCACATGGTTGTCGACCATATTTTAAAATTATGGTAGTTATATCGCTTGTTGTGGCCGTTGACCATAAGGGGTGCATGCGAATACAACGTGGAGGGGCTTATGGTAGATGACTCCACATGATTGTCAATCATATTTTTGAAATTATGTGTGATGGTGAACCCTGTCGTCAAGTAGGACCTTATGATAGACAACAAGAAAAGGGTCGTTGACCACAATAGGGTCAACAATTTTGCCATTGATCATAACATTACGATCAATGACTTATCCTGGGTGGCTTATAGTCGACGGCCAACCATAAACCACCTAGGATAGACTACCGATCGTTGACCCTAATGAGGGTAGACGGCTTTCCCACTAGTGTGGATGGCTTTGGCCGTCGTAAACAAGCCATTTTACTGTAGTACATAATATATAGGGAAAATCTATTCCTCGGTCGTCTGCAAGTGTAACCGGATCAGATATCACCAAAATCATATCCAGATTCATTTGTTTTTAAAATTTGTATTCGGATCAGATATTATACGGATTTTGAGTCAGGTCAGATAACTTTTAGATTCAAAGTTATATTAGATATTCATCTAATCATATTCTCTCTCCTACCTCATATTAATCATAATAGTTTTTTCCCAATTCAAATATTACTAATTAAAACACCACATATTCTTTATACAACATAAGTTCAATACAAATACAACTCAAGTTAAACATGGATACAAGTTATTAAACCCTAAAAACAAGTATAATGCGCATGGATTATTTTTGATATTTTGGATTATCCTAACCCGAATCCGCAAATGTCCGGCTAAATATGAAACTATATCCAAATCCAAAATTTTAATTTTGGATAATATCTGATTCTAAATCTGAAAATGTAACTGGTTGACAAATCAATCTCATATATGCTATATTTTGAATTGGCAAGCAGATATCTGAAATATCCGAATTCCAATTACACCCTTAATTGCAATGTCGAAATACATTTTGATTCACTTTTTAGGCACTTGGATTAAGATCCAATGCCCATATATTTTACTCTATATATACCCTAATACCTCTCCTCACTACATGCAGGTCTAGCACACCTGCACGCCTCCTCCACCTTCACTTTGTTGTTCTTCCATCTTCTCGTGCCCTTGCCCTACTCTTTCCACGGCTTCCACCACTAGATCCGTCTCCACCTTCCATAATCTCCTAATAACATGACATCTCCTCATCTTGGCTGATATTGCCGACTATCAGTTGTGCCGATCCCGTCGTAGCCATCACCTAGGCGCATAGTCATGCCTACACCACCTTGGCCTCCCTCTAAGCTAGGTAAAAAGGAAATCAACTTAAGAAGAACCATTTTTCAGACGACTATTAGCGTATCCGTAATATATATCGATAACTTTTCTTTAAAAATATATATTGATTTTTTTTTTTGGGTTTTCTGGTTTGTGCATGGGTACCTATACACAATGCACACGTCGACGAAGCATATATGAATGTTCCAAACGAAATTTGAGTGGCGCATTCATGCTTAAGGGGGATATTGAAGGGGAAGCAAAGAATAATATCATTGTACCTGCTGCCTGCCCACCAATATATAATGATCCAAAGTGGCCGAAAGGCTAAAAACATCGAGGCCCATCAATTCCATCGCCAATTGCCAACTCCTTTCTTTTTCCTTCTTTCTTAGGAATCCAATTAACTCAATCGACTGAAATTGAAGTTAAATCCGAGCTTGTCCGATAGGTAGCTAGTGACGTGTGTGTGTGTGTAGAGAGAGAGAGAGAGAGAGAGGGGTTCATATATACGAATATAATACAGAGAAGACAGAGAACAACACTGGTCAAGAAACTTTTAAAGGAGATTTCACAGGTACAAAAAAAATATTCACTTATGGATGGTCCAAGCTCAAACACATGTGAAACTTGTCATCAACTGTAGCAATTGCGACTAGCGTGAAACAAACGTTCGACCAGCGAGAAAGCCAGCTATAGCTAGCTAGGTGAGCATAAAAATCAGCTGATTATTATACATATATATAGGAGCATACGCCACACATGACATATTAGGACGCATATTTGCATGCTCGCACACGCGGACACGCCCTGCCTAGTTAAGCACACAATACATTTCATATTTTGTTATTTACTAGTTGAATGCTCGTGTTTGATTAATCTGATGAAAAAGTTATCATATTGTTTTGCACCATGTATATCATATTCATTGTTTTTCCCAAGCTGGCACTCGATTACTCCGCATACCGTACCATGTACTACTCTTTTAAGTTATTTTTATTTTACATAACTTTTTAAATGTTGAAGATGTCTATTGTTAGAATATATTGGGCCTTTAGAGAGGCTCATTAATTGCTCCTCTATATCTAGTGGAACACTATGCCCGAGCAATAGCAGCTCATCGTGGCTAGTGGGGGCGAAGGTGGTTTGATAGCTTCTCCACTAGAACGGGGTGGGGGGGATGGAAGGAAGGAAGAAGATGATGTGAGGTGCCAAGATAAAGGTAAAGCATCAAATATGTAAATACAGATCTAGCATACGCCGAAAAGGTTCTTTAGTTTTGCATAGTGGCATATATCTAATTTTTATGGTTACATAATGGCAAATTTACAAGTACGATAGGAACAATGGCAGATATCGAATATCAAAGTTTTGCAATGGCATCTATCCACATAACATTAAATTTAACATAGAAACATTATACTTGACCACTTGAACTATGTAGCTTCGTCTACTTGACCCCTTAAACTAGAAAACATGTATTCTACCTCCTAAACTATTTAAAACCGGACAAATAGCTCTATGCGAGTATTTTTGAAGATGGTTTTGCCACGTGGACCTCCAAAACCAGTCAGTTAATTCATGTAAACTAATATTAGAATAAATTAACCTGGCAATCAATGAAAATCAATCGAATAAATCTAGGTTTATTATAAGCTTAGCTAGCTTATATTGTACGCCATGTGCAATATATCCATCCAGCTTGATCCTCAAATCCAAATTAATCTAATCAGACAACACTAGCTTTACGTTTGAATGGAGCCGCATAATTGGACCAGTACACACGCGCTGATCACGTGCTGATAGCGTATAAAGCTGTGGAATAATATCCATAGTTCGGTAATATATCACAATATAATAGAATTTTCCTCTCGTTAGCCATGTTTCCATGCATGATATGGTATCTGCTGGCCGGCCACGCATATAGATCGTCGTGCGATGTCATGTTCAATACTCCCTCTGTTCCAAATTATAGGTCGTTTAACTTTGACCACTCGTCTTATTCAAAAAATTAGTGAAAATATGAAAAAACTCAAGTCATTATTAAAGTACCTTTCACGATAGACTAAATCATAACAAAAATAAATTATAATTATAAATTTTTTTGCATAAGACGAGTGGTCAAAGTACGTGTCAAAAAAGTCAAACGACCTATAATTTGGAATGGAGGGAGTATGTGCTAGCTAGCTAGTACTATGCTAGTTGATACTGAAGAGACTTTTCTACCAGTGTATGTACAAAGTAAATCCCATCCTTTCTATTCAATCTTCTTCCACTCTCTTGTCGTTGCAACCCTCTCCTCTCTTCCTCTCCCGTGGCTCGTGACTCACACATCTCACTACAAGGTTTTTGAGGAGAGATCATGAAGGTTTCCGACGTGGCCACAACTATTTTAACCAGGTACGTGGCAGAAAGCTGGAGAATATAGAGTAGAGAATATATGAAGTAGGTGGAGGGCCTTTTTGAAAAAAAAATTGTAGTTGCCTAGGAGAGAAATATGCACAAATCTGAAAGCAAATTCAGTAGTACAAGAGGAGAATGGAAGTGCAAATACAAGCATACGACATTCATACGACAATTGATGGAGTGGAGAAAGGCGAATCCAGTAGGCTGATCAATGGCCTATTGGCAACGAGATTGGGTGGAGACGGCTCACCGAATGGTGAAGTGGAGCTCAGGGAAGGTGTCAGTGGAGAGTGGGATGAGCCGAATACTCTCCTCCCTACTTGATGTTGGGAGCTTCTTCTTGCTAAGCTAGCTAGTGGTAATTGTGCCGAAGAGGCAACAAAGGTGACATGAGTTAAGTTTTTTTTCCTTTTAATTTTCAATAATGTATCTACGATCTCTATTTCGTGAGTTTGTAATGCCAGTATAAGCCTATAAACTCACAATAAAGTGGTGCCATAAGCTTGTTCTAAGAAAACGCAAGTACAAGCAGACTTGCTTTTAATTTCATGGTAATTATATATATGTGCACATGCATGTTTCTTAACTTGAAAAACTAACTTTTAGCGATTAAAGTTAAATTTTAGAGGCCGTGTCAATGTTAAAAAAACTACTATTTTAAAACAGAGAAAATATTTATTTTTTAATAGATTGCATGTGAGTGGCTCTAGCTAGCCATGAGATTCCGGGAAGCCGCGCGCAATTCGATTCACCACTATGGCATTATATATAAAATTAGCTAGCTTATAGAGTATTTTTAGCAACTATTCTGCCTAATAAATAAAGATGCAACATTACTTCTCGTACTTACGTGGCATCCGGTTACGACAATTCGACACAAGTTACTTAAAGTTGCTGCTAGCTTGAAGCTCGGTTGATGGGCTAGCTGCAGATAGGAGCAGCTGGTTAATTAATTTAATTACTAGATCGATTTGATTCTCCCATTGGGAAATATTTGTATCGAAGTAGAGAATAGACGACTCATGTTACTCTTGTTTTTTTTGTTCCTACCGGCATTCGATCAATGGGAATTAATTATGTATAAACTGGGTAGTGTTTGGAAGACTAGCTTTCATAACGAGCTTAGCTAGAAAAGAGCGAGAAGAGATCACTTTAACGGTAGATACATCTAATGGTAGCAGATATTTGTCTAACGGTAGATACATCAGTTGGTTTAAAGAGAAGGATAGCTGGCCCTCTTTGATTCGTGGTTGTGGTTTGGTTTAAATTGTAATTAAAAAAGTTGGGGTCTTTAAAAAGAGACTTAGAAAGGCTAAAAAATTCATTTAAAAATATTTGTGAGATCTTTGAGAAAAGCCCACATCACCTCAAAAAAATATTGTAAAATATTATTGTGAATGGCCCATACAAAAATAAATTTTGTAAACAGAACCAAAATCGTATCGCAACCGCTAAACAAAAAGGCCCTTGGTGTAATGATATTTGTCCGAGCTCGGTTAGGCTCGACGAGGGCTTGAGATCAAGCTTGGGACCGGGTTCGAGATTGACTCGTTTAGCTTTCAAGCTCACTCTGAGATCGATTCGATCTCAAATAGCTCGTCGAGCTAGCCCGAGCTTTTGATCGAGCCCTAACGACATGGAGAGAACACCAACTATAGAAAATAATTGGCCCAATAATAAATTAAGGCCAACTTTGGTTTAGAGCGTTTTACCATAAGTAGATACATCTAACGGTAGCATCCTACTTTCTATTTATTGTGTTGTATTTTAGTAAATTAACTTAAAATACGGAGTACCTACTACCAAATCATCCTATTTGTCTACCTTTGATATTTTTGCACGTTTGTGTTTAGAAATATTTTTAATCAGTTCAAGATAATATCAAATTGAAGTGTGTACGTAAGAGCATAGCACAATCCCGTGTGAAAGCCGGTCTATCCAGCGTCCAAAGCTAAAAATTAACTGTGAGTAAAAAATAAAAACATAGTGCTGTGAAAAGATTCTGAAAGCATCTATCCATAAATAGTACAAAGCCGACCACGGCCTTTGCTCGCTGGCCACGTGGCTCGCCTCCCGCCCGGCGCCACCGCAGCCGTCGGATCGCGCGAGCCAGCTAGATCCGGCCGTCCGTTTCGTTTTTATGTATAAAACGTTTTCTTCCCCGCAGATGGTAGGCACGTGGGTTGTTTGCTCACTTGGTTAGCTCCGCCGGCTGCTACCTGGGAGCCTCGGGTTTGACTCTCGCGGGCTCCGTGGGCGTAGCGGCATTTTTCCCCGGCCGCGCCGGCCTTTGCGCGCACAAGCGCTTTTTCCGCTCGCGTGCTGGCGCTTTTTTTTGGCCGTGTCGTCCATGCCTCGCTGTATTTGGCGTGCTTTCATATTGTCGCGATTGCCAGCACAAGACCAGCCGTTCGTGCCGGACTCATGAGCTGTAGCGCAGCAGACGCAGCTAGTTTTTTGTAATTTGGAATTAAGTTGATTCTGAAAGCTTTTGAAAACAAACTCCAAGTTTTTTCAAGAAGCTTTGAATTAAGGCCGACATTTAGCAAATTAGCCCAGCCCATGAGAACCAGGGAGCTCAAAGTGGTTCGCATTTTTTTTCACCTTCAGTATGCAGAATTGAAGAAAGGAAAAGGTAAATTTAGGCAGCAGTGGTATCATCCCTTCATGAACTGCAACAGTGATATCAAATATGTTTTTCATTTTAAGCAAAGCATTTTATTAATTTCAAGCCGGCTGGCATGCAACGTGTGCTAGCCACATGTTTTTTTAGGGGCATGTGCTACCTATGTTACTCCTGCTGATTAACATTGTTATGTTGGTAGCAAGAGAGAAGAACATGCATGCATGCATGACTGTTACTAGCTCTTTTTACCACCAGTAAATACCGCAGCATGGTTTCAGGATGCTATTTAATTACTGCGGATTATCAGCTTATTTGTTATCAAGCTCGTATATGTATATATGTGTGGTGCCCCTCCACCTATACACATCATGGCCTATATATAGAGTTACCTTCCCTTGATCACCACATCTCTCTCTCTCTCTCGCAGTAGTCTGTTCATCGTCGTCATATTTCCTATGTGTAGGGTATCTAGAGCTCAATGTTCCATTGCTCGATCGATATTGCATGGCCTCCTCTCGATCAATTAAGCACATTGTGATAGCATGCATGCATTCATCTAATGGCAATATCGCATGGAGCAAACTGAGGTAATGAAGCTTGGGATGTGCCTGGCTCCCTGTATGCCACTCATCTAGAGCAACAGCTCTCTAAGGTTGCCTATAATGGTTGGCGTGCACGGAGCCAAGCATACCCTCCTATTTCCATATGCCTCTCCTCTGCCCCTCCCAAATCTTTCACTTATTTTTTGAACAGTTTTTTTCACTTATAAATCAATTATTCGTTTTTAGTTTGCTCAAAGTGGCATGCATATGTGGATGATCTAGAACTTGTTGTCCTTGTTGGTTTCAATTTGTTTAGGTCTCTGCTGGTCAATGGAAATCGGCGTGTGTATGTAAATATCCGCTTAATGAAAAAAAAATGTTTACGCTTCTTGACTTAATTCGTCATTTGAACTCCGACTCGTCAGTGCATCTTTATTATATATTTTTTTATAGAAATTTATGATATATACTGTATATAGTAGTACATAGATTACAGAGGAGAGCATTCACGAATTAATCAAGGCATGCATGTCAATATACTCTGATAGTGCTATGCATGTATTCTGTAGTGTTATAATTTAACTTTGTGTGCGTGTCATTCTTTTCAAATATGTCATTTTTGTTTTGTTGCAGACAAAATATGAAGATTTGGATATAATGATAGAGTTTGACTATACCATTTGGAAGATAATTAACGTCAAGTTTTCGATAGCACAATAGCACATATTGGAAATAGTGACAAGCCAACCTTTCAATGTGCTATACAAAATGTAAATCGATTGTACATTTGCCGTGTATGTAATTGAAAGTTTGGGCTTATATGTATTATTTTGTATTATATATAGTATTCCCTTGATCTTCCTCCCTGTGCATATGCATATGGAAATAAATTAATCTAAATTATTTTTTAAATTGCCCACAGCAAGTCCTAATTGGTGTTACTCTTAATTAATATATAGCATATTACAGAATCATATCCATGATATTCGCTCGATTAATGAAATATCTCTACTAATGAATTACCTAGCTAGTGATAATGGCACGTAAAATCTATTTTTGGAATGCTAAATTAAACCTTGCAAATATCTCCGCTTTCTTTTTTTAGTGAGTGTTTCAGATGTTTTGAGCTCATACCTAACCGTTTGATTCGATCTACTTCCATTTATATTTTCGATTTGCCAATATCAAAGATGTGTAATTTGATTATTTGTCACCCATTTGTCACTAACCTATGGTCACTTGGACCATATATCATTGACACGGGAGTAAAAAATAATTAACTACACATCTTTAAAATGGCACTCATCTCATGTATCAGTTGTCGCGCCCTTTGGGGGTGGGCTTTAAAACCCTCCAATCTTGTAAACTCTTTCTCTTTTGATCAATAGATGACAGCTCTCCAAAAAAGTTGTGCCATGTGTGTCCATAAATCCTGCATATATGGTCATTGTTAGCCAGATTTCTCTCTCAATAAGGACAGCTCAAAAACTTCATAATTTTGCAGTTAGCAATATTTTTCTCCCTCCTTCACAAGGACATCTAAATTTAAAAATAATGGTTTAGTTTAAATAAGTTCTTAGAAAACGAATGGTAACAGATGGTCACTGCAATTATCTTATAGGGACACATATCGTAAACAATAACAATCAGCAATTTATTAAGATTAATATTTGCATATTTTATTACGAGCCATTTACGGATTATGTTGCCGGAGTTGTGACTATGTCCCAAATTGATTACTGATATATTGGAGAATCTGAGGATAGAATTTTGTAGGCTATGATCAGCTGAGCAATTTCAGTTCGATACACGTCAGAAGGCCGGGAGCTAGCTGCCTCCGACAAGTTAATGAGACCAGATGGTTTTTCCGTGATCATCTTTCATGTATAAATTTCATGTTTGTTCACATCTATATCCAATCAATTCATGTTTATGTTTTTTTGTGTTTCGTTTTCAGTTCAGCTCAACTTTTTGGATGGCGTCTAATCTTGAGCATTGTTGATTGTACATGACAATTTCTCCTCTGAACGCAAAGTTGCAAAGGGTGTCTAAAGAAATCGATTCAAATCGATTATTTTTTAGTAAAGGATTCAGATTGATTATAGAACTGGAATGGAACGTTCATTGTGCATCTGCATGAGACACATATTTTCAGGACGTAGTACTAATCCTTGCTCCTCAATAACCTAAAATTCTTCGTTAGCACTAATCAGTCCTCTCACCAAATCAAAGCTTGTTCCTTTGCCGTTGTCCTAGCTAGGGCCGGCTCATTGTTCTCGAACACCTTTTCAGTTCATCAGGCCGGCCGTCACAGCGCCTCAATTACTACCTGGCTACTGCCTGCAAAGCTGCAACTCTCTAGCAATTATTTCATTGTCTGAAATAATCCTAAATGGCACGTGAAAACGCAATGCGCACTCACACACACACACGCATGCACACACACAGTCAGCTTGCTCTCTCTATCTTAACTGAAGAAGATGCAAGGCTACATGACTGGTCCTGTTGAACCAGATGAACATTAATTGAAGAGCTTCCCAAATAGTAGTCGCCTGAAATAGCCATCTGCAGATGATTCAGGTAATGGTCGCTGAACAGTACGCGGTGAGCTAGTGCACAGTTGTGTATTATACCTCAGATGTGTGTGGCCATCGCATGCGGTAAGATAGCTTCATATCCATGAACTTGTACTACTTTTTTTTTTTTTTGGGGGGGGGGGGGGGGTGGGGAGGGACCAAAGCATGGTGACGTGGTACTACTGAAATTGCTTGCATCTATATATGGTACACACTACACACAATCAGCACCTCGTCACAGGAGAGAAATAGAGAAGTTCGGAAGTATGTGTTCAAGAATCATTCTTGTCAACCAGCCAGCCAGCTGCTGGGACACCCTGCAATACATACATGTGCGCAATGGAGGCCACATCTACATATACATATAACTATGTACACAAGTATATATCCAAGGAGGCAGTGTATCAGGATAATTAGTGATTAATTACCATCCAGCAGGGTAGCCTAAACCTAGATGTCCATGTGTAGACATTGGGCAACCAATCATGCAAGCAAGCACCAGAATTATTGGAGGCCAAGCCCTGGCGCCGGCAAGGCTAGGCTCGCCGGCAGCTTTGTCGCGCCAACCGAGGCGCGTCGAGCTGCCGACAAGGCGCTACACATCACGGCCGCCTTAGCTGGCGGCGTCACCTCTCCCTGCTTGCAGTGCAGGTCAGGCCAGGGAGAGAGAGCGAGCTAGCTCATGAGCTGATGAAGGTCAAGGCTGCCATTGCTGTCCTGAGGACACCACCATGTTAGCACCCACAGTATTGGTGGGGGAATCAACCTGACTGCAGTGTGTAGACAAGGTAGAAAATGCCACCGAGGTGAGCACTATGCAGGTGCAGATGGTTGCCCAGTGGCTGCATGCATTTGCATTTGCAGTTGCAGTTGCAGTTGCATGCATTGCAATGCAATGCATTGCTTTGTGTTCTGCCGTGCACAGAGGGGAGCACACCCAGATCTTGCAGCCCATCATGCAGGCCACATGTGCAGTAACAGATGAAACCATACAGGAAACAACCATGCAGTAACATCTAAACAGTAGCGCCAAAAGCTGCAGCTGCAAGGATACATGGTAATTGAGCCACATTTTGCTATGTAAAATACGTGGAGAAATGATTCTCTCAGTCACAAAACAGTGAACACGTACTGTAATAGATTCATAACCAACCATATCATTACTCCCATATACAGACTGCAATTGTCGCAGTTGGTGACAAAGGAAAATAGGCAGCCAACAAGATCTACTAGGCACTGGAGATAGTGTAGCTCATAAACTTGTTAGGACTATGAACTACAGCAATGTTGGGAGTTTGCTCTAGATGATTTTCGTGAGCCTCTTTGAGATGCTAAAACTTTGATGATAACCCTTCTTGTCAAAAGCAGAACAAAGAAAATAAAAATATGTACGATGGCTTATTTCACTAATCTCATATGTAGCGCAAGCAACCTATTACTGGAAAGGACTTCCATGGACAGTAGTAGTGAGGAACACAGATCAAATTACACACCACTGGTTCACCTCATTTCATTTGTGATTTCCTGGAAGACCCGGAGGCGACTTTGTGGCCTCCATGGTCTCGTGCCAGACTCACTCTTAGGCCAGCGACTAGCAGTCTCAGTGTGACTGGAACCCTGAGAGAGTTCATTATCAACAAATGGCACATGACCATGGGCATATCTTTCACATTTCGGTTTCCAGTTGGGGAAAAGTGAACGCTGAGCTGCACTGCTTCTCCATGGTGTTTGCTCGGTGCCTTGGGCTTTTTCATTGATATGATCGTTGTTGAGCCTTCTGCAGACTCGATTGCTGTAATCTTGCACCTTCTGCTGATTCCATGTTGGGGCAGTCCTGGCAAACTTCCAGTCCACATTGTCAACTTTGGAGATTTTGGAGTCATTGTGCCTCCATGAACTTGCCGAAGAACTTTGTAGGCTACCATCAACAATTGATCTTTGGAGGGTGCTGTTTGCTTGAGAGGACGATGGTGATCTATACTTCTGCTCACTTGCATGCTTGCTGCCCTCATTTTGGTCAGTTGTGCCCACACCAGTCATTGAGTTGTTGTCACCTAATTGCTGTTCTTCCTCATCCACCATGTCAGCCCATGTTTTTCTAACACTACCAACAGAAACCTTTCCCTCTTGCATAGGACTCTCACTAGCACCTGTAGCGCCATTAGAGTTTGGCAAGCATTCAGTTGAACTAGAGGTATGGACCTGATCCTGTATGCTAATCTTTAGTGTGTCCTCTTTAACCAGCCGCTTTCGTAGTTTCTCAAGTATCGATTGAGGTGTAGCAGCATCATTGAACAGTCGAGAAAGGTCTTGGTACTCCCCCAAACATTCTTCATTCTTTTCTCCACCAGTAGCAACCACAATTTGTGGTTCTTTACGCTTCAACTGAGTTATGGGAGATGGAAGCACTTGTGAATCACAGCTCTCATGCTTCTCTGCATCTGCAGAAACTGAAATATGTGGTTCTTCGTATTTCAATTCAGTCAGAGTAGAGAGTATTTGTGACTGTAGATCGTCAAGGGTCTCCACACCAGCAGCAAGCAAAATCTTTGATTCTTTGGACTTCATCTGAGTTATGGGAGAAGGGAGTGCTTGTGCCTCAAGTTCCCTAAGCATTTCAGTAGCTCGGGAAAAGGACCTCACATGGCTTTCATCACTACAGTTTTTTGGTATAGCTTGAAGAAGGTATTTAGCTTCAGAAACCTTCCCAGCCTTTATCAAGCAGATGGCTAAGTTACACTCTTTGTTATAGTCAGCTTCTATAGCAAGAGCTTGCCTGTGTCAAGTGACAAATGTGAAGTCAGAACCAGGCGGGTTTCTGAATGAGCTAATTCAGAGATGAAGAATGAGACTACAACAGAAAACAAGAGTTACCTCCTCCTTCGTAATAAACGCATGCATTTATAATTCCAAGAACAGTTATTTCAACACCATCTTAGACAATTGTATTATATGAAAATATTCCACATCCTTTCTTTCAAACAATGGAACTATCGAGAAACTACGATGGTGCATTGTATAAACACCAAACATAGACATGAGCATTTGTAAGAGGATAGGAAAAGCTATACTAGCCTTTATAAGTCCATCTACAACATGCCACTTTAGGAAATTTAGGTCTTAGGTCATCTGAAGTGTATGAAAAAGTTTTTCAAAATATACCTGTAAAGCATTTCTGCTTCCTCGTAATTTTCAGACTGCATATAGGCCCAGGCAAGGTTTCCCAACAACCTTCATGATGTAGAAGAACCTTAGAATGATGTTTACAGGTCAAATGGCAACATGTGAAGGAATTTAAATACCTTGCTTTTTCATCCCTCAGAGACAGATAGACTACTCTTCCATGAGATTTAGACAGTTTTGTTTTCCACCGTCCAGAAGCTAGATCCTCATCAACAATTCTCAGCTTCATTGTCAGCATTTCAGTTTGCTCTTTTATCCTACCGCATTTCTGGTTAAACATAAACATGATTGGTGTCAGAAAAAATCTCTTGGTTATGTCTTCGTCCAATGATTGTGTGCTAGTCGATTATTAGCTGATAACTCATATGGGTCTGTGCCGTATTTTAAATGTGTTCAAGGTCTACTTCTATAATCAATCCTCAAAGCTGGACAGCGGTGGGAAATTTCAGCTTATGGATGTCAACTGTACAGGACAAAGATACCTTGTACAGGTCAAGAAGAATATTGTCAAGAGACTCCTGAGCTTCATCGGGACAACGGTCACGGAAAGACCTTACTGCTTCAATGGCCTCTTCTGCCCGATTTGCTTGTTTCAGTACAGTAGCCATATCCTTCAGTGCGCTCTCAGTTCGGTCACCACTGTTAATAGCCGCCCAGAACAATGGAACTGCCTTGTTTGGATCCTTTTCCACCAACTACAATAGTAGAAATAATATGAACAAAACACAAAATTTATCCTATGGAAGTCTATAGCATAAAATGTATTGATGCAAAATTTCAGGAAGCATTCGGTGCAGTTGCAAGCTGGGACAAACATACTGGTGGTAATACAAAATAAGTTTTGACAAGGAGGTGTTAGTGCAAACTTCTTGGGATTCAGATTCTCTACCATTAGATCAATTCAAAAGTTATATAAGGTTGATGCTTCAATGATTTAATTGTTTTTCTTTTTTTTTATCTAATTTGAAAGGGAACAAATCGCAGCCTTTGATTTTGGAACAGATGGTGTGGATCGAGGGAATGTCATAGTGACATTACCATGTAAACGTAGAGGATCTGAACCGTTCTTTTGATACAAGAGATTCTGATAACACAACACCTAGTCACTGAGAAGGACCAACACGTTCGGAACACATACTATTGCTAGTTTTTAAGTAATCCTAGAATAGATTTATCTGTGCTCGCACTTATACCATTGTCTTTCTCTGTTGTTTGCAGTTGAAGGATTGGTGATACAATGGAAGATGCTTTAAAGAAATTGTACTATGAATCCGCCTTCAAAAAATATATATATTATGCTCCAACGCAACAACATTCTTAATCGGTTAATCCTTCCCCCCCAAAAGTACTACTACAGTCTCCAGACTAGGAATGTGCAGTTTCCGCAGGCATGTAGATTGAAGACAAAATTACAGAATTAGTCTCACAGAAATTAGGTCAACACTGCATGTTTGTTAATTAGTGTACTAAGAAAACCGATTGTTAATGATTTGTCATGCTGTTTGCAGATAAGCAATGTAGTCTCAGCAATTGAGTCAGCCTGATAGCATTTATGTTGACATATTGGTTAGTTGCATCACTAATTCACTATCTTGTCCGTGTGGGTCTCCATCGCGGTGTCCAAAAACTAGAAGAAATTGCACCTGACGGTACCCTTCCAATTACCTGCGCCTGCTTCGCCCGCACGTACGGTGAATCCGCCGACGGCGGAGCCCTCGGCGGCCGGGAGCACCCGCCGCTCGCCGACGGCGTCACGCGGGGACATCCCCCGCTCACCGGCGGCGTCATGCGGCAGCCCCCGCCGCTCACTGGCGGCGTGACGTAGCCCTCGCCGGCCGCCAGGCCGGAGGGGGTGCAGGGGCTCCACCGCGGGACGAGGGCCTCCGCGCCCCTCGGCGACGTCCACGGCGGCAGCCGCCTCCCGCCGCTAGGCATTCCGCCGAGCACCTGGCGCGCGGACGCCAAATCCCCAACCTTTGAACCTTCTCACCCCCCACAACCCGCCCGCGTCCCGCCGAGACGGGCGACCAAGAGAGGAAACGAACCCTACCGGCGAGCGATCGGCCGGAGTCGCCTCCGCCGGCGGCGACGGCGAAGCCCTCGCGGCCGCGTGGGAGGAGCGAGCGGGTGGAGGGAGACGGCGAGGCAAAGAAGCCTCCTTTTATACACGGGCATTTCAAACGGTTGGTGCTGACGTGGACGCCGCGTCACGGGCTCCCCGTTCGCGCGTCCGCACGAATGCTTTCTTTCTGAAGGAGAAGAAGAGAAGAGAGGAGCAGAGTAAGCAGTAATAACTGCGGCTCATGCGTCTCTTATGAGCTGCTCATCTTCAATACGATTTCAGAATCTTTTTGAGCATATCTCATGCAAATTTAAGAGAATTTACTGTGATTTGCGATATATCTCGTGTATCAATGACGCATTGAGGGGCTCATACAACAAAAATATCAACCCATTTCACAGTGGGATCATCAGTTGCCCTATGAATTTTCAGATTTCAGCGTCATGGAGCTAAAAGCATGCAGATGTCTGTTTGTCTTGATTGCACACAACTTCTTCTGCTGAGCTTAAATCTGGAAATTACTTTTTTTTACCTGTCAAATGTTTGGGCATTCTACATTTTCTCCGAAGATCTTAGTTTTTTCTCATAATTTTTAAATCAACTTTAACCATTTCTTTTGTCCTATCTAAGCCTCGTCCGATTCCTAACAATATCTGCTACTAAGTCTCTATTGGTAAATACAGTTGTGCAACATTTCCCTAAAATTATACCAATGCCAATCGTTATACAGACTCATTTGATTTACTAAAAATTACCGTCATGCCAAGGTCTAATCACCCGCGACAAAGACAAATACATAAGACCCACGCGTGGTCGATCCCGAGGCGAAATTTAGGCTTCCTCGTTGCACAATTTTTATTTTTTGGCATGCATCTCCCGTGAGCTGCTATACATGTTCTTCAATCCAAGCTGAGATCCTTCGAAGTTTGAACTGATATTTTAAAAATTCAAGCTGGAGTGTACTGCGCTGTCCAACTGGAGTTGTGCTCGTTGGTGATTGAATTCGGACTCAGAATCTGAGCTGAATGCATTCAAGTCTCTGACATAGTTTTGCAGAGACAAATAAACAGAGACTGCAGCCTAGTTATGCCAGGGACAGGGGTGCATCAGCAGGGCAGCAGGGGCAAAGGAAGTTTACAGCCTGAATTTAGAAGCTGGTAAACCAGAGGACGCAGTACATTCCAGGTTTCACCAGGCAGGCAGATAGCCCCAGAGCACAGCAGTTCAAGTGTTCCAAGTGCTCAGCAACATATTAGAATGCATATAGGAGTTGTTGTCTACTCATGAAAGCTGGGTTTTGTTGCTCATAGTACCAAGTTAGAGAGAGAAGTGAATCTTTCTTTATGTTATGTATTTAGTTTTAAAATTAAAAAAAAAATAAACAATTTCATTGGCGTCAACACAAGCTAATTTTTGGACCTGAATTCTGTGCCTTGCTTATAGCTAGCGACCTTTGATGCAATCTTGAATTTCAAAAACACACTCTTGTAGGTTCTTCATCTTCTCAGGACACTGTACAAAATTTTCAATGCCATCTTCCGTAGTACTAACTCAGGATCTCTCCTAGCCAGTTTTGTCCAAGGCGTTCAATTATTTCTGTTATTATAATGTGCCCACAAGGAATGCCTTCTGATTCATTAAGTCGCAACTGGCATCTCTGGTAGCCGTAGATTTTATTTTACCGGCGTCTGCAACATTCGTTAAAACGGAAAATTGTTTATTTGTATCTTTAGTTATGGTCGCCGATGCTTTTTACCATTTTTTTTACTGCAAAAACAAGAACTCTGTCGTTTCATTAGAGAAGAAGCAATATTGTATGAGTAAGAGAAAAGAGGAAAAGGGTACACTAGGGCCACTGGGCGGTGTTCATGACACGCAGGCGGCTCCCACACTAGTAAATCCTCTCTGTGAGGACTAGTTGCGGTGCAGGGAAGCTACACTATTGGAAAACTTGATAATTTCATTTCTTAGAGCATGTACAACAGTTCACCTTAACTGTCTCTAATCTATCTCTAAGGTCTGCCATGTAAGATATGTGATGATATGAAGTAGAAGGAGCATGTATAGATATTTGAGCCAGTCTTCAAAGCAAAAGTCAACTGTGCACGAAAATTAAGAAATTTTTTATGTTAGCAAATTACCTATAAAAACATGAAACCATCTCTACCGTCATATATGCTATCTCTGATAGTGTCTTTAATTAGGTGACATGACAATAGTTAGATAATTGCTCTCAACCATTACAACCCTACCCTTTTTTCTCCCCTAAATATCACTGTAGCAGAGAGATGAAATAAAATATAAGAGAGAAAAATATAGCGAGGGATTGAAAAGTGGATGAATAGTAATGAGATAGGGAAAGTTTAAAGGTAAGGTTGGGAATGCTCTTAAATATGTTCTAGATAGGGTAGGTGGCCACTCCATCCAATTGCCAACATATGGTCGTGAAATACGAAAACAATCCAGAAATGCTCCTTTGGCCGATCAAATGATGATTTTGACTAATGTAGCAAAAGTCCCACCTATATGTTTGCGTGAAAAATGTTTCACGAAATAAACAGTAAGTTGAATATTTGAGTTCCTTCTAATTATTGAACTCATAGTGTCGACGGTTGGGATATTGACCCAAGTCAACCAAGGTTCTTCAAGGAGGAGATAGGAGACACGCCGAACAACCACGAAACGAAGAACGAGCAGGAGGCGAGGATTTTATCACGCTTGGACCTCTCGAGAGATAATAGCCCTACGTCCAGCCTTTCTTTATATCAAAGAGGATTACAAGGTGGAACTCGGCGAGATCAGCAGGTCTCGACGAGTAGTATGCTAAAAATCATCGGCGGGGTCAAGTCGTAAAACTCGTCCCTCTACACGCCGTAGGGCTTGGTTTATATAGTCAGAGCAAACCGATCTACCGAGGGAATATCGGTAGGGCTAACTACGAGATCAAACGAACTCATACATGCCAAATACAACCTACGATAGATAAGATAATCTCCTAATCTTGGGGATCACGACTCTGATCCAATCAGGAAACCACGTCCGGTCTTCACGTAGGCTGAGAACTCTTGTTCGAGTCGGACTCAAACATGAATCATAGGCCATTACGCACCGTGCCAACCAAGAAACCTGCTCGGCGGGATACACATGGGCTCGATAGAACCTTCCAGGAGCTGGGCCTGGTAGGTACATTCGATTGGACCGTCGGGGAGTGGGCCATGGCAATGGGCCGTAATTCTATCCCGACGGCTAGCTCCGAGACTCAAGTGGAAGGACTCACTAGAGTGGGGTCTTCCTCTTGAGACTCAAGTCATGAAGAGGAAATTTTGTTGCTACAAAGACATGTAACAAGCGACCGAAGCAGGTCATGGTTCAACCGAACAAGACTTGTTCGGGTCAACGAACCGACCAAGATCCGAGCAACTCTGCTGCGTCGAGCAGGAATCACACCGCCCGAGCAGATTACTCGACTTCAAAGTCTCGACATGGAAAAAATAGCCGTTAGCGGAACTCCAACGGTAACTTCCTATCATTGCTAGATGTGAAAAAAGCGACCGTTTTACCTAGCCGTTGCGGTAAAAACTAGCCGATTCAGGACAAAACCATTGCAGAGCCGCTTATACGGGACTATAAAGCACCCAAGCCGCCATGCCACCACTGCTCTCACGCCTTTCCTCTCCAAGCCCTGACTCCAACCTCGCTCAGCATCAAAGAGCCGAACTCCACCCTCCAACTCGTTCGCCCACAGGAAGCGCCATGGCCAAATTCACGGCACCACCGACCGAGGAGGACTCGAAGGTGCGGGAGGAGGAGGGCCACGAGAACACCGTGGTGGAGGCTGCACGAGAGGAGGATACTCCGGAGCCGCTCGAGGAGAGTTTGTCAACTTCGAACAGGTTCGCAACTGTTCGGGTTGAGGTCTCCGAGAGCGACTTCGTCGAGGCCTTCTTGAACATCAGCGGATTAGAGGTGGCGAACCTCAATCCGAACTCCATCCTCCGGATGGCCGTCTTCGCTTTTGTGCGAGGGCTATCTAGGCATCGATCCACCGGTGAAATTGTTCCTCCACTATTACATGATGACGAGGAGCAGCTCCGCCGCCGGCGCTGGGTGCTACTACCTCAAGCTCCGGCCACCGCCGACGACGCCGTACCCTCGCCCACCGCCGCTTTCGACTCGATGGGTGCGTGGTGGGTGAGGTGGTTCTCTGACAAGCAAAGCAAATGACAAGAAGCTCGTCTTCACGGGAAGGCACCGCGAAGGGGACGCCAATGCCTCGGCGGAGATGACCGCCGAGGACGGTTTTTGACGAGGAAGATCGCCTCCTCGTGAGCCTTGGGCTCAGGCAGGAGATCATCGGGACTACACATGATGATGTGGTCTCGTCATTGCGGAGAAGGCCCTATCCTTCTACAAGATAGAGGATGGGAAGACATCTTCGGGAGAGCACGGGTAAGTGCCTTTAAGACTCAACCTTTACTTGATGACTTCTATCCGAACAGAACCGACGATCCCATACATCGAAAGCGGAGAAACCCACCGCGCATGGGTGACCGAAGCGGGTCGACGCCATCTTGAAAGCGAAGAAGAACAGCGAGGTCACCGGCGAGGTGGCCTATACTGTCCGAGGCGTGCGTTTCGTCCGCTTACGGTAGAGGTGAGTTGCTCAAACCCTCGTCTGCGTCGCAGGATTTGCACCGCTTATTCAAACTAACCTTCGCTTCTCGAACACACAGGAAGATGAGTTGATCCTTGGCGGGATCGTGGAAGAACTTTCTGAGCCTGAGAAGAAGAAGGCGAAGAAGGGCAAGGCCAAGGCGGCCACAAAGCCCAAGGTGGCGGCCGAGCCTACGCGGAGCTCGCCGCGACACGGCGGCCGCCAGACATCGAAAAAGACCACCATGGCTGAGAGAGCGCGAGCAGAGCAAGCGGACTCATGGTCACCCAGTGAGGAAGAGACCAAGCTCCTCCCTCCTCGCCGAGCAAAGCGACGAAGAGGTAAAGAACATGACCCTCTGGCTTAGGCGTTACTCGCAGGCTCACCCGGGCCATTTGGCGCGGCTCCAACAGGTCGCCAAGCAGAGGAGGCTCGAAGAGGAGGTTACGCGCAAGGAAAAACTTCATGCGCTGCTTGAGAGGAGTGCTCGACTTACTAGGAGCCTGGCGATCGCCGAGAACACCAAGGGCCAAAGCGAGAAGCCGCCAAGGAGCCCCCGAGGAAGAGGCGGAAAATTCCAGCGAAGAAGATCGAATCAAGCCTTCCACGGCGGTATGTATGGATCGATCTTTTGATCTTTCAACCCTCGACCGCGTTAGACTTAACGATCATCCCTTTTTCGTCATTTGCCGAGAGGAGGTCGCCCGCACGACGCGTCGAGGCGCCTTTCGGCGGTCGCCGCTTGCCGAGCACCTACACGGTGCATCGCGATAAAAGCAGCAAGCCTCAAGGACAAATGGCGGCATGGAGCTGCTCCCGCCAGAACTCCGTGGAAGACTCGACGCGCTAAAAAGCGCGGTGGAGCGGCTGGAGCGAAAGAAGCGTATGGCTGGCGCCACGGACAATGAGGCCAAGATGACGGCTCGAAGCGCCAGCGGGACCGAGCGGCCGGTCTTGCCGTGGACTTCGTCGCAGGGCAGCTCACGCCGAGGCGACGGATTTTTCTGGCGGCGGTGGAACCCGGCCGCCAGGAGCAAGAAGAAGCCCCGGCGGTCGCGCAAGTCGTCCTACCATGAACAATTGGCGCCACCCATGAGTGGCTCGGCCTCGCCCGGCGTTAGGCGGAGAGAAAGAAGGAAGAGGAGAGGGAGCGGAGACGAAAGCGCTTCGCGTTGCCCCGCTCCCGAAAGCACGCGCTCCCGCAAGAAGAAGGAGCGAACAAGGCAAAGAACGGAACAACACACCGTCTCATCCGCATGAGCGGGCCGGACGATGGCCTCGAGGACCGCTGCGCATGGTTTGAAGCATCGGCTTGGCAAGGTAAACTCAAGGCCAAACCTTGTTGATTTAATCAGTATTATCGCAAAGTGTTTAACTTAATCTTTTCCCTCAGGTCTTTAGAGATACCATGGCGGAATTCGAGGACGGAATCACCGTGGAGCAGACGCCGTCTTGGCATCCTCCGGAGCATCTTGATCGAGGATCCCGGCAGAGCCCTCAAGGCTGCCCAAAGCCGAGCCTACCAAGGCGAAGCGAAGAAGCTCAAGATCGAGTGACCAAAGAGAGGCGTTCCTCCGAGGCCCTCTTAAAAGAAGCCGAGGAGCTTCTTGGCAAGAAGCCGTGAAGGTGGCGCCATGAAGAGAAGTCGGGCGGACAAAGTGGCTCAAGAGCAACTTCGCCGACGTCTCATGGCGGGACAGTGTCGCGGAAGCCAAGAAGCTTAAGGCCCATTTCGCCAAGGAAGAGCAAACTTCGCGGGTTTCAAGCAAAATCTCGACCCATGGGCTTCATAGGAAGAGATCGAGGAGATCTGTGGGATGACGGTGAGGCGATCACCGCAGAGAAGAAGGTCAAGGAGCTGGACGAGCAGCTCAAGGCGGCCGAAGCAATGAGTCACCAGAGTGAGGCTCGACCGATCACCAAGGCCAAGACCGAGGAGGTCGAGGCCATCCGGCAGAGGTAGCGCAAGCCAAGCGAACAAGGAGGAGATCGAACGCCTCCATTTGAAGCCGAGAAGGAATCAAGGCTTAGGGTGAAGTCGTGCGCCTCAAGTTAGAAGTTGAGGAGCTAAAGGAGCGACTTGCTCCTAAGTAGCACCGCTGTCAGTAACCGAAAGGGCCTTGTACTGAAACTTTTGAGTAATACAATGAAGTACTTACCTTTTCTTCCCGCAAAAAGAGCAAAGAAAAGACAAGAGCTAACGAAACTAAGAGAAAACGAGCAGTAGCTAGGAAGTTTAAGAAAACCGGTAGAGCGCTTTGCCTAACTCCGGCCCGTTGTGCGGTTGCTCGAGCACCTAAGTTTGCGAACTCGAACAGTGCACAAGAGAAAGAGCGACGCCTAGCCCGATGCGGATGATGCTCGAGAACCTAAGCTGCGAACTCGAGCACGTCGTAGGGAGAAAGAGAGACACCCGTACCTTGCTCGATGTATTCCATAATCTGCTCGTTGGCGTAAATTAGGCAGTTCCGAGAGTAACCGAACAAGGAAAGTGACTCTGCCGCGGGGGGCTTACGAGAGCAGGCTTTGCCAAGTGGTCGTATAGCGAGAAGTGCATCTGCCGCGGAGGGCTTATGAGAGCGAGACTTAGCGCAAGGTGGAAAGGCCGTGTTATGCAACCACGAGTGTAGGAGCTTATCGAAACTAGATACGGGTGAGGAGCGATCCTTGAGATTGCGGGGCCAAGAGTTCGCAAGACCGGCAGCCATCAAGTGTTACCAGAGAGAAAGAGGTAGTCTTTAAAAGACAAGAAGTGAAAAAAGGCGCAGAGGCCGCGAGAATTCACTTAAGAATTGGATTGAACTTTACATGGTGCCCAGAGACTTGAGCGAACTAAGGCGCGAAGTTTGACAAAAACGCGAGGCTAAACAAACAAACGAAGACGCGTACACAAAGAACTTACGGTGGTCGATGTTCCAAGTTTGGTCGCCTCTCTCCGTCCTCCATAGCCAGCGAGCAGCCCCGGGAAAGCAAGAGAAACGACCGTGAACGGGCCCTCCCAACGAGGAGTTAACTTGTTGGCATTGGACGGTGTTCGGACACGGCGCGAACGAGGTCGCCCGCCTTCAAAACCTTTGGTCGAATCGACTTGGCGCGCTTGCGGCGAAGATCTTCTTGGTAGCGCCATTTCGACTTGTGCCCGGTCGCGTGTGCCTTGAGGAGATCGAGATCGAGGAGGCTCTTGCTCATCGTCAACTAAGTTGGTCGAGCTCGTCTTGAGGCTAACCGAGTACGATTTCGTGGCGTGATGGCTTCGCACCATAGAGCAATTGGAAAGGAGTTTCCCGGTCGCCGGTGGTCAGTAGTCGGATCGCCGTGAGGACGGAAGGAACCGTCAACCTGTGCCTTGTTGTGCTACCGAGAGCGTAAAATACCGCCGTTTAATACCTCGGACTATCTGTCCGTTAGCTCGCTCGACCGCTCCGTTATTACGTGGATGTGCCACGAGGCAAAACAGACCTTGGTGCCCGGTGTTCGCATATTCTGGAATAGCTCGCTCGAACTGGTACCGTTATCCGTGATCAACTTGTGGGGAATCCCAAAGCGCGTGACCACGTTGCTTTTGAAGAAGCGTCTGACCGTTTTGGCGTGAAGAGGCGACACGGGCTCGCCTCAATCCACTTTGTAAAAGTGTCTATGGCGACGGCGGTGTGTATAGCCCTTGTACCCCTTAGGGAATGGGCCGAGAGATCCGGACCCCATGTGGAAAAAGGCCAAGATGGGGATTGTTTGGAGCTCTTAGGCGGGCTTGTGTGCCTTCCGGCGTGAAATTGGCAAGCCTTACACTTAGTCACGATATCCGGGCATCTTGCGTATGATGGGCCAATAATAGCCCATAAACGCTTTGCCGACCGAGTTACGAAGGAGGCGTGGTTGCCACAGCACCCTCGTATATGTCCCTAAGAAGGAACACACCCTCCTGCTGCGAGATGCACTTGGAAGAACTCTCGAGCACCTCGGCGGTAAAGGATGCCGTCCACAAGCTTGTATGGCAAGCCGCCTTATAAGCGGAAGCGCTTCGGCCGTCGTCAGGCGTGGTCCCATCTGCGAGGTACCGGACAAATGGCGTTGTCCGATCCGCGACACCTTGCTCGATAACGGAGACAGCACCACCTGTCTCTGTTGCCTCGTCCGGAGACGTGATTGAGGGCTTGTGAAGGTGCTCGACGAGCACCCTGCGGAAGCGATTCTCGTGAGGATCCATACTTGGATAGCTGGTCGGCCGAAGTTGTCCTTCACAGGCACGAAGAGCACCTCGAAAAATCGAAAGTGCCGCCCAACTTTCTCACTTCAACCGGTATCGCGCCATTGAGTCATCGCAGACCGATACTCCTTGTTCACTGGTTGATGACCACCGTGAATCTCCTTCACGGTCAAGAGTTGGACACCGAGCGACTTGCACGCTCTTAGTCCCGCAAGGAGGGCCTCGTACTCCGCAGCGTTGTTAGTCGCCGCGAAGTGTAGTTGGATAGAATACTGGAGTTGCTCTCCATTAGGGGAGATGAGAACAAAACCAGCCCCCGAGTGTCCAGTGCGCGAGGCATCAAAAAACATGGTCCAAGGAGGCTCATCAAGTTGCTCGGGAGCTTCCTGGGATTTGGGCGGGCAAGTCCATTCAGCGACAAAGTCAGCTAAGACCTGTGACTTAATAGCAGTTCGGGCAGCGAAAGACAGATCAAATTCTGCTAGTTCCATTGCCCACTTAGCTATACGTCCGCTGGATTTCTTATTCCGTAGGATTTCTCCCAGAGGGAAAGTGGTCGGAACCAGTATTTGATGTGCCTGAAAATAGTGGCGAAGCTTCCTAGAGGACATGAGCAAGGCGTAGAGCAGCTTCTGGACATCAGGGTAACGTTCCTTTGATCCGTGAAGTACCTCGCTCACGTAATAGATTGGTCGCTGTATGCCTTCCCTTTCGACCGTCAAAACCGCGCCACCGCTTATGGCGTGCAACCTAGGTACAGCGAGAGTCGCCGCCATGCCGCGGGTAGTCAAGACGGAGGATTTGACAGTATCGCTTCGGATCTTGGAAGGATCTATCGGCTTCTTACATCCACTCGAAACCATTGTGCTTGGCGCAGGCCTTAAAAAGGGCAGCCGCGTTTGTCTTGACGGAAATAAATCGCTTAGAGCGACCATCCGTCGGTGAGGCTCTGTACTTCCTTTACGGTAGTTGGAGCTGCATATTTTCAATGGCCTCGATTTTTTCGGGGTTGGCGTAAATACCTTCATAACCAATAATATAACGAGCAACATTCGGATCGAACACCAAAGGTACACTTCTCTGGATTTAATTTTATTCGATGCTGGTGAGATTACGAAAAGTCTCGGCGGGTCTTTTACATGATCGGAGCAAACTTGCTCTTTACAACTATGTCATCGACATAGACCTCGTGTTTTTCAGCTATTGTTCGGAAAAGTCTTCTCCACTAAGTTACTGGAACGTGGCACCAAACATTGCGCAGACCGAAAGACATGGTCGATAGCGAGAAAGTGCGAAGGGGTGATGAAGGCGTTTTCTCTTCATCCTGGGAGATGCTTATTTGGTGATAACCGAGTAAGCATCTAAAAACTCAAGAGTTGTGCATCCATGATCGCATCGACCGGTGGTCAATACGAGGCGCGGAAGTTGTCCTTAGGACAAGCGGCGTTCAGATCGTGTGATCGACACACATCCTCCACTTGCCGCCTTTCTTCTTTACAATGACAGGTTGGCTAACCACTCGGTGTGATCAACCTCGCGGATGAACCCGGCGTGGCGGCTTGCTGTCGATCTTTGATGATCCCTGTTTGAATTGTAAAAGCGACGAAGCTTCCGCGAAACGTGCTTTTTGTCCGACCGGACTGGCCGCTTTGTGCTCGATGACCTCCCTTGGGACTCCGGGCATGTCAGATGGCTCCTAGGCAAACACATCTGCATTAGCTCGGAGGAAGGCAATGCGCTCGCTTTCCTATTTGAGGTCCAGATTGGCCCCCAAGTGAACTGTCTTGGAAGTATCATCAAGGGACAGCGGAACTTCCTTGGTTTCTCCCCCTGGCTGAAGGGAGACCCTAGGGCGTGCAGACTTGGTCTGCGGAACTTGAGATCAAGGGCGGAAGCTGGTCGACGAGGCGAGGGATCGCTCGTCGCAATCCGTAGCGCTTTGTAATTGCCCTTGACCGTGATTACACCGTTAGGGCTCGGTATCTTGACGCAATGGTATCCATAATGGGACACGGCCATGAACTTACCAAGAGATGGCCTGCCCAAGATCGCATTATACGCGGATGGGAAGTCGACCACGTCGAAAGTGATCAACTCTGTCCGGAAGTTACTTGGGTTGCCGAAGGTAACTGGCAGGACAACCTGTCCCAACGGCTTGACAGCTTCTCCCGGAACAATTCCGTAGAAGGGCATTACGACTTCCTTCAACTTAGAACGAGGAATCTGCATCTCGTCCAAGACCTTAGCAGAAAGCAAGTCCAAAGCGCTCCCGCCGTCTACGAGTACACGGCCAACTCTCGCGTTAGCGATGGTGGGCGACCACCGAGGGAGCCGCTGAGGCTTGGTCATCCCAGTGGGGCAATCCTCCTTAGAGAAGGAGATGGGGACCACGGTCCACTTCATCGATTCGGGCTGAGGTTTTGCCTTTTCGACGTTGTGGACCTCCCGAGCAGCTTCCTTGAGGCTGCGCCGAGAGGTATAAGCCGAGGAGCCGTCGAAGATGACGGCGATATGGTTCACGGGCTCTTGATATTCATCATCATCTTCCCGATCACCATCGTCGGTTTGGCGCTTGGCTTTACCGGCATCACCTTGTTCGGGCAGGGTGGGCATTGGGTCCTTGCCGTTGTAGAAATCTTCGAGCTTTGCAGCCCAAGTTCTGCAGTGGCGTATGTCGTGCCCGTAGTGTTAGTGGAATTTGCAGAATCGGTCGCTTGGACCTTTCTTGCCTTGTCCGCCTCCCTGAGCAGGCTTTTTGCCCTTGTAGTTATTGTTGGGCTTCTTCTGCCCATCCTTGGGAGGAGCTGCGCGATCTATACCAGCGACGGTATTGTTCGCATCACCTTTATTTTTCTTCTTCGGGACTTCGTCACCGTGGTTCTTCTTGCTCTTCTTCTTCTCATCCACACCAGGTTGGTAGGCGGCTCGCCCTTGTCAAACGCCTTTTTGATCGAACACGCCTCGCCGCGTTGGCATAGCGATCACCGCATTTGAACAAGTCGTTGGCGGTCCAGTCTCATTGATCTCGAGATCTGGGTGAGCCGCTCGTCGCGGACTCCGTTTTTGAAGGCGCGAACAATGATTCATCCGAGATGTTCGGGATCGTGTTGCGGATCTTAATGAAACGGTTCACGAAGTTGCGGAGGGTCTCCCCGTTCATCTGGATCATCTGGTGCAGATCATCCTCCTTGCCCAGACGCACGTAACAGCTCTGGAAATTAGCGATCAGAGCGTCACAAAGCTGGTTCCATGAGCTGATGGAACCCTCCTGGCGATTGACGACCCACGTCCGAGCAGCGCCCTCAAGGACAGTCGGAAGGTAGTTAGCCATAACGAGCTCGTCACCCCCGGCCGCTATGATGGCCGTAGCGTAGATGGAAAGGAATTCCTCTGGGTTCTGAGTCCCATTGTACCTCTCCATGTGACCGGGCTTGAACTTTGAGGGCCACCGGACGGCCCAAGCTTCGTCGGAGAAAACCCGCAGACCCAAAGCATATGACCGGCCACCTTCCCCGGTAGAACCTAGTCTTGAGAAGACGTTGGTCCTGTTGCGCGGAGGAACTCCTGCTGAACGGGATGATTCGGCCTGGAGAAACTCTCTCCGAGACAATCCACCACGCTCCTTCCTCGTGGTCGCGACGATGCGCTCCTCACGAGGGGACCGTCCGTGATCATCGCGTGCGCGCTTGCCCCTGTGGTCGCGATGACTACGAGGACTCGGCGGCGACGGCGACCACGGTAGCTTGCTCATGGGCGATGATCGCCGATGGTGGCGAGGTCACGCGATCGATCGAGCTGTCCGAATCATTCCGGCGGTTTGGCTGCTATTTGCTGGAGGAGTTGTTGACTTCTTCTAAAGACTTTAGGCCTTGACCGGTCGCTCTAGGTTAGACGCATAAAGACGCCGCCCATGCGGCGAGATCAACGATTGGTGGATCTAAGGACCGTTGCTATAGCTTCGAGCCGTTCCGACTCGATATATGGGTCCCGGATCACTGAACCATCCGCGTTCGCACGATCGAGTCCGATCACGCGGGAATTGACCCGAACAGGGAAGCTTCGCGGGAGACTTAGCGCCAAGACGCGAGGTGGGTCGCGACGCCGCGCTTACACCGATCGCGAAACCGTGCCAAGGTCGATTGATGGAATCGCCGAGGTGCGGCGAATGACATCTTGCTCACGAAAGCGATCGGCGATCCTCGTCTTGATGCCGAGCGAGTTAACTGCCGGTCTCGCCCGGCCGCCATGCCGTGCGAGAATTCTCGAGGTTCCTACATCGCCATGTTAATCTTTGCGGGGCTGGCGAAGGTATGCTAGGCGGTGTCATCATTTGTGTCCACAGGTAGAATCTACCGACATAGCCTTGGAATCCGATAGATCTAAACCGTCGTAAAGATCATCGGTTCCGTAGTCATCGTCAATGACGGAGTGCGATCTGCGGCTATCTACGCCATATAGGCGAGACCTCCGTCAGATCTGAAAAGTGTTCGAGACCGAACAGATCGATCCGGCGGCGCAGGGATGAAACATCCATCTTCCGAGTCGTAGCCCTCGGGAAGTATCTCTCGTATCACCGCCGAGTTCGACATGCTCGATCTGCGTGTCCCACGGTCGGCGCCCACTATCGACGGTTGGGATATTGACCCAAGTCAACCAAGGTTCTTCAAGGAGGAGATAGGAGACCGCCGAACAACCACGAACAAAGAACGAACAGAGCGAGGATTTTATCTGGTTCAAGCCTCTCGGAGAGATAATAGCCCTACGTCCGACCTTTCTTTATATCAAAGAGGATTACAAGGTGGAACTCGGCGAGATCGGCAGTCTCGGCGAGTAGTATCTGAAAATCATCGGCCAGGTCAAGTCATAAAACTCGTCCCTCTACACGCCGTAGGGCTTGGTTTATATAGTCATGAGCAAACCGATCTACCGAGGGAATATCGGGCCGGGCTAACTACGAGATCTGTGAACTCATACATGCCAAATACAACCTACGGTAGATAAGATAATCTCCTAATCTTGGGGATCACGACTCCTGATCCAATCCGGGAAACCACGTCCGGGTCTTCACGTAGCCGCGCAGAACTCTTGTTCGAGTCGGACTCAAACATGAATCATAGGCCATTATGCACCGTGCCAACCAAGAAACTGTTCGGCAGGATACACATGGGCCTGATAGAACCTTCTAGGGAGCTGGGCCCTGGTAGGCTGTTCGATTGGACCGTCAGGGAGTGGGCCATGGCAATGGGCCATAATTCTATCCCCGACACATAGAAAAATAGTATTTTCTATAAATTGGTAGTGTTTTTCCCATGTGGACATCATGTCAACAAAGCCCCCCCTCCCACCCCCGAAAAAAACTACTCTTTAAGTACCGTTTAGGTCTAGTTAAACCTTGATATTTTGGTTTAGAGACAAATTAGGTATAATGGGCATAGTGACAGTGAATAATGCCCATTCTTCTTTGAAATAACTTTGCATGTAGGTAAAATATGATAAATATTGTTCTCCCTAAGAGAGAACTCACGAAAATCACATTATCAAGCTTGAACAAGTGTCAAAAGAGGATGTTAGGGTTTACGGCGATGCAAGATCACGAACGACACCAGGAGACACGAATGTTTGGTAACGCGGTTCAGCTTTCGCCTATATTTGCGGGGCTCTAATTATGGGCGCTCCTCCCCAATCCAAAATAGCACAGCACACCGGCTAACCTGATCACGACCACATGTTGTCCGCTGACTTTCTCTCTTACCTATTCTACTATTATGAAGTCATTGTACATTTGTACTGTTTACACTAGGATTGCCTTCTTTTTATATAGTGGAGGTCTGGTTAGAGTCCGACTACAACTCTAACTCTACCTATTACAACACAGTCAATGTAACTTACTTGTACACATATTTGACACAAAACCTAACGAACTACACCTTGCACAATATGAACTTCTTCACCTTGAAGTCGTTCCAGTGTCTTGCGCGAACCCTTGCACCCGATGATGGGCGCGGACGCGGGGTCCCGATCTTCTGGTGAGAGACGGTAAGGATAACTCGGTAGGTGTCACAGAAACCTAAACGATTTGGCTTTCAACCCCGCAAAGGAACTGGAAATCCCGGCGATCGCTAAACCACCACGATGATTGTTATCGACCGAACCAGAGGCACGATCGACCTGTCCACGAAGGACGGTTCCTGTAGGCAACCGAAGAACGAACAAGAACACAAGATAAGCAATCATAATTGCGGATATAGATTAAGAATAATGGGGTTCAAAAACTTGGTCCTGTTCGTCTAGCCGACACAAGAAGAACAAGGCGAAATCTCACACAACAGTGATGAAATCAACTAAACAAAACCCAACTAAGACGAAGCACGGCGTGGGACTTATATAAAGCGGCGGCCAGAGGAGGGGCGCCCAAACAGATGCCCACACGTGCTCAACCCTAACTCTAGGGTTACACGGGCTTTGGGCCCAAAAATAAGACGACGCAGCGCCGGAAAGTTTCTGTCCGTCAGCTTGTTTTCGCAATTCCTGTTGACTCGGATTGAATTTAAAGGCATGGTTGGATTCGTTGGAAAGCCTATCTCGTAAGCTTTCCGTAGAGTCCTTATTTGCCTCATTTGGACGTCGTATGTGATCTGGGAATGGAAGTTAGAACCGGACTCGGCAGCGAGTTCGACGTCCTCTCGTCTTGGGCAACCGCGTCAATGATGCCCTCATCACCCGAACTCTGGTTGCCCTCAAGTAGGCTTCCCAGCCTGCCAACGTGCACCACGTCATCCGTGCACGATAAAACATGTTGCATCATAGCCATCCGTATCCACGACATAGCTTCGCCACCAGTGTCGTGATGCAGCGCCTCCAGTACAATATCCGGTCGAATCACTGCTCCCGCTGTTCAGATCTATCCGACATTCTTCCACACATGCCAGTCTGATCGTAAACGCCAAGGTCATCGTTGCTGCCTACCGACCTTGCCGGCTACTTTGTCGGCCTAATCGCCACGTCTGGTCAATCCCTGCCAACGGCAGTTCATTGAACAGTTTGAGCCTTATGTCTGAAGTGTCCAACACCACTGATCGAATCGTCGATCGCCGCCATGCTTTACCTTGGACCGATGAGGCGTTTTTCGTGGTGCATGTGTATGCATGAACCTCATGTCTCCCCCTAGATCTTCCGTATGGCCAACATCGCCACTGATACCACTCGTTAGGATTTATGGCGATGCAAGATCACGAACAACACCAGAAGACACAATGTTTGGTAACACAGTTCAATTTTCACCTACATCTGTGTGGCTCTGATTATATGGGCACTCCTCCGCAATCCATAATACCTGCCCCCCTTTATATAGTGGAGCACTGCCTAGAGTCCGACTACAACTTTAAATCAGCCCTACATACTGCAACACAGGGTCCATGTAACTTATTTGTACACATATTCGACATAAAATCTAACAGAGGAGCATGATGTCCCATTGACCGCATCACAATCACTCAGAACACTTCACCGAGAGGGTTAACACTTCACGGAGAGGGTTAAACAACCAAGAATGTCAAGACATATAACGACCAGAAATTAGGTGATGGGGTCATCCTTTCACTGGCCTGGACAGCAAGCAACGTAAGAGGGTCATTTTTTGGAGATTCCATGTCGAAAAGATAGCCGAAAGAATATCTCTTTTCTCTCTCCATCACTTGTATATGAGAACCTCAGATAGTCAAGAGGCAGATCATTCGACATCACCAAGACAGCCAAAAATCCCACTGAGATTTGCAGGTCCACGCTCATATTGTAATTCCAACTCTGTAAACTCATCAAACCATATTTCATCTGAGCAAGGCAACATGGCATTGTACGTAGGGCTATGGAATACAAATGCATGTACAAAGTAGATGGAATACAAATGCATGTACAAAGTGCGCATCTTGTAACCGAGAATGATGAAGTCGCGCTTGCTGATGGAGATGGGGTGTAGTAGTCGATGAACAGGACGACGTCATTGGCGACGACCACCCCCAAGGTGCTAAAATACTAAAACACCCTCACCCTTAAAAAAAATGAGCGGTCGGATCTACAACGTAATACTACACTAGTATTTTTCGATACGAATAAAAAAGCCCTTTTTTTCATACCATGCTTGCTATACAAAATCGTCGGTAGAGAGCATTGATCAAGTGTCCGCAGAGCAACTATCAAACCAGATGGCGTTATCATCGACATACTTCTTCTATTCAGTTTTAAATTGGCGCATCAATCCGTCACAATAAAAATTCTTTCAAATATGATCCTATAAATCAAACTCAGGAAATTTAGAACGCAAGCTATAGGTAATAAGAGTTGCATAGGGATGGAACCGGATCGGATACGGATCGGATAGTGCCTTTACCGTATTCGTATCCATATTTTTTTAACTAATACGAATATCTGTCAAATACGAATACGGATCGGATAGTGTAACAAATACGAATACAAATCGGATATGTACCCAAGTCGGATCGGATAAGGATATCCTTCAACTTTAACAGGAAATTTTGGCGTGATAAATTTACAAAATACATATATATGACAAAATTAACAACTCCAATAGCATGTATAATCTGGATATTATTTTTGTATCTGGATAGTATCCGTATTCGTATCCGTATCCGTATCAGATCCAATTTTTGCAAAACATATCCGGCCCAATTTTGCAAAACATATATGGTATCTGTATCTGGTAAAAAAACGGGATAGTATCCGTATTCGTATCCGTATCCGGTCAAATTTCACGAACCGTATCCGGTACAAAAATTCAGATAATATCCATATTCGTATATGTTTTGTATTAGAATACGGATATCGCGGATACGTATATGCAGTTTTTCGAATACGGTAGCCGAATAATTCGGATTATCCGTTTCCACTAGTGGTGGGAGTTGGGCGTCTTGCGTCTTGCCGCCCGCCCGGCCCGTCGTGCCTCGGGCCGGTGCAAAACGGGCCGGCACGGCCCGGTCAGCACTTCGGGCCATGCCGGGCCGGCACGGAGTGCCAAAATCTAGGCCCGGCATGGCCCAAAAGCACGGCAGGCCGGCTTCGGGCCGGGCCGGCCCGAGCACGGCCCGAGTAAGAAAACAGCAGGCAAAATAATTTTTTATAAATTCATACGTTGCTCAAATGAAAAAATTGTCTATACAAAAAAGATGCGTCTCGAAGTTATCTACAACTTTCGTGCTCAACCCAAATTCATCCGAGCAGCATAAGACCTCGAAAATGATGAATTACCGAGGACTATGCCGTCGGCCCGAAAGCAGGCAGCGACAAAATTTTTTTTTTTATAAATTCATACATTACTCAAATGAAAAACTTGTCTATATAAAAAAGATGCGTATCGACATTATCTACAATTTTCGTATTGAACATAAATTGATCTGAGTAACAAAAGACCACACAAAATATAAAAAATTGAACCGTGCCTCTATTCGAACCGGGCCGGCCCAAGCTCGGCCCGTCAGACGGGCGGTTAGGCGGCAAGACGCAGTGCTCGGTTGCCGAGGGCCTGAAAAATCGGGCCGTGCCGTGTGCCCCCACTTGGTCCGCCCATTCTCCCAAAGACTAGTTTCCACTAGACTGTTCAAACCCCTGGCCTGGCAAGCCGTCGGCTCGAAAAGTCCGGTCCCAAAAACCAGTTCGAGTTCCGGCCGGCCGGCGCCGGCTCAAAACCGGGCCCGAGCCCGCCCGGTCTGTTCGGCCCGGCCACCGGCTAAAATCGGCGGAATCCGGCCGCCCTTACCTACCGACCAAGCTTGAATCGAAGGCAGAGTCTACCGATGCACTGTCGGCCCGGCGGGCCGGCTTTCGGCCGGTTGGCCGGACTCTGGCCGGGTTTCCGTGAGCAGGTCTAGTTTCCACCCCTAGAGTTGTGTCGGGATAGAATTACGGTCCATTGCCATGGCCCACTCGACGGCCCAATCAACACGACCTACCAGGCCCGGCTCACCGAAGGTTCTATCCGCCTATATGCATCCTGCCGAACGACCTCTGGGCCGCACGCGGCATGAACGATCTAGGATTCGTGTTCGAGTCCGTCTCGAACAAGAGTTCTGACGGCCACGTGAAGACCCGGACGTGGTTTCCGGATTGGATTAGAGTCGTGATCCCCAAGACTAGGAGTATGTATTATCGCCTCGGGATATATTTGGCATGTCGAGTTCGTTACGATCTCGTAGTTAGCCCTACCGATATTCCTTGGTAGGTCGGTTGCTCAACACTATATAAACAGGCCCCTATGGCGTTTAGGGGACCCGCATCGAAGTTTACATCTTAGCATCCGCTTAGATTGCTTATTGCTTCTGTACACCCATAATCTCGCCGAGACTTGCTCGTCTTGCCGAGCCACCTCTTGTATTCATCTCTGATATATAAGAAAGGCTGGACGTAGGGCTATTATCTCTCCCGAGAGGCCTGAACCAGATAAAAACCTCGCTCTCGCTTCTGTCGTTCGTGGTTGTTTGGCGTGTCTCTATCTCAATCTTCAAGAACCTTAGCGACTTGAGATCGATATCTCAACCGTCGGCGATTGGCGCCGTCCGTGGGGACTCGCAGATCGAGCATGTCGAACTCTATCGCGATCGGAGATTCTCCCGAGGACTACGACTCGGAAGGCGGGATGTCTCTTCCCCGCCAGATCGGATCGATCCTTCGATCTTGATCGCCTTTCAGATCTGGTCCCGACTCCATGCTCGGGGTGGATCTCTTCATTGGCGACTCTTCGCCGAAGCCTTGCCGTCCCCGCGACGAGCTCGCGCGGGATCGGATCTCTTCGCGCGGGCGCTCTTCGCCGCAACGCAAGTCTCGTCCTCGCCACGAGCTCCGTGCTCGGTGGATCTCTCGCACCGGCAGCTCTTCGCCGGAGCGCGTCTGTCCCGCGACGAGCTCCGTGCTCGGGCCGGATCTCTTCGCCGGGCAGCTCTTCGCCGGCGCGTCTCGTCCCGCGATGAGCCGTGCTCGGGATGGATCAAAATTCTTCCGGATCCCGGCATTCGCTGGTTGTGGATGACGGAGAGAGCGACCGGCGCTTGGAACATCGACCACCGTAAGTTCCTAGTGTAGGTCTTTCGCTTCCTAGATTCGCTTTTCTCAAATTTCGCGCCTTAGTTCGTCCAAGTCTCTCGGCCGCCATGTAAAGTTCAACCCATTGAGCGGTGAATGTTCGCGGCCCCGCGGCCCTTCTCACCACTCGCCTTCTCGGACTCTCTTTCTCTCTGGTAACACTTGATGGTCAGTCGGTCTTACGAACTCTTGGCTCCGCAATTTTAAGGGTTTTCCCGCCGTATCTAGCTTCAACAAGTTCCTAAACTCGAGTTGCGTAACACGGCATCCAAACCTCGCGGCTAAGCTCGCTCTCGTAAGCCCTCCGTGGCAGAGGCACTTACCGCCACGGCACAACCACTTGGCAAAGCTCGCTCTCGTAAGCCCTTCGCGCGAGGCACTTTCCTTGTTCGGTTACCTTCGAATCGCCTAACTTACGTTAACGGCGGTTTCAAACGAGTCGATCAGATACGGTGTCGCTCTAACTCTCTACGCACGTGCTTGAAGTCGCAAGTTCAGGTCTTCATGCATCATCCGCACGGGGCTAGGGCGTCGCTCTTTCTCTTGTGCACTGCTCGAGTTCGCAAACTCAGTCCTCGGCGGTACTGCACAACGGGCCGGAGTTAGGCTAAGCGTTCTACCGGTTTTCTTAAAACTTTCTAGCGCTGTTCGCCTTGCTCTTGGTTTCTGTTCGTCCTTGTCTTTTCTTTGCTCTTTTTGCGGTGAAAAGTCGCTCGGTCGACTCTCGCTCGATTCAATCGCCGCTTTCGGCGGTCTTGAGTCGCTTTCGGCGATTCCTGAGGATCGCCTCTCCTCGGTCGATTGGGACTTGAGCTGAATTTCGCAACCCCATGACGTTTGCAATCGACGGTTTCTTTCCTTAGCGTTGGTTTTCCAAAACCTCGTTGGTCTTCGCCCCATAGCGCCCCCGCGACGAGCATGTCTTTTTATCCGGCGACGACCAGACGGCCCGGTTAACGGCGGTGCACCACCGATGGAGTTACGCCCACCGTAAGCCGATTCTCATCGCAACGGCATGCCCACCGTAGCCGATTCTCATCGCAACGGCACTCTGGCGCCGGTTCCGCACCGCCGAGGAGACACTAACGCCGCACGGGTCCATGCCCGGATAAGATTTCGCCGCACGTCTTGCTGCGGCTAAGGTCGGTTGCCTTCCCGGTTAGCGGTCTTAGCTACGGCGGGGCTGCACTTGCCCGCACACGCGTTTTTTTATCCATGCTACGCCCTTCCCGCACGGTAATCCGGAGCAATGCACCACCAACGAGTCCCGCCCATCAGAAGCCGATTCTCATCGCAACGGACACTCTGGCGTCGGTTCCGCGATTCGCCGAGGTGACACTAACGCTATCGGGGACGACCGAAAAAATTATGTCTTGTGCGGGTAGGTCGCCTTTTGCGTGTTTTCAAAACTCGCTTTGCTCTTCTTAGAGCCTCGTTCTTGCTCTCTTTTTCCCCTTGCCGGCTCGTTTCTTGTTTGTCTTCGCGGGGAATACAGAACGGGAACATCGGACCGTGATGGTCGTGGCGAGGTTCCGAGCTTCCCCACCAAAACCGATGTCCGCATCCTCCTTCTCGCACGCCCGCGCATGCCCGGAACCGATTCACTTCACCGCAGATGATTTCTTGCTTTTGCCCGATCATCGACCTTCACGGTTCGGCTAAGTCAAGGTAGTGCGCCACCAACGGAGTCCCGCCCACCGTAGTCGATTCTCATCGCGAACGGCATGCCCACCGTAGTCGATTCTCATCGCAACGGGCACTCCAAGCGTCGGTTCTGCACTTGCCAAGACAACGCTAACACTGTCGCAGGGAATACGTCATGGGTAAAGCGTTGATTTCACACGTTCTCTTGCGGCTCTGACTGCATCGGGTTGTGATTCACCTCGCACCGGGCTGCTCTTCGCCCGGAGCGCGGGCTCCTACCGGGTACGTCTTCGCCTGGTCACACTTTCTAGTCCCCGCGACGAGCTCCGTGCTCGGGGACTAGATCTCCTTACTTGGTTCCTTTGACGAGCTCTACGCTCGGGGACTGGGTCACCTTCCCCCTCGTATGCATTGTCTGCTCCTGGCACACGATCTACGTCTGGGGGCACATCACCTCGCTCTCGAAGCGCGACATTCGCCGAGCGCAATTTCTATTTCCTCGGGCAAGCTCTAGCCCGAGAGGTGGTTCCTATCTTTCCTAGGCATCTGAATGCGGGATGCAAGAAGACGAGTCCGTCTCGCGACTTGCTATGTTCATTCTCCGGAAGATTTGATCTTACGGATGCGGTGGTACGCTCTTCACTACTAAGAATCCAATCCCTCCTTGATGACGTTCACCTCAAGGAGATGATTCATCTCGCACGGGTAGCTCATCGCCCGGGCCAGCGTCTCGTCCCGTGACGAGCAAGCGCTGGGGACCGGATTTCGATTTCTTGATCGAAGGTCGAGTGCTCGCTCGGGCAGATGTTGTTTCTGCTCGACGCAAATGAGTTGTTTCTAAGATCGGGCGGGTTTGTTCGGTCCCAAACAAGTCTTGTTCGGTTGAACCATAACTGTTCATTTGTCATTGCACGCCTTTGTAGCAGCAAGATTACCCTCTTCGTGACTTGAGTCTCAAAGGAAGACCCCACTCTAGTGAGTCCTTCCACTTGAGTCTCGGGGGCTAGTGTCGGGGATAGAATTACGGCCCATTGCCATGGCCCACTCGACGGCCCAACCGAGCGACCTACCAGGCCCGGCTCACCGAAGGTTCTATCCGCCCATATGCATCTCGCCAAACGCCTCTCGGCCGCACGGGCGAACGGTCTAGGATTCGTGTTCGAGTCCGTCTCGAACAAGAGTTCTGCACGGCTACGTGAAGACCCGGACGTGGTTTCCCGGATTGGATTAGGAGTCGTGATCCCCAAGACTAGGAGTATGTCTTATCTGCCTCGGGATATATTTGGCATGTCGAGTTCGTTACGATCTCGTAGTTAGCCCGGCCCGATATTCCCTTGGTAGGTCGGTTGCTCAACACTATATAAACAGGGCCCCTATGGCGTTTAGGGAGACCCCGGGCATCGAGTTTTACATCTTAGCATCCGGCTTAGATTGCTTATTGCTTCCTGTACACCCATAATCTCGCCGAGACTTGTTCGTCTTGCCGAGCCACCTCTTGTATTCATCTCTGATATATAAGAAAGGCTGGACGTAGGGCTATTATCTCTCCCGAGAGGCCTGAACCAGGATAAAAACCCTGTCTCATGTTCGTTGCTGTTCGTGGTTGTTTGGCGTGTCTCCTATCTCAATCTTCAAGAACCTTAGCGACTTGAGATCGATATCTCAACCGTCGACAAGTTGCATCTCCATTCGGCCACCGTTCGAAGCCAGCTCCCGCTCCTTTCTTCGCCCGAATAACCATGCACGTACGGTTGTGCACAGCCTCCTTTTCTTATCCGTTTCCTTTTTTTTTTAATTCACGTACGGCTGTGCGCAGCCTCCTTTTCTTATCCGTTTCCTTTTTTTTAGCTCGCAAAAAAAAAGAAAGAAAACAGGAAGCTTTCGAAAATTAAATCATGTATGGGCAAAGAACATCCATGAAAATTTTGATGTTATTTAAAACTTTACAATCCAAATTTACAAATAGTTTGCTCTTTCTTATTAAGGGTATATTTTTTCTTCATTTTCTACTTTTAAATTTTACCTTAGATATGTCACCAATAAAACATAAATCTGAAATTTTCGCAAATCCAAATTTACAAATAGTTTTCTATTTTTTATTAATGGTATATTTCTTCTTCATTTTCTGCTTTTAAATTTTACCTTTGATACGTCATAAAAAAATATAAATTTGAAATTTTCAGGTCCATGTTTGCAAAAGAACATCCGAAATTAAATAGTTTGCTCTTTCTTATAAAGAGCATATTTCTTCTTGATTTTGCACTTTTTAACTTTATTTATTGTAGGTCGAAAAATATATAAAAAAGTTATTGGACCAAATTTGAATAAACAACATCCAAAGCTAAAAGATTTCGAAGATTATGGGTTTTCACAATGCAAGCTTCGAACTAAAGGATTTTTTTTTGATAGGTCACAAATAAACATAAAATTGAAACTGTACAAAAATTAAACCGTGGTTGCACAGAGAGCATCCATAATAAAAGTTTGATGTTGCTCAATTTTTTTTGAAATTAAAATATAAAAATAGTTTGCTCTTTGTAATAAAAGGCGTATTTGCTATTGATTTTCCGTTTTTTAGTATTATTTATGGTGGGTCACACAAAAAACATATAGATTAAAAGTTTTCAAAAAATTAAATGCAATTACGGTCCATAAATGCAAAAAAAAAATGTGGTGTGGGTCCAAAAATATATTTGAGTTTTAGAAATAGTCACTTATATAAAACGAATTAAGAAATAATAGAAAGGTTTAAAAATATAAAAGAACCAAAAAATCCAAAGAAATAAAAAGACATCAGAATGCGCTTTTTTTAGTATTATTTATGGTGGGTCACAACAAAAAACATATAGATTAAAAGTTTTCAAAAACTTAAATGCAATTACGGTACATAAATGCAAAAAAAAATGTGGTGTGGGCCCAAAATATATTTGAGCTTTAGAAATAGTCACTTGTATAAAATGAATTAAGAAATAATAGAAAAGGTTTAAAAAAAATATAAAAGAACCAAAAAATCCAAAGAAATAAAAAGATATCAGAATGCGCTTTTATCTTACAAAATTAATGCCACGCGCGACGGGGCGTAGCCATCGCTAGTTCTATTATACATTGCGCTAGCAATGCAACGCCGCTCGAACACGTGTCCAGTGGCCACGTCCAATCGTGCCCGTCTGATCGCTAGCGACCGCCAGATCCGACCGTCCATTCTTCTTTTATATATAAAATGATTTGTTTCAGACAAAATGGAACAAGGCGCGGCGATTGCTCCATTGGTTTCGGGTGCTATATTTTTACCTGTTTTTTCCCCCCCATTTCTCTCTTTTTCCCCGTTTCTCACACGGGCACCGCCTCCTCCCCTTCCTTCGCCTCCGTCTCCCCAAATGGCATCGCCATCCCTGGGCTCCCACCCTCCTCTCTCCCCACTGCACCGCCTCCCGCGTGCCGCGCCTCCACCGCGACCGCGACCGCGCCGAGCCCAACCTCCGCGCCAGCCTCCTCGCCGCCCTGGACAACAACGTATGCTTAGTTCATGGAGCATTTCCTTTCTATAGGCTTTACGTTTGCTTAGTTCTTAGGGGCCGAGGGGAATATCAGCCTAGCGTTGGTTGTTCTTGGTGCATGTGGGAAAGGCTATATTCAGAGGTTAATCCGCACGTGTTGATGCTACCACTGCTTTTGCACAGATAATGCCTTTTTAAATTTGACATTTCAATGGTGAGTTAACAAAATTAGTATCAATCTACAAAAAGGCCATGCCTGACTCCATGCTTGGTTCTTACTCTTGAATAAAGTTTCTAATTTTGGGCTATACTACTTTCCAGGAAGTATGACGCTATATATTCCAGCACACAAGATTGTGTTGTCCATTGATTGTATGTGTTTTTGTTCTTTTAAAACTAATCTGAGTGATGAATTAAAGCATCTCTGATATTTGAATACATCTCTTTTCTGAAGTTATTTTACTTTTCTTTCTATGTCATAAGGAATCTCTACATTCATGTTTAATTGATTGTTTTTCTGATCTTGCATCAAACAGACCACATGTGGCACAAGCAATTCATTTTTTTTTTAATCAACGAAATAGACAACCAAGGGGCGCTAATGTTACTACTGAATTCACTGGAGAGCCAGAGGTAGTTCTCCATTTTCAATTTCCGAAAATGCTAAACCGTTTTAAAGTGCTAGCTTCTATTTTTTCATAGACAAGGCTTGGATTATCAACAGGCATTTTATTGCTTTCCTATTGTTTTTATCGCCATCAAGTATTTACTGCATAACAAATACTTTGCTTGTCTTTACAGTTGATGTTGAGGTAAGATTATTTCTGTTATTAATGATTCTTTCGGTGCATTACAAAACATTTTGCCATTTTGTTGGTTGCTTTTATGCCATTATACTGGTTGTTTTACCACTGCCCTGCTTTCTTAGCTCCCACTCTTCTTCTTACTTTGCTTTTGCCACGACTTGCTGCTCTCTACTCTGCTTGCTTTTACTAAGAAGTGCGCCTGCTGTTTTGGTACTGCTATAGTTCTGAATGTATTGCTGTATTATGAATGGCCTTAAGGTTTGGCAAATTGGGAGATGCTACTGTTATTGTCGATGATTTTGTTCTTTTCATTCTCTGTCCTCCCTTGTGTTGCATCAGCACTTGCAGAATGAAATATTTTACTTCATTCATTTTTTTTCTTAATTATGCAGCCCTTTGACTGCACCATTTGTTGCTATACTGTTATTGTAAGGTTTATGTCTCCTCATACCATATTATCCTCTTTCTTCATATTCCATTTATTAATATTGTTAGCTGTACGCAAACATTTTTGTGTTCCTTTTGTCGTGCTTCCTTCCATTTTCATTTCATTGTTCACACGTACTCGGATGTGAATCATGCCGTGGTCAAGCATAGAGGCTTCATAGTTTGCTCTATTTTTTGGGTTGTCCGCAGTTTGCTCTTTGCTAGATTTTTTTAGATTGTGCGTAGTTTGCTCTTTACTTGATTGTTGATGGGATCCCCAAACATTTTGGAATCTTATGTGCAATGCACTGTATTCATTTTGCATCATGTTAAAAAAGGTTTGATCTTTTGACGGTCATTCATTCATTCTTAATCCATGGACCATGAAGTTCGATTAATCTTGGTTTGTACGTAAGGAGAAAGTGTATCACAGTTGAGCATTGTCATTATATCTGTTTTCTTTGGAGCAAAATTGTCCTGACTTCGAGTTGTTTCCTTCAGAGATGGTTGGTTTGGTTGGAATTAGGCTTTTATTGTGTTATGACTCACAGAAATGGAGGCTACACAAAATTTTAGCTACATCATATGTGATGTGCTTTTGTCAGTCAAACATGGCCAACAATTAGGATCTTAGAAATACAACAGCACGTTTGAAGTTAGGAGAAATGTTCTTTTTATCGCATTCCCATTGAGGAGCAAAGGAAATTCCTTGGGAATGTCCATTTTTGCTTACTGCATGTGATAATTTAATTTGCTACATGGTTCTTCTAATTGAATAAAGTTCTGGCTACTTACAAATATTTTGCCAGCTGATGCCCTTTATTCTTACCACAAATTATGTCTAAACAATATCTTCGTTATCACAATATATTTATAGGGCCTTAATGCTTAATTTAAATATAAGTTATTTTAGGAACAACCAATGTGTCATCATTGGGTGGGAAACATATTTAATCACAAGTGAAGTGAAACACCTACTCCCTCCGTTATGAAATAATAGTTGTTTCAAACATTAACACGGTCTCCAAACAACAACTTTAACCATAAATTTTTTAAAAAATTTAATTATAATGCATTAAAATTATAACATTAAGAAAGTTTCTGTCAAGATGAATCCATATGATTTTTATATTCTCAACCTAAGTTGTTTAAGAGTTCTCTATACATAAAGCTCAAAACTTAGACTTAATTTAAACAAGTTTAAAACGACTATTATCTCATACGGAGGGAGTATAACCAAACATCCTTGCAACTAAAGCAGGATAGCTGGTGGTAGTTAACGCCTGATTGGTTGTGCCCTTTTCAACAATAGACTTTTAGTGTGCTGTCAAATTGAGGGGATGTGCAGAGTTGAAAGAGGAAACCATGCACAAGGCATCAATCTTTTTTATTTCGAGTTAAAGTTTAGTCTTGGGCCCTACAGATCATTATGTTGAGTAGACTGAATTAGAGAGGTATAATACTATTAACTAATTGGTCATGTCTTCATTGCAGACTTGCAGTATTTCTTTAGCGGTGAATTTATGGTTTGTTCCATTTGCATATGTGCACCAAAACTGATATATAATGGCCTAAGTTACTGTCCTCTGCCTCTACAATTTTTTGTTATCAACACTGATATGTAGACACTGAGGTCTATATAATGCTCAAGACAATAGTGGCTATTTCCTTCATAGTACAATAAAATATGCAATGGAACATTAATTATGTAATATGCAATAAAATATGTATAAAGGTTTTTCTTTTTTCAATTACAGGCACTAATAGATATTAATTTTGTACAACTGTTGTTACATGTTCTATAGATGACAAATGCTGAAAGGATGATCGACTTGTGAAGATGGTTTTGTCCATTGAAGACAAATGTCAAAGCAAAAATCGGCGCGCCATGGGCGCGCGAGCCTATCTTATTCACACGTACGCTATATTCTCTACGTGGAAACTTCCTATCTCTCAAATAAAGTATAATGGGGAATCTCGAGGATGCCCCGACAGAGCTACGAGTGATAAGTAGAAATGAGATAATACGATGATATTTTATGTATAGAATGATGGCACCACTCCGCCAACCAATTGGACAGGACTTAATTAGAACAAACAATTTTTATTGAAATAGGTTATTTCAATATTTCTTCCCGTCGTTTGCTTTGACAGAGCCCAGAAAATACCATGCTTACTTGCTAATCACGGATTAGTTGCTAAGTTCATTAGGGGAAAAATCCCAAATACACACCCCAAAAGAAGTCGTTTTCTAAATACGGAGCAGAAAAAAAAATGATCTCTTTGACTTGGATGGTTAGGGTCGCTGATGTGCGCCCTGCCCGCCTGGGTTCGAGCGTCGGCTCGGCCCTTGCGTCGCATGCAAGGAAAAAAAAAAAGGAAAAAACGGTTGGTCGCTGCTGCGCATGCACGGGAAAAGAAGGATGTCTAGATGGGAGAGCAACAGCAAAGTAGGGTGGTTTTGTGCGCTTGGAAAAAAAGAAGAAAAGCAGGAGGACGTGTGCGTCAGTTTGCAGACTTGCAGGTGTTTGATCCGGAGGTAATTCACAGCAAAATTTTTAGGACAGGTGGTCCTTGTAATAGGCTAATTCAGTAGGACATTTGTATCTTGGCTAAGCAGATATTGTAAAATTTGAGAGACATGGTTTCCGTTGTATTTGTCTAAAATGCAATGGAAAATGGGGAAAGCCTCCTCTTTTAAAAAAAAAAATGATCTCTTTGACTCGCCTGACGCCTCCTCCTCCCCTGTCGCACGCAGACCGAGTAGAGAGGAAGCGACCTGAAGGGAGAGAGAGGAAGGGGATGGGCGGCTACGAGAACGGCGAGTCGCCGGCCGCCGCCGCCGAGGAGGGCGGTGTGATCCTGGGCGTGGATGGCGGCACCACCAACACCGTCTGCGTCTGCCTGCCGGCCGCAATGCCGCCGCCGGAGTCGCCCCGCGCCTTCCCCGTGCTCTCCCGCGCCGTCGCCGGGTGCTCCAACCGCAACTCCGTCGGAGGTAGGAGTAACGAATGGTCCTGTGGCCGCCTGCCGTCCTGATTCCGGTTGTTTATGCGCGCCCTGCGTTGAAGGTTGGATCTTGGAACCTGGTGGTTGGTCCCTGCGTTAGAAATCTCGGCGAATTGCGCGGTGCCGGCGCGTGTCGCTTGGTTGGATGATTGCGTGATTTCTTAAAGCATACCAGAAAGAAATGCTGGACCGTGGCAATCAGGCAATAATTCAGGGAAGCGGATGAATTGCTTGCCTGTTTGTGGAGGTTCCTTTCTACTTTTGCGGGTCGATTCAAGAAAATCATGTCGTTTTGTTGTTTGCCATGTTTGTTGTCAACTGTGCGAGTTCCGTCTTTTCAACCATTTTGGTGAAGTTACTGGAGACAAAATGTCATCGCCTTTTGCTAAGCTTTCTGCCAATAGAAACTGTATGGTAAATTTTATTGATGGCAACACATACATTTTAGATGTGCATGCGAATTTGTGAATCATAGCATTACTTGACCTCATGTTGATTCCATCATTGGTCAAATTCCTTGTTGCTTCTAAAAGAACTAGTGCCCATGTTTAACCATGGTCTACACATAAATTGAATGTGTTCTCCGCTTTGTTTAACATTATATAATTGGATATTTGAAAGTATGAATGTTTAACTGAGTCATGCTTTATTTTTTTTCACTTGCCATGGTACAATATATGCATCAGAAGGCCTTGTTCTTTACAGCTTAAATTAAAATTAAAAGCCATCGTTGGAAATGCGTCATTTTTGTACAAGCCAAACAATGCGGTACTTTCTAGTCATTTTTGTCGGGTTTTAAGTGGTTCTTCTCAGAGTTTCTAAACTATTTTTTATATTTTTTTGTGGACTCTTCAAGGACTCTCTCAAGGGGTCACAACTTTTTCAGCTGGTTTCAGCTGAAAAGAACAAGGCCAAAGTCTTTGTTCATGCTATAATTATCGACTTGTCCTTTATTTCTCAGAGAACGCTGCTTTGGAAACTCTGGAGCAGGTCATGACACAGGCACTGACTATGGCCAGCACAGATCGTTCTTCTGTCCGCGCAGTTTGTTTAGCTGTATCTGGAGTTAACCATCCTTCAGATCAGCAGAGGATGCTAGACTGGATCCGGTATAGTTGTCTCCATATGTTTCTTAAATCCATTCACCTCAACAAACATTGTTACATTATTTGGGTCCATGGAAACTACTTGATTCCAGTTGATTTCTTCAGAGTTCAGAGAGATTCTGATATTTTCTGAACATATACCACATGCTCAAATGGTTCACCTAATCCTTATGTATGTTTTAATCCCATAGATTGTCACGGTTGTGCTGTTTTTGTGAATGTTACAGGATGACCACTGGAAATAGCAACAATAAAAGCATTTTATCATTTACTCTTTCAATGCTACGTGTTCCTTTTTGTTTTCCAGAGATCTGTTTCCTGGCCATGCCAAGTTTTATGTGGAAAATGATGCAGTGGCAGCTCTGGCCAGTGGTACACTGGGCAAGCTTCATGGCTGTGTATTGATTGCTGGTACTGGAAGCATTGCTTATGGGGTCACTGAAGATGGAAAAATAGCAAGAGCAGCTGGTGCTGGACCTGTTTTGGGCGACTGGGGTAGGTGAGTTATGCTGGTGGTGAAAGGATACTTTAAGCATTTTTAAAAGATAAGCCGACTGTTTGAAGTTGGAGCATAAATCCTTGTTTTGGATCCCAAATGATAGAATAGGTATAGGCGTATAGCTATGACAGTATTTCTTTTGGGCTGCACTATTCTGCAAAAGTTCGTATCGTTCATATCTGATACAACATGGGAATCAAATGATATGCTAGGAATTACAAAATTTCATTAAGTGAGGGAATACATTGGTAATAAATTGAGCATGACATGTTTGGTTGGGCATGAATAACCATCTAAAACTATTTGCCTGCCATGTGCAACACCTAGTTTTTACACTTCAAGCACATTGAAATCCTGTATTTAACAAGTGCAGTTTAAAATATCTGAGCTGATTGTGAAACCTATTACTATGATTCCAGTTCCTTTTACCTGTGACAAAGGAAAATGTAGGTAACTACATGTGTGCATTAATGCAGTGGATATGGCATTGCTGCACAGGCCCTAACAGCAGTAATAAAAGCATATGATGGCCGTGGACCACAAACTAATCTTACAAGAGATATTCTTAGGAAGCTTGAGCTTTCTTCACCAGATGAATTGATTGGGTAAGCCTTCTCCTATACATCAGGATATATTGTAGTTGTACATCTTGGAAACTAGAAAGTAGAAAGTTAACTTAATATGCCAAAAATGGCTTCAATACACTAATGTTATAATATAATATTTGTGTAAAAATGTTATAAGATAACCCCCATGTATGTAGAGGTATTATTCATCAATGTAAAGATAAATTTTACCCTGCTTGCATATGGACCGAACAGGTTTTTTGACATCAGGCATTAAATTTTAACTAGTATGTCTTTATATTTTCTTTCCTTTTCATTTTAAAATTAATGCTTTTGGTGCATTAAGCTCCTTGCATCCAACATTCCATGTCCTCAAGCTCTTGCAAAGATGATACTGTTGTATGCAAGATCAAAGTAAATTTCACTGGGGCATTTGAAAAGAACATCAATAAGATTGTTCAGTGCTTTAGCTGATAGAACCTAGAAGTAGAGAACCACTGGGATTTGTAATCCCGTACTTATTATATTAACCTATAAGTTGTTTGGCACAGGTGGACATATGCAGATCCATCTTGGGCACGTATTGCAGCACTTGTTCCTGTGGTGGTATGTTCTGCTGAAGATGGGGATGAAGTAGCAAACAAAATATTGCATGATTCAGTGCAAGAGTTAGCTGATAGCGTTGTAGCTGTTGTTCGGCGCCTCACACTGTGTGGTGAAGGTAATAATTCTGTTGCTTGTTTAGCACCATTTTCCTTTTATTCTTTTACCAGCTCTCCTTTGTTCATCAAGGAAATGTACAGAGAAATTGAATCATATAACATCAAAGCAGTTGGCAAGTTTTTAGGGTGGCTATGATAAATGAACAGCAGGCTATAAAACTGACCTCTAGTGAGTTCAATACTTCAATGGAAGATCAAGTGCAGTATTTATTGCACGTATCGAGCCTGTTATATCCAACCTGGAATTCTGGCTTTGGTCCCAGACATTCTTCTTGGATACTGTATTGCCTTTTCCAGATATATAGCGTGAGCAGCATGATAAAAGTTGATGTAGCATTTTGCCAACCTATTAGCAGGATGCACCCGACTTGACACAAAATGCTTGTTGTTAGATCTCTGTAATATTATGCAGTTAATCATTTGAGTATATTTTTGGAATGGACAGAGTAAAACATTGTTGGGCTTGTTTACTCCGTGCAGATGGAAAGGACCAATTTCCACTTGTTTTGGTTGGAGGGGTCCTTGAAGGCAATGAGAAATGGAATATCTGCGGTGAGGTCACAAAATGCATTTCCAAAGTCTACCCAGGTGTCCACCTTATTCGACCTGAGGTTAGTGTATTAACTGTATCACTATATCCTAAATTGCAAAGTTCATTTTCTAGCCATGACATTTTTGGAAATTTAAACACTCTAATAGCAAGTGTTTGAATGATTCTGGATGCTATCAGTTCTGACATCTGAACTCAAAAGAGTTATATTTCAATAGTTTTAGATGAATGATTCTTCTGGAGGCAGCGTAGTTAGAGTATGATTGTGCATTTAATTTACCAACAAATCAATAATCAGGCAATTTGTGATGCATGGATAAATTTTGCACTGTTCAGAAAATGCATTTGATAATGCTAAAAAGGCTTAATCGTGTATTTTGCAGGTGGAACCAGCAATTGGTGCAGCCTTGCTTGCTTGGAGCCATCAACGGAAAGGGTTGAAAATGGAAAATGGAAGCTGATTTGAACCTAGCGGCATTGAAGATATCCATTGTACATTACAAATAATCCAGCCAAAGGATACATAAGATTGTCCCAACGGCATATTCATTGGCATCAATACAGCTGCTGCGTAAAGAATGAATCATGGGTGGATGGAAAAGAACATGAATGGCTCTGTGCATTGCAAAGTGGTGGAATATACATTTCTGATGTAAGTAGGACATGTTCAAAGAATTGTTAGCTGAGTCTCAGATCCTGACTCTTGGTGACCTCTATGTGATATTTGCGTTTTAGAGAGAAACTAAAACATTACCATAGATGATTTGTCTTCAAATGTGTTATCTTCTCATGTTATGTTTGCTGCTAGAATCTAGATGTGATTATTCTGACAGGACAAGCTTGCATAAATTTGTATCAAAATTTCCTCCTTTTTTTAGCGGATAGTCATGGTGCATGATGCCCTGGAATTATGAATAAGACTGCGTTAAATGTCAGTCCTTTGAAAGCAAATGTTACTTTGTGGTAGCTTTTCAGACCCGCCACTTCAATGTGATTTATGCTTATTCGGCTAAAAATCACGAAACTACAAGCTATCAATAATAGCATAAATAGAGTAGACCAACTTAAAAGTAGATTAAGAACATCTCAAAGTCCAACTTAACATTCAATTCTAACTTAACTAGTTATTCTCAGTTCAGCCATCCCAAACATGCTCTGAGGACTGAGACTGTAAAATTTGGCCAAACGTACAAAACTAGATGGGCTACCTTTGCCACACCAAGTTTCAAAGACTGCCAAATGTGGATCGAACATAATAATAGTAGTAATAGTAGTAGTAATAACAGATCCAAATTAGTCCTTGGAGCACAGAAGCTTCATCATATTACCACCACTGATGGTCAAGTTCATACATAAAAGTCATACATCTGAAAAGACCACCAGAAAACACAGTTTCAACCAGTACACTACCATTCTTGTAGGCCTTCAAGTGGGTCAGGATTTGAGTCACATGTGCGAAGCAGCAGATGGCAATCATCAAAGCCAAATGCAAAGAGTAGATATATTTGGAGGTTGGGTCATTTACAAAGCGCTCAAAGACTACAAAAAACTGTCTAAAGAGGGAAGCAAGCTACTTTGCATCACCTAGACCTTGATTTGACAACAAAACCAAGCATCTATCTACGGAAGTTATCTCAGACTCAAACAACTAAAGCCTTCCAAGCGAACGATAACAAGGCCTTTGTTAACATTAGACCAGCGGATGTAAATGCATGGAAACATTTTACTTTGATATGCTTATATGCTTCTTGATCATGTTCAAGATCTCCATGACCTGTGAAAGAGAATACAATTAACATAGAACAGAAAGAACAAAAATCTTAATTTATCATACAGGAAAATGATTTGCAAAAATAATGCTATTGCGATGGAGCATACTTAAGTCATGGACATGAATATACCTTGCATGTAAAATCCACTATGGGAGACAATTAGAACTAGACATGCACATACCTTACATGTAAAGAAAAAATCCACTATGGGAGAAAAATCTATGGCAACCAGCTTGATATTTATGTTAACATCCATGCTATGTCAACTCAGTTTGTTTAAGAAAAAGAATGTGCTTCCATTACCAAAACAGGCATGTACCAGGAACAATCCAGACTTACACCAGTATAGTGTTGCAGAACTGGAGAATAATGATCGAGTGCGATGTAGATTTTTGCAAGAAGATCTGTCAAGGCCTCAACCTCATCACCAAGTAAATCCACCTGCCAAATTTGAGAAACTGCAGTTCATGAAACCACTATCTTTTCCCCCACTTTTTAAGGTGCCATCTAGTATCTACCGTATTGCCTTGTGCAGTTTTTGCATGCTAAATTGTACATTTGGACTGAAGCTGAAAGGTATTACTACTAAGAAACTAAGGATTCACAAACGCATTACCTCGAGCTCAGCTTTCTGAAGATTAGAGCCTCTTGTATCAGATATCTCCTTGTATTTCAATGCTTTCTTTCTTAAAAAAATGCCTTCTTTCACAAGGTATTTACATTGTTCTTTCAATGAACTAAACCTGTCAAAGGACAATACCCTCTTTACTCACATAACTACAACAGAGAAAATGGTATAGTTACCAAGAACTGTAAAGCTACCATACCTCCCATATGGTAAGGCTAGTAAAGAGAAACATGTAATCACAAAATAAGTTCATATCGAAACAAAATAATGAAGTGCTGGATGAATGAAAATACAAGCACCTTGATTCATTGTGCAGAACTTTGGTTGCAATCGTAGTTAGTTGATCTGCAACAAAATTTTCAAAATCTCTCATAGATCCAACCATGTTCTTCATGAATTCCTTTAACTCCTTTTCTCTAGAAAAGGTTGATGTAAATGTCTTCTCCTTTTCTTCAATAATGGTATGCAACATTTGATTTTGTTTGTTCGCCTCCTTTAGAGAGTCAGAAACAGTTTTAAACCTATCTTTCAACTCACTCAAAGTGATATCATTGCGATGAACATGCTGCAGAGCTTGCTCCAACCTGTCTACAATCACATCATACTCTCTGCTCTTTTCAGACATATAGGAATCTTGCATTTGCGCTTTGCCTTTTAGAAAATCAAGTTTGTGGCATAGTTCGTCGATATGGCCCTTCATTGCTTCCAATTCAATCTGGGACAAAATTTCCTCCTTTTCTCTCATTACTACAGTGAAGGAATCAACAACTTGATTCAGTTTCTCAATCTCCTGGTTTCGTATAGATGCCGCTTCAGCACGATCCTTTTCCTCATTGTACTTTAACAACAACGAATTAATGTTTGATATTGCTTTTGCTCTAGCCTGATTCTGAATGGCTGAGCAAAGTTCTTGCTTAATAGTAAACTCCATCTCGTAACCATGCAATCCCATTTTTATTTCATTAACATAGTCTTTTACTAAGATCCTGTCTGTCTCTTCTCTAACGATGGTTGCAATTTTGGCATCTTCAATGTCAGATTCTAACCTTCTAACATGATTTACATGATCTGCCTCCATGGATGCAAAATGTGAATCCATAGTTGGAATATTGCATGTTTCATCTTCACTATTAGTTGCAGCTCCTTTTTGTTGCTGGATGTCAGAATCTACAATATTGTTCTTCATACGAGCGCTGGATCTTTTATACTCTGAGAGAAGCTCATCCATATTTGAGATGACTTCCCAGATTTTCCTTCTCATTTGCTCAAATTCTTTGTTATTTCGTAAATGCCAGGGGTTTGATCCGTCCTTTTTTAGAAGCTCTCGCTTTAATTTGAATATCTCCTCGGTCTTCTCTTGAATGGCTGAATCATGCTGCCTTTTCATCTTATTCATCTCTTTATTAAAATGGTCTATCAAAACATCCCTATCCATGTGCTTCAGAAATGATGGATCGCAGAAAACCTCTTCACCAGAGGCTTTAGAACTGTTTCCCTTTGCTTGATTATCTCTAGAGGATTGTTCCTTGCCTCTATGTTTACTCACATCTTCTGCACCTTCGAAGTTATACTGTGATACTGAAAACCCAAACTCGGAATTCAGGAGTGACTCTGAAATGACACCAAGCTGTTGGCGAAGACTATAAAGCTCATCATATCTCTTATCCCTGCCCTCAGATAAAGTTAAGCTGCTATTACCAAGCTGCTGCAGCTTTTGATTCAGGGTCTCAATCTCTGCATCCTTGGAAGCAATCTTCTGAGCTGCATCTTGTTCTACAGCACTTACAATTCCTTTGATGACAGAGTCCGTCACGAATCTTGAAATATGAAGCCTGGCATTTACTTCATCCCACAAAGATTCAATATCATTAAGGATCAATTCATGCCCGTTAAAAGAAGGTTCATTCTCTGCTGCAGCACTTCCATTGATACCATCAGGGATCAACTCATTTTCATTAGATGAAGATTCACCCTGAACTGCGGCACTTCCATCGGTATCATCAAGGATCAACTTATTTTCAGTAAAGGAAGGATCGCTCTGAGCTGTGGGGCTTCCATTTATATCACTATGTGGTACATCCAAGCTCTCTGCCATGTTTATTTATGTGGGACGCTGAAGACACTCCGCTGCAAAAATGGGAAAAACACACCAAGAAAGGAACATTGATCAACTTCACCCTTAATTAAAAACACCTTAGTATTTTCTTAGTAAGTTGACTGATGAATAAGCATTGTTCGACCGCATAAATACAAAGTTCAGAAATGAAACAAATTATCCCATAAATCTAGCAACACGATGATTCCTAAGCAAAATCAAGCCTTTAGCCCAAAAAAGACGGCTCACAGGTTGCTGGAATCAATAAGTTGAGAATGCACGCCTAATTATTATTTGGAGACTACGAAATCTCAAACCAGAAATGAGGATAAGAGGGACAGAAGCATCAGTACCAGATACTCTACATGTTACACCCAGTGGCGGATCCACTGCCCGGGCTCCCGTGAATGTTCAAGGGATTTAGGGTTCATCATCAAAATAAAATAAAATAAAATAAGTAAAATAAAAAGGCACTGGATCTGGGATCCAGAGGAGGTGAGGCAGCGGCACCATTGGTGAGGCAACGCACGGCGGCGAGGCGGCGCCAACGAGGCAACGTACAGCGGCGAGGCGGCGCCGACGACGAGGCAACAAGCGAGCGAGGCGGACAGAGGCGGCGGCCAGGTGGCGTCGTGGAGGAGCCGACGAGGCATCAGGCATCGGACAAGGCCACAAGGGGCCAGCCCATTCCATCTCCCGGCCCGTCAGTTTATCGGGCCGGCCGAGCCTAGGCCCGTCCGTGTTTGTTTCGGCTTAAAGTTAAGTTGAATTTTACTACTATATCAAAATTTGTTATTTTTATATAACCTACGTGTTGTAATAATTTGTAGTTCTTCTCAATATTGTAAAATTATTTTTTAATTATTTTTTTAAAATTATTAGAGCACTTTTTGAGAACTCTCGATTTTTGCTACGGTAAAACTCCACTTTATGCAACGCCTAAATTGTAGTTGGGCTGGACTTGACCCTTCTTTTGATGCCCGATTGGTTTGGCCGAGATGGGCTTGGGCCCGGTCCGACGGGAGCGGGATTTTTCAAGCTCGGCACAGTCGGTGAATAGGTTCTAATTTGAGCAACAGCTATGGTGCAGAAGTTTTTTTAAGAAACCAGCACAACACCTAAAACGATTAGTTAACATCACCCGCAGCCAAAATATAAATATGATCTCAAAAATTCTTGAGCCACACATTACACATACACATGTCCATTCTCATGTTGCATAATTTCCGTAATGGCAATTTCATAGCTGTTAAATTACAAGCCTTGAAAAATAAGTAATAGAACTAATAGTGAAATTATAAGAAAGTAATCATATGATCGACTGAATAATTATTGTATTCGCATATCGAGTTGTTTGGTTGGAGATTAGCTTTGCCTAATTTTGTCACACCTTGTGTTTGAGCAAGAAAGAAGAAGAGAAAAAAAATGGAAAGAAATCAACGAAAAAGGGTTTTTTTTTGCATCCATAAAGGAGTGGAGAGGGGGTTTGCTGCATCGGTATGGCAACAAAGCATCACACTCACACGTAGGGATGAAACGGATCGGATACGGATCGGAAACCACTCATATTGTATTTGATCCATTTAGTTTGATCGGATACGGATAGTACCGGATACAAATACGGATACGAATAATATCGGATACAAATACGGATCGGACAAGGATACTCTCTCGGATAATACGCGAAAACATATACTAAAGAAATAAGTATATCCAAATACATATAGTTATCTCTTTGTGACTCAACTTTATGGCTCATAGTCACGAAAATGATGGTGTGCAAGTATAATACCCGATAAAGCAAAAAAAAATGTAAAATCACATGCATCTAGTTGTTATATGTGTTAGTCATTCATCCTATAGAAATATAATAGAGATAGTTTATAGATGGATTTAGCTAATCGGATAATATCCATCGGATATTATTCAAGAAAAGCTCGGATAATATTCATCGGATATTATTTGTATCCGTACCGTATCCGCCTTGTCGGATTCGGATATCTATAAAATTATCCGGCTCTATATTTTCGGATATTATTATGCCTCGGTCGGTCGGACGGTCGGAAATTATCCGTACCATTTTCATCCTTACTCACACGTGTGTGCAAAAAGGCGCTGCCTTTCCTCCTATTGTTCACCTTTTCGCCGCCGCCGTCGTGCGCAACGTGGAGGCCGGCTGATGCCACTGATGTGGGCTGTGGGCTGTGGTGCTGAGGAAGGAGGGTGCTGTAGTAATTCTTCTATGTTTCGGCCTGACCCGGTTAGGCCCGGCCCATACTCCGAAAACTGAAGCTGACACCCATGGTTTCCTTTCGCTGTTTCGAGTTACAAATTTTTCTTTTGTTCGTTTTGTTGGTGTTTTTCGCGCTAGGGAGATCATCACATGCAATTAATTTGTGCTAAGAAACATTACAAATCCTCTCTATGCCACTGTGAAAGATAAAAAACCTCTATCTACCATCAAAAATCTCTTCCTCCCACTCATGTCAAAAGTTTAATTCCTTTGTTCATGTTCCCCTCAATGATGTTGTTGTCAATTTCGTTAGTTTGTCCTCCTTTTGACCGTCTTGATGTAAAAAAGAGAAAAAAAACATTAAAAAAATAGTTGGTTCCTCATTACTCTCCCAAATCTAGAATTCCAAACCCAAATTGTCTTCCCCTCGCAGGGTGGTGCTCCAGCGGCCGACCTCCACGCCGCATTGTCCTCCTTCCTTGCCGCTCCTCCACGCCGCATTGTCCTCCTTCCTTGCCGCTCCTCCAACACTTGTGTCGCCCAATGCTGCCTTAACGCGTAGTACATCGTTAATTGGTCGGATGATCCCAGTACCATCGAAGTCCCTTGCCGCAACAACCATGGCAGCGCTGAAAGGATCTACTTGGCCTAGAAGGGGTGAATAGGTAAGTTTAAACTTTTAGTTTAAGATTAGGTTTTTATCAAGTCAGTGACCCAATTAATTAATGGAAACCTATTCTAAATAGAGAAACAGAGTAAACAAAATGCAGAAATAAACTTGCTGGAATTTGAATTGCACCGAGTAAAAGGAGACAAGAAGGGATTTCTTTTCCCCGTGGTTCAGAGCCTCCTCCTACTCCCGTTGAGGCAAGTCCTTGTTTCTCACAAGAACTGACTCCCGCTCGAGCCTAACGCCTCCATCCACTAGTGGTAGTTCTTCACCACTTCGGCAAGGTGAACTCCAAGACTTTTACACCTTCTTGAAAGCTTTCACACACACCGAGGCAAGCTCCTCAAGATCACCACCACCAAGGTTGTCTTGAGAACTTCCAAAAGTAACAAACTCTATATCTTTAGTTCTTTACCTTTTGTATTAACGATCCTCTCGACTAGAGCAACTTGGAGTATGGATTCTAGGTGAACAAAGCCATAACTTTGAGTAATATGATTGTGGTGGTAGGTTCTCTTATCTTTCTTTGGAATGTTTTGTGTTTGTTTTTAGTTTTATGCCAGAGAAAGTACATTGGGCTAGCTAGGGTCATAATATCCTTAATTCGCAGTGGTACACATAAAAATCTCAATTTGTCAGTTATACATAAAATGGCCGTCATTGTTTGGCCGAAACACCAATCGGCACCATTGTCAACTACATTGCATAATACATGATGCTCGATCTAGCCCAAGACAACCACCATTGCTGATAACCGTGTTGCGATGCATGTGACGTTAGACCTACACGAGAACACGCGGCCATCGCCACGTAAGATTGCCTATGCCTATGCCTTGGCTCCGCTGCTCTTTCTTCTCCCATGCTAGCAATATTTGATTGATCACAATTCAGTATATTCCATTTATTATAAAGGTTCCTAAGGAATTCATTATAGGAATGTTTCCAATAGAAATGGTTTGCTTTTTCACATCGAAACCAAAAATTAATCCTTTACCAGTTAAAACTCATTCTAACCAGGATAACAAAATCAACTACAGGGTATGGTGTTCTCATTAATCCGGACAAAACCAAAAAAAAACATGGAGATGATATGCGAGGTAGTAGTGTAAATGTGGTCGAGATGCCCAAGAAATTCCGGACTTCATGTATAGGCGCCAGTGAACTTGTTGCAAATTGAATTTACTGAACATGGAGGTGTCTGAATGGGATGGTGAGCAAGGTGCAACAGCGCTGCAGTCAATGCACACAAATCTTTTTAGTAAAATCACCGTCGGAAGATGAAGAAAAGAGGGATTGTTGTTACCACCTCGGCTAATAATGGTCTTGTCCTACAAATTGCTGGGTAGTTGCATGCATGATAGGATTTCCGTTTTTAACTCATGTCTTCTAATTTTCCCTGTGGTGGTGACTGGAAATGGCCTCCTCCACTGATAATATAATCTAGGCACCTTAAACCTTTTCCATAGGAAATAAGAACAGATTACTGGTCAAATGCAGATATTAGCATGGTTGCATTATAGTTTCACAATATCATAGACTCATACTGTTACTTCTATGCTGAGAATTTCAGGCATATGCAAAACTGTTAGAAATTCCATGACTGCACAGCAACTAAACCAAACACTATCTACTGATAGTCTTACACCTCATGATCATACTTGTGGTAGTTCTGATCAATGAAGAAAAATATTTACTGATAATCAATCAAACATTAACATATTGGCTCAAAACAACAAACATCAACATATTGGCTCAAACAACAGACCATATTAATTTGTACTTTTGAAGTGTTTTTTTTTAGAAATGAACTGATCCCCTGTTTATTCAGACCATAGTTCCCCAAAAAAAAAGGGACTTCAGAGAATGTTGATGCAGTTGTAGGATTGAAAGAAAGCTACTCTGTTTTATTCTTGACATCTAAATGAATCAGTTTTGTTTGAGCTAAATAAATAATCTGATACAGCTAACCTCATAGGCAGCATGATTCTTATTTTCTTTCCAGTGTTCAAGGTCTGATCTGAGGTAGTTGAGCACTGAACTAAACAAGCATTTGACTTGCAATGATAGTAAGATGGCTTACCTGCTCAATTTTTTCAGCCTGCAGTGGTCTTGGAGGATCTGAGCTGACACTTGTTTGTCTTCTCCTAGGCGTTCAGCTCTTGCATCAGCCCACTTCCAGTCATCCCTGATGCTAACACAGGCTACAATTTTCTCCCCAAGACGACTATCTGGTACCCCAATCACCACAACTTTAGTTACACCTGGGTGCTGAGATAGAACTGCTTCTACCTGAATATTTGAGGTGTTAGAACATTCTTTTAATCATGATCCATGACAGATTTTTTTCAAAAAAAAAACACATAGAAAAGCCACACTTGTACTAGTGTGAAAACAGGCACCTCCTCAGGGTAAACATTTTCCCCTCCACTTTTTATGCGACCCTTCTGTCGCCCCATGAGCCATAGATTTCCAGTTTTGTCAATCCATCCGGTGTCGCAAGTGTCAAGCCATCCATTGGTCAAAGAATCCGATGTGTCTACTATATTGTTCGCCCAGTATCCAACCATTGTATGCAAGCCTCTTGTCATGATATTCCCAACTGATGAAGAGATACCATCACTATCATCTGTGCCAATTTGTATCTCAACATGGGGTGCTGGTTTGCCTACACAAACACCCTGAGAATTGCTGCCTAGTTGATCCTTGGGATCTTGATGCTTTGATTTGCTGAGATCCATGAATGTAAGAGATGAACATGCTTCGGTCATCCCTATCAACAGTGATATTGTATTACACCACGGTAGGCATCAGTGAGAAGAATGCAGAAAGAAACATATGAGATTCAACAGCATGATTTTAGAACTGTACCATAAGCAGAGAAGACAGCAGCATGGGGAAATAAGTGAGAAGCTCCATTTACCAGCTCTTCTGACAACCCCCCAGCACCATTGAGAATCTTGGTCACCGTCGTTCCACAGTCCACCATCTTCATTTTCCTAATAGAAAAGCTACCAAGAGTTAGATAGTCGCCACAAAATGTTCATCCCTAGAATTTTGAAAAAACATGCCTCACATACCGAGCATAGGATAGTAGGTCAGCCATGATTGCGGGAACAGTGATGAAAGAAGTCACTCTCTGTTCTTGCATGGCATCAAAAGCTGATTTTGCATCAAATTTAGGTATCAGAACATGGCAGCCTCCAACCATCAGGATGGCCATGCATGAGGATATCCCTCCAATATGGCATAGAGGGGCTGTGTGGAGATAAATCTGTGGAACAATAGAAGTATGAAAATTCATCCACCTATATTGTTTCCTCAACAAAAATATGAACCTACAAGTACATGGCAAAAAAAACATGGTAATTTTTTAATTGATCGGCTATAATTTAATGCTTTGGTCAGGAAGAAGTGTGTGAATACTTGGATCCTGAAAGCATACATCATTTTCATCGTAACCGACAATGGCGATTTTTGCAAGTGATTGAACGATCAAAGATGCATGGCTTATTGCCACACCCTTAGGTCTCCCAGTTGTTCCTGGATCAAAATATCGCATGGCAATCAACTATCAAATCGACTTCAACTCACATTTTCTAAGACAAGTATTGCAGGATAAAGTACTGTAAATTGCAGGGTTAAGTAAGTGGATACAGATTGAAGTGACGAATGAACTTATTGTCAGGAGGGAACTCATTTACCAGATGTGAAACATATTAAAGCAACATCTCTTGGAGCTGACACGGGCTCTATCAATGTAGCTCCCCTTGACGTCCTCTTGACGTGATCAACTGATATAACTGAAATAGCAAGTTGGACACAGAACATATACAGATGTCAGATCTTGCATAAATTCTAACTTGCTACCAAGCAATCCGTAAATAAACAACATGTATATACTCCAACAGTCCAACCTGAGTATTATGTATCCAAAACTTACAGTTTGTATCATGGCTGATGCTACTAGGGTCCCCCAGGAAGAGGTAAAGACCAATGGATGAGAAGCTATCGCTCTCCGTTAGCCGAAGTGCCCACGAGGTGCAGTTGGCATCAAAGATGAACACTGATGGCTGCACGAGCTCCAGTGCCCGCATCGCCTCCTCGAAGCTCTAGCCGACAACAAAGACAGCATTTCTCCATTCTCAGATATTCAGAAGCCAGAAGCTGAAAGCTGCAAGGGCTGCACTACTAGAACAGGTGCGCCATCTAAGGAAGAACAGCCAAAGGATGATGATATGAATGGCAGCTTCATTTGGATAACCTGCGAGTTCTTTTCTTGATTCTTTGTGTGTGATGTGGAGGAATCAACTTACCCAGCGGTAGTTGAGAGGGGCGATAATTGCTCCGACGTATGTGATGGCCAAGAACAGCTCTATGTACTCGATGCTGCACGAGAAAGGAATCAATTCAAGAAACAAGCCACGAAGCGAGCAGCCAATGAGCTAAAAACACAAATATGACTCAATCCCTCTCTTGCATTTGACCTTCTAGGGTGAGTAAACAGTACAATAACTTTTTGCCAATTACTCCAAGAATCGAACCATTTCTACGAAATCCCAGTCTCCCAGCAAAAAAAATTCCGACTTTCGAGCCAGTGAGACGGGGGCAGAGAGCAGGCATGGCCACATGGGCGTACCTGTTGAAGGCGACGACGGCGACGACGTGGCCGGGGCGGACGCCGCGGCGGGAGAGGCCGGCGGCCAGGCCCCGCACCCCGGCGACGAGGTCCGCGCCGGTCAGCCGGCGACGGCCGCAGACGGCGACGGTGGCGGCGCCGCGGGCGGCGAGCGTCCGGCCGAGGCAGTGGGCAATGTGGCCGTGCGCCATCGTCGCTCCGACCGACGACGGCGTCCCCGGCTCCTCTCCCGCCACGCGGCTGCGCTGCGAGTTGATGAGTCCAGTCTTGGTGACGTCACATGACATCCAAAACACAAGAGAGTCGTGGACTTGTGGCCACGGGCAGGAAGAGCAGATTGCCACCTATCCAATCCGATTTATTTGGGATAAAAGACCATGGGCTTGTTTGTTTCAGATTAAATTAAATTAAAATTTGTTATTTTTGTATAGGCAAAATGGTGTTATATTTTGTAGCCATTTTTATGGGGTTTTAAATAGTCTTTCTTAGTGTTCGTAAAATATTTTTCATAATTTTTTGAATTCTTTAAAACGTCTTTTTAGAGGGTCACATACTTGCTACAGTAAAACTCAACGCAACTTTAATCTAAAACAAACAAGGCCCATATATAAAAGCATGTTCTATCGTGTATCAGTAGAGGGGTTCAGAGGCGCACTCTTGCAACATCCACGTTGGCTAATTTATTTAAATATTATTATTTGGAACTTAATACATGAATGCAATATTGAATAGGAGTGGAATACCAAATAAATGTTGCATATTCTATCGCATAAGCATGTGTGAAAACTTAAAAGGATTAACCAAAACATTAGTCTGAAGTTTACCAAATTGACCTTACACGCGTACCTTTGTAATCAATGAATTACTTATTCTCTTGATATATAGAATTTTCTTTAAAATAAGATGAGCCAATATTAAGGTTATGTTTTTCTGGACGGATCTGAACGGCTGAGCAGCTGAAATTACTGAATTTCAAGAGTTTCTCAAGGTAGTCTCGAGATTCGGATCCATTTTCATTTGACTTAGTTTTAAAAATGTTTGGACCCACCTTCGATACAACAAAAAAAGGACTCAAAAAACCCAAAGCATATGCCTTTTCAAAACGTAGGTAAGTCGTTAAGCTGAAAATAATAGAGCCTAATCTTAATACTGAACATATTAGTCTCATGATAACAAACATATTAAAAGTTTGTCATTAATCAAGTACTAATCTAAACATTATCTTTTTATACGCTAATCATTAATCAACAAAATCACGCAAGGGCTATCTTGGACTTACACTTATCCTTTCCCTGGTCATCAGACTTCCCATTCGGTGCTGCCCCCTTACCATTCTTCCCCTCCCTGGCCTTGTTTTTAGGCTTCTTCTCCTTGTAGCTGTTGACATTTATTTTAGTGACAGCAAGCTTACTCGGTGCTTGGGAGATGGAGTTCTTGTGGAGAACCTCATCATGACTTTCAGACACTTGCATCATGTCAATCAGGTCACCGTATTCAGCAATGTAGTCCTGATGTAATGAGTAAGCAAGCTGAATCGCATTGGGGTGGAAGGTAGCGAGGGTTTTCTCAATATTCTCATCTTAAGTGACCTGCTTACCACAGAGGGTCAGATTAGTACCCGCCTCTCCTAATCTAACCATCGGTGCTGCCTCAGATCCAATTGTGATTTTCCCTTCCCTCCATTTTCCCACCACCGCTCTCTTTCTCTCTCTCTTCTACCGGTCGCTGCCGCCCGCCATCGCTGTTCTGACCACCTTTCCCATCCCCTCCTTTACATCTTGTCGTTGTCAGGAATGCTAGG